>CM062290.1:91144601-92423101 GCA_031216915.1 Pictodentalium vernedei | reverse complement strand
AGAAAGGATTGCCATTATGTTTGTGCATGCGTGCGAGAGAAAGCTGGGCAACTATTTGACCACACCAGCCACCCTAACGTTCACCACACTCAATTTAATATAGACATCCAAACCATTCTTATATGATCAAACTTGAATCTGATCCTCCAATACCAAACATGAAAGGATTCTGACTGGTGGATCTGAAGAAGATTTTTAAAGAAATCACCTCATATTGCACTACGTTAAAATTCGGGCTCCGATAGAGAGGCCAAATATTAACCCAGGGAACCGATTTGAACAAACTTCAATCTGATCCCCCTAGAGATGTTGTATACCAAATATGAAAGCATTCTCACAGGTGTATCTGGAGAAGATTTTTTTAAAGAAATTTCCTTTTCCTCATATTGCACTAAGTTAAAACTCGTGCTCCCATAGGGAGCCTAAAAATTAACCCAGGGAACAAACTTGAATCTGACCCACCTAGAGATGTTGTATACGAAATATGAAAGAATGCTAACTGGTGAATCTGAAGAAGACTTGTAAAGAAGTTCCCTCATATCGCACCAAGTTAAAATTGGGTTCACAAAGGAACTCGATTTTAACAAATTAGAATGTGACCCCCCCCCCCCCCCCCCGAGATGCTGTATACCAAATATGAAAGCATTTTGACTGGTGGATCTGAAAAAAGATGATTTTTAAAGACATTCCCTCATATTGCATGAAGTTAAAAAATTGGGCTACCATAGCCAGCCTAAATATTAACACAGGAACCTGATTTGAACAAACTTGATTTCCGACTGGTGGATCTGAAGAAAATTTTTAAAGATCATTCCCCATATTGCCTTAAGTAAAAAATTTGGGCTCCTGTATTGAGCCCAAATATGAACTAATGGTCTCCATTTTAACACACTTGTATCTGAACCCTCTATGGATGCTGTATACACAATATCAAAAGATTCAGATCAGTGGCTGTGGAGAAAATGTTTTTTAAAAATTTTGCAAATATGCTGACTCGGCATTTTTTCGATGCCCCCCTCCCCCCTCTCCTTGGCACAGCCAATGGCAATTTTTCCCCCATTCAATTCTGCTGGACATAAGGATGCTTCATTCCAAATAACACTTCTCCTTTCCTTATAGTTTGGGAAATATGGGCATTTGAAAATATTTCTAATTTTAACTTTTTAGCTTGAATCAAGTACTTATGACTCAATAATACATCTTGCCCCTCCCATTACAAATGCAAATATTGATCCGCAAACTTCGTTTGAACAAACTTGATTCTACACCTCAAAAGGAAGCTCCATACCAAATATCAGTTATTGCACACTCTGGTTCATGAGAAGAATTTTTTATAAGAATTTTGGTGGATTTTCCCGCACCCCCTCCCTATGAGGCTAGGTGAGTTGATTTGAAAGAAAACACAAAATGCGATGTCAGAACAAGCAATCACCTCAAATATAACTAAAATTGATAGAGAAGTTTAGGAGGGGCAGGTGCAAACACCATGTTCACGGACGCTGGACGGCGAGTAATCTCTGCAGCTCATCCTGACTTTCAATCAGGCGAGCTAAAAACAATATTGAGGACCATGTAGTTTTTGAAATATGGACGTTATTTTATTTTTAGCTCCTGGAGTTCCCATGGGTCTGCAAAAAACTTTTTTCCAGTCATCACTCGACTACTTATGACACAATTATGCTACATGCCAAATTTGGTTCAAATCAGCCCATTAGTTCTTGATACAGAAATTTTGTGTGGAGCCCAAATATTGACAAACTTGCCTTAAAAAAACTTCAGTTTCACCACAAAAAGAAGCTCCATACCAACGCATTCTCTCTGATGTTTTATCAGAACATGAGGCCCCAAGGTGCCCGAGAGCCCTCACCTGACACCTATCAACCAAGGGTCCTAACCTGAACAAACTTGCATCTGCCCCATTAACCCTCTGCACTCTGATCTCAAAATGGCAAAGTTTTCAGCAGCAAATATTTACCATAAAGTAGTTTGATATTTAACCAAAACAGAGTGATTGGAGAAAATTTTGTTGCACTACCAGAGTGCTAGGGGTTAAGAAAACCATATACCAAATATCAAAACATTCTGACCGGTGGATCTGAAAATTAAAAAAAAAAAATTCCTCATATTGAACTAAGTTATAATTCGGGCTCCCATAAGGAGCCGAAATATTAACACATGGGCTTGGCTTGAACAAACTTGAATCTCACCTCCCTAAGAATGCTGTATTCCAAATATCAAAAAGATTCTGACTACTGGATCTGAAGAAAAATATTTAAAAAAAAAATTCCTCATGTTGAACTGAGTTCTAATATGAGCCCAGATACTTGGCTTGCACAAACTTGAATCTCCCCCCCCCCCCCCCCCCCCCCCCCCCCCAAGGATGCTGCATACCAAATATCAAGAGATTCTGATTTGTAGATCTGAAGAAGATTTTTAAAGAACAGAAAAAACAAATATGGACCCAGGGATTTGATTTCAACAAACATGTGAAACAATCTTCCAAAGATGTTTTATGTGAAATTTGAAAGCTTTTAGAGCAGTGGTTTGGGAGAAGACTCTTAAATGTTTTCCCCATTACCCACAGTGTTAAAAAATGCTGACTCAGCATTTTTGCAAAGTCCCGAAAAAGTACCCTATGATAAAAGCTATAGCAATTTTTGGAGACCATTTCATTCTGTTGGTCCTAAGGAAGCTTCACACCAAATAAAAATTCTCAGTGCCGTGTAGTTTTGGAGATATGGGCGTTTGAGATTTTTTCTATTTTTGGCTCCTGTGCTTCCCAGGGGGCATTTTGAAAAATTTTGTTGGCATAAATCAAGTAATTATGACCCATTAATACTTCATATCAAATTTGGTTCAAATCAGCCTCTCGGTTTGGAAAATAGAAATTTTGGGCCGAGAAAAAAATTCTTGCCCCTCCCGTAACGACAAAAATTGCCCCTCAAACTTCACTTGAATATTGCCCCTCATGTAACAACGACAAATATTGCCCCTCGAACTTCTCTTGAACAAACTTGAGTCTGAACCTCAAAAGGAAGCTGTATACCAAATATCAAGTCTCTGCTACAGCTGGTTCATGAAAAGATTTTTAAACAAATTGGGGCATTTTGGCCCCACCCCATCCTCAATATGAGCAGAAACCCAATTTGAAGAAAAACCCAAATGCCCCTATATAACCACTACTCATGTGCAATTTCATTTAAATGTGGCCAGTGGTTTGGAAGAAAAAGACCCAAACACCACCTTCACGATGGATGACGGACAAAAAGTGATCAGAATAGCTCACCCTGACTTTCAGTCAGGTGAGTTAAAAAATTTTTTAAAGGTTTTTTTTAGGCTTTTGGCGCATTAACCCCAGCCCAAAGATGACAGCAGCTTCATTTGAACAAGATAGAAATAATATACTCCAAAGATGGTATGTGTCATATATATGTGAATTTGGCCCAGCGGTGTTGAAGAAAAGTTTTAAAAGTTAATGGACACCGGATGAGCGATGTCAAAAGCTCCCACTGACTTTCAGTCAGGTGAGCTAAAAACATACATGGGCCTAGTGGGTGTTTGTTACTTGCTATTAAAATAAAAGTGTCAATGACACTGTAGCTCAACTTGACAATCTTGAACTTGGTAAGTTATAAATGAAATGGCAAAATTGAAGATCATTGGTACCAATGTTATTTGATGAAATTTCAACATAACAGCATTGTGTGTGCACAACGTCAGAGTAATCCATGTATTTTTAAATGTAAACTGTAAGACTGGCTAAAGGAAGAATGCTGATACACAAATGCAGTATGTTCAGAGGTTATTGTAAATGGTAACTTTTTACACAGAAATGAATGCTAATCAATAGCTGTTATCTAAAGGTCTTGCTAAATGAGCACACAAAGTTCAAAAAACAATCAAATGATAAATGTGGCCTGTAGGCCATGTCAAAGAATGTTGATGCACAAATGCAATAAATTCAATGAGTGTTGCTAACAGCAACAGTTTGTGATGGAAATGAAAAGAAAATCAATAGCTCCTATCTTTGTCACCCTGCATAAGCAAAGTTTCAAAACAACCTTGAATGTGTCCTCTGAGGCATGCCAAAGGAAGATGTTAATACACAAATGCACAAAGTAGACGGTCATTGCTTGTGGCAATGTTTTTTGTTGTTTTTTTTTATGGAAATTCATAAATATACCCTGCAGAGAGTGCAAAAGGGATAAGTTGATGCACAAATGAAGTAAGTTCAAAGGCTGGTGTTAACTACAATGATTTTTTATGGAAATGAAAACAAGAGGCCCCACAGGGCCTGAAGCGCTCATCTTGTACAGAACACAATTTAAACAGAGTCCAAGAATGAGTCTACATTGAGAAAGCCATCTCCATAGGAACACTGTTAATCCTTGAGTCCCTCAGGAGTGACAAAAATAATCTGGGCATCATGCCTTTTCTTCAGTTGATCATAAGTAAAATGTAGAGCTCCCCTATGAAGCCCCCTTGATACAATCCATGTGGATTAATCTTAGTACCTCTAGAGGGGTACTGAATACAAAATTTTTAATTCTTCAGCAAAATGGCCAATTCTGGCTCCCATAGAGAGCCCAAATATTAATCCAGGCTCTTGATTTGAACACAGTTAAATCTGACTTCCCTAGAGATGTTCTGTACCGAATATGAAAGCATTCTTACTGTTGGATCTGAAGAAGAGAAATTGTAAAGAAATTTCTTCGAATTGCACCAAGTTCAAATTTGGGCTACCATAGCGAGCCCAAATATTAACCTATGGATCCGATTTGAACAAACTTGAATCTGAACCCCCTAGAGATGTTGTATACCAAATGTGAAAGCATTCTGACAAGTGAATCTGAAGAAGAAGATTTTTGAAGAAATTCCCTCATATTGTACTAAGTTAAATTTCATGTTCCCATATGGAGCCCAAATATTAACCTAGGCACTCGAATTGAACAACCTGGAATCTGACCCCCCTAGAGATGTTGTATACCAAATATAAAAAGCATTCCGACTGGTGGATCTGAAGAAGATTTTTAAAGAAATTTCCTCATATTGCACTGAGTAAAAAATTTGGGCTACCATAGTGAGCCCAAATATACACCTAGGGATCTGATTTGAACAAACTTGAATCTGACCCCATTAGAGATGTTGCATACCAAATATCAAAGCATTCTGACTGATGGATCTGAAGAAGAAGATTTTTTTAAATTACCCTCCATATTGAACAAAGATAAAATTTGGGCTTCCGTAGGAAGCCCAAATATTAACCTAGGGACTTGGTTTAAACAATCTAGAATTTGACCCTCATAACAATGATGTATACCAAATATTAAAAGATTCTGACTGGTGGTTCTGAAGAAGAAGATTTTTAAAGAATATTCCCCATATTACCCTATGTTAAAACTTCGGGCTCCTGTAGAGAGCCCAAATATGAACCAATGAGCTTTATTTCAACAAACTTTTATCTGACCCCCCCACCCCCCCCCCCCCCCCCCCCCCCCCCCCCCCCATGAATGCTGTATACCAAATATCAAAAGATTCTGATGATTGGTTCTGGAGAAAAGATTTTTTCGATGCCCATTACAGAACATCCTAACATAACCGATGGCAATTGTCGTTTACCATTCAATTCTACTGGTCATAAGGATACTTCATACCAAATAAAAGCTCTCTGTTCCGTGGGGTTTGGGAAATATGGGCGTTTGAAAATATTTCTATTTTTAGCTCCCAGGGTTCCCATGGGGATGCGGGAAATTTTTTTTTTTGTATGGGTCAAGTACTTATGACCCAATACTACCACAAACCAAATTTGGTTCATACCAGACCATCGGTTCAGAAAATAGAAATTTTGGGCGGGGCCAAAAATCTTACCCCTCCTATTACAAAGCCAAATATTACTTCACGAACTTCGTTTGAACAAACTTGATTCTACACCTCATATGAAAGCTCCATAGCAAATATCAAGTCATTGTACACACTGGTTCCTGAGAAGAAGATTTTAAAAATATTTTGGAGCATTTTCCCCCACTCCCTCCCTATGGGGCTGGGCATGCTGAGTTGAACAAAAATGAAATGCCCCTTTGGGACCATCACTCACACAAACTTTCACTTGAATTGGCCCAGTGGCTTTGGAGGAGACGACCAAAACATGGTGTTGACGGACGACGGACGGAGAGCGATGAGATTAGCTCAGCTTGACTTTGTCAAGATGAGCTAAAAAGCAATAGCTCACATCTAGAGGTCACCCCGAACACACATACCAAGTTTCAAAGTGATCTGATCATAAATGTGCCCTGAAGGTGTTTTAAAGGGAAATATTGAGGTCTGACTAAACTCAGTTCAAAGGCCAGTGGCAACATTTTTTGACAGAAATGGAAGAAAATCGACAGCTCCCATATATATGTCACCCCACACAAGCACACCAAGTTTGCAAGTGATCCAATCATAAATGTGCCCTGCAGGGTGTGTCAAAGGGAAATATTGATGCTTAACTGCACTAAGTTTTTACTGAGTTCATCCAAGGTTGTTGCCAATGGCAACTATTTTTGACGGAAATGGAAGAAAGGCGATAGCTCCCATCTAGAGGTAACCCCAAACATACCAAGTGTCAAACCATCATGATCATAAATGTGCCCTGTAGGGCGTGCCAAAGGAATATGTTGATCCCTAACTGAACCAAGTTCAATGGTCGTTGCCCAGGGGCAACATTTTTTGATGGAAAATGGAAGAAAATCAATAGCTCCCATGTAGAGGTCACCCCAAACAAGCATGCCAGGTTTCAAAACAATTTGATCATAAATGTGCCCTGCAGGGAGTGACAAAGGTAAATATTGAGGTTTGACTAAACTTGGTGGCCAGCAGCAACATTTTTTGACAGAAATGGAAGAAAATCGATAGCTCCCATCTAGAGCTCACCCCCAAACAAGCATACCAAGTTTCAAAGTGATCTGGTCAAAACTGTGCACTGCAGGGTGAGCCAAAAGCGATATATTGATGCATAACTGCACTAAGTTCATCAGTCATTGCCAGTGGCAACATTTTTTGAAGGAAATCAAGAAAATCGATAGCTTCTATCTAGAGGTAACCCCAAACAAGCATACAAAGTTTCGCCAGCGGCAACATTTTTTGATGGAAATGGAAGAAAATCAATAGCTCCCATCTAGAGGTCACTCCAAACAAGCATGCCAGATTTCAAAGCAATCCAATCATAAATGTGCCCTGTAGGGTGTGTCAGAGGGAAATATTGAGGTCCAACTAAACTATGTTCTAAGAACTTTGCCAACGGCAACATTTTTTTGACGGAAATGGAAGAAAATCGATAGCTCCCATCTAGAGGTCACCCCAAACAAGTATACCAAGTTTCAAAGTGGTTCAATAATAAATGTACCCTGCAGGGTGTGCTAAGGGGAAATTTTTAATGCATAACTGCACTGAGTTCATCACAGGCTGTTGCCAGCAGCAACATTTATAGGCAGATATAGAAGAAAATCGATGGCACCCATCTAGAGGTAACCCCAAACAAGCATACCAAGTTTCAAACCGATCTGATCAAAAATGTGTTCTGTATGGCGTGCCAAAGGAGTATATTGATACCTGACTGAACTCAGTTCAAAGATCGTTGCCAGCGGCAACATTTTTTGACAGACGGAAATGGAAAAAAATTGATAGCTCCCATCTAGAGGTCATCCAAACAACCATGCTAGGTTTCAAAACAATCCGATCATAATTGTGCCCTGTAGGGTGTGCCAAAGAAAAATATTGAGGTCTGACTAAGTTCTAAGAACGTTGGCCGCGGCAACCATTTTTTGATGGAAATGGAAGATGAAAGTGTCAATGACACTGTAGCTCAACTTGTCAAGACAAAGACATGTACATGTATAGTATGTGACACAACAATGACAAACATCTAGGTAATGACCTGATAACAAAGGTACATATAAAGTATTGTAACGGTCTGTACATAAATACTGACCGTTGCCTGTAACAAATGTATAGGTAAAGTATTGTAAAGGTGGGTGACAGTCAGATTCTAAACTAGAAAAAAATCTTTGAGTCCCAGAGTGGGTCTGACTGAACCCCAAAATATTTGTTCTCATAGCACAGTGATAACAAAGGCACCCCAAAACACACTCATTCCTGTCCCAAGGTGAAAACAAACGTACCCAAGAAGTTTCATGAAGATCAGTTCACAAATATGAGCTGTGTAGAAGTTGTGACAAAAAACTGATTGGACCTAATTTCGGTACAAAATGGCCACTGGCAGCCATCTTGAATTTTGGACCGCACCCAGAAACACTCGTTCTCGTCCCAAGGTGATAAAAAAGGTACCCAAGAAGTTTTGTGAAGATCGGTTCATAAATACAGCCTCTAGCCCGAGCCGTATTGACATGTACACTTACAGTGTATAAGTAGCACTGAATAAATCAAAGTTCATCTAATTTGCATAATTTCTGCACGAGAAAAAAACCCATACTATATGTGATGTATTCCATGTTACTAAACATTCCTACAAAAATTTATTCAAATCAGAACTTTCATACAGAAGTTCTGTACAAAAGACTGAATGCACTAATTTTGGTACAAAATGGCTGCTGGTGGCCATCTTGAATTTTGGACCACACCCAAAAACACTCGTTTCTCATCCCACGGTGATAAGAAAGGTACCCAAGAAGTTTCGTAAAGATCGGTTCATAAATACGGCATCTAGCCTGAGCCATATAGAAGTTGTGTACAAAAAACTGATTAGACATAATTTCGGTACAAAATGGCCACTGGCAGCCATCTTGAATTTTGGACCACACTCAGAAACACTTGTTCTCGTCCCAAGGTGATAACAAAGGTACTCAAGACGTTTCGTGAAGATCGGTTCATAAATATAGACTCCAGCTCGAGCCGTATTGACATGTGTACTTACTGTGTGTAAGTAGCACTGAGAAAATCAAAGTTCATCTAATTTGCATAATTTCTACATGAGAAAAAAACCTGTATTATATGTGATGTATCCCATGGTACTAAAACATTCATATAAAAAATTATTCAAATCAGAGCTTTCATATGGAAGTTCTGTACAAAAAACAGATTTCTGCATCGTCGGTACAAAATGGCGGCTGGCAGCCATCTTAAATTTCGGACCGCACCCAAAAACACTCGTTCTCGTCCCACGGTCATAACAAAGGTACCCAAGAAGTTTCGTAAAGATCGGTTCATAAATACGGCCTCTAGCCCGAGCCGTATCCAATTGTTGACGGACAGACGGACGACGGGCCATGGCATAAGCTCAAATTTGGCTTTGCCAAAGTTGAGCTAAAAAAGCGATAGCTCCCATCTGGAGATCAACCCCAAACAAACATGGCAGGTTTCAAAGCAATCCGATCATAAATGTGCCCTGTAGGGTGTGCCAAAGGGAAATATTGAGGTCTGACTAAACTAAGTTCTAAGAACGTTGGCCGCGGCAACATTTTTTGACAGAAATGAAAGAAAATCGATAGCTCCCATCTAGAGGTCACCCCAAACAAACATGGCAGGTTTCAAAGCAGTCTGATCATAAATGTGCCCTGTAGGGTGTTCCAAAGGCAAATATTGAAGTCTGACTAAACTAAGTTCTAAAAACATTGGCCGCGGCAACATTTTTTGACAGAAGTTGAAGAAAATCGACAGCTCCCATCTAGAGGTCACCCCAAATAAGCATACCAAGTTTCAAAGCGATCTGATCATATATGCGACCTGTGAGGTATGCCAGAGGAACGTACGTATGTTCGGGCGTACGCCGACGGACGAGAAGAGATGGCAATAGCTCAGCTTGACTTTGTCAAGTTGAGCTAAAAACCATTGAAATAATTATTCACCGTAAATATAAGACAGTTTGCCAAAGTGTCTATAGTTCTGGCAAAATGTCCGAAAGTCTGGCCAAATTAACAGCATTTTGCTGCGAGTTAACAAAAAGTTTGGCAAACTGTCCTAAATTTTCCTTCCACAAATAGTCCAGACCCCTTGTGGAGGGATGGAAATTCAAAACAAATCATGTGGTAAGGGTGAGAATAATTTATTCAGTTCATGAAATGATATTTGTGAAAAATTCAGCTAGCAATAACAGTCAGTGTATCCATAGATTATGCACTTTTATTTTCCTAAAAAGAGAAGAAAAAAAAACCCTACTGAAAAATTGCTAGATTTTTAACCCTTTACCTAACATGAAAAGCAGATGACAGTTGAAAACAAAATTCTTGAATAATTATTTTTTTTCATTTTTTGTCTCAAAAACATAGGTTATGACCCCTCACTGGAATGAGTTCGACGAGCTCATTCCAATAAGGGGTCAAAACCCATGTTTTTGAGACAAAAAAATAATGAAAATTAATTGGCGATTTTTGTGAATAGCGCTGGCCGGTTTTGGCCGTTACGTTGGGTCAAGGGTTTAAGACTTTTACCCTGAAAGATTAACAAGAACACAATCCACAAAACAAAATCTTTTGTTATTTAAATGCAATTTTGCTTCCAAACCATTTCAAGTAACTCTTGATTTGAACACACTTTTCTGATGACTGAAAGATGTTTAGACTGCCAGAATGCTTGTTTGTTGATTTATTTATTTATTGATGTTTAAGGCCACATATTTCTGCACAATGGTTAATTGTGATCACAGCATGGAGCTAAAGTGAAGTCCAGCTAATTGTTTAACTCTTAACCTGCTATGTATTTTAAACAAAGTGGCTATATCACGGGTGCCAGAGATATAGTCTACAGACTATTTCACGGGCTCTGATAAATTATTATGCTTGATTGACTTCTCCATGAAGTCAATACAAAACAGACTGTCAGTGGCTCTCCCACAAACACGCCTATATATTTGTTGATTGGACGAGAAGCTGATTTTAACTAGAGGTACTGTGAGCAAACTCACAAAGTGATACCCCCCCCCCCCCCCCCCCCCCCCGCCCGCCTGAAATGTATAAGTTAGATTATCTCCCCTTGAAAATGTCAGAACGGAATTATATTGCTTCATGCACATCTTCATATGGAGTTCTTCCATTGTGTAAAGTTTCATGAAAATTCTTCAAACGGGTTAGGAGGAGTTGCGCTTACAAGGATGGACAGATGGTATAAGTTAGATTACCTCCCCTTGGAAATGTCAGAACGGAATTATATTGCTTCATGCACATCTTCATATGGAGTTCTTCCATTGTGTAAAGTTTCATGAAAATTCTTCAAATGGTTTAGGAGGAGTTGCGCTTACAAGGATGGTCAGACAGACAGATTATCTCCCCTTGGAAATGTCAGAACGGATTATATTGCTTCATGGACATCTCCATATGGAGTTCTTCCATTGTGTAAAGTTTCATGAAAATTCTTCAAATGGTTTAGGAGGAGTTGCGCTTACAAGGATGGACAGACGGACAGATGGACGAACAGGGTGATTCCTAAATACCCCCCCCAAACTTTGTTTGCAGGGGGGGGGGGGGGGGGGGGGGGGGTATAATAATTAAGTGAAGGTTTGGTTGTGTGGTCACAACATAATTTGAGTCAACTGCAGTTCAAGTGGTTCAAATGATGTATTGATTTGATTAATTACAATTGTTATTTCTTTTCTCACCAAATTGATTTGTTTTAAAGAAACATTACGCACCAGTTAGCAGTCGGTAATTTAACCACTCACTTTCCTTCATGTTTGGAAAACATCTAACTGTTTGATTGAAATATCATCATGTTGTTTTGACAAAACATTATTTAAAGTATGGCACCAAATTATGAAGCAGATTATTTCTTTTCTCACCAAATTGATTTATGCACCAGTTAGCAGTTGTTATTTTAACCACTCACTTTCACAATAAAATCAGTAAAATATTAGATAAGTCTTTTATATATAATATCTGTCATAATCGATGAATATCCAAGAGAGAGCATGTGACGTATCTATTGGCTATTTCACAGCACCCATGAAATAGCCTGCAGACTATGTCATGGGCACCCGTGATATAGCCTGTAGACTATATCACGGGTGCCCGTGATATAGCCATTTATTTTAAAACAATTTTTTTCATCAGATCTAGTCATGGCTGCTTCCCAGCAGCCATGACTAGATTTGATGAAAAATTCATGAAACTTTGTATCAAGAAATCAATGGTCCAAAGGGAACTTTTTGTTAATTGTGTTTAACATTTAGTTATTTTAGCGGCACAAGATTTTCTGTCTTGAGCAGGAATATTCGCCAGCAGCAGGCAAAGAGTTAACCCTTTACCCAACGCAGATGATATCAAAATTTATTAATTTAAATACCATTTTTTAATTTTTTTCGAAAAATTTCAACGAAACCATATCATGTGACCCCTCATTGGAACGAGCTCGACAAGCTCGTTCCAAAGAGGGGTCACATGATATGGTTTTGTTGATATTTTTAATTTTTTTGCATATTATGTGGGCGGATGCGGGCGATTCGTTGGGTAAAGGGTTAAACCCATTTTGAGGACTTCCATCCAAGGCACTGGTCGTATTATCTGTAAAATGGAGTTTGCTTACCACTGCAAACAAGCACTACTTCACTTCCTGGGTTCCCATGTGGATGCTGATTCCAGACAAACTACCCACACACTTTTGTCAAACTACGGAAGTTTTAGCAGTATTTTTCCTGTAATGTAACTAGGAATTTAACCAATTCAGTGCACGGTTTGCAAAGTACCATTGGTTCCACTGTTGTCGGTAGCGGTACCATACTGGGGTTAAGAATCGAGAACCGGGACGGCACCGGTACTGAGAACGGCACATCTAATATTCCGATACTGCAAGTGAAAAGTCGATCGCAGTCGATTCGTGTAAACTCTAATCGCTCAAAAAGAGTGAACAGTGATTTTAGGGGTCAAATTCAATCAATAATCACATGTTACTTAGACTGAAAATCTATTTTTCAGTTTGTTGTTTGCAGCAATTTCCATCAATGTCTGCAACCCCGCGTGTTCGAACTTGGAATCAATGGGCACCCTAATAATAAGACACAGTAATAATTTGAAATAGATTATATAGACTTCACCTATCCGACATCCTATAGTCCATTTCAAATGGGTCGTCCCCTGAGTTCCAATGTGTTCTATGTGCCAGTAAGCACATAGAATAGGCACATAGAACACATTGGAACCCGGGAGACAGGGTGGCGGGACTCTAGTCTTTGAAGTTGCAACATTATGGAAACATTCAATTAACACTTTAATGCCTATGTAGATTCCGTCGTGTTACTCGTGTATCACTTTCACATATAATAACTAGGAGTTCCGGAACCGTCGGTACTGAAGGATGGGAATCGGTACCGATTAAAAGGCCGACTACTGCCGGTATCGGTTCCTGTACCGATTGCAAACCCTGATTCAATGTTAGTATTTCAAGATCAGTGTACAGATGGTTAATATCTCAGAAATTTTAAGCTGCATAAAACTAACTATTTATTTAATTATACTGCCCAGTTAAGAAATTGGTCAGAATCCTAAAGAATACCAAACAGAAATAGTTCTGTGATTTCTGCAGATCAGGACAATCATGAATAGTATCTTTGAATAATGTAATGTTGTTATGTGATTCACTAATGAGAAGTGGGGGTGGGTGGGGGATGGGGCACTCAGATCCTTCCACTGCAGTCTGCCACAAAATATTTCATCAGCAAAGACCAAGGTACTCCCAATATTTTATTTGTATCATGACACCTACAAAGCACAGGGAATAGTGCTTTAATTTTAAGCCTTCTGTTTTCTGGCATTTTTCATAAAATCAAGTCATGGCTGTTGCTAAGCAGCCATGACTTCATTTGATATATTCGATTCATTACTTATTGGTATTTAAGGTCACATATTTCTACACAATGGCTAATCATAACTGGAACTTGGATATAAAGTAAAGTTTAACCAATCGTTTATACCCATGTTGCTCATTTAAGAGGACTTCCACCCCAAGAATTGGTTTCAGGAGACCTATTTTAACAGTAAAACAGAGCTTGTTTACTACAGAAAACAAGTTCCAGGGGTTCCCACAGAGAAATATTCAATAAATAGAGATTATTACCATTATGTGGATGTACAAAATATGTATCCGAGTCAAGCTCTGGGGTTCTAAGGGCAGATCACAACGAGTCGAAGACGAGTACATCCACAAAATGGTAATAATCATTTAATCTTACAATATATTGGGGATAAGTCATGAATGTAGACGAATATATAACAAACTATTTATTCGTACAGATGAACAAAAAGAAAAAAAAAACAGAACTCACGCGAAAGGAACGTGCTTTTATCCGCCCCCCTGATACAAACATCTGTATCAGGGGGCGGATACACGACAGTTGCGGAGTTAATACAGACAAAATACATGTTGATTGTAAGATAAATCTTGATAACATGCCCCTGTGGCCATCACGGTTGAGTGAACCCGACCAAAGTAGGACGTTCTGATCTAGGCATTACACAGAGTCATCCTACGAAGTTACAATAAAAATCCCTTCATAAATACGACCTGTAGACTGTGCTAAAGGTTTTTGGGTTTCGGGCTTGCGTACACGTCACGGTTGACGATCACGACCAAAAGGGGATGTTCTCATCTCGACATTATACAGAGTCATTCTACAAAGTTACAATGAAATCCTTTCATAAATTCGACCTTTAGACTGTGCTAAAGGTTTTTGGGCTCACGTACCCATCACGGCTGGCCGATCGCGATCAAAATTGGACGTTCTCATCTAGACATGACCTCGAATCTGCATATAAAATTTCATAATGATCAGACAAGAACTATGGGGTGTAGACTGTGCTAAAGAAAATATAAACAGAATATAGTAAATGAAAGTGTCAATGACACTGTTGCTTAACTTGTGTGTTGTGTTTGATGAAAAGGATAATGTTCAATGTTCATGAAAGGATTATGAAATAAGACAAGAATTATGATAATTAGGAATATGTTCATTTCTGTTCCCTGTATGCTATGTTTTTGATAAAAATAATATGAGGTGTACACTTTTCTAAAGAGCTGAGGGGTGGGTTAATATAACCTCACAGTTAATGTAAGTGGCCCTCACAGTTAACGTATATCAACGAAAGATTCCAAGTTACAGTGAAATTATTCCAAAACGAGTCATCCTATCAAGTTTCATTGAAATCCCTTCATAAATATGGCCTATAGACTGTGCTAAAGGTTTTCAGGCTTTGGGCCCCTGTAGCCGTCAGTTTCCCAATTGCGTCCAAAGGGGACGTTCTCATCTAGACATTATATGAAGTTAACCTACCAAGTTACGATGAAATCCCTTCTTAAATATGACCTGCAAACTGTGCTAAAGGTTTTTGGGCTTTGGGCTTGGGCAGCCATCATGGTTGAATGATCACAACCAAAAGGGGACATTCTCATCTGGGCATCATCTGGAGTGATCCCTCGAAGTTACAATGAAATCCCTTCATAAATATGACCTGTAGACTGTACTCAAGATTTTTGGGCTTCGGGCCCCTGAAGCCGTCACAGTTGACCAATCACGACCAAAAGGGGATGTCATCATCTAGGCATTATATGGAGTCAAACTAACAGGTTACAATGAAATCCTTCCATAAATATGACCTATAGACTATGCTAAAGGTTTTGGGGTTTTGGGCTCGGGCAGCCATCAAGGCTGAATGATCGCGACCAAAAGGGGACGTTCTCATCTAGACATTATTTGGAGTCATCCTACCAAGTTACAATGAAATCCCTTCATAAATATGACCTGTAGACTGTGCTAAAGGTTTTCGGGCTTCGGGCCCCTGCAGCCATCACAGTTGCCTTATGGTGTCCAAAAGGGGCTGTTTTCATCTAGACATTATATGAAGTCAACCTACCAAGATACAATGAAATCCCTTCATAAATATGACCTGAAGACTGTGCTAAAGGTTTATGGGCTTTGATCTCAGGCAGCCATCATGGTTGAATGATCGCAACCAAAAGGGGACATTATCATCTGGAGTGATCCTACGAAGTTACAATGAAATCCCTTCATAAATATGACCTGTAGACTGTGCTCAAGATTTTCGGGCTTCGGGCACCTGTAGCCATCACAGTTGACCAATCACGACAAAAAGGGGATGTCATCATCTAGGCATTATATGGAGTCAACCTAACAAGTTACAATGAAATCCTTCTATAAATACGACCTATAGACTATGCTAAAGTTTTTTGGGCTCAGGCAGCCATAAAGGTTGAATGATCGCGACAAAAGGGATGTTCTCATCTGGACATTATTTGGAGTCACCCTACCAAGCTACAATGAAATCCCTTCATAATTATGACCTGTAGACTGTTCTAAAGGTTTTCGGGCTTCGGGCCCCTGCAGCCATCACAGTTGCCTTATGGTGTCCAAAAGGGGCTGTTTTCATCTAGACATTATATGAAGTCAACCTACCAAGTTACAATGAAATCCCTTCATAAATATGACCTGTGGACTGTGCTAAAGGTTTCAGGCTTCGGGCTCGGGCAGCCATCATGTTTGAATGATCGCAACCAAAAGGGGACATTCTCATCTGGGCATCATCTGGAGTGATCCTACGAAGTTACAATGAAATCTCTTCATAAATATGACCTGTAGACTGTGCTCAAGATTTTCGGGCTTCGGGCACCTGTAGCCGTCACAGTTGACCAATCACGACCAAAAGTGGATGTCATCATCTAGGCATTATATGGAGTCAACCTAACAGGTTACAATGAAATTCTTCCATAAATATGACCTTTTGCATATGCTAAAGGTTTTTGGGCTCGGGCAGCCATCAAGGCTGAATGATCACGATCAAAATGAGACGTTCTCATCTAGACATTATTTGGAGTCATCCTACCAAGTTACAAAGAAATCCCTTCATAAATGTGACCTGTAGACTGTGCTATAGGTTTTCGGGCTTCGGGCCCCTGTAGCCGTCACAGTTGCCCAATCATGTCCAAAAGGGGACTTTCTAAACTAGACATTATATGACGTCAACCCACCAAGTTACAATGAAATTCCTCAATAAATATGACCTGTAGACTGTGCTAAATGTTTTTGGGTTTTGGGCTCGGGCAGTCGTCATGGTTGACAGATCACACCCAAATGGGGAAATTCTCATCTAGACATCATAAGGAGTCATCCTACCAAGTTACAATGAAATCCCTCCATATTAAACATGACCTGCAGACTGTGCTAAAAGTTTTTGGGTTTCGGGCTTGGACAGCCATCACGGTTGACAGATCATGCCCAAAAGGGGATGTTCTCATCTAGGCATTATACAGAGACATCCTACCAAGTTACAATGAAATCCCTTCATACATACGACCTGTAGACTGTACTAATGGTTTTCGGGTTTTGGGCTCGGGCAGCCATACAGGTTGACCGATCGCGACCAAAAGGGGACATTCTCATCTAGACATGACCCCAAACCTGCATATGAAATTTCGGGACGATCAGACAAGAACTGCGGGGTGTAGCCTGTGCTAAAGGAAAATGTGAACAGATTCGCAGACTTCCGCACGTGTGATGGCTATAGCTTATCTTGACTTTGTCAAGTTAAGCTAAAAATTAAAAAAAAAATTAAAAATTAAGTAGTTTATGTCTGATATTTTACCAAAGTTAATACAGAAATTGATAAATGTGTATTTCGTCAAATGAGTGCAAGAAGGCTAAAGGCTAAAGCATTGCAAAGCCTTCTTGCACTCATGGGACAAAATACGCAACTACCCATGCTATTCTGTAGATTATGAGGCCTAAAACAAAAAAACAAACCAAAACATGAACTTTTGATGGCAAAGAAATAATTACAAAAATAAAAAAACGCCCACTCACATTCAATTTTACAAAAAAAACTACTTTGGGCCTAAAAAAAAATTAAAACTCTGTTTCTTAGTCCCTCCCGCATGGACCTTTTGGTTGCCGCATGCTCTCTTTTTATAACCAATGTAAACTTTAAAAAAATAAAAATTAAATGGTTTATGTCTGATATTTTACCTAAGTTAAATACATTGATAAATTTTAGCATTGCAAAGCCTTCCTGCTCTCAAGGGACAAAATACATCACCACCCATGCTATTCTGTAGATTATGAGGCCTAAAACATAAACCAAGAACATGAACTTCTGATGGCAAAGAAATAATTACCGATATAAAACATAAAATAAAAAACCGCTCGCCCGCATGCAATTTTACAAAATATAGAACCTTAGTGAGCACGCTCACATACCCCACGCGCCCCGATATTTCAAGCTCGGAAAACTGTAATTTTTTGGAAAATGACCCGGAAATCTGTTACTTGTATTTTTCAGAGTCCAGGG
Organism: Pictodentalium vernedei; assembly: GCA_031216915.1. Lineage (NCBI taxonomy): Eukaryota > Metazoa > Mollusca > Scaphopoda > Dentaliida > Dentaliidae > Pictodentalium > Pictodentalium vernedei. The sequence continues at coordinate 92,404,823 of CM062290.1, read as the reverse complement.
CATGTAATTTCCGCAAAAATCAGCCGAGCAGAACGAAACGCAAACTTGATCTGTAGGTCATTGTGGTAGACTCACATACCAAAATGGCCGTAATTTCGATAATATCTGAAAGCGTGTAGAAAAAAAGAGCGGAAAACTGTAATTTTGATGAACTTTTCAAAGTCGAAGGGCCATAATTTCGGTAAAAATCAGTGGAGCAGAACAAAATGCAAACTTGATCTGTAGGCCACCATGTTAGACAAACATACCAAAAATCAGCTCAATATCTGGAAGCATGTAGAGAAAAAGCCTGGAAAACTGTAATTTTGATGAACTTTTCAAAGTCTATGGGCCGTAATTTTGGTAAAAATCAGTGGAGCGGAACAAAACCCAAACTTGTTCTGTAGGCCACCATGTTAGACTAACATACCAAAAATCAGCTCAATATCTAGAAGCGTGTAGGAAAAAAGTCCGCAAAACTGTAATTTTGATGAACTTTTCAAAGTTCAAGGGCCGTAATTTCGGTAAAAATCAGTGGAGTGGAACAAAGTGCAAACTTGATCTGTAGGCCACTATGTCAGACTAACATACCAAAAATCAGCTCAATATCTGGAAGCGTGTAGAAAAAAAGTCCGGAAAACTGTAATTTTTGATGAATTTTTCAGAGTCCAAGGGCCGTAATTTTGGTAAAAATCAGTGGAGCGGAACAAAATGCAAACTTGATCTGTAAGGCCACCATGTTAGACTCACATACCAAAAATCAGCTCAATATCTGGAAGCATGTAGAAAAATAGTCCGGAAAACAAGCAGGACTGACTGAAGGACTGAGACTGACAGCCTGATGGACGGACCAGTCAAAAACATTATACCCCCGCAACTTTGTTGCGTGGGGTATAATAATGGCCCGAGAAACAGAAGATCTACTTTGTGTGGCCTTGTGGGGCCTTATTTAAGTTCACATTTCTGCACAATGGCTAATGGTGATGCAACATGGAGGTAAAGTCAAGTCCACCCAATCGTTTATATCCATTTTGCCCATTTTAGAAGACTTCCACCCAGGCATTGGTAACTGGGTCCTGTTTTTTGCAGAAAACAAGCACTGCTTCACTTCCTTCCCAGGGTTCCCATGAGTTAACAAGAACCAGCAACATTTCTCTAACAGGTAACCACATATTTTTGTTTGTTGCAGGAAAATCCATCTGATGCAAACAGAGTTGAAGATATACTGCCTAGATTTTTTAGTCTTAACTTAAAACATTTTTTTTTCTTTGTTAACCAATTATTTGCACCTCAACTGCTCATTTCAGAAAATATGCAACCTGTGTTTTGAGTAACTAGCCCTTCGATACCAAAACATGAGTACCAGTTTGAAGTGAAACACCAAAGGAATGGGTAGATAGATCTTTCACCAAACACTCTAATTTCCGCCGATACAGTCGATGGGTATCTTGCATGTCAGTTCAATGACATCAAATGGATGAGCCAATTTTCATTGTTTGAGGTTGTATGTGTACCAAGTTATGTTTTCAATGTGCAGTCCAGCTAGGGGTTGTGATTTCAAAGTATTGATTGGCGTACCCCAACAAATCCTCCGAACCACAATTTATTTCGTGAAATTAGGTTATATCGTGAACTTAGACCTGATAAAACCTCCCAGACTTCTGTTTTCAAAGTGGTAATGGCATTTTAACAAATGAAGAAACCCTACACCCAAGGGAGGAGTGACAAGTAATTGTCAACCTTTGAGCTTGGTAACCAAATAGTACTTGAGCTAAGCTTGATTCACATTGTTTGAATGCAGGGTTACCATCAAAATACAATATGCTTCATCACAATGTACCACTGTTCTCTGTTTTCCATTGAGCAATGGGGGTGGGGGGGGGGGAATGTTATGTTACTTGAGAAACTTTACTGGTGATTGTGGGTAAATTCAATGCGACAACATTTCAATCAACCAAAGTCACAATGCTATGATGAGAAACAGATTTAAATCTTCGCCAATGCTATTCACAAAAACTCCTGTTTAAATTTCATTATCTTTTTCAATTTTTGCATAAAAAACATAGCTTATGGTCCCTTATTCAGGGTGTGATTCCCTTCCCATCCCCAACAAAAAAAAAGTCAGTCAGATTCCTGCCCAATATAGGATTTCTCTTGTCACTGGAATAAGTATAATGTCGACATATTTAATCTATAAATTGTGAGTATTTTTTCATCAATGATTCCTAGAGTTAAATTTAGATGAATTTTTCATTAAATCTAGTCCTAGCTGCTCCACAGAAGCCTTGACTAGATTTGGTTAAAAATATTCAGAAATTACTCAGCATGTTAAGAGTTAATGATGACCTTTCTTTAAAAAAAACTAGATTTGATACTTGCACTTGGGGGGGGGGGGGGGGGGGAGGGGGGTCAAACATACAGTTGATCATACAAATTGATGTCTGTAGTCCCCGATTCAGGCTGTTTAGCATCCAGCATGATCAATCTAGAGTACTGGAACAGTATATGTTAATTAAAGAAAGGCAATGCAAAGCAGGAGCCACTGCCCCCAACCCGTAAGCAAGTTCAAAGTAACCTTGAAGGTATTGTGGGACAGAACAAATTTTCTAAGTGGAAAGAGTGAAAACAGAAAAATTTTCTGTCAAAAAAGAGCCATAACTCTGGGAAAGATTATTGGACGGAACCCGTTCCTTGTGCATATCCGTTCTCCCATTCAGGCATATCAACATACCAAAGAAGATCTAAATCAGAGCGATGGCTTTGAAATTACAATGCAAAACATTTGTACGGACAGACAGATGGACAGACAGACAGACAGATGGAGGGCTTCACTAGAAACCCCGGAATCCTCCTTCGGAGGTCGGGACATAAGAAGTTACATCACAACTACTACATGTGTATTTTAATTTTTCAGTTATAAATTTCCAAAAAGAAGTCAGGAGTATTTCAAGTAATATTAGTCATTTGTGACTTGAGCTATCACAGTTGGGACAAATCAGGTTTAAATTGCCCAATCCATCATTTTCGTACCACCCCTACCAGGACTGATCCCTCATCAAGTTCATTCATATTTATTGGTGTTTAAGGCCACTTTCAGCATCTTTGGCAATATTGTGACTGCAATAATATTATCGGTATGAAGTCAAGTTTAGCCAATTCTTTATAACAATGCTGTCCACTTTACATTGGTTCCAGGTCCTATTTTTTTACCAGTATAGCAGAACTGGTTAGCCATTTTAGACATTTTTGATAAACATTAAGACTACATCCTGTGGCTTTACGGTTGTTTCAAAGCAAGTCTTGGCTGCCTATATAGGCAGCCAAGACTTGCTGAGAAACAAGAGCCATTGCTGAAGGCAATTCATACCCCCACTGCAGTGATGGACCGATGAGGACTGTAACACTGTTACAAACAAGTAATAATAATAAAAAAAATAATCTGACAACACCAAAAATCATTCTAGTCTTGGGAAATATTACAATTTAATTACATACCAAGTTCCATAATAATTTACTTAAGTTAAGAATATTCTTTGTCGGACTCCCACATGGACGGACGCACGGACACACAGGCGGACGGATGCATGTAATCCAGTATACCCCCCCCCCCCCATTTTCTTCCAAAGTGGGGAGGGGTATAAAAAGTACCCAGATACTTAGAATATACCGTGCACATTCACCTAGAGACTGTATGTTAGGGCACTTGTTTTGGAGCAGTAAAAATGGCCAAATTCTGAAATGGACCCTTGACCCGTAAGGACCTAATTCCGAATTTGATAACTTTTTAATGCAAAAGAACAGGTGCCCCAAAATGCACTATTTGGGGAAACACAAAACTTGTTTTCTAAGTATCATGTCAGTTGATTCTAGGCAAGTCTTGGCTTGAAACAACTCCAAGGCCACAGGAGGCAGACTTTAAAAAATATCGAAAATGTATTTATTTATTTATATTTATTGGTGTTTAAGGTCACATACTTATGCCCAATGGCTAATCGTGACAGTTTTACGGGTGGAAGAAGTTGAAGGACCCGGAGAGAACCACCGAGCAACGACGAGCAGCTGTCAGCTCTTCAACATTTCAACTCTGAACTGTGGCACAGGCAGGGTTAGATTGATTGAAGACATGCGCACCATCGACGTGCAATACGCCTTAGTACACAGTGTCATCCGTGCCCCCATGTTGGCAATCAAGGTTAAGTGCCTTGCCTAAGGACAGAACGCGGGGAGCGCGAATCAGTCACTGAAATGGTCACCCATCCAACTACTAACCGCGCACGACTTTGCTTAACTTCGGTGATCTGACGAGAACCTGTTACCGCGACACCACCACACCCCCAGCGAAAATGTGTAAAAAATCTTCAGGCCCTAAAGGATTAAGGGTTAACTGAAAAAACAAGCACAACTCCACATGCAGAGGTTCCCACGGGGGTTAAACCCATTCCAATATGGGGTTCACAGGCTGTGTTAGAGGAAAAACTGAAATTCTTCAGCTGTCTGAGAAAATTTGTTCTGCAAGTGATGACTTGTAGTCATGTTAGGTCAAAAGTGTTAATCCTCAAAGGCCTATTTCCAACTTTTACGACCTCCGAACAGGAACCCTTAAGGGGTCGTCCAACCTAACTTTGGTCAATTTTTTGACATTTTTCCCAATGCCTCAGAAACAGATAAGTAAGAAAAGGCAAATTATATATCAAAATAATGAGTAAAGTGCATAGAAAAGGTACATATAATTTTTTTCAGGAAAAAAAGTGAATTTTAGGATTTTGAAGAAGATTAATTTGCAAATGGCATAAGTAATGAACCGGTAAAACCACAAAATAATCGGTAATTCGAAAGCCTTGTCCTTAATATAATGATAACATACTACAGACTCGGAGAAAGCATTTTTTTGACACACACTCTGGTGGGTTTTGACGTTTGAATGTAATAACACAACAATACTCAATTTGGGCAATCGTAAGAATGCAAGGACGTGATCACGCCCTTTATTTGTGCGAGACAATGTATGAGCGGATTTGCAAACAGGTGACAGCAAATACTTGAGCTGTTAATGTCATAACTGGAAAATATGGTTCGAAATTCCCTCTCGTGTTTACAGGCCGTCTGAACTTTTTTGTTGACAAAAAATCTGAATTATTGCGCACTAGAAAGACAACATGAACAACTTGTAAAAAAAATAACCGAGTGTATAAAATCGGGATGATACACATAAAATAAGGCAATATTCATAACAAAGTAAGCAGAATGCTTCAGAAATCACTTTTTCACGAAGTATATTCCAAGTGACCTGGAACTATATTGAGCGTGTTGATTTCCCCCAGATGTTGTGAAGTTATTTACTTCCTAGTAACCATGGAATTTGAAGGCGGGTATGTTTGATGTCTGCAAAGGACCGATTGAAGATGGGTTGAAAATGATGCATTCGTGCTTTTAAATAAGGTGCGCTTGGACGATGCTGAGAATTTAGTTTTTTCTTGCAACCATCCATAGTAATACAAGCGTCGATCAGTGTCTTTTATGATCGTTTTACACTGACAAATGTGACAAATCTCCTTCACCGGAAACCATCCCTCAATTTGCATAAACATAACCGCTGTCATGGAGTGTCAGCGTGGCCGTGTGGTCAAAACCGAAATGAATTATCGAATGCACGGTCAATATTAGCTGCAATTGGCTTTTAAACAAATGAAATACACAAAATATTCGCAATTTCTTCATTATTCATGCCGAGTTACTTTTTAACCAAACCACATGCGTTCAGTTTCGTTTGTCAGCATCAAACTGATATTGTTCGTGGTAATTAAATAGTACGAGAAGGCGAAGGATGCCAAATATTTTCCATCATCTATTAATTAATTCAAATTGATAATTTCTTTTATTTTACTGAAATTATGAACTGATAAGGTGGGTGTGTTGCGATTATTATGCCCCAGACCTGGAAGTTGGAAAATCAAAGGTGCATCTAGGGCCGTGCAGTGGTGACCCCTGTCCTCTTAATCTTAGTCTTGCCCATTCATCATTACATGTACCAACGTTCCCCTTTGTATCTCAACCATTGCTACTCCAATTTGAAGGATATTTGGTGTTGTGATCGAGCATCATGGGGAAACACTGCCTGTGTAGCTGCTGTAGCATGTGTTTCTTCACACATTTTTTCAGAGTTGTGGTACTTTTTCACTCTTTTGAGTTAGAAAATTTTGTTTATAACTAGTTGATTTGTTACAATTTGTTGCAAAGTACCTGCTAATACCCTCAATTGTATTGCTACAGAATTTTCTTGTGAAGATTTTGTTCCTATTACTTATCAAGCAACAACCTAATGAATATTCTGTATAAAGCCACCAATCTGATGTTTGACACTTTTATCGGAGCTGTTTTGAAGGCTTATGGAACTCAAAATGTTGATTATGGCAGGACTTTTCTATTCACCCATTAATCGATAAACTAAGTGTTATAGTTGGAAGTAAGAAGCATGAAAGGTCCAGAACTAAAAGTCTAAAAAGAATGTTTTGCAATGTAACATGATTTTTGCAGATACACTTATTTGGAGGGTTACCTGTCTGATAGTGTTTGGAACATGTGTGGCCAGGATCTTCAAAAAGAAAAAAATAGTTAAACTTTGAGAAAAAAGGCATATGCCTTGAGTGCCGGAGGTAGAGTCATACAAGGAAGAGAGCCCCCCCCCCCCCCCCCCCCCCCCCCAAGAATTTTTTTGTGTTGAATGGAGCTCACTTGTCATCTTTTGGGGATTGCTTTGTGTACTGCGTTCTTGAAAAAAATATGTGAGACCCTCTGGATGTGCCCTTCTAATCTCAATATGCCAATAAGCCTCCTTGGGGAAAGTACATGCAATAATGGTTATGTAAGGTTGATTTGATGTGTTTTGAATAACAATGTACTTTTAAGTACATTAGATGGTTTATTGCAGTGACAGGTTACAGTTACCCTTATTTCTTCTCCAACAGATATCATGAGTGTATTGGTGTCCAAGAGTTAAACAAAGCTAATATACTTATTGATAAACCAGACAAATTTAACAATTTAATCACTATCAAATTGATGCATGGGATAAAAGGGGTTACAGTGCAAGGGGTTTGTAAATATATTTATTCAATTACAATGTATGACTTTGCAGTGCATTCTACATAGGAGAATATCGTATTTTCTTTCCAAACCATTACAGTAACACATACATCTTGATATTGGGAGACACTCTTTTGTCCTTCCATACTTCTTCTGCTGGACTCCTTCAAGTTGACCTTTGTTGAACTCCCCAAATTAAAACATAAACAAAAGAAAATGTCTGCCTTCAATCAGTGAGCACTCCACTTATAATATTTGGTCTCAATCTTTATTACTTTCATGAATTAGGAAAAGATTTCTTCGAGTATGTACTTAAATGTTTATAGAATACAGCTGTTATTTTATTTTGAGGTATTTTATTGTAAAAATTTTGTTCTCTTACTTATGCCACAGTAGACTTTCAGGTGGTGCTATTTACACATGGCAGCAGTTCCATGGCAATTTTCAGTTTCCACATGTTCTATGTTTCATTCCAAGCATTTTGGTATATAATTTATTGGGGTTATTCATTTTGGGCCTTTTTTTAGACTTGAAAGAAAATTACATGAAATTTGACCAAAGTTAGGTTGGACGTCCCCTTAACATGCCATCATGAGTAGGTCATGCTGACAATAAACAAAATTATGTAGCAAGTGGTTTCTAGTCAAGACTTGAGTAGAAATCAATGATTATCCCTGGGATGTGTACAGGCTGTGGTCAGGTGTGAATTCAGAACAATTGTCAAGGCCCTCAAGGGTTAACCGTTACTTAGCCTGAACAAATCTACTTCTACTTCATAAAAAGATCTTTGTTTGAAAAGAACATGAAATATACATATGGAATCATATATAATTTGTACAATATATCACAAAAAGAATTCAACCCTTTATCCAATGTAATAAACTCTATATATCGTGACACATAATTCACTCCACAATATTGAAATGAAGGCCATTTGTAGTGGAAAGATGATGGAATGTTCCAACAACCAATTTACCTAACTCAAGTGAAGAAAATAATTTACTGAGCATATAAAATAATCAAGAACTTAGCCCTGGAATAAATAAAGGGTGTACAATTTCAAGTTGGGACAACTCACAGTACAATTTTCAGGTGAAGTCCATTTTGAGATACTAATTCACTCTTGTTTATGAAGAAATATTTGGTACATAGACTTCTGAAAGTCTCTAGTTTTTTTTCAGTTTGATCTGGCAGTCCATTTTGTTAACTTAACCAAATCAGTTTGCTGTTATTACAAGAGGAAACCACATAGGGGTGGCAAATCCACCCCAAAAATCATCTTGATACTATAACCATGGTAGTATATTACATTAAATTAACACAGCAACTGTTGGCATTATTTATTCAAATAATACAGAAAGGATTACCTGTATTTGATGAAATGCCAAGTTTGGTTTTGATGGGAAACGATAACATTTTAAGTTGAAGGTCACTGTGACCCTGTGACCCTAACCTTTGGCACAATGACCTAAAAATTTGTAGAGCTCTTCCTCTCAACAGGTTCAACCCACATGCCAAGTTGGGTTCCAATCGCAAAAGTATATTTTTAATAATTAAGAGAGCTGAAACCAGCTCTGACCACTAAAATTTTAATTTCAAGACTACTGTGATCTTGACCTTTGGAATAATGACCTAAAAATACATAGGGTTCTTCCTCACATTATGCCTGATCCACATGCCAAGTTTGGTTTTGATCAGGCAAACAACATTTTAATTCGAGAGTGGAAACCAACTCTTGACTGCAAAAAGTTAAAATTCAAGGTCACTGTGACCTTTTCCTTTGACACAATAACCCCAAAATAAATAGGGTCTCTTCCTTTCATCATGCTCAACCCATAAGCCAAGTTAAGTATCAATTGAGCAAGCAAAATTTCAATTTGAGAAGCCAACTCAGGTAAATGTTTAAGTTCAAGGTCACTGTGACCTTGACCTTTGGTACAATGACCTCAAAATGAATAGGGTTCTCACTCTCATCATTCCTAACCCACATGCCAAGTTGGGTTCCAGTTGGCCAAGCAAAACTTTAATTGCAAAGAGGAAACCAACACTGATAAATATTGAAGTTCAGGGCCCCTGTGACCTTGACCTTTAAAACAATGATCCCAAAATGAAGAAGATTCTTCCTCTCATCATACCTAACCCACTTGCCAGGTTTGACTTAAGTTGGTCAATCGGAATTTTAATTACAGTGTAGAAACACATGCCGATAGAAATTAAAGTTCAAGGTCACTGTGACCTTGACCTTTGGCACAATGATCCCAAAATAAATAGGGTGCTTCATCCCATAGTGCCTAACCCACATGCCAAGCTTGGGTTCAGTCGGTCAAGCAGAATTTTAGTTAGAGAGTGGAAACCAACTCCATCTACAGATGGACAGACAGTGCCACAGCTGTATCCCCCAGGAAAAAATTTCAGGGGATAATAAACTATATATGCTGCACTGTTTGTTTGTTTGTTGGTGGTTAACGTCACATATTTATGCACCATGGCTAATCGTGACACAACATGAAGATGAAGTCAAGTTTAGTCAATCGTTGATCAACATGTTGCCCATTTTAGAGGACTTTCACCCCAAGCATTGGTGACTGGGTCCTATTTTACTAGTAAAGCGGAACTGGTTTACCACAGTAAACAAGTGCTGCTTACTTCCTGGGGTTCCCACGGGGAATGCTGCACTGTTAAATTTCATCAATTTGGCAAAGATACAAAACCTAACCTATATGGATCTAATCAGATTTAGTTTAAGATAATTGTGACAAAATAAACAATAATAATATCATGAGACCATTTATTTGGATAAAGGATTCAAGAAAGCTGATCATTATTCAATAAGGCACATTCAAATCACAAAAGATACAACAGACCAACAATCGTGAAAACAACATATAATATCTCAAATGAAATGTGCAAAGTCAGTTTATCTCATGTACTTTTTAGCCCTTTACCCAATGTAACCGGCCAGCGCTATTCTCAAAAATCGCCAATTAATTTTCATCATTTTTTTCATTTTTTGTCTCAAAAACATAGGTTATGACCCCTCATTGGAATGAGCTCGTCGAGCTCATTCCAATGAGGGGTCATAACCTATGTTTTTGAGACAAAAAATGAAAAAAATTAGTTATTCAAAAATTTTTTTTGCAAGTGTCATCTGCTTTTTATGTTAGGTAAAGGGTTAGAGAAAATCGAACATCTTTTCCAAAATGCTATATTCTTCAAAATTCAGACTGCCGGAACCCCATAACTGGGCATTACTCTGAAGTGTAGGTATCATAACTTAAACTTTTTGAACTCGAGAGGCCCATTTTCCAGACCAGGAACATGATATTTAATAACTTAACCCTTTGAGACTATATTTATCTTGACGTTCAAACGAAACTGGAAATTCAGTTTCTTCAACGTTTTTCAAAATGCGACGTGAAACGTCGGAAAGTACAAATAACAAGATATTTTTCACATTAGTGATTATCTGGTTGAGAGCTAGATTATTTTTGGCGGTCTGAATTTGTTATTCAAAACGTTTTATTACAAATAATTGGAGAGTGGCCACAGGCACTCTCCAATAATTTGTAATAAAACAAATTTATATAAACAAAATATTATTTGTGTTTGACTGAATATGAAATATAAGCAAGGGAAGTGTTGGCTTTTGCTCTGGTATCCTCATTTTTTGAAAACTCGACAGTGGTTTCTTGCACTTAACCAGTTAAGAAGTCTTGACAGCAGAATTATATTAGTATTTTAAGCTGCGATAACATTTGGCTCAACAGTTGTCATTGAGCACTATTCGGGAGAAAATAGGAATTGAGGTTAAAACTTTAAAAAATCGAAAAATAATAACAAAACAAATGGCCACAAAGTATCAACGTGCTGTTTGGTTTTGTACTTCATAAGACATACAAAAAGTATCAAAGGGTTAATTAAGTAGGATACATGCTAAGTTAATGTGTAGGGTAGCCCTTAGGCTCCACGTTGAAAATATTAATAGGTCTACCCCCCAAATAATATATATGACCTCTTCGAATTGCTGCCTTTTAACATGCAAGGAAGATACCAATAGGGTTCAAAGACCACATTGCGTCATATTATCTTTTAAGTGAAATTATTTTATCTGCATGGATTTTCCTTGTTATAATTTACGGGAAAGTGCCCATAGGCACAAAAGCCCAAAGGCACTCTTCCATAAATTGTAACAAGGCAAAGACATGTCAACAAACATTGGTGATCAAAAATAATTTAGCATTTTACCGGTTAAGATTTCACCATAACGAACATAGCGACCTAAAGGTTAAAGCATTGGACATGAGACTAAAAGGCCGACAAATTTATCCTAACCTACTTCGTCTTCATTGCATACTTGGGTGAGATTCTTAATTCCAATTGCCTGTTTATTATTTATTTATTAGGGTTTAACGACACATTAACAGCCAAGGTCATATAGTGTTGTGACATTATAACTCCACACTGCAGCACAGGCAGGGTTAGATTGGATGAAGACATGCACACCATTGACGTGCAGTATGCCTTAGTACATTGCGTCATCGTGTCCCCATGTGGACAATCAGGGTTCCAATTGTCTGTGTAGGAGCATAGCATGGTGGCAGTGTGTACTGCAGAATAGAGTATGACAATGGTACAGTTGCCTTCAACTGATGCTTATACCGGGTTAGTATAAGTAAGTTAGAAAGTCTTAACAGTTACTTGTCATAGTTCAAAGGTTCTCTCTGGATACCCCAGATTCCTACACCGATATTAATGTCTGACACGTGATCCTTGAACCATGAAAAACAAGACTTCTCTATGGAATGAATAAACTTTAGACTTTAATCTTATGAGCATCATTTTACAATGTAATAATTTGCCATTTTTTTTACATAAATAACTTGGTCTGGGGGACTTGGTCAATTGTCCCTCAACCCTTCAACTGGTCTAAAAGTATTTGCGATAAAAATTGTGAAAATCAAACTCTGAAAACATTTCATCAAAACAAACTTTTTGTGTGGAACTAGACATGTTAACCTCAAAAAATCTTTTTAAGAAATTGAGGTTGATTTTCAGGGAAATGGCATGGATTTCAGAGAATAGTTTGTGTGACAGAAAATGCTGTGTGAAACAAGATGACTACCACTAAATCACCCTCAATGAGAGGATTTCTCTCTGTAGAGAGAGAATAACCCTGTTAATTGAATATAATTTCCCCAACACAAAACCATTTACCATTCCTCCAGTACAAATTTGACCTGTTAATTGAATATAGGTTATAGAGTAAACTCCTGTTAATTGAATAAAAAATCTTGCAACCTGTCGAGAAATTTCCCTGATGCTCTCCAGATTTCCTTTGTTTAACTTTATAGACCTATTTGGCCTGAGTACATCCAATACAGGCATTTAATCTATTAGATCGTGTTTGACAGAGCTCATAGAGCTCTGTCAAACAAGATATAATAGAACAAATGCTAAGTTTATCTCTAGAATACAGGAAAGTGACACAATCCCATTAATTGAATGCTCCTGTTAACTGAATAATTTTCATAGGCAAAGTGGCTATTCAATTAATAGAGTTCCACTGTACTACTAAACTATTAATACAGGTCACATATGTTGTATTGGGGGCACGGTGACGCTGTGTACTAAGGCGTACTGCACGTCAATGGTGCACCTGTCTTCAACCAATACTAACCCTGCTTGTGTGGAGTTAGTATGGTGGGGAGCTGACAGTTGCTCACCATTGTTCGGTGGTTCTCTCCGGGTACTCCGGCTTCCTCCACCCGTAAAACTGTTGTGGTCATGATTAGCCATTTTGCAGAAATATGTGACCTTAAACACCAATAAATAAATAAATAATATATGTTGTGTTACCAAATAAAAATATGGTCAAAATATATAAGTATAAATTATCATTTTGGTGTTATTCTGCTGTTCATCTCAGCTGGTTCTGTATCCTGAATGGCTATAACAGCTTATTCAAACTATATTCTATTCAAAAACATTGAAATCACAACAGTAATCAAGATTCTCCCAATCTGCCCCCCCCCCCCCCCCCCCCCCTCCTTTATGATCATTTTAATGATTTTCGAACAGGGTAATGTGAAGACTATATAAATCTTTTGAAACTGATCACAAATTGACACTCGAATCATTTCAAAACTGTCAAATGTTTTGATTAAAATCTTCCGGGATTTTTGGCCCAAGGAGATCTTTTTTGAGACGCTTGGAACAACGCTGAATTTCCAGGAATTTTTTGGGAATTCATGTCTGTGTGTAATGCATCAAATGTAATGATGTATGGAAAGATTGAAAAATGATAACACTTTATGCACCCTTTTCACAAAAGCATAGGAGAAAAAAATACCTCACTCCTTCATTAAAAATTCTGGAAAAAGGACAAGCTTATTTATTTAAATGCCTTACTTGTGTAAAAACTAAAGACAATGAATGGTTGACTTATTTCCGGATGGCTTAAATTTTTTTCTCAAATTGAATACAAAAGGATAATTTTATGATGCAACAGTGTGTGAAATAATTCCTGCTCATCCCAGCTCATCCCAGAAGAAATGAAAGTGTCAATGAAACTGTAGCTCAACTTGACAAACTTGAACTTGGTAAGTTATAAATGAAATGGCAAAATTGAAGATCATTGGTACAAATGTTATTTGATGAAATTTCAACATAACAGCATTGTGTGTGCACAACGTCAGAGTAATCCATGCATTTTTTAAATGTAAGACTGGCTAAAGGAAGAATGTTGATACACAAAATCAGTATGTTCAGAGGTTATTGTAAATGGAAACTTTTTTTCACAGAAATGAATGCTTATCAATAGCTCTTATCTAAAGTTCTTGCCTAATGAGCACACCAAGTTCAAAAACAATCCTATGATAAATGTGGCCAGTAGGCCATGTCAAAGAATGTTGATGCACAAATGCAATAAATTCAAAGATTGTTGCTAACATCAACAGTTTTTGACTGAAATGAAAAGAAAATCAATAGCTCCTATCTTTGTCACCCTGCATAAGCATACAAAGTTTCAAAACAACCTGATAATGAATGTGCCCTCTGAGGCATGCCAAAGGAAGATGTTAAAGCACAAAGTAGAAAGTCATTGCTTGTGGCAATGGGTTTTTTTTATGGAAATTCATAAATATACCCTGCAGAGAGTGCAAAAGGAATAAGTTGATGCACAAATCCAGAAAGTTCAAAGGCTGGTGATAACGACAATAAATTTTTATGGAAATGAAAAAAAGCAATAGCTCACATCTAGAAGTCACCCAGAACACACATACCAGGTTTCAAAGTGATCTGATCATAAATGTGCCCTGAAGGCCGTGTTAAAGGGAAATATTGAGGTCTGACTAAACTAAATTCAAAGGTCAACATTTTTTGACAGAAATGGAAGAAAATCGACAGCTCCCATATAGATGTCACCCCACACAAGCTCACCAAGTTTGCAAGCGATCCAATCATAAATGTGCCCTGCAGGGTGTGTCAAAGGGAAATATTGATGCTTAACTGCACTAAGTTTTTACTAAGTTCATTGAAGGTCATTGCCAGTGGCAACATTTTTTGACGGAAATCGAAGAAAATTGACAGCTCCCATCTAGAGGTAACTCCAAACAAGCATGCCAGGTTTCAAAGAAATCTGATCATAAATGTGCCCTGTAGGGTGTGCCAAAGGGAAATATTGAGGTTGGACTAAACTAAGTTCTAAGAACATTGGCAGTGGCAACTTTTTTGACAGAAATGAAAGAAAATCGATAGCTCCCATCTAGAGGCCACCCCAAACAAGCATGCCAGGTTTCAAAGCAATCTGATCATAAATGTGCCCTGTAGGGTGTGCCAAAGGGAAATATTGAGGTCTTCTGACTAAACTAAGTTCTAAGAACGGTGGCCACAGCAACATTTTTTGACGAAAATGGAAAAGAATCGATAGCTCCCATCTAGAGGTCACCCCAAACAAGCATACAAGGTTACAAAGCAATCCAATCATAAATGTGCCCAGTAGGGTGTGCCAAAGGGAAATATTGTGGTCTGACTAGACTAAGTTCTAAGAATGTTGGCCATGGCAACATTTTTTGACGGAAATTGCAGAAAATCGATAGCTCCCATCTAGAGGTCACCCTAAATAAGCGTACCAGGTTTCAAAGCAATCTAATCATAAATGTGCCCTATAGGGTGTGCCAAAGGGAAATATTGTGGTCTGACTAAACTAAGTTCTAAGAATGTTGGCTGCGGCAACATTTTTTGACAGAAATTGACAAAAATCGATAGCTCCCATCTAGAGGTCACCCCAAACAAGCATGCCAGGTTTCAAAGCAATCCGATCATAAATGTGCCCTGTAGGGTGTGCCAAAGGGAAATATTGAGGTCTTCTGACTAAACTAAGTTCTAAGAAAGTTGGCCGCGGCAACATTTTTTGACAGAAATTGAAGAAAATCGATAGCCCCCATCTAGAGGTCACCCCAAATAAGCATACAAAGTTTCAAAGTGAACTGATCATAAATGCGACCTGTGAGGTGTGCCAAAGGAAATTGTGGACGTACGTACGTACGTACGTACGTACGCCGACGGACGAGAAGTGATGGCAATAGCTCAGCTTGACTTTGTCAAGTTGAGCTAACAAGAGATTGTCCCGTGCCCCAATGTAGCAATGACCTTGATCTGTGACCTTGATATCCATCGAACAACAATGAATTTTGTGCGCAACACATTGTCTCCCCACAAGCAACATGTATGCCAAGTTGCAACAAAATCCAACGAAGCATCTCAAGAGTTATCGAGCGGGCACAAAAATCATCCTGAAGAACTGACCTTGATCTGTTGTTACCTTGATCCAACTGTGTGCAACACATTATCTCCCCATACATGTATGCCAAGTTTCAACAAAATCCAACAAAGCATCTCAAGAGTTATGAAGTGGACACGAAAATATTCCTGATGGACTGACAGGCAGATGGATGGATGGATGGATAGGCACGGATGGATGGATAGGCAAATGGAAATGACAAACACTATATGTCCCCCGAAAAATTTTTTCGGGGGCATAAAAAAATAGTCTTACCCAAATTGAACCAGGTAACAAAAGTATTAACATTTTATTATTAGTCATCTGCATTTCAACATAAACTCATACATGAATGATCTGAACATACTTAACGTTTCAACCCCCAAATAGTCCATCTGAGTAATATACTGGGGGAAGTGATTGCCATTTTTGAGACATAACAAATACAGATTACTCCAACAGTCAATTGATCTGTATTGTTTTATTCCATCGAGTTGATGAGATGAGATCAGCCAGATCAAACGAGACGCCTGTGGCGTCTCGTTTGATCTGGCCAATCTCATCTCGTCAGCAAGACGGAATAAAACACAGATCAGTTGACTGTTGTTGTAATTTGTTTATTATATAACAATTTGTATTTTAAACTGATCACAACACCTGAAATATCAAATAAAACAAGAATTATATTAGCCAAATAACCATTAATAATTTATGGAAGTGGGGAATCCCAAACAAATGCATAGTAATATCGAACGCTCGTTTCGAACATGAAACTTGAAAGTCAAAACAATGGCGGCAAGACTTGAATTTCAATTGGAATCGCTTCGATAACAAGATTTTCTTACGTTTTTACATTTTGTTGGATTTGCATCTTGAAAATAGTTGTTGTTATTTTGCAATTGCTCAGCACAGCATTTTCAAATAAACTTCGACTGGAATGTTTTTCAATGGGGTTTAATGAGGAGATACAATCTATATTTGTCACTTGGCAACTGGGCCTAGAATATGTTCGATTCGCTGTAATATTGTAAGTGCAAAGTGCTTACTAGTTTTTAGTGAGTTCTGTAACAGGTCATAGAAAAGCAGTGTTTCCTCATACGGCATTAATAAACGACTCAAGATCAAACGCACACATCATGGAATTCCCTGATGTATTTGTGGAATTTACCAATTTCTTTATAGGCCACTGGTAGAAGTAGTCCATTCACATGCGCCTCGTTTGAGACAGACATGATAACGATCTGGAAAACTTGACACTCTTGTTTTCCAGAGAGTTGGAATTGATGGGCAAACTACAGTGGTATTGAGGGGCTATTTGTGGTAGTCATATAATAAAATAAAATATCATTTTTTTGTGAAAAGAAACAAAAATTCAATAAAACATTTTTTTGGTAGAAACTTATGCCATTATTCCTTTTAATTATTATAAAAATAAACACTTTTTGACTACAATACCCTTAACAGTTTTTACAGATAACCAAGTTAAATTGTTTGCACAGATTTATTCCCATTTCTGGAAAGTCTATGGGGAATACTATATACAGTACGTGGCATGCAGATTACCTTAAAAACAATCTCTGGATGGAATTTAAACCAGGGTGAAAACTCAAATCATGGAAAAAGCCTCTGCCTAGCTTCAGCTTATGGACCCCTGGGTGGAACCCAGGGGTCCATTAACTGAAACTTTGCTTTCATTCCTTATGTGTTTCCATATTTAATACATATTATCATAGTCGAAACTTAGTCCTTGGATCCATGTATCCAGCTGCAGATGACAACAGTGTTTCTGCTATTTATTTATTTATTTATTTATTTTATTTTATTTTATTAATGTTTAACGACACTTTAACAGTGAAGGTCATATCGTGTCGGTGCCAGTTTTACGGGTGGAGGAAGCCGGAGTACCCAGAGAGAAACACTGTGCATCGACGAGCAGCTGCCAGTTCCCCAACATCGTAACTCCGTACTGCAGCACAAGCAAGGTTAGATTTGGTTAAAGACATATGCACCATCAACGTGCAGTATGCCTTAGTACACGGAGTCATCGTGCACCCATGTGGACAATTGGAGTTGAGTGCCTTGCCCAAGGACACAACGCGCGAGTCTGAATTGATCGCTCAGACAGTTACCCATCCAAGGACTAACCGGGCTTGACATTGCTTAACTTAACTTCAGTGATCTTACGAGAACCGGTTACCGCAACGCCACCGCGCCCCCTACATCATGGTTGGCTGCCTGTACAGTATGTAAAAAAGATAAATGCAGCCTACCAGTTGAGGTCTCAAGAAAGAATACATTTTGGCACATTTTTTTCAAGGAAATAGAACAGTAGCATTTTGCGGCAGTGTACGGTCTGGAAGATTAACCCAATGCAAACGATATCATAATTTTTTATTTTAAATTAAAATTTTTCCAAAAATTTCCACAAAACCATCTCATGTGACCCCTCATTGGAATGAGCACAACAAGCTTGTTCCAATGAGGGGTCACATGAAATGGTTTTGTGGAAACTTTTTGAAAAATATTTTTTCAACTGCTGAAATTGCATATCACATGGGCAGATGCGGCTGATTCATTAAGTAAAGAGTTTATGTGTTATTTATTCTTTTTAGACGTATTTAAGGTCACATATTTCTGCACAAAAGCTAATCGTGACAGCCACATGGAGATAAAGTCAAGGTCAGTCCATTGTTTATACCCATGTTGTTCATTTTAGAGGACTTCCACCCCATGCACTGGTGACTGGGTCCTATTTTACCAGTAAAACATATCTTGTTTACCAGAGTAAACAAGCACTGCTTCACTTTCTGGGTTTCCCATGGTATGGATAAAGTGTTACGACCCAGAACTGAATGATTGTTCATCTGCATTACATAACAAAAAAACAAAACTGGTAGTTGAAAGAGGTGAATTATTTACAATGCACGTGTGAAATTTATACTACATAGCACAATCTACATGTAAGAAAGACAGAATAAAATTGATTAATATTTACTTATTACATAATTTGTTGACATACGAGATTCATATTCAGCAGTTCTCAATGGTCGTCAAGCACAACAAACTTCAAACATCAATGAAAATTTCCCCACTAATGAGCCCTTATTTGTTCATTTATTTATTTGTGTTTACTTGGCTGAGGGCTACATTATTTTTGGTTATCTGAAAATTGTTCATCAAAATTGGTTTTATTCCTAATTACTGAAGAGTGCCCACAGGCACTCTTCATTAATTTGTGATTTGAAAAAATGTATATAAACAAATATATTATTTGCGTTTGAGTGAATATGAAAACACGAGCAAGGAAAATGTTGGCTTTTGCTCTGGTACCCACATTTTTTTGAAAGCCGTGACACTGGCTTCTAGCACTCAACCAGTTGAGGTATATTTTCAACATCTTTGGATAAAGTTCACAAAATTTGTGTAGAATCACAATGAATT
The DNA here is from genome assembly GCA_031216915.1 of Pictodentalium vernedei. Classification (NCBI taxonomy): domain Eukaryota; kingdom Metazoa; phylum Mollusca; class Scaphopoda; order Dentaliida; family Dentaliidae; genus Pictodentalium; species Pictodentalium vernedei. Next base: position 92,385,541 of record CM062290.1, on the reverse strand, counting down.
TAAGTCTTATTACCACCTATCATGTAAACACAGTGTTTCCCCATTACCCCATCTTATGTCAATATCCAGCAGTGAACAAAAATCTTCAAATGTTACATTTTTTTCAACAATTTTTGCACCCACAACATAATTTACAGCCCCCTATTGGAACAAGCTCATTCCAGGAAGAAGTCACAAGCTATGTCTTGGAGGCAATAAATTTAAGTTTTTTTTTCTAGTGAGGATATTGAACTTGGCACATCCCTTGTCATTAAAATTATGCAACCCCCCCCCCACAAAAAAACAAAACACTTTTGGCTGAGGCTGCAATAGGTGGTAAAAATGAAACAAATCCAAAGTACATAAAGTGCAATAACTCTTAGAAAAAAAAATCCGAATTACATCTGCATTCAACATGGGGCTAGATATGGATAGGATACACATTCATACCAAATATGATGGCTTTTCACCAGGTATTTTAAAAGTTAATGAGTTTGAAGACTCATTGATCAAAGACCAACGGACGGACTGACTGACAAACATTGCCACATGTAGAGTAGCTTACCAGTATCACAGCTGAAAAATCATCATCAAAATTCTGCAAGAATTTTCTCAGATAATTTTTGGAAAGCCGGATAAATTTTGAGGCCGTTGGGTTGTAGAATTTGTCAAAACAGGAGGAAATCACTGATATTTTGACTAAAACTTGTGTTTTAGTAAGACTCATTTTCGGATAACTGACCCAATTTGAATGCTGAAACAGGAGAAAGGTGGATGCCCACCCGCACACTTAAAAAATTTCATCTGTCGGAAAATAATGGGCTTGCCCACACCCCACCCCACTCAATCAATAAAAAGCTATCTATGCCCTTTATGCATTTAACCAAAGGTATGGTAAATGGGTTGATGTTTTGGAAGTTTTAGCAATAAAGCACAATTAAAACGTCTAGTTGACAAACAATACCAAACCATGGTAATTACACTTGTTAATTTTTTCTTATTGCAGAAATATTGCGAATACAGAGGGCAAATGAATTTCAAATTAACAGAAGCCAGATAGTTGAAAAACAAACAGAAACATATAGAAATATAATTCACCGGATATTTATAGATCTGAGGAATTATAGGCCCCACAAAGAAGATCTTCTGTTTCTCAAGCCATTTTTGTAAAATTGCATGTGGGCGGGTGTTTTTTTATTTTATTTCTGTAATTATTTCATTCCCATGGGGGCTCGGTGGCTCAGTTGGTAGAGGTGCAGGCTGCAAGCCGAGAGGTCCTCGGTTCGAATCCCACCTGGGGCAACCACGTTGTGTCCTTGGGCAAGACACTTCACCCCCATTGCCCACATGGGGGTGCGGTGGAATTGTGTACTAAGGCGTACTGCACGTCGATGGTGCACCTGCCTTCAACCAATGCTAACCCTGCTTGTGTGGAGTCAGTATGTTGGGGAGCTGACAGTTGCTCACCGTTGCTCGGTGGTTCTCTCCAGGTACTCCGGCTTCCTCCACCCATAAAACCGTTGGGGTCATGATTAGCCATTGTGCAGAAATATGTGACCTTAAATACCAATAAATAAATAAATATTTCATTCCCATCAAAAGTTCATGTTCGTGTTTTGTTTTAGGTTTCGGGCCTCATAATCTACAGAATAGCATGGGTGGTGGTGTATTTCGTCCCTAGACAGCAAGAAGGCATTGCAATGCAAAAGCATTGCAAAGCCTTGATGCACTCAATGGACAAATGTGTCAATTTTATTAACTTGGGTAAAATATCAGACATAAACCATTTAATTTTTACTTTTTTAAGTTTGGATTGGTTATAAAAACAGAGCATGCGGCAGCCAAAGACTGTGCAGGAGGGCCTGAGAAACAGATTTTAAACTTTTTTAGGCCATATTTCTTTTGTTTTAACAGTATCTTAAAAGAAACTTCTTGGATGTTATCTATAAAGACATGCAATAAATTTGAAACAAACTACAACTCAAAACATAACTTTTCAAACTAAAGCAAAATAAAATAGTGATTTTTCTCCTAATATTGGGTGGGTAAGATCATTCGTGTACGGCCTGCAAATCGCACATTTTCAATTCAAATCGAATCTTGAGTCAAATTACTTTTATTATTCAAAATCGAATCGACCCTTGAAATCAAATCAGGAGCATCTTGAAGATGACCAATGGAGGTTGGGGTGCTATAAACCTGATGTTCCTGATAAAATAATCCAACTACACAATCAAAGCATGCCTTTGTAGAAGGCAAGCCTCAATGATCTTGTTGGAATATTACCCTGTAAGGATTAGAGTCCATCATCAACATGGTTGGAAACTTTGCATTTAATAGTGGCAGGGACTAGTGATATTGAAACTAGAGATGGTCTGTCGCCCGCTATACCTCCACCGTGGCATACCGCCTAGAGTGGGTGAATGAAACGGGGCATTCAATTTTTCTAATTAAAAATAAAATCCAATATGGCCACCAGTCGGCAATCATGAAACCGAGCGAGAAAAAAATTATGTCACGCACTTCCCCTCATCATGTTGATCATTTTTGCGAAGTTCCATGAAAATGAGGCTAAAACTGTGGAAGTACTTTGCTCCAAAAGTTTACATAAAAAAATCCAATATGGCCACCAGTCGGCCATCTTGAAAGTTTCTTGAAGTTTCATGAAAATGCAGCGAAAAAGTGTGGAAGTAGCTCGCTCCACAAGTTTCCATAAAAAAAAATTCAATATGGCCGTCAGTCGTCCATCTTGAATCCAATCAGGAACAAAGTTGTCATGCACTTCCCCTCATCATGTTGATCATTTTTGTGAAGTTTCATGAAAATGCGGCTAAAACTGTGGAAGTAGACTGCTCCACAAGTTTTGACCGACAGACAAGTTGGCTCCTATATACCACCCCCCCCCCCCCCCCCCCCAAAAAAAAAACCCTTCGTTTTGTGGGGGTACAATTAGCATGGCTGGTGGCACAATGTTATTTATGTTAATGCAGCTTAAATTAAACTTAGTCTTTTATTTCAACATTATTTTTGTATGAGTTCCATCTGAACAACACATTTTGTGAGAAGATGAAGCCGACTCATTCCAAGCTATATTCCTATAAAAAAGATTCGAGAGGAAACGAATCGGGCAGCCCATTTCAGCCTATTTCAAATCAAACCGAATATTAACTTAAGATTCAAAATTGAATCGAATCTTGAAGCTTCACAGGCCCTACATAGGTGGTAGTATAACCCTGATTAATTTCGTCCAATAATTTTCCCGTTATTTTTCTTTTAAAAACAAGAAAAAGTCTACATGACAGTACTGGTCTATCAAGCTCAGTTTATATTAACTGAAATTAAATTATTCACACACATTTTTAAAAGTTTGGTCCTTAGAAACAACTTCAAAGCAACTAACCAAAGTTTGTTTTTATTCAGCACCGTTAGGCAATACAGTGTATGTAAAAATGTTATAACCTTTATTGTTACAATGCCTTATAGGGTCTTCGAAAAAAAAAGAAACGTTTCTGAACCGAGTCTGGAAATAATCAATCTGTCATTTACAGAATGAGATCCCCAGAATGTATCATCTGCATACCTCTTTATCTTTAGGCTCGAGACCTTGATTCAGATTGAAGTTCACAGGGGATAAATTTAGTAATGCTACTCTGCTGTGCAGGGTAGCATCAATAAATTCACCCTATGGGAACCTCATTCTGCAGATGAGTCCGCTTATTTCCAGACCTGTTCTTAACATCGGTTTCTAAACAGGCCACTAACTGGTGTCCTCCCAACAAGACGATCCCAACAAGACGAATCCCAACAAGACAAAATTTTGTCTTCTCATCAAATATGGGGAAATTTACTTTAGAAAGAATGTATACATTATAATGTATGCTATTTGAAGCATTTTAGGGTCTTATTTTATGAATGTGTTTGGGAGGTTTGATAAAAAAGATACAAAAAACCTGTAGCAAATAGCATCTTGTCACGAAGCGTGGTGCCTGTTAACTGGTAGAGTGCTAAGTTTTTTTTGGTTGTCAAAATTTTGTTCACATATTATTGCCTTGTTACAATTAATAGGAGTGCCTATTAATTGTAACAGGGCAAATTCACCCAGACTTAATAATATCACATCAAAGATTAATTGAAGTAGCCTACATCCACAGAATAAAAGGCTTGTAGCTCTGGTGCCCACACTTCAGGATAAAGCCCCAAAATGGGCTTCCAGCGCTCAACCATTTAATTGAAATCTCTTTGTCCAAAAGTAAGCGTGTTACCAGTTTATGACGGAAAACCTCAAAATAAATGGGTTATATAGTCATTTTAATTGAATTCGTCTTATTCGGATTCATCTTGTTGGGATGACCATTTTTCGGCATTCGTCATGTTGGGATTCGTCTTGTTGGGAATAAATTCACTAACTGTCTTCTTTCTGTAAACTCTGAAATGGCTCTATTAACTGTATGAGAGCTTGAAGCCCATATAGTGTGTACTACTGAAAAGTAAATTGTGACTTAATTACCATGAATATGCTTCACATTCGAAGTGAATTGTTTAAGTTCATCTGAATATCTCTTGACACAATTTATTAACGAAACTCTCCAATATATTGTTACAAGGTAATACCTTCTAACAAATTTGAACCAAAATTAATCCAGCAACTTAAAAAACTCTGCTCAATGATGAAGATTTCAAATTTGTGATATTACTCATAATAAGTTATAAAGTTAATGATATTTTGTTCATGCAAATCCATTTTGTTACAACTGATTGGAGAGAGCATAGACACACTTCAATAAATTATTACAAAACAACTTCAAATAAACAAAATGAATGATTTACCACTGATAATTTACCACTCTATTAATAAATTAGGTTTCACTAAAAAAGGAGGTCAGACCAATATAGAAACACTTATGCAGCAACTCAGGATGGGATTAAGCAATGCAGTCTTGAAATCTTCATGGTCAGGAATGAAGTAATCTATTTCTGTAAGAAATTTTACTCGACACTATCAACCCTGTGACAAAAACACAGTAGAAATTGCAGTCTGTTGCTCTGGTGACAGTTGGTTCAGGCATGCTTGAAAAAGTTCTCCATTTGTCTGAAAAAAAAGTGTAGAAATTAGTTTTCTTTACTAATAGAGGATTTGATGACAGAAATATAGAATAAACGTCTAGTGTCATATAATAAACATATAGTGTTACAGAATAAACATATAGTGTTTTCAAGTAAAAAATTTATTCTACTCGTAGGATTAAGAATAAAACCGACGAGCCTCTGAATAATTGTATAATTATACGAGCAGTGGGTGGTGTTTTCTACTGGTATTGTGTAATACTTTCAAAATGATTTAACGAAATCAACAATCAAACTATTAATTGTGCTAGACAAATGCTGTAGAGGTCAGAGGACAACAAGTCTGTCGCTACTAGGGAATAAATTCTCTCAGTGTTAAACCTTTTGGGAAAATTTATCACCCTACTAGGTGAATAAAGCAAAAATTTATCCAAGGCTTTTATTGTTCAAATAAACGGCCATTTATGGGATAAAATTATATAAATTACAGTGGCTCAGTGGTTATCAGGCCTGAAAATAAGCAGTCTGACATTTGCAGAATGAGGTCAGCAGAGGGTGAATTTGATGATTCTATCCAATACATTGGGCCAATATATCCTCTGGGTACCTCTTTCTGTTTAGTTTTGAGACCCTGATTCAGATTGAGGTTCACAGAGGGTAAATTTAGTGATGCTACCCTGCTGTGCAGGGTAGTGATGAGCTGATTATCGGTATCGGCCGATAAATGGCTTATCGGCCGGGTATCGGTATCGGCAAAAATACCAATTCTGCCGATATTGGCAGCCGATATGTCTTTTTTTTCCAAATCAAGTTCTCAGGCAAATCGCTGATAATCTCAACTAAATAGTACTAGTTACTCAGATTAGGGCTTTTTAGAAAACGTATTTTTGGGTATCACCCAAAATAGCCCACCCCATATTTCTCTGAATTAAAGTTTTGACTACCGGTACCAATGAAGCATTCTTCAACACACATGTCATCACGAAAATGCGCACGAAAATTTCAATTGTTCAATCAAAATAAAATTATGTGAATGTGTTTTGGAGTTGTTTTTTTTTGTCAATTTAATCTTCACATTTTCAGCTAAAAAAATAAAATTACCAAACTACATACTTTCGTGTTATTTATAATTGTCAGCCCTCGTGTTTATCAACTTGATGGTGAAGACAAATGGGAAATTCCCAGTTCTCAAATTATTAATGACAGCGTATTCAGTGACCCAAATTGTTTATGTTATTACTTTAGAAAATGAGTTGAAAAATTACTTGATGTGATCTCTGCAAAAATAGCTACTCCAAAATAGATATGAATTAATAACCTGAGTTGTAATATCCAGTTTGATCCATGCTATATGAAAGGCTGTTCTGAAAGCAAAACAAGGGAAAGCCAAAGCCATATTGTTTACAACAATGGGGACACATTATGTACATCAGGGCGGTCAGTTTAAATATAGATTTTTAATTTATAAAACGTGCCCACATGTTTTTATCAATGCATTGCAGAATTCAGTAACCCCCTCCCCCCACTTCTACACTCTACAGGCAGCAGATCACGGACAAGTGACAATGATCCTTGATTTTTTTTTTTGGTAAATGCAGTACCAGTATGGCATTACCACTACGGGTGTTGGTCAAAACGTCCCCGAACCAAAACGTCCCCAAGACTGCCAAGAGTTGGTCAAAACGTCCCGAACAATTGCCAGTTGGTCAAAACATCCCCAAGAGTTGGCCAAAATGTCCCCAACAATTGGTCATTCACTACCAGTGAAAATACAAATACGTTGCATGATACCACAAGGAAACTTGCACCGGATTTTCCATCACTGATGCTTTTTGAAAGAATCAAGGATGAACAAATTTGAGGAAATTCTTTGTGACTATCTTGCAACGTATTGGCCTATACAGATAGGCCTGCCTGTCTGACCCCCCCCCCACCCCCCCCCACCACCCGCCAATTTTTTTCTTCTCTGGCAATAACAGCCAAGTTCAGTGTTGATACATCAATAACTGGGAAATGGATAGTGCAGATAGTTATCCGGTGCCAACAGTGTTGGCTGCGAACTGCCCCCTGTTAATCTTGCACTTGGAGAAAGTGAACGCAACAGAATTCACTGAGATGCGGTCCACCATTGCATGTACATGTAAATGCTCACACGTGAATGGATTATTTCGTTTGTTTTTTTCACAATGGATGGGAGTTTTGAATACTGAGGGCACCTTCTCTTGCGTGAGTAATACAAAACACAGTTCAAATACTTTTTAATAAACACAATTCAAAATGGAAATGTAATGACTGAACGAACATTTAATACCTCATTTGTTAACATTGATGTTTTGTTAATATTTCGTGCTGATTTTGTTGATGTTTTTCTACTGAAATGTATTTTCGAATGATTGATGATTCCGATGGAAAAAATGAATAAAACAAACACATAAAACTTTGTCAAATTTTCATTTTACGTTCAGTCTCACTCGTGGATAAGCCCACCCCCATTTTTTTCACATGCTTGGGCTCACTGACGGGTCGGTTTGGAAATGATATTGAATTTGATAAATCATCACAGATGTACATTGCGTTGAGATCCACTCGGGACGCGTGTCGAGTCACGCTGACTGCTGAACAACCCCATGTCTCGTTAGTCCTGTCTGAATGTCATCATATTTATACACAAGCTTGTGTCGCCACAAAAACTAATATTGAATTGAAATATCGGATATCGGCAATACCGATAACACCCATATCGGCTCATCACTAGTGCAGGGGAGCATCACTAAATTCACCCTCTGGGGACCTCATTTTGCAGATGACAGTCTGCTTATTTTTTGGCTTGGTGGTTATGGAACTGGACTTCAAACTTCAAGGTCCATGGTTCAATCCCCGCCAGAGGTAACTGCGTTGGGGCAATGGGCAAGGCACTTAATCCCAATTGCCTGCGTGGGGGTGCGGTGGTGCTGTGTACTAAGGCTGCATGCTGATGGTGCACTGGTCTTCAATCAATGCTAACCCTGCTTGTGTGAAGTTAGCATGTTGGGGAGACTGGCAGTTGCCCGCCATTACTTGGCGGTTCTTTCCGGGAACACCAGCTTCCTCCACTCATAAAACTGCCAAACACGAGGTGACTCTAGCTGTTGAAAGTGTCGTTAAAACCCAATAAATAAATAAATATATAAATTACAGTCCTTAAACGTTAACCTGCTAGAATTTAAATTTTTCATAAAATCAAGTCATGGTAGCAAAAAAAGCAGCCATGACTTCATTTGATGAAAAATTCATTAGAATCTGGAATCAAGAACCATATGTGTCAGTGTATAAGTCAATTTCATGTACAAGACACACTCCCAATTCTTCCCCAAAATATCTTCCCTGCGACTATAACCTTTGTTTTAGGCGCTACTTTAGCGAGGAAAATTAGTTTACTTTGAAATTCCCAAGTCTGATATTCCATAAATGTAATTTAAATATTCACAAATTATACATCAAAATGAAAGGTTATGATGTATAAAACACAAACATATATGTACTTGATTCAGAGAGTTGACAGCAGGCATCAATGGTTCCTGGAAGTCTGCTGCCGTATTTGTACCAAAATGGGTCACCATGACCAGGTCATATTTTGCCACTGTAAACAAGCAGTATTCCAACTTGCATGGGAAAGAAATTTCAGGACTTGACCCACACTATATACAAAAACTGCATGTGCATGTGTCGCTATTTAATGAGTCATCCGTGAACATCCAATTTCTTACTATCAAATATATATTATCAATCGTATACAAGTCATGAATTGACCCTCACCCAAACTTTGTTAACCCTTTACCCAACGCAGACAACATCAAAATTTATTATTTTAAATATTATTTTTCAAAATATTTCAACAAAACCATATCATGTGACCCCTCGTTGGAATGAAATGGTTTTGTTGAAATTTTTGGAAAAATAATATTTTTTCAACTGCTGAATTTACATATTACGCGGGCGGATGGGTCTGATTCGTTGGGTAAAGGTTTAACCAGTGGTTGCCTGCATTCATGTAAAGAAAAACAGGTTGCAATTTTTCTTAAGTCTAAACTTAGAAAAAACGTTGAACAGTGTATTAAAAATCTCCACAATCTGTAATAAAAACTGTCTGGCCATGGGTTAATGTTAACTTTTATTGAAGCAATTAACACACATATGAAATATGAAATCCTTAGCTATAGGATACCAGTAGTTGCCTGCAATCATGAATAGTAAAACAGGTCAAAAATTTTACAAGTCCACACTACTCCTTCAACATTTGACCTAAAAACAGGCCTGAAAATAAGCAATCTGACATTTGCAGAATGGGGTCCACAGTAGGTGAATTAGATGATGCTATCTCATACAGTGGGCTAATTTATCCTCTGGGTTCCTCTTTCTGTTTAGATTTGAGACCCTGATTCAGATGGAGGTTCACAGAGGGTAAATTTAGTGATGCTACCCTGCTGTGCAGGGTAGCATCACTAAATTCACCCTCTGGGGACCTCATTTTGCAGATGTCAGTCTGCTTATTTTCTGGCTTGCCTAAAAATTGCCAGGTTTGATGATTCACGACCCATAATTCTGGAATAACAAATCTGAAAATTGTCAGAAAATAAAAGGGAGCTTTGTTTGATCAATCTCAATAGTGTGTCTATAAATTCTGAGATTTGATCAAATTTTATTATATATTTATTGGTATTTAAGGTCACATACTAATGCACAATGGCTGATCGTGACCGTGACTGTTTTACAGGTGGAGGAAGCTGGAGTACCTGGAGAGAACCACCAAACATCGACACGCAACTGTCAGCTCCTCAACATTCTAACATTCTAACTCTGTTCAAGCTCCGTTCAAGCAGGGTTACAGCAGTTGAAGTCATGTGCAACATCGACGTGCAGTACACCTTAGTACACAGCATCATCATGCCCACACGCAGGCAATAGGGATAAAGTACTTGCCCAAGGACACAATGCGGGTCGCCCCGGACGGGGATCGAACTCGGGACCTCTAGCATAGAAGTCCAACAGTCTACCACTGAGCCACCGCACTCCCGATTCGGTCAAAACAAACTTGAGTAATGATATGACATGTATAATGAAAGTGTCAATGACACTGTAGCTCAACTTGTCAAGACAAAGACATGTACATGTATAGTATGTGACACAGCAATGACAAACATCTAGGTAATGACCTGATAACAAAGGTACATATAAAGTATTGTAACGGTCTGTACATAAATACTGACCGTTGCCTGTAACAAATGTATAGGTAAAGTATTGTAAAGGTGGGTGACAGTCAGATGCTAAACTAGAAAAAATCTTTGAGTTCCAGAGTGGGTCTGACTGAACCCCAAAATATTTGTTCTCACAGCACAGTGATAACAAAGGCACCCCAAAACACACTCGTTTCTGTCCCAAGGTGAAAACAAAGGTACCCAAGAAGTTTTGTGAAGATCAGTTCATAAATACGAACTGTATAGAAGTTGTGACAAAAAACTGATTGGACCTAATTTCGGTACAAAATGGCCACTGGCAGCAATCTTGAATTTTGGACTGCACCCAGAAACACTCATTCTCGTCCCAAGGTGATATCAAAGGTACCCAAGAAGTTTTGTGAAGATCGGTTCATAAATACAGCCTCTACCCTGAGCCGTATTGACATGTGCGCTTACATTGTGTAAGTAGCACTGAATAAATCAAAGTTCATCTAATTTGCATAATTTCTGCACGAAAAAAAAAACCCTTACAATATGTGATGTATTCCATGTTACTAAACATTCATACAAAAATTTATTCAAATCAGAACTTTCATACAGAAGTTCTGTACAAAAGACTGATTGCACTAATTTTGGTAAAAAATGGCTGCTGGTGGCCATCTTGAATTTCGGACCACACCCAAAAACACTCGCTTTCATCCCACGGTGATAACAAAGGTACCCAAGAAGTTTTGTAAAGATTGGTTCATAAATATGGCCTCTAGTCTGAGCCGTATAGAAGTTGTGTATAAAAAACTGATTAGACCTAATTTCGGTACAAAATGGCCACTGGCAGCCATCTTGAATTTTAGACTGCACTCAGAAACAATCGTTCTCGTCCCAAGGTGATAACAAAGGTACTCAAGACATTTTGTGAAGATCAGTTCATAAATAGAGATTCTAGTCCGAGCCGTATTGACATGTGTACTTACTGTGTGTAAGTCGCACTGAAAAAATCAAAGTTCATCTAATTTGCATAATTTCTGCACAAGAAAAAAACCTGTATTGTATGTGATGTATCCCACGGTACTAAACATTCACACACAAAATTATTCAAATCAGCGCTTTCATATGGAAGTTCTGTGCAAAAATCTGATTGCACCTAATTTTGTACAAAATGGCTGCCATCGACCATCTTGAATTTCGGACCGGACCCCAAAACACTCGTTCTCGTCCCACGGTGATACCAAAGGTACCCAAGAAGTTTTGTAAATATCGGTTCATAAATACGGCCTCTAGCCCGAGCCGTATTGGCATTTGCACTTACGGTGCTGAAAGTAACACCAAAAAACATCAAAATTAGTCTAATTTGCACAATTTAAGCACGAGAAAAATACCCGTATTATATGTGATGTATCCCATGGTACTAAACACTCATACAAAAAATTATTCAAATCAGAGCTTTCATATGGAAGTTCTGTACAAACAAGAGGCCCCAGGGGGCCTGAGGGCGCTCACCTGACATGGTAGCCTAAATATCAACCCAGAGAATTGATTTCCACAAGTTGCATCTGCTCCTCCTAAGAAAAGCTGAAACCAAATATCCAAATATTCTGACCAGTGGATCTAAAAAAAGATTTTTAAAGAATATTCCTCATACTGAACTAAGTCATAATTCGGGCTCCCACAGGAAGCCCATATATGAACCCAGGGACTTGGCTTTAACAAACCTGAATCTCACACCCCTAAGGATTCTGCACACCAAATATCAAAACATTCCGACTGCTGGATCTGAAGAAGAAGATTTTTAAAGAAAATTCCTCATTTTGAACCAAGTTACAATTCGAGCTCCCACAATCAGCCCAAATATGGACCTAGGGACATGGCTTGAACAAATTTGAATCTTACCCCCCTAAGGATGCTGCATAAAAAATATCAAAAGCATTCATCTGCTGGATCTGAAGATTTTTAAATAAAATTCCTCATTTTGAACTAAATTGTCATTCAGGCTCCCATAGTGAGCCCAAATATGAACCAAGGGACTTGGCTTGAACAAACTTGAATCTCAGCCCCCAAAGGTTGCTCCATGCCAAATATCAAAACATTCCAACTGCTGAATCTGAAGAAGAAGATTTTTAAAGAAAAATTCCTCATATTGACTAAGTTATAATTTGGGCTCCCACAGGGAGCCCAAATATGGACCCATGGACTTGGCTTTAACACACTTGAATCCACCCTCCCCCCAAGGATGCTACTCACCACATATCAAACCATTCTGACTGCTGGATCTGAAGAAGATTTTTTAAGAAAATTCCTCATTTCGAACAAAGTTACAATTCAAGCTCCCACATTGAGCCCAAATATGGATCTAGGGACATGGCTTGAACAAACTTGAATCTCACCCCCCTAAGGATGCTGCATACCAAATATCACAAGATTCTGCCTGCTGGATCTTGAGAAGAAGATTTTCAAAGAAATTTGCCTGAAATGCACTAAGTTCGAATTTGGGCTTCTATAGTGAGCCCAAATATGAATCCAGGTGGCCGATTTGAACAAATTGGAATCAGATCCACCCCACAATGTTGCATACCAAATATCAAAAGATTCTGCCTGCAGGATCTGGAGAAGAAGATTTTTGAAGAAATTTGCCTGAAATGCACTAAGTTCAAATTCGAGCTTCTATAGTGAGCCCAAATATGAATCTAGGGAGCCGATTTGAACAAAATAGAATCAGATCCACCCCGCAATGTTGCATACCAAATATGAAAAGATTCTGTCTGCTGGATTTGGAGAAGAAGATTTTTTAAGAAATTTGCCTGAAATGCACTAAGTTCAAATTTGGGCTCCTATACTGAGCCCAAATATAAACCCAAGGGGCCGATTTGAACAAACTTGAATCAGATCCACCCCACAATGTTTCATACCCAATATCAAAAGATTCTGCCTGCTGGATCTTGAGAAGAAGATTTTCAAAGAAATTTGCCTGAAATGCACTAAGTTCAAATTTGGGCTCCTATACAGAGCCCAAATATAAACCCAAGGGGCCGATTTGAACAAACTTGAATCAGATCCACCCCACAATGTTGCATACCAAATATCAAAAGATTCTGCCTGCTAGATCTGGAGAAGAAGATTTTCAAAGAAATTTGCCTGAAATGCAGTAAGTTCAAATTTGGGCTCCTATACTGAGCCCAAATATAAACCCTGGGGGGCCGATTTGAACAAACTTGAATCAGATCCACCCCACAATGTTGCATACCAAATATCAAAAGATTCTGCCTGCTGGATCTGGAGAAGAAGATTTTTTAAGAAATTTGCCTGAAATGCACTAAGTTCGAAATCGGGCTCCTATACTGAGCCCAAATATGAACCCAGGGGGCCGATTTGAACAAACTTGAATCAGATCCACCCTCCAATGTTGCATACCAAATATCAAAAGATTCTGCCTGCTGGATCTGGAGAAGAAGATTTTTTAATGTTTTTCCCATTGCCTACAATGTCCCGAAACTGTACCCTATGATAAAACCGATGGCAATTTTTTTTTACCAATTCTTTCTGTTGGTCCTAAGGAAGCTTCACACCAAATAAAAATTCTCGGTGCCGTGCAGTTTTGGAGATATGGGGGTTTTAATTTTTTTCTATTTTTAGCTCCTGCAGTTCCCATGGGGCTACGGGAAAAAAAAATCAGCATAAATTAGTTACTTATGACCCAATAAGCCCTCACATAAAATTTGGTTCAAATCAGCCTCTCGGTTTGGAAAATAGAAATTTTGGGCGGGGCCAAAAATTTTGCCCCTCCCATAACGACGCCAAGTATAGCCCCACAAACTTCTCTTGAACAAATCTGAGTCTACACCTCAAAAGGAAGCTGCACACCAAATATCAAGTCTCTGCTACTGCTGGTTCATGAGAAGAAGATTTTTTAAGATTTCAGCACACTTTTTGGGTGTGGCCCTACCCACGGGCGGGGCAACTTGATTTGAACAAAATCAAATTGCGATGTCATAACAAACTATTATCTCAAATATCAATTAAATTGGTTCAGCGGTTTGGGAGGAGAAGACGCAAACACCATGTTCACGGACGACGGACGGTGAGTGATCACTATAGCTCTCCTGACTGAAAGTCAGGTGAGCTAAAAACAGATTTTTGCATCATCGGTACAAAATGGCGGCTGGCAGCCATCTTGAATTTCGGACCACACCCAAAAACACTCGTTCTCGTCCCGCAGTCATAACAAAGGTACCCAAGAAGTTTCGTAAAGATCGGTTAAATACGGCCTCTAGCCCGAGCCGTATCCAATTGTTGACGTACGGACAGACGAATGACGGGCCATGACAAAAGCTCAAATTTGGCTTCGCCAAAGTTAAGCTAAAAAACCCAACTTGTTATGTCGCATCAAGCTTGAAATATGATCGCAACCAACACACTTTGAATTTTTAGCTTACTCACTTCAAAGACAACTAAAATTCAAAAGTGATGTTCAGAAAAATATTGAGGTGTATCAAAATATTAGATTTTCAAGATTTAATATTTATTTATTTATTTATTGGTGTTTAAGGTCACACATTTTTGAACAATGGCTAATCATGACAACAACATGAGTATCAACTCAAGACCAGGGGTGAGCATTAATAAGCCATGTTGCCCATTTTAGAGAGGGTTTGCACCTCCCAAGCATTGGTGACTGGGTCATATTTTACCAGGAAAACAGAGCCTGATTTAATAAAAATACACTGAATGACTGACCAGTGACCTTGACCCATACACTGTACCCCCAACTAGAAATTAGTTAATATACCAAAAAAATGAACCGATACCGATATCTTGGGATACCGAAAAACCAAACTGAACCAATCAATGAATACCAAAACCATCTGAATTTTCAAATTTTTCTACATTTCGCTATTTATAAGACCTTGTAAATGCTTGATAGCTGTTGAAAAGTTCCTTTTCATGAAAGAAGGGCCTGGGCAATTGTCCATAATTCCCACTGGACTACGAACTGTACAGCAGGCAGCAATGTGATACATCTATTGTCAGCAGGACCCCTTAAAATGACATGGAGATACACATGCTCTGAGATGACTAGTGCCTGAAACAGGACTTTAAAGGCTGAGGTGTGTCACTGTAGATATCATCTGTGATGACAAAAAAATTCCAATGTTGAACTTATTGTCAGTGGCATTTGTAGCACTGTGGAAGAATGAGCCAAGAACAACTTGGTCTCAATTTTCCAAATGTGAATTTCCCTTTTGTACTATCAGTAAATCTCAGTCATGTTAGATACCGAATAACGAACGATACCATTGTATGCCCCCCTAAAAAGACCAAACCTGATACCTACGGTAACTCAAAATTCAAATACAGCCCATCTCTACCACAAACAAATTTGGACTTCTTTGGTGTTAGTCCAAATTTGATATATCATACCATGCCTGAAATATGAGTCTAACGCAATTTCAGAATTTTGGAACCCATCCACTATAAATTTCAAATGAGATTCTGTAAAGTGTTAATGGGTCTTGATAGGTCAGATCAGGAAATGAGACGGGTGCGAGTGCAATTGCTCCCATCAGCACCTGTGTTTTCTATTTTACGGAAGCTAAAAACTGCACTTGCTGAAAAATATTGTTGAGCACTAAAATACTGTGAAGTCATAACATCATTAAAAAGGATGACTGTTCAGTAAATGTATGGGGTGGACCAATCAATATTTTCAGTGTGCAGTCCCGAGACCCAATGTTGACTGGTCTACCCCAAATAATGTGAACTTTTCTAATTGCTGCAACTGAACTGGCTTGGAAGATACCACTAGAATTCAAAGGTTTAAGGTTTCTGGTATTTGGTGACAGTATTCCTTTGAAAATCATATACTAACATTTTACGGGTGTAATTTACTCCCGTCTCTTGATTTCACGGAAGCTTAAAACTGCACCTGTCAATTTTGTTCATTTCCAGCACTAGATAGGTGATTGTGATACAAAACAAAATTTGTAGTCTATTTTACTACTCTTAAGGTCCTGAAATTTAAATTTTAAAATCAACATAGTACTTCCAAGAATATGACCACCTACGAAAACCTTGTTAAAGAAACTTAAAATGTTGAGGTAAATCTGTGTACCAAATATCAAGAGATTTCGAGTGAAGATTTTTAAATAAATTTCCTCATATTGCACCAAGTTAAAGTTCGGATTCCCATAGGGAGTCCAAATATGAACACAGAGACTTGTTTTGAACAAACCTGAATCTGAACCCTCTAAGGATGTTGGACACCAAGGATCAAATACTTTGATTGGTAGTTTGGGAGAAAGATTTTTTTTAATTTTGTAAAATAATTTTTTGGGTGCTAACAGAATTATGCCTCTTGTGGTGCCCCTGTGTGCCAGGCAGTTTTATTTGACATATAAAGAACATGCATATAAAATTTGGTTCAATTCCGCTAAGTAGTGTATGAGAAGGCTATAATGTAAATTTCATGCCTGACGTACGATGGTCAGAATGTGATCAGTAAAGTTCCCCTCGAGTTTCGCTCAGGTGAGCTAAATAACTAAACTTCAAAACTAGGGACCTGCGAATTGCCAATTTTGATCGAATCAAATATCAAATCAAATTTGTGAAAACAAATTGAATTTCAAATCAAATCACAGTTGATGGATACATTGTCAAAAGACGTTTTTTTCTAAAATAATACCCCCCTGCAGTAATTAACATTTTCAAATGAACCTAGCTGATAGTGCTGATACCTCACTTTTATCATGTTGTCTCGGGGAAAAAAACTCATTTTAAATCGAATCGATTCCCTTCTGGTGATGAAGCCATTTGTTTTAAATAACAAGAGGCCCCACGTGGCTTTAATCGCTCACCTGACAAAGTGACTCTAAGAAGTATTTTAGGTCACCTTCACCATGTCATGCCTCATCAACATTAACTGGTTGAGTGATAGATTTTGTTTGAAGTTCAACATTTGTTACCTAAAATTAGTTTTATTTAAAATCATTGGTGTGTGGCCAATCTCCAATGATTTTTAATAAAGCAAATTTATCTCTGCAGACAAACTGGTTTAGCATGAAGCACAAACAAGGAATGTGAAGAGATAGCCTTGGACATCTCTCCCCAACTGTGGATATCTTCCATGTGCTACATGTACATATTTGCATGCAAGAAAACAAAAATTTTCACAAATTTTCCAAAATATTAGTTTTTTTTATCATCATTGGAACAAGCTCAAACAGCTTATTCCAATAGGGGTATGGGAAGATCAGGTATATTTTTGAGACAGAAATGTGAATATATAAATAATGGTGTTTTTTTGTGAATGATGCTGGAGAATTTTGCGTAAAGATATGGTAAATGGTTTGTTCTAGATACAGAATGATGCAAAAGTATTTAAATTTGATTAGGCAAGTTGTTCCTATAATGCATTTAAAAACTGAAGTAACTGTTTTTTTGCTGTTGAACTTTTAGATGTGTGTGTCTGTGTTTGTGTGTGTGTGTGTGTGTGGGGGGGGGTAAGAGTGTTCTTGCAAACAAAATTCCTGAATAAATGGAAGATTTTATTTTTTGTGTGAAAGACATAGTGCGTGAATGTTGATTGGAACAAGCTTAGAGAGCTCATTTTAATGTGAAGTCATAAAGCTGTGTTTTACGTACGAAATTCTGGAATAACTAAAAAATTGCTTTTTTGACTCAAAAAGCATGGTGTGCGACCTCTCATTGGAATGAGCTCAAAAAGCTCATTCCAATGGGGTATTTACAAGCGATAAGTACATGTATGTTTAAGAGACAAAAATTAAAATTTGAATAGCGATTTTTGCGAAGAATGCTGACAAGTTTTGGCAGTTATGCTGGTAAAAGGGTAAGATATGCAAAGTGGTTGTTTTTTAGAGGCGACATTTAATTAAGGGGAATTAACCCTTGATTACTGAGGTAACTTCTAAAAGTACTGAAATTTCATGAAGCAATGTGAATAACAGACAACAGTTGCCTAAAAATTTCATGAATAACTAAAATTTTTATTCTTTTGTCTCGAAAACATGGCATATGACCTTTGTTGGAATGAGCTGAATGCGTGTGTTCCGATGAGGGGTCATAAAATTTGAATGGAGATTTGTGTGAATAATGCATTAGTACTGCTAGATTTGGGTAAACGGTTCACCCTGGATACCGCCCCTTCTATAGTAGATCTTTTCTGCAAATTTTGTCTAAGATTCTATCAACTTTACAAATAAATATGTTCATGAATCACAATCAGATCCACCCCACAATGTTGCATACCAAATATCAAAAGATTCTGCCTGCTGGATCTGGAGAAGAAGATTTTTTAAGAAATATGCCTGAAATGCACTAAGTTAAAATTTGGGCTCCTATACGGAGCCCAAATATAAACCCAGGGGGCCGATTTGAACAAACTTGAATCAGATCCACCCTACAATGTTGCTTACGAAATATGAAAAGATTCTGAAGCTGGATCTGGAGAAGAAGATTTTTTAAGAAATTTGCCTGAAATGCACTAAGTTCGAATTCGAGCTTCTATAGTGAGCCCAAATATGAAACTAGGAAGCCGATTTGAACAAACTTGAATCAGATCCACCCCACAATGTTGCATACCAAATATGAAAAGATTCTGCCTGCTGGATCTGGAGAAGAAGATTTTTTAATAAATTTGCCCGAAATGCACTAAGTGCGAATTCAGGCTTCTTTATTAAGCCCAAATATGAATCCAGGGGGCCGATTTGAACAAACTTGAATCAGATCCACCCCGCAATGTTGCATACCAAATATCAAAAGATTCTGCCTGCTGGATCTGGAGAAGAAGATTTTTGAAGAAATTTGCCCGAAATGCACTAAGTTTGAATTCGAGCTTCTATAGTGAGCCCAAATATGAATCCAGGGGGCCGATTTGAACAAACTTGAATCAGATCCACCCCGCAATGTTGCATACCAAGTATCAAAAGATTCTGCCTGCTGGATCTGGAGAAGATGATTTTTTAAGAAATTTGCCTGAAATGCACTAAGTTCGAATTCGAGCTTCTATAGTAAGCCCAAATATGAATCTAAGGAGCCGATTTGAACAAATTTGCATCAGATCCATCCCACAATGTTGCATACCAAATATCAAAAGATTCTGCCTGCTGGATCTGGAGAAGAAAATTTTTTAAGAAATTTGCCTGAAATGCACTAAGTTCGAATTCGAGCTTCTATAGTGAGCCCAAATATGAATCTAGGAAGCCGATTTGAACAAACTTGAATCAGATCCATCCCACAATGTTGCATACCAAATATCAAAAGATTCTGCCTGCTGGATCTGGAGAAGAAGATTTTTTAATAAATTTGCTTGAAATGCACTAAGTTCAAATTTGGGCTCCTATACTGAGCCCAAATATAAACCCAGGGGGCCGATTTGAACAAACTTGAATCAGATCCACCCCACAATGTTGCTTACCAAATATGAAAAGATTCTGCCTGCTGGATCTGGAGAAGAAGATTTTTGAAGAAATTTGCATGAAATGCACTAAGTTCAAATTCGAGCTTCTATAGTGAGCCCAAATATGAATCTAGGAAGCCGATTTGAACAAACTTGAATCAGATCCACCCCACAATGTTGCATACCATATATCAAAAGATTCTGCCTGCTGGATCTGGAGAAGAAGATTTTTTAAGAAATTTGCCTAAATGCACTAAGTTCGAAATCGGGCTTCTATACTGAGCCCAAATATGAACCCAGGGGGCCGATTTGAACAAACTTGAATCAGATCCACCCTACAATGTTGCATACCAAATATCAAAAGATTCTGCCTACTGGATTTGGAGAAGAAGATTTTTTAAGAAATTTGCCTGAAATGCACTAAGTTCGAAATTGGGCTCCTATACTGAGCCCAAATATTAACCCAGGGATCCGATTTGAACAAACTTGAATCAGATCCACCCCACAATGTTGCTTACCAAATATGAAAAGATTCTGCCTGCTGGATCTGGAGAAGAAGATTTTTTAAGAAATTTGCCTGAAATGCACTAAGTTCGAATTCAGGCTTCTATAGTAAGCCCAAATATGAATCCAGGGGGCCGATTTGAACAAACTTGAATCAGATCTACCCCGCAACGTTGCATACCAAATATCAAAAGATTCTGCCTGCTGGATCTGGAGAAGAAGATTATTGAAGAAATGTGCCTGAAATGCACTAAGTTCGAATTCAAGCTCCTATAGTGAGCCCAAATATGAATCTAGGGAGCCGATTTGAACAAACTTGAATCAGATCCACCCTACAATGTTGCATGACAAATATCAAAAGATTCTGCCTGCTGGATCTGGAGAAGATTTTCAAAGAAATTTGCCTGAAATGCAGTAAGTTCAAATTTGGGCTCCTATACTGAGCCCAAATATAAACCCAGAGGGCCGATTTGAACAAACTTGAATCAGATCCACCCCACAATGTTGCATACCAAATATCAAAAGATTCTGCCTGCTGGATCTGGAGAAGAAGATTTTTTAAGAAATTTGCCTGAAATGCACTAAGTTCGAAATCGGGCTCCTATACTGAGCCCAAATATGAACCCAGGGGGCCGATTTGAACAAACTTGAATCAGATCCACCCTACAATGTTGCATACCAAATATCAAAAGATTCTGCCTGCTGGATCTGGAGAAGAAGATTTTTCAATGTTTTTCCCATTGCCTACAGTGTTAAAAAGTGCTGACTCAGCACTTTTTCAAAGTCCCGAAACTGTACCCTATGATAAAACCGATGGCAATTTTTTTTTACCAATCCTTTCTGTTGGTCCTAAGGAAGCTGCACACCAAATAAAAATTCTCAGTGCCATGCAGTTTTGGAGATATGGGCGTTTTAAATTTTTTCTATTTTTAGCTCCTGCGGTTCCCACGGGGCTGCGGGAAAATTTTTTTTTGCATAAATCAATTACTCATGACCCAATAAGCCCTCACATAAAATTTGGTTCAAATCAGCCTCTCGGTTTGGAAAATAGAAATTTTGGGCGGGGCAAAAAATTTTGCCCCTCCCATAACGACGCCAAGTATAGCCCCACAAACTTCTCTCTCTACACCTCAAAAGGAAGCTGCACACCAAATATCAAGTCTCTGCTACTGCTGGTTCATGAGAAGAAGATTTACAAAGATTTTGGTGCCCCTTGGGGACGTGGCACCACCCAGGAGGAGGGGCAACTTCATTTGAACAAATCTGAATTGGCATTAGGTAATAAACATTTAGCCAACATTTGAATAAAATTGGGCTAGTGGTTTAGGAGGAGAAATCGATAATGTAAAGTTAACGCCGGACGGACGACGACGGACGACGGACAGAAAGTGATTAGTAAAGCTCCCCTTGAGCTTCGCTCAGGTGAGCTAAAAATGTGAAATTTCTAAAACGAAACGATAATTCAATGCCGAATAGGGTTGATCCACTGGTAAATTAAAGCCTGCTCTACTTCTGTTTATATAATAATCTGGGGTATTCCTTTAGAAAATCATTTCATGTGATGATGTATTCAGTAGCTGTGATCGAACAGAACAATACTCAATATAAAATAATGTGATCATGTTGTGGAACAAATCATTGATTGAAGTTCAACAGCAGAATAACTTTATAAAGTTTGAAACTTAAAATTTTCTTTATGCACAATAAGTTGAAATGAACAGTTGTAACAGTAACAGTGTTTGTAGCGATGAAGATACAACTGTTGTACAGTTGTAGCGACATTCCTACAACACTGTTACCACTACAAGTCCATTACATTTCTTGTCTGGACTGTCACAAACTTATGGCCAAGGTATATTCGAAAATATAGAATTTCTGATTTGGAATCGAATATTGACTTTCAAATCAAAATCGAAATTCCAATTTCCGCAGGAACCTATTCAAAACGGAACGAACTAGAGGTACTGTGAGCAAGCTCACAAAGTGATACCCCTGAATGTATAAGTTAGATTATCTCCCCTTGGAAATGTCAGAACAGAATTATATTGCTTCATGCACATCTTCATATGGAGTTCTTCCATTGTGTAAAGTTTCATGAAAATTCTTCAAACGGTTTAGGAGGAGTTCCGCTTATAAAGATGGACAGATGGACGGACGGATGGACGGAGAGGGTGATTCCTATATACCCCCCCCCCCCCCCCAAACTTTGTTTGAGGGGGGGGGGGGGGGGGGTATAATTAACAGTAAAACACAAATATGCCAACAGTGAACCTTTTCAACCCTTTACCCAATGCAGACGTTATCAAAATTTACTATTTTAAATATCATTTGTTTAAATTTTTCAAAAAATTTCAACAAAACCATATCATGTGACCCCCTCGTTGGAACGAGCTCAACGAGCTCGTTCCATCGAGGGGTCACATGATATGGTTTTGTTGAATTGTTTTGAAAAATAATATTTTTACAACTGCTGAATTTGCATATTACGGGGGCAGATGCGGGCAATTCGTTGGGTAAAGGCTTAATTCCAATAAGGAACAAAACTAATCATCTATATAAAGAACAGAATGACTCATGTAAAAACATTTTTTTACCCCACTTGATGCTTTGCAAGATCTCTCTAAAATAACACAATCTTTCGTGTCACTGCTGTGGGAGTAGTCTTTAACTCCCACAAGCCTGGGATATGAATTTACTTAACATCACAAACTGCTCAATACTTTAGGTCTAGCAGATGTTTCAAAATAATAGTCATCTGCCTGAACAGACAGATGACACTTGACCAGACACAACTGCTCGAATTTCATGTCACAGCTCAACACTTCTTGCTGGACTTTCAGAGCACTTGCTGGTTATATCAAGGTGAGTATCAGGTATCTCAGCATGAAACCCCTCCTCTCTCTAGCAAGAAGACCCATCAGACTACAGCTTACACTCAATTTCTGTGATGCAAGGGGATCAGAAGACATAATATCTTACTGTACAGGACCCAATGCTGACGATATTAAAATTAATTATTTTAAATAACATTTTTTAAAATTTTTCAAAAAATTACAATACCATATTGTGTAACCCATCATTGGAACGATCTCAATGAGCTTGTTCCAAAGAGAGTCACATGATATGGTTTTGTTGAAATCTTTTGAAAAATATTTTTTTCGCTGAATTTGCATATTAAGTGGGTGGATGTGGCCAATTCATTGGGTAAAGGGTTAAGAATTAAAGGAAACAACTAGGCCCCGGCAAAGATGGATTTTTTTTTTTTTGACTCTACTTTCGACTCAAACTTGCCAAAAAAATCTTCAAGTCGACCGAACATCAAATTTGAACCAAGTTAGCTGAAACCAGGAGCCCAAGTGTGGTTTCATACAAAATATTTCCAGTTTAAAATAGCCACATTGGGATTGTTTTGGCATTGTATTGATGATTTATCCACATATTAATGCTAACATTCAACATTTTGTACGTTAACAATGCAGCACACTTCAATGCATGATTGAACAGGAGACGAAGATTCTGTATGTACCTGGCTGTGATTGCTTTGCACCCTTCTTGACTTTAAGCTTGGCATCGTCCGATCTTGCCTTATCATGAAGCGATGAATGCTTCTTGCTGAAGTGTACCAGAGGTGAGATGTAGTCCCTGTCGCTTGTTTTTGTACGAAGTCTTACACATGTATTACACGTGTATGTAGCCGTGGCTTTATCCACTGTAAAATATGAGTGTATTACCAATGTCATTTGAAATCATGCGACACACGCGAGTTTCCAAATGACATTGGTAATACACTGTAAGTTCCATTCCGACAATGTGTGCTTGCAGTTCACACTCAATTGCTTGCATCGTTTTGACAATTTAGCCAGTATTAAATGTACGAATGAACATATACCGAGACATTTATGATTAAGTTTTTTTTCATATTTGATTTTTATATTTGTGATTTTATTTTCGACTCGAATTTGACACATATCTGTTTATTGACATGACTTTGACTCGAACAATCGAATATTCGTTGGGACCTCCAAACAACCTGCTAAAGGGTTACCCATAACTTTGTCAGGCAATCATTTTAATTGCTAAAGAGATACCCATAACTTTGTAAGGCAATCATTTTAATTAAGAAACATTTTTGTGATTTTTAGCAAGAGAATATCAAAACAATAGAGATATGGTCACCACGATTGTGCAAAGATTGAAATTAGCACCTTAACCCTTTACTTAACATGAAAAGCAGACGACACTTGCAAACAAAATTCTTGAATAACTAATTTGCTTCATTTTTTGTCTCAAAAACATAGGTTATGACCCTTCTTTGGAACGAGCTCATTCCAAAGAGGGGTCATAAGCTATGTTTTTTAGACAAAAAATAACAAAAACTGGCGATTTTTTTGAATAATGCTAGCTGGTTTTGGCCGTTACGTTGGATAAAGGGTTAAAATACTGCAGCTTATTCCACAAGCTACCACCAATGAACTGACATGTGAAGCAGTACAGTGTTAGAAAGGATTCAAAGAGCCCTTTCCAACAGTGTTAAATCACACCATTTCATTCATTTCCACAATAGTTTCTTGTTTAAAACAGTGTGTCAATTTGGATTATCCAAAACTTTACCATGACCCAGATGTTTGAAAAATTCCATATTTGTTCTCACAACCACATTAACGGAATGGACCACAGCATAAGTACGAAGTTTAGCCAGTCTTTTATACCTATGTTTACCACAGTAAACAAGCACTTCTCAATTTCCCAGGTTTCCCACAGGGATCTAGAAGAGCTAACAAATTCAACGCAAAATGTAGTTCTAGTATACCATCCTATTTATCTAGCTAGCTATGGTTTAGTCAAGTTGGTTACATTAATTTTTGTCAGGGGCTAGGCTAACAAATGAAATGATGGATTGCCCTATTTGTCCAGGCCTGCACAGCAAGTTCCGTTTCCAGATTTGTCAAGGAGTCTTATACCATGACAACAACAGCAGTGAAGTTAACTCTTTCAACACGAAAGGCTGCTTTTCCGGTCTAGCACCACAATACGTCATAATTTCATTAAGGAGGATGGCTACTTAGTGAACGTGTGTGGTAGAACAATTAACCCTTTACCTAACATGAAAAGCAGACGACACTTGCAAAAAAAATTCTTGAATAACTAATTTTTTTCATTTTTTGTCTCAAAAACATAGGTTATGACCCCTCGTTGGAACGAGCTCGACGAGCTCGTTCCAACGAGGGGTCATAACCTATGTTTTTGAGACAAAAAATGAAAAAATAATAAAAATTGATTGGCGATTTTTGAGAATAGCGCTGGCCGGTTTTGGCCGTTACGTTGGGTAAAGGGTTAATATTTTCAACGTGCAGCCTGAAGTAGGATGTCTACTAAGTGAACATGTGTGGTAGAACAATTAATATTTTCAATGTGCAGCCTTCAGGCTGCACGTTGAAAATATTAATTGCTCTACCCCCAAATGATGGATATGGACTCTTCCAATGTCTACCATTTAACTGGCATGGGAGATACCAGCAGTGTTCAAAGGGTCAACCAGTTGATGTTTCTCTGCCTATTCATTAGACTAGTGCACATTTTTATTCTTTTGTACTGTTTCAAGACAGAACAAAACGAGGGTGGATACTGGGGACTGGAATCAGCTGACCCTGTTGTATACTGAACACATATATTAACTCTTTACCCAACACAGCTTTTTAATCCTTAAACGCCTATTTCCAACTTTTATGACCTCAGAACAGAAGCCCTTAACATGCCAGCATGAGTAGATCCTGCTGACAATAGACAAATTACACAGGCAGTGATTTCTAATCAAGTCTTGGCAGCCTGTCAAGACAGCCAAGACTTGACTAGAAATCACTATTAAGCCACTGGGTGTGTACAGAATCTACATGGACTTTTGCTGGTTTTGTTGCATGAATATTTGTGTGAATCGATTCTGGGATCATCGCTGAAATATAAGCCCTGCCATTGAGCCACCAAACACCCATTGTTGAAAGATGACTTGGCCACAGTGTTATGTGACATATCACACTTTATCCTAACATACAGCCATATATGGAAATTGCTCTTTACAGAAATTGACATACCAATACTATTAATTCTCCTCCCCAAAACATAGCTTATGACCCCTCAGTGGGACGAGTTGGTTTAGTTCATTCTAATGGGGGGGGGGGGGGGAGGAGGTGGGGGAGTGTAGATGGGAGGGGTGGCATGGGTTTATGTTTCTAAAACATAAAATGACAAATCTTTAGTTGTACAAGAAATTTTTTGCAAGAGTTATCTACTATTCGTGATGTATGTTTATTGACACTTTTTCAACAGTCAAGTCAGTTTTAAGAGTGGTGTAAACCAAAGTACCCAGAGAGAACCATCAAGCAATGGTGATTAACTGTCAGACTATTCAGCTTATGAACTGGGCACAGGCAGGGATAGGAGTGGAGTTGATGAATAAACATGTGGTTATTTGGGTTATGTAAACAGTTAAAGGGGCCATTTTCCTTATTTCACAATGGTAATAGACAAAACAGCATACACGTTCGAGCTGTTATTTTTTACCGCACGGGATCAATTTGGGCAGAGGGATAATATTGAATGAGAAGCCGTAGGCTTCAAGTTCAATATTATGCCTCTGCCAAAATCGATAGAGTGCAGTAATGAAAGTGCCAATGACACTGTAGCTTAATTGTTTGTGTGTTGTGTTTGATGAAAAGGATAATGTTCAATGTTTATGAAAGGATTATGAAATGAGACAAGAATTGTGATAATTGGGAATATGTTAATTTCTGTTCCCTGCATACTATGTTTTCAATAAAAATAATATGAGGTGTAGACCGTACTAAAGAATTGAGGTGTGGGTTAATGTGGCCCTCACAGTTAATGTATGTCAATGAAAGTTACAGTGAAATTATTGGAAAACGAGTCATCTTATCAAGTCACAATGAAATCCCTTCATTAATAAGGCCTGTAGACTGTGCTCAATGTTTTCGGGCCTATGTAGCCATCACAGTTGACCGATTGCAACCAAAAGGGGACGTCCACATCTCGACATTATATGGAGTCATCCTACCAGGTTACAATGAAATCCCTTCATAAATATGACCTGTAGTCTGTGCTAATGTTTTTCTGGTTTTGGGCTTAGGCAGCCATCATGGATGAATGATCGTGACCAAAAGGGGACGTTCTCATCTGGGCATTATCTGGAGTAATCCTATCAAGTTACAATGAAATCCCTTCATAAATATGACCTGTAGACTGTGCTAAAGGTTTTCAGGCTTTGGGCTCCTGTGGCCATCACAGTTGACCAATCGCAACCAAAGGGGGACGTTCTCATCTAGACATTATATGAAGTCAACCTACCAAGTTACAATGAAATCCCTCCATAAATACGACCTGTAGACTTGGCTAAAGGTTTTCAGGTTTTGGGCTTGGGCAGTCATCACGGTTGACAGATCACGACCAAATGGGGAAGTTCTCATCCAGACATCATATGGAGTTATCCTACCAAGTTACAATAAAATTCCTCCATATTAAATATGACCTGCAGACTGTGCTAAAAGTTTTTGGGTTTTGGGCTTGGGCAGTCATCACAGTTGACAGATGATGACCAAAAGAGGACGTTCTCATCCAGACATTATACAGAGGCATCCTACCAAGGTACAATGAAATCCCTTCATAAATACGACCTGTAGACTGTGCTAAAGGTTTTTGAGTTTTGGGCTCGTGCAGCCAGCACAGTTGACCGATTACGACCAAAAGGGGACGTTCTCATCTCGACATGACCCCAAACCTGCATATGAAATTTTGTGATGATCGGACAAGAACTACAGGGTGTAGCCTTTGCTAAAGGAAAATGTGAACAGACTCACAGACTAACAGACTTCCGCACGTGGGATGGCAATAGCTTATCTTGACTTTGTCAAGTTAAGCTAAAAAACAACAGTTCGAACACGTATGCTGTTCTGTATTTATTGCACGCTAACAGTTTACTAAAAAAATATTAATATGATTTAGGCGGAGGGATAATACTGAATTTAATGCCTTCCCTTCCCGCTTCTTGTTCAATATTATCCCTTCGCCGAAATGGATCTCGCGCCCAAAAAATTGAAAGTTCGAACACGTATGCTGTTCTGTATTTATTGCACGCCTACAGTTTACTGAAAAAAGAAAACAATTAAAAACCCAAATTATTGCCAAAAATAACCATATGTGATCCGTATTGTTCAAGGATAATACAAAAAAAATTATTGTTTGCTGCGCTTTTTGCTGGAAAACTGTGTATTTTATTGAAATAAAAGCACAGACGTGCAATAAATATTAATATATGCTCCTATGACAAGTTTGTCTGTAATAACAGTCACAAAATGCTAAAGCAGTTAACCCTTTACCCAATGCAGACGATATCAAAATTTATTATTTTAAATATCATTTTTTAAAAATTTTTCAAACGTTTTCAATAAAACCATATCATGTGACCCCTCGTTGGAACGAGCTCGGTGAGCTCATTCCGAGGGGACACGATATGGTTTTGTTGAAATTTTTTTTAAAATATTTTTTCAACTGCTGAATTTGCATATTACGGGGGCGGATGCGGACGATTCGTTGGGTAAAGGGTTAATCTAAGAGAATACAGCTAATACAAATAACCCAAAAAAAAGAAAAAAAAGAAGTAACTTGTCAAATAAACCACAAAGAACATACTTAATTTTCTCAGACAAAAATCTTTTTACAGCTTCAGGTCTAAACTGTGACAGAAATGGGGGTTGGGGTGTCACCCACACACCAACACTCAATAATTATTCCATGCACATTTGAGGCATGTTTGTCTAGATTAGAGTCTAGTACAGTGGAGCCCACTTAACTGGATATCTTTTAACTGAATAACCCTGTTAATTGAATATAATTTCCCAACACAAAACCATTTACCATACCTCCAATACAAATTTGACCTGTTAATTAAATGTTAAAAAATTTATAGTAATTTCTATATTTTTTATACTTACCAATGACCCAGACATAGCTGGTGCTAACTCTTAAAATATAGGGCCAAACACAAATTTTGCCCCCCAATCCCCAAAATTTGCATCTAAAACCAAAGAAAACATGTCCTGAATGGCCCTCCACACTTCACCTCTACTGCGCATGCGCAGTGTCAAGGACGTTCCGAAATTGGCGCCATTAATCATTCTAATAACCAGTGCCTGGTAAGCGCTATGTACTCAGCGGGGAGGCAAGAGTTCCCAACTCCTGGGAGGGCCATCCCCGTCTGGGTCATTGGTAAGTATAAAAAATATAGAAATTACTATAAATTTTTTAACATTTTTATACTGTACCAATGACCCAGACATAGCTGAATAGTAAAAAGGCTGGAGGGCCAAGGACATAGAGCAAGATGGAATACGCTCAATAATATAAAATAGAGTCATCCCCTCTAGGGAAAAAGAAGTAATAGGCCTTACATGTATCTTTCTTATTTATGATAAATTAGAAAGATACAACACCTTCCAAAATTGAGCATCATACATCCATGTACTCCATTAATATCCAATATAATCCTTATACTAATAATTTTTAAAGTAAGCCAATAAATAAAGTAAGTCTAGAGAATAGAGACTCTTATACTCCTTAAAAGTGTCTGAGGATTGCATAATCATGTCCGTTGACACGTGCTATATTTAAAAGCTATACTTTAAAAACTAAGACTTGAATGAATTTTTAAAACATAAACTTCTCACTAAACAACCATCCCAATAACAGCTCAGAATTACTAACTCCGGAGTTCATAGTAAAACAGGTGACCCAAGGGAACACCCTCCCCCCCCCCCCCCTTTTTCTTGCCCTGGGTCAAATAGCCCAGAGCGAAGAGGGCAGCAGAACGGAGTCACTGCCGAAACAGACAGCCTACCTAGCTATAGTAGCAACTGTTAAGTGAATGACATTCTGAGCAGTAGATAATAGACCTAACAATAGAGGCCTCCAGAAATGGACTCGATATTTCTGAGATAAAAATTCATGAATGTGGATGGCTGAGCGCAATGAGCAGCCTTCAAAAATCTATAATAGCGACACTATTAATGTAAGCCCAAGATGTAGAAGAACTCTTACTTCATGAGCCGAAATCTTAAGCACAACTGCTGAGTCAATGATATACCATAAGCAGTACCAATAGTTAATTGAATCCATTAGCAATAGAATGGAGCGTAACGTCCTTCTATTTGGCATCAAAGACAGAAGAAGCTTACGCCCGTAGTAATAAACAGATATCTGTTTATAAATACATAAACTCTAACCGGACAGAGTAAAGGCCTATGCCCGTACGAAGACGGAAGGACCTTAATAACAATAGGTTCCGGATATTAGGAGCCTAACTCTTATGCAAAAATTCAACCTAAATAGTAAAGGAAGTAGTGATTCCGAAACTACGAAAGTGAAAATCATCCATCGATAGTGCATGAAACTCACTGACTCTTCAGTAAAAGAGAAGCCAACAGAATTACTGTCTAAAAGGTCAGAATTTGAAAACTACTGTTTCCAGAGGCTCAAATGATTACTTAGCTAAATAAGAACCGAAGTTAAATTCCATATAGGAATTTAATCTAAAGATTCTAAGTCTATTTATCAAAAAGTTACTAAATGACTTAGATAAAGAGACATAAGACTCAATTGTAACTATCATAGAGTGCATAGGTATGAGGTAACATAAACCTATAACCTTAATAATAACAGGCTGCAGTAGATCTTGTCAAACAAGTATACTAAAAAGTTGCAATGAGTAGTATGGAGGGATCAACAATATGAACATAGTGATCCCTACACCAATGACGGAAGAGCCTCCACTTTAGCCGCATAGAATAGCGAAGAAGAGGATCTCCAATAGTAAGAAATCGCGTCCCAAGCTCGTCCAGTACAATGCTTACAATGCAAAACGGACCACACAACGGAATACGTGAAGGTTGCGACCTTGCGAGTTGTGATAAAGATGACACGATTTACCCAGCGAAAAAAGATCCTCTCATTGAGGAAGATTTCGCGTTAAGTCCCACAGTAGACATCAGAGTAAATTACCCACGGTCTCTGTGAAGATAGAGATGCTATCAACAGAAATGTATTGTGGTTGTTTATCTTAGCAATACCTGCTGAAACAACAGCGCCGGAGGATACGCGTATCCTACCATTCCGTCCTATTAGATCAATAGAGCCTTAACAACATTAGCTCAGAGATCCGGACAAGCCAACACATACGTCTGCAATTGATTAGCAAGCTGTGTCATAAATAAATTATCATTGGGCGCTCCCATAGATAGCAAATCTGATTGAATACTTGTTTGTTGAGAGTCCATTCTGACGGCAACAAGCGACCCTTAAGTGAACGGGAGTCCGGTAAAACAATCAGACGACCCGGAATATGACGGACCGAAACAGAACTTGGTGTACTAAAACCAACAGACGGATTCTTTCCATTAAATTGAATAACGGAAACGAATGAGTGCCTCCCTGGTTCCGGAGATACGCCACTACTGTCGAATTAACGGACAGGATTTGGACATGCGTTTCTGAATAATGTTAATGCAATGACATAAAGCAAGCCTAAAAAACATTATTCCGCGGAAGATAATTGCTTGCTTAGAGACTGCGGAACCCAAAGACCCTGGCACTTCGAATCCGTTGGGATCAATATTATATCCCAATCTGTTTGACTGGCAACCGTCATAACTATAACACTCGGATCCGGCAACTGGAGTGGCACTCTCTGAGTCAACCACCGAATGTTTGCCCCAGTCTGAATCTCTTGTAACACTAGATAGACAAGAGAACATGTAAATCGAGCAATTCATGGATTGCTGAAAAGTTGCCGTCGAAGAGAGGCTTCTCCGAGAACGAAGCGACTCTGAGAGAGTTCTTCACCTTACTATCCACGCGCGTGGATGTAGCTAGGGCTGCGTCACGTCTAACCAACTCCAAACAGCCACTGAAGGGCGGAGTTATACGTGAACAAACTACTGCCCTCAAAAGAAATCACATTGAGAATAATATCCCGTAAATCTTTTCTTGAAGACGTAATGATAACGCCTCAGTAAGGTGGATTACGTATGATAAAGCGTCTAAGTTAAGTCTCCTAGACATCATAGTCGTTTCCAACATTGTGGTTGGAAAAGACATAGACGGCGAAAAAGAATATTTCCAGTCTTTAACCACGCCGTCTAGACGCATATGAACTCTCGGTATGCCCTGCACTGCCAAAATAAATTATTCGTATAAATGATAAAACGGCAGAAATGAGCATTGCGGACAAGAAACTAAACTATCATGCTTGGTAGCAGGCTTATATGCATATATAGCGTCGAAAAATAAAACACATGTTGTAATGACATTATTGGACTGTGTCGGTAAGTCAGGGACAATGTCCCTGAACCGATCCAAAATTCCGTGTCCAATGACGCTATAAGTCTCTTATCCAACATCGCAGCAATGTAGTCCGAAATAACAATCACTGGAAGATAATGCCAGAAGATTTGAATGGCAGCTTCCGATGCTACGAAAGGGAAAACTCGAAATCTTTCGAATCCCTTTCGCCATCCTGTCGGACCCTATAAAGCGTTCGGTCATCCGTACCTGATGCAACCGCGGACCGCACCGACCCAGCGCCGTCAGATAATTCCTGATTCGAGTAAGAAACTGTCGATTGCTGGGATGCTGGAAAACAACTGTGCTAACTCGGATGTCACGTCCGTCACTGAGGCCTGAGGAGAAGCGGTCCTACAATGCATTGCCGCTGGAAGCTCCGTGATCGTTACCCCGTGCATACTACCAATATGCAAGCGAACGGAGTAGATAGGCCTCGTGTCCCTTGGCTACCGGATGGCGTGACCTATTCGCCGTGGAATCACTGAATGACGAAACTGATCGGATACTCGAGGTCACGTAGCCAATGTGCGGTCGTGTGCCCTGCTGTGAGGATGAGGAAGCATTATCGACAGTCTCTCAGACTGTCAATATAACGGAGCGTCCCGACCGACAGACATATGCTCCGAATGTAAAATATCTGAACCACAACATGCGGTCCCCTATGTTGTTGGACGAGAGAGGGACCTCTCTCGCTCACAGCCCGGACGGACCTGGACAAGCCAGGAACCGGACTAACAGGCTTCCTCCGATCTGTCCTCAATCCGCCGTCACTGGGTGAGTACTAAAGTAATTATAGTGCTCGCATCACCCAAATCTCCTTCCTAGACCGCAACGGACGAACCCGGCAGCCGAACCATTCGATGAATGCACGCTACACCGGGTGAGCTAGCGAATGTCACTCCGTCGATCCTACAAGGGATCTCTTAGGCGATAGACATATTCCATGAGCACTTATTGCCGCTAGCTCTTCATTAACTATGACGACAGAGGCACACTTTTGAAAGACATCTCCGTAACTTTGCGAACAAGAAACCAGAAATGCTTGGTTATAGCAAGCATATTATAATAATATAAATAGCGTCGTTCAATAATTCGAAAGTTTGCGTGACATTATTGGACTATGTCGGAACTGAGGGACGATGTCCCTGAACCGAACCAAAAATTTCTAAGTCCACCGACGCTATCAGTTTCTTATCCGGCATCGCAGCATTCTGGTCCGACGAAAGAAGCTGTAGAAGATCAAGTGAGATGACATACACAACAGCATATGTTGTTCCGAAAGGGAAAGCTCGAAATCCTCCAAATCTCTTTCGGTATCCCGTCGGACCGGATGAAATTTTCGGACGTCCGTACCCGCTTCCGCGGAGCGTCCCGACCCAGCATCGTCGGATAAAAAATATGCGACAGATTCAGTTGATGCTGGAATGCTGCGATAAACTGTGCTATTTAGGAAAGCACGTCCGTTCCTGAGGCCTGTGCAGTAGCGGTCTTACGATGCATTGCCGCCGGAAGCTCCGTGTACGTTGACTCCCGCACACTTTCCTATGCGAACGTCCGGAGTCTGCAGGCCTCGTGTCCCTGGCTACCGGATGGTGTGACCTGGTCGCCGATGATTCTCTGACTGGCGAAGCTGACTGGATATCCGAGGTCACATAGCCAAGAGCGGTCGTGTGCGCTACCATGAGAATGAGGAAGCCTTATTGACAGTCTACTCCGGACTGACTATATGTCGGAGCGTCCCGAGCGACGGACGTATGCTCCGAATGCGAAACATTTTGTACCACAACATCTGGGGTCAGATGTTGTTGTACGAGAGAGGGGCCTCTCTCGCTCGCCGTCCGGATGGACCAGAACGAGCTATGAACCGGACTAAAAGGCTTCCTCCGTTCTCTCCTCTAATCCGCCGTCACTGGGTGTGCATTTGGTTGATTTATAGTGCTCGCATCACCCCAAAACTCCTTCTAGACCGCAACGGACGAACCCGGCTGCCGAACCATTCGATGAATGGACGCTACACCGGGCGAGCTAGCGGACGTCAAAGGCCGTCGAACCTACTAGGGTCCTCTTAGGCAATTGGCGTATTTACATGAGCACTTTTCCGCTAGCCCTTCATTAATTGTGACGACGGAGGCACACTGTTGGAAGACATCACAGATACATCACCCTAATCTTGATCGTCTGAAAGAGAAATTGATAAAGTAGAGTGACCCTGCGGGGAAAGGACTGGAGTGTCCAATTCCCCACTAACATACCGTGACATACGCTTCCCATGTTGTCATCGAAATCATACGATACAGAACAGGAGTTAATGCGAGTACACTGACCACATATAGAATGTTTATAAAAGTCAGAGGAAGCCTTCCTCTTATTACAATTGATCAAAATCCTTTCAATGTGAAAAGAAAACAAGTCCTGGTACTCGCACCAACCCCTGGCAATCAAAATACATAATAATAATATGATCCATTAATATAGAAAAAATAATTGAAATCAAAATATTTTGAAAAAATATTTTTTCAGAACAGCCCAAGTTTCTGAAAAGTAACGTTGAGCCCCAATGGATCCCAAGCCTAAGTGTGGACAAAAATTTTAAAAATATTTTAAACAATTTATTCAACACTTACGAACAATAATAATGTATCTAGTTATGATTAAAATAACATCAAGATATTATTTTCAAGAAATCCCCCCCTCACACAGAGGGCTGTTGTAAATGTAAACAATGAATGTAAAAACACTAAAATAAGACTCCAGGCACCCAGGCCCGGAATCAGTTACCAAAAATACACTATCTGATGCAAAACAGAGACTTCCAGGGAAGAAACTGCAGAACATCAGATGGTAG
Source organism: Pictodentalium vernedei (assembly GCA_031216915.1). NCBI lineage: Eukaryota > Metazoa > Mollusca > Scaphopoda > Dentaliida > Dentaliidae > Pictodentalium > Pictodentalium vernedei. Next base: position 92,350,122 of record CM062290.1, on the reverse strand, counting down.
ATGCAGAACACAACGCCTAACCACCCGTAGGTGATGACGTAAACATGGGGAAAAGAACAGAATTCATTCTGTTATTCAGCTAAAACTCCCAAGAAAATTTAGTAATAATAATTTCAGAAACTATGCCAAAAGCATTGGAGAATAGCAAGAGGGGACTTAAAGGACAGGGAGAGAGGAAAACACTGAAAAATCAGTGTAACTAAATAATCAGAATGACAACAAAATGGCTGCTGCCTCGAAAATAGGTTACTTAACATAATTTCATTAAAAAATTTTAAGTTACAGCCCTGATAATATTCTGTCACACATTTTTCCTCTCCTCCTTCTCTATCCTCCTTAGAATCACCATTTCACTAATATTTATGTGTCTGGCATCATTTAAACTGAGATTTACAAGCACAAAGATCAGTCAGATGTTAACTGATGAAGGGCCAAACTTAGAATGATTAATGGCGCCAATTTCGGAACGTCCTTGACACTGCGCATGCGCAGTAGAGGTGAAGTGTGGAGGACCATTCAGGACATGTTTTCTTTGGTTTTAGATGCAAATTTTGGGGATTGGGGGGGCAAAATTTGTGTTTGGCCCTATATTTTAAGAGTTAGCACCAGCTATGTCTGGGTCATTGGTACAGTATAAAAATATAGGTTATAGAGTAAACTCCTGTTAATTGAATAAAATATCGAGTAACCTGACGAGAAATTACTCTGACTCTCCCCAGTTTTCCTTTGTTTATAGACCTATTTGGTCTCAGAACATCCAATACATGCATTTAATCTATTATATCTTGTTTGACAGAGCTCATGCCAAGTTTATCTCTAGAAGACAGGAAAGTGACACAATCCCTGTTAATTGAATACTCCTGTTAATTGAATAATTTTCATTGGCAAAGTGGCTATTCAATTAACAGGATTCCACTGTATACTAAAGTGATGTTTGCTCTTGTTCATATGAGACTAGATTTGCTACATTAATTTGATATCTCTTAACTGAATAACCCTGTTAATTGAATACAAGTTCCCAACACAAACCCATTTACCATACCTCCAATACAAATTTGACCTGTTAATTGAATATAGGTTATAGAGTAAACTCCTGTTAATTGAATAAGAAATCTTGTAACCTCTTTATAAATAATCCTGACTCTCTCCAGTTTATCTTTGTTTGTAGACCTATTTGGTCTCAGTACATCCAATACAATCATTTAATCTATTATATCTTGTTTGACAGAGCTCATGGAGCTTTGTTAAACAAGATATAAAAGAATAAATTCTAAGTTTATCTCTAGAATACAGGAAAGTGAAACAATACCTGTTCAGGTCAGGCAATTTAGAATATCAAGGAGTGCAAAACAATTGCCCTCCTTAGATTTCTTGGCAGTGCAATTGCACCTGGAATTTTCAATGCAAAAACTTGTATGCTATTTTGGTTATATTCACTTCAAGGTATTAATATTGTGACTGAAAAATTGGACTACATTCATCTACATCGTGGATAAATTGGCACACACGTTCTCAGCATTCAAAATGTTGCCTACAATTCTTATGTGACTGTCTTTTACATTGACAAATCGTCCCCTGAGTTCCAGTGTGTTCTATGTGCACTGGAACTCAGGGGACGAAATGATATAATAGATTTTAAAGGCAGTCCCAAACAGGTCTGGCATTCCAGAAAATCAAGGGGTGCAAAAAATTGCCCTCCTCAATTGTTTCTAGGTGTGCAGCACTCCTACACTCCTAAACAATGCCAGGCCTGCCTGTTAATTGAATACTCCTGTTAATTGAATAATTTTCATTGACAAAGCGGCTATTCAATTAACAGGGCTCCACTGTACTGCATGTATAGTTTATGCTGGACCAGTTTTTGAACTCGCTTGAGATATTATTGCAAAAGACCTGTACGGCAAATATTAGTCAAATCGGAGAACTTTTGTTCAAGTTATTGCAGTAATAAGCTCAAAATTTGTACAAATTGGCCAATTAAGGCCCATGACAACGAAAAATTGGGCCGGACCAGTTTTCGAACTCGCCTGAGATATTATTGCAAAAGACCTGTATGACATATTTTAGTCAAATCGGAGAACCCACCCAGACGCTGAGCAACCATCGCCAATCCATGGGTCTTGGTTGTTAACACAACTCGACCAATAAAAGTTCCAAGAAGTCTGGAGTTTTGAACAACTTAGATGTGAGTCTTCCATGGAAGACGTGTGTCGCCTGGCGTTTCAGACAGAATTCTAAGTGGAAAAGGGGCAGAACTCTGGAAAAAATACAGCGGATCAAAAAATAAAATAGGAGGTGCACAGAAGGTGCACAATGCCATTATGTGATAAAGAATCACTGAAAGTTTCATCAAAATCCATTCATAGGTTAAAGAGGAGTGGCGGATAAGAGAAAGAGTGACGTGGACGACGGGGCATAACTCTGGAAAAAATACAGCGGATCAAAAAATAAAATAGGAGGTGCACAATGCCATTATTGTGTCGCCACCTCGACGACAAAAGTAATCCCTATATGTCACAGTGACACAATAAATCTAATTGACAACTGGGGGGGGGGGGGGGGGGGGGGGGCGTGGTAGCATCGCGGTAAACGGTTCTCGTCAGATCACCGAAGTTAAGCAACGTCGAGCGCGGTTAGTAGTTGGATGGGTGACCATTTCAGCGACTGATTCGCGCTCCCGCATTGTGTCCTTGGGCAAGGCACTTAACTCTGATTGCCTACATGGGGACACGATAACGCTGTGTACTAAGGCGTACTGCACGTCGATGGTGCGCATGTCTTCAATCAATCTAACCCTGCCTGTGCCGCGGTGCAGAGTTCAGAGTTATGATGTTAGAGAGCTGACAGCAGCTCGTCATTGCTCGGTGGTTCTCTCCGGGTACTCCGGCTTCTTTCACCCGTAAAACTGTCACCGACATGATATGACCCTGGCTGTTAATGTTTTGTTAAACCCTAATGAAAAAAAAAACAAGAACCCCCCCCCCCCCCCCCCCCCCCCGTGACCTTCACCTTGCAGATGCGGCGGAAACTATTATACACGTCACACCTTCTGACTGTCATTAACATTTGGAAAAAGTTTAACAATGAATACACGAATATTGACTGATTTTTAGTGTGACCTTGACCTTGAAGGTACGCACCCGGCTATAGTGTGTGACACATCTGCCCATGGTCCTTTATAATTGTGTGAAGTTTGATGACTGTGGCCTTACTAACCGTGTTCAGTGTGAACTTGAAATGTGAACTTGACCTTACGGACCTGGCTGTGGTGTGTGACACATCCACCCGTTGTCCTTTATAATTAAGCGATGTTAGATGACTGTAGCCCTAATAGTTTTGGAGTTATGCTTGAGACACGATTTGTGACCCTGAACATATGAAGGTCAATTGTGACCTCCACCTTGCAGATGTGGCGGAAACTATTATACGCGACATACCTTCTGACTGTCCTTAACATTTGTAAAAAGTTTAACAATTGTACTATGATTAGTTTCTGAGTTATGGCTGAGACACGAATATTGACCGATTTTTAGTGTGACCTTGAAATGTGACCTTGACCTTGAAGGTACGAACCCGGCTATGGTGTGTGACACACCCTCCCATAGTCCTTTATAATTGTGTGAAGTTTGATGACTGTGGCCCTAACCGTTTTCAAGTTATTGGCTCGGACACACACACAGATGGGCACATGGACGGACGGACACACGCACACTTCAATCTGTATATGCCACCCAACTTAAGTCGGGGTGGGGGAGGGGGGGGGCATAAAAAATTGACAACTACATCATCAAGACATGCCTTTGACAAAAATCCAATTTGATGCAATTGTAATATTTTATCAGTCGAGACTTCAGCCATCCCAGTCAGGACAAATCAGGTTTACAAGTCCTCACTCCCACACATCGGCCATGTTCACAACACACCCGAAGCTGAAAACCCATATTTGAGCTTTACTCTGAAGTGCAGGTACCACAAGTTAAAGGCTTCATATTTGGTGAATGTATTTCATATTATCTTTTAAGTGAATCTAGAGATGGTCTATCACCCGCTATACCCCCACCGTGGCATACCGCCTAGAGTGGGTCACTGAAAAAAAGGGGACATTCAATTTTTCTATGTAAAAAAAAAAATCCAATATAAAACTGTGGAAGTAGTTCTCTCCACAAGTTTACATAAAAAAAAATCCAACATGGCCATCTTGAAACCGAGAGGGAAAAATATTATATCACGCACTTCCCCTCATGTTGATCATTTTTGTGAAGTTTCATGAAAATGTGGCTAAAACTCTGGAAGTAGTTTGCTCCACAAGTTTACATGTGTAACAGACCGATGAAGATGGCGACAGTAGACCAACCAATGGACAAGTTGACTCCTATATACGCCCTCCCCCCACCATTCCCCAAAACTTTGTTTTGTGGGTTATAACTATTTAGTCTGTGTGCATTTGCCTCAGTACAATTTATGGGAGAGTGCCTAGGACATGTGAACAAGTTTTGATGACCCCAAAAAATTCAGAACTCTACCATTTAACCCTTTACCCAATGAATCGCCCGCGTAATAGGCAAATTCAGCAACTGAAAAATTATTATTTTTCGAAAATTTTCAACAAAACCATATCATGTGGCCCCTCTTTGGAACGGGCTCGTCGAGCTCGTTCCAAAGAGGGGTCACATGATATGGTTTTGTTGAAATTTTTTGAAAAAATTTAAAAAATGATATTTAAAATAATAAATTTTGAAATCGTCTGCGTTGGGTAAAGGGTCATTAAAGAATTAAGCTTACAAAACATAAATAAGAAAATTTATTTCTTAATTCAAGAAATGTCAAGGATTTAAATCGTTAATTTTGAAAATGACAGTCATTATATAAATGCAGGACAAACATCCCATCATGCTTTCCTCTGTACATTCACTATCTGAGAAAGATTAGTATTATTATGTGGAAATGAAATGTGAAGGAATATGTTAATACAATCCTTATTCCTTTATTGTTGAACAATCCAGTGCAGGGTTAGTTCTCTCCTGAAACAGAGTGTTGAAAATATTTCTCAAAAAATGTGATCTCTGATCATAAATAGAGGTGGGCAAATATACCCCAAAAACCAAAACGATATCATGGGGATACCGAAAACAAAATCGAACCAATTGTTGAATACCAAAACCATCTGATTTTCAAATTTTCATACATTCACAATTTATAAGTCCCTGTTGAGGCTTGATAACAGTTATACTTTCATAGGTTCATTTTTCATGATAGAAGTGACTGATTTTCTTTTCACATTTCTTAACCCTCAATGGACTGGGCAACTGACCTGAATTCCCACTAGACGACAACCTGTGCATATCCAACTGCTTAGCATTGATTTCTTGTCAAGTCTTGGCTGCCTGTTAAGACAGCCAAGACCTGACTAGAAATCACTGCCCAGGTGTTTTGTCTATTGTCAGCAGGACCTTCTAAAGATGGCATGGTCAGGGCACATGCTCTGAGATCCACAAAAGCCTGAAATAGGTCTTTCAACATTAAGGTGCATTTAGAACAAGTCACAAAATTACTGTAGATATGATTTGTGGTCCTAAAAGAAAGCCACTGTTGAGCTCATTGTGGTGCCATTTTTCGCGTTGTGGTAGAATGATACTACAACAACTTATTCTGTTTTTCCTGATGTGAATTCCTCTTTGGTACAATCAGCAAATCTCAGTCAAGTCAGATACCGAAAACTGAACTAATACCGAGGTATACCCCTCCCCTAAAATTACCGATAACGAACTCAAAATTCCAGTACCGTCCATCTGTGATCATAAAGTAACGATGTATGCTGACAGAAGTCACTGTACAGTAAACCGTAACAAACTTTAATCTTCCCCACTAAAGGAAGTTCCATACCAAATCAAAGTATTCTCTGGTGGTTCATGAGAAGATTTTTAGGCTTTTTAGGCATTAACTCCAGCCTGAAGATGGCAGCAGTTCCATTTGAACCAAGTAGAAAGGGTATAATCCAAAGATGGTCTGTGCCCTATTTGTTTGAATGTGACCCAGTGGTTTTGAAGAAGAAGGCAAGTTTTAAAAGTTCATGGACGATGGACACCAAGTGATGGCAATAGCTCTCCCTGACTTTCAGTCAGGAGAGCTAACAACTAGCAAAACTAGTAGCCAGGCATTTAGATTGGTCAAATTTGGGTACAGCGACAAATAAAGATCAGGCCTATTGTTGCAGGGCCCTGTGAATTCCATATCTTCGAATCGAATATGTTATTCAAAATCGAATCAAACCTTGAACGAATACATGTACAGGTGCCTTGAAGTCCCGATTGATAAAGTATTCCAACTACATCATCAAGGCATGTGTTTGTCAAAGACATTCCTTGATGATGTAGTTGGTATATTACTCAGGATGTTTGTTCAAAAACTGAAATGGGTGCGAGAATTCTGTACTGGGCACTGCGTGGGGCTAGTTGCTAGCAACTGTGAGCTCATCGTCGATATTGCTCGAGAACTTTAGATTTGCTTTCAGCAGAATGGTGACTAGTGAAACTGGGATTAGCATGGATGGTGGCATGGGTATAGATGCTGTTTTATGTTAATATAGTGGAAATTACACTCTGTCTTTATTTTCAATATTATTTATGTGTAATTTCTATCACAGCGATATGTTTTGAGAGACGACAAAGATGACTGATGGCAAGCGAAATTCCAGTGAAAAGATTCGAAGGAAATTGAATCAGACAGCCAGTTTCGAATCGAAACAAATACTAACTTAAGATTTGAAATCAAACTGAATCTCGAGGTTTCATAGGGCCCAATATATTGCAGCCTGGTGGGAGAGAAAAACACCAGTATTTTTTTTACATCTTGGTGTCTGTTTCAAATACTTAGTAGGTTTTTCCCCCTTAGAATTATAGTTTACAGCCTCTTGTTATTTGTCTCAACTGTTATTATCTGTTCTCCTCTTTTAGCGAAAGTTTACACAAAAAGTTTTCTTAATTTTCCTGTGTTAAGCTAATATCCTATTGAAATAAAAATTATGCATGCCCTTTAACCCTTAGGGCCTGGATAATTGTCCAGAATTCACACCTGACCACAACCTGTACACATTCAGTGGATTAACAGTGACTTCTAGTCAAGTCTTGGCTGCCTTAAGAGGCAGCCAAGACTTGACTAGAAATCACTGTCTGTGCAATTTGCGTATTGTCAGCAGGATCTACTCATGATGGCATGTTAAAGGCACCTTTTCAGGGGTTGTAAAAGTCGGAAATAGGCCTTTGAGGGATAAACAGAAATGCCACAAATATGAATATAATAAATCTAAAAGCCTTGACAACATATAATGGACCTGCTATGGGAGACCACCTGTCTTGAGAGACCACTGTGACCTGGTACCAACTTGTATCTTTATGCCATAATGGACCTGTCTTGAGAGACCGCCCCTTTGAAGACTGAAATCATGCCAAAAACTTTTTACCTGTTCTGGAATTGGAAAATCCATTGTGGTTATTACTAACATAATTGAAAGTATTAAAAGCTCTTAATTGGGTTTCAATTGCTATTCAGTTACATAACTCATTAAATATTGAGATGTTTTTATAAGACCCCTGTGAAAAGATTAGGATTATTGTTGAATAAACAATTCCACACATACCTGAAATGTGAGATAGGAATAAAAATAAATTTGTGTTGAAAATCTTTTTGTAACAAACTGAAATGGACTGTTATAAAAATTATAAAAGTTAAAAAATTTATAGTAATTTATATATTTTTTATACTTACCAATGACCCAGACAAAGCCGGCGCTAACTCTTAAAAATCTAGGGCCAAACACAAATTTTGCCCCACAATCCCCAAAATTTGCATCTAAAACCAAAGAAATCATGTCCTGAATGGCCCTCCATACTTCGCCTCTACTGCGCATGCGCAGTGTCAAGGACGTCCCGAAATTGGCGCCATTAATCATTCTTACAATCAGTGCCTGGTAAGCACTATGTACTCAGCGGGGAGGTATGAGTTCCCAACTCCTGGGAGGGCCATCCCTGTCTGGGTCATTGGTAAGTATAAAAAATATATAAATTACTATAAATTTTTTAACATTTTTATACTGTACCAATGACCCAGACATAGCTGAATAGTAAAAAGGCTGGAGGGCCTAGGACATAGAGGAAAATCCAATAAGCTCAACTATATAAAATAGAGTCATCCCCTCGAGGAGAAAAGGAGTATTAGGCTTTACATGTATCTTTCTTATTCATGATAAATTAGAAAGACACAACACCTTCCATAATTGAGCATCATAACATCCATGTTCTCTATTAACATCCAGTATAATCCTTATACTAATTATTTTTAAAGTAAGCCAATAAATAAAGTTAGTCCAGAGAATTGAGACTCTTTATACTCTTTAAAAGTGTCCGAGGATTGTATATTAACGCCCGTTTGACACGTGACATACTCAAATGCTATACTTTAAAACTATGACATGAATGAATTTTTAAAACATAAACTTTTCACTTTAAAACCATCCCAGTAACAGCTCAGAATTACTGACTCTGGAGGAGGTATCCCCTTGTTTTCATAATAAAACAGGTGACCCAAGGGAACACCCTCCTCCCCCCCCCACCCCCTTCCCCTTGCCCTGGGTCAAATAGCCCAGAGCGAAGAGGGCAGCAGGACGGAGTCACTGCCGGAACAGAAAGCCTACATAACTATAGTTGCAACTGTTAAGTGAACGACATTCTGAGCAGCAGATAATGGACCTAAACAATGCAGGCCTCCAGAAATGGACTCAATATTTCTGAGATAAAAATTTGTGAATGTGGATGGCTGAGACGAATATGCAGCCTTCATTAAATCTATAATAGCAACACTATTTGCGTAAGCCCAAGATGTAGAAAGAGCTCTTACTTTATGAGCCGAAATCTTAAGCACAGACTGCTGAGTTAAAGATAGATTATCATAAGCAGTACCGATAGTTAATTGAATCCATTTAGCAATAGAATGGACTGTAATGTCCTTTCTATTAGGCATCAGAGACAGAAGAAGCTTTACGTCCTTACTGATAAACTGAGATCTGTTTATAAATACATAAAGCTCTAACCGGACAGAGTAAAGGCCTATGCCCGTTCGAAGACGGAAGGACCTTAATAACAATAGGTTCCGGATATTTATTAGGAGCCTGATTCTTAACCCAAAATCCAACATTAGTAGTAAAGGTAAGTGTTTCCGATACTACGAAAGTGAGAATCGTCCACCGATAGTGCATGAAGCTCACTGACTCTTCAGCAGAAGAGAAGACTAAGAGAATTGCTGTCTAAAAGGCCAGAATTTGAAATCTACTGTCTCAAGAGGCTCAAATGGTTACTTTAGTTTAATAAGAACCCAAGCTAAATTCCGTATAGGAATTAATCTAAGGATTCTAGGTCTATTTATCGAAAAGTTTCTAACTAACTTAGATAAAGAGACATTAGACTCAATTGTAAACTATCATGGAGTGCATAGGTATCAGATAACATAGACCTATAACCCTTAATAGTAACAGGCTGCAGTTGATCTCGTCAAACAAGTATACTAGAAAGTTTGCAATGTCTGGTATGGAGGGATCAAAAATATCAACATAATGATCCCTACACCAACGACGGAAGACCCTCCACTTTAGCCGCATAGTATAGCGAAGAGGAGGTCCTCCTACAGTTAGAAATCGTGTCCACTGCTCGTCCTGTACAATGCTTGTCGTGCAAGAAGGACCGCACAACGGAATACGCGAAGGTTGAGACCTTGCGGGTTACGATGAAGTTGACACGATTTCTCCAGCGAAAGAAGATCCTCTCGTGGAGGAAGTTTTCGCGGTAAGTCCCACAGCAGACACCTGAGTAAATTTATCCACGGTCTCTGTGGAGACAGAGATGCTACCAACAGAATTGTATTGTGAATGTTTTATCTTTGCAATACTTGCTGAATCAACAGCGCTGGAGGATCGCATATCCTATCATTCCGTCCTACTAGATCGATAGAGCGTTAACTACATATGCTCGGGGATCCGGACATGGTGACACATACGTCTGCAATTGATTGGTGAGTTGTGTCGCAAATAAATTTATCATTGGGCACTCCCATTGGTAGCAAATCTGATTGAATACCTGTTTGTTGAGAGTCCATTCTGACGCCAACAAGCGACCCTTACGTGAAAGGGAGTCTGCTAATACAATCAGACGACCTGGAATATGACGGACCGAAACAGAACTTGGTGTTCTAGAACAAACAGAAGGATTCTTTCCGTGAAATTGAATAACAGAACCGAATGAGTGCCTCCCTGGTTCCGGATATACGCAACTACTGTCGTACTATCGGACAGGATTTGGACATGCGTTTCTGAATAATGTTCATCCAATGACATAGTGCAAGCCAAAATAACATCATTTCTTGGAAGTTAAGTGCTTGCCTAGAAACTGCGGAACCCAAAGACCCTGGCACTTCGAATCAGTTGGGATCAATATTGTACCCAAACCTGTTTGACTGGCATCCGTCATAATCGTAAAACTCGGATCCGGCAACTGCAGTGGAACTCTCTGAGTCAACCACCGAATGTTTGCCCAAGTCTGAATCTCTTGTTACACTTGATTGACAAGAGAACGTATATATCGAGCAATTCATAGATTGCTGAAAGGTTGCCGTCGAAGAGAAGCTTCTCCGAGACCGAAGCGACTCTGAGAGAGTTCTTCCCCTTACTATCCACAGGCGTGGATGTAGCTAGGGCTGCATCACGTCTAACCAACTCCAGGTTGCCACTGAAGGGCGAAGTTATACGTGAACAAATACTGCCCTTGAAAGAAATCTCATTAAGGATCATATCCTGGAATTCTTTCTCTTGAAGACGTAATGATAACGCCTCAGTAAGGTGGTCTATGTATGATAAAGCGTCTAAGTTAATTCTATTAGACATCATTGTCGTTTCCAACGACGTGGTTGGAATTGACATAAACGGCGAAAAAGACAATTCCCAGTCTTCAGCCTCGTCGTCTAGACGCAGAGGAACTCTCAGTATGCCCTGTCCTGCCATTTCAAATTTATTCCTAGAATTGATGAAAGGCAGATTTAGAGCATTTGCGGACAAGAAACTAGACTAGCGTGTTTTGGTAACAAGCTTATATATATAGCGTCGTTCAATAATTCAAATGTTCTAGTGACATTATTGGACTGTGCCGGCAACTCAGGGACGATGTCCCTGAACCGATCAAAAACTCTGTGTCCAATGACGCTATTAGTCTCTTATCCAGCATCGCAGCATTCTAGTCCGACGGAACAACCTCTGGAAGATAACACCGGAAGAAATGTATGGCAGCTTCTGTTGTTCCGAAAGGGAAAGCTCGAAATCGTCCGAATCCCTTTCGCCATCCTGTCGGACCCTATGAAGTGTTCGGTCTTCCGTACCTGATGCATCAGCGGAGCGAACCGGCCCAGCGTTGGCGGATTATTCCTGATCCGACAGAGATTCTGTCGTTTGCTGGGATGCTGAGATAAGCTGTGCTATTTTGGATAGCACGCCCGTCACTGAGGCCTGTGGAGAAGCGGTCTTACGATGCTTTGCCGCTGGAAGCTCCGTGTTCATTACCCCGTGCATACTTCTATTATGCGAGCGACCAGAGTGTGGCTACCGGATGGCGTGACCTGTACGCCGTGGAATCACTGAATGACAAAGCTGGCAGGATACTCGAGGTCACGTAGCCAAGGTGCGGTAGTGTGCGCTGCCGTGAGGATGAGGAAGCATTATCGACAGTCTCTTGGACTGTCTATATAACGGAGCGTCCCGAGCGGCGGACATATGCTCCGAATGCGAAACGTTTGTACCACAACATCCGGTCCCAGATGTTGTTGTACGAGAGAGGGACCTCTCTCGCTCGCAGCCCGGACGAACCTGGAAGAGCTAGGAACCGGACTAACAGGCTTCCTCCGATCTCTCCTCTAATCCGTCGTCACTGGGTGTGTACTATTGTCTATTATAGTGCTCGCATCACCCAAATCTCCTTCCCAGACCTCAACGGACGAACCCAGCTGCCGAACCATTCGATGAATGGACGCTACACTGGGTGAGCTAGCGAATGTCAACGCCGTCGAACCTACTAGGGACCTCTTAGGCGATAGACATATTCCATGAGCACTTATTGCCGCTAGCTCTTCATTTAACTATGACGACAGAGGCACACTTTTGAAAGACATCTCAGTAACTTTGCGAACAAGAAACCACACTTGCTTGTTAATAGCAAGCATATATATATATAGCGTCGATCAATAATTCAAAAGTTCCTGTGACATTATTGGACTGTGTCGGAACTGAGGGACGATGTCCCTGAACCGATCCAAAAATTCTTGTGTCCACCGACGCTATCAGTCTCTTATCCGGCATCGCAGCATTCTGGTCCGACGAAACAACCTCTAGAAGATAAAGCCGGATGACATATACAGCAGCTTATGTTGTTCCGAAAGGAAAAGCTCGAAAACCTCCGAATCCCTTTCGTCATCCTGTCGGACCCTATGAAGTTTTCGGACGTCCGTACCTGATGCTTCAGCGGAGCGTCCCGACCCAGCGTCGTCGGATATTACATGATGCGACAGAGATTCTGTCGTTGCTGGGATGCTGTTTGTTTGGGATAGCACGTCCGTCACTGAGGCCTGTGCAGTAGCGGTCTTACGATGCTTTGCCGCTGGAAGCTCCGTGTACATTAACTCCTGCATACTTTTCTTATGTGAATGTCCGGAGTCTACAGGCCTCGTCTCCCTGGCTACCGGATGGCGTGACCTGGTCGCCGTGGATTCTCTGATTGGCGAAGTTGACTGGATATCCAAGGTCACGTAGCCAAGGTGCGGTCGTGTGCGCTGCCATGAGGAAGAGGAAGCCTTATTGACAGTCTCTCCGGACTGTCTATATAACGGAGCGTCCTGAGCGGCGGACGTATGCTCCGAATGCGAAACATTTTGTACCACAACATCTGGGGCCAGATGTTGTACGAGAGAGGGGCCTCTCTCGGTCGCAGCCCGGATGGACCTGGACGAGCTAGGAACCGGACTAATAGGCTTCCTCCGTTCTCTCCTCTAATCCGCCGTCACTGGGTGTGCACTTGGTTGATTTATAGTGCTCGCATCACCCAAAACTCCTTTCTAGACCGCAACGGACGAACCCCGGCTGCCGAACCATTCGATGAATGGACGCTACACCGGGCGAGCTAGCGGACGTCAAAGGCTGTCGATCCTACTAGGGACCTCTTAGGCAATTGACGCATTTCCATGATAGTCCAGGCACATTAGACATAAAAGTTAAAAAATTTATAGTAATTTATATATTTTTTATACTTACCAATGACCCAGACTTAGCTGGTGCTAACTCCACAAAAACCAGGGCCAAACACAAATTTTGCCCCCCAATCCCCAAAATTTGCATCCAAAACAAAAAGAAATCATGTCCTAAAGGACCTCCATAGTACGACTCTACTGCGCATGCGCAGTGACGCAGTCGTCCCGAAATTGGCGCCAAATATCATTCTTACTGGCAGTGCCTGGTCAGCGCTATGTACTCAGCGGGGAGGCAAGAGTTCCCAACTCAGGGAGGGCCATCCCCGTCTGGGTCATTGGTAAGTATAAAAAATATATAAATTACTATAAATTTTTTAACATTTTTATACTGTACCAATGACCCAGACTTAGCTGAATAGTAAACAGGCTGGAGGGCCTAGGACATAGAGGAAAATCCAATAAGCTCAATTATATAATAAAGAGGTAACCCCTTAAGGAGAAAAGGAGTATTAGGCTTTACATGTATCTTTCTTATTTAATATTAAATTAGAAAGATACACTACCCTTAATAATTGAGCACAATAACATTCATGTTCTCTATTAACATCCAGTATAACCCTTATACTAATTATTTTTAAAGCAAGCCAATAAATAAAGTAGTCCAGAGAATTGAGACTCTTTATAATCATTTAAAAGTGTACGAGTATTGTATATTAAAGCCCGTTTGACACTTGACATATACAAATGCTTCACACCGAGCTACACTTTAAAAATAAGACATGAATGAAATTAAACATTAATATTACACTTTAAAACCATCCCGGAAGCGACTCAGAAATACTGTCTTGGAGGAGGCATTCCCTTGCTTTTCACTATAAAGCAGGTGACCTAAGGGAACACCCGCCCCCCCCCCCCCCCCCCCCCCCCCCCCCCCCTTCCCCTTGCCCTGGGTCAAATAGCCCAGAGCGAAGAGGGCAGCCGGACGGAGTCACTGCCGGAACAGAAAGCCTGCATAACTATAGTTGCAACTGTTTAGTGGACGACATTCTGAGCAACAGATAACGGACCTAAACAATGCAGGTCTCCAGAAATGGACTCAATATTTCTGAGATAAAAATTAGTAAATGTGGAAGGCTGAGACCAATAAGCAGCCTTCATTAAATCTGTAATAGCAACACTATTAGCATAAGCCCAGGAAGTAGAAAGAGCTCTTACTTCATGAGCAGAAATCTTAAGCACAGACTGCTGAGAAGAAGATAAATCTTCATACGCAGTACGGATAGTTAACTGAATCCATCTAGCAATAGAATGGACTGAAATGTCCTTTCTATTAGGCATCAAAGACAGAAAGAAACGTTTCCGTCCCTTTCTGATGAACTGAGATCTCTGTTTATAGATACGTAGTGCTCTAACAGGACAGAGTAAAGGCCTACACCCGTCTGAAGACGGAAGAGCCTTAATAACAATAGGTTCCGGATATTTATTAGGAGCCTGATTCTTAGCTAAAAAACCCACATTAGTAGTGAAGGTGATAGTGTTCCCAACACTACGATAATGAGAATCATCCACCGATAGTGCATGAAGCTCACTGACTCTTCTGGCAGAAGAGAAAGCTAAGAGAAAAGCTGTCTTATAAGATAAGAATTTGAAATCTACGGTCCCAAGAGGTTCAAATGGCTTTTCCTTCAATTTAAGGAGAACCCAAGCTAAATTCCACTTAGGAATTAATCTAAGAGTTCTGGGTCTATTTATCGAAAAGTTTCTAACCAATTTCGATAAAGAGACATTAGATCCAATTTGTAAACTATCATGATGTGCATAGGTATCAGATAACATAGATCTATAACCCTTTATAGTAACAGGCTGCAGTTTGATTTCGTCAAACAAGTATACTAGAAAGTTTGCAATGTCTGGTATAGAGGGATCAAATATATCTACAGAATGATCCCTACACCAACGACGGAAAACCTTCCACTTAGCCGCATAGTTTAGCGAAGAGGAGGTCCTCCTACAGTTAGAAATCGCGTCCACTGCTCGTCCTGTAAAGTGCTTGCCATGCAAGAAGGACCGCACAACGGAAAAACGTGAAGGTTGAGACCTTGCGGGTTGTGATGGAGTTGGCGCGATTTCCCCTGCGAAAGAAGATCCTCTCGTGGAGGAAGCTTCCGCGGTAGGTCCCACAACAGACACCTGAGTAGATTTATCCACGGTCTCTGTGGCGACAGAGATGCTACCAACAGAATCTTGCATTGAGATTGTTTTATCTTTAGCAATACTTGTTGAATTAACGGCGCTGGAGGATACGCATATCCTATCATTCCGTCCCAAGGGATCGACAGAGCGTCTACTGCAAATGCTCTTGGATCCGGACACGGGGACACATACGTCTGCAACTGATTGTTGAGATGTGTCGCAAATAAGTCTATCATTGGCCGTTCCCATTGGTAGCAAATCTGATTGAATACTTGTTTGTTGAGAGTCCACTCCGACGGCAACAAGCGACCCTTTCGTGAAAGGGAGTCTGCTAGCACATTCAGACGACCCGGTATGTGACGGACCGAAAGAAGAACGTGATGTTCCAACGCAAACAGAAGGATTCTTTCCGTTAGATTGAACAACGGAACTGAATGAGTGCCTCCCTGATTCCGTATATACGCCACTACTGTCGTATTGTCGGATAGGATTTGGACATGAGCATCGTGAATAATGTCCATCCAGTGACGTAACGCAAGCCAAATTGACATCATTTCCTTGATGTTTATGTGCTTGCACAGGAATTGCGGATCCCAAAGACCCTGGCATCTCGAATCCGTTGGGATTAATGATGCACCCCAACCTGTTTGACTGGCATCCGTCATAATGGTAAAACTCGGATCCGGCAACTGCAGCGGAACTCCTTGAGTTAACCACTGAATGTTTGCCCAAGTCTGAATCTCTTGTTTCACTTGAACTGACAAGAGAACGTCTACATCGAGCGAATGAATTTTCACACTCCAATTCTGAGTCAGGAAAATTTGAAGAGGCCGTGTGCGTAGCCGTCCCATCGGAATGAGATCCGCGGCGGCTCCGCACAGACCTATCAGTCTCATAAATTCTCTCGCCGTGACTTTGTCTGCATTCAGACAATAGCGAGCGTAACAACTGACTAATTTCGCTCTGGTTAACGGCAGACGAACGAGATTGTTGTGCGTCTCGAAGCTCATTCCCAGGAGAGTGAATGACTTGGACGGCACCAGATCCGACTTCTCCTCGTTTACTATGAAACCGAGACGTCGGAGCAATAGAAGAAGATTCTGAACATCGTTCTGAAGCGTTAACTCGTTGCCGTACCTCTGAAGAATGTCGTCCAGGTAGGCCGACGTTACCGCAGACGAATGAGCTCGGAAGTAGATCATTACCGAGTTCATTACCCGAGTGAAAGCCCAGGGTGCTAGATTCAATCCGAAGCACATGGCCCGGAACTGATACACCACTCCTAGGACTGCGAAGCGTAGATACTTTCGGAATGTCGGATGTACCATGACGTGAAAGTACGCATCTTTGAGATCTATGCTCGTTGCATAATCGTTCACCCGAATACTCGCTCTGACCGATCGAATCGTCTCCATATAAAACTTCGGAGCGACGATCAGCTTGTTTATCCAGCTCAAATCTATGACTGGACGGAACGAGCCGTCTGGTTTCGGAACCAGAAACAGATGGCTGTAGAATCCCAGCGATTCCTGGTTTTCTACGACCTCTACCGCGTTCTTCATTAAAAGAGACTGCACCTCTGATACCAGAGCGTCTCTTTTCTGAGGATTTGACGGAAGATGAGTCCACTTTGGACTTCGAGTTAATGGAGGCTTTCGTTTGAAGGATATCTTTAGACCTTCCGAAGTCACTCCTCTCACCCACGGGTCGTCCGTAATCGACGCCCACTCTTGAGAAAAACTCGACAACCTTCCGCCAACCGGAATGCGATAGAGGTTTAAGCCATCACCTCCTGGATCTGCAAGGCCTGCGGTAGGAGAAACCACGTCTTCCACGACCCGCACCTCGCCTCGTCGACCTCGGGGCGTCCGACCGATTGTCCCGGCCTGAAGGACGTCCCGAACGAGAGTCGCTATCCTGACGGTCTCTCGAATAAGAGCCAGAGGACGCACCGGAACCTCTATAGGAACCTCTCTTGGGCGCATAAGACCCAGAAGTGCCCGCCTTATTCGTGTCTGCTGTATCCGACCTTTTAGGAGCGGATCTGAACAACAGAGAATCACTAGCTTTCTTTTTAATATTATCATAAATAGCGGAAAGCTTGCCGTCAAAGAGAAGTTCTCCTGAGACCGAAGCGACTCTAAGAGAGTTCTTCACCTTAGAATCCACTAGTGTGGATGTAGCCAGGGCTGCGTCACGTCTAACCAACTCCAGATTTGCCATTGAAAGGGCGGAGTTACACGTGGAATAAGCTACTGCCCTTGAAAGAAGTCTTAAAGAGGATTGTATATCCTGAAACTCTTCCCCTTGAAGGCGCAGTGATAACGCCTTAGTAAGGTGATCTGCGTAAGATAAGGCATCTAAATTGGCTCTGTTAGACGCAATAGCTGTTTCCAACACTGCGGTTGGAATAGAAGCTGACGACGGTAATGATAGCTCTAAGTCTTCCGCCTCGTCGTCCATACGCAGAGGAACTCTCGGTATACCCTGACCTGCCGTGTCGAATTTATTCCTTGCATTAATGAAAGGCAGGTTGAGAGTATTTGCGGACAAGAAACCTGCTTTCCCCGTCCTGGAAGCAAGTTTAAAAATAGCGTCGTTCAATAATTCAAATGTTCTTGCAACATTATTGGACTGCGACGGAAACTCAGGAGCGATGTCCCTGAACCGCTCAAAAAATTCAGAGTCCAATGACGCTATAATTCTCCTGTCCGGAAGCGCAGCAGTCTGGCCCGACGGAACAACTTGAGGAAGAAAGTGCCGGATGAAGTCCACGGCAGCTTTATGTTGTTCCGAAAGGGATAGCTCCAATTCATCCGTATCCCTTTCACCATCCGGTCGGACCTCCCGATGTTCCCGGTCGTCCGCCCCCGATGCTTCGGCGGAGCGTACCGACCCAGCGCCGTCGGATAATTCTCGATCCGACACCGTTTCTGTCGGCTGCTGGGATGCTGCGATAAGCTGTGCTATCTGCACTAGAATGTCTGACGTCGAGACCTGCGGAGGCGCGGTCTTTCGCTGCTTCGCCAAGGGCAGCTCCGCATCAGATGGCTCCCGCATACTTTTCCTATGCGAACGTCCGGAGTCCATCGGTCTCGAATCCCTGGCTGCCGGATGGTGTGACCTGGTCGCCGAAGAATCCTTCATCGGCGAAGCTGGCAAAATATCGGAGGTCACGCAGCCAAGGTGCGGTCGTGTGCGCCGACGAGAAGAGGAAGCCTTAACAGTCTCTGCGGACTGCTTATACAACGGAGCGTCCCGAGCGACGGACGTATGCTCCGCTAAAGACACATTTTGTACCACAACATCTGGTCCCAGATGTTGTTGTAAGAGAGAGGGGCCTCTCTCGCTCGCGGCCCGGCTGGACCTGGACGAGCTAGGAACCGGACTAAAAGGCTTCCTCCGTTCTCGTTTACTATCCGCCGTCACTGGGTGTGCATCTATTATTTTTATAGTGCTCGCATCACCCAAAATTTCCTCTTGGACCGCATCGGACGAACCCGGCTGCCGAACCATTCGGTGAATGGACGCTACACCGGGCGAGCTAGCGGACGACATTTGTCTAATCTCCATGAGCACTTTTGCCGCTAGCTCTGAATTCATTTGTGACGACGGACGCACACTTGAAGAAGATAACATGGAAACATCACCCTGTTCTGGTTCCTCTGAAATAGAAACTGAGAGAGTAGAGTGACCTTGTGGAGAAAGAGCCGGCATCGCTTTTTCTCCAGAAACAACATATCGTGACACACGTTTCCAATGTTTCTCATCCCAATGTTCACATATAGGACAGGGATTAATGCGAGAACACTGACTACAATTAATACAATGATCATGAAAGTCAGAGGAAGATTTCTTCCTATTACAATTTGAACAATGTCCCTTCATTGTGAAAGAACAACAATAAGTCCTAGTTACTCGCAAAAACCCCTGACACAAAGATACATAATAACATGATCCATTAATAAATGAAAAAACAATTGCAAAACAAAATAATTTTGAAAAAATATTTTTTCAGAGAAGCCCAAGTTGCTGAAAAGTAACGTTGAGCCCCGATGGATCCGATGGCAAAGTGTGGTCAAAAATTTTAAAATTATATAAAATAATTAATGAGACACTTTCGGATAATATAAATGTATCTTATAATGAGATAAACTACCACAAAGGCAAACAGCCAACCTCAAAAAAGGCTGTTGCCAATGAAAACAAACAGTGTAAACACACTAGAAAACATGACTCCAGGCACTGAAAAAACTGGCCCGGAATCAGTCATCAATTACACTCTATCTGATGCAAAACAGAGACTCCCAGGGGAGAATCTGCAGAACATCAGATGGAAGATGCAGAACACAAACGTTATACACCCATGGGTGAAAACGTAACTATGGGGAAAATAACAGAAAACATTCTGTAACCAAGCAACTCTCCCAGGAAATTTTAGAAATGAAACTTCTCAAAAATATGCCAAAAGCATGGGAGAATTGCAAGGGGGGACTTTAGAAGGCTAGGGGAGAGGAAACACTGAATAAGCAGTGCAACAATTAGCAAGAATGACAACAAGAGGCCCATGCCTCGAAAATAGGCAACTTAACATAATTTCAACAAAAAATTTTAAGTACAGCCCTGATTATTTTTTGCCACTTCTTTTTTCCTCTCCTCCTTCTATCCTCCTTAGAATCACATTTTCTCCAAAAATTACGTGTCTGGCATCCTTTAAACTGAGATTTACAAGCACAAAGATCAGTGAGATGTTGACTGATGAAGGGCCAAACAGAGAATGATATTTGGCGCCAATTTCGGGACGACTGCGTCACTGCGCATGCGCAGTAGAGTCGTACTATGGAGGTCCTTTAGGACATGATTTCTTTTTGTTTTGGATGCAAATTTTAAGGATTGGGGGGCAAAATTTGTGTTTGGCCCTGGTTTTTGTGGAGTTAGCACCAGCTAAGTCTGGGTCATTGGTACAGTATAAAAATATGAGAAAGTAAGGAAAAAAATCGGAGAAAGCTGATTTTTTTATATGTTTCCGGGACACACATTGCGGATAAAGTGTGAAAAGTCCCCGCGAATCCGAGTTGAGCTTTTTCAGTTATAGCGTTGTTTTGATGAAAAAAAAAAATTAAAAAAAAATTCGACCCAGCTCCATATTTCTCATTCTTATTCGCCTTAGTAGGGTGAGAATCATAAATATCGTGCTGAATTATATTGAGAATACATATCCCCAACAGAAAATGCCAACTTTGTACCAATCCTCACACTCAATGGTGAAATATTCACGAAAATGTACAAAATTACGAAAAAAAATTTATTGTTTTCATACACACAACGGTACACAACGTCCATTAAATCAAATCTACGACTACTTTGGGAGTTAAATTATATATAAAAAATTGCAGAAAAGCAGTGGCTTTATAATGATATATAACAATAGTCATTTATTCCATAATGAACTGGTGAAACGTGTGAAATATTAACCATACCCCCTAAACTCAAATTCAAACGGCATCGACTTTTCTCATTCAAATACCGTATTATAGCATCATTGTTTCAATTTCCATGTTCGATTAAATCACATAATGTGGTGTTCGCCTACACTCAAGATGCATTGGCATGTAATGTGTGCACGTCTTCGTCAGATAAGTTGACAAAAGTTTTCGTTAGACTCGGCAGCTTCCATATGATTATGTCATATTTAGGGGCAATTGGTTCGATCATGGCTGGTAGCGGCTTGGATGAACTTTGGGGGACTGTTTATGCTGGTGGGTCAATCCATCATTTGATCAGTGGTCATGCATATTCAAGAGCAGTTCGTGCCCATTTGCTAACACAAATTGCCATTACAAAACTTGTGTTTGAAGAAAGCCGAACACTAGATAACATAGACTGCACAGAAGTCAATGAAATATTCTGTGGACTTGCCAGAGGTGACTGTACAACAGCTGACGCTGTCAATCAAGAAAGTGTCAACCATCTACTGTCAAAATTACACGAACTGCTCCAGAATGCGTCCATAGGACGCACAGGAAAGCTTTGGGTACAATACTACGAGCGAATAGGTCTTCTCCAGTTGTTCTTGAGAGCAGAGCGCACAGGCGACTGGGAACTCCACACATATTGTGTTCGCAATATGATTCCAGTATTTCACGCAGGTGGTCATTTTGCATACGCAAAAAGTTCTCATCTCTATTTGCAGCAGATGAATGAGCTAACAGAAATAATGCAACAGGATGATTTGAAGTTGTTCACTGAGAAAGGTTACTTTACCATAAGGCGCTCAGATAAATTCTGGGACGGGATATATTCTGATCAGACCATAGAGCAGTGTTTAATGAGAATGTTCAAGCTCCCTGGTGGTCTCACACATGGCAGGGGAATAACCGATAGCACTGTTGCGAAATGGGTACATGGACTACCTCTTTGCCTTCCGATATGTAATGCTCTCGAAAATTTTGTTCATGTTCACACTGGTCATGGCGAACAACATCGGGATCTCCGTCAAAGTTCACAATTGACTGATGCCAATGATATCACCAAATTATTGAACTGGCTCAGAGTGCATTCCCCCTTTCAGAATAGAGATTCACTACAATTAGTCTCTATAGCGACCGGGCTTGTGGCCGACGAAACTGTGAACTGTGACCAAGTTCGCAAAATTGGTGAATGTTGCGTATCGAATGTTGTAAGCAAAACGTTCAACAGCATCAAACTACGACGTGTTGACACTGTGAAGTCTTTCGCATCGATGGCAAATAGCATCAAAGTCCGTGGAAGTAAGGTAGTGATTGACCCCACAATTCTGTTCAACCGCATCACATGTGTTATTCAGTCACAAGCAGAGATGGAAGAGTATCTCAAATATGAACTCGCCCCGAAACCACCAGCATTGTTTGATTCTGCTGGAATGAGGAAGACACAGAAAAGCACGCTCGGTAAGATCCTCAAAACGTTAAAAAATTTATAGTAATTTCTATATTTTTTATACTTACCAATGACCCAGACATAGCTGGTGCTAACTCTTAAAATATAGGGCCAAACACAAATTTTGCCCCCCAATCCCCAAAATTTGCATCTAAAACTAAAGAAAACATGTCCTGAAAGGCCCTCCACACTTCGCCCCTACTGCGCATGCGCAGTGTCAAGGACGTTCCGAAATTGGCGCCATTAATCATTCTAATAACCAGTGCCTGGTAAGCGCTATGTACTCAGCGGGGAGGCAAGAGTTCCCAACTCCTGGGAGGGCCATCCCCGTCTGGGTCATTGGTAAGTATAAAAAATATAGAAATTACTATAAATTTTTTAACATTTTTATACTGTACCAATGACCCAGACATAGCTGAATAGTAAAAAGGCTGGAAGGCCAAGGACATAGAGCAAAATGGAATACGCTCAATAAAATAAAATAGAGTCATCCCCTGTAGGGAAAAAGAAGTAATAGGCCTTACATGTATCTTTCTTATTTATGATAAATTAGAAAGATACAACACCTTCCAAAATTGAGCTTCATACATCCATGTACTCTATTAATATCCAATATAATCCTTATACTAATAATTTTTAAAGTAAGCCAATAAATAAAGTAAGTCTAGAGAATAGAGACTCTTATACTCCTAAAAGTGTCTGAGGATTGCATAATCATGTCCGTTGACATATGCAATATTCAAAAGCTATACTTTAAAAACTAAGACTTGAATGAATTTTAAAAACCTAAACTTCTCACTAAACAACCATCCCAATAACAGCTCAGAATTACTAACTCCGGAGGAGGTATCCCCTTGTTTTCATAGTAAAACAGGTGACCCAAGGGAACACCCTCCCCCCCCCCCCTTTTTCTTGCCCTGGGTCAAATAGCCCAGAGCGAAGAGGGCAGCCGAACGGAGACACTGCCGAAACAGACAGCCTACCTAGCTATAGTAGCAACTGTTAAGTGAATGACATTCTGAGCAGTAGATAATAGACCTAACAATAGAGGCCTCCAGAAATGGACTCGATATTTCTAAGATAAAATTCATGAATGTGGATGGCTGAGCGCAATGAGCAGCCTTCAAAAATCTATAATAGCGACACTATTAATGTAAGCCCAAGAAGTAGAAGAACTCTTACTTCATGAGCCGAAATCTTAAGCACAACTGCTAAGTCAATGATATACCATAAGCAGTACCAATAGTTAATAGAATCCATTAACAATAAAATGGAGCGTAACGTCCTTCTACTAGACATCAAAGACAGAAGAAGCTTACGCCCTTTGTAATAAACAGATATCTGTTTATAAATACATAAACTGTACCCGGAAAGAGTAAAGGCCTATGCCCATACGAAGACGGAAGGACCTTAAAATAATAGGTTCCGGATAATAGGAGCCTAACTCTTATGCAACAATCCAACCTAAATAGTAACGGAAGTATTGATTCCGAAACTATGAAAGTGAAAATCATCCATCGATAGTGCATGAAACTCACTGACTCTACAGTAAAAGAGAAACCAACAGAATTACTGTCTAAAAGGTCAGAATTTGAAAACTACTGTTTCCAGAGGCTCAAATGATTACTTAGCTAAATAAGAACCGAAAGTAAAATCCGTATAGGAATTTAATCTAAAGATTCTAAGTCTATTTATCAAAAAGTTACTAACTGACTTAGATAAAGAGACAAAAGACTCAATTGTAAACTATCGTAGAGTGCATAGGTATGAGGTAACATAAACCTATAACCTAAATAATAACAGGCTGCAGTAGATCTTGTGAAACAAGTATACTAAAAAATAGCAATGAGTAGTATGGAGGGATCAACAATATGAACATAATGATCCCTACACCACGACGGAAGAGCCTCCACTTTAGCCGCATAGAATAGCGAAGAAGAGGATCTCCTATAGTAAGAAATCGCGTCCAAAGCTCGTCCAGTACAGTGCTTACAATGCAATACGGACCACACAACGGAATACATGAAGGTTGTGACCTTGCTGGGTGTGATAAAGATGACACGATTTACCCAGTGAAAAAGATCCTCACATAGAGGAAGATTTCACGTTAAGACCCACAGTAGACAAGAGAGTAAATTACTCATGATCTCTGTGAAGATAGAGATGCTATCAACAGAAATGTATTGTGGTTGTTTATCTTAGCAATACCTGCTAAAACAACAGCGCCGGAGGATACGCGTATCCTATCATTCCGTCCTATAGATCAATAGAGCGTTAACAATATTAGCTCAGAGATCTGGACAAGCCAACACATACGTCTGCAATTGATTAGCAAGCTGTGTCATAAATAAATCATCATTGGGCGCTCCCATAGATAGCAAATCTGATTGAATACTTGTTTGTTGAGAGTCCATTCTGACAGCAACAAGCGACCCGTAAGAGAACGGGAGTCCGATAAAACAATCAGACGACCCGGAATATGACGGACCAAAACTGAACTTGGTGTACTATAACCAACAGACGGATTCTTTCCATTAAATTGAATAACGGAAACGAAAGAGTGCCTCCCTGGTTCCGGAGATACGCCACTACTGTCGAATTAAAGGACAGGAATTTGGGCATGCGTTTCTGAATAATGTTCATGCAATGACATAAAGCAAGCCTAAAAAACATTATTCCGCGGAAGTTAAACTGATTGCTAAAAGACTGCGGAACCCAAAGACCCTGGCACTTCGAATCCGTAGGGATCAGTATTATATCCCAATCTGTTTGACTGGCAACCGTCATAACAGCCACACTCGGGTCCGGCAACTGCGGCGGCACTCTCTGAGTCAACCACCTAAAGTTTGCCCCAGTCTGAATCTCTTGTAATCACTAGATAGACAAGAGAACGTATAAATCGAGCAATTCATGGATTGCCGAAAAGTTGCCGTCGAAGAGAAGCTCCTCCGAGAACGAAGCGACTCTGAGAGAGTTCTTAACCTTACTATCCACGCGTGTGGATGTAGCTAGGGCTGCGTCACGTCTAACTAACTCCAATCAGCCACTGAAGGGCGGAGTTATACGTGAACAAACTACTGCCCTCAAAAGAAATTACATTGAGAATAATATCCCGTAAATCTTTTCTTGAAGACGTAATGATAACGCCTCAGTAAGGCGGATTACGTATAATAAAGCGTCTAAGTTAAGTCTACTATACATAATGTCGTTCCCAACATTGAAATTGGAAAAGACATAAACGGCGAAAAAGAATATATGCAGTCTTTAATCACACCGTCTAGATGCATATGAACTCTCGGTATGCCCTGCTCTGCCAAAATAAACTATTTGTATAAATGATAAAATGGCAGAAATGAGCAACGCGGACAAGAAACTAAACTATCATGCTTAGTAGCAGGCTTGTATATATATATATATATAGCGTCGAAAAATAAAACACATGTTGTAATGACAATATTGGACTGCGTCGGTAAGTCAGGGACAATGTCCCTGAACCGATCGAAAAATCCGAGTCCAATGACGCTATAAGTCTCTTATCCAAGATCGCAGCAATGAAGTCCGAAATAATAATCACTGGAAGATAATGCCAGAAGATATGAAAGGCATCTTCCGATACAACTAAAGGGAAAACTCGAAATCTTTCGAATCCCTTTCGCCACCCTGTCGGACCCTATAAAGCGTTCGGTCGTCCGTAGCTGATGCAACCGCGGACCGCACCGACCCAGCGCCGTCGGATAATTCCTGATTCGACCGAGAAACTATCAATTGCTGGGATGCTGCGAAACAACTGTGCTAACTCGGATAGCACGTCCGTCACTGAGGCCTGAGGAGAAGCGGTCTTACGATGCATTGCCGCTGGAAGCTCCGTGATCGTTACCCCGTGCATACTTCCAATATGCGAGTGAACGGAGTGTATAGGCCTCGAGTCCCTTGGCTACCGGATGGCGCGACCTATTCGCCGTGGAATCACTGAATGCCGAAACTGATCGGATACTCGAGGTCACGTAGCCAATGTGCGGTCGTGTGCCCTGCTGTGAGGATGAGGAAGCATTAAAGACAGTCTCTCGGACTGTCAATATAACGGAGCGTCCCGACCAACGGACATATGCTCCGAATGTAAAATATCTGAACCACAACATGCGGTCCCCTATGTTGTTGGGCGAGAGAGGGACCTCTCTCGCTCACAGCCCGGACGGACCTGGACAAGCCAGGAACCGGACTAACAGGCTTCCTCCGATCTGTCCTCAATCTGCCGTCACTGGGTGAGTACTAAAGTAATTAAAGTGCTCGCATCACCCAAATCTCCTTCCTAGACCGCAACGGACGAACCCGGCAGCCGAACCATTCGATGAATGTACGCTACACCGGGTGAGCTAGCGAATGTCACTCCGTAGGCGATAGACATATTCAATGAGCACTTATTGCCGCTAACTCTTCATTAACTATGACGACAGAGGCACACTTTTGAAAGACATCTCCATAACTCTTCGAACAAGAAACCAGAAATGCTTGGATAGCAAGCATAAAAGAATAATATATATAGCGTCGTTCAATAATTCGAAAGTTTGTGTGACATTATTGGACTATGTCGGAACTGAGGGACGATGTCCCTGAACCGAACCAAAAATTTCTAAGTCCACCGACGCTATCAGTTTCTTATCCGGCAACGCAGCATTCTGGTCCGACGAAAGAAGCTGTAGAAGACCAAGTCAGATGACATACACAACAGCATATGTTGTTCCGAAAGGGAAAGCTCGAAATCCTCCGAATCCCTTTCGGTATCCCGTCGGACCGGATGAAACTTTCGGACGTCCGTACCCACTTCCGCGGAGCGTCCCGACCCAGCATCGTCGGATAAAATATATGCGACAGATTCAGTTGATGCTGGGATGCTGCGATAAACTGTGCTATTAAGGAAAGCACGTCCGTTCCCGAGGCCTGTGCAGTAGCGGTCTTACGATGCATTGCCGCCGGAAGCTCCGTGTACGTTGACTCCCGCACACTTCCTATGCGAACGTCCGGAGTCTGCAGGCCTCGTGTCCCTGGCTACCGGATGGTGTGACCTGGTCGCCGAAGAATCCTTGATCGGCGAAGCTGGTAATATATCGGCGGTCACGCAGCCAAGGTGCGGTCGTGTGCGCTGACGAGAAGAGGAAGCCTTAGCAGTCTCAGCGGACTGCCTATACAACGGAGCGTCCCGAGCGACGGACGTATGCTCTGCTAGCGACACATTTTGTACCACAACATCTGGGGCCAGATGTTGTTGAACGAGAGAGGGGCCTCTCTCGCTTGCCGTCCGGATGGACCGGAACGAGCTATGAACCGGACTAAAAGGCTTCCTGCGTTCTCCCTCCGATCCGCCGTCACTGGGTGTGCATTAAGTTAATTTATAGTGCTCGCATCACCCCAAAATTCCTTCTAGACCGCAACGGACGAACCCGGCTGCCGAACCATTCGGTGAATGGACGCTACACCGGGCGAGCTAGCGGACATCAAAGGCCGTCGAACCTACTAGGGTCCTCTTAGGCAATTGGCGTATTTACATGAGCACTTTTCCGCTAGCCCTTCATTAATTGTGACGACGGAGGCACACTGTTGGAAGACATCACAGATACATCACCCTAATCTTGATCGTCTGAAATAGAAATTGATAAAGTAGAGTGACCCTGCGGGGAAAGGACCGGAGTGTCCAAATCCCCAACGACGTACCGTGACATACGCTTCCCATATTGTCATCGAAATCATACGATACAGAACAGGAGTTAATGCGAGTACACTGACCACATATAGAATGATAATAAGTCAGAGGAAGACTTCCTCTTAAAACAATTGATCAATATCCTTTCAATGTGAAAAGAAAACAAGTCCTGGTACTCGCACTAACCCCTGGCAATCAAAATACATAATAATAATATGATCCATTAATATAGAAAAAATAATTGAAATCAAAATATTTTGAAAAAGTTAAAAAATTTATAGTAATTTATATATTTTTTATACTTACCAATGACCCAGACTTAGCTGGTGCTAACTCCACAAAAACCAGGGCCAAACACAAATTTTGCCCCCCAATCCCCAAAATTTGCATCCAAAACAAAAAGAAATAATGTCCTAAAGGACCTCCATAATACGACTCTACTGCGCATGCGCAGTGACGCAGTCGTCCCGAAATTGGCGCCAAATATCATTCTTACTGGCAGTGCCTGGTCAGCGCTATGTACTCAGCGGGGAGGCAAGAGTTCCCAACTCAGGGAGGGCCATCCCCGTCTGGGTCATTGGTAAGTATAAAAAATATATAAATTACTATAAATTTTTTAACATTTTTATACTGTACCAATGACCCAGACTTAGCTGAATAGTAAACAGGCTGGAGGGCCTAGGACATAGAGGAAAATCCAATAAGCTCAATTATAAAATAAAGAGATAACCCCTTAAGGAGAAAAGGAGTATTAGGCTTTACATGTATCTTTCTTATTTAATATTTAAATTAGAAAGATACACTACCCTTAATAATTGAGCACAATAACATTCATGTTCTCTATTAATATCCAGTATAACCTTTATACTAATTATTATTAAAACAAGCCAATAAATAAAGTAGTCCAGAGAATTGAGACTCTTTATAATCATTTAAAAGTGTCCGAGTATTGTATATTAAAGCCCGTTTGACACTTGACATATACAAATGCTTCACACCGAGCTACACTTTAAAAATAAGACATGAATGAAATTAAACATTAATATTACACCTTAAAACCATCCCGGAAGCGACTCAGAAATACTGTCTTGGAGGAGGCATTCCCTTGCTTTTCACTATAAAGCAGGTGACCTAAGGGAACACCCGCCCCCCCCCCCTTCCCCTTGCCCTGGGTCAAATAGCCCAGAGCGAAGAGGGCAGCCGGACGGAGTCACTGCCGGAACAGAAAGCCTGCATAACTATAGTTGCAACTGTTTAGTGGACGACATTCTGAGCAACAGATAACGGACCTAAACAATGCAGGTCTCCAGAAATGGACTCAATATTTCTGAGATAAAAATTAGTAAATGTGGATGGCTGAGACCAATAAGCAGCCTTCATTAAATCTGTAATAGCAACACTATTAGCATAAGCCCAGGAAGTAGAAAGAGCTCTTACTTCATGAGCAGAAATCTTAAGCACAGACTGCTGAGAAGAAGATAAATCTTCATACGCAGTACGGATAGTTAACTGAATCCATCTAGCAATAGAATGGACTGAAATGTCCTTTCTATTAGGCATCAAAGACAGAAAGAAACGTTTCCGTCCCTTTCTGATGAACTGAGATCTCTGTTTATAGATACGTAGTGCTCTAACAGGACAGAGTAAAGGCCTACGCCCGTCTGAAGACGGAAGAGCCTTAATAACAATAGGTTCCAGATATTTATTAGGAGCCTGATTCTTAGCTAAAAAACCGACGTTAGTAGTGAAGGTGATAGTGTTCCCAACACTACGATAATGAGAATCATCCACCGATAGTGCATGAAGCTCACTGACTCTTCTGGCAGAAGAGAAAGCTAAGAGAAAAGCTGTCTTATAAGATAAGAATTTGAAATCTACTGTCCCAAGAGGTTCAAATGGCTTTTCCTTCAATTTAAGGAGAACCCAAGCTAAATTCCACTTAGGAATTAATCTAAGAGTTCTGGGTCTATTTATCGAAAAGTTTCTAACCAATTTCGATAAAGAGACATTAGATCCAATTTGTAAACTATCATGATGTGCATAGGTATCAGATAACATAGATCTATAACCCTTTATAGTAACCGGTTGCAGTTTGATTTCGTCAAACAAGTATACTAGAAAGTTAGCAATGTCTGGTATAGAGGGATCAAATATATCAACAGAATGATCCCTACACCAACGACGGAAAACCTTCCACTTAGCCGCATAGTTTAGCGAAGAGGAGGTCCTCCTACAGTTAGAAATCGCGTCCACTGCTCGTCCTGTAAAGTGCTTGCCATGCAAGAAGGACCGCACAACGGAAAAACGTGAAGGTTGAGACCTTGCGGGTTGTGATGCAGTTGGCGCGATTTCCCCTGCCAAAGAAGATCCTCTCGTGGAGGGAGCTTCCGCGGTAGGTCCCACAACAGACACCTGAGTAGATTTATCCACGGTCTCTGTGGCGACA
Source organism: Pictodentalium vernedei (assembly GCA_031216915.1). Classification (NCBI taxonomy): domain Eukaryota; kingdom Metazoa; phylum Mollusca; class Scaphopoda; order Dentaliida; family Dentaliidae; genus Pictodentalium; species Pictodentalium vernedei. Next base: position 92,319,595 of record CM062290.1, on the reverse strand, counting down.
GAGATGCTACCAACAGAATCTTGCATTGAGATTGTTTTATCTTTAGCAATACTTGTTGAATTAACGGCGCTGGAGGATACGCATATCCTATCATTCCGTCCCAAGGGATCGATAGAGCGTCTACAGCAAATGCTCTTGGATCCGGACACGGGGACACATACGTTTGCAACTGATTGTTGAGATGTGTCGCAAATAAGTCTATCATTGGCCGTTCCCATTGGTAGCAAATCTGATTGAATACTTGTTTGTTGAGAGTCCACTCCGACGGCAACAAGCGACCCTTTCGAGAAAGGGAGTCTGCTAGCACATTCAGACGACCCGGTATGTGACGGACCGAAAGAAGAACGTGATGTTCCAACGCAAACAGAAGGATTCTTTCCGTTAGATTGAACAACGGAACTGAATGAGTGCCTCCCTGATTCCGTATATACGCCACTACTGTCGTATTGTCGGATAGGATTTGGACATGAGCATCGTGAATAATGTCCATCCAGTGACGTAACGCAAGCCAAATTGACATCATTTCCTTGATGTTTATGTGCTTGCACAGGAATTGCGGATCCCAAAGACCCTGGCATCTCGAATCCGTTGGGATTAATGATGCACCCCAACCTGTTTGACTGGCATCCGTCATAATGGTAAAACTCGGATCCGGCAACTGCAGCGGAACTCCTTGAGTTAACCACTGAATGTTTGCCCAAGTCTGAATCTCTTGTTTCACTTGATCTGACAAGAGAACGTCTACATCGAGCGAATGAATTTTCACACTCCAATTCTGAGTCAAGAAAATTTGAAGAGGCCGTGTGCGTAGCCGTCCCATCGGAATGAGATCCGCAGCGGCTCCGCACAGACCTATCAGTCTCATAAATTCTCTCGCTGTGACTTTGTCTGTATTTAGACAATAGCGAGCGTAACAACTGACTAATTTCGCTCTGGTTAACGGCAGACGAACGAGATTGTTGTGCGTCTCGAAGCTCATTCCCAGATGAGTGAATGACTTGGACGGCACCAGATCCGACTTCTCCTCGTTTACTATGAAACCGAGACGTCGGAGCAATAGAAGAAGATTCTGAACATCGTTCTGAAGCGTTAACTCGTTGCCGTACCTCTGAAGAATGTCGTCCAGGTAGGCCGACGTTACCGCAGACGAATGAGCTCGGAAGTAAATCATTACCGAGTTCATTACTCGAGTGAAAGCCCAGGGTGCTAGATTCAATCCGAAGCACATGGCCCGGAACTGATACACCACTCCTAGGACTGCGAAGCGTAGATACTTTCGGAATGTCGGATGTACCATGACGTGAAAGTACGCATCTTTGAGATCTATGCTCGTTGCATAATCGTTCACCCGAATACTCGCTCTGACCGATCGAATCGTCTCCATATAAAACTTCGGAGCGATGATCAGCTTGTTTATCCAGCTCAAATCTATGACTGGACGGAACGAGCCGTCTGGTTTCGGAACCAGAAACAGATGGCTGTAGAATCCCAGCGATTCCTGGTTTTCTACGACCTCTACCGCGTTCTTCATTAAAAGAGACTGCACCTCTGATAGCAGAGCGTCTCTTTTCTGAGGGTTTGACGGAAGATGAGTCCACTTTGGACTTCGAGTTAATGGAGGCTTTCGTTTGAAGGATATCTTTAGACCTTCCGAAGTCACTCCTCTCACCCAAGGGTCGTCCGTAATCGACGCCCACTCTTGAGAAAAACTCGACAACCTTCCGCCAACCGGAACGCGATAGAGGTTTGAGCCATCACCTCCTGGATCTGCGAGGCCTGCGGTAGGAGAAACCACGTCTTCCACGACCCGCACCTCGCCTCGTCGACCTCGGGGCGTCCGACCGATTGTCCCGGCCTGAAGGACGTCCCGAACGAGAGTCGCTATCCTGACGGTCTCTCGAATAAGAGCTAGAGGACGCACCGGAACCTCTATAGGAACCTCTCTTGGGCGGATAAGACCCAGAAGTGCCCGCCTTATTCGTGTCTGCTGAATCCGACCTTTTAGGAGCGGATCTAAACAACAGAGAATCACTAGCTTTCTTTTTAATATTATCATAAATAGCGGAAAGCTTGCCGTCAAAGAGAAGATCTCCTGAGACCGAAGCGACTCTAAGAGAGTTCTTCACCTTAGAATCCACTAGTGTGGATGTAGACAGGGCTGCGTCACGTCTAACCAACTCCAGATTAGCCACTGAAAGGGCGGAGTTACACGTGGAATAAGCTACTGCCCTTGAAAGAAGTCTTAAGGAGGATTGTATATCCTGAAACTCTTCCCCTTGAAGACGCAGTGATAACGCCTTCGTAAGGTGATCTGCGTAAGATAAGGCATCTAAATTGGCTCTGTTAGACGCAATAGCTGTTTCCAACACTGCGGTTGGAATAGAAGCTGACGACGGTAATGATAGCTCTAAGTCTTCCGCCTCGTCGTCCATACGCAGAGGAACTCTCGGTATACCCTGACCTGCCGTGTCGAATTTATTCCTTGCATTAATGAAAGGCAGGTTGAGAGTATTTGCGGACAAGAAGCCTGCTTTCCCTGTCCTGGAAGCAAGTTTAAAAATAGCGTCGTTCAATAATTCAAATGTTCTTGCAACATTATTGGACTGCGACGGAAACTCGGGAGCGATGTCCCTGAACCGCTCGAAAAAATCAGAGTCCAATGACGCTATAATTCTCCTGTCCGGAAGCGCAGCAGTCTGGCCCGACGGAACAACTTGAGGAAGAAAGTGCCGGATGAAGTCTACGGCAGCTTTGTGTTGTTCCGAAAGGGATAGCTCCAATTCATCCGTATCCCTTTCACCATCCGGTCGGACCTCCCGATGTTCCCGGTCGTCCGCCCCCGATGCTTCGGCGGAGCGTACCGACCCAGCGCCGTCGGATAATTCTCGATCCGACACCGTTTCTGTCGGCTGCTGGGATGCTGCGATAAGCTGTGCTATCTGCACTAGAATGTCCGACGTCGAGACCTGCGGAGGAGCGGTCTTTCGCTGCTTTGCCGAGGGCAGCTCCGCATCGGATGGCTCCCGCATACTTTTCCTATGCGAACGTCCGGAGTCCATCGGTCTCGAGTCCCTGGCTGCCGGATGGTGTGACCTGGTCGCCGAATAATCCTTCCTCGGCGAAGCTGGCAAGATATCGGAGGTCACGCAGCCAAGGTGCGGTCGTGTGCGCCGGCGAGAAGAGGAAGCCTTAACAGTCTCTGCGGACTGCTTATACAACGGAGCGTCCCGAGCGACGGACGTATGCTCCGCTAAAGACACATTTTGTACCACAACATCTGGTCCCAGATGTTGTTGTACGAGAGAGGGGCCTCTCTCGCTCGCGGCCCGGCTGGACCTGGACGAGCTAGGAACCGGACTAAAAGGCTTCCTCCGTTCTCGTTCACTATCCGCCGTCACTGGGTGTGCATCTATTATTTTTATAGTGCTCGCATCACCCAAAATTTCCTCTTGGACCGCATCGGACGAACCCGGCTGCCGAACCATTCGGTGAATGGACGCTACACCGGGCGAGCTAGCGGACGACATTTGTCTAATCTCCATGAGCACTTTTGCCGCTAGCTCTGTATTTAATTGTGACGACGGACGCACACTTGAAGAGGATAACATGGAAACATCACCCTGTTCTGGTTCCTCTGAAATAGAAACTGAGAGAGTAGAGTGACCTTGTGGAGAAAGAGCCGGCATCGCTCTTTCTCCAGAAACAACATATCGTGACACACGTTTCCAATGTTTCTCATCCCAATGTTCACATACAGGACAGGGATTAATGCGAGAACACTGACTACAATTTATGCAATAATCATGAAAGTCAGAGGAAGATTTCTTCCTATTACAATTTGAACAAGTTCCTTTCATTGTGAAGGAACAACAATAAGTCCTAGTTACTCGCAAAAACCCCTGACACAAAGATACATAATAACATGATCCATTAATAAATGAAAAAACAATTGCAAAACAAAATAATTTTGAAAAAATATTTTTTCAGAGAAGCCCAAGTTGCTGAAAAGTAACGTTGAGCCCCGATGGATCCGATGGCAAAGTGTGGTCAAAAATTTTAAAATTATATAAAATAATTAATGAGACACTTTCGGATAATATAAATGTATCTTATAATGAGATAAACTACCTCAAAGACAAACAGCCCCCCTCAAAAAAGGCTGTTGCCAATGAAAACAAACAGTGTAAACACAGAAGAAAACATGACTCCAGGCACTGAAAAAACTGGCCCGGAATCAGTCCTCAATTACACTCTATCTGATGCAAAACAGAGACTCCCAGGGGAGAATCTGCAGAACATCAGATGGAAGATGCAGAACACAAACGTTATACACCCATGGGTGAAAACGTAACTATGGGGAAAATAACAGAAAACATTCTGTAACCAAGCAACTCTCCCAGGGAAATTTTAGAAATGAAACTTCTCAAAAATATGCCAAAAGCATGGGAGAATTGCAAGGGGGGACTTTAGAAGGTTAGGGGAGAGGAAACACTGAATAAGCAGTGCAACAATTAGCAAGAATGACAACAAGAGGCGTTTGCCTCGAAAATAGGCAACTTAACATAATTTTAACAAAAAATTTCAAGTACAGCCCTGATTATTTTTTGCCACTTCTTTTTTCCTCTCCTCCTTCTATCCTCCTTAGAATCACATTTTCTCCAAGAATTACGTGTCTGGCATCCTTTAAACTGAGATTTACAAGCACAAAGATCAGTGAGATGTTGACTGATGAAGGGCCAAACAGAGAAATGATATTTGGCGCCAATTTCGGGACGACTGCGTCACTGCGCATGCGCAGTAGAGTCGTATTATGGAGGTCCTTTAGGACATTATTTCTTTTTGTTTTGGATGCAAATTTTGGGGATTGGGGGGCAAAATTTGTGTTTGGCCCTGGTTTTTGTGGAGTTAGCACCAGCTAAGTCTGGGTCATTGGTACAGTATAAAAATATATTTTTTCAGAACAGCCCAAGTTTCTGAAAAGTAACGTTGAGCCCCAATGGATCCCAAGCCTAAGTGTGGACAAAAATTTTAAAAATATTTTAAACAATTTATTCAACACTTACGAACAATAATAATGTATCTAGTTATGATTAAAATAACATAAAGATATTATTTTTTAGAAATCCCCCCTCACACAGAGGGCTGTTGTAAATGTAAACAATGAGTGTAAAAACACTAAAACTCCAGGCATCCAGGCCCGAAATCAGTTACCAAAAATACACTATCTGATGCAAAACAGAGACTTCCAGGGAAGAAACTGCAGAACATCAGATGGTAGATGCAGAACACAACGCCTAACCACCCGTAGGTGAAGACGTAAACATGGGGAAAGAACAGAATTCATTCTGTTATTCAGCTAAAACTCCCAAGAAATTTTAGTAATAATAATTACAGAAACTATGCCAAAAGCATGGGAGAATAGCAAGGGGGAACTTAAAGGACAGGGAGAGAGGAAAACACTTAAAAAAACAGTGTAACTAAATAATCAGAATGACAACAAAATGGCTGCTGCCTTGAAAATAGGTAACTTAACATAATTTCATTAAAAAATTTTAAGTTACAGCCCTGATAATATTCTGTCACACATTCTTTTCCTCTCCTCCTTCTCTATCCTCCTTAGAATCACCATTTCACTAATATTTATGTGTCTGGCATCATTTAAACTGAGATTTAAAAGCACAAAGATCAGTCAGATGTTAACTGATGAAGGGCCAAACTTAGAATGATTAATGGCGCCAATTTCGGAACGTCCTTGACACTGCGCATGCGCAGTAGGGGCGAAGTGTGGAGGGCCTTTCAGGACATGTTTTCTTTAGTTTTAGATGCAAATTTTGGGGATTGGGGGGCAAAATTGGTGTTTGGCCCTATATTTTAAGAGTTAGCACCAGCTATGTCTGGGTCATTGGTACAGTATAAAAATATACGGTTCCGAGCAAACTAAAATCCCAGAACATTCTCTGTTTGTTGTAGATGGTGGATTTTTATTGAGGGCAGTTGTATGGCCTAAACAGTCGTCATATAAGGACATATGTACATCATATTCCAATTATCTAGTGAGACATTTTGGGGCGAACGTCGTGGTTGTTTTTGATGGTTATGCTTGTACAATGTCGACAAAGGGCATGGAACAAGCCCGTAGATCTAAAGACAGGTATTCCATTGATATCAATATCTCACCCGAGTTTCCAGCCACCACACCCCAATCCGACTTCCTTGCAAATGCCAAGAACAAAACCCAACTGATCGATCTTCTAATACAGGAGCTATCTGCTATCAATATTCAGTCCAAGCAGGCCGAGGCTGATGCTGATGTACTGATAGCCGAAACTGCACTTGACATCGCTCAAGATGACAACAATGTTGTCGTTGTGGGAACAGACACAGACTTGTTAGTCATTCTTACCTCTCGAGTTCAACCGGGATGTAATATTCACATGATGTATTCCATTACTCCAAACTTACTAGTTTCAGTTAGTGAAATAGCAACCAAAATGGGTGACCATAGAAGCAACCTCCTTGTAGCACATTCTATAAGTGGTTGTGACACTACTTCTGCACTCTTTCGAGTTGGTAAGAAGAAAGTATTCAGTACAATTGTCTCCGATGTTACTAGCGACTCACAACAGTATGTCAACACAATTTTGGCGGATGACAGTACACCAAGTGCAGTAGCCGCTGCCGGGGAACAACTTCTCCTGATCTTATACGGGAGTAAAACTGTTTCCTCTCTCGACCAATATAGATATGTCACTTACAAGCGTTATGTAGCAAAATCTAAACTGAATAAACCCATCGACCTAGCCTCACTCCCACCAAGCAGCGATGCTGCACAACAACATGTCTACAGATGTTATCTCCAGGTCCAACAATGGCTGGGCACTTCGCTTCCTCCGACGGATTGGGGGTGGTCGCTAGACAATGGACTTCTTGTACCGACTGCAGCCACAAAGCCATGTGCCCCCGATAACCTACTGAATCTGATCAGTTGTGGTTGCAAGAGTGCTTGTACAAAAAGGTGTGGGTGTAAGAAGGCAGGACTCTCTTGCTCAGGTTTGTGTAATTGCAGTTCGGATTCTTGTAACAACCACAGAAACACTGTCCTGTCGGAAATTTCTGAGTTCGATGAATAATATGTATATAGGTCATGTCATTTCTGTATATAGCGTTGATAATAGTCAATGTCACTTAATCCATGTTGATTGATTTGTACATTCTGTAAATATTATTTATTGATTTTTGTACATTCTGTAAATATTATTTATTGATCTAATGCTGCCAGACACAGACGTGTCTGTTCGGTCCCAAGCCCGAAAATAGTTGAGTTCTCATGCTGACGAATTTTATGCCAAAAGGGGAACTCGGCCAGAAGCAGAGGGGGTCTTCCATAATGTCTATTTTGTAAGCAATGATAAAAGTCTTCAAATGGTGCTGGATTTTTTATCGTCTGTCCAACTAACATCCCGTTCTGTACTACGACCCTTTGGGCAAATCCGTTAGGAAAATCGTCATTTTTTGCGTAAATCCGATACTTTTTTGTGAATTTTCAATAATTTTTCGCAGAAATTGTCACAGAATGCACATTTTCCTCTAGGTAAATGTATATTAGACATTATGTAGCTCGAAATACGCGTAAACAAAAAATACAGTTGGATCAATTCGAGGTTAGAAAGTTCGTGCGATTTTTTTTTATTTTTTTCAAACGCGTTTTCGAAAAAAGGCTGTAGAAAAAAAAGCTCAACTGGGATTTTAGGGGACTTTTGTCTAATCGTTCAGTGACATGTACTCGACATTCCCTGAAAAAATCAGCTTTCTCCGATTTTTTTCCCTAGTGAAACCTAATGTTCTTGGGCTATGAGCACTTTTCCGCTAGCTCTTCATTAATTGTGACGATGGAGGCACACTTTTGGAAGACATCACGGATACATCACCCTGTTCTTGATCGTCTGAAATAGAGATTAATAAACTAGAGTGACCCTGCGGGGAAAGGACCGGCATGGCCATTTCCCCGCTAACATACCGTGACACACGCTTCCCATGTTGTCATCGAAATTAACACATACTGAACAGGGGTTAGTGCGAGTACACTGACTACATTTATAGAATGATTATGAAAGTCAGAGGAAGATTTCCTCTTATTACAATTGAACAATATCCTTTCATTGTGAAAAGAATACAAAGTCCTAGTACTCGCACCAACCCCTGAAAATCAAAATACATAATAACATGATCCATTAACATAGAAAAAATAATTGAAATCAAAAAATTTTTTGAAAAAATATTTTTTCAGAAAAGCCCAAGTTTCTGAAAAGTAACGTTGAGCCCCAATGGATCCCAAGCCTAAGTGTGGACAAAAATTTTTAAAATATTTTAAAAAATTAATGCAACACTTACGAATAATAATAATGTATCTAGTTATGATTAAACTAACACCAAGACAAGAAATCCCCCTCACACAGAGGCTGTTGTCAATGTAAACAAGAAGTGTAAAAACACCAGAAACATGACTCCAGGCACTGATAACCCTGGCCCGAAATCAGTTACCAATAATACACTATCTGATGCAAAACAGAGACTTCCAGGGAAGAAACTACAGAACATCAGATGGTAGATGCAGAACACTACGCCTAAACACCCATGGGTGAAGACGTAAACATGGGGAAAAGAACAGAATTCATTCTGTTATCCAGCTAAAACTCCCAAGAAATTTTAGTAATAATATTACAGAAAATATGCCAAAAGCATGGGAGAATAGCAAGGGGGGACTTAAAGGAAAGGGAGAGAGGAAAACACTGAACAAGCAGTGTAACTTTATAGCAAGAATGACCACAACAGGCCCTTGCCTCGAAAATAGGTAACTTAACATAATTTCATTAAAAATTTTTATGTTACAGCCCTGATTATTTTCTGTCACTCATTTTTCCTCTCCTCCTTCTATTTCCTCCTTAGAACCACCATTTCTCTAATATTTATGTGTCTGGCATCATTTAAACTGAGATTTACAAGCACAAAGATCAGTCAGATGTTAACTGATGAAGGGCCAAACAAAGAATGATTAATGGCGACAATTTCAGGACGTCCTTGACACTGCGCATGTGCAGTAGAGGCGAAGTATGGAGGGCCATTCAGGACATGATTTCTTTGGTTTTAGATGCAAATTTTGGGGATTGGGGGGCAAAATTTGTGTTTGGCCCTAGATTTTTAAGAGTTAGCGCCGGCTATGTCTGGGTCATTGGTACAGTATAAAAATATAAATTAGTGTTGAAAATCTTCAGTGAAGATTTTCAACACTAATTTATTTTTATAATTTTTATAACAGTCCATTTCAATTTGTTACAAAAACTTCATAAAAAAGAACAACTACAAAGTAATTACAAAAATTCATTCTTCTCCATTTCTGAATTTTGTGGTTGGTTATTCACTGACTTGAGAAAACCTGAAACCTGTTATGAGAGACCACCTGTCTTGAGAGACCACTTTTGTGTGGCCCAAAGGGTGGTCTCTCAAGACAGGTTCTACTGTATTTTTTTTTCATTTTTTGTCTCAAATACATTGGTTATGACCCCTCATTGGAACGAGCTTGATGAACTTGTTCCAAAGAGGGGTCATAACCTATGTTTTTGAGACAAAAAATGAAAATTATTTGGTGATTTTTGTGAATACTGCTTGCCGGTTTTGGAGTTACGTTGGGTAAAGGGTTAAAGGGAATGTGAAACATGGGTATTTTTTTTTCAAAGATACCATGCTACCAGGAAGAGTGGCCTCAGTTTAGCAAGATTTGTTCTTAAATAATTGCTTTGTTACAATTTATTGGAGAGTGCCAATAGTACTCTCCAATAAATTGCAACCAAACAATTTTACACAAGAAGTTTTTCTTCTACTACTGGCGACCATCAAGCTAATGTATATAGTGTAAAGCCACTAAAGTGGCTTCCAGCACTTTTCAACTGAGCCATGATAGTGGCTTCTAGCACTCAACCAATTCAAATCAGAAGAGCGAGAAGTTACTTCTCCCTCAATTTACTACTCCCCAGACTTGTCACTGATTTTAGCACAACACTTATCATTGCTCTTTGGGTATTTTAAAAACCTGCTAAAGAATAACTTTCAACACCTTCAAAATATTAGCTTTTACACCAGTGGCATGTCTGTAAATTATAATCTATTTTAATACCTGTATTTGTTTGACAATGTTTAACATTCTTTTATATACATCCTCCTCTGTTTCTACTGCCTCTCGATGTATTACTTCACCGATAATACTGACAATACGTGGTATATTCTGATTGTTTTCTCCCAATATTAAGGGATTTGACCTGGAAGAGAACAAATCATCCCAAATGATCACATCAATTTACATCTTTTCTCCATACTGATGCATCTAAGGATGCTTGGCTTAATCCTTTGCCTAACAATCGGACGAACACAACCATGTAATCCACAAATTGAGCAAAAAGAAAAAAAGTAAATTTTGGAAATATTTTTCAACAAAACCATATCAGGTTAACACTTAATGAAATGAGCTCATCAAGCCAGTTCCAAGGAGGGGGCACAGGATATTTAAAAAAAACCTTTTTTTTCATTAAAAAAATAAAAAAAAATAATTAAAATACGGCCCCACAAAGAAGATATTCTGTTTCTTGGGGGAGGGATTTTTTGTAAAATGTCATTCACAAATTTTTTGTAAAATGTCATGTGGGTGGGCGGTTTTTTATTTTATTTTTTATAATTATTTCTTAGCCATCAAAATTTCATATTCTAGGTTTGTTTATGTTTTAGGCCTTATAATCAACAGAATAGCATGGGTGGTGGTGTATTTTGTCCCTTGAGTGCAAGGCGGCTTTGCAATGCAAAGCCTTCTTGCACTCAAGGGACAAATTGATCAATTTTATTACCTTGGGTAAAATATTTTTACTTTTTCAAGTTTGCATTGGTTATAAAAAGACAGCATGCGGCAATCAAAAGGATCATGCGGGAGGGCCTGAGAAACAAATTTTTAACTTTTTTAAGCCTAACAAATTTTAATATGCATAAGGTAACGGGTTAACACAACTTTTGGATTTCTGTAAAAATGTATTTTACAAGTGTGATGTATTGCATATGTAAGATCTAATGTGAGATCTAATGCTTAATGATAAATATTTGTACTAAAATGCTCGCATCAGGAATTTTCCGGAGTGGGAGTTGGTAACTACAATTGGTCATTGTTAGTTGAAACTTAAAACCTCAAGAGTAATTTTCATGATAATTTTATGATAATGATAATTATGATATTTACTACCTTATATACATACATGTACACTGCTGCAGATGACATAATAGTGTTTCTACATCATTGTTGGTTGCCTGAAAAGGCAGCCAAAAATGATGTAAACACTGCAAAGATAAATTAGCCTACTGGTTGAGTTCTCAAGGAACAGTACATTTATCACTTGGGGGCATCTTTTATGTGGCTGTATGGGGGCTTAACTCTTTACCCAACGCAGACGATATCAAAATTTATTATTTTAACCCTTTACCTAACATGAAAAGCAGACGACACTTGCAAAATAAATTCTTGAATAACTAATTTCTTTCATTTTTTGTCTCAAAAACATAGGTTATGACCACTCGTTGGAACGAGCTCGTCGAGCTCATTCCAACGAGGGGTCATAACCTATGTTTTTGAGATAAAAAATGAAAATATACTGAAAATTAATTGGCAATTTTTGAGAATAGCGCTGGCCGGTTTTGGCTGTTATGTTGGGTAAAGGGTTAAATATCATTTTTTAAAACTTTTCAAACAATTTCTATGCAAGTTTCAATGACACAGTAGCTCAACTTGACAAACTTGAACTTGGTAAGTTATAAATGAAATGGCAAAATTGAAGATCATTGGTATCAATGTTATTTGATGAAATTTCAACATAACAGCATTGTGTGTGCACAACGTCAGAGTAATCAATGCATTTTTAAATGTAAACTGTAAGACTGGCTAAAGGAAGAATGTTGATACACAAATGCAGTATGTTCAGAGGTTATTGTAAATGGCAACTTTTTTCATAGAAATGAATGCTAATCAATAGCTCTTAACTAAAGGTCTTGCGTAATGAGCACACCAAGTTCAAAAACAATCCTATGATAAATGTGGCCTGTAGGCCATGTCAAAGAATGTTGATGCACAAATGCAATAAATTCAAAGATTGTTGATAACAGCAACAGTTTTTGATGGAAATGAAAAGAATATCAATAGCTCCTATCTTTGTCACCCTGAATAAGCAAAGTTTCAAAACAACCTGATAATGAATGTGCCCTCTGAGCCATGCTAAAGAAAGATGTTAATGCACAAATGCACTAAGTAGAAGGTCATTGCTTGTGGCAATGGGTTTTTTTGTTTTTTTTATGGAAATTCATAAATATAACTGCAGAGCGTGCAAAATGGATAAGTTGATGCACAAATGCAGTAAGTTCAAAGGCTGGTGATAACAACAATAATTTTTTACGGAAATATAAAAAAGCAATAGCTCACATCTAGAGGTCACCCCGAACACACATACCAAGTTTCAAAGTGATTCGATCATAAATGTGCTCTGAAGGGTGTGTTAAAGGAAAATATTGAGGTCTGACTAAACTGAGTTCAAAGGTCAGCGGCAACATTTTTTGACAGAAATGGAAGAAAATCGACGGCTCCCATATAGAATGTCACCCCACAGCGGCACAAAAAGTTTGCAAGCGATCTAATCATAAATGTGCCCTGCTGGGAGTGTCAAAGGGAAATATTGATGCTTAACTGCACTAAGTTTTTACTAAGCTCATCGAAGGTCATTGCCAGTGGCAACATTTTTTGATGGAAATCGAAGAAAATCGATAGCTCCAATCTAGAGGTAACCCCAAACAAGCATACAAAGTTTCAAACCGATCTGATCATAAATGTGTCTTGTAGGGCATGCCAAAGGAATGTATTGATGCCTGACTAAACTAAGTTCAAAGATTGTTGTCAGCGGCAACATTTTTTGACACACGGAAATGGAAGAAAATCAATAGCTCCCATCTAGACGTCACCCCAAACAAACATGCCAGGTTTCAAAGCAATCCAATCATAAATATGCCTTGTAGAATGTGCCAAAGGGAAATATTGAGGTCTTCTGACTAAACTAAGTTCTAAGAACGTTGGCCGCGGCAACATTTTTTGACGGAAATGGAAAAAAAATCGATAGCTCCCATCTAGAGGTCACCCCAAACAAGAAAACCAGGTTTCAAAGCAATCCAATCATAAATGTGCCCTGTAGGGCGTGCCAAAGAGAAAAATTGTGGTCTGACTAAACTAAGTTCTAAGAACGTTGGCAGTGGCAACACTTTCTGACGGAAATTGAAGAAAATTGATAGCTCCCATCTAGAGGTCACCCTAAAGAAGCATACCAGGTTTCAAAGCAATCCAATCATAAACTGTGCCCTGTAGGGTGTACCAAAGGGAAGTATTGAGGTCTGACTAAACTAAGTTCTAAGAACGTTGGCCATGGCAACATTTTTTGACGGAAATGGAAGAAAATCGATAGCTCCCATCTAGAGGTCACCCCAAACAAGCATGCCAGGTTTCAAAGCAATCCGATCATAAATATGCCTTGTAGAGTGTGCCAAAGGGAAATATTGAGGTCTTCTGACTAAACTAAGTTCTAAGAACGTTGGCCGCGGCAACATTTTTTGACGGAAATGGAAAAAAAATCGATAGCTCCCATCTAGAGGTCACCCCAAACAAGAAAACCAGGTTTCAAAGCAATCCAATCATAAATGTGCCCTGTAGGGCGTGCCAAAGAGAAAAATTGTGGTCTGACTAAACTAAGTTCTAAGAACGTTGGCAGTGGCAACACTTTCTGACGGAAATTGAAGAAAATTGATAGCTCCCATCTAGAGGTCACCCTAAAGAAGCATACCAGGTTTCAAAGCAATCCAATCATAAACTGTGCCCTGTAGGGTGTACCAAAGGGAAGTATTGAGGTCTGACTAAACTAAGTTCTAAGAACGTTGGCCATGGCAACATTTTTTGACGGAAATGGAAGAAAATCGATAGCTCCCATCTAGAGGTCACCCCAAACAAGCATGCCAGGTTTCAAAGCAATCCGATCATAAATATGCCTTGTAGAGTGTGCCAAAGGGAAATATTGAGGTCTTCTGACTAAACTAAGTTCTAAGAATGTTGGCCGCGGCAACATTTTTTGACGAAAATGGAAAAAAAGTTAAAAAATTTATAGTAATTTATATATTTTTTATACTTACCAATGACCCAGACATAGCTGGTGCTCTTAAAATATAGGGCCAAACACAAATTTTGCCCCCCAATCCCCAAAATTTGCATCTAAAACCTAAGAAAACATGTCCTGAATGGCCCTCCACACTTCACCTCTACTGCGCATGCGCAGTGTCAAGGACGTTCCAAAATTGGCGCCATTAATCATTCTTATAACCAGTGCCTGGTAAGCGCTATGTACTCAGCGGGGAAGTATGAGTTCCCAACTCCTGGGAGGGCCATCCCCGTCTGGGTCATTGGTAAGTATAAAAAATATATAAATTACTATAACTTTTTTAACATTTTTATACTGTACCATGACCCAGACATAGCTGAATAGTAAAAAGTCTGGAGGGCCAAGGACATAGAGCAAGTTGGAATACGCTCAATATATAAAATAGAGTCATCCCCTCTAGGGAAAAAGAAGTATTAGGCCTTACATGTATCTTTCATATTTATGATAAATTAGAAAGATACAACACCTTCCAAAATTGAGCATCATACATCCATGTACTCTATTAATATCTAGTATAATCCTTATACTAATAATTTTTAAAGTAAGCCAATAAATAAAGTAAGTCTAGAGAATAGAGACTGTTTATACTTCTTAAAAGTGTCTGAGGATTGTATAATAACGTCCGTTGACACGTGCTATATTCAAAAGCTATACTTTAAAAACTAAGACCTGAATGAATTTTTAAAACATAAACTTCTCACTAAAAAACCATCCCAATAACAGCTCAGAATTACTAACTCCGGAGGAGGTATCCCCTTGTTTTCATAGTAAAACAGGTGACCCAAGGGAACACCCCCCCCCCCCCCCCCCCTTTTTCTTACCCTGGGTCAAATAGCCCAGAGCGAAGAGGGCAGCAGAACGGAGTCACTGCCGAAACAGACAGCCTACCTAGCTATAGTAGCAACTGTTAAGTGAATGACATTCTGAGCAGTAGATAATAGACCTAACAATAGAGGCCTCCAGAAATAGACTCGATATTTCTGAGATAAAAATTCATGAATGTGGATGGCTGAGCGCAATGAGCAGCCTTAAAAAATCTATAATAGCGACACTATTAATGTAAGCCCAAGATGTAGAAGAACTCTTACTTCATGAGCCGAAATCTCAAGCACAACTGCTAAGTCAATGATATACCATAAGCAGTATCGATAGTTAATTGAATCCATTAGCAATAGAATGGAGTGTAACGTCCTTCTATTAGGCATCAAAGACAGAAGAAGCTTACGCCCATAGTAATAAACAGATATCTGTTTATAAATACGTAAACTCTAACCGGACAGAGTAAAGGCCTATGCCCGTACGAAGACGGAAGGACCTTAATAACAATAGGTTCCGGATATTTATTAGGAGCCTGACTCTTATGCAAAATCCAATCTAAATAGTAAAGGAAGTAGTGATTCCGAAACTACGAAAGTGAGAATCATCCACCGATAGTGCATGAAGCTCACTGATTCTTCAGTAAAAGAGAAGCCAACAGAATTACTGTCTAAAAGGTCAGAATTTGAAAAGTACTGTTTCCAGAGGCTCAAATGATTACTGAGCTAAATAAGAACCGAAGTTAAATTCCGTATAGAAATTTAATCTAATGATTCTAAGTCTATTTATCGAAAAGTTACTAACTGACTTAGATAAAGAGACATAAGACTCAATTGTAAACTATCATAGAGTGCATAGGTATGAGATAACATAAACCTATAACCCTAATAGTAACAGGCTGCAGTAGATCTTGTCAAACAAGTATACTAGAAAGTTGCAATGACTAGTATGGAGGGATCAACAATATCAACATAGTGATCCCTACACCAACGACGGAAGAGTCTCCACTTTAGCTGCATAGTATAGCGAAGAAGAGGTTCTCCTACAGTAAGAAATCGCGTCCAAAACTCGTCCAGTACAATGCTTACAATGCAATAAGGACCACACAACGGAATACGTGAAGGTTGAGACCTTGCGGGTTGTGATGAAGATGACACGATTTTTCCCAGCGAAAAAAGATCCTCTCATGGAGGAAGTTTTCGCGTTAAGTCCCACAGTAGACCTCAGAGTAAATTTACCCACGGTCTCTGTGAAGACAGAGATGCTATCAACAGAAATGTATTGCGGTTGTTTATCTTAGCAATACTTGCTGAAACAACAGCGCAGGAGGATACGCATATCCTATCATTCCGTCCTATTAGATCAATAGAGCGTTAACAACATAAGCTCAGAGATCCGGACATGTAAACACATACGTCTGCAATTGATTAGCAAGATGTGTCGTAAATAAATTATCATTGGGCGCTCCCATTGATAGTAAATCTGATTGAATACTTGTTTGTTGAGAGTCCATTCTGACGGCAACAAGCGACCCATAAGTGAAAGGGAGTCCGGTAATACTATCAGACGACCCGGAATATGACGGACCGAAGCAGAACTTGGTGTACTATAACAAACAGAAGGATTCTTTCCATTAAATTGAATAACGGAAACGAATGAGTGCCTCCCTGGTTCCGGAGATACGCCACTACTGTCGTATTATCAGACAGGATTTGGACATGCGTTTCTGAATAATGTTCATCCAATGACATAAAGCAAGCCTAAAAAAACATTATTCGGTGGAAGATAAGTGCTTGCCTAGAGACTGCGGAACCCAAAGACCCTGGCACTTCGAATCCGTTGGGATCAATATTGCATCCCAACCTGTTTGACTGGCAACCGTCATAATTATAAAACTCGGATCCGGCAACTGCAGTGGCACTCTCTGAGTCAACCACCGAATGTTTGCCCCAGTCTGAATCTCTTGCTACACTAGATAGACAAGAGAACGTGTAAATCGAGCAATTCATGGATTGCTGAAAAGTTGCCGTCGAAGAGAAGCTTCTCCGAGACCGAAGCGACTCTGAGAGAGTTCTTCACCTTACTATCCACGCGCATGGATGTAGCTAGGGCTGCGTCACGTCTAACCAACTCCAGGTAGCCACTGAAGGGCAGAGTTATACGTGAACAAACTACTGCCCTCAAAAGAAAACACATTGAAGATCATATCCCTGAATTCTTTCTCTTGAAGACGTAATGATAACGCCTCAGTAAGGTGGATTACGTATGATAAAGCGTCCAAGTTAAGTCTATTAGACATCATTGTCGTTTCCAACATTGTGGATGGAAAAGACATAGACAGTGAAAAAGATAATTTGCAGTCTTTAACCACGCCGTCTAGACGCATATGAACTCTCGGTATGCCCTGTTCTGCCAAAATAAATTATTCCTATAAATGATAAAAGGCAGAATTGAGCATTGCGGACAAGAAACTAAACTATCATGCTTGGTAGCAAGCTTATATATATATAGCGTCGATAAATAATACACATGTTCTAATGACATTATTGGACTGTGTCGGTAAGTCAGGGACAATGTTCCTGAACCGATCCAAAAATTCCGTGTCCAATGACACTATAAGTCTGTTATCCAACATCGCAGCAATGTAGTCCGAAGGAACAACCACTGGAAGATAATGCCGGAAGAAATGTATGGCAGCTTCCGATGTTCCGAAAGGGAAAACTCGAAATCGTCCGAATCCCTTTCGCCATCCTGTCGGACCCTATAAAGCGTTCGGTCGTCCGAACCTAATGCAACCGCGGACCGCACCGACCCAGCGCCGTCGGATAATTCCTGATCTGACTGAGAAACTGTCGATTGCTGGGATGCTGCGAAAAACTGTGCTAACTTGGATAGCACGTCTGTCACTGAGGCCTGTGGAGAAGCGGTCTTACGATGCATTGCCGCTGGAAGCTCCGTGATCGTTACCCCATGCATACTACTATTACGGAGTGTATAGGCCTCGTGTCCCTTGGCTACCGGATGGCGTGACCTGTTCACCGTGGAATCAATGAATGACGAAACTGGTCGGATACTCGAGGTCACGTAGCCAATGTGCGGTCGTGTGCACTGCTGTGAGGATGAGGAAGCATTATCGACAGTCTCTCGGACTGTCAATATAACGGAGCGTCCCGAGCGACGGACATATGCTCCGAATGTAAAAAATCTGAACCACAACATGTGATCCCCTATGTTGTTGGATGAGAGAGGGACCTCTCTCGTTCACAGCCCGGACGGACCTGGACGAGCCAGGAACCGGACTAACAGGCTTCCTCCGATCTGTCCACAATCTGCCGTCACTGGGTGAGTACTAAAGTTATTATAGTGCTCGCATCACCCAAATCTCCTTCCTAGACTGCAACGGACGAACCCGGCAGCCGAACCATTCGATGAATGTACGCTACACCGGGTGAGCTAGCGAATGTCACTCCGTCGATCCTACAAGGGACCTCTTAGGCGATAGACATATTCCATGAGCACTTATTGCCGCTAGCTCTTCATTAACTATGAAGACAGAGGCACACTTTTGAAAGACATCTCCGTAACTTTGCGAACAAGAAACCAAAAATGCTTGGTAATAGCAAGCATATAATAATAAATATATAGCGTCGTTCAATAATTCTAAAGTTTGTGTGACATTATTGGACTATGTCGGAACTGAGGGACGATGTCCCTGAACCGAACCAAAAATTTCTAAGTCCACCGACGCTATCAGTTTCTTATCCAGCATCGCAGCATTCTGGTCCGACGAAAGAACCTGTAGAAGATCAAGTCAGATGACCTACACAACAGCATATGTTGTTCCGAAAGGGAAAGCTCGAAATCCTCCGAATCCCTTTCGGTATCCCGTCGGACCGGATGAAATTTTCGGACGTCCGTACCCGCTTCCGCGGAGCGTCCCGACCCAGCATCGTCGGATAATACATTATGCGACAGATTCAGTTGTTGCTGGGATGCTGCGATAAGCTGTGCTATTTAGGATAGCACGTCCGTCCCCGAGGCCTGTGCAGTAGCGGTCTTACGATGCATTGCCGCCGGAAGCTCCGTGTACGTTGACTCCTGCACACTTTCCTATGCGAACGTCCGGAGTCTGCAGGCCTCGTGTCCCTGGCTACCGGATGGTGTGACCTGGTCGCCAATGATTCTCTGACTGGCGAAGCTGACTGGATATCCGAGGTCACGTAGCCAAGAGCGGTCGTGTGCGCTACCATGAGAATGAGGAAGCCTTATTGACAGTCTCTCCGGACTGACTATATGTTGGAGCGTCCCGAGCGGCGGATGTATGCTCCGAATGCGAAACATTTTATACCACAACATCTGGGGCCAGATGTTGTTGTACGAGAGAGGGGCCTCTCTCGCTCGCCGTCCGGATGGACCTGAACGAGCTAGGAACCGGACTAAAAGGCTTCCTCCGTTCTCCCTCTAATCCGCCGTCACTGGGTGTGCATTTGGTAGATTTATAGTGCTCGCATCACCCCAAAACTCCTTCTAGACCGCAACGGACGAACCCGGCTGCTGAACCATTCGATGAATGGACGCTACACCGGGCGAGCTAGCGGACGTCAAAGGCTGTCGAACCTACTAGGGTCCTCTTAGGCAATTGGCGTATTTATATGAGGACTTTTCCGCTAGCCCTTCATTAATTGTGACGACGGAGGCACACTGTTGGAAGACATCACAGATACATCACCCTAATCTTGATCGTCTGAAATAGAAATTGATAAAGTAGAGTGACCCTGCGGGGAAAGGACTGGAATGTCCAATTCCCCACTAACATACCGTGACATACGCTTCCCATGTTGTCATCGAAATCATCACATACAGAACAGGAGTTAGTGCGAGTACACTGACTACATATAGAATGATTATAAAAGTCAGAGGAAGACTTCCTCTTATTACAATTGATCAAGTCCTGGTACTCGCACCAACCCCTGACAATCAAAATACATAATAATATGATCCATTAACATAGAAAAAATAATTGAAATCAAAACATTTTGAAAAAATATTTTTTCAGAACAGCCCAAGTTTCTGAAAAGTAACGTTGAGCCCCAATGGATCCCAAGCCTAAGTGTGGACAAAAATTTTAAAAATATTTTAAACAATTTATGCAACACTTACGAATAATAATAATGTATCTAGTTATGATTAAACTAACACCAAGACAAGAAATCCCCCTCACACAGAGGCTGTTGTCAATGTAAACAAGAAGTGTAAAAACACCAGAAACATGACTCCAGGCACTGATAACCCAGGCCCGAAATCAGTTACCAATAATACACTATCTGATGCAAAACAGAGACTTCCAGGGAAGAAACTGCAGAATATCAGATGGTAGATGCAGAACACAACGCCTAACCACCCATAGGTGAAGACGTAAACATGGGGAAAAGAAAAGAATTCATTCTGTTATTCAGCTAAAACTCCCAAGAAATTTTAGTAATAATAATTACAGAAAATATGCCAAAAGCATGGGAGAATAGCAAGAGGGGACTTAAAGGAAAGGGAGAGAGGAAAACACTGAAAAATCAGTGTAACTTGATAACAAGAATGACAACAAAATGGCTGCTGCCTCAAAAATAGGTAACTTAACATAATTTCATTAAAAAATTTTAAGTTACAGCCCTGATAATTTTCTGTCACACATTTTTCCTCTCCTCCTTCTATATCCTCCTTAGAATCACCATTTCACTAATATTTATGTGTCTGGCATCATTTAAACTGAGATTTACAAGAACAAAGATCAGTCAGATGTTAACTGATGAAGGGTCAAACTAAGAATGATTAATGGCACCAATTTCGGAACGTCCTTGACACTGCGCATGCGCAGTAGAGGTGAAGTGTGGAGGGCCATTCAGGACATGTTTTCTTTGGTTTTAGATGCAAATTTTGGGGATTGGGGGGCAAAATTTGTGTTTGGCCCTATATTTTAAGAGTTAGCACCAGCTATGTCTGGGTCATTGGTACAGTATTGGTACAGTATAAAAATATCGATAGCTCCCATCTAGAGGTCACCCCAAACAAGAAAACCAGGTTTCAAAGCAATCCAATCATAAATGTGCCCTGTAGGGTGTGCCAAAGAGAAAAATTGTGGTCTGACTAAACTAAGTTCTAAGAACGTTGGCAGTGGCCACACTTTCTGATGGAAATTGAAGAAAATTGAGAGCTCCCATCTAGAGGTCACCCTAAAGAAGCATACCAGGTTTCAAAGCAATCCAATCATAAACTGTGCCCTGTAGGGTGAGCCAAAGGGAAATATTGTGGTCTGACTAAACTAAGTTCTAATAACGTTGGCCGCGGCAACATTTTTTGACGGAAATTGAAGAAAATCGATAGCTCCCATCTAGAGGTCACCCCAAACAAACTTGCCAAGTTTCAAAGTGATCTGAACATAAATGCGACCTGTGAGGTGTGCCAAAGGAAATTGTGGGCGTACATATGTATGTACGCCAATGGACGATAAGTGATGGCAATAGCTCAGCTTGACTTTGTCAAGTTGAGCTAATAAAAACCATATCATGTGACCCCCTCATTAGAACGAGCTTGACGAGCTAGTTCCAAAGAGAGGTCACATGATATGGTTTTGTTGAAATTTTTTAAAGAATAATATTTTTTTCAGCTGCTGAATTTGCATAATACACGGGCGGATGTGGCCGATTCATTGGGTAAAGGGTTAAAGGTTAAGCATCAATTCTTCAAAATCAAGAACATTCAAGGCTAATTTATTTACTTATTTATTTGGTGTTTAACAACACTTTTGACAGTCAAGGTCAACTTGTGTCGAACAGATTTACGGATGGAGGAAGCTAGAGAACCACTGAGCAACGAATAGCAACTGACAGACTCCCAGGCTCCACACAAACAAAGTTAGCATTGGTTGAAGACAAGTGCACCACGACATGCAGTATGTCTTAGTACACAGTGCAACCATGTCCCCTCATGGGCAATCCGATTGAGTGCCTTGTGCAAGGAAACAATGCAGTTGCCCATCATGGAGATCAAACCATGGACCTTTCGGTTTGAAGTCCAATGCCGCAACCACTGAGCCACTGCGTTCCCTTTTTGGGCTAATGCACAAATTTTCAAATACTTTCAAGGCCTTGAAAACAAATTCTTTAATTCAAGGACTCTCAAGGAACACATGAAGCCCTCATTATGCTCTACATGACCAACAATGCCATAGAAAGTTGTCTCAGGAGATGGATCCAACATAAATATCCATAGTCCTCTTTGATCTGCCAAAGTTTTGCTTGTAAACGTTATATTAGCAGATTGGATGTTTAGGGGATTTGGAAGTACATATTAGACAATTCTGAAAAACAATGCAGATAATTTAAAATGGCACTGTGACATTAATTCTGCTGCAGTTTTTTCCACCCAGGACAGGATTTCTCTTGCCAATGAATTATGTATAAATTGGGCACATTTAATCCAATTTTTTCCCAGGAAACTGAATGGATTTTTTTCACAAATGATTTCTGGAGTTATATTTAGATGAATTTTTCATCAAATCTAGTCATGGCAGCTGCACTGCAGCCATGACAAGATTTGATGACAAAAGGTACACATGAGGTACACATCGGAGATGCAGGCATCAAGTTGTGGTGGCAATCGGAGAGTGTTGCATGTCCATAACCCAGTTATCAATCACATGTAGGTTGTCAATTCTGGAACCTTTGTTCCAGTTATTATGCTACTAACTTCAGAAAATCATAACAATTATTTAGGGCCCATAACTATGTAACAAAAAATTGAGCTGGGCCAGTTTTCGAACTTGCTTGAGATATTACTGAAAAAGACCTGTATGCCAAATACTAGTTAAATCAGAAAACGTTTGTTCAAGTTATTGTGCTAACAAGCTCAAAATTTGTAAAAAAGGACTTATTAAGGTTAATAACTTATTAAGGTTAAAAAATCAGGTCGGGCCAGTTTTCGAACTTGCTTGAGATATTTTTGCAAAAGATCTGTGTGGCAAATATTAGTCAGATCAGATAAAGTTTGTCCAAGTTATTGGACTAACAGTGCAAGGACACCTGCCTAGACACCCCCAAACCACAGGCCTCAGTTGTTAACACAACTCAAATATCTTAAAAATACTCAGCGGGTTAAGAGTTAAACATTGGGAGGGCGCGGTGGCATTGCGGTAACCGGTTCTCGTCAGATCACCGAAGTTAAACAACGTCGAGCGCGGTTAGTAGTTGGATGGGTGACCATTTCAGCGACTGATTCGCTCTCCTGCGTTGTGTCCTTGGGCAAGGCACTTAACCCTGATTGCCTTATGGGGGCACGATGTTGCTGTGTACTAAGGCGTACTGCACGTCGATGGTGCGCATGTCTTCAACCAATCTAACCCTGCCTCTGCCGTGGTGCAGAGTTCAGAGTTATGATGTTGGAGAGCTGGCAACTGCTTGTCATTGCTCGGTGGTTCTCTCCGGGTACTCTGGCTTCCTCCACCCATAAAACTCTCACCGACATGATATGACCCTGGCTGTTAATGTGTCGTTAAACCTTAATAAAAAAAAATTAAAAAAAGTCAAACATTGGATTGCCGTGAAACAAAATATTGACATCTCATGCCCAGGAGATAACTTTTACAACTTCAACCTTTTCTTGCTGATTCACAGCTAAGCGAAGAATAAAATGTTATACGTACACTTCTATAAGATCACAAAGGTAAGAGTATATATGTAAAGCTTCATCTTCATCTTCCCAGACAGGTAACCATGAGAACCAGTGTGGTAAAATTTCATTTACATTAATTCTAGATGAGTTGAATTTACATATTTTTGTTACTGCTGAAATTGCATTTTCTGTGGGATTTATGTTTTCGGGTTCTCGTGAAGCTGGATCTTGTATGACCTGTACAAGTCGAGGCAGAGCATCTGCAAGAAGAAAGATTAATGTTTATTATAAGACTTCTCCGTTTTCTTGGCATATTACTGTTTCATATTTTCAATAAATATGCTTCATAACACCTTGGTCAATTTCAAAAGAACACTTTCTGATTGGTTATCACTGAAAAGATCTGTGTCAAATTAATGTGCATGTAAAAAAAACTATTTCAAACATAAAAAAATGTCACGATACTCGATTTTATTTGTTATAAACATTCACTAAAATTTCAATGATAAGAAATGTATAAATACTTGAAAATGATAAATTTTAAGTAATTTGTATATTTTTTATACTTACCAATGGCCCAGACAAGCTGGTGCTAACTCAAACTAACTCAAAAATTAATTCTTTGCCAAACAAAAATTTGCATGCAAAACAGAAAAAATTCAAGTCCTGTCTGGTCCACCATACTTTTGGGATCTGTGCATGCACAGTATCCAGGAAGGTACTGAAATTGGCACAAACCATCATTCTTTCTTTGCTTGGCCCTAAAGTCAGCGACATCGAACTGACATCTGTGCTTTTAAATCTCATTTTTGGGAGATGCCAGACACAAATCAATGGTAAAATTGGTGGATCCAAGGACGTAAATGGATGATGGAAGTGAACAGCAGTGGTTATGAATGTTCAGGGCTGTAACTTTATAATTTTTATAAAAGTTAAAAAATTTATAGTAATTTATATATTTTTTATACTTACCAATGACCCAGACTTAGCTGGTGCTAACTCTAACAAAACCAGGGCCAAACACAAATTTTGCCCCCCAATCCCCAAAATTTGCATCCAAAACAAAAAGAAATCATGTCCTAAAGGACCTCCATACTACGCCTCTACTGCGCATGCGCAGTCGTCCCGAAATTGGCGCCAATTATCATTCTTACTGGCAGTGCCTGGTCAGCGCTATGTACTCAGCGGGGAGGCAAGAGTTCCCAACTCCAGGGAGGGCCATCCCCGTCTGGGTCATTGGTAAGTATAAAAAATATATAAATTACTATAAATTTTTTAACATTTTTATACTGTACCAATGACCCAGACTTAGCTGAATAGTAAACAGGCTGGAGGGCCTAGGACATAGAGGAAAATCCAATAAGCTCAACTATATAGTAAAGAGGTAACCCCTTAAGGAGAAAAGGAGTATTAGGCTTTACATGTATCTTTCTTATTTAATATTAAATTAGAAAGATACACTACCCTTAATAATTGAGCACAATAACATTCATGTTCTCTATTAACATCCAGTATAACCCTTATACTAATTATTTTTAAAGCAAGCCAATAAATAAAGTAGTCCAGAGAATTGAGACTCTTTATAGTCATTTAAAAGTGTCCGAGTATTGTATATTAAAGCCCGTTTGACACTTGACATATACAAATGCTTCACACCGAGCTACACTTTAAAAATAAGACATGAATGAAATTTAACATTAATATTACACTTTAATACCATCCCGGAAGCGACTCAGAAATACTGACTTGGAGGAGGCATTCCCTTGCTTTTCACTATAAAGCAGGTGACCTAAGGGAACACCCCCCCCCCCCCCCTTCCCCTTGCCCTGGGTCAAATAGCCCAGAGCGAAGAGGGCAGCCGGACGGAGTCGCTGTCGGAACAGAAAGCCTGCATAACTATAGTTGCAACTGTTTAGTGGACGACATTCTGAGCAACAGATAACGGACCTAAACAATGCAGGTCTCCAGAAATGGACTCAATATTTCTGAGATAAAAATTCGTAAATGTGGATGGCTGAGACCAATAAGCAGCCTTCATTAAATCTGTAATAGCAACACTATTAGCATAAGCCCAGGAAGTAGAAAGAGCTCTTACTTCATGAGCAGAAATCTTAAGCACAGACTGCTGAGAAGAAGATAAATCTTCATAAGCAGTACGGATAGTTAACTGAATCCATCTAGCAATAGAATGGACTGAAATGTCCTTTCTATTAGGCATCAAAGACAGAAAGAAACGTTTCTGTCCCTTTCTGATAAACTGAGATCTCTGTTTATAGATACGTAATGCTCTAACAGGACAGAGTAAAGGCCTACGCCCGTCTGAAGACGGAAGAGCCTTAATAACAATAGGTTCCGGATATTTATTAGGAGCCTGATTCTTAGCTAAAAGACCCACATTAGTAGTGAAGGTGATAGTGTTCCCAACACTACGATAATGAGAATCATCCACCGATAGTGCATGAAGCTCACTGACTCTTCTAGCAGAAGAGAAAGCTAAGAGAAAAGCTGTCTTATAAGATAAGAATTTGAAATCTACTGTCCCAAGAGGTTCAAATGGCTTTTCCTTCAATTTAAGAAGAACCCAAGCTAAATTCCACTTAGGAATTAATCTAAGAGTTCTGGGTCTATTTATCGAAAAGTTTCTAACCAACTTCGATAAAGAGACATTAGATCCAATTTGTAAACTATCATGATGTGCATAGGTATCAGATAACATAGATCTATAACCCTTTATAGTAACAGGCTGCAGTTTGATTTCGTCAAACAAGTATACTAGAAAGTTTGCAATGTCTGGTATAGAGGGATCGAATATATCTACAGAATGATCCCTACACCAACAACGAAAAACCTTCCACTTAGCAGCATAGTTTAGCGAAGAGGAGGTCCTCCTACAGTTAGAAATCGCGTCCACTGCTCGTCCTGTAAAGTGCTTGCCATGCAAGAAGGACCGCACAACGGAAAAACGTGAAGGTTGAGACCTTGCGGGTTGTGATGGAGTTGGCGCGATTTCCTCTGCGAAAGAAGATCCTCCTGTGGAGGAAGCTTCCGCGGTAGGTCCCACAACAGACACCTGAGTAGATTTATCCACGGTCTCTGTGGCGACAGAGATGCTACCAACAGAATCTTGCATTGAGATTGTTTTATCTTTAGCAATACTTGTTGAATTAACGGCGCTGGAGGATACGCATATCCTATCATTCCGTCCCAGGGGATCGACAGAGCGTCTACTGCAAATGCTCTTGGATCCGGACACAGAGACACATACGTCTGCAAATGATTGTTGAGATGTGTCGCAAATAAATCTATCATTGGCCGTTCCCATTGGTAGCAAATCTGATTGAATACTTGTTTGTTGAGTCCACTCCGACGGCAACAAGCGACCCTTTCGTGAAAGGGAGTCTGCTAGCACATTCAGACGACCCGGTATGTGACGAACCGAAAGAAGAACGTGATGTTCTAGCGCAAACAGAAGGATTCTTTCCGTTAGATTGAACAACGGAACTGAATGAGTGCCTCCCTGATTCCGTATATACGCCACTACTGTCGTATAGGATTTGGACATGAGCATCATGAATAATGTCCATCCAGTGACGTAACGCAAGCCAAATTGACATCATTTCCTTGATGTTTATGTGCTTGCACAGGAATTGCGGATCCCAAAGACCCTGGCATCTCGAATCCGTTGGGATTAATGATGCACCCCAACCTGTTTGACTGGCATCCGTCATAACGGTAAAACTCGGATCCGGCAACTGCAGCGGAACTCCTTGAGTTAACCACTGAATGTTTGCCCAAGTCTGAATCTCTTGTTTCACTTGATCTGACAAGAGAACGTCTACATCGAGCGAATGAATTTTCACACTCCAATTCTGAGTCAGGAAAATTTGAAGAGGACGTGTGCGTAACCGCCCCATCGGAATGAGATCCGCGGCGGCTCCGCACAGACCTATCAGTCTCATAAATTCTCTCGCCGTGACTTTGTCTGCGTGCAGACAATAGCGAGCGTAACAACTGACTAATTTCGCTCTGGTTAACGGCAGACGAACGAGATTGTTGTGCGTCTCGAAGCTCATTCCCAGATGAGTGAATGACTTGGACGGCACCAGATCCGACTTCTCCTCGTTTACTATAAAACCGAGACGTCGGAGCAATAGAAGAAGATTCTGAACATCGTTCTGAAGCGTTAACTCGTTGCCGTACCTCTGAAGAATGTCGTCCAGGTAGGCCGACGTTACCGCAGACGAATGAGCTCGGAAGTAGATCATTACCGAGTTCATTACCCGAGTGAAAGCCCAGGGTGCTAGATTCAATCCTAAGCACATCGCCCGGAATTGATACACCACTCCTAGGACTGCGAAGCGTAGATACTTTCGGAATGTCGGATGTACCATGACGTGAAAGTACGCATCTTTGAGATCTATGCTCGTTGCATAATCGTTCACCCAAATACTCTCTCTGACCGATCGAATCGTCTCCATATAAAACTTCGGAGCGACGATCAGCTTGTTTATCCAGCTCAAATCTATGACTGGAAACCGTCTGGTTTCGGAACCAGAAACAGATGGCTGTAGAATCCCGGAGATTCCTGGTTTTCTACGACCTCTACCGCGTTCTTCATTAAAAGAGACTGCACCTCTGATAACAGAGCGTCTCTTTTCTGCGGATTTGACGGAAGATGAGTCCACTTTGGACTTCGAGTTAATGGAGGCTTTCGTTTGAAGGATATCTTTAGACCTTCCGAAGTCACTCCTCTCACCCAAGGGTCGTCCGTAATCGACGCCCATTCTTGTGAAAAGCTTGACAACCTTCCGCCAACCGGAACGCGATAGAGGTTTAAGCCATCACCTCCTGGACCTGCAAGGCCCGCGGTAGGAGAAACCACGTCTTCCACGACCCGCACCTCGCCCCGTCGACCTCGGGGCGTCCGACCGATTGTCCCGGCCTGAAGGACGTCCCGAACGAGAGTCGCTATCCTGACGGTCTCTCGAATAAGACCAAGAGGACGCACCGGAACCTCTATAGGAACCTCTCTTGGGCGCATTAGACCCAGAAGTGCCTGTCTTATTCGTGTCTGCTGTATCCAACTTCTTAGGAGCAGATTTGAACAACAGAGAATCCTTAGCTTTCTTTGTAATTTTATCATAAATAGCGGAAAGCTTGCCGTCAAAGAGAAGTTCTCCTGAGACCGAAGCGACTCTAAGAGAGTTCTTCACCTTAGAATCCACTAGTGTGGATGTAGCTAGGGCTGCGTCACGTCTAACCAACTCCAGATTTGCCACTGAAAGGGCGGAGTTACACGTGGAATGAGCTACTGCCCTTGAAAGAAGTCTTAAAGAGGATTGTATATCCTGAAACTCTTTCCCCTGAAGGCGCAGTGATAACGCCTTAGTAAGGTGATCTGCGTAAGATAAGGCATCTA
This sequence comes from Pictodentalium vernedei, assembly GCA_031216915.1. NCBI lineage: Eukaryota > Metazoa > Mollusca > Scaphopoda > Dentaliida > Dentaliidae > Pictodentalium > Pictodentalium vernedei. Next base: position 92,290,423 of record CM062290.1, on the reverse strand, counting down.
AATTGGCTCTGTTAGACGCAATAGCTGTTTCCAACACCGCGGTTGGAATAGAAGCTGACGACGGTAATGATAGCTCTAAGTCTTCCGCCTCGTCGTCCATACGCAGAGGAACTCTCGGTATACCCTGTCCTGCCGTATCGAATTTATTCCTTGCATTAATGAAAGGCAGGTTGAGAGTATTAGTGGACAAGAAACCTGCTTTCCCCGTCCTGGAAGCAAGTTTAAATATAGCGTCGTTCAATAATTCAAATGTTCTTGCAACATTATTGGACTGCGACGGAAACTCGGGAGCGATGTCCCTGAACCGCTCAAAAAATTCAGAGTCCAATGACGCTATAATTCTCTTGTCCGGAAGCGCAGCAGTCTGGCCCGACGGAACAACTTGAGGGAGAAAGTGCCGGATGAAGTCCACGGCAGCTTTATGTTGTTCCGAAAGGGATAGCTCCAAGTCATCCGTATCCCTTTCGCCATCCGGTCGGACCTCATGATGTTCCCGGTCGTCCGCCCCCGATGCTTCGGCGGAGCGTACCGACCCAGTGCCGTCGGATAATTCTCGATCCGACACCGTTTCTGTCGGCTGCTGGGATGCTGCGATAAGCTGTGCTATCTGCACAAGAATGTCCGGCGTCGAGACCTGCGGAGGCGCTGTCTTTCGCTGCTTCGCCAAGGGCAGCTCCGCATCAGATGGCTCCCGCATACTTTTCCTATGCGAACGTCCGGAGTCCATCGGTCTCGAATCCCTGGCTGCCGGATGGTGTGACCTGGTCGCCGAAGAATCCTTGATCGGCGAAGCTGGTAATATATCGGCGGTCACGCAGCCAAGGTGCGGTCGTGTGCGCTGACGAGAAGAGGAAGCCTTAACAGTCTCTGCGGACTGCTTATACAACGGAGCGTCCCGAGCGACGGACGTATGCTCCGCTAAAGACACATTTTGTACCACAACATCTGGTCCCAGATGTTGTTGTACGAGAGAGGGGCCTCTCTCGCTCGCGGCCCGGCTGGACCTGGACGAGCTAGGAACCGGACTCAAAGGCTTCCTCCGTTCTCGCTTACTATCCGCCGTCACTGGGTGTGCATCTATTATGTTTATAGTGCTCGCATCACCCAAAATTTCCTCTTGGACCGCATCGGACGAACCCGGCTGCCGAACCATTCGGTGAATGGACGCTACACCGGGCGAGCTAGCGGACGACATTTGTCTAATCTCCATGAGCACTTCTGCCGCTAGCTCTGAATTCATTTGTGACGACGGACGCACACTTGAAGAAGATAACATGGAAACATCACCCTGTTCTGGTTCCTCTGAAATAGAAACTGAGAGAGTAGAGTGACCTTGCTGAGAAAGAGCCGGCATCGATCTTTCTCCAGAAACAACATATCGTGACACACGTTTCCAATGTTTCTCATCCCAATGTTCACATATAGGACAGGGATTAATGCGAGAACACTGACTACAATTAATACAATGATCATGAAAGTCAGAGGAAGATTTCTTCCTATTACAATTTGAACAACGTCCCTTCATTGTGAAAGAACAACAGTAAGTCCTAGTTACTCGCAAAAACCCCTGACACAAAGATACATAATAACATGATCCATTAATAAATGAAAAAACAATTGCAAAACAAAATAATTTTGAAAAAATATTTTTTCAGCGAAGCCCAAGTTGCTGAAAAGTAACGTTGAGCCCCGATGGATCCGATGGCAAAGTGTGGTCAAAAATTTTAAATTTATATTAAATAATTAATGAGACACTTACGGATAATATAAATGTATCTTATAGTGAGATAAACTACAGCAAAGGCAAACAGCCCCCCTCAAAAAAGGCTGTTGCCAATGAAAACCAACAGTGTAAAAACACCAGAAAACATGACTCCAGGCACTGAAAAAACTGGCCCGGAATCAGTCATCAATTACACTCTATCTGATGCAAAACAGAGACTCCCAGGGGAGAATCTGCAGAACATCAGATGGAAGATGCAGAACACAAACGTTATACACCCATGGGTGAAAACGTAACTATGGGGAAAATAACAGAAAACATTCTGTAACCAAGCAACTCTCCCAGGAAATTTTAGAAATGAAATTTCTCAAAAATATGCCAAAAGCATGGGAGAATTGCAAGGGGGGACTTTAGAAGGCTAGGGGAGAGGAAACACTGAATAAGCAGTGCAACAATTAGCAAGAATGACAACAAGAGGCCCATGCCTCGAAAATAGGCAACTTAACATAATTTCATCAAAAAATTTTAAGTACAGCCCTGATTATTTTTTGTCACTTCTTTTTCCTCTCCTCCTTCTATCCTCCTTAGAATCACATTTTCTCCAAAAATTACGTGTCTGGCATCCTTTAAACTGAGATTTACAAGCACAAAGATCAGTGAGCTGTTGACTGATGAAGGGCCAAACAGAGAATGATAATTGGCGCCAATTTCGGGACGTCTGCGTCACTGCGCATGCGCAGTAGAGGCGTAGTATGGAGGTCCTTTAGGACATGATTTCTTTTTGTTTTGGATGCAAATTTTGGGGATTGGGGGGCAAAATTTGTGTTTGGCCCTGGTTTTGTTAGAGTTAGCACCAGCTAAGTCTGGGTCATTGGTACAGTATAAAAATATTATTTCATGTTTCCCAATTTCTGGACATGTGCCTGACGTCATCATTCTTGCTAATGATTTATCCACTGTTTGTTAAGTGTTCCTTCCTTATCCTTCCTTGAAGTCCTCCTGTTAAACTCCCAAGCTTTTTGGCTTATTTTTACTGAAATTTGTGTTTGGAACTGGATTAATTTTTGAGATAGCACAAACTAGTCTGGGCCATTGGTTGTTGTATAAACATATTAGTATTTATACTGCCGAATTGTGAAACTATAATTTGTCAGGTTTATGATGTATGACTGCGTGCAGCTGTGACATGTTACTGTCAAATACATGATATTCAAGGTGAAATTCCTTTCTTAAACCTTTCTTTTCAAGAAGTGTTTTGGGTAACTGTGGTGTCTTATGATAAACAGAATATGAAATTTGTGTTTTGGTCTTACTCTATTTATGAAACGCGTCTACAGATTTTCTGTTTTGCCTCGCCAGCATCTCAGCAAAACTGAAAATTCTTAGCCTCATTTTATATACAGAGTACGACCAAAACACTCATTCCATATCCTAGGCATGTCACTTTCAATAAAAATAATTTGTGGTGTAGACTGTACTAAAGAATTGAGGGGTGGATTAATATGACACTCACAGTTAATGTATGCCAACCAAAGTTACCAAGTTACAGTGAAATTATTACAAAATGAGTCATCCTATCAAGCTACAATGAAATCCCTTCATGAATACAGCCTGTAGACTGTGCTAAAGATTTTAGGACCAAAAGGGGATGTCCTCATCTAGACATTATACTGAGTCATCCTACCAAGTTACAATGAAATCCTTTCATAAATATGACCTGGAGTCTGTGCTAAAAGTTTTCGAGTTTTGGGATCGAGCAGCCATCACAGTTGACAGATCGCAACGAAATGGGGAAGTTCTAATCTAGACATCATACGGAGTCATCCTACCAAGTTACAATGGTATTCCTTCATAAATATGACTGGTAAACTGTGCTAAAGGTTTTTGGGTTTTGGGCAGCCATCATGATTGACTGACTGCGACCAAAAGGGGACATTTTCATCTAAACATAACTTCAAAACAGCATATGAAATTTCGCGACAATCGGATAAGAACTACAGGATGTAGCCTGTGTTAAAAGAAAATGTGAGCAGACTGACAGTCTTCCGTACGTGTGATGGCAATAGCTTATCTTGACTTTGCCAAGTTGAGCTAAATGAAAGTGTCAATGACAGTGTAGCTCAGCTTGTGTAAGACATGTACATGTATAGTATGTGATACAGTAATGCCACACATCTAGGTAATGACCTGATAACAAAGGTACATATAAAGTATTGTAACAGTCTTTACATAAATGCTGACCGTAGCCTGTAACAAATGTATAGGTAAAGTATTGTAAAGGTGGGTGACAGTTAGATGCTAAACTAGAAAAGAAATCTTCGAGTCCCAGAGTAGGTCGGACTGAATACATAAATATTTGTTCTCGGCGCACAGTGATAACAAAGACACCCCAAAACACTCATTCCTGTCCCAAGGTGATAACAAAGGTACCCAAGACGTTTCGTGAAGATCGGTTCATAAATACAGACCCTAGCCCGAGCCGTATTGACATGTGTACTTACTGTGTGTAAGTAGCACAGAATAAATCAAAGTTCATCTAATTTGCAGAATTTCTGCACGAGAAAAAAATCTGTATTATATGTGATGTATTCCATGTTACTAAACATTCATACAAAAATTTATTCAAATCAGAACTTTCATACAGAAGTTCTATACAAAAAACTGATTGCACTAATTTTGGTACAAAAGGGCTGCCGACAGCCATCTTGAATTTCGGACCGCACCAAAAACACTTGTTCTTGTCCCACGGTGATAACAAAGGTACCCAAGAAGTTACGTCAAGATCGGTTTATAAATACGGCCTCTAGCCCAAGCCATATTTGCATGTGTACTTACTGTGTATAAATAGTACTGAATAAATCAATGTTCATCTAATTTGCTGAATTTCTGCACAAGAAAAAACCCTGTATTATATGTGATGTAATCCATGTTACTAAACATTCAGACAAAAATTTATTCAAATCAGAACTTTCATACAGAAGTTCTGTACAAAAAAATTGATTGCTCTAACCAAGGTACAACAAAATGGCTGCGGGTGGCCATTTTGAATTTCGGACGGCACCCAAAAACACTTGTTCTCGTCCCACGGTGATAACAAAGGTACTCAAGAAGTTTTGAAAAGATCGGTTCATAAATACAGCCTCTAGCCTGAACCGTACTGAATTGTTGACGGACGGACGGACGGACGGACGGACGGACGGACGGACGGACGGACGGACGGACGGACAGACAGACAGACAGACAGACAGACAGGCGATGGGTCATGGCATAACCTCAAATTTGACTTACGTCAAAGATGAGCTAAAAATTAAAAAATATTAAACTGACAAATTTTGATTTGATGTATATTGGGTTGGGTAGAGGGTTAATCATATTAATTCTAGATGCCAGTTGGGAATTTATTATAACTTCATAAAATGTAAGCCAAAACATCATTGGAATGGAGCTCACATTTGTCCATAAGAAAAGTTGGGAATTCAGCTGTTTATTAACATTTACCTGCGCAAGCTTGGGCCCAAGGCTCTCCACCAAACTGCCCCATAACTCCTGCACCATAAGCAGCAGCCTGTCGAACTTCAGAGTTCCTATCACAGATATATTCTAGGAGATTCTCTAAGAAGTACTCCTGGTATTTTATGGAATGCTATAAATAAAAAAATAAAATAAAAATAAACCTTTTAGGCCACACAAAAAACTTAACAGATTCTCAGGCAATTTTCTTTTCCAAATCAGTGACGGAGAGAGAGTTTTATTTTTAATTTTTCTCTTGCATACAATGAGCTTGGATTGAGAGGTGTTGTCTTTTAACATATAAAAACATGTATATAAAGATAGGGCATAATTATAGATATTAACCCTTTACCCAATGAAGTAAAGCACACGTAATATGAAAATTCAGCAGCTGAAAAAATATTATTTTTCAAAAAATTTCAACAAAACCATATCATGTGATCCCTCTTTGGAACAAGCTCGTTGAGCTCGTTCCAATGAGGGGGTCACATGATATGGTTTTGTTGAAATTTTTTATAAAATGATATCTAAAATAATAAATTTTGATATCGTCTGCATTGGGTAAAGGGTTAGCTCATTTAAATTTAACCCGCAAGGGCCTAATTTTGACTATGTTCACTTTTTACTGCATCAGAACAAAGTCTCCAACATTCTGCCGTTTGAGACACTTGCAAGTTACATTTTAAGTGTTGATGCTACACATTCATTTTTACGTTTTGGAAGATTCTCCCCTTCAGCTACACACGATACTCATCATCTGCATAATGGCTCTGAGTCATGTGGTCTCGGCCTTTCTGCATCCTCAATCAGACCCATAACGAAAACCTGTAATCACAACTGGAACATGATTGTACTCTGTGTAACTCAGGAATTTGGACACATGTACAGTCATTTCAAGGCAAGTATTGTCTGCCTAACAATGACAGCTAACACTAGCCAAGAAACATCTGCAAAGCTACAGGATATTGACTATCTGACTATTTTTGTTATGGTCTTCAGATTTCAGTCACATCTATCAATCATAAAATATAAAAAGTTTTCAGTCTCCCAATTTTGGAAGACACTACAAGGCACTAAAAAATGAGTCGATTTGAGTGATTGCCTGAGAATGAAAACAGCTTTGAGGGATTATAGAAATCAGAGGCTCAAGTGAGCCTAAAATGCTCACCTGGCTCAAATTGTCAAAACAGATGAGTGTATCAGCAAGTGGTCAGCAGCAAGAGCAATTTTTTTGATTTGCTGTGACACAACCAAAGGCAACTTTTTTGGCCATTCATTTCTGCTCATCCTAGGAAAGTTTCCTAGCAAGCTCTGTTCAGTGAAGTATTAAATGAAAGTGTCAATGACACTGTAGCTCAACTTGTTAAGACATGTACATGTATAGTATGTGACACAGCAATGACAAACATCTAGGTAATGACCTGATAACCAAGATACATATAAAGTATTGTAACGGTCTGTACTTAAATACTGACTGTAGCCTGTAATAAATGTATATGTAAAGTATTGTAAAGGTGGGCGACAGTCAGATGCTAAACTAGGAGAGAAATCTTTGAGTCCCAGAGTGGGTCTGACTGAACCCCAAAATATGTGTTCTCATAGCAGTGATAACAAAGGAGCCCCAAAACACTCGTTCCTGCCCCAAGGTGATAACAAAGGTACGCAAGAAGTTTCATGAAGATCAGTTCATAAATACGAGCCGTATAAAAGTTGACAAAAACTGATTGGACCTAATTTTGGTACAAAATGATCACTGGCAGCCATCTTGAATTTTGGACCGCACCCAGAAACACTTGTTCTCGTCCCAAAGTGATAACAAAGGTACCCAAGAAGTTTCGTGAAGACAGGTTCATAAATACAGCCTCTAGCCCAAGCTCTATTGACATGTGCACTTACTGTGTATAAGTAGCACTGAACAAATCAAAATTCATCTAATTTGCATAATTTCTGCACGAGAAAAAAATCTGTATAATATGTGATGTATTCCATGTTACTAAACATTCATACAATAATTTATTCAAATCAGACCTTTCATACAGAAGTTCTGTACAAAAAACTGATTGCACTAATTTTAGTACAAAATGGCTGCTGGTGACCATCTTGAAGTTTGGACCATACCCCAAAACACTTGTTCTCATCACATGGTGATAACAAAGGTACCTAAGAAGTTTCGTAAAGGTCGGTTCATAAATACGGCCAATAGTCTGAGCCATATAGAAGTTGTGTACAAAAAACTGCTTAGAAGAAACACACATTCTCGTCCCAAGGTGATAACAAAGGTACCAAAGTCGTTTCGTGAAGATCGGTTCATAAATACAGTCCCTAGCCCGAGCCATACTGACGTGTACTTACCCTGTGTAAGTAGCACAGAAAAAATCAAAATTCATCTAATTTGCGCACGAGCAAAAAACCTGTATTATATGTGATATATCCCATGGTACTAAACATTCATACAAAAAAATTTTCAAATTTTTGTACAAAATCGCTGCCAGCGGCCAACTTGAATTTCGGACCGGACCCAAAAACACTCGTCCCATGGTGATAACAAAGGTACCCAAGAAGTTTCGTAAAGATCAGTTCATAAATATGGCCTCTATCCCGTGCCGTATTGAATTGTTGATGGACAGATAGACAGACGGATGACTGGCCATGGCATAAGCTCAAATTTGACTTACGTCAAAGTTGAGCTAACAATCCTATGATAAATGTGGCCTGTAGGACATGTCAAAGAATGTTGATACACAAATGCAATAAATTCAAAGATTGTTGCTACATGTAACAGCAAGTTTTTGATGAAAATGAAAAGAAAATCAATAGCTCCTATCTTTATCACCCTGCATAAGCATACAAAGTTTCAAAACAACCTGATAATGAATGTTCCATCTGAGGCATGCCAAAGGAAGATGTTAATTCACAAATGCACTAAGTAGAAGGTCATTGCTTGTGGCAATGGTTTTTGGTTTTTTTTTATGGAAATTCATAAATATACCCTGCAGAGAGTCGAAAAGGGATAAGTTGATGCACAAATGCAGTAAGTTCAAAGGCTGGTGATAACGACAATAATTTTTTATGGAAATGAAAAAAAGCAACAGCTCACATCGAGAGGTCACCCCGAACATGCATACCAAGTTTCAAAGTGAACCGATCATAAATGTGCCCTGAAGGGTGTGTTAAAGGGAAATATTTAGGTCTGACTAAACTAAGTTCAAAGGTCAGCGGCAACAACAAATTTGCAGACGATCCAATCATAAATGTGCCCTGCAGGGAGTGTCAAAGGGAAATATTGATGCTGAACTGCACTAGGCTTTTACTAAGTTCATCAAAGGTCATTGCCAGTGGCAACATTTATTGATGGAAATCGAAGAAAATCGATAGCTCCCATCTAGAGGTAACCCGAACAAGCATACAAAGTTTCAAACCGATCTGATCATAAATGTGCCCTGTAGGGCATGCCAAAGGAATGTATTGATGCCTGACTAAACTAGGTTCAAAAATTGTTGCCAGCGGCAACATTTTTTGACAGACAGAAATGGAAGAAATTCGATAGCTCTCAAACAAGCATGCCAGGTTTCAAAACAATCCAATCATAAATGTGCCCTGTAGGGTGTGCCAAAGGGAAATATTGAGGTCTGACTAAACTAAATTCTATGAACTTTGGCCATGGCAACATGTTCTGATAGAAATGGTAGAAAATTGATAGCTCCCATCTAGAGGTCTTCCCAAAACAAGCATGCCAGGTTTCAAAGTAATCCGATCATAAATGTGCCCTGTAGGGTGTGCCAAAAGGAAATTTTGAGGTCTGCTTATACAAAGTTCTAAGAACGTTAGCTGTGGCAACATTTTTTTTACAGAAATTGAAGAAAAAAATTGATAGCTCCCATCTAGAGGTCTTCCCAAACAAGCATGCCAGGTTTCAAAGCAAATCGATCATAAACTGTGCTCTGTAGGGTGTACCAAAGGGAAATATTGAGGTTTGACAAAACTAAGTTCTAAGAATGTTGGCCGTGGCTACATTTTTCGACGGAAATTGAAGAAAATCGACAGCTCCCATCTAGAGGTCACCCCAAACAAGCATACCAAGTTTCAAAGTGATCTGATCATAAATGCGACCTGTGAGGTGTGCCAAATGAAATTGTGGACGTACGTACGTACATATGCCAACAGAGAAGTGATGGCAATAGCTCAGCTTGACTTTGTCAAGTTGAGCTAAAAATGTAATAGAAGTGGACCAAACAAACTTTTGTGGTTGACAGATGGACACAATGTTGGATGATCATAATTTCAATATGCCCCTACCGATTTTATTGACAGGGGATAAAAAAAAACAAAAACATCAATATAACTCACCGGCCCTGTATGTTCCACAACATCATCCCAAACACAAAGTGACCACTGTCTGTCAGGCCAAGGCCGCTCAGGTGCCTGTAAGAAAAGAGAAAATTAATACAATAGAAACACAATGTTCGAATTGGATATTGATATTGATATTACTGAGACATTAGGTAGCACATGATATTTAACCCTTTCAACACTGGTGGTATCTTCCATGCCAGTTAAATGGCAGAAATTGGAAGAGTCCATATCCATTATTTGGGGGTAGAGCAATTAATATATTCAACATGCAGCCTTCAGTATTAATTGTTCTAACACACACATTAACTTAGTAGCCATCCTACTTAATGAAATTATAATGTATCGTGTTCCTGGGCCAGAAAAGCGGCCTCTTGTATCGAATGAGTTAATTGTTGATCATCAAAGAACAAGATGGACTCAATCATGACCATAGCCTGTAGGTGAATAGCAGACAATAATTTAACTTTTTACCTTACCTAATGGCCAGTAACAGGCAGCATTACCAGGCCAAACGTTTTCAGGTGCGCGATTTTTTCGCGTGCCTTAACGTGCGCCAAGAACCATTAAGGTCCTCAAAATTTCGCTCTCCTGGGTGCATGAGATAAGTATAACACTTTTGAAAAACGCAGCTTCAAAATTGAAGGATGCATATTTATGCTTGCGTGTCACAGTGCAGGGAAAATCAGAAGGTTATCTCATTTTTTTTGTTTTCTTTTCAGAGGTTTAATACCTATTTTTCTGTCATGTAAACTGTAAAACACACGACTGTGGAATAATTCAGGTGACCCTCACAAGTTCAGTATCATAAATGGCTGTTATGTTGGCTCAGACAGTAGTATTGCTAACCGTGTTGAATATACAACGACACTATAACCAAGTTCAACAACAATGAGCAAATTCGGAACATCACATGGACACGTGTATATTTATTTATTTATTGATGTTTAAGGTCACATATTTATGCACAATGGCTAATCATGACCGTGACAGTTTTACGGGTGGAGGAAGCCTGAGTACCTGGAGAGAACCACCGAGCAACGACGAGCAGCTGCCAGCTCCCAAACATCTTAACTCCGCACTGCAGAACAGGTAGGGTTAGACTGGTTGAAGACATGCGTACCATCGACGTGCAGTATGCCTTAGTATACGGCGTCATCGTGCCCCCAGATGGGCAATGGAGATGAAGTGTCTTGCCCAAGGAAACAACGCGGTTGCCGCAGGTGGGATTCGAACCGAGGACCTCTCGGCTTGCACCCTGCACCTCTACCTACTGAGCCACCGCGCTCCCATGACACATGTATATAGCAAATCAATTCTGACAGGTTTTGGAGAGATAGCACTGCATTTCTCCAATACAGGAACCGGATTGATTGAGAGGTCAGTGACTTCAAGTGTTTGAATATCATATTCACTGTATGAAGGAACGTGTACGTTTATACAAATTACCTCATACTTGGTTTCACTATCATCAGTTAACAAAAAAAAAAAAAAATGCACAACGTTTGTCCAACACATGTCAATGTACGTGCTTTGGCTTGGGATGATTCGCGGGTTAAGTTGCTCAAAATCTCAATTTATTTTGGTGATTACTGTAACACAACGGCATCTTTCGTTAGTTACATGAGGCATCACTGAACAGCATAACACAGGCTATTTATAAACCTCTGTTGTGTTTACTTTCACTTTCGGTTGTCATGATAATAGATTATCAATCTGATTTTTTGTGAATTTCCGAGAATATTCGAATCGAAACGTCACCATCACCTGCCCACGAGAATTATTTGATTGGTTTCATTTTTCACCGGGTATGTACAGTTTCTATTACTATTCAAACATTGCCCCATTTCAAAACCAACTTATATTCCCATTCAACGACATCGGATAATCAAAGAACTTAAATTAAGTGATAACCACGTGGAGTGACGTATTCCCTCAACACAAATTCGATAGGCATGACTATTGACATACAATTTCCGAAAGCTGTCCCCATCTAAGAGTGTTCACATTTTTTTATTTACCGCATCAAGAGTAATTTCGAATGCGATGAATAAAAAATTGAAGATAAAAAATTGTGTTATCCCAGGACCATTTAGAAAATCTTCAATTGGCATCATGTACTGTACAGCTGGCTCAGGTGCAGTGAACTGGAATTCAAAATTTATCTGATGGGATAAACTTGAAAGGGATGAAGTTGAACCATGATTGGCTTGTGACAGTTGTGAGTTGTTGGGACCAACGACTTCAACAAAGTATTGAGTAACTTTCGAAGAAACATGTATTACAACTATCCAAATTACGCAATACAACTTTGTGAGTGGAGCATGTCTGGTCACAGTGTTGAACTGCATTCATATGATATATCATGGTTCAACTGCCTTCCATGTCCAAAAAAAATTTGGAGAGCCATTGGCTCTCCTAGATCATTTCAGGAGAGTGATTTTTAGCCCCTCTAAATTTTTCAGAATGCCAGGCCTGCATTATTAAAATTTCAAATCAAATTTATTAAAAATTTATATTGTATCAAAATTCCTCAGTGGAACGAGCTCATTGGGCCTGTTTCAACTAGATGTGGCCTGTCCCAAGTTGGGACCAAGAATACCCCCCGCAACACACTCTCTGATAGTGGAAAGTTAAAAAATTTATAGTAATTTATATATTTTTTATACTTACCAATGACCCAGACTTAGCTGGTGCTAACTCTAACAAAACCAGGGCCAAACACAAATTTTGCCCCCCAATCCCCAAAATTTGCATCCAAAACAAAAAGAAATCATGTCCTAAAGGACCTCCATACTACGCCTCTACTGCGCATGCGCAGTGACACAGACGTCCCAAAATTGGCGCCAATTGTCATTCTTACTGGCAGTGCCTGGTCAGCGCTATGTACTCAGCGGGGAGGCAAGAGTTCCCAACTCTTGGGAGGGCCATCCCCGTCTGGGTCATTGGTAAGTATAAAAAATATATAAATTACTATAAATTTTTTAACATTTTTATACTGTACCAATGACCCAGACTTAGCTGAATAGTAAACAGGCTGGAGGGCCTAGGACATAGAGGAAAATCCAATAAGCTCAACTATATAATAAAGAGATAACCCCTTAAGGAGAAAAGGAGTATTAGGTTTTACATGTATCTTTCTTATTTAATATTAAATTAGAAAGATACAATACCCTTAATAATTGAGCACCATAATATTCATGTTCTCTATTAACATGCAGTATATCCCTTATACTAATTATTTTTAAAGTAAGCCAATAAATAAAGTAGTCCAGAGAACTGAGACTCTTTATAGTCATTTACAAATGTCCGAGTATTGTATATTAAAGCCCGTTTGACACTTGACATATACAAATGCTTCAGACCGAGCTACACTTTAAAAATAAGACATGAATGAATTTTAATATTAATATTACACTTTAAAACCATCCCGGAAGCAACTCAGAAATACTGACTTGGAGGAGGCATTCCCTTGCTTTTCACTATAAAGCAGGTGACCTAAGGGAACACCCCCCCCCCCCCCCCCCTTCCCCTTGCCCTGGGTCAAATAGCCTAGAGCGAAGAGGGCAGCCGGACAGAGTCACTGCCGGAACAGAAAGCCTGCATAACTATAGTTGCAACTGTTTAGTGGACGACATTCTGAGCAACAGATAACGGACCTAAACAATGCAGGTCTCCAGAAATGGACTCAATATTTCTGAGATAAAAATTCGTGAATGTGGATGGCTGAGACCAATAAGCAGCCTTCATTAAATCTGTAATAGCAACACTATTAGCATAAGCCCAAGAAGTAGCAAGAGCTCTTACTTCATGAGCGGAAATCTTAAGCACAGACTGCTGAGAAGAAGATAAACTCTCATAAGCAGTACGGATAGTTAATTGAATCCATCTAGCAATAGAATGGACCGAAATGTCCTTTCTATTAGGCATCAAAGACAGAAAGAAACGTTTTCGTCCCTTTCTGATGAACTGAGATCTCTGTTTATAGATACGTAACGCTCTAACAGGACAGAGTAAAGGCCTACGCCCGTCTGAAGACGGTAGAGCCTTAATAACAATAGGTTCCTGATATTTATTAGGAGCCTGATTCTTAGCTTTTAAAAAACCCAAATTAGTAGTGAAGGTGATAGTGTTCCCGACACTACGATAGTGAGAATCATCCACCGACAGTGCATGAAGCTCACTGACTCTTCTAGCAGAAGAGAAAGCTAAGAGAAAAGCTGTCTTATAAGATAAGAATTTGAAATCTACTGTCCCAAGAGGTTCAAATGGCTTTTCCTTCAATTTAAGAAGAACCCAAGCTAAATTCCATTTAGGAATTAATCTAAGAGTTCTGGGTCTATTTATCGAGAAGTTTCTAACTAACTTAGATAAAGAGACATTAGATCCAATTTGTAAACTATCATGATGTGCATAGGTATCAGATAACATAGACCTATAACCCTTAATAGTAACAGGCTGCAGTTTGATTTCGTCAAACAAGTATACTAGAAAGTTTGCAATGTCTGGTATAGAGGGATCGAATACATCTACAGAATGATCCCGACACCAACGACGAAAAACCTTCCACTTAGCTGCATAGTTTAGCGAAGAGGAGGTCCTCCTACAGTTAGAAATCGCGTCCACTGCTCGTCCTGTAAAGTGCTTGCCATGCAAGAAGGACCGCACAACGGAAAAACGTGAAGGTTGAGACCTTGCGGGTTGTGATGAAGTTGGCGCGATTTCCCCTGCGAAAGAAGATCCTCCCGCGGAGGAAGCTTTCGCGGTAGGTCCCACAACAGACACCTGAGTAAATTTATCCACAGTCTCTGTGGCGACAGAGATGCTACCAACAGAATCTTGCATTGAGATTGTTTTATCTTTAGCAATACTTGTTGAATTAACGGCGCTGGAGGATACGCATATCCTATCATTCCGTCCCAGGGGATCGACAGAGCGTCTACTGCAAATGCTCTTGGATCCGGACACAGAGACACATACGTCTGCAAATGATTGTTGAGATGTGTCGCAAATAAATCTATCATTGGCCGTTCCCATTGGTAGCAAATCTGATTGAATACTTGTTTGTTGAGAGTCCACTCCGACGGCAACAAGCGACCCTTTCGTGAAAGGGAGTCTGCTAGCACATTCAGACGACCCGGTATGTGACGAACCGAAAGAAGAACGTGATGTTCTAGCGCAAACAGAAGGATTCTTTCCGTTAGATTGAACAACGGAACTGAATGAGTGCCTCCCTGATTCCGTATATACACCACTACTGTCGTATTGTCGGATAGGATTTGGACATGAGCATTGTGAATAATGTCCATCCAGTGACGTAACGCAAGCCAAATTGACATCATTTCCTTGATGTTTATGTGCTTGCACAGGAATTGCGGATCCCAAAGACCCTGGCATCTCGAATCCGTTGGGATTAATGATGCACCCCAACCTGTTTGACTGGCATCCGTCATAATGGTAAAACTCGGATCCGGCAACTTCAGCGGAACTCCCTGAGTTAACCACTGAATGTTTGCCCAAGTCTGAATCTCTTGTTTCACTTGATCTGACAAGAGAACGTCTACGTCGAGCGAATGAACTTTCACACTCCAATTCTGAGTCAAGAAAATTTGAAGAGGACGTGTGCGTAACCGCCCCATCGGAATGAGATCCGCAGAGGCTCCGCACAGACCTATCAGTCTCATAAATTCTCTCGCTGTGACTTTGTCTGCGTGCAGACAATAGCGAGCGTAACAACTGACTAATTTCACTCTGGTTAACGGCAGACGAACGAGATTGTTGTGCGTCTCGAAGCTCATTCCCAGATGAGTGAATGACTTGGACGGCACCAGATCCGACTTCTCCTCGTTTACTATAAAACCGAGACGTCGGAGCAATCGAAGTAGATTCTGAACATCGTTCTGAAGCGTTAACTCGTTGCCGTACCTCTGAAGAATGTCGTCCAGGTAGGCCGACGTTACCGCAGACGAATGAGCTCGGAAATAGATCATTACCGAGTTCATTACCCGAGTGAAAGCCCAGGGTGCTAGATTCAATCCGAAGCACATCGCCTGGAATTGATACACCACTCCTAGGACTGCGAAGCGTAGATACTTTCGGAATGTCGGATGTACCATGACGTGAAAGTACGCATCTTTGAGATCTATGCTTGTTGCATAATCGTTCACCCGAATACTCGCTCTGACCGACCGAATCGTCTCCATATAAAATTTCGGAGCGACGATCAGCTTGTTTATCCAGCTCAAATCTATGACTGGACGGAACGAGCCGTCTGGTTTCGGAACCAGAAACAGATGGCTGTAGAATCCCGGAGTTTCCTGGTTTTCTACGACCTCTACCGCGTTCTTCATTAAAAGAGACTGCACCTCTGATAACAGAGCGTCTCTTTTCTGCGGATTTGACGGAAGTTGAGTCCACTTTGGACTGCGAGTTAATGGAGGCTTTCGTTTGAAGGATATCTTTAGACCTTCCGAAGTCACTCCTCTCACCCAAGGGTCGTCCGTAATCGACGCCCATTCTTGTGAAAAGACCGACAACCTTCCGCCAACCGGTACGCGATAGAGGTTTAAGCCATCACCTCCTGGACCTGCGCCGCCTGCGGTAGGAGAAACCACGTCCTCCACGACCCGCACCTCGCCCCGTCGACCTCGGGGCGTCCGACCGATTGTCATGGCCCGAAGGACGTCCCGAACGAAAGTCGCTACCCTGACGGTCTCTCGAATAAGACCAAGAGGACCCACCGGAACCTCTCTTGGGCGCATTAGACCCAGAAGTGCCTGTCTTATTCTTGTCTGCTGTATCCGGCTTCTTAGAGGCAGATTTGAACAACAGAGAATCCGAAGCTTTCTTTGTAATTTTATCATAAATAGCAGAAAGCTTGCCGTCAAAGAGAAGTTCTCCGGAGACCGAAGCGACTCTAAGAGAGTTCTTCACCTTAGAATCCACAAGTGTGGATGTAGCTAGGGCTGCGTCACGTCTAACCAACTCCAGATTTGCCACTGAAAGGGCGGAGTTACACGTGGAATAAGCTACTGCCCTTGAAAGAAGTCTTAAAGAGGATTGTATATCCTGAAACTCTTTCCCTTGAAGGCGCAGTGATAATGCCTTAGTAAGGTGATCTGCGTAAGATAAGGCATCTAAATTGGCTCTGTTAGACGCAATAGCTGTTTCCAACACCGCAGTTGGAATAGAAGCCGACGACGATAATGATAGCTCTAAGTCTTCATAAGTCCATACGCAGAGGAACTCTCGGGATACCCTGTCCTGCCGTATCGAATTTATTCCTTGCATTAATGAAAGGCAGGTTGAGAGTATTAGCGGACAAGAAACCTGCTTTCCCCGTCTTGGAAGCAAGTTTAAATATAGCGTCGTTCAATAATTCAAATGTTCTTGCAACATTATTGGACTGCGACGGAAACTCGGGAGCGATGTCCCGGAACCGCTCAAAAAATTCAGAGTCCAATGACGCTATAATCCTCTTGTCCGGAACCGCAGCAGTCTGGCCCGACGGAACAACTTGAGGGAGAAAGTGCCGGATGAAGTCCACGGCAGCTTTATGTTGTTCCGAAAGGGATAGCTCCAAATCATCCGTATCCCTTTCACCATCCGGTCGGACCTCATGATGTTCCCGGTCGTCCGCCCCCAATGCTTCGGCGGAGCGTACCGACCCAGCGCCGTCGGATAATTCTCGATTCGACACCGTTTCTGTTGGCTGCTGGGATGCTGCGATAAGCTGTGCTATCTGCACAAGAATGTCCGGCGTCAAGACCTGCGGAGACGCAGTCTTCCGCTGCTTCGCCGAGGGCAGCTCCGCATCAGATGGCTCCCGCATACTTTTTCTAAGCGGACGTCCGGAGTCCATCGGTCTCGAATCCCTGGCTGCCGGATGGTGTGACCTGGTCGCCGTAACATCCTTGATCGGCGAAGCTGGTAATATATCGGCGGTCACGCAGCCAAGGTGCGGTCGTGTGCGCTGACGAGAAGAAGAAGCCTTAGCAGTCTCCGCGGACTGCCTATACAACGGAGCGTCCCGAGCGACGGACGTATGCTCCGCTTGCGACACATTTTGTACCACAACATCTGGTCCCAGATGTTGTTGTACGAGAGAGGGGCCTCTCTCGCTCGCGGCCCGGCTGGACCTGGACGAGCTAGGAACCGGACTCAAAGGCTTCCTCCGTTCTCGCTTACTATCCGCCGTCACTGGGTGTGCATCTATTATGTTTATAGTGCTCGCATCACCCAAAATTTCCTCCTGGACCGCATCGGATGAACCCAGCTGCCGAACCATTCGGTGAATGGACGCTACACCGGGCGAGCTAGCGGACGACATTTGTCTAATCTCCATGAGCACTTTTGCCGCTAGCTCTGAATTCATTTGTGACGACGGACGCACACTAGTAGAAGATAACATGGAAACATCACCCTGTTCTTGTTCCTCTGAAATAGAAACTGAGAGAGTAGAGTGACCTTGCGGAGAAAGAGCCGGCATAGCCCTTTCTCCAGAAACAACATATCGTGACACACGTTTCCAATGTTTCTCATCCCAATATTCACATATAGGACAGGGATTAATGCGAGAACACTGACTACAATTAATACAATGATCATGAAAGTCAGAGGAAGATTTCTTCCCATTACAATTTGAACAATGTCCCTTCATTGTGAAAGGACAACAACAAGTCCTAGTTACTCGCACAAACCCCTGACACAAAGATACATAATGACATGATCCATTAATAAATGAAAAAACAATTGCAAATCAAAATAATTTTGAAAAAATATTTTTTCAGCGAAGCCCAAGTTGCTGAAAAGTAACGTTGAGCCCCAATGGATCCGATGGCAAATTGTGGTCAAAAATTTTAAATTTATATTAAATAATTGAGACACTTACGGAAAATATAAATGTATCTAATAGTGAGATAAACTACACCAAAGGCAAACAGCCCCCCTCAAAAAAAGCTGTTGCCAATGTAAACAAACAGTGTAAAATACCAGAAAACATGACTCCAGGCACTGAAAAAACTGGCCCGAAATCAGTCATCCAAATTACACTCTATCTGATGGAAGACAGAGACTCCCAGGGGAGAATCTGCAGAACATCAGATGGAAGATGCAGAACACAACGTTTATACACCCATGGGTGAAAACGTAACTATGGGGAAAATAACAGAAAACATTCTGTATCCAAGCAACTCTCCAGGGAAATTTTAGAAATGAACTTTCTCAAAAATATGCCAAAAGCATGGGAGAATTGCAAGGGGGGACTTTAGAAGGCTAGGGGAGAGGAAACACTGAATAAGCAGTGCAACATTTAGCAAGAATGACAACAAGAGGCCCATGCCTAGAAAATAGGCAACTTAACATAATTTCTTCAAAAAATTTTAAGTACAGCCCTGATTATTTTTTGTCACTTCTTTTTCCTCTCCTCCTTCTATATCCTCCTTAGAATCACCGTTTCTCCAAAAATTACGTGTCTGGCATCCTTTAAACTGAGATTTACAAGCACAAAGATCAGTGAGATGTTGACTGATGAAGGGCCAAACAGAGAATGATAATTGGCGCCAATTTCGGGACGTCTGCGTCACTGCGCATGCGCAGTAGAAGCGTAGTATGGAGGTACTTTAGGACATGATTTCTTTTTGTTTTGGATGCAAATTTTGGGGATTGGGGGGCAAAATTTGTGTTTGGCCCTGGTTTTGTTAGAGTTAGCACCAGCTAAGTCTGGGTCATTGGTACAGTATAAAAATATAATAATAGCAAGGACCATTAATTTCCTTAGAGAGACATTCAAAAGTTCTGAGCTGGAGTCAACTTGTTATGGTTGGTTTTGGACGTGGGGGTATGTAAAGTTGAACTAGGTCTGTGACCTTGACTTTGTAAACAGGCATACCAATCTTATCTCACGACACACCCTCTGGTGGTGAGCAACATTTATACCAAGTATTATTACCATCCTTCAAGGCTATCAAAAGTTCTAAGCCGGACATGACTTGTGTTTATTTGGATATGGGTATGTGACCTCGAACTAAGTCTGTGGCCTTGACCTTGTAGACAGGCATTCCAATCTTATTCACAACACACCCTCTGGTGGTGGGTAACATTAATAGCAAGGTATCATTAATATCCCTCAAGGCCATCAAAAGTTCTGAAGCAGACACGACTTGAACAGACATATGGATGGGACGGACAGACAAAGTGATTCCTATATAACCCCCCTGAACTTCGTTCATGGCAGGGGGCAGAAGGGATGTATGAGGGTTGTAATGAGGCAAAAAATTAACACATTAACAGCCAAGGTCATATCATGTCGGTGACAATTTTACTGGTGGATAAAGCCGGAGAGAACCACAGAACGACAAGCAGCTGCCAGCTCTCAAACATCTAACTTTGCACTGCAGCACAGGCAGGGTTAGATCAGGGACCAGCCGTGAGGGCGACTAGGGCAATTATGTCGCCCTTCTAAGCCCAAAGTCACCTAGAAAAATAGTCAGGGCAATTACAAGGCGCCCTCTAAAAATTGGCCAAAATGAGGAAAGGCTGAACTGAGTGATCCGAGGTTTACATAAAAACGATTATTTTCAAGAACTGAATGTGCTTGAGTGTGATAAATGGGCATTTTCATTAGTCAAATAAGCGACCATTTGTTTGAAATCACAGGAGAATCAATTGTCCATTGTCGCTTTTTGTGGATTTTTTTATTTCTGTTTTGTCCGTTTCAGTCGGAGCTTCAAGTGTCGAAACGAAAATAGATGACTTACGCAACTCAAAGAAAGAACCCAGTTTGAAAGTAGGTTAAGTCGCTTAGGATGCCAAAAATTCTTTGCTGAAAATGTATACACAATGGGTGTATTTTCTAACACTGTATTTTTAATTCGTTTTGCTGACGACTGTTAAATTTGTTAGTGGTGACAAGAAATCTTTGTACAGGGCACAATTGTGCATATGAAGGATCTTGAAAAAGTACCTTCCATGCAACCGTTGGTCCTGTTCAGAGTTTCAGACTTTGGAAATTATTAGCTTAGTAGACTTTGGTGAAAGGCAACCACAGGAGGGTGCTGGGGGATTAGCAAAAAGAAGAGGGGAAGGGTCATGATGGAAAGGGTAGAAGTGGGGGATTTTCAATCAATAATTACTTTGAGATTCTTTAACCTGGCACAGATGCATCATAGACAACTGGACCTGGATTAATTGGGCATTAATGGAGGACCACAGGCTGAAAATATGAAGGGGCAGCAACGCGTGGTACATAAATATTCTTAATTTTCTCCACTTGCCTATGAAGTCTCCCTACTTGACTGCAGTCTCCTTACTTGACTGCAGTCTCTCTAATTTTTCTGGAAGGAGACATGAAGTCTCCCTAAAATTCCCCCTAGGCTGATCCCTGGGTTAGACTGGTTGAAGACATGCGCACCATCAATGTTATTGGTGTTTAAGGTCACATATTTCTGCACAATGGCTAACCATGACCGTGACAGTTTTACGGGTGGAGGAAGCCGGAGTACCTGGAGAGAACCACCGAGCAACGGTGAGCAACTGACAGCTCCCCAACATACCAACTCCACACAGGCAGGGTTAGCATTGGCTGAAGACAGGTGCACCATCGACGTACAGTACGTCTTAATACACAGCGTCACCGTGCCCCCACGTGGGCAATGGGGGTGAAGTGTCTTGCCCGAAGACACAACGCGGTTGACGCAGGTGGGATTCGAACCGAGGACCTCTCGGCTTGCAGCCTGCACCTCTACCAAATGAGCCACCGCGCCCCCCACCGTCAATGTGCAATGTGCCTTAGTACATGGCGTCATCATGCCCCCATGTGGACAATTAGGTGTAAGTGATTTGCCCAAGGACACAACGCAGGAGTCTGAATTGATTGCTCAGATGGTCACCTCATCCAAGGACTAACCAGGCTTTATGAAAACTGGGAGATAGCTATTGTTATAATAGAGTTTTAGTTTTCATATAAAAACCCATACAACATACCATTCAAAATATCCATTACTTTTGCGAGTTCGGTAAAACCAATATTATAATGTTCAAACACTTACCAATAATTTGACGTAAAGTGGGAGAATTTGATCGAATATAGGGAGAAACTCTTCCTTGTGTGTACCAAATAATGAATGCAGAATATCAGCAAGTTTACTTAAGATGTACACATCCTCATCATCCTGTAAATAAAAATTTGTATTATACGCTAAACGACAGATTATTGAAGAAAAGCAGAAATTGTATCCCCCATTGTGAAGATATAGAAATTTTCACTTTCACTGTATCAATCAAAATGGCTGCTTTCAAAGCACCACTTCAAAGTGAATACAAGTCAAAATATCACTGTAAATGATCAATTTGTTCCAGAAAAAAAATCTAGCGTTTTTGAGTGGATACCGATCATTTCCAGCAATGATTCCACACGTATTCACCTTGAATTGATGCATGAAACCTGCTAGTCCAAACATGGCCTGAAAGTCTGTAAAATAAGTTTTTGGTTTGGTACGTCAAAGGACGTACCAAACCAAAAACTTATATTACAGACTTTCAGGCCATGTTTGGACTAGAAACCCGCCAGCTGAATCAGATCGCAAGACACTGTCTGTTCCAATTATCGATCAAATCACTTCTGTGTATCAATGATTCAATGTGCTCTTTACTTTTATGCAGGAATTCATGGTTGAAGCGAGTGGAATTATCAGATTCTTATAAAAAGCATATAAGGCTATAAAAAAATGAACCTCTGTTTCTCAGGCCCGCGCGCATGGTCATTTTTGGTGCGCATGCAACCTTTTTATGACACCAAAAAAATCTTCCCCAAAAATTTGAGATATTGTGCTCATTTCGGTAAATCGATATCGATGCGTTCGCAAATTTTAAATTAACACACTTCAAGCTTTTTCTGCATCATACCTTAATAAAGTGGGTGGGTTTTAGCAATATTCACGACAGAAAGTGTTTTATTCTGTAAAAGGTAAGTCATAATGACAGCAAGAAGGAAGGTGTCTTTCAGTCTGACAACAAACAGTCACAAAGGGGAATGGTCGATTCGCACCACGTTTGATTCGCACCAAACCTCAGAAAGTCTGCAAAGTCAGGTGCTATGTTGAATGGAACACAGTCTCCTGGCATTTATTTTTAGTAACATTTGTATTGTAAATGGCCGTCATTGGGAATTTGTGTACTGTTATTTGAAACCGTTAAGAGTTTCCCAGTTAATTTAAATAAATGCATTTGAGATGCAGGATAATTGGATAACTAATAGTAACCGTTGCTTGATATAAAAGTAACAGTCATAGTTGAAAATAAATTGCATATAGGCAGGTATGTGCGGTCGAATTGGTTAATAAAAACACGCAAACATTCGTTTTGTATTTCATTTTCAGATTTAAAAAAAATATGATTTATGGATGAACTGCCCGTTCAAATGGGTTGTGATAATTTTGAATATAATGGGGAAAAATTGCGACTCACGATTTTATTAGGCAGGTTGTGAAAGGATTTTTTTTGGGGGGGTAAAATAAATCTCTGAAAGTTGGCACTTCGACATTTGATTTGTCCCAGAGACGTTTCAACCCGAGACGTTTCACCCACGAGGTGTTTCGTGACTTTCGTACTGTGTTATAATTTTCACGTTTCACTGAAAAAACAAACATTCAAACCCCACTTCATTTACGACCCAACACCCCTGTGGTGAATAACCAATATATTTGCGAAATTTTGCGTGGTCCACCAGGCGTTTGGATGGGGGTCAAATTACCACAAACAACCTCTCGGGGAGAAAATAAAAATAAAAAAAAAAAAATGCCCGCCCGCATGCTTTTTTTGGAAAAAATGGCCTGAGAAACAGACAATCAACTTTGTATGGCCTAATAAAAAGAAAATCCAGTGTTTTTGAGTGGATACCAAAAATTGTCGCATTTGTGACCGAGACAAATGGTTATTTTCGCTTGTGCAAGCGCTCACAAAAAATAAACATTTGTCTTGGTCACTCATGAGATAATTTTCGGTATCCACTGAAAACCACTAGATAGCCTCTATTTATCACAGATCTGAAGGAGTACAATAGGACATTTAGTAAATAAATCCAGGAATTTCAAGGCAATATTCAAGTACTTTTCAGGACATGAACCTAAATTATCTTAACCCTTTGCACATTGATGTCGAAATATAAAAATTTCAACCTGTAAATTTTTCCCATAATGCATCCACGAATTTAAACAATTCAATCTTGCTGACAGAGCTTGATGCAGGGATGAGGATGGCACACAAAATTTGCTGAAAACAGAGAAAATTCTGACATTTTAAGGACAAATTTGTGAAAATTAGGTTTCTTAAAAAAATAAAAGAATGCAAAGTGAATTTGTTGTTGAGAGATATTCTATTTCTAAAAAATTGCATGAAAATGGTCGTTTAAGACCATTTTTATGCAAATTTACAGAAATAAAATGTCAGCATTTTCGGTATGAATTTTCTCATCCTTGTCAATGAACTCTATCAAACATGACTGAATTGGTTGAATTCCAAGATGCACCGTGGGAAAGACTTGCTGCATGAAGTTTCAATATTTTGACATCAGTGTGCAGTGTTTATGATCTGTTATGTTTGCATACATACTAGCTAACAATTCTTACATGTATTCCACACTAAGTTAAAATTTGGTCCCTTAGAGAGCCCAATTATTAACCTATGTACTTGAGTGGAACAAATTGAATCCACTCAAGTACATAGCATCATATTGGACTAGGTTAAAATACGGAGCCCAAATATTAACCCTAACACTTCAATTGAATAAACTTAGATCTGACTTCCAAATATCAAAAGGTTCTGACTGAAGAATCTGAAGAAGAAAATTTTCAATGTTTATTCCTCATATTGAACTAAGTTAAAATTTGGGCCTCCATAGGAAGCCCAAAAATTAACCGAGGGACATGAGTCGAACAATCTTGGCCCATACCCTCATAACAATGATGTATACCAAACATTAAAAGATTCTGACTGGTGGTTCATCAGAAGATTTTTAAAGATTATTCCACATAGTGTCCCAAGTTAAAATTCGGGTCCCTGTAGATGTATTGAGCCCAAATGTTAAAAAATTTATAGTAATTTATATATTTTTTATACTTACCAATGACCCAGACATAGCTGGTGCTAACTCTTAAAATTCTAGGGCCAAACACAAATTTTGCCCCCCCAATCCCCAAAATTTGCATCTAAAACCAAAAGAAATCATGTCCTGAAGGTCCTCCATACTTTGCCCTCACTGCGCATGCGCAGTGTCAAGGACATCCCGAAATTGGCGCCAATTATCATTCTTACCAGCAGTGCCTGGTCAGCGCTATGTACTCAGCGGGGAGGTATGAGTTCCCAACTCCTGGGAGGGCCATCCCCGTCTGGGTCATTGGTAAGTATAAAAAATATATAAATTACTATAAATTTTTAACATTTTTATACTGTACCAATGACCCAGACTTAGCTGAATAGTAAAAAGGCTGGAGGGCCTAGGACATAGAGGAAAATCCAATAAGCTCAACTATATAAATAGAGTCAACCCCTCGAGGAGAAAAGGAGTATTAGGCTTTACATGTATCTTTCTTATTTTATGATAAATTAGAAAGACACAACACCCTTCATAATTGAGCATAACATTCATGTTCTCTATTAATATCCAGTATAACCCCTTATACTAATTATTTTTAAAGTACGCCAATAAATAAAGTTAGTCCAGAGAATTGAGACTCTTTATATTCTCTTAAAAGTGTCCGAGGATTGTATATTAATGCCCGTTTGACACAAGACATATACAAATGCTTCACACCGAGCTACACTTTAAAAATATGACATGAATGAATTTTAACATTAATATTACACTTTAAAACCATCCCGGTAACGACTCAGAATTACTGACTCCGGAGGAGGAATACCCTTGCTTTTCACTATAAAGCAGGTGACCTAAGGGAACACCCTCCCCCCCTTCCCCTTGCCCTGGGTCAAATAGCCCAGAGCGAAGAGGGCAGCAGGACGGAGTCACTGCCAGAACAGAAAGCCTGCATAACTATAGTTGCAACTGTTTAGTGGACGACATTCTGAGCAACAGATAACGGACCTAAACAATGCAGGTCTCCAGAAATGGACTCAATATTTCTGAGATAAAAATTCGTGAATGTGGATGGTTGAGACCAATATGCAGCCTTCATTAAATCTGTAATAGCAACACTATTTGCGTAAGCCCAAGATGTAGAAAGAGCTCTTACTTCATGAGCCGAAATCTTAAGCACAGACTGCTGAGATGAAGATAGATTATCATAAGCAGTACGGATAGTTAATTGAATCCATCTAGCAATAGAATGGACCGAAATGTCCTTTCTATTAGGCATCAGAGACAGAAAGAAGCGTTTTCGTCCCTTTCTGATAAACTGAGATCTTTGTTTATAAATACGTAAGGCTCTAACAGGACAGAGCAAAGGCCTACGCCCGTCTGAAGACGGAAGGGCCTTAATAACAATAGGTTCCGGATATTTATTAGGAGCCTGATTCTTAGCTAAAAATCCAACATTAGTGGTAAGGGTAATAGTGTTCCCGACACTACGATAGTGAGAATCATCCACCGATAGTGCATGAAGCTCACTGACTCTTCTAGCAGAAGAGAAAGCTAAGAGAAATGCTGTCTTATAAGACAAGAATTTGAAATCTACTGTCCCAAGAGGCTCAAATGGCTTTTCTTTCAGTTTAAGAAGAACCCAAGCTAAATTCCATTTAGGAATTAATCTAAGAGTTCTGGGTCTATTTATCGAGAAGTTTCTAACTAATTTAGATAAAGAGACATTAGATCCAATTTGTAAACTATCATGGTGTGCATAGGTATCAGATAACATAGACCTATAACCTTTAATAGTAACAGGCTGCAGTTTGATCTCGTCAAACAAGTATACTAGAAAGTTTGCAATGTCTGGTATGAAGGGATCAAAAATATCAACAGAATGATCCCTACACCAACGACGAAAGACCTTCCACTTAGCCGCATAGTTTAGCAAAGAGGAGGTCCTCCTACAGTTAGAAAACGCGTCCACTGCTCGTCCTGTAAAATGCTTGCCGTGCAAGAAGGACCGCACAACGGAAATACGTGAAGGTTGAGACCTTGCGGGTTGTGATGAAGTTGACGCGATTTCCCCTACGAAAGAAGATCCTCTCATGGAGGAAGTTTTCGCGGTAAGTCCCACAGTAGACACCTGAGTAGATTTATCCACGGTCTCTGTGGAGACAGAGATGCTACCAACAGAATTTTGCATTGAGATAGTTTTATCTTTAGCAATATTTGCTGAATTAACGGCGCTGGAGGATACGCATATCCTATCATTCCGTCCCACGAGATCGATAGAGCGTCTACTGCATAAGCTCGGGGATCCGGACATGGTGACACATACGTCTGCAACTGATTGTTGAGATGTGTCGCAAATAAGTCTATCATTGTCCGTTCCCATTGGTAGCAAATCTGACTGAATACTTGTTTGTTGAGAGTCCATTCTGACGGCAACAAGCAACCCTTCCGTGAAAGGGAGTCTGCTAAAACATTCAGACGACCCGGAATATGACGGACCGAAAGTAGAACTTGGTGTTCTAGAACAAACAGAAGGATACTTTCCGTTAAACTGAATAACGGAACGGAATGAGTGCCTCCCTGGTTCCGGAGATACGCCACTACTGTCGTATTGTCGGACAGGATTTGGACATGTGCTTTCTGAATAATGTTCATCCAATGACGTAGTGCAACCCAAATTGACATCATTTCCTTGATGTTTATGTGCTTGCTTAGAAATTGCGAATCCCAAAGACCCTGGCACTTCTTATCCGTTGGGGTCAATGTTGCACCCCAACCTGTTTGACTGGCATCCGTCATAATCGTAAAACCCGGATCCGGCAACTGCAGTGGAACTCCCTGAGTTAACCACTGAATGTTTGCCCAAGTCTGAATCTCTTGTTTCACTTGATTTGACAAGAGAACGTCTATATCGAGCGAATGAATCTTCACACTCCAATTCTGAGTCAAGAAAATTTGGAGAGGACGAGTGCGCAACTGCCCCATCGGAATGAGATCCGCAGCAGCTCCGCACAGACCTATCAGTCTCATGAACTCCCTCGCTGTGACTTTGTCTGAGTGAAGACAATAGCAAGCGTAACAACTGATTAACTTCGCTCTGGTTAACGGCAGACGAACGAGATTGTTGTGCGTCTCGAAGCTCATTCCCAGATGTGTGAATGACTTGGACGGCACCAGATCCGACTTCTCCTCGTTTATAATAAAACCGAGACGTCGGAGTAATAGAAGCAGATTCTGCACATCGTTCTGAAGCGTTAACTCGTTGCCGTACCTCTGAAGAATGTCGTCCAGGCAGGCCGACGTTACCGCAGGCGAATGAGCTCGGAAATGTATCATTACCGAGTTCATTATTCGAGTGAAAGCCCAGGGTGCTAGGTTCAATCCGAAGCACATCGCCCGGAATTGATATACAACTCCTAGGACTGCGAAGCGTAGATACTTTCTGAATGTCGGATGTATCATGACGTGAAAGTACGCATCTTTGAGATCTATGCTTGTAGCATAGTCGTTCACCCGAATACTCGCTCTGACCGATCGAATCGTCTCCATATAGAACTTCGGAGCAACGATCAGCTTGTTTATCCAGCTCAGATCTATGACTGGACGGAACGAGCCATCTGGTTTCGGAACCAGAAACAGATGGCTGTAGAAACCCGGTGATTCCTGGTCTTCTACGACCTCTACCACGTTCTTCACCAGAAGAGACTGTACTTCCGATAAAAGAGCATCTCTTTTCTGCGGATTTGACGGAAGCTGAGTCCATCTTGGACTTCGAGTTAATGGAGGCTTTCGTTTGAAGGATATTCTTAGTCCTTCCGAAATTACCCCTCGGACCCAGGGGTCGTCCGTAATCGATGCCCACTCGTCTGTAAAACTTGATAACCTTCCACCCACCGGAACACAATAGAGGTTCAAACCATCACCTCCTGGACCTGCGAGGCCTGCGGAAGGAGAAACTACGTCCTCCATGACCCGCACCTCAACCTCGGGACGTCAGACCGGTTGTCTCGGCCCGAATAACGTCCCGTACGTGAGTCGCTGCCTTGACGGTCTCTAGAATAAGACCTAGAGGACGAATAAGAACCTCTATAGGAACTTCTCTTGGGCGTACTTGTCCCAGAAGTGCCTGTCTTACTCTTATCTGCTGTATCCGACTTTTTGGAAGCGGATTTAAAAAGCAGAGAATCCGAAGCTTTCTTAGTTATCTTATCATAGATTGCTGAAAGCTTGCCCTCGAAGAGAAGCTCTCCGGAGACCGAAGTGACTCTGAGAGAGTTCTTCACCTTACTATCCACACGCGTGGATGTAGCTAGGGCTGCGTCACGTCTAACCAACTCCAGGTTTGCCACTGAAAGGGCGGAGTTATACGTGGAATAAGCTACTGCCCTTGAAAGAAGTCTTAATGAGGATTGTATATCCTGGAATTCTTTCCCTTGAAGACGCAATGATAGCACCTTAGTAAGGTGGTCTGGGTATGATAAAGCGTCTAAGCTTGCTCTGTTAGACGTTAATGCCATTTCCAACGTCGCAGTTGGAATAGACATAGACGACGGTAACGACAATTCCAAGTCTTCAGCCTCGTCGTCTGGACGCAGAGGAACTCTCGGTATGCCCTGTCCTGCCGTTTCGAATTTATTCCTTGAATTGATGAAAGGCAGATTGAGAGCATTAGCGGACAAGAAACCAGCTTTGCCTGTTTTGGAAGCAAGCTTAAAGATAGCGTCGTTCAATAATTCGAACGTTCTTGTGACATTATTGGACTGTGTCGGAAACTCAGGGATGATGTCTCTGAACCGCTCAAAGAATTCTGTGTCCAATGATGCTATCAGTCTCTTATCCGGCATCGCAGCTGTCTGGCCCGACGGAACAACTTGTGGCAGGTAATGCCGGATGAAATCTACGGCAGCTTTATGTTGTTCCGAAATGGATAGCTTCAAATCCTCTGTATCCCTTTCGCCATCCTGTCGGACCTCATGATGTTCTCGGTCGTCCGTACCCCATGCTTCGGCAGAGCATACCGACCCAGCGTCGTCGGATAATTCTTGATCCGAAGTAGGTTCCGTCATTTGCCGAGATGCTGCGATAATTTGTGCTATTTGGGATAGCACGTCCATCACCGAGGCCTGTGGAGTAGCGGTCTTACGCTGCTTAGCCGCTGGAAGCTCTGTGTAAACTGACTCCTGCACATTTCTCTTATGTGAACGTCCGGAGTCTACAGGCCTCTTATCCCTGGCTACCGGATGGCGTGACCTGGTCGCTGTGGAATCCGTGAATGGCGAAGCTGGCTGGATATCCTCGGTCACGTAGCCAAGGTGCGGTCGTGTGCGCTGCCGAGAGGATGAGGAAGCCTTTTGGACAGTCTCTCCGGACTGTCTGTATAACGGAGCGTCCCGAGCGGCAGACGTATGCTCCGAATGCGACACATTTTGTATCACAACATCTGGTCCCAGATGTTGTTGTACGAGAGAGGGGCCTCTCTAAATTTTTCCCATAATGCATCCACGAATTTAAACAATTCAATCTTGCTGACAGAGCTTGATGCAGGGATGAGGATGGCACACAAAATTTGCTGAAAACAGAGAAAATTCTGACATTTTAAGGACAAATTTGTGAAAATTAGGTTTCTTAAAAAAATAAAAGAATGCAAAGTGAATTTGTTGTTGAGAGATATTCTATTTCTAAAAAATTGCATGAAAATGGTCGTTTAAGACCATTTTTATGCAAATTTACAGAAATAAAATGTCAGCATTTTCGGTATGAATTTTCTCATCCTTGTCAATGAACTCTATCAAACATGACTGAATTGGTTGAATTCCAAGATGCACCGTGGGAAAGACTTGCTGCATGAAGTTTCAATATTTTGACATCAGTGTGCAGTGTTTATGATCTGTTATGTTTGCATACATACTAGCTAACAATTCTTACATGTATTCCACACTAAGTTAAAATTTGGTCCCTTAGAGAGCCCAATTATTAACCTATGTACTTGAGTGGAACAAATTGAATCCACTCAAGTACATAGCATCATATTGGACTAGGTTAAAATACGGAGCCCAAATATTAACCCTAACACTTCAATTGAATAAACTTAGATCTGACTTCCAAATATCAAAAGGTTCTGACTGAAGAATCTGAAGAAGAAAATTTTCAATGTTTATTCCTCATATTGAACTAAGTTAAAATTTGGGCCTCCATAGGAAGCCCAAAAATTAACCGAGGGACATGAGTCGAACAATCTTGGACCTGACCCTCATAACAATGATGTATACCAAACATTAAAAGATTCTGACTGGTGGTTCATCAGAAGATTTTTAAAGATTATTCCACATAGTGTCCCAAGTTAAAATTCGGGTCCCTGTAGATGTATTGAGCCCAAATGTTAAAAAATTTATAGTAATTTATATATTTTTTATACTTACCAATGACCCAGACATAGCTGGTGCTAACTCTTAAAATTCTAGGGCCAAACACAAATTTTGCCCCCCCAATCCCCAAAATTTGCATCTAAAACCAAAAGAAATCATGTCCTGAAGGTCCTCCATACTTTGCCCTCACTGCGCATGCGCAGTGTCAAGGACATCCCGAAATTGGCGCCAATTATCATTCTTACCAGCAGTGCCTGGTCAGCGCTATGTACTCAGCGGGGAGGTATGAGTTCCCAACTCCTGGGAGGGCCATCCCCGTCTGGGTCATTGGTAAGTATAAAAAATATATAAATTACTATAAATTTTTTAACATTTTTATACTGTACCAATGACCCAGACTTAGCTGAATAGTAAAAAGGCTGGAGGGCCTAGGACATAGAGGAAAATCCAATAAGCTCAACTATATAAATAGAGTCAACCCCTCGAGGAGAAAAGGAGTATTAGGCTTTACATGTATCTTTCTTATTTTATGATAAATTAGAAAGACACAACACCCTTCATAATTGAGCATAACATTCATGTTCTCTATTAATATCCAGTATAACCCCTTATACTAATTATTTTTAAAGTACGCCAATAAATAAAGTTAGTCCAGAGAATTGAGACTCTTTATATTCTCTTAAAAGTGTCCGAGGATTGTATATTAATGCCCGTTTGACACAAGACATATACAAATGCTTCACACCGAGCTACACTTTAAAAATATGACATGAATGAATTTTAACATTAATATTACACTTTAAAACCATCCCGGTAACGACTCAGAATTACTGACTCCGGAGGAGGAATCCCCTTGCTTTTCACTATAAAGCAGGTGACCTAAGGGAACACCCTCCCCCCCTTCCCCTTGCCCTGGGTCAAATAGCCCAGAGCGAAGAGGGCAGCAGGACGGAGTCACTGCCAGAACAGAAAGCCTGCATAACTATAGTTGCAACTGTTTAGTGGACGACATTCTGAGCAACAGATAACGGACCTAAACAATGCAGGTCTCCAGAAATGGACTCAATATTTCTGAGATAAAAATTCGTGAATGTGGATGGTTGAGACCAATATGCAGCCTTCATTAAATCTGTAATAGCAACACTATTTGCGTAAGCCCAAGATGTAGAAAGAGCTCTTACTTCATGAGCCGAAATCTTAAGCACAGACTGCTGAGATGAAGATAGATTATCATAAGCAGTACGGATAGTTAATTGAATCCATCTAGCAATAGAATGGACCGAAATGTCCTTTCTATTAGGCATCAGAGACAGAAAGAAGCGTTTTCGTCCCTTTCTGATAAACTGAGATCTTTGTTTATAAATACGTAAGGCTCTAACAGGACAGAGCAAAGGCCTACGCCCGTCTGAAGACGGAAGGGCCTTAATAACAATAGGTTCCGGATATTTATTAGGAGCCTGATTCTTAGCTAAAAATCCAACATTAGTGGTAAGGGTAATAGTGTTCCCGACACTACGATAGTGAGAATCATCCACCGATAGTGCATGAAGCTCACTGACTCTTCTAGCAGAAGAGAAAGCTAAGAGAAATGCTGTCTTATAAGACAAGAATTTGAAATCTACTGTCCCAAGAGGCTCAAATGGCTTTTCTTTCAGTTTAAGAAGAACCCAAGCTAAATTCCATTTAGGAATTAATCTAAGAGTTCTGGGTCTATTTATCGAGAAGTTTCTAACTAATTTAGATAAAGAGACATTAGATCCAATTTGTAAACTATCATGGTGTGCATAGGTATCAGATAACATAGACCTATAACCTTTAATAGTAACAGGCTGCAGTTTGATCTCGTCAAACAAGTATACTAGAAAGTTTGCAATGTCTGGTATGAAGGGATCAAAAATATCAACAGAATGATCCCTACACCAACGACGAAAGACCTTCCACTTAGCCGCATAGTTTAGCAAAGAGGAGGTCCTCCTACAGTTAGAAAACGCGTCCACTGCTCGTCCTGTAAAATGCTTGCCGTGCAAGAAGGACCGCACAACGGAAATACGTGAAGGTTGAGACCTTGCGGGTTGTGATGAAGTTGACGCGATTTCCCCTACGAAAGAAGATCCTCTCATGGAGGAAGTTTTCGCGGTAAGTCCCACAGTAGACACCTGAGTAGATTTATCCACGGTCTCTGTGGAGACAGAGATGCTACCAACAGAATTTTGCATTGAGATAGTTTTATCTTTAGCAATATTTGCTGAATTAACGGCGCTGGAGGATACGCATATCCTATCATTCCGTCCCACGAGATCGATAGAGCGTCTACTGCATAAGCTCGGGGATCCGGACATGGTGACACATACGTCTGCAACTGATTGTTGAGATGTGTCGCAAATAAGTCTATCATTGTCCGTTCCCATTGGTAGCAAATCTGACTGAATACTTGTTTGTTGAGAGTCCATTCTGACGGCAACAAGCAACCCTTCCGTGAAAGGGAGTCTGCTAAAACATTCAGACGACCCGGAATATGACGGACCGAAAGTAGAACTTGGTGTTCTAGAACAAACAGAAGGATACTTTCCGTTAAACTGAATAACGGAACGGAATGAGTGCCTCCCTGGTTCCGGAGATACGCCACTACTGTCGTATTGTCGGACAGGATTTGGACATGTGCTTTCTGAATAATGTTCATCCAATGACGTAGTGCAACCCAAATTGACATCATTTCCTTGATGTTTATGTGCTTGCTTAGAAATTGCGAATCCCAAAGACCCTGGCACTTCTTATCCGTTGGGGTCAATGTTGCACCCCAACCTGTTTGACTGGCATCCGTCATAATCGTAAAACCCGGATCCGGCAACTGCAGTGGAACTCCCTGAGTTAACCACTGAATGTTTGCCCAAGTCTGAATCTCTTGTTTCACTTGATTTGACAAGAGAACGTCTATATCGAGCGAATGAATCTTCACACTCCAATTCTGAGTCAAGAAAATTTGGAGAGGACGAGTGCGCAACTGCCCCATCGGAATGAGATCCGCAGCAGCTCCGCACAGACCTATCAGTCTCATGAACTCCCTCGCTGTGACTTTGTCTGAGTGAAGACAATAGCAAGCGTAACAACTGATTAACTTCGCTTTGGTTAACGGCAGACGAACGAGATTGTTGTGCGTCTCGAAGCTCATTCCCAGATGTGTGAATGACTTGGACGGCACCAGATCCGACTTCTCCTCGTTTATAATAAAACCGAGACGTCGGAGTAATAGAAGCAGATTCTGCACATCGTTCTGAAGCGTTAACTCGTTGCCGTACCTCTGAAGAATGTCGTCCAGGCAGGCCGACGTTACCGCAGGCGAATGAGCTCGGAAATGTATCATTACCGAGTTCATTATTCGAGTGAAAGCCCAGGGTGCTAGGTTCAATCCGAAGCACATCGCCCGGAATTGATATACAACTCCTAGGACTGCGAAGCGTAGATACTTTCTGAATGTCGGATGTATCATGACGTGAAAGTACGCATCTTTGAGATCTATGCTTGTAGCATAGTCGTTCACCCGAATACTCGCTCTGACCGATCGAATCGTCTCCATATAGAACTTCGGAGCAACGATCAGCTTGTTTATCCAGCTCAGATCTATGACTGGACGGAACGAGCCATCTGGTTTCGGAACCAGAAACAGATGGCTGTAGAAACCCGGTGATTCCTGGTCTTCTACGACCTCTACCACGTTCTTCACCAGAAGAGACTGTACTTCCGATAAAAGAGCATCTCTTTTCTGCGGATTTGACGGAAGCTGAGTCCATCTTGGACTTCGAGTTAATGGAGGCTTTCGTTTGAAGGATATTCTTAGTCCTTCCGAAATTACCCCTCGGACCCAGGGGTCGTCCGTAATCGATGCCCACTCGTCTGTAAAACTTGATAACCTTCCACCCACCGGAACACAATAGAGGTTCAAACCATCACCTCCTGGACCTGCGAGGCCTGCGGAAGGAGAAACTACGTCCTCCATGACCCGCACCTCGACCTCGGGACGTCAGACCGGTTGTCTCGGCCCGAATAACGTCCCGTACGTGAGTCGCTGCCTTGACGGTCTCTAGAATAAGACCTAGAGGACGAATAAGAACCTCTATAGGAACTTCTCTTGGGCGTACTTGTCCCAGAAGTGCCTGTCTTACTCTTATCTGCTGTATCCGACTTTTTGGAAGCGGATTTAAAAAGCAGAGAATCCGAAGCTTTCTTAGTTATCTTATCATAGATTGCTGAAAGCTTGCCCTCGAAGAGAAGCTCTCCGGAGACCGAAGTGACTCTGAGAGAGTTCTTCACCTTACTATCCACACGCGTGGATGTAGCTAGGACTGCGTCACGTCTAACCAACTCCAGGTTTGCCACTGAAAGGGCGGAGTTATACGTGGAATAAGCTACTGCCCTTGAAAGAAGTCTTAATGAGGATTGTATATCCTGGAATTCTTTCCCTTGAAGACGCAATGATAGCACCTTAGTAAGGTGGTCTGGGTATGATAAAGCGTCTAAGCTTGCTCTGTTAGACGTTAATGCCATTTCCAACGTCGCGGTTGGAATAGACATAGACGACGGTAACGACAATTCCAAGTCTTCAGCCTCGTCGTCTGGACGCAGAGGAACTGTCGGTATGCCCTGTCCTGCCGTTTCGAATTTATTCCTTGAATTGATGAAAGGCAGATTGAGAGCATTAGCGGACAAGAAACCAGCTTTGCCTGTTTTGGAAGCAAGCTTAAAGATAGCGTCGTTCAATAATTCGAACGTTCTTGTGACATTATTGGACTGTGTCGGAAACTCAGGGATGATGTCTCTGAACCGCTCAAAGAATTCTGTGTCCAATGACGCTATCAGTCTCTTATCCGGCATCGCAGCTGTCTGGCCCGACGGAACAACTTGTGGCAGGTAATGCCGGATGAAATCTACGGCAGCTTTATGTTGTTCCGAAATGGATAGCTTCAAATCCTCTGTATCCCTTTCGCCATCCTGTCGGACCTCATGATGTTCTCGGTCGTCCGTACCCCATGCTTCGGCAGAGCATACCGACCCAGCGTCGTCGGATAATTCTTGATCCGAAGTAGGTTCCGTCATTTGCCGAGATGCTGCGATAATTTGTGCTATTTGGGATAGCACGTCCATCACCGAGGCCTGTGGAGTAGCGGTCTTACGCTGCTTAGCCGCTGGAAGCTCTGTGTAAACTGACTCCTGCACATTTCTCTTATGTGAACGTCCGGAGTCTACAGGCCTCTTATCCCTGGCTACCGGATGGCGTGACCTGGTCGCTGTGGAATCCGTGAATGGCGAAGCTGGCTGGATATCCTCGGTCACGTAGCCAAGGTGCGGTCGTGTGCGCTGCCGAGAGGATGAGGAAGCCTTTTGGACAGTCTCTCCGGACTGTCTGTATAACGGAGCGTCCCGAGCGGCAGACGTATGCTCCGAATGCGACACATTTTGTATCACAACATCTGGTCCCAGATGTTGTTGTACGAGAGAGGGGCCTCTCTCGCTCGCAGCCCGGATGGACCTGGACGAGCTAGGAACCAGACTACTGGGCTTCCTCCGTTCTCTCCTCTTATCCGCCGTCACTGGGTGTGCACCTCGAATATTTATAGTGCTCGCATCACCCAAATCTCCTTCCTGGACCGCAACGGACGAACCCGGCTGCCGAAACATTCGATGAATGGATGCTACACCGGGCGAGCTAGCGGACGTCAACGCCGTCTATCCTACTAGGGACCTCTTAGGCAATTGGCGTATCTCCATGAGCACTTTTGCCGCTAGCTCTTCATTTAATTGTGACGACGGAGGCACACTATTGGAAGACATCACAGAAACATCACCCTGTTCTTGTTCCTCTGAAATAGAGACTGATAAACTAGAGTGACCCTGCGGAGAAAGGACCGGCATGGCCCTTTCCCCGCTAACAACATACCGTGACACACGTTTCCAATGTTTGTCATCCCAATATTCACATACTGAACAGGAGTTAGTGCGAGTACACTGACTACAATTAATACAATGATCATGAAAGTCAGAGGAAGATTTCCTCTTATTACAATTTGAACAATATCCTTTCATAGTGAAAAGAATACAAAACGTCCTAGTACTCGCACGTACCCCTGAAAACAAAGATACATAATAACATGATCCATTAACATAGAAAAAATAATTGAAATCAAAAAGAAATTTTGAAAAAATATTTTTTCAGCAAAGCCCAAGTTTCTGAAAAGTAACGTTGAGCCCCAATGGATCCCAAGCCTAAGTGTGGACAAAAATTTTAAACATATTTTAAAAAATTAATGCAACACTTAGACAAAAAAAATCCCCCTCATACAGAGACTGTTGCAAATGTAAACAAGCAGTATATAAACACCAGAAACATGACTCCAGGCACTGATAACCCTGGCCCGAAATCAGTTACCAATAATACACTATCTGATGCAAAACAGAGACTTCCAGGGAAGAAACTGCAGAACATCAGATGGTAGATGCAGAACACTACGCCTAAACACCCATGGGTGAGAACGTAAACATGGGGAAAAAGCATGGGAGAATAGCAAGGGGGGAATTAAAGGAAAAGGAGAGAGGAAACACTGAACAAGCAGTGAAACTTAATAGCAAGAATGACAACAGGCCCATGCCTCGAAAATAGGCAACTTAACATAATTTCACTAAAAAATTTTAAGTTACAGCCCTGAATACAGCCCTGAATATTTTCTGTCACTCATTTTTCCTCTCCTCCTTCTATTCCACTTTATATCCACCATTTCTCCAATATTTATGTGTCTGGCATCATTTAAACTGAGATTTACAAGCACAAATATCAAGACAGATGTGAACTGATGAAGGGCCAAACAAAGAATGATAATTGGCGCCAATTTCGAGACGTCCTTGACACTGCGCATGCGCAGTGAGGGCAAAGTATGGAGGACCTTCAGGACATGATTTCTTTTGGTTTTAGATGCAAATTTTGGGGATTGGGGGGGCAAAATTTGTGTTTGGCCCTAGAATTTTAAAAGTTAGCACCAGCTATGTCTGGGTCATTGGTACAGTATAAAAATATGAACCAAGTGGCTAAATTTTAACAAACTTGTAGCAACCCCCTCCACCCAAATGGATGCTGTATACCAAATATCAAAAGATTCTGATAAGCAGTTCTGGAGAGTTTTTTTTTTTTAATTTTTGCACACCCTGACACAACCCATGGTAATTTTTTTTTACCACTTCAATCTACTGATCCAAAGGATGCTTCATACCAAATAACAGTTCTCTGTTCCGTGTGGTTTTGAAATATGGGTGTTTGAAAATATTTCTATTTTTAGCTCCTGGTATTCCACAGGGATCCAGGAAATTGTGGGTTTTTTTTGCATAAATCAAGTACATAGGATTCAATAATACCACATACCAAATTTGGTTCAAATCGGGACATCAGTTTCGAAAATAGAAATTTTGGGCTGGGCCAAAAATCTTGTCCTGGAGCTCCAATTGCAAAGGCAAATATTGCTTCACAAACTTTGTTCGACCAAACTTTATTCTATACCCCAAAAAGAAGCTCCATTCCAAATATCAAGTTGCTGTACCCACTGATTCATGAGAAGAAGATATTTTTTTTAATATTTGGGGTATTTTTCCAGCACCCCCTCCCTGTGGGGCTGGGCAAGTTGATTCGAAGAAAAAATGAAAGTGTCAATGACACTGTAGCTCAACTTGTCAAGACAAAGACATGTACATGTAAAGTATGTGACACAGCAATGACAAAAATCAAGGTAATGACCTGATAACAAAGGTACATATAAAGTATTGTAACGGTCTGTACATAAATACTGACCGTTGCCTGTAACAAATGTATAGGTAAAGTATTGTAAAGGTGGGTGACAGTCAGATGCTAAACTAGAAAAGAAATCTTTGAGTCCTAGAGTGGGTCTGACTAAACCCCAAAATATTTGTTCTCATAGCACAGTGATAACAAAGGCACCACAAAACACACTCATTCCCGTCCCAAGGTGAAAACAAAGGTACCCAAGAAGTTTCGTGAAGATCAGTTCACAAATATGAGCTGTGTAGAAGTTGTGACAAAAAACTGATTGCACTAATTTTGGTACAAAATGGCTGCTGGTGGCCATCTTGAATTTCGGACCACACCCACAAACACTCGTTCTCATCCCACGGTGATAACAAAGGTACCCAAGAAGTTTCGTAAAGATCGGTTCATAAATACAGCCTCTAGCCTGAGCCGTATAGAAGTTGTGTACAAAAAACTGATTAGACCTAATTTCGGTACAAAATGGCCACTGGCAGCCATCTTGAATTTTGGACCGCACCCAGAAACACTCGTTCTCGTCCCAAGGTGATAACAAAGGTACCCAAGACGTTTCGTGAAGATCGGTTCATAAATACAGACTCTAGCCCGAGCCGTATTGACATGTGTACTTACTGTGTGTAAGTAGCACTGAAAAAATCAAAGTTCATCTAATTTGCATAATTTCTGCGCGAGAAAAAAACCCGTATTATATGTGATGTATCCCATGGTACTAAACATTCACACAAAAAATTATTCAAATCAGCGCTTTCATCTGGAAGTTCTGAGCAAAAATCTGATTGCACCAAATTTTGTACAAAATGGCTGCCATCGGCCATCTTGAATTTCGGACCGGACCCCAAAACACTCGTTCTCGTCCCACGGTGATAACAAAGGTACCCATGGAGTTTCGTAAAGATTGGTTCATAAATACGGTCTCTAGCCCGAGCCGTATTGGCATTTGCACTTACAGTGCTGAAAGTAACACCAAAAAACATCAAAGTTAGTCTAATTTGCATATAATTTACGCACGAGAAAAAAACCCGTATTATATGTGATGTATCCCATGGTACTAAACATTCATACAAAAAATTATTCAAATCATAGCTTTCATATGGAAGTTCTGTTCAAAAAATAGATATCTGCATCGTCGGTACAAAATGGTGGCTGGCAGCCATCTTGAATTTCGGACCACACCTAAAAACACTCGTTCCCGTCCCAGGGTCATAACAAAGGTACACAAGAAGTTTCGTAAAGATCGGTTCATAAATACGACCTCTAGCCCGAGCCATAGCCAATTGTTGACGTACAGACAGACGGACAGACGGACGGCGGACAACGGGCCATGACAATAGCTCAAATTTGACTTCGTCAAAGTTGAGCTAAAAATGCAATGTCAGAACAAGCAATCACCTCAAACTTAACTGAAATTGGTTCATCAGTTTAGAAGGGGCAGGGGCAAAAACCATGTTCAAGGATGACGGATGATGAGTGATCACTATAGCTCATCCGGACATTCAGTCAAGTGAGCTAATAAAAAAGCTCTGAATCAACATTCAGAACACTTACAGGCCTGGGATTCTTCAGGAGTGCAGGAGTGCTGCACGCCTAAAAAAACTTGTGGAGGGCTATTTTTTGCACCCCTTGATTTTCTGGAATGCCAGACATGTTTGGGACTGCCTTTAAAATCTATTATCATTTCGTCCCCTGAGTTCCAATGTGTTCTATGTGCCAGTAGGCACAAAGAACACATTGAAACTCAGTGGACGATTTGTCAATGTTGTACTGATTCGCAATAATTCATGACCCATTCATGTCGCATTTCAACACATTCTGAGTGTAGAAGACAGTCACATAAGAATTGAATGCAACATTTTGATTAATGAGAAGGTGAGTGAGCAAATTTTTCCACTGTGTTGCTGAATGTAGTACAATTTTTCAGTCACAATAATAATCCCCTGAAGTGAATATAACCAAAATAGCATACAAGATTTTGCATTGAACATTTCAGGTGCAATTGCACTTCTAAGCAATCTGAGGAGGGCAATTGTTTTGCACTCCTTGATTTTCTAGGATGCCAGGCCTGCTCTTATTTATTTGGCCTTACTTATCTGATAGAAGGCCTATATAGTATGTCATACTAAAAATAATGAGGTACCCAGAGGATACATTGGGGGATTCTGGCCAACTGTATGGGATAGCATCAGCAAATTCACCCTCTGGGGACCTCATTCTGCAAATGACAGATTGCTTATTTCCAGGCTTGGTTTGAAAAGATGATTTATCTATATCAATCATAGAATAAACAAGACCAATACCGGGTCTGGACCTGCGTCGCTGCATGCAATTGAATCGGCAAACAGGAAGTGGCTGCATGGCAGATCTGAAAATTGCATACACGATACAACTGATCATTATCAGGCTCCAGATGAAATATAAAATCAATCCCTTGCATAGAAGCCGAGAAAAGTTTGACGAAAAATTTCAATGTTCAGTGGGTACAGTAAAATTTCAAAGTATCGGCAAACAGGAAGTAGCTGCACGGAAGATCTGAAAATTACTTACACGATACAACTCATCATTATGAAGCAGCAGACCAAATATAAAATCAATCCCTTGCATAGAAGCCGAGAAAAGTTTGACGAAAAATTTCAATGTTCAGTGGGTACAGTAAAATTTCAAAGTATCGGCAAACAGGAAGTGGCTGCACGGCAGATCTGAAAATTGCTTACACGTTACAACTCATCATTATGAATCAGCAGACAAAATATAAAATCATTCCCTTTCATAGAAGCCAAGAAAACTTTGACGGAAAAAGTGTTTCGGATGGACTGACGGATGGAAGGACGGACTGACGGATGGAGTCGGGCGGTTACTAGACCTTCTCTGCCGCTGGCGACGCAGGTAAAAAGCTCTGAATCAACCTTTAGAACACTTTTTTATTTGACCTTACTAATTGGACAGAAGGCCTATAAAGGGCAGGCCTGGCATTTTCAGGAAAGAGATTTATTCGCTCGCCTACTGTGCGCCTTAAAAAACTGAGGGCGAAAAATAGCCCTCCTAGTTTTAGAAATTAATGATTACCACAACAGTCTATTCCTAAAACCTATAGGTTTTCAGATCTCTGCTATGTTAGTGGTCTCTGCAATATGGCCACACTGCCCCTCCCACACCACCAGGCCTTACCAAGGCCAGGAGGTGTGGGAAGAGCAGTGTAGGTAAGGCCCGGAGGTGTGGGAAGAGCAGTGTAGCCGTCTCACAGAGACTACCTGGTTAGCAGCACCAAATAAAATGTACAAAGCCCACAAGGCAGAATTCATTAATAGCACAACTTCATTTTGCCACTTTTAGCTTTTGTAAGCTTGAGGAGAGCTAACAGCTCCCCTAGGCCATGTGAGGAAAGCGATATTTAGCTCTCCTGCATTTTTAAGAAATAGTGTATCCT
The DNA here is from genome assembly GCA_031216915.1 of Pictodentalium vernedei. Classification (NCBI taxonomy): domain Eukaryota; kingdom Metazoa; phylum Mollusca; class Scaphopoda; order Dentaliida; family Dentaliidae; genus Pictodentalium; species Pictodentalium vernedei. Next base: position 92,248,144 of record CM062290.1, on the reverse strand, counting down.
ACCTCATCAAGTAATGATTCCTCAACTACATCATCATAATCTTCATCCTTTCTTTTCTCTAAAAAATAAATAGTACTTTATATTTTAACTCGTGAAAATTCAACAACTGAACTCCTATATGATTCAACAGCAATTTAGTTTGGTTTAACAACATTTACAACAGGTCATATCATGTCATGCAGTTTTATGGGTGGAGGAAGCCAAAGTGCCTAGAGGGAACCACTGAGCAGTGACGAGCCGTGTTCACACTGTCGGGTCTCAATGGTGCCAACTGCACTAAAAAAATTTGTTTGGCACCAAAAATACAGCATTTGGCACCAAACATACATACTTTTGGTGGGTCTTAAAATTTTTGAGATTTTTAATTTTATTGCATTGTTTTTGTTAAAATTGCTGTCTGATGACATGGGCAAGGCATAATTCATGCCTCTCAAGTTATCTAGAGGCAACAGTTAAAATCATTGCCCAATTAACAGTTTATACATTTAATCTGATTCTTATCAAAACATTTCTGATTCTTATCAAAACATATCATGTGACCCCTCATTGGAATGAGGGGTCACATGATATGGTTTTGTTGATATTTTTTGACAAATTTGAAAAGATTTAGAATACTAAACAAAGGATATCTAATGTTTTCACAGACACCGAATGATTGTCATAATATATGAAAGTCAAGAACGGGAGGAATATTGTAAAATAAATTGGTTATTACCAACAAGTGGGTTTTGTAGATGGCTGTATTGAATTCTTGACTCACCTCTGGGTTATCTATCGTCTTGTCCTAATGGACTTGTTTACATATGCCCAGAGACAAGATCTCGACTTCAATACACCATCTCAGAAACTCACATATTGGTAATGACCTATATGTACTTTTTCATTTTAGTGTTCAACCGATCAGAACCAGCCACCCCAATCAGCCAATTGTCGGCAATCAGATGACAAAAGCAACGGCTCCTGGAACATTGGTTCAACCAATTGTTGCCAAGCATTTTCTGTGATGATTCATTAACCACACTTTATTATCTTCTGCAATTGTTCAATTGTTAATGTAAAATGATGTCAATGATGCCATCAAATAAAGTTGAGAAACAACCACAATGTGTAATCTTAATCTCTTTAGATGCCCCTTTATGTGATATACAAGTTAAATGACATGAGTGAGTGAGAGAATTCGTATTTTCACGAGCAGCTTGCTGCAAGTGAAAATACAAATTCTCTCACTCACAAGATTAATCCCGGTATTCACAAGAAAACATTAAGATTTTCTTTTTATTATACCCCTTTTGTTTGAAGCTTCAACTGAAACGATCCAAACCGACGTCCATACCATGCAAATAATCTGTTTACACAATCAGCTGATTGCTGTTTCTGCCGACACAGATCACAACTGATGTTGTGTACATCCACACAAAATAGTTTTCGGGATTGTTGGCGAAATGACGTAATTATGCCGTCTTGTTATACTCACTAGTGGAGCAAGAACAACTTTTGTTTTGCGATTGTGAAAATTCATTTGTAAATTTCAAGTTCACATGAAATGTTAATCACCGAGGTGTTTGATCTCATTAGTGAGGGGAGAACGCAATTTATTTTTTACCAAGTTCTATTATAATTAGACGTTAGGGGTGTAATAAACTTTGATATCGCATGCATTGAATGAAGGGTTAAATTTTTTTATAAGTCTTCTGGAAGATAATAAATTATTTACTACTAAATAATAATCATGAAATTATTTTGTAAACATTAATAATCGTCTTTTACTTTATTTATTTTATTTATCAGGTAATACTAAATTAAATTATTATGCCTCATGTCTGTGACACCAGCCATGATTGGTTAATTTGATACCTTCTAAAAGTCATAGTACTGGAGATTTTGGACAAAACACGGGTGGAACAAAGAAAATGTAAGCTCCACTTCCATTGATCAGCGTCAATTATACATGCACTAATTGGAATTTCTCAGCACGCTGGCACTGTGTCTGTTTAACTTTTCTCGTCATCGACAGACACAAACTTACCAACAAATAAGTCATCTTCAGTGGGTGTGTTTTCAATTTTAAATGCAAACAATGAATTCAAAAGAATCAAAAATATTAAAAACTCACATGTTGTTCACCACTTTAGTTTTTGTTCGGCATAATAAAATGAGAACATTTCTTTTCATGTTCTATCAGTCTATAGTACCTGAGTTTGTGTGATTTCAGAAACAACGCCTTCAGCAACTTTGCTGCTTCAGGTTTTATTTCAGAAATCACACAAACTCTAAACAAAATGCAAATCTGTATTGAGGGTAGCAACAGCATGTTCAATCATTCGATCCAGAAGGAGAACCTGTTTTACCTGCACTCAAATTGACTCAAGTGGCATCAGGTTCAAAGCCATCGTTTTTGATAACAGAAATGAAATCAAGCCTGGCCTTTTAAAAAATCTAGGGGAGCTACTATGGCTCCCCTAAACCTGTGCCAGAAGAGCTATTGTATACTTAAGTCAGTTATTAATAGGGGAAATGATGATTTAAGGAGAGCTATTACAGCTCTTAAGGAGAGCTATTACAGCTCTTAAGGAGAGCAATTACAGCTCTCCTTAAATTGATTTTGCAGGAGCCAAGTAGCTCCCCTCAAAAGAGAATGAGAGAATATCCCCCACAAACATACGGCATATACAATAAATGTTAAATGATAAATAAATCATCAACTTAATGAAACAAGAGGCCCCAGGGGGCCTGAGGGCGCTCACCTGACATGGTAGCCTAAATATCAACCCAGAGAATTGATTTCCACAAGTTGCATCTGCTCCTCCTAAGAAAAGCTGAAACCAAATATCCAAATATTCTGACCAGTGGATCTAAAAAAAGATTTTTAAAGAATATTCCTCATACTGAACTAAGTCATAATTCGGGCTCCCACAGGGAGCCCATATATGAACCCAGGGACTTGGCTTTAACAAACCTGAATCTCACACCCCTAAGGATTCTGCACACCAAATATCAAAACATTCCGACTGCTGGATCTGAAGAAGAAGATTTTTAAAGAAAATTCCTCATTTTGAACCAAGTTACAATTCGAGCTCCCACAATCAGCCCAAATATGGACCTAGGGACATGGCTTGAACAAACTTGAATCTTACCCTCCTAAGGATGCTGCATAAAAAATATCAAAAGCATTCAATTGCTGGATCTGAAGATTTTTAAAGAAAATTCCTCATTTTGAACTAAGTTGTCATTCAGGCTCCCATAGTGAGCCCAAATATGAACCAAGGGACTTGGCTTGAACAAACTTGAATCTCAGCCCCCCTAAGGTTGCTCCATGCCAAATATCAAAACATTCCAACTGCTGAATCTGAAGAAGAAGATTTTTAAAGAAAAATTCCTCATATTGACTAAGTTATAATTTGGGCTCCCACAGGGAGCCCAAATATGGACCCATGGACTTGGCTTTAACACACTTGAATCCCCCCTCCCCCCCAAGGATGCTACTCACCACATATCAAACCATTCCGACTGCTGGATCTGAAGAAGAAGATTTTTTAAGAAAATTTCTCATTTTGAACAAAGTTACAATTCAAGCTCCCACAGTGAGCCCAAATATGGACCTAGGGACATGGCTTGAACAAACTTGAATCTCACCCCCCTAAGGATGCTGCATACCAAATATCACAAGATTCTGCCTGCTGGATCTTGAGAAGAAGATTTTCAAAGAAATTTGCCTGAAATGCACTAAGTTCGAATTTGGGCTTCTATAGTGAGCCCAAATATGAATCCAGGTGGCCGATTTGAACAGACTGGAATCAGATCCACCCCACAATGTTGCATACCAAATATCAAAAGATTCTGCCTGCAGGATCTGGAGAAGAAGATTTTTGAAGAAATTTGCCTGAAATGCACTAAATTCAAATTCGAGCTTCTATAGTGAGCCCAAATATAAATCTAAGGAGCCGATTTGAACAAAATAGAATCAGATCCAGCCCACAATGTTGCATACCAAATATCAAAAGATTCTGCCTGCTGGATCTGGAGAAGAAGATTTTTTAAGAAATTTGCCTGAAAAGCACTAAGTTCAAATTTGGGCTCCTATACTGAGCCCAAAATTAAACCCAGGGAGCCGATTTGAACAAACTTGAATCAGATCCACCCCACAATGTTGCATACCCAATATCAAAAGATTCTGCCTGCTGGATCTTGAGAAGAAGATTTTCAAAGAAATTTGCCTGAAATGCACTAAGTTCAAATTTGGGCTCCTATACTGAGCTCAAATATAAACCCAAGGGGCCGATTTGAACAAACTTGAATCAGATCCACCCCACAATGCTGCATACCAAATATCAAAAGATTCTGCCTGCTGGATCTGGAGAAGAAGATTTTCAAAGAAATTTGCCTGAAATGCAGTAAGTTCAAATTTGGGCTCCTATACTGAGCCCAAATATAAACCCAGGGGGCCGATTTGAACAAACTTGAATCAGATCCACCCCACAATGTTGCATACCAAATATCAAAAGATTCTGCCTGCTGGATCTGGAGAAGAAGATTTTTTAAGAAATTTGCCTGAAATGCACTAAGTTCGAAATCGGGCTCCTATACTGAGCCCAAATATGAACCCAGGGAGCCGATTTGAACAAACTTGAATCAGATCCACCCTCCAATGTTGCACACCAAATATCAAAAGATTCTGCGTGCTGGATCTGGAGAAGAAGATTTTTTAATGTTTTTCCCATTGCCTACAGTGTTAAAAAGTGCTGACTCAGCACTTTTTCAATGTCCCGAAACTGTACCCTATGATAAAACCGATGGCAATTTTTTTTTACCAATTCTTTCTGTTGGTCCTAAGGAAGCTTCACACCAAATAAAAATTCTCGGTGCCGTGCAGTTTTGGAGATATGGGCGTTTTAATTTTTTTCTATTTTTAGCTCCTGCGGTTCCCATGGGGCTACGGGAAAAAAAAAATCAGCATAAATTAGGTACTTATGACCCAATAAGCCCTCACATAAAATTTGGTTCAAATCAGTCTCTCGGTTTGGAAAGTTAAAAAATTTATAGTAATTTATATATTTTTTATACTTACCAATGACCCAGACATAGCTGGTGCTAACTCTTAAAATATAGGGCCAAACACAAATTTTGCCCCCAAATTTGCATCTAAAACTAAAGAAAACATGTCCTGAAAGGCCCTCCACACTTCGCCCCTACTGCGCATGCGCAGTGTCAAGGACGTTCCGAAATTGGCGCCATTAATCATTCTAATAACCAGTGCCTGGTAAGCGCTATGTACTCAGCGGGGAGGCAAGAGTTCCCAACTCCTGGGAGGGCCATCCCCGTCTGGGTCATTGGTAAGTATAAAAAATATATAAATTACTATAAATTTTTTAACATTTTTATACTGTACCAATGACCCAGACATAGCTGAATAGTAAAAAGGCTGGAGGGCCAAGGACATAGAGCAAAATGGAATACGCTCAATAAAATAAAATAGAGTCATCCCCTGTAGGGAAAAAGAAGTAATAGGCCTTACATGTATCTTTCTTATTTATGATAAATTAGAAAGATACAACACCTTCCAAAATTGAGCTTCATACATCCATGTACTCTATTAATATCCAATATAATCCTTATACTAATAATTTTTAAAGTAAGCCAATAAATAAAGTAAGTCTAGAGAATAAAGACTCTTATACTCCTAAAAGTGTCTGAGGATTGCATAATCATGTCCGTTGACATATGCAATATTCAAAAGCTATACTTTAAAAACTAAGACTTGAATGAATTTTAAAAACCTAAACTTCTCACTAAACAACCATCCCAATAACAGCTCAGAATTACTAACTCCGGAGGAGGTATCCCCTTGTTTTCATAGTAAAACAGGTGACCCAAGGGAACACCCTCCCCCCCCCCCCTTTTTCTTGCCCTGGGTCAAATAGCCCAGAGCGAAGAGGGCAGCCGAACGGAGACACTGCCGAAACAGACAGCCTACCTAGCTATAGTAGCAACTGTTAAGTGAATGACATTCTGAGCAGTAGATAATAGACCTAACAATAGAGGCCTCCAGAAATGGACTCGATATTTCTGAGATAAAATTCATGAATGTGGATGGCTGAGCGCAATGAGCGGCCTTCAAAAATCTATAATAGCGACACTATTAATGCAAGCCCAAGAAGTAGAAGAACTCTTACTTCATGAGCCGAAATCTTAAGCACAACTGCTAAGTCAATGATATACCATAAGCAGTACCGATAGTTAATAGAATCCATTAACAATAAAATGGAGCGTAACGTCCTTCTACTAGACATCAAAGACAGAAGAAGCTTACGCCCTTTGTAATAAACAGATATCTGTTTATAAATACATAAACTGTACCCGGAAAGAGTAAAGGCCTATGCCCATACGAAGACGGAAGGACCTTAAAATAATAGGTTCCGGATAATAGGAGCCTAACTCTTATGCAACAATCCAACCTAAATAGTAACGGAAGTATTGATTCCGAAACTATGAAAGTGAAAATCATCCATCGATAGTGCATGAAACTCACTGACTCTACAGTAAAAGAGAAACCAACAGAATTACTGTCTAAAAGGTCAGAATTTGAAAACTACTGTTTCCAGAGGCTCAAATGATTACTTAGCTAAATAAGAACCGAAGTTAAAATCCGTATAGGAATTTAATCTAAAGATTCTAAGTCTATTTATCAAAAAGTTACTAACTGACTTAGATAAAGAGACAAAAGACTCAATTGTAAACTATCGTAGAGTGCATAGGTATGAGGTAACATAAACCTATAACCTAAATAATAACAGGCTGCAGTAGATCTTGTGAAACAAGTATACTAAAAAATAGCAATGAGTAGTATGGAGGGATCAACAATATGAACATAATGATCCCTACACCACGACGGAAGAGCCTCCACTTTAGCCGCATAGAATAGCGAAGAAGAGGATCTCCTATAGTAAGAAATCACGTCCAAAGCTCGTCCAGTACAGTGCTTACAATGCAATACGGACCACACAACGGAATACATGAAGGTTGCGACCTTGCTGGTTGTGATAAAGATGACACGATTTACCCAGTGAAAAAGATCCTCACATAGAGGAAGATTTCACGTTAAGACCCACAGTAGACAAGAGAGTAAATTACTCATGATCTCTGTGAAGATAGAGATGCTATCAACAGAAATGTATTGTGGTTGTTTATCTTAGCAATACCTGCTAAAACAACAGCGCCGGAGGATACGCGTATCCTATCATTCCGTCCTATAGATCAATAGAGCGTTAACAATATTAGCTCAGAGATCTGGACAAGCCAACACATACGTCTGCAATTGATTAGCAAGCTGTGTCATAAATAAATCATCATTGGGTGCTCCCATAGATAGCAAATCTGATTGAATACTTGTTTGTTGAGAGTCCATTCTGACAGCAACAAGCGACCCGTAAGAGAACGGGAGTCCGATAAAACAATCAGACGACCCGGAATATGACGGACCAAAACTGAACTTGGTGTACTATAACCAACAGACGGATTCTTTCCATTAAATTGAATAACAGAAACGAAAGAGTGCCTCCCTGGTTCCGGAGATACGCCACTACTGTCGAATTAAAGGACAGGAATTTGGGCATGCATTTCTGAATAATGTTCATGCAATGACATAAAGCAAGCCTAAAAAACATTATTCCGCGGAAGAAAACTGACTGCTAAAAGACTGCGGAACCCAAAGACCCTGGCACTTCGAATCCGTAGGGATCAGTATTATATCCCAATCTGTTTGACTGGCAACCGTCATAACAGCCACACTCGGGTCCGGCAACTGCGGCGGCACTCTCTGAGTCAACCACCGAATGTTTGCCCCAGTCTGAATCTCTTGTAACACTAGATAGACAAGAGAACGTGTAAATCGAGCAATTCATGGATTGCCGAAAAGTTGCCGTCGAAGAGAAGCTCCTCCGAGAACGAAGCGACTCTGAGAGAGTTCTTAACCTTACTATCCACGCGTGTGGATGTAGCTAGGGCTGCGTCACGTCTAACTAACTCCAATCAGCCACTGAAGGGCGGAGTTATACGTGAACAAACTACTGCCCTCAAAAGAAATTACATTGAGAATAATATCCCGTAAATCTTTTCTTGAAGACGTAATGATAACGCCTCAGTAAGGCGGATTACGTATAATAAAGCGTCTAAGTTAAGTCTACTATACATAATGTCGTTCCCAACATTGAAATTGGAAAAGACATAAACGGCGAAAAAGAATATATGCAGTCTTTAATCACACCGTCTAGACGCATATGAACTCTCGGTATGCCCTGCTCTGCCAAAATAAACTATTTGTATAAATGATAAAATGGCAGAAATGAGCAACGCGGACAAGAAACTAAACTATCATGCTTAGTAGCAGGCTTGTATATATATATATATATAGCGTCGAAAAATAAAACACATGTTGTAATGACAATATTGGACTGCGTCGGTAAGTCAGGGACAATGTCCCTGAACCGATCGAAAAATCCGAGTCCAATGACGCTATAAGTCTCTTATCCAAGATCGCAGCAATGAAGTCCGAAATAATAATCACTGGAAGATAATGCCAGAAGATATGAAAGGCATCTTCCGATACTACTAAAGGGAAAACTCGAAATTTTTCGAATCCCTTTCGCCATCCTGTCGGACCCTAAAAAGCGTTCGGTCGTCCGTACCTGATGCAACCGCGGACCGCACCGACCCAGCGCCGTCGGATAATTCCTGATTCGACCGAGAAACTGTCAATTGCTGGGATGCTGCGAAACAACTGTGCTAACTCGGATAGCACGTCCGTCACTGAGGCCTGAGGAGAAGCGGTCTTACGATGCATTGCCGCTGGAAGCTCCGTGATCGTTACCCCGTGCATACTACCAATATGCGAGCGAACGGAGTGTATAGGCCTCGTGTCCCTTGGCTACCGGATGGCGCGACCTATTCGCCGTGGAATCACTGAATGCCGAAACTGATCGGATACTCGAGGTCACGTAGCCAATGTGCGGTCGTGTGCCCTGCTGTGAGGATGAGGAAGCATTAAAGACAGTCTCTCGGACTGTCAATATAACGGAGCGTCCCGACCAACGGACATATGCTCCGAATGTAAAATATCTGAACCACAACATGCGGTCCCCTATGTTGATGGGCGAGAGAGGGACCTCTCTCGCTCACAGCCCGGACGGACCTGGACAAGCCAGGAACCGGACTAACAGGCTTCCTCCGATCTGTCCTCAATCTGCCGTCACTGGGTGAGTACTAAAGTAATTAAAGTGCTCGCATCACCCAAATCTCCTTCCTAGACCGCAACGGACGAACCCGGCAGCCGAACCATTCGATGAATGTACGCTACACCGGGTGAGCTAGCGAATGTCACTCCGTAGGCGATAGACATATTCCATGAGCACTTATTGCCGCTAACTCTTCATTAACTATGACGACAGAGGCACACTTTTGAAAGACATCTCCATAACTCTTCGAACAAGAAACCAGAAATGCTTGGTTAGCAACCATAAAATAATAATATATATAGCGTCGTTCAATAATTCGAAAGTTTGTGTGACATTATTGGACTATGTCGGAACTGAGGGACGATGTCCCTGAACCGAACCAAAAATTTCTAAGTCCACCGACGCTATCAGTTTCTTATCCGGCATCGCAGCATTCTGGTCCGACGAAAGAAGCTGTAGAAGACCAAGTCAGATGACATACACAACAGCATATGTTGTTCCGAAAGGGAAAGCTCGAAATCCTCCGAATCCCTTTCGGTATCCCGTCGGACCGGATGAAACTTTCGGACGTCCGTACCCGCTTCCGCGGAGCGTCCCGGCCCAGCATCGTCGGATAAAATATATGCGACAGATTCAGTTGATGCTGGGATGCTGCGATAAACTGTGCTATTAAGGAAAGCACGTCCGTTCCCGAGGCCTGTGCAGTAGCGGTCTTACGATGCATTGCCGCCGGAAGCTCCGTGTACGTTGACTCCCGCACACTTCCTATGCGAACGTCCGGAGTCTGCAGGCCTCGTGTCTCTGGCTACCGGATGGTGTGACCTGGTCGCCGAAGAATCCTTGATCGGCGAAGCTGGTAATATATCGGCGGTCACGCAGCCAAGGTGCGGTCGTGTGCGCTGACGAGAAGAGGAAGCCTTAGCAGTCTCAGCGGACTGCCTATACAACGGAGCGTCCCGAGCGACGGACGTATGCTCCGCTTGCGACACATTTTGTACCACAACATCTGGGGCCAGATGTTGTTGAACGAGAGAGGGGCCTCTCTCGCTTGCCGTCCGGATGGACCGGAACGAGCTATGAACCGGACTAAAAGGCTTCCTGCGTTTTCCCTCCGATCCGCCGTCACTGGGTGTGCATTAGGTTAATTTATAGTGCTCGCATCACCCCAAAATTCCTTCTAGACCGCAACGGACGAACCCGGCTGCCGAACCATTCGGTGAATGGATGCTACACCGGGCGAGCTAGCGGACGTCAAAGGCCGTCGAACCTACTAGGGTCCTCTTAGGCAATTGGCGTATTTACATGAGCACTTTTACGCTAGCCCTTCATTAATTGTGACGACGGAGGCACACTGTTGGAAGACATCACAGATACATCACCCTAATCTTGATCGTCTGAAATAGAAATTGATAAAGTAGAGTGACCCTGCGGGGAAAGGACCGGAGTGTCCAAATCCCCAACAACATACCGTGACATACGCTTCCCATATTGTCATCGAAATCATACGATACAGAACAGGAGTTAATGCGAGTACACTGACCACATATAGAATGATAATAAAGTCAGAGGAAGACTTCCTCTTAAAACAATTGATCAATATCCTTTCAATGTGAAAAGAAAACAAGTCCTGGTACTCGCACTAACCCCTGGCAATCAAAATACATAATAATAATATGATCCATTAATATAGAAAAAATAACTGAAATCAAAATATTTTGAAAAAATATTTTTTCAGAACAGCCCAAGTTTCTGAAAAGTAACGTTGAGCCCTAATGGATCCCAAGCCTAAGTGTGGACAAAAATTTTAAAAATATTTTAAACAATTTATTCAACACTTACGAACAATAATGATGTATCTAGTTATGATTAAAATAACATCAAGATATTATTTTAGAAATCCCCCCCTCACACAGAGGGCTGTTGTAAATGTAAACAATGAGTGTAAAAACACTAAAATAAGACTCCAGGCACCCAGGCCCGAAATCAGTTACCAAAAATACACTATCTGATGCAAAACAGAGACTTCCAGGGAAGAAACTGCAGAACATCAGATGGTAGATGCAGAACACAATGCCTAACCACCCGTAGGTGAAGACGTAAACATGGGGAAAGAACAGAATTCATTCTGTTATTCAGCTAAAACTCCCAAGAAAATTTAGTAATAATAATTACAAAAACTATGCCAAAAGCATGGGAGAATAGCAAGGGGAACTTAAAGGACAGGGAGAGAGGAAAACACTTAAAAAACAGTGTAACTAAATAATCAGAATGACAACAAAATGGCTGCTGCCTTGAAAATAGGTAACTTAACATAATTTCATTAAAAATTTTTAAGTTACAGCCCTGATAATATTCTGTCACACATTCTTTTCCTCTCCTCCTTCTCTATCCTCCTTAGAATCACCATTTCACTAATATTTATGTGTCTGGCATCATTTAAACTGAGATTTATAAGCACAAAGATCAGTCAGATGTTAACTGATGAAGGGCCAAACTTAGAATGATTAATGGCGCCAATTTCGGAACGTCCTTGACACTGCGCATGCGCAGTAGGGGCGAAGTCTGGAGGGCCTTTCAGGACATGTTTTCTTTAGTTTTAGATGCAAATTTTGGGGATTGGGGGGCAAAATTTGTGTTTGGCCCTATATTTTAAGAGTTAGCACCAGCTATGTCTGGGTCATTGGTACAGTATAAAAATATAGAAATTTTGGGCGGGGCCAAAAATTTTGCCCCTCCCATAACGACGCCAAGTATAGCCCCACAAACTTCTCTTGAACAAATCTGAGTCTACACCTCAAAAGGAAGCTGCACACCAAATATCAAGTCTCTGCTACTGCTGGTTCATGAGAAGAAGATTTTTTAAGATTTCAGCACACTTTTTGGGTGTGGCCCTACCCACGGGCGGGGCAACTTGATTTGAACAAAATCAAATTGCGATGTCATAACAAACTATTATCTCAAATATCAATTAAATTGGTTCAGCGGTTTGGGAGGAGAAGACGCAAACACCATGTTCATGGACGACGGACGGCGGACGACAGACGCCGGACGACGGATGGTGAGTGATCACTATAGCTCTCCTGACTGAAAGTCAGGTGAGCTAATAAATTAGACAAGATCATTTTTTGCCTTTATGATATTTTTATAATGGCCTGTCATGCATTAAACATGAAAAATAAAAACAAAGAAACACACTGCTGAAACACTACTATAAACTTCAGCAGGTATAGTACAAGTGAACAATGAATGGGATTACATCATGCACAGTGTAAGAACACAATGCCATGACATAATGATCTTCATTCATAAAAAATCAATTCAAAGACACTGAATGATTGTCATAATATATGAAAGTCAAGAAAGGGAGGAGTATTGTAAAATAAATTGGTTATTACCAACAAGTGGGTTTTGTAGATGGTGTATTGAAGTCTTGACTCACCTCTGGGCTATCTATCGCCTAGTCCTAATGGACTTGTTGATATATGCCCAGAGACAAGATCTCGACTTCAATACACCATCTCAGAAACTCACATATTGGTAATGACCTGTATGTACTTTTTCATTTTAGTGTTCAACCGATCGGAACCAGCCACCCCAATCGGCCGATTGTCGGCAATCAGCTGACAAAAGCAACGGCTCCTGGAACATTGGTTCAACCGATTGTTGCCAAGCATTTCTGTGATGATTCATTAACCACATTTTATTATCTTCTGCAATTGTTCAATTGCTAATGTAAAATGATGTCAATGATGTCATCAAATAAAGTCGAGAAGCAACCACAATGTGTATTCTCAATTTCTTTAGACGCCCCTTTATGTGATATACAAGTTAAATGACATGTAAAGCTTACAAATGAGCGTACTTGTGCCAACCACCAGTTCATACCGGAAAAAGTGAAGGCTGCACTCCATTGACTCTGGACATTTTTGCACACACTTGAGCGGTACACATGGCTCCGAGAGCCACGTGTACCGCCCAAGTGTGCGCATCTGGTCATTTTACTGCGACCTGAGTCAACAACGTTTAACACTGTGAAATATGTTCAATTTAATGTAGTTCTTTCAAGCCTCGACTTGTCTAGTAGTGCACAGTATTACAATCAGAATCGGCATCAGAATCAGCCAAGTATGAGCTCAAATAACCAGTAATCGGTCAGCAGCCATTTTTGGTAATAGGTTGAACACTATTTCATTTTGTGGCCACAGTTGAGAATATACACATTCCTAATCCTTTTCATAAAGATGTTGTGGTTCAAAATGCGATTAGTAATGTCAACAAGAGATTGTCACTCAGAAGTGACTATGCCTTTTACGTGGCAATGAACTTGATCTGTGACCTTGACCTTCATTGACCCCAAAAACATTTGTGCGTGACACATTGTCTCCCCATAAGCAACATGTATGCCAAGTTTCAATAAAATCCAACAAAGCATCTCAGAGTTATGGAGCAGACATGAAAATCTTCCTGACAGCTGACCTTGATCTGTGACCATGACCTCCACCCCCCAAAAAATTTTGTGTGCGAGTCATGTCTTCCATAAGCAACACGTATGCAAAGTTTCAACAAAATCCAACTTGGCATCTCAAGTTATGGAGCGGACATGAAAATCTTCCTAACGGACAGTTGACCTTGATCTGGGACCTTGACCTCTATCAAACAACAAAAAAATTTGCTGAGCAACACATCGTCTCCCCATAAGCAACATGTACATATGCCAAGTTTCAACAAAATCAAAAAAAACATCTCAGAGTTATGGAGTGGACATTCTCATGGTTGGGTGACAAAAAAAACTCAAATCGGAAAAAAATACTGAAAAATCACACCCCTGTAACTTTTAACCTGCTGGGTATTTTCAAGATAAATTTCAGAAACTCTCAACATGACTGCTGTGAAGCAGCCATGACTAGATTTGATGAAAAATTCATCTAAATTTAACTCGAGAAATCATTGGTGCAAATTAAACATATTTCAGTGGCAAGAGAAATTAAGTCCTAAGGTGGGAATATTTGTCAGCAACATGCAAGAAGTTTTACATGGCTTCTTTGAAGTTCTTTCAAGAATGTATTATTTCCAAACTCTTTGATGGGTATGAAAGTTCAAGCTATCAACATGAAGAGGAGTATGCACAAAGCACTATATTCTCTAAAGATGCAAATGAGTTTGAATCAGAGCTTGGCAAATAAAATTGAAACAAAGATAACCTACCTTGCCGTTCATCTTGTTTACCAAAGTGTTCTTTCAATAATTTTTCACAGATTTGCATTAAAAATGTCATATTTTCTGCAGTCAGACAACCTCTTCCAAGCAGTTCTATACACTGCAACAAAACAATAAGTTTTAAGGCTATTAAAAAACAAGAGGCCTATCAGCCTTGACAGCTCCACCCAGGGTCACTGCTTTTAGGGAAAGCTAAATTCAAAACAAGAATCCAAGTGTTACTGCTTGTGACCTTAACCTTCATGATATGACAATGGGTCAGGGCCATGAAACATTAGGTTATGGGTAGCAACTGTGTGAAGTATGGACAAGATCTGTCACAAAGATTCTATTATACAGACCAGACAAGGGCTGTATAACAATATCAAAGTTTTGCTGTCTGTGACCTTGACATTGACGATAAGACCTTGGATCAAACTCAAGACACTTTTGAGTGATGAGCAATATTTGTACCAAGTGTAAATAAGATCTGTCAATCATACCAAGTTATATGGACCCGACAAAATGATAGTAAAATATCAAAGTTTTCTTGACTGTTACCTGATCTGTCACTGACCTTCACCTTGAGGTTATTTATTTATTTATTTATTTATTGGTGTTTAAGGTCACATATTTCTGCACAATGGCAAACCATGACCGTGACAGTTTTACGGGTGGAGGAAGCCGGAGTACCCAGAGAGAACCACCAAGAAACTGCGAGCAACTGTCAGCTCCCCAACATACCAACTCCACACAAGCAGGGTTAGCACTGGTTGAAGACAGGTGCACCAATGACGTGCAGTACGCCTTAGTACACAGCATCACCGTGCCCCCACGTGGGCAATGGGGGTGAAGTGTCTTGCCCAAGGACACAACGCGGTTGCTACATGTGGGATTCAAACCAAGGACTTCTCGGCTTGCAGCCTGCACATCTACCAACTGAGCCACCGCACCCCCTCACCTTGAGGTTACAGACCTAATTATATAACTGATGACACATTGTCTAGTGTCAATACATATGGTTACAAAGTTTTGTTAAAAAATATTCAGTGGTTAAGAAATTATGGCCCAGACATACAAAACGTTGATGGCAGGCAGACAATGGACAACTTAGCATTAGAAAAGTACTGCAGACATTGTATCGGGCGGAGGTAAAAATCTTGTTTCTCAGGCATCTCCCTTATAGTTTTCTTTTTTTCTTTTATTAGGGTTTAACGACACATTAACAGCCAGGGTCATATCATGTCGGTGACAGTTTTATGGGTGGAGGAAGCCTGAGTACCCGGAGAGAACCACCGAGCAATGACGAGCAGCTGTCAGCTCTCCAACATTGTAACTCTGCGGCGCAGAGTTAGATTGGCTGAAGACATGCACACCATTGACGTGCAGTACACCTTAGTACACAGCATCATCATGCCAACATGTTGGCAAACGGGGTTAAGTGCCTTGCCCAAGGACACAACACAGGAGCACAAAACAGCTGCTGAAATGGTCACCCATCCAACTACTAACCACGCTTGACGTTGCTTAACTTGGGTGATCTGATGAGAACCGGAAACTGCGACGTCACCGCGTCCCCATCTCCCTTATCATTAAATTCTGTTAAAAGAAAATTTGTTTGACCCCTTTTATTTTTAGCCAGAGATAAAACCTACAGATTAAATCCAATTCCTACCAAACTTTGGTGTGTAACAAATATGGAAAATCTTACATATGAAAAGCACTGCTAAATGAATGATGATTCCCAGGAGAGTAAATGTTTCAAATTTTTGACACATTTCTAACCATTTTTGGGAATTAAAATGAATAAAAGCTTCCCTCAATTGTCAAAACAATAGGCCCCAGGGGGCCTCAAGCACTCATCTTGAACAGAACACAATATAAACAGAGTCCAAGAATGAGTCTACATTCAGCAAGTCATCTCCATAGGCTACACTGTCAATCCTTGAGTCCCTCAGGAGTTACAAAAATGATCCGGGCATCATGCCTTTTCTTCAGTTGATCATAATGTAAAATGTAGGGCTCCCCATGAAGCCCCTTGATTCAACCTATGTGGATTAATTTTAGTCACACACCTCTGGAGGGTACTGAATACAAAATTTTTAATTCTTCAGCAAAATGGCCAATTCCGGCTCCCACAGGGAGCCCAAATATTAACCCAGGCTCTCGATTTGAACACAGTTGAATCTGACATCCCTAGATATGTTGTATACCAAATATGAAAGCATTCTGACTAGTGAATCTGAAGAAGAAGATTTTTGAAGAAATTCCTCACATTGTACCAAGTTAAATTTCAGGTTCTCATATGAAGCCCAAATATTAACCCAGGCACTCGAATTGAACAAACTGGAATCTGACCCCCCCTAGAGATGTTGTATACCAAATATGAAAGCATTCCGACTGGTGGATCTGAAGCAGATTTTTAAAGAAATTTCCTCATATCGTACTAAGTAAAAATTTGGGCTACCATAGCGAGCCCAAATATATACCTAGGGATCTGATTTGAACAAACTTGAATCTGACACCCATAGAGATGTTGCATACCAAATATGAAAGCATTCTGACTGGTGGATCTGAAGAAGAAGATTTTTTTAAAATTATCCACCAAATTGAACAAAGTTAAAATTTGGACTTCCGTAGCCCAAATATCAACCTAGGGACTTGCCTTCACACCTTCTTCAATTTGGGGAGACCGGTAAAAGGTGTAAATTTTTTTTTTTATTATTAGGGTTTAACGACACATTAACAGCCAGGGTCATATCATGTCGGTGACAGTTTTACGGGTGGAGGAAGCTGGAGTACCCAGAGAGAACCACCGAGCAACGACGAACAGCTGTCAGCTCTCCAACATCATAACTCTGAACTCTGCACCCGCGGCAACGGCAATATGGGGCTGGGCATGTTGAGTTAAACAAAAATAGGCGGATGAAATCGTCAGATCTGCACCCATACGCGCAACTAGTAGAAAGCTGTATGACTGAGGGCCACCCCGGATGCCGACATTATGTACACCATACATGGTATGGGTACATATAGAAATGGATTGGAGGAGTGCCTAATTTGATGGATAAAGGGTTAATATCTCTGGATCAAATTATTAGATTTACATAAAAAATGAAAGTGTCAATGACACTGTGGCTTAACTTGTGTGTTGTATTTGATGAAAAGGATAATGTTCAATGTTTATGAAAGGATTATGAAATAAGACAAGAATTGTGATAATTGGGAATATATATGTTCATTTCTGTTCCCTGTATGCTATGTTTTTGATAAAAATAATATGAGGTGTACACTGTACTAAAGAGCTGAGGGGTGGGTTAATATGACCTCACAGTTAATGTATGTGGCCCTCACAGTTAACATATATCAACAAAAGTTACCAAGTTACAGAGAAATTATTCCAAAACGAGTCATGTTATCAAGTTACATTGAAATCCCTTCATAAATATGGCCTGTAGACTGTGCTAAAGGTTTTCGGGCTTCGGGTCCCTGTAGCCTTCAGTTTCCAAATTGCGTCCAAAGGGGACGTTCTCATCTAGACATTATATGAAGTCAACCTACCAAGTTACAATGAAATCCCTTCATAAATATGACCTGTAGACTGTGCTAAAGGGCTTTGGGCTTGGGCAGCCATCATGGTTGAATGATCGCAACCAAAAGGGGACATTCTCATCTGGGCATCATCCGGAGTGATCCTACAAAGTTACAATGAAATCCCTTCAGAAATATGACCTGTAGACTGTGCTCAAGGTTTTCGGGCTTCGGGCCCCTGAAGCCATCACAGTTGACCAACCACGACCAAAAGGGGATGTCATCATCTAGGCATTATATGGAGTCAAACTAACAGATTACAATGAAATCCTTTCATAAATATGACCTATAGACTATGCTAAAGGTTTTGGGCTCGGGCAGCCATCAAGGCTGAATGATCGCGACCAAAAGGGGACGCTCTCATCTAGACATTATTTGGAGTCATCCTACCAAGGTACAATGAAATCCCTTCATAAATATCACCTGTAGACTGTGCTAAAAGTTTTCGGGCTTCAGGCCCCTGTAGCCGTCACAGTTGCCTAATGGTGTCCAAAAGGGGCTGTTCTCATCTAAACATTATATGAAGTCAACCTACCAAGTTACAATGAAATCCCTTCATAAATATGAACTGAAGACTGTGCTAATGGTTTTCAGGCTTTGGGCTCGGGCAGCCATCATGGTTGTATGATCGCAACCAAAAGGGGACATTCTCATCTGGTCATCATCTGGAGTGATCCTACAAAGTTACAATGAAATCCCTTCATAAATATGACCTGTAGACTGTGCTCAAGATTTTCGGGCTTTGGGCACCTGTAGCCATCACAGTTGACCAATCACCGCCAAAAGAGGATGTCATCATCTAGGCATTATAGGGAGTCCACCAAATAAGTTACAATGAAATCCTTCCATAAATACGACCTATAGATTATGCTAAAGGTTTTTGGGCTCGGGCAGCCATCAAGGCTGAATGATCGCGACCAAAAGGGGATGTTCTCATCTAGACATTCAATGGGGTCATCCTACCAAGCTACAATGAAATCCCTTCATAATTACGACCTGTAGACTGATCTAAAGGTTTTTGGGCTTCGGGTCCCTGTAGCTGTCACAGTTGCTCAATCGTGTCCAAAAGGGGACGTTCTCAGCTAGACATTATATGAAGTCAAACCTACCAAGTTACAATGAAATCCCTTCATAAATATCACCTGTAGACTGTGCTAAAGGTATTCGGGCTTCGGGCTTGGGCAGCCATAATGGTTGAATGATCACAACCAAAAGGGGACATTCTCATCTGGGCATCATCTGGAGTGATTCTACGAAGTTACAATGAATCCCTTCATAAATATGACCTGTAGACTGTGCTCAAGATTTTCGGGCTTCGGGCATCTGTAGCCATCACAGCTGACCAATCACAACCAAAAGGGGATGCCATCATCTAGGTATTATATGGAGTCAACCTAACAAGTTACAATGAAATCCTTCCATAAATACGACCTATAGACTATGCTAAAGATCTTTGGGCTCGGGCAGCTATAAAGGCTGAATGATCGCGACCAAAAGGGGATGTTCTCATCTAGACATTATTGGGAGTCATCCTACCAAGTTACAATGAAATCCCTTCATAATTATGACCTGCAGACTGTTCTAAAGGTTTTCAGGCTTCGGGCCTCTGCAACCATCACAGTTGCCCAATCGTATCCAAAAGGGGACGTTCTCATCTAGACATTATATGAAGTCAACCTATCAAGTTACAATGAAATCCCTTCATAAATATGACCTGTAGACTGTGCTAAAGGTTTTCAGGCTTCAGGCTCGGGCAGCCATTATGGTTGAATGAACGCAACCAAAGGGGACAATCTCATCTGGTCATCATCTGGAGTGATCCTAGGAAGTTACTCTGAAATCCCTTTATAAATATGACCTGCAGACTGTGCTCAAGGTTTTTGGGCACATCACAGTTGACCAATCACGACCAAAAGGGGATGTCATCATCTAGGCATTATATGGAGTCAACCTAACAGGTTACAGTGAAATCCTTCCATAAATATGACCTATGCTAAAGGTTTTTGGGCTCAGGCACCCATCAAGGCTGAATGATCGCGATCAAAATGGGACGTTCTCATCTAGACATTATTTGGAGTCATTCTACAAAGTTACAATAAAATCCCTTCATAAATATGACCTGTAGACTGTGCTCAAGGTTTTCGGGCTTCGGGCCCCTGTAGTTGTCACAGTTGCCCAATCAGGACCAAAAGGGGACTTTCTCATCTAGACATTATATGAAGTCAACCCACCAAGTTACAATGAAATTCAATAAATATGACCTGTAGACTGTGCTAAAGGTTTTCGGGTTTTGGGCTCGAGCAGACGTCACAGAAGGCAGATCACGCCCAAATGGGGAAATTCTCATCCAGACATCATAAGGAGTCATTCTACCAATGACCAAAATCCCTCCATATTAAACATGACCTGCAGACTGTGCTAAAAGTTTTTGGGTTTCGGGCTTGGGCAGACATCACGGTTAAGAGATCATGCCCAAAAGGGGACGTTCTCATCTAGGCATTATACAGAGGCATCCTACCAAGTTACAATGAATCCTTTCATAAATACGACCTGTAGACTGTGCTAATGGTTTTGGGCTCGGGCAGCCATACCAGTTTACCAATCGCGACCAAAAGGGGAAGTTCTCATCTAGACATGACCCCAAACCTGCATATGAAATTCCGTGACGATCAGACAAGAACTGCAGAGTGTAGCCCGTGCTAAAGGAAAATGTGAACAGACTCACAGACTAACAGACTTCCGCACGCGTGATGGCAATAGCTTATCTTGACTATGTCAAGTTAAGCTAACTAAACAGCACAGCACATCAGTACCCTGAATACATATATAAAGTAACCTGATAATCGGATTAATATTTTTTGAGTTATCGCATGCTGAAGAAATGGATTGGAGGAGTTCTCAATTTGAAGAATAAAGGGTTAATATCACAGGATCAAATTATCAGATTTACACCAAAAACTATACAGCTTGGCACATCAGTAACCTGAACACAAATATAAAGTAACTTGACAATCCAAGCAATATTTTTCAAGTTATCGAATGCCAAAGAGATTGGAGGAATTTTCAATTTGAAGGATATAGGGTTAATATCTCAGGATCAAAATAACAGATTTACACCAAAAACTATACAGCTCGGCACATCAGTAACCTGAACACAAACATAAAGTAACTTGACAATCCAAGCAATATTTTTCAAGTTATCGAATGCCAAAGAAATGGATACGGATGGACAGAGAGACGCATGGACAGACAAAGGATGGACTAACGAAGGATGGCCACCCCGAATGCCGGCATTATGTGTACCATACATAGTATGGGTACACATAAAAATGCAATGCCCCTTCAGGACCATCACTCACACAAACTTTCACTTGAATTGGCCCAGTGGCTTTGGAGGAGAAGACCAAACCATGGTGTTGACAGATGACGGACAGACGTTGGACGACGGACGGAGAGCAATGAGATTAGCTCAGCTTCACTGTGTCAAGATGAGCTTACAATAAGGAAAAACTGCCTGAAAAGCCCAGAGAAACAAGATTTTTTTTTTAACCCTTAAAGACCTATTTCCGACTTTTCCGACCTCAGAACAGGTGCCTTTAACAAGCCATCATGAGGAGGTCCTGCTGACAATAGACAAATTACCTAGGTACTGGTTTCAAGTCAAGTCTTGGCTGCCTGAAAAGGCAGCCAAGACTGAACTAGAAATCACTGATAAGCCATTAGATGTATAGAGACTGTGGAAGGTGGAATTCAATACCCTTGTCTACTAGGCCTTTAAGGATTAAATAGTCTAATTCACTGAAGCTGCTATTCATCTCCTCAAAATATTTCTTACTTTCCCAGCTCTCTCTTATTTAATATTTTTCCACTGGCTCAAGGGGGAGGAAGAGGGTGAGGGGGGGTCTCCCAAAAAATTCCAGATAAAAGGCCAGGGTAGATGGGTGGTTCAAAGTTGGAATCTGCAAATTTTTTCAAAATGCTTGTTTTTAACAAATATCAACTCAATTTCACCAAATATCAAAGGGAAAATGAGTCTTGAGTGCTCCTAATTGACTAAGAAGGAACTTTAGTTAGCCTATTCATAAGCATCTTGATCTGGGTATCTTTTTGTCTTAGAGCAGATGGTTCTCAATCCAGGCCTTGACAATTCCATATTTTTTATTAACCCATTAACATGTTACCCATTTAGTTGTTCATTAACCTTTTCTGAAGGTTACATAAATTTGATTCGTTAACTTGTTGGTTAACCAAAAATCGAAACATGATATCCCACAGGCATATCCCGAAAGCTGTAGGCCGGCGCTGGTGGGAGGGTTTGGGAGGGAAATGTAGTTATGCCCCTTCTGTTGGCAACATGTGATGACTTCCGATGATAAAAATGTCAACGAAACAGAAATACGCAATCACTAGAAATATAGAGTTGTGCCTCTTCTGTTGGCAGCATTGCATATAGCGGTGAATAGGTCCAGAATTTATTCGGCTGTGGCCCCATCGTACATAATGGCCGCAGTGCATTTTAATTTCCATAAACTGTAACATGTTTCTAATTATGCTTACAGTAGTCCAAACATAGCCTAAAAGTCTGTAATATAATCTTTTGGTTTGGTATGTCCTTTCAAAAAATTATTTCAAAAATTATATTACAGACTATCAGGCCATGTTTGGACTTTGCTCACAGCTGAATAATAAGCACAAATTTAATATTTGTATATGTACTACTTTCTGTTGAGGCATCTAATATGCAGATCGTTAAAAAGTTGGTTAACCGATGGATCGTTTTGGAAAACCGATAGTCCATTCGTGTTACTTTTTGTTTGCGTAACCTCTAGGGGAACGGAACGATCGTTCACCTGAACTGTCGAGGCCTGTCAATCCGTTGATAATTTGATTTGCTAAATCAGGAGTGCGAACATATAGATAAATTAGTATTTGTTGCTTTATTACTTGTATTAAAACGAGCTACAATGAAAGATTGGAACATTTTTTGGTCTAAAATCTAGTTGGAACCTTGAGAATAAATCGGATATCAATTTAGTTTAAACAATATTTTATTAATGAAAACCTGTGTTGCACACAATATGATTTACAATAAAGGAAAGAAACAAATATAATTATGAAGCAATGAATGCAGCATACAGAAACAATACTAGTTACAGGAACCAGCCTAGGGGAGAATTTCAGGGAGACTTCATGTCTCCCTCCAGAAAAAAATAGGGAGATTGCAGACAATACATTCTGGGGTCGAGTATTTTGTAAAATAAATGTCATTCCGCATCATTTTTATGGCATTCCGGTGTCATTCTGCATCATTTTGTGTCATCTCCAGTGTTTATGAGGACCCCCTTTTCAAGATCCTTCACATGCACACTTGGCCCTGTACAAAGCTTTTCTTGTCATCACTAAAGCTTTTTTTCATGTGTTTCAATTCCATTCCGTGTTTTTCTGGGAATAGATGGCCCAACAGTTAACAGGCGTCAGCAAAATGAAATAAAAATACAGTGTTATAAAATACGTCCGTTGTGTATACATTTTCGGCATCCTAAGCGAGGTAAACTACTTTCAAACTGGGTTACTTTGTTGAGTCGCAGACATCACCTATTTACGTTTCGACACTTGAAGCTCCAACTGAAACGGAACAAAATAGAAATAACAAGAGCGCATGTATCGCTGAAGCAATACAATGTCCCCTACCGGACTAATGAGCATTAATAATTATACAAATGTTATAACCTAGATGTGATCAGCATGAATTCCGTTGAAGCATTTCCAAAAAAAGTCCAGAAAACTGATATTTTGACGCTTTTCCATATTTCCAAGGGCCATAACTTATAATGCAATCAGCATGAAACTCAAACTTGATCTGCAAGTCATCGTTCTATAGTTGGTTACCAAGAATGAAATCATTCGGTTGAAGCATTTCCAAAAAACGTCCGGAAAACTAAAGTATGACTGACAGACTGACTGACAGACTGACGGATGGACAGAGTAGAAATGAAACTTGATCTGTAAGTCATCGTTCTATAGTAGGTTACCAAAAATGAAATCATTCCGTTGAAGCGTTTCCAAAAAAAGTCCGGAAAACTAAAGTACGACTGACAGACTGACTGACAGACTGACGGATGGATGGACAGAGTGTAAATGAAACGTGATCTGTAAGTCGTCGTTCTATAGTAGGTTACCAAAAATGAAATCATTCTGTTGAAACGTTTCCAGAAAAAGTCCGGAAAACTGATATTTTGGTGCTTTTCCATATTTCCAAGGGCAATAACTCACACAAGAATAAGGCAATCAGCAGGAAACTCAAACTTGATCTGTAAGTCATCGTTCTATAGTAGGTTCCCAAAAATGAAATCATTCCGTTGAAGCGTTTCCAAAAAAAAAGTCTGGAAAACTGAAATTTTTTGCGCTTTTCCACATTTCCAAGGGCCATAACTCACACAAGAATAATGCAATCAGCATGAAACTCAAACTTGATCTGTAAGTCATCGTTCTATAGTAGTTTACCAAAAATGAAATCATTCCGTTGAAGCATTTCCAAAAAAACTCAGGAAAACTGATATTTTGGTGCTTTTTCTCATATTTCCAAGGGCCGTAACTCACACAGGAATAATGCAATCAGCATGAAACTCAAACTTGATCTGGAAGTCATCGTTCTATAGTAGTTTACCAAAAATGAAATCATTCCGCTGAAGCGTTTCCAAAAAAACTCTGGAAAACTAAAGTGTGACTGACAGACTGACAGACAGACTGACTGACAGACTGACGGATGGACGGAGTGCAAACCTATAGTCCCCTCCGGCGATGCCGGTAGGGGACTAAAAAATCTGACAATGCACAATTGACTGTCGTGTGATTTCAAATAAATGGTCGCTTATTTGACGAAAGAAAATGCCCATTTATCACACTCAAGCACATTCGATTCTTGAAAATAATTGTTTTTATGAAAACCTTGGATCACTCTATTCAGCCTTTCCTCATTTTGGCCAATTTTTAGAGGGCGACATGTAATCGCCCTGACTAATTTTCTAGGAGACTGGTCTTAAAAGGGCGACATAATCACCCGAGTCGCCCTCATGGCTGGTCCCTGACTAGTAAAATTACAAAAATGAAGGGATTCAACAGAAAGCTTGATGCTTTTGATGGCAATCTCCCTATCAATTTACATGGCTGCTTATTGCACTGTGCTCTTTGACAAGGCCTGTTATCACTGGCTTCTATTTGAATGGTTAAAGCCAACACTGTGGTGGAGAAGAGCCAATTTTGGTGATGTTAGGGTCAGGGATGTGGCTAAAGGTTTCCCATTGGGGTGCAGTGTAGTGAATTTCCAACTAGGGGAGGGACCGGGAGGGGGAATCCCCATCCTGGTCCCTCCCCCTAGTTGGAAATTCACTACTGAGAAAGATTTTAAAAATGAAGCCATAAAAGGGAGCATAAAATTGATTCTAGTAACTAAAATGCCAACATATTTATGATAGAATTATCAATTCATTATTATTTGGTATTCTTTGGAATTGAAGATGTGCTAAACAAATGCTCAAGCTTAGAACTTGGAACAATTCACACTCTCCTAACATTAAATCAGATCTTATGCAGAAATGATCAATTTTCGATGTTTCATCATTTTGTAACTGTGAATGATGGAATTAATTCAGGATAACGATTTTACATGATTTGATTTTCTTGAAGTGCATTTTGAGGATTTTAAATGTACTACAGAAATCTTGTACTGATTGACATCATGCATACTTGTGAAGCTCAATATTGCATGCACTGTAGTTGTAAATAGTAACAGTTAGAATTTTTGCCAATTTGAAACCGAGTTGGAATTTTGGGAAGAAAAGGAGCCATCAGCAATGCCAAAGAAGCTCTAAAATCCAGATAGATGGAACTTTCAACTACTCATGACTTGCCCTCCAAATTTCCAACTAGAGGAAATTTTGGCCAGGAATCGGGAGGAGGGGGGGGGGGGGGGTGACACACACCCATACAACCCCTGTTGCCACATCCCTGGTTAGGATGTGGGTCCTTATTTGAGAGTGGACAAAAAATCCAAGAGTTGAGTGAGTGGGTGGTCTATGGGTGAACTAGAGCGCACTGTCACAGTGCCGAAGCTGCGACGATTCATGCAATGCCAATGATGTTTTAAAACCCGTTGGTGACAAAAAAAACTTGTTGGTGACAAGTCCATAAATGTGACAGAAATTATCCGAATGACATGCACTATTGAGAGGGTGTAGACATCATGAAGATACACTTGCATACCAAGTAAGGTGTCATTCCATCAAGTATTTTAGGAGTTATAACTCGTTGGTGAAAAAAAAAACTTGTTGGTGACAAAAAAACTCATTGGTGACACAAGTCCATAAATGTGACAGAAATTTTCCGGATGATATGCACTATTGAGAGGGTGTAGACATCATGAAGATACACTTGCATACCAAGTATGGTGTCATTCCATCAAGTATTCTAGGAGTTATGGTGTTTTTTTAAACTCGCTGGTGACAGACCGACCGACCGGCAGACTGACCAACCGACATTGCCACATATAGAGCTCCTTGTCGCAGCTAAAAATATTGACTGACTACTTAATTTCTTTTCAAAGTTTGATGACTCTGATGACTCTGTTGTTGATTACGGAGCCTTGTGCAAGAATCAGTTTTTAATTTCACTAAAAAATTGGCCCTACAGCTGCCTACAGCCTCAAAATTTTTAATTTTTCCACACGGAAGCCTAACTGTATGTTATTCGATTGAGATGACCCTTTGTTACGAAGAGTTAACCCTTTGAAAATTGATAGTATCTTCCATGCCAGTTAAATGGCAGAAATTGGAAGAGTCCATATCCATTATTTCAGGCTGCACATAGAAAATATTAATTGTTCTACCACACACGTTGACTTAGTAGCGATACAACTTAATGAAATTATGACGTATCATGTTGCTGGACCGGAAAAGTGGTCTCTAGTGTTGAAAAAGTTAATTAAAACTTAAATTGATCAATTTACTTACCTTTGCCAGAGATCGGAGATGTTCTGGTAAAACACCTGTTTCTGGTTCTATTTCGATTGCTTTTAACAAGCTTGGACAAATGAAGTTCCACATCTCCTGGACAAATTGTTCTCCTCGAATTATTGCACTTTCAATGAGAAGTGGCATACTTTCTGCAGCAGCTATCCTTACATGTACACTCAGTCAAGGACAATATTCGACACTTCATAAATATTGCATACCTCCAAATTTTATCTTATTCTTCAAGAATGTTTAATGATTTCAACCCCAAAATCCACTTTTCCAGTTCAGGATTGTGATACAACCTTAGAGAGTTTTTCAGTGAATTTGTGTGTAAGGCTAATCAAGACACTGCACGTTAAAAATATTTATCTTACAATCAACATGTATTTTGTCTATATTAACTTCACAACTGTCGTGTATCCGACCCCCTGATACAGATGTTTGTATCAGGGGGGTGGATACAAGCATGTTCCTTTCGCGTGATTCCATTTTTTTTCTTTTTGTTCATCCGTACGAATAAATAGTTCGTTATATATTCGTATACATTCTTGACATATCCCCAATATATTGCAAGATAAAATGATTATTACCATTATTTGGATGTACAAAACATGTATCCGAGTCTCGTCATGGGTTTTAAGGGTAGATCACGACGAATCTTTGACTCGTCGTGATCTATCCTCAGAACCTGAGCTTGACTTGGATACATACTTTGTACATCCACATAATGGTAATAATCTCTATGAATCAGTCTTCCGACAAGTAGCAAACAAGAGGCCTGCATTGCCAAGTGCAGCTAATCCCCCACATCCCCAATTGGGGAGGGGGAGCATACATGGGTTTTTTGCCCACATAAAATCACTCTAAAACCAACCAAACCCATCTTGGAGCAAAAAAAAAAGAAGATTTTTGTGGCCTGACCGACATGGAAAGGAAGAAGAGGGACACAGAAGTCAATTTGTTTTCAGCATGTAATCACTGTAAATCCTTCAAAATGCATTTTTGAGCAAAGAAAAAAAAATACCTAAGTGACACAGGGGTGGGGCTGGAGGTTCATAGAAGTAAAAAAAAATTCTGCAGGTGCACACTCTAAATCCTTCTATTTATTTAAGGTCACTTACTTAAGCACAATGGCTAAATGTGACCGTGACAGTTTTACGGGTGGAGGAAGCCGGAGTACCCAGAGAGAACCACCGAGCATCGACAAGCAACTGTCAGCTCCTCAACATTCTTACTCTGTTCAAGTTCCGCTCAGGCAGGGTTACAGCAGTTGAAGACGTGCACCATCAAAGTGCAGTAAGCCTTAGTACACGGCGTCATTGTGCCTCCTTGTAGGCAACTGGGATAAAGTGCCTTGCCCAAGAACAGAATGTAAGTCGTCCCGGACGGGGATCGAACTCGGATCCTCTAGCATAGAAGTCCAACAGTCTACCACTGAGCCACCGCGCTCCCCTCTGAATCCTTAAAAAAAAAGCATTTTGGAGCAAAGAAAAAAAATTTCCTAATTGGCACTGGGAAAAGGGGGAGGGGGTTGTGTGGTTATGGAAGTCAATGTTTTCAACATCAAGTCACTCTAAATTCTTCAAAATGAATTTTGGAGCAAAGAAAAAAAAAAAACCTAATTGGCATGGGGGGGGGGGGGGGGGGGGGGGGGGGGAGAGGGACATAACTCCAACAATGTTCATTGGATATGGTGGTCATTGAACTTGTGGGAGACATTGTTCCCAAAGAGTTATGTGCCAACAAAAAAAATTATATTTGCTTACTAATGTTTAAGTTATTCCATAAATGAGCATTACATGATATTTTTTAACAAAGGGCAATAACTCTAATAATTTTCATTGAATATTGCTGGTCATGCAACTTTACATAGACTTTGTTGCTGTAGAGACATATTCCAAAAAGAAATGAAATCAGGTTTTTATTGTTAAAGTTATGTCATAAACAGGCATTACACTATATTATTATTAAACAAAGGGCAATAACTCCAATAATTTTCACCAGATATCGCTGGTCATCGAACTTGACAGACATTGTTGCTATAGATACACTCACCAAAAACAACTGAAATTTGTTAACAATTGTTCAAGTTATACCATAAACAAGCATTACACAATATTTTTTATTAAACAAAGGGCAATAACTCCCATAATTATCATCAGATAATGCTGGTCATTGATCTTGATGTAAACATTGCTGAGACATACACCACAAAGAACTGAATTCTGTTAACTATTGTTCAAATTATGCCGTAAACAAGATTTACAGAATATTTTTATAACAAAGGGCAATAACTCAAGTTTCAAGAGATATCGGTGGTCATCGAACTTAATGAAGACATTGTTGCTATAGAGACATAAACCAACAAGTGATTGTCGCTTAGAAGTGACTATGCCCCCGATGTGGAAATGACCTTGATCTGTGACCTTGACCTCCATCACACAAAAAAAAAAATTGTGTGCGACACATCGTCTCCCCATAAGCAACATGTATGCCGAGTTTCAACAAAATCCAATGAAGCATCTCAGAGTTAGGGAGCGGACACTAAAATCTTTCTGACAGACAGTTGATCTTCATCTGTGACAATGAGCTCCATCGAACAAAAAAAAAATTCTGTGCGACACATCGTCTCCCCATCTAAGCAACATGTATGCCAAGGTTCAACAAAATCCGACGAAGCATGTCAGAGTTATGGGGCAGACACGAAAATCTTCCTGACATGCAGACAGACCGACAGACAGATGGAAATGACAAACACTATTTGACCCAGAAAATTTTCTTTCAGGGACATGAAAAGAATTGAAATCTGTTAACTCTTGTTCAAGTTAGGCCATAAACAAAGTTCGTACGGATGGATGGACAGACTGACCAAGTTCTAAGCTATACCCCTCCCTTGATGGGTGGGGGCGGGGAGGGGGAGGATAATAAAGACCCTACCAGTTAATGGCTCTGAACAAGCATCAAACTCACCATCAGGGTCCAAAGGTTAAAATCTTACAGATCATTTTGTTGTTTGGGGGGTTTATTCATTGGAATTTAACGACACTTTTGACAGCCAAGGTCACCTCATGTTGGACAGTTTTACGGGTGGAGGAAGCCAGAGTACTGGGAGAGAACCACTGATCAAAGGCAAGCAACTGCCAGACTACACAAATGCGACGTACCGCGACATACTAACTCCACACAAGCAGGGTCAGCATTGGTAGAAGACAGGACAGGTGTACCATCGGCGTGCATTACACCTTAGTACACAGTGCCACCACACGGGCAATCAGGATTAAAGTGCCTTGCCCAAGAACATAATGCAGTTACCCCTAGCAAGTTCAGTGTTGTTACCACGGAGCCACTGCACTCCCTATTTTGAGGTTTAATGACACTTTTAAAAGCCAGGGTTACATCATGCTGGGACAGTTTTATGGGTGAAAGAAGCTGGAGTATCTGGAGAGACCCACGAACAACGGCAAGCAGCTATCAGACTCTCCAACTACTAACTCTACACAGGTAACAGTTGGTAGTGGTTGAAAGAAAGTGTACCATTAACAGAGAGTATGACTTAATACTCAGCACAACTGTGCACTGCATGGTTAGCCATTTGAACCCTGGTGGTATCTTCCATATTAGTTCAAGGACAGCAACTGGAAGAGTCCATGTTCATTATTTAGGGATAGACCAATTAATATTTTCAACGTGCAGCCTTGGGGCTGCACATTGAAACTTAAAAAATTTATAGTAATTTATATATTTTTTATACTTACCAATGACCCAGACATAGTTGCTGGTGCTAACTCTTAAAAATATAGGGCCAAACACAAATTTTGCCCCCCAATCCCCAAAATTTGCATCTAAAACCAAAGAAAACATGACCTGAATGGCCCTCCATACTTCACCTCTACTGCGCATGCGCAGTGTCAAGGACGTCCCGAAATTGGCGCCATTAATCATTCTTACCAACAGTGCCTGGTAAGCGCTATGTCCTCAGCGGGGAGGTATGAGTTCCCAACTCCTGGGAGGGCCATCCCCGTCTGGGTCATTGGTAAGTATAAAAAATATATAAATTACTATAAATTTTTTAAGATTTTTATACTGTACCAATGACCCAGACATAGCTGAATAGTAAAAAGGCTGGAGGGCCCAGGACATAGAGGAA
The DNA here is from genome assembly GCA_031216915.1 of Pictodentalium vernedei. Taxonomy (NCBI): domain Eukaryota; kingdom Metazoa; phylum Mollusca; class Scaphopoda; order Dentaliida; family Dentaliidae; genus Pictodentalium; species Pictodentalium vernedei. The sequence goes on along the minus strand of CM062290.1, from coordinate 92,216,972 downwards.
AATCCAATAAGCTCAACTATATAAAATAGAGTCATCTCCTGGAGGAGAAAAGGAGAAATAGGCTTCACGTGTATCTTTCTTATTTATGACAAATTAGAAAGACACAATACCTTCTATAATTGAGCATCATAACATCCATGTTCTCTATTAATATGCAGTATAATTCTTATACTAATTATTTTTAAAGTAAGCCAATAAATAAAGTTAGTTCAAAGAATTGAGACTCTTTATACTCCTTTAAAAGTGTCCGAGGATAGTATAACATCCGTTTGACACATGACATATTCAAATGCTATACTTTAAAACTATGACATGAATGAATTTAAAAACATAACTTTCACTTAAGAAACCTAGCCAGTAACAGCTCAGAATTACTAACTCCGGAGGAGGTATCCCCTTGTTTTCATAATAAAACAGGTGACCCAAGGGAACACCCTCCCCCCCCCCCCCCTTTTTCTTGCCCTGGGTCAAATAGCCCAGAGCGAAGAGGGCAGCAGGACGGAGTCACTGCCGGAACATAAAGCATACATAGCTATAGTTGCAATTGTTAAGTGATCGACTTTCTGAGCAGCTGATAATGGACCTAAATAATGCAGGTCTCCAGAAATGGATACAATATTTCTGAGATAAAAATTCGTGAATGTGGATGGCTGAGACCAATATGCAGCCTACTTAATCTATAATAGCAAAACTATACGTCAGCCCAAGATGTAGAAGAGCTCTTACTTCATGAGCCGAAATCTAAAGCACAGACTGCTGAGTTAAGGATAGATTATCCTAAGCAGTACCGATAGTTAACTGAATGCATTAAGTAATAGAATGGACCGTAATGACCCTTCTATTAGGCATCAGAGCCAGAAGCTTTACGTCCAACTGATAAACTGAGATCTGTTAATAAATACATGAAGGTCTATCCGGACAGAGTAAAGGCCTATGCCCACTCGAAGACAGAAGGACCTTAAGAACAATAGGTTCCGGATATCATTAGGAGCCTGATTCTTAACCAAAAATACAACATTAGTAGTAAAGGTAATAGAGTTCCCGATACTACGAAAGTGAGAATCGTCCACCGATAGTGCATGAAGCTCACTGACTCTTCAGCAGAAGAGAAGACTAAGAGAATCGCTGCCTTAAAAGGCCAGAATTTGAAACTGCTGTCTCAAGGGGTTCAAATGGTTGCTTTAATTAATAAGAACCCAAGCTAAATTCTGAATAGGAATTAATCTAACGATTCTAGGTCTCTTATCGAAAAGTTTCAAACTAACTTAGAAAAAGAGACATTAGGCTCCATTGTAAACTATCATGGTGTGCATAGGTATCAGATAACATAGACCTATAACCTTTAAAAGTAACTGGCTGCAGATGATCTCGTTAAACAAGTATACTAGAAAGTTTGCAATGTCTGGTATGGAGGGATCAAAAATATCAACATAAAGATCTCTACACCAACGACGGAAGACCCTCCACTTTAGCCGCATAGTATAGCGAAGAGGAGGTCCTTCTACAGTTAGGAATCGCGTCCACTGCTCGTCCTGTACAATGCTTGCCATGCAAGAAGGACCGCACAACGGAATACGTGAAGGTTGAGACCTTGCGGGTTGTGATAGAGTTGACACGATTTCCCCAGCGAAAAAAAAGATCCTCTCGTGGAGGAAGTTTCCGTGGTAAGTCCCACAGTAGACATCTAAGTAAATATATCCACCGTCTCTGTGGAGACAGAGATGCTACCAACAAAATTGTATTGTGAATGAATAATCCTAGCAATACTTGCTGAATCAACAGCGCTGGAGGATACGCATATCCTATCATCGCGTCCTACTAGATCGATAGAGCGTTAACTACATATGCTCAGGAATCCGGACACGGTGACACATACGTCTACAATTGATTGGAGAGTTGTGTCGCAAATAAATTATCACCGGGCGCTCCCTAGCAAATCTGATTGAATACTTGTTTGTTGATAGTCCATTCCGATGGCAACAAGCGACCCTTTCGTGAAAGGGAGTCTGCTAGCACATTCAGACGACCCGGTATGTGACGAACCGAAAGAAGAACGTGATGTTCTATAACAAACAGAAGGATTCTATCCGTTAAAATCAATAACGGAACCGAATGAGTGCCTCCCTGGTTCCGGATATACGCAACTACTGTCGTATTATTGGACAGGATTGAACATGCGTTTCTGAATAAAATTCATCCAATGACGTAGTGCAAGCCAACATAATATTCTTCCTTGGAAGTAAGGAGCTTGCCTAAAAACTGTGGAACCCAAAGACCCTGGCACTTCGAATCCGTTGGGATCAAAATTGTGTCCCAACGTGTTTGACTGACATCCGTCATAATCGAAAAACTCGGATCCGGCAACTACAGTGGAACTCTCTGAGTCAACCACCGAATGTATGCCCACGTCTGAATCTCTTGTTACACTTGATAGACAAGAGAACGTGTATATCGAGCAATTCAAGATTGCTGAAAGGTTGCCGTCGAAGAGAAGCTTCTCGGAGACCAAAGCGACTCTGAGAGAGTTCTTCACCTTACTATTCACGCGCGTGGATGTAGCTAGGGCTGCGTCACGTCTAACCAACTCCAGGTTGCCACTGAAGGGCGGACTTATACGTGGAAAAACTACTGCCCCTGAAAGAAATCTCATTGAGGATCATATCCTGGAATTCTTTCTCTTGAAGACGTAATGATAAACGTCTCAGTAAGGTGGAGTACGTATGATAAAGCGTCTAAGTTAAGTCTATTATACATCATTGTCGCTTCCAACATCGTGGTTGGAATTGACATAGACGGCGAAAAAGATAATTTGCAGTCTTCAGTCTCGCCGTCTTAGACGCAAAGGAACTCTCGGTAAGCCCAGTTCTGCCAATAAACAATTATTTCCTAGAATTCACGAAAGGCAGAATAGAGCATTGCGGACAAGAAACTATACTAGCATGTTGATAGCAAGCTTATATATATATAGCTTCGTTCAATAATTCTAATGTTCTAAAGACATTATTGGACTGCGTCGGCAACTCAGGGACAATGTCCCTGAACCGATCCAAAACTCCGTGTCCAATGACGCTATTAGTCTCTTATCCAGCATCGCAGCAATGTAATCCGACGGAACAACCTCTGGAAGATAATGCCGGAAGAAATGTATGGCAGCTTCTGTTGTTCCGAAAGGGAAAGCTCGAAATCATCCGAATCCCTTTCGCCATCCTGTCGGACACTATGAAATATTCGGTCGTCCGTACCCGATGCAACAGCGGAGCGTACCGACCCAGCGCTGTCGGATTATTCCTGATCCGACCGAGAATCTGTCGTTTGCTGGCATGCTACAATAAGCTGTGCTATTTTGGATAGCACGTCCGTCACTGAGGCCTGTGGAGAACCGGTCTTACGATGCATTGCCGCTGGAAGCTCCGTGTTCGTTACCCCGTGCATACTTCTATTATGCGAGCGACCGGAGTGTGCAGGCCTCGTGGCCCTTGGCTACCGAATGGCGTGACCTGTTCGCCATGGAATCACTGAGTGCCGAAGCTGGCCGGATATTCAAGGTCACGTAGCCAATGTGTGGTCGTGTGCGCTGCTGTGAGGATGAGGAAGCATTATCGACAGTCACTCGGACTGTCTATATAACGGAGTGCCCCGAGTGGCGGACATATGCTCCGAAGGTGAAATGTCTGTACCACAACATCCAGTCCCATATGTTGTTGCACGAGAGAGGGATCTCTCTCACTCGCCGCCCGGACGAGCTAGGAACCGGACTAACAGGCTTCCTCCGATCTCTCCTCTAATCCGTCGTCACTGGGTGTGTACTAAAGTCTATTATAGTGCTCGCATCACCCAAATCTCCATCCTAGACCGCAACGGACGAACCCAACTGCCGAACCATTCGATTAATGGACGCTACACCGGGTGAGCTAGCGAATGTCAACTCCGTCGATCCTACTAGGGACCTCTTAGGGGATTGACGTAATCCATGAGCACTAATTGCCGCTAGCTCTTCATTAACTATGACGACAGAGGCACACTTTTGAAAGACATCTCAGTAATTTTGCGAACAAGAAACCAGATATGCTTGAACATAGCAAGCATATAAAAAATATATATAGCGTCGTTCAATAAATCGAACGTATCTGAGACATTATTGGACTGTGTCGGAACTGAGGGACGATGTCCCTGAACCGAACCAAAAATTTCTAAGTCCACCGACGCTATCAGTTTCTTATCCGGTATCGCAGCATTCTGGTCCGACAAAGAACCTCTAGAAGATGAAGTCGGATGACATATACAGCAGCTTATGCTGTTCCGAAAGGGAAAGCTCGAAAACCTCCGAATCCCTTTTGGCATCCCGTCGGACCGTATGAAATTTTCGGACGTCCGCACCTGATGCTTCTGCGGAGCGTCCCGACCCAGCGTCGTCGGATATTATATTATGCGACAGAGATTCTGTCGTTGCTGGGATGCTGCGATAAGTTGTGCTATTTGGAATAGCACGTCCGTCACCGAGGCCTGTGCAGAAGCGGTCTTACGATGCTTTGCCGCTGGAAGCTCCGTGTACGTTGACTCCCGCATACTTTCTTATGCGAACGTCCGGAGTCTCCAGGCCTCGTGTCCCTGGCTATCGGATGGCGTGACCTGGTCACCGAGGATTCTCTGATTGCCAAAGTTGACTGGATATCGGAGGTCACATAGCCAAGGTGCGGTCGTGTGCGCTGCCATGAGAATGAGGAAGCCTTATTGACAGTCTCTCTGGACTGTCTATATAACGGAGCGTCCCGAGCGGCGGACGTATGCTCCAAATGCGAGACATTTTGTACCACAACATCTGAGGCCAGATGTTGATGTACGAGAGAGGGGCCTTTCTCGCTCGCAGCCTGGATGGGCCTGGACGAGCTATGAACCGGACTAAAAGGCTTCCTCCGTTCTCCCCTCTAATCCGCCGTCAATGGGTGTGCACATGGATATATTATAGTGCTTGCATCACCCAAAACTCCTTTCTAGACCGCAACGGACGAACCCGGCTGCCGAACCATTCGATGAATGGACGCTACACCGGGCGAGCTAGCGGACGTCAAAGGCCGTCGAACCTAGTAGGGTCCTCTTAGGCAATTGACGTATTACCTGAGCACTTTTCCGCTAGCTCTACATAATTGTGACGACGGAGGCACACTTTTTGGAAGACATCACGGATACATCACCCTGATCATGATCGTCTGAAATAGAGATTGATAAAGTAGAGTGACCCTGCGGGAAAAGGACCGGAATGGCCAATTCCCCACTAACATACCGTGACACACGCTTCCCATATTGTCATCGTAATCAACACATATAGAACAGGAGTTAGTGCGAGTACACTGACTACATTATACAATGATTATGAAAGTCAGAGGAAGATTTCCTCTTATTACAATTGAACAATATCCTTTCAATGTGAAAAGAAAACAAAGTCCTAGTACTCGCACCAACCCCTGACAATCAAAATACATAATAACAAGATCCATTAACATAGAAAAAATAATTGAATCAAAAACTTTTTGAAAAAATATTTTTTCAGAACAGCCCAAGTTTCTGAAAAGTAACGTTGAGCCCCAATGGATCCCAAGTCTAAGTGTGGACAAAAATTCTAAAAATATTTTAAACAATTTATGCAACACTTACGAACAATAATAATGTGTCTAGTTATGATTAAATTAACATCAAGATATTATTTTCAAGAAATCCCCCCTCACACAGAGGGCTGTAGGAAATGTAAACAATAAGTGTAAAAACACTAGATCAAGACTCCAGGCACCCTGCCCCGAAATCAGTTACCAATAATACACTATCTGATGCAAAACAGAGACTTCCAGGGAAGAAACTGCAGAACATCAGATGGTAGATGCAGAACACAACGCCTAACCACCCATAGGTGAAGACGTAAACATGGGGAAAAGAACAGAATACATTCTGTTATCCAGCTAAAACTCCCAAGAAATTTTAGTAATAATATTACAGAAAATATGCCAAAAGCATGGGAGAATAGCAAGAGGGGACTTAAAGGAAAGGGAGAGAGGAAAACACTGAATAAGCAGTGTAATCTTGATAACAAGAATGACCACAACAGGCTGTTGCCTCGAAAATAGGTAACTTAACATAATTTCATCAAAAAATTTTAAGTTACAGCCCTGATTATTTTCTCTCACTCATTTTTCCTCTCCTCCTTCTATATCCTCCTTAGAATCACCATTTCACTAATATTTATGTGTCTGGCATCATTTAAATTGAGATTTACAAGCACAAAGATCAGTCAGATGTTAACTGATGAAGGGCCAAACAAAGAATGATTAATGGCGCCAATTTCGGGACGTCCTTGACACTGCGCATGCGCAGTAGAGGTGAAGTATGGAGGGCCATTCAGGACATGTTTTCTTTGGTTTTAGATGCAAATTTTGGGGATTGGGGGGCAACATTTGTGTTTGGCCCTATATTTTTAAGAGTTAGCACCAGCAACTATGTCTGGGTCATTGGTACAGTATAAAAATATATTGATTGGTCTACCACACACATGCATTTAGCATCCATCCTATTTAATGAAATTACATAGTAGCATGTTCCTGGCCAGAAAAACGGCTGCTAGGATTCTAAGGGTTAATCCCGAGTAAGTGTCTTTCCCAAGAACATAATGCAACAAGAGGGGGGGGGGGGGGATGGAGGATGGAGCAGGGCATGTCCCGGGCATACCCCCATGGTCCATTCCACCAAACAATGACAAGAGAAGAAATGAACCATGATACTGTGAAAGCTATTCCCATAAACAATCTTCATTCCAAATTTCATTGAGAGCCACTAACCCCATACCAGAGAAACGAGGCAAACAGACAAAAATATTGGCTATTTTACGAGGCAAAGCACAGAATTATTGTCTTTGTTTTACAGCAAGGCAATGATGAAGGCCATAAACACCTGTTACTGAAGTCTAGTGACAATCAAAGCATCCACTTAAGAGATGTAGAACAAAGACATAAGACAACAGTGGGGAGGAGATTGCATGTATTTTCTTTGATTTACTGCAAGGACATGACTCAATTGAAAGCCTTTCCCATAAACAATCTTCAATCCACATTTCATTGAAATCTGATAACACAAACCTAAAATATGAGGCGAACAGACAAAAAATTGACTATTTTATGAGGCACACAGTAAATTTTAATGTTAAAAACGAGGATAAGTCTAAATAATGAAAAGTAAAAAAATATTATTAGAGACTCATTTGAAAGCCTTTCTCATAAACAATCTTCATTCCACATTTCATTGAGATCCGATAACCCACGAACAGACAAAAAATAGCCTATTTTTGTGTATTCAAAGGGTCATAACTCCCAGAAAATATATTCCAGCAGCAAGCTAATGCTGCTTAAAGAACCCCCGATAGTGAACATCTGTATGAAATTTCATCGAAATCTGGGTAGCAATGTTGAAGTTATAATGCGAACAGACATCTGATTGTGGACAGATGGATGGGCAGACAGACACACAGACTAGTGCAATCCAGTAAACCCCACTTTCTGAAAAAAAATTGGGGTATAATAATTATTTATAATATAATTTTCTGTAATCATATCTGATTTGAATGCATATGATTGGTTGAGGCGAGTTTTTCATAACTCACTAATTAATTTTCCGATCATATGAATGTCTTTATTTTGTCCAGGCCATTTGTCAACAATTCATTTATTCATTGGTGTTCAAGGTCACAATGGTTAATCATGACCACAACATGGATATAAGTCAAGTCCAGCCAATCGTTCATTCCCAGGTTCTCCATTTTTAGTCCTATTTTACAAGTAAAACAGAGCTTGTTTACCACATTGACCCTTTACCCAATGTAACGGTCAAAACCAGTCAGCGCTATTCTCAAAAACTGCCAATTAATTTTCATTATTTTTTCATTTTTATTTATTATTTATTTATTGGAGTTTAAGGTCACATACTTATGCACAATGGCTAATCATGACCGTGACAGCTTTATGGGTGGAGGAAGCTGGAGTACCCGGAGAGAACCACCGAGCAACGACGAGCAGCTCCCCAACATCGTAACTCCACGCTGCAGCACAGGCAGGGTTATATTGGTTGAAGACATGCGCATCATCGACATACAGTACGCCATAGTACACAGCATCAGCGTGCCCCCATGTGGACAATCAAGGTTACGTGCCTTGACCAAGGACACAACATGGGAGTCTGAATCGATCGCTCAGACCCATCCGAGGACTAACCAGGCTCGACGTTGCTTAACTTCAGTGATCTGATGAGAACCGTTTATCACAACACCACCACGCCCCCTTTTCATTTTTTGTCTCAAAAACATACGTTATGACCCCTCGTTGGAACAAGTTCACCGAGCTCGTTCCAATGAGGGGTCATAACCTATGTCTTTGAGACAAAAAAGGAAAAAAATTATTTATTCAAAAATTTTTTTTGCAAGTATCATCTGCTTTTCATGTTAGGTAAAGGGTTAGACAAGCACTGCATCAATTCCCGGGTTCCCACAGGGAACTTATCAACAAAGATTGTGGGCATGTCCAAGAGTGCAATTAAACTGTAACTGCAGCAAGCAGGCTGTTAATACAGTAGAACCTCTTTTGAGAGACCATCCATCAGAGGCTGTGAAATCTGCGGACCCAATTTCATATGAAGCAATAATTGCTTTCTCTTGAAGAAATTTACTAGTAACTGGAAAGTTTTTACTTCAGGCCACACAAAAGCACTGCCAAACCACCTCATTAATATCTCCATAGACAGTTCTCCGAGCTTTCAGGTATTTTCTATCGATCTGTGAACAATTTTTCCATTCAACAATCAAACTCTCCTTGTCCTTCAAAATAGATTGTTTACCTTTTCTTCTCCTTTCTATTTATTAGTACCCGTGTTTTTTCTTCTTTCTTTCTTTTGCTTTTACCTTGAAGTTTAAACAATCCCGCATGTTGTTGACTGGCGGCCGATGCGACTTCCTATGCTCGGTATCTACTTATGTGACGCCTAAACGAACTGTCTCTCCATCTCCAGGCGTAGCAACTAGCTTGTAATACAATGCCCAACCGAGTGAGAGTTTCGGCCGTCATGTGACGACGTGTGGGATCTTCCGCTGATTTATACCACCTGCAGGTGTAAGTTATACATTGCCAGGGAGACGACTTATATAAGCTCTAGCTTTCTGTCGAATCCCTCTCCCACATAATCTGCTTTCCTTGTTCTGTGTATACCACTGTATTTAGTGTTGTTCATACTTGTTTTTTAACTTTATAGTTATTGTAAAATGTATACACATGTCAAATACTAAATAAATACTGTTTAAACTAAAATAGATTGAATCCAATGCAAAGATTGCCGCCTATTTTACAGGCACTCTCACCATGGTCATACATCTCAATTACTTTTATTCTCACTTCCAAAATCAAGACTTTCCTTTTTCTACTTGCTGGCTGAGACATATTTGCTTTGCAATGCTTTTTGACCAAACTGCTGTCATTTGCCCTTTTCTATAAACAAGAGGTACCAGGGGGCCTGAGGGTGCTCACCTGACATGGTAGTCTAAATATCAAACCAGGGACTTGACTTGAATAAGCTGCATACGCCCCTCTTACGAAAAGTATACACCAACTAGATGAAGTGATTGTGCCCACACAATACACAGGATTTTCCTTCCATTTTCAGTTCCTGCACTTTTACGTCCCAAAATTGAGATAAATGCATAAAACACAGATTTTTTTTTATTTTTGTTCGGAAATTTTCGAAGTCCCAAACAAAATATTTTCAGACTAAAATTTGTTTTTCTTCTTAAAATTGACCAAAACTTATAAAAAAACAAAAAACTAATTTCCAGATTTTGGTCCCAAATTTCTAAGCCCCACCAGGCCCCCAAATTTTCAGTGTAAAAAAAATATTTTTTTTTTTGTCTTATAATTGACCAAAATGCATAAAAACAAAAAAACTCTTTTTCGGATTTTGGTCCACAATTTTCCAAGTCCCACCCGACACCAAATTTTCAGTGTAAAAAAAAATTAAAAATTTTGTCTTAAAATTGACCAAAACGCACAAATAAACTAATTTCCTGATTTTCGTCCAAAATTTTCTAGGCCCGGACCGGAACCCTAAATTTTCAGTGTGAAAAACAAAAAGATTTTTGTCTTAAAATTGACCAAAACGCATAAAACCCCCCCCCCCCCCTCATTTCCGTTCTGAACCGGGACCCCAAATTTTCAGCCTAAATATGAACCCAGGGACTTGGCTTGAACAAACTTGAATCTCACCCCCCTAAACAGGCTGTATACCAAATATCAAAAGATTCTTATTGGTAGATCTGAAGAAGATTTTTAAAGAATATTCCCCATACTGCACTAATTTGAACATTTGGGCTTCCATAGAGAACCCAAATATGGACCGAGGGATTTGATTTCAACAAATATGTGAATCAATGTTCCAAAGATGTTATATGTAAAATATGAAAGCTTTTGGAGCAGTGGTTTGGAAGCAAACGATTCTTTAATTTTTTCCCACTGCCCACAGTGTTAAAAAATGCTGACTCAACATTTTTGCAAAGTCCCGAAAAAGTACCTTATGACAAAACCGATGGCAATTTTTTTTTACCATTCCTTTCTGTTGGTCCCAAGGAAGCCTCACACCAAATAAAAATTCTCAGTGCCATGCAGTTTAGGAGACATGGACGTTTTCGTTTTTTTCTATTTTTGGCTCCTGATGTTCCCACGGGGCTGCAGGAAATTTTTTTTTTGCATAAATCAAGTACTTATAACCCACTAATACCTCATATTAAATTTGGTTCAAATTGGCCTCTCAGTTCAGAAAATAGAAATTCTGGGCGGGGCAAAAATTCTTGCTCCTCCAAGAACAATGGCGAATATTGCCTGTCAAACTTCTCTTAAACAAACTTGAGTCTACACCTCAAATGGAAGCTGCATACCAAATATCAAGTCTCTGCTACGGCTGGTTCACGAGAAGATGATTTTTAAAAATTTCGTGCATTTTGGCCCCACCCCCCTCCACAATATGAGCAGAAACCCAATTTGAAGAAAAACCCAAATACCCCTATATACCGCTACTCATGTGAATTTTCACTGAACTGCAGCCAGTGGCTTGGGAGAAAATGACCCAAACACCACCTTCACGACGTATGACAGACGACGGACAAAAAGTGATCAGAAAAGCTCACCGTGACTTTCAGTCAGGTGAGCTAAAAAGGCAGAAAATGACTCAAGTGTTAAAATAACATGACTCGCATAACACTCTTTTGTCATTTTAACAGACAAAGAGGCAGAACATCGCTCAAGTGTTAAAATAACATGACCCACACAATACTTTTTCGTCATTCAAACAAATAAACTACTGTAACAGCAGGTGCGTCCCGCCTCTTTTGATGGCCATACCAAACAATTTGAGTTGTGAAAACATTATTTTATATAAAAACTAGAGGGGGTATCAGTACTCCATGGCTCACCAACAGGTGGCCAATGTAAAGGGGTGGCGGGAGTAAAAAAAAAAAGGTCAAAACTTGCACACAAAAGTCCAAAATTAAAGAAAATAAGCAGCTAAAGTGTTAAATAATATAATAATAACTCCTAAGAAGCATGCTAACATAAAATAGGAACCATGGCAATATGCTACAAGGTAAGTCTTCACTTTGAAAAAAAGAAAGACAAATCTCAAAACCTGCACATAAAAGTAAAAAAAGTATCACATTTGTTTTAAAGGGTTAAAATTTAGAAAAATACCCTGAAAATATTACAATAAACAGCGTGGCAATATGCCAGTGAGATAAAACTCCACTTAAAAAAAATATCAAAATCTGCACACAAAAGTACAAAACCTGCACAGAAAAGTCCAAAATTAAAGTAAATAAGCATCTAAAGGGTTAAATAATATAAAAATAGCCCAAGAAGCATCCTAACATAAAATAGGAACCATGGCAATATACTACAAGGTAAGTCACCACTTGGAAGAAAAGAAAGACAAACCTCAAAACCTGCACATAAAAGTAAAAAAAAGTATCACATTTGTTTCAAGGGGTTAAAATTGAGAGAAATACCCTGTCACAGTAACCACAATGGCAATATACCAGTAAGGTGAAAGTCTATTTGAAAAATATCCACTTGGATGAAAAGAAAGAGAAACCTCAAAACCTGCACATAAAAGTATCACATTTGTTTCAAAGGGTTAAAATTTAGAAAAATACTCTGAAAATGTTACAGTAACCACCATGGCAATATGCCAGTGAGGTAAAACTCCATTTAAAAAAAAAATATCAAAACCTGCACACAAAAGTACAAAACCTGCACACAGAAGTCCAAAATTAAAGTAAATAAGCAGCTAAAGGGTTAAATAATATAATAATAGCCCCAAGAAGCATCCTAACATAAAATATCCTAACATAAAATAGAAACAAGGTAAGTCGCCACTTGGAAGAGAAGAAAGACAAACCTCAAAACCTGCACATAAAAGTAAAAAACCATCAAAACCTGCACACAAATGTCAAAATAAGTCCAAAATTTGATTCAAAGGGTTAAAATTAAGACGAAATACCCTGGAAAAGAGTTAAATGTTATCGTGAACCCCCACAGCAATACGCAAAGAAGAAAATTTTTTTTTTAAAAGCACAAAAATCCAAACCTGTAAACAAAAAAAGTCCAAAATTGAAGTAATTAAGCAGGAAAAGGGTTAAAGAATACAACGTAGCCCTAAGATGCATGTTTACATACAATAGAAAGCATGGACATATGCTACAAGGTAAATCTCCACTTGGAAGAAAGGAAAAAAAACAAAAACATGAAAACCTGCACGCAAACGTCAAAATATGTCTAAAAGTTAAAAAATTTATAGTAATTTATATATTTTTTATACTTACCAATGACCCAGACTTAGCTGGTGCTAACTCCAACAAAACCAGGGCCAAACACAAATTTTGCCCCCCAATCCCCAAAATTTGCATCCAAAACAAAAAGAAATCATGTCCTAAAGGACCTCCATACTATGTCTCTACTGCGCATGCGCAGTGACGCAGACGTCCCGAAATTGGCGCCAATTATCATTCTTACTGGCAGTGCCTGGTCAGCGCTATGTACTCACCGGGGAGGCAAGAGTTCCCAACTCCAGGGAGGGCCATCCCCGTCTGGGTCATTGGTAAGTATAAAAAATATATAAATTACTATAAATTTTTTAACATTTTTATACTGTACCAATGACCCAGACTTAGCTGAATAGTAAACAGGCTGGAGGGCCTAGGACATAGAGGAAAATCCAATAAGCTCAACTATATAGTAAAGAGGTAACCCCTTAAGGAGAAAAGGAGTATTAGGCTTTACATGTATCTTTCTTATTTAATATTAAATTAGAAAGATACACTACCCTTAATAATTGAGCACAATAACATTCATGTTCTCTATTAACATCCAGTATAACCCTTATACTAATTATTTTTAAAGCAAGCCAATAAATAAAGTAGTCCAGAGAATTGAGACTCTTTATAGTCATTTAAAAGTGTCCGAGTATTGTATATTAAAGCCCGTTTGACACTTGACATATACAAATGCTTCACACCGAGCTACACTTTAAAAACAAGACATGAATGAATTTAAACATTAATATTACACTTTAAAACCATCCCGGAAGCGACTCAGAAATACTGACTTGGAGGAGGCATTCCCTTGCTTTTCACTATAAAGCAGGTGACCTAAGGGAACACCCCCCCCCCCCCCCTTCCCCTTGCCCTGGGTCAAATAGCCCAGAGCGAAGAGGGCAGCCGGACGGAGTCACTGCCGGAACAGAAAGCCTGCATAACTATAGTTGCAACTGTTTAGTGGACGACATTCTGAGCAACAGATAACGGACCTAAACAATGCAGGTCTCCAGAAATGGACTCAATATTTCTGAGATAAAAATTCGTAAATGTGGATGGCTGAGACCAATAAGCAGCCTTCATTAAATCTGTAATAGCAACACTATTAGCATAAGCCCAGGAAGTAGAAAGAGCTCTTACTTCATGAGCAGAAATCTTAAGCACAGACTGCTGAGAAGAAGATAAATCTTCATAAGCAGTACGGATAGTTAACTGAATCCATCTAGCAATAGAATGGACTGAAATGTCCTTTCTATTAGGCATCAAAGACAGAAAGAAACGCTTCCGTCCCTTTCTGATAAACTGAGATCTCTGTTTATAGATACGTAATGCTCTAACAGGACAGAGTAAAGGCCTACGCCCGTCTGAAGACGGAAGAGCCTTAATAACAATAGGTTCCGGATATTTATTAGGAGCCTGATTCTTAGCTAAAAAACCCACATTAGTAGTGAAGGTGATAGTGTTCCCAACACTACGATAATGAGAATCATCCACCGATAGTGCATGAAGCTCACTAACTCTTCTAGCAGAAGAGAAAGCTAAGAGAAAAGCTGTCTTATAAGATAAGAATTTGAAATCTACTGTCCCAAGAGGTTCAAATGGCTTTTCCTTCAATTTAAGAAGAACCCAAGCTAAATTCCACTTAGGAATTAATCTAAGAGTTCTGGGTCTATTTATCGAAAAGTTTCTAACCAACTTCGATAAAGAGACATTAGATCCAATTTGTAAACTATCATGATGTGCATAGGTATCAGATAACATAGATCTATAACCCTTTATAGTAACAGGCTGCAGTTTGATTTCGTCAAACAAGTATACTAGAAAGTTTGCAATGTCTGGTATAGAGGGATCGAATATATCTACAGAATGATCCCTACACCAACGACGAAAAACCTTCCACTTAGCCGCATAGTTTAGCAAAGAGGAGGTCCTCCTACAGTTAGAAATCGCATCCACTGCTCGTCCTGTAAAGTGCTTGCCATGCAAGAAGGACCGCACAACGGAAAAACGTGAAGGTTGAGACCTTGCGGGTTGTGATGGAGTTGGCGCGATTTCCCCTGCGAAAGAAGATCCTCCCGTGGAGGAAGCTTCCGCGGTAGGTCCCACAACAGACACCTGAGTAGATTTATCCACGGTCTCTGTGGCGACAGAGATGCTACCAACAGAATCTTGCATTGAGATTGTTTTATCTTTAGCAATACTTGTTGAATTAACGGCGCTGGAGGATACGCATATCCTATCATTCCGTCCCAAGGGATCGACAGAGCGTCTACTGCAAATGCTCTTGGATCCGGACACGGAGACACATACGTCTGCAACTGATTGTTGAGATGTGTCGCAAATAAGTCTATCATTGGCCGTTCCCATTGGTAGCAAATCTGATTGAATACTTGTTTGTTGAGAGTCCACTCCGACGGCAACAAACGACCCTTTCGTGAATGGGAGTCTGCTAGCACATTCAGACGACCTGGTATGTGACGGACCGAAAGAAGAATGTGATGTTCTAACGCAAACAGAAGGATTCTTTCCGTTAGATTGAACAACGGAACTGAATGAGTGCCTCCCTGATTCCGTATATACGCCACTACTGTCGTATTGTCGGATAGGATTTGGACATGAGCATCGTGAATAATGTCCATCCAGTGACGTAACGCAAGCCAAATTGACATCATTTCCTTGATGTTTATGTGCTTGCACAGGAATTGCGGATCCCAAAGACCCTGGCATCTCGAATCCGTTGGGATTAATGATGCACCCCAACCTGTTTGACTGGCATCCGTCATAACGGTACAACTCGGATCCGGCAACTGCAGCGGAACTCCTTGAGTTAACCACTGAATGTTTGCCCAAGTCTGAATCTCTTGTTTCACTTGATCTGACAAGAGAACGTCTACATCGAGCGAATGAATTTTCACACTCCAATTCTGAGTCAGGAAAATTTGAAGAGGACGTGTGCGTAACCGCCCCATCGGAATGAGATCCGCGGCGGCTCCGCACAGACCTATCAGTCTCATAAATTCTCTCGCCGTGACTTTGTCTGCGTGCAGACAATAGCGAGCGTAACAACTGACTAATTTCGCTCTGGTTAACGGCAGACGAACGAGATTGTTGTGCGTCTCGAAGCTCATTCCCAGATGAGTGAATGACTTGGACGGCACCAGATCCGACTTCTCCTCGTTTACTATAAAACCGAGACGTCGGAGCAATAGAAGAAGATTCTGAACATCGTTCTGAAGCGTTAACTCGTTGCCGTACCTCTGAAGAATGTCGTCCAGGTAGGCCGACGTTACCGCAGACGAATGAGCTCGGAAGTAGATCATTACCGAGTTCATTACCCGAGTGAAAGCCCAGGGTGCTAGATTCAATCCGAAGCACATCGCCCGGAATTGATACACCACTCCTAGGACTGCGAAGCGTAGATACTTTCGGAATGTCGGATGTACCATGACGTGAAAGTACGCATCTTTGAGATCTATGCTCGTTGCATAATCGTTCACCCGAATACTCGCTCTGACCGATCGAATCGTCTCCATATAAAACTTCGGAGCGACGATCAGCATGTTTATCCAGCTCAAATCTATGACTGGACGGAAAAAGCCGTCTGGTTTCGGAACCAGAAACAGATGGCTGTAGAATCCCGGAGATTCCTGGTTTTCTACGACCTCTACCGCGTTCTTCATTAAAAGAGACTGCACGTCTGATAACAGAGCGTCTCTTTTCTGCGGATTTGACGGAAGATGAGTCCACTTTGGACTTCGAGTTAATGGAGGCTTTCGTTTGAAGGATATCTTTAGACCTTCCGAAGTCACTCCTCTCACCCAAGGGTCGTCCGTAATCGACGCCCATTCTTGTGAAAAGCTCGACAACCTTCCGCCAACCGGAACGCGATAGAGGTTTAAGCCATCACCTCCTGGACCTGCGAGGCCTGCGGTAGGAGAAACCACGTCTTCCACGACCCGCACCTCGCCCCGTCGACCTCGGGGCGTCCGACCGATTGTCCCGGCCTGAAGGACGTCCCGAATGAGAGTCGCTATCCTGACGGTCTCTCGAATAAGACCAAGAGGACGCACCGGAACCTCTATAGGAACCTCTCTTGGGCGCATTAGACCCAGAAGTGCCTGTCTTATTCGTGTCTGCTGTATCCGACTTCTTAGGAGCAGATTTGAACAACAGAGAATCCTTAGCTTTCTTTGTAATTTTATCATAAATAGCGGAAAGCTTGCCGTCAAAGAGAAGTTCTCCTGAGACTGAAGCGACTCTAAGAGAGTTCTTCACCTTAGAATCCACTAGTGTGGATGTAGCTAGGGCTGCGTCACGTCTAACCAACTCCAGATTTGCCACTGAAAGGGCGGAGTTACACGTGGAATAAGCTACTGCCCTTGAAAGAAGTCTTAAAGAGGATTGTATATCCTGAAACTCTTTCCCCTGAAGGCGCAGTGATAACGCCTTAGTAAGGTGATCTGCGTAAGATAAGGCATCTAAATTGGCTCTGTTAGACGCAATAGCTGTTTCCAACACCGCGGTTGGAATAGAAGCTGACGACGGTAATGATAGCTCTAAGTCTTCCGCCTCGTCGTCCATACGCAGAGGAACTCTCGGTATACCCTGTCCTGCCGTATCGAATTTATTCCTTGCATTAATGAAAGGCCGGTTGAGAGTATTAGCGGACAAGAAACCTGCTTTCCCCGTCCTGGAAGCAAGTTTAAATATAGCGTCGTTCAATAATTCAAATGTTCTTGCAACATTATTGGACTGCGACGGAAACTCGGGAGCGATGTCCCTGAACCGCTCAAAAAATTCAGAGTCCAATGACGCTATAATTCTCTTGTCCGGAAGCGCAGCAGTCTGGCCCGACGGAACAACTTGAGGGAGAAAGTGTCGGATGAAGTCCACGGCAGCTTTATGTTGTTCCGAAAGGGATAGCTCCAAGTCATCCGTATCCCTTTCACCATCCGGTCGGACCTCATGATGTTCCCGGTCGTCTGCCCCCGATGCTTCGGCGGAGCGTACCGACCCAGCGCCGTCGGATAATTCTCGATCCGACACCGTTTCTGTCGGCTGCTGGGATGCTGCGATAAGCTGTGCTATCTGCACAAGAATGTCCGGCGTCGAGACCTGCGGAGGCGCAGTCTTTCGCTGCTTCGCCGAGGGCAGCTCCGCATCAGATGGCTCCCGCATACTTTTCCTATGCGAACGTCCGGAGTCCATCGGTCTCGAATTCCTGGCTGCCGGATGGTGTGACCTGGTCGCCGAAGAATCCTTGATCGGCGAAGCTGGTAATATATCGGCGGTCACGCAGCCAAGGTGCGGTCGTGTGCGCTGACGAGAAGAGGAAGCCTTAACAGTCTCTGCGGACTGCTTATACAACGGAGCGTCCCGAGCGACGGACGTATGCTCCGCTAAAGACACATTTTGTACCACAACATCTGGTCCCAGATGTTGTTGTACGAGAGAGGGGCCTCTCTCGCGCGCGGCCCGGCTGGACCTGGACGAGCTAGGAACCGGACTCAAAGGCTTCCTCCGTTCTCGCTTACTATCCGCCGTCACTGGGTGTGCATCTATTATGTTTATAGTGCTCGCATCACCCAAAATTTCCTCTTGGACCGCATCGGACGAACCCGGCTGCCGAACCATTCGGTGAATGGACGCTACACCGGGCGAGCTAGCGGACGACATTTGTCTAATCTCCATGAGCACTTTTGCCGCTAGCTCTGAATTCATTTGTGACGACGGACGCACACTTGAAGAAGATAACATGGAAACATCACCCTGTTCTGGTTCCTCTGAAATAGAAACTGAGAGAGTAGAGTGACCTTGCAGAGAAAGAGCCGGCATCGCTCTTTCTCCAGAAACAACATATCGTGACACACGTTTCCAATGTTTCTCATCCCAATGTTCACATATAGGACAGGGATTAATGCGAGAACACTGACTACAATTAATACAATGATCATGAAAGTCAGAGGAAGATTTCTTCCTATTACAATTTGAACAACGTCCCTTCATTGTGAAAGAACAACAATAAGTCCTAGTTACTCGCAAAAACCCCTGACACAAAGATACATAATAACATGATCCATTAATAAATGAAAAAACAATTGCAAAACAAAATAATTTTGAAAAAATATTTTTTCAGCGAAGCCCAAGTTGCTGAAAAGTAACGTTGAGCCCCGATGGATCCGATGGCAAAGTGTGGTCAAAAATTTTAAATTTATATTAAATAATTAATGAGACACTTTCGGATAATATAAATGTATCTTATAGTGAGATAAACTACAGCAAAGGCAAACAGCCCCCCTCAAAAAAGGCTGTTGCCAATGAAAACAAACAGTGTAAAAACACCAGAAAACATGACTCCAGCCACTGAAAAAACTGGCCCAGAATCAGTCATCAATTACACTCTATCTGATGCAAAACAGAGACTCCCAGGGGAGAATCTGCAGAACATCAGATGGAAGATGCAGAACACAAACACTATACACCCATGGGTGAAAACGTAACAATGGGGAAAATAACAGAAAACATTCTGTAACCAAGCAACTCTCCCAGGAAATTTTAGAAATGAAATTTCTCAAAAATATGCCAAAAGCATGGGAGAATTGCAAGGGGGGACTTTAGAAGGCTAGGGGAGAGGAAACACTGAATAAGCAGTGCAACAATTAGAAAGAATGACAACAAGAGGCCCATGCCTCGAAAATAGGCAACTTAACATAATTTCATCAAAAAATTTTAAGTACAGCCCTGATTATTTTTTGTCACTTCTTTTTCCTCTCCTCCTTCTATCCTCCTTAGAATCACATTTTCTCCAAAAATTACGTGTCTGGCATCCTTTGAACTGAGATTTACAAGCACAAAGATCAGTGAGATGTTGACTGATGAAGGGCCAAACAGAGAATGATAATTGGCGCCAATTTCGGGACGTCTGCGTCACTGCGCATGCGCAGTAGAGGCATAGTATGGAGGTCCTTTAGGACATGATTTCTTTTTGTTTTGGATGCAAATTTTGGGGATTGGGGGGCAAAATTTGTGTTTGGCCCTGGTTTTGTTAGAGTTAGCACCAGCTAAGTCTGGGTCATTGGTACAGTATAAAAATATCTATTCAATGGGTTAAAATTTTTTTAAAAATGCACTGGAAAGATATCAATGTTATAATAACCACCACTGCAATATGCAGTGAGGTCAACCTCACTTGAAATTGTTTTTTTTTATCACAACCTGTACATAAAAGTAAGAAACTGTAAGCCTAAGTCCATAAGCTGTATATAAAAGTCCAAAAATGAAGTAATTCAGCAGGAAAAGGGTTAAATAATACAAACATAGCCCTAAGATGCATGTTTACATACAATAGAAAGCATGGACATATGCTACAAGGTAAATCTCCACTTGGAAGAAAGGAAAAAAATTAGATGTGAGTCTTCCATGAAAGACGTGTGTTGCCTGCACTATATTTTAATATTTCAGACAGAATTCTAAGAGGAAAAGGGGCATAACTCTGGAAAAAATACAGCGGATCAAAAAATAAAATAGGAGGTGCACAATGCCATTATGTGATAAAGAATCACTGAAAGTTTCATCAAAATCCATTCATAGGTTAAAGAGGAGTGGCGTATAAGAGAAAGTGTGACGTGGACGACGACGCGGAAGACGCAAGACGACAAAAGTAATCCCTATATGTCGTTCCCCACTTCGTGGGGCGCCGACACAAAAATAGGAGGTGCACAATGCCATTATGTGATAAAGATTCTGTGAAAGTTCCATTGAAATCCATCCTTTGATTAAAGAGGAGTTGTGGATAAATGATGTACACCCCCACCCCTACATGTAATTGTAATTCCAAGTCGAAAAAGGTACATAACTCTGAAAAAAATGTGTGGATGATAACGGTTGTATGTGGATATCCTTTCCCTGTCCTGGTCCATGTGCATACCAAATATCATTAAAATCTGCCTGACAATGACTGAGATATATACACTCCATGGCGTTTCAGACAGAATTCTAAGTTGAAAAGGGGCATAACTCTGGAAAAAATACAGCGGATCAAAAAATAAAATAGGAGGTGCACAATGCCATTATGTGATAAAGATTCACGGAAAGTTTCATCAAAATCCATTCATAGGTTAAAGAGGAGTGGCGGATAAGAGAAAGTGTGACGCAGACGACACAAGACGACAACTCTGGAAAAAATACAGCGGATCAAAAAATAAAATAGGAGGTGCACAATGCCATTATGTGATAAAGAATCACTGAAAGTTTCATCAAAATCCATTCATAGGTTAAAGAGGAGTAGCGGATAAGAGAAAGTGTGACGTGGACGACGACGCGGACGACGCAAAACGACAAAAGTAATCCCTATATGTCACTCCCCACTTCGTGGGGCAGGCGACACAAAAAACATCAAAACCTGCACGCAAACATCAAAATAAGTCTAAAATTTGATTCAAAGGGTTAAAATTAAGACAAAATACCCTGGAAAAGAGTTAAATGTTATAGTGAACCACCGTAGCAATATGCAGAAACTCTACACTTGGAAGAAAGTAAAAAAAAAAAATCCATGAAAACCTGCACGCAAACGTCAAAATAAGCCTAAAAATCTATTCAAAGGGTTAAAATTTTTTTAAAAATGCACTGGAAAGATATCAATGTTATAATAACCACCACTGCAATATGCAGTGAGGTCAACCTCAATTGAAATTGTTTTTTTTTTATCACAACCTGTACATAAAAGTAAGAAGCTGTAAGCCTAAGTCCAAAAGCTGTACATAAAAGTCCAAAATTGAAGTAATTCAGCAGGAAAAGGGTTAAATAATACAAACATAGCCCTAAGATGCATGTTTACATACAATAGAAAGCATGGATATATGCTGCAAGGTAAATCTCCACTTGGAAGAAAGGGAAAAAAAACCCATCAAAACCTGCACGCAAACATCAAAATAAGTCTAAAATTTGATTCAAAGGGTTAAAATTAAGACAAATTACCCTGGAAAAGGGTTAAATGTTATAGTGAACCACCATAGCAACATGCAGAAACTCTACACTTGGAAGAAAGGAAAAAAAACAAAACATGAAAACCTGCACGCAAACGTCAAAATAAGTCTAAAAATCTATTCAAAGGGTTAAATTTTTTTTAAAAATGCACTGGAAAGATATCAATGTTATAATAACCACCACTGCAATATGCAGTGAGGTCAACCTCAATTGAAATTGTTTTTTTTTTATCACAACCTGTACATAAAAGTAAGAAGCTGTAAGCCTAAGTCCAAAAGCTGTACATAAAAGTCCAAAATTGAAGTAATTCAGCAGGAAAAGGGTTAAATAACACAAACATAGCCCTAAGATGCATGTTTACATACCATGGAAAGCATGGACATATGCTGCAAGGTAAATCTTCACTTGGAAGAAAGGAAAAAAAAAACATCAAAACCTGCACACAAACATCAAAATAAGTCTAAAATTTGATTCAAAGGGTTAAAATTAAGACAAAATACCCTGGAAAAGAGTTAAATGTTATAGTGAACCACCATAGCAATATGCAGAAACTAAAAATTTTTTTAAAAAGCCCAAATATCAAAACCTGTACACAAAAGTTCAAAATATTTGAGAGCGGACGCCGACATGAGGGCTATGCCATAGGCTCAAACAACTAACGCCCAAAACCACGGCTTATTAATTGACAAGCTATTAAACTCATATGGTGGCTTTATTTTTTGTCGAACCACTTACTGTAATGCTCTCTTTTGGTGAAAGTTAATAACATTGAAAGTTCAAAGTTTGCTACGCCCATTTACACAGTTTGGCCTTTGTTTTTTGGAGTTCATAACTCAAGAAATAGACAGAAACAAATGATCATGCCTTATATGAACAAAATCTTGATACCCAAGGACTCCCTTTGCTGGTAGAACGGTATCTTTGGAAAAAAACCCAAACAAACATGCTACAAATCACCTTCAAAAAGAAATTTAGCACTCTAAACGTTAAGGGTTCACAAGTCTGATATTTCTTACTATGACTCCTTTTGAAATGTACAATGTATAGTAATATTTTATTTGAATGTTGTTATTGAAAAGTTGTGTTTCAGTGTATCTGATTGCTTCAGACATGTTAACCTGAAAATGATAAAATTAAATTTTAAGTAATTTGTATATTTTTTATACTCACCAATGGCCCAGACTAGCTGGTGCCAACTCAATTTAATTCAGGGCCAAACAGAAATTTTGCACCCCAATCCTCCAAATTTGCATACAAAACCGAAAATGAAAGAGTCAATGACTCTGTAGCTCAACTTGGATATGACAGGAATTAGTACTTGCTGTGACCAAGACAACTGAATAATGAATATGACAGGAATTAGTATTTGTTTTGGCCCAGTCAACAATAATAAAAGAATTACAAGGTGACTGTAATGGACTACAGATTAAGACCAATCATTGTAGATTATTATTTTTGTGTGGAAATTTTCAGTCCCAAACAAAATATTTTCAGACTAAAATTTTTTCTTCTTCTTCTTAAAATTGACCAAAATGCATCAAAACACAAAAAACTAATTTCCGGATTTTGGTCCAAAATTTTCTAAGTCCCACCCGGACCCCAAATTTTCAGTGTAAAAAAAATTATTTTTTTTTGTCTTAAAATTGACCAAAACGCATAAAAAACCAAAAAACTAATTTCCGGATTTTGGTCCAAAATTTTCTAAGTCCCACCCGGACCCCTAATTTGCATAATTTATTCACGAGAAAAACTCTGTATTATATGTAATGTATCCCATGGTACTAAACATTCATACAAAAATTTATTCAAATCAGATCTTTCATTTGGAAGTTCTGCACAAAAATCTGATTGCACTTAATTTTAAACAAAATGGCTGCTAGCGGCCATCTTGAATTTCAGACTGGACCCAAAAACACTCCTTCTCGTCCCACAGTGATAACAAAGGTACCCAAGAAGTTTCGTGAAGATCGGTTCATAAATACGGCCTCTAGCCCGAGCCGTATTGGGATTTGCACTCACAGTGCTGAAAGTAACACTAAATAAATCAAAGTTAGCCTAATTTGCATAATTTACGCACAAGAAAAAAAACTGTAATATATGTAATGTATCCCATGGTACTAAACATTCATACAAAAAATTATTCAAATCAGAGCTTTCATATGGAAGTTCTGTACAAAAAACAGATTTCGGCATCGTCGGTACAAAATGGCTGCTGGCAGCCATCTGGAATTTGGGACTGCACCCAAAAACACTCGTTCTCGTCCCACGGTCATAACAAAGGTACCCAAGAAGTTTCGTAAAGATTGGTTCATAAATATGGCCTCTAGCCCGAGCCATAGCAGCTTGGCACTTACAGCTCTGAAAGTAACACTAAATAAATCAAAGTTAGTCTAATTTGCATAATTTACGCATGAGAAAAAAACCCGTATTATATGTGATGTATCCCATTGTACTATACATTTATACAAAACTTTATTAAAATCAGAACTTTCATACAGAAGTTCTGTACAAAAAACTGATTTTTGCATCATCGGTACAAAATGGCCACTGGCAGCCATCTTGAATTTCGGACCACACCCAAAAACACTCGTTCCCGTCCCAGGGTCATAACAAAGGTACCCAAAAAGTTTCGTAAAGATTGATTCATACATACGGCCTCTAGCCCGAGCCATAGCAGCTTGGCACTTACAGCTCTGAAAGTAACACTAAATAAATAAAAGTCAGTCTAATTTGCATAATTTACGCATGAGAAAAAAACCTGTATTATATGTGATGTATCCCATGGTACTAAACATTTATACAAAACTTTATTCAAATCAGAACTTTCATACAGAAGTTCTGTACAAAAAACTGATTTTTGCATCATCGGTACAAAATGGCCGCTGGCAGCCATCTTGAATTTCGGACCACACCTAAAAACACTCGTTCCCGTCCCAGGGTCATAACAAAGGTACACAAGAAGTTTCGTAAAGATCGGTTCATAAATACGACCTCTAGCCCGAGCCATAGCCAATTGTTGACGTACAGACAGACGGACGGACGGACAGACGGACGACGGGCCATGACAATAGCTCAAATTTGACTTCGTCAAAGTTGAGCTAAAAATAAGTCCTATCTGGTCCTCCATACTTCTGTTATCTGCACATGCGCAGTATCCAGGAAGGTACTGAAATTGGCGCCAATCATCATTCTTTCTACAGTGCCTGCTAAATGTTATAATCAGCAGGGAGGTATGAGTGACTGCTCATGGGAGGACCATCCCCATCTGGGTCATTGGTAAGTATAAAAAATATACAAATTACTTAAAATTTATCATATTTTTATACCACAACCAACAGCCCAGACTAGCTGAATTGTAAAAAGGCTGGAGGGCCTAGGACTTAAAGGAAAATGATAAATTTTAAATAATTTGTATATTTGTTATACTTACCAATGGCCCAGACTAGCTGGTGCTAACTCAAATTTAATCCAGGGCCAAACACAAATCCCCCTCCCCCCCCCCCCCCTCCCCCAATTCGCATGCAAAACCAAAAAAAGTCCTAGATGTTCCTCCATACTTTTGAGATCTGCGCATGCACAGTATCCAGGAAGGTATCAAAATAGGTGCCAACCATCATTCTTTCTACAGATTGCCTGTTAAATGTTATAAATAGTGGGGAGGTATGAGTGCCCACTCATGGGAGGGCCATACCCATCTGGGGCATTGTTAAGTATAAAAAATATACAAATTATTTAAAATTTATCATATTTTTATACAACAACCAATGGCCCAGACTAGCTGAATAGTAAAAAGGCTGGAGGGCCTAGAACTTAAAGGAAAATCCAATCTCTCAATTACTTCAGTAAAGAATAGCTCCTACAGGAGAATAGGAGAAGACAGGATTTATATATGTCTTTTTCTTTTAGGTGAAAAGAGAAAGACATAACACCAACAATGTAATTGAGTATTACATAATATATAATTCTCCATTTAATGCCAGCATAACCTGTTATGCTATTTATTTATTGGTGTTTAAGGTCACTAATTTCTGCACAATGGCTAACCATGACTGTGACAGTTTTACGTGGAGGAAGCCGGGGTACCCAGAGAGAACCACCGAGCAGCGGCAAGCAACTGTCAGCTCCCCAACATACCAACTCCACACAAGCAGGGTTAGCATTGGTTGAAGACAGGTGCACCATCAATGTGCAGTACGCCTTAGTACACAACATCACAGTGCCCCCACGTGGGCAATGGGGGTGAAGTGTCTTGCCCAAGGACACAACGTGGTTGCCGCAGGTGGGAGTCGAACCGAGGACCTCTCCGCTTGCAGCCTGCACCTCTGCCAACTGAGCCCCCCCACCTGTTATGCTAATTCTGTGAAGGAAAACCAATATATAAATATAGTCCAGAGAATGAGAATCTTTATACTCATTTTAAAGTGTTTGAGGATTGTGTATTAACGCCCGTTTGACATGTGACATATACAAATGCTTCACAGTGAGCTACACTTTAAAAACCATACATAAATGAGACATAGTTATTGCTTCACACCGAGATACACATTAAAACCATCCCAGCACGGACTCAGGACTACTGACACCAGAGGAGGTCTTCCCTTGCTTTTCACTATAAAGCCAGATGATTATAAGGGAAAAAACAATCCCCCCCCCCCCCTCCTTTCCCCTTGTTCTGAGGTAAATTTCCGCAGAATGAAGAGGGTAGCGGAACAGCATCAGTGCTGGAATGGACTGCCTAAAGACCTATAGAAGTGACCATTAATGGATGACATTCTGTGCAACAGAAAGAGGTCCCAAAAATCAAAGGTCACCGGAGATGGACTCTAAATTTCTCAGGTAAAACTTGGTAAATGAAGAGGGCTGTGTCCAGTACGCAGCCTTCATGAGATCAGTAATGGCTATACTGTTAGAATAAGCCCAAGAAGTGAACAGTGCTCTAACCTCGTGCGCTGATATTTTATTAACAGAACGTTGATCCAAAGATAGATTTTTATAGGCAATGCATATTGCTAACTGAATCCATCTAGTGACAGCATGAACAGAAATATCCTTTCTGTTAGGAATCAATGCAAGAAAGAAACGTTTTCTTCCCTTTCTAACAAAATCTGATTGACGTTTATAAAAGCGCATAGCTCTGACTGGACTCAGCAAAGGTCTATGGTTATCGGAGGACGGTAAAGACTTAATGACAATAGGCTCCGGCCGCTTGTCTGGAATCTGATTCTTAGCCAAAAACCCTACTTCTGTAGGGAGGGTAATGGTATTACCCACACTGCGATAGTGAGATTCATCAACAGATAAAGCATGAAGTTCACTGACGCTTCTAGCAGATGCAAAGACAAAGAGAAACACCATTTTATAAGTCAAGAATTTGAACTCTATGACGTCCAATGGCTCAAAAGGACCTTCTTTGAGCTTCAACAGAACCCAAGCCAAATTCCACTTATGAATTAATCTGAGGGTTCTAGGTCTATTGATAGAGAAATTTCTAACTAGCTTGGATAATGAAGTATCTGATCCAATAGCCAAGTTATCATGATGAGCGTAAGTATCTGATAACATAGAACTATAGCCCTTAATAGTGACAGGCTGCAGTTTGAGATCGTCAAAACAAGTAGACCAGGAAATCGGCAATATTTGGTATGGACGGATTGTATACGTCTATCAACTGATACTTACACCAATAGAAAAAAACCCTCCACTTCGCTGCATAGTTCAACGAAGAGGAGGACCTCCTGCAGTTAGAAATTGCGCCCCCTGATAAAGAAGGTCCTCTCGTGGAGGAAACTTCCGGGAAATGTCCCATAACAGATACCTGAGAAGATTGATCCAAGGTTTCTGTGATGACAGAGGTGCTACTAGCAGGATTTTGCAGTGAGACTGTTTGATTTTTAACAGAATTTGCTGAATCAACGAGTTGGAGGATTTGTGTATCCTATCATGCCGTCCCATGAAACTGACTGAGCGTCTACTGTGTACGCTCGATGATCTGCACATGGCGACACGAACGTCGGTAACTGATTGTTCAGGTGCGTCGCAGAAAGATCTATCATGGGACGATCCCACTGGTAGCAAATCTGGCGACTTTTCCGTGAGATCGAGCAAATACGTTCAGATGACCCGGTATATGATGGAGAGAGAGATGAACGCCATGATTCATGACATATAGGAGAATCCTTTCCGTTAATTCACATAATGGAATCAAGTGAGTGCCGCCCTGATTCCTGAGGTAAGCTACTTCTATCGAATTGTCCAACAGAATTTGAATGTGGACGTTCGCTATTAGGTGAATCCAATGTTGTAGTGCTAGCCATACTGACGTCATCTCTTTGATGTTTATGTGCTTCTATAGGAAACGAGAGTCCCAAACACCCTGACATTTCAAGTCTGCGTGACTTAAGGTCGTGCCCCAGCCCATTTGACTCGCATCTGTCATAAACGTGAAAGCCGAATCCGGCTGCTGCAGCAGAATTCCGAGTTAACCACTGAAGATCTGCCCAAATCTTAACCTTTTGTTTTACTAGATCCGTTAAAACAATACTGGTTTTGCGCAAATGCATCTTCACACTCCAGTTCTGCGTAAAGAATGTCTGGAGGGACGCGTGTGCAGGCAGCCAATCAGAATAAGATCCAAAGCCGCTCCGCACAGCCCCATCAGTCGCATGAATTCCCTCGCTGTTAATGCGTCTGAGTGTAGACAAAAACTGACTAATTTCGCCCTGGATAACGGCAGACGAAGCAGATTGTTGTCAGTCTTGAAGCTCATTTCCCAAGTGAATGAACGACTTGGATGGGGCTAGATCCGATTTTTTCTCGTTTACGATGAAACCGAGACGTCGGAGCAATAGAAGCAGAATCTGAACATCGTTCTGAAGTATAATTCTGTTGCTGTATCTCTGCAGAATGTCGTCCAAGTAAGCCGACGTTACCGCAGACGAATGAGCTCGGAAGTATGACATTACCGAGTTCATTATTCGAGTGAATGCCCAGGGAGCCAGGTTCAGACCCAAGCACATTGCTCTGAACTGATAAACCTTCCCTTGTACGGCAAACCGCAGGTACTTTCTGAATGCCGGATGTACCAAGACATGAAAGTAGGTGTCCTTCAGATCTATGCTTGCCACATAGTCGTCCACTCGAATGATCGCTCTTACCGACCGAATGGTTACCATATAGAACTCATAGAGAATTTTGATTCTCGATGACCTCTATTGCTTCCTTTAATAAGAGAGCCTGTACCTCCATTAGGAGAGACTCACTTTTGAAAGGATCCGTCAGAAGATTTGTCCAACACGGACATCTTATAAGTGG
Source organism: Pictodentalium vernedei (assembly GCA_031216915.1). Taxonomy (NCBI): domain Eukaryota; kingdom Metazoa; phylum Mollusca; class Scaphopoda; order Dentaliida; family Dentaliidae; genus Pictodentalium; species Pictodentalium vernedei. The sequence goes on along the minus strand of CM062290.1, from coordinate 92,187,796 downwards.
GGGTTTTGCTCGGAATGATAGCAGTAGGCCTTCCGAAACTACAATTCTCACCCACTGATCTTCTGTGACTTCTATCCAGTTTCTTGCGAAGTTTGATAACCTTTGGGCAACTGGCAAGCAATAGAGGTCTTGTCCATCACCTGTACGACTTACGAGGCTTACGGGAGAGAAATGTCCTCCCCGTAAAGAACCTCTTCCCGTCGACTCAGGGGCATCTGACCTATAGTCTTGATTAGACCTGCGCCCTTTCCCGAGTCGCTATATTGATGCCCTCCAGAGTAAGAATAAGAGGATTTCTTGTACCCTCGTGAGGAGTTCCTTTTAGTTGACTTTGAAGTGGAATGACCTCGCTTACCCCCATCTGCTGAAGTGTGTTGTTGAGACACCGACTTCAATAGCAGTGCACTGGAAGCTTTCTTTGTAGCCTGTTCATAGACTAACGAAAGCTTGTCGTCAAACAAAGTATGTTTGGATACCAGAGCGACTCGGAGAGCTTTTCACCTTGTCATCTATAAGTGGTGACGACGTAAGGGCAGCATCACGTCTGATCAACTCCAAATATGTGACTTTCAGGGCGGATTTGTACGTGGCATACATGACTGCCCTGGAAAAAACTCTAAGCAAGGAACAAACGTCCTCAAATTCCTTCCCATTAAGATGTTGCGCCATAGCTCTGGTTAGGTGATCTGCGTAGGTCATCGCGTCCAGATTCACTCTTTTGGATGAAATAGTACATTCCATCACTTCTGAGCATATATTGAATGATGCAGGTAGGGACATATCTAAATCCCCGGCGTACTCATCTAAACACAGAGGAGCTCTCTGGACATCTTATCCAACCGTTTTAAATGAACGTGGTCCAAGGAACAGTATATTTATAAAAGATGTTGATAAGAAACCACCTTTCCTCTTAGTACTAGAAAGGTTGAATATGGCGTTGTTAACATGGCCGAAGGTCTACAACACCTGTCTAGATTGTTTCGGGAAGGAAAGAACATCCTCTTTCCTCCGCACAAAATCTGCGTCCAGAGACGACAGCGGTTTCTCTCTGGTAGTCGAAGTTTGCTGATCAGGTGGAACAATTTCAGGATAGTACCGATGAATAAAATTCATCGCTACCATACGCTGTTCTGAAAGGGAAGGGTAAACCTCTTCCTTGTCCCTTTCACCATCCGACTCATTCAGCTATGGCATTCGGTCCATCGCATCTGTGTATGCAGATGACTGGACCGACCCAGCACCGTCCGACAGCTTACCACCGGAGTCTGCGGAAGGCTGCCCTTGCACTTGCTGGGATGCTGCAATCAGCTGAGCAGTCTGCGACAGCAAGTCCGTTACAGAGGCTTGAGGAGCAGCGGTCTTCTGCTTCTTCGCCGCTTGTTGCTCTTAGGACGAAGATCTGGAGATAGATCTTTTCTCTGCACGTCCTTATGAACAAAGCCTCGGATTGCTAGCTACCGGATGGTCTGACTTCACAGGCGAAGACTGGCTGGATATCCTAAGTCGTGTAGCTGGCACATCTGCTTCTATTGCTCAGATGTCTCGGTTTCAACGTAACGAGAAAAAAATCGGATCTAGCTACGTCCAAGTCTGTTACCATCGGAGTGGACTCTCAACAAGTGAATATTCAGTTAAATTTGCTACCAGTGGGATTGTCCCATAATAGATCTTTTAGCGACACACCTAAACAATCAGTTACCGACGTTCATGTTGCCATGTCAGGATCGAGCATGCGCAGAAGACGCTCTATCGATCTCCTGGAATGGAATGACATGATATGCATATCCTCCAACTCCGTTGATTCAGCAGATTCTGTTAAAGATCAAACAGTCCCACTGCAAAATCCTGCTAGTAGCACCTCTGTCGTCACAGAAACCTTGGATCAATCTTCTCAGGTGTCTGTTATGGGACATTCCCCGGAAGCTTCCTCCACAAGAGGACCTTCTTTATCAGGGAAAGTCATGCACACTGCATCACAACCCGGAAGGTCTCAACCTTCACGTATTTCCGTTGTGCGGTCCTTCTTGCACGGAAAACATTTTACAGGACAAGCAGTGGATGCAATTTCTAACTGTAGGAGGGCCTCCTCTTCGTTGAATTAGGCAGTGAAGTGGAGGGTTTTCTTCCGTTGGTGTATGGATCAGTCGATAAATATATATGATCCATCCATTCCACAGATTGCCAATTTCCTGGTCTACCTGTTTGACAAACTCAAAGTGAAGCTAGTCACTATTAAGGGCTATAGGTCTATGTTATCAAGCACTTATGCTCATCATGATAACTTGGCTATTGGATCAGATACTTCTTTATCCAAGCTAGTTAGAAATTTCTCTATTAATAGACCTAGAACCCTCAGATTAATTCCTAAGTGGAATTTGGCTTGAGTTCTGTTGAAGCTTCAAGAAGCTCCTTTTGAGCCGTTAGACGATGCAGATGTCAAATTCACGACCTATAAAATGGCATTTCTCTTAGCCTTTGCATCTGCTAGAAGAGTGAGTGAACTTCATGCATTATCTTTGATGATTCCCATTACCATAATGTGGGTAATACTGTTATCCTCACTACGGAAGTGGGATTCTTGGCTAGGAATAAGATTCCGGATAAGCAGCCGGAGCCTATTGTCATTAAGGCTTTACCATTCTTGAATAACCATAGACCCTTGGTGTGTCCAGTTAGAGCAATGTGCACTTATAAATGTCGATCGGATGTTATTAGAAAGGGAAGAAAAGCTTCTTTCTTTCTACGATTCCTAACAGAAAAGATATATCTGTTCATTCTATCACTAGATAGATTCAGTTGGCAATACGGATTGCCTATGAAAGTCTATCTTCGGATCAACGTTCTGTCAACAAGATTTCAGCGCACGAGGTTAGAGCACTGTCCATTTCTTGGGCTTATTCTAACAGTATAGCCATTACTGATCTTATGAAGGCTGCATACTGGAAACAGCCCCCTTCATTTACCAAGTTTTGCCTTAGAAATTTAGAGTCCACCTCTGGTGACCTTAGATCTTTGGGTCCTCTTTCTGTTGCTCAGAATGTTGTCCATTAATATTACATCTATAAGGTCTTTAGGTAGTCTGCTCGAGCACTGACGCCATTTCACTGCCCTCTTCGTTCTGAGGAATTTTACCTCAGAACAAGAAGGGGGGACAGTTCTTCCGTTATGTTATCTGGCTTTATAATGAAATGCAAGAGAATACCTCCACCATAGACAATAGTCCAAAGTCGGTGCTGGGTGGTTTTAATGTGTAGCTCGGTGTGAAGCAATAGATGTCTCATTTATGTACTGTTTTTAAAATGCAGCTCACTGTGAAGCATTTGTATATGTTACGTGTCATACAAGTGTTAATATACAATCCTTGGACACTTTTAAATGAGTATAAAGCATCTCATTCTCTGGACTATCTTTATATATTGGTTTCCTTGACCAAATTAACATAATGGGTTATGCTGGCATTAAATGGAGAAATTATATAATTCTCAATTACATTGTTGGTGTTATGCCATTCTCTTTTCTTGCAAAAGAGAAGGACATATGTAATTCCTATGTCTTTTCCTATTCTCCTTTATCAAAGTAATTGAGAGATCGGATATTTTAATACAACAACCAATGGCCCAGACTAGCTGGTGCTAACTCAAATTTAATCCAGGGCCAAACACAGATTTTGCCCCCTAAATCCCCAAAATTTGCATGCCAAACCGAAAAAATCAAGTCCTAGATGGTCCTCCATACTCCATATGTGAGATCTGCACATGCACAGTATCCAGGAAGGTACCGAAATTGGCGCCAGCCATCATCCCTTGCTGTGCAGGGTAGCATCACTAAATTCACCCTCTGGGGACCTCATTTTTGGCTTGTTTGGCCCTAAAGTGTTTTGCTTGTATTTCAAATCCCCAACAGTATTTGTACCCAAAAGTTTTGGGTGAGACAAAAAAGAACAACTCCTCAGTAATTATATCAAATATTTAATACAGTTCTGAGAATCCAAATATACAACAAAACAACTCAGTAATTATAACATATTTAATGTTATGGATATCGAAATGCAAATATTTACACAATGACATTAAATTATATATAAATAATACATTTTCCAACATTTTTTACATTTCCATATCATCAAGATAATTTTTAGTTGAATGATTGGCATCAAGCAACAATTTTTCTATGAACTCTGTCTTATAGCATGGCATGTTGTTGATCTTTGTCAATAGTAATTTGCAAATGGTGTCATTTTCTAGATTCGCTCTCCCCTCTGTGTATATTTTCCTCACTGTTGAAAAGACTCTTTCACTATCAACATTGGAATTGGGAATGGTAAGTGGTCCCTGCAAGAAATAAAGCAGAATGTTATTAATAAAGCAGATGACACTTGCAAACAAAATTCTTGAATAATTAATTTTTTGTCACAAAAATATAGGTTATGACCCTTGACAAGCTCGTTCCAAAGAGGGGTCATAACCTATGTTTTTGAGACAAAAAAAGAAAAAATAATAAAATTAATTGAATATTTTTTAGAATAGCACTGGCCGGTTTTGACCATTACGTTGGATAAAGGGTTAATAAACATGACTGACAATCTATTTGCAAATGAATTAAAGTGATGTAGTATTTGTTGTTGTTATTTGTTATATATTTACCTTGGTCAGTGCTGTCAATGTGGAAAGTCTGGTTTTGCCTCAAGTTGTTTTCATTCTGGAAACATCATGCCAAAAGAAATCTATTCTCTTCTCTTCAAATGCTGGCTGATTTTCTGGAGACAGTTTGAAGTCCACAAACTCGTCTCTTAATGCATCCTTATCCTTCACTTCAGATGGAAAAAGTCACCCCACTTCCAAAACTGAAAAATAAATAGAATTAAAAAATTTAATTTTTTTAAACTTGCACTACAAATATGAAAAGACCCCCCCCCCCCCCCCCTCCTTCAAAAACTGAATGAAAGTGTCAATGATACTGTAGCTTAACTTGACTGTGTTGTGTCTGATGAAAAGGTTAATGATGTTCAATGTTTATGAAAGGATTATGAAATAAGACAAGAATTGTGATAATTGGGAATATGTTAATTTCTGTTCCCTGTATGTTAAGTTTTCAATAAAAATAATTTGAGGTGCAGACTGTACTAAAAGAATTGAGGGTTGGGTTAATGTGGCCCTCACAGTTAATGTATGTGGCCCTCACAGTTAATGTATGTTATATTATATATTATGCCAACCAAAGTTACCAAGTTACAGTGAAATTATTCCAAAACTAGTCATCCTATCAAGTTACAATGAAATCCCTTCATAAAAATACCACCTGTAGACTGTGCTAAAGGTTTTCAGATTTTGGGCTCGGGCAGTTGTCACAGTTGACAGATCGCGACCAAATGGGGAAGTTCTCATGTAGACATCATACAGAGTCATCCTACCAAGTTACAATGAAATCTCTCCATATTAAATATGACATGTAGACTGTGCTAAAAGTTTTCGGATTTTGGGTTCGGGCAGTCTTCAGTTGACAGATCGCGACCAAATGGGGAAGTTCTTATGTAGACATCATACAGAGTCATCCAAGTTACAATGAAATCTCTCCATATTAAATTTGACCTGTAAACTGTTCTAAAGGTTTTTGGGTTTTGGGCTTAGGCAGCCATCACAGTTGACCGATCGCAACCAAAAGGGGACGTTCTCATCTAGACATGATCTCAAACCTGCATATGAAATTTCGTGACGTTCGAACAAGAACTACAGAGTGAAGCCTGGGCTACAGGAAAATGTGAACAGACTCACAAACTTCTGCACGCGTGATGGCAATAGCTTATCTTGACTTTGTCAAGTTAAGCTAACCATATTAAAATTTTTTAAAAATCATTAATGTTCAGTATCGATTCAAATGCTTTTACTAACCGGTTTCAACTTTTATACTAAATTTATAGCCCCATTCTTCATTATCTCAGGACTCAACCACCCAATATTCTTAAACCCTTTATTAAACATGAAAAGCAGATAACACTTGCAAACAAAATTCTTGAATAACTAATGTTTTTCATTTTTTGTCTCAAAAACGTAGGTTATGACACCTCTTTGGAACGAGCTTGACAAGCTCGATCCAAAGAGGGGGCATAACCTATGTTTTTGAGAAAAACGAATGACCAAAATAATGAAAATTGGCAATTTTTGTGAATAGCGCTGGCCGGTTTAACCCGTTACGTTCGGTGAAGGGTTAATATTTTATTGTTGAACGGGAATTTCTTGATCATTTTTCCCACCACTGCCTCATAAAATATTCTGACAGAAGAAAATTATTATTAGCTTCTTTTTAACTGACAAGAGACTTTGCTTAAAATTGAATACATTTTTAGTGACACTAGTAAATACTAACTTAAAAAATTTAGTCACCATCTCAGATGCTGTTTCTTCTTCTAACATTAAAGCTCTAGCTTTCAATCTAACTGCCTAATATTCACCTGGTAACTGGTTCTTCAGGTCTGTGTATCCTACCTCTGTCAAAGGAGGCTCTTTAATTACTTGAACCTTTACAAATTTGTCAAGAAATTTTCTGAGTAATCGTTTCATCTCTTTGTCCATATACTATAAGTTATCTCCACCAACATGTATGGTATAGGGAAATTAAATACCTGGATGTTGGTTTTTAAACACCGAGCTGCAGATGAGGTATTAAATCTCCATATACCATACATGTTGATAGAGATAACATTTCTGTCCCGTTTGAAACACAATACAAACACAGTGGAAATAAATTTGTGTGCCTGGTCATTATAAGGTATGAATAAAATTATAAGGTGTGAAAAAAAGGTGCCTACCTAAAATGCTGTGTTGAATTGATTTAGGTGAGGGATAATGAAGGGATAATGAAGTCCAGAAATAAAACGAACAGCTTTGTTTCTCTTTTTTGAAGCATAACAGCTGTTGATTGGACCTTCGCACTTATATAAAAATCTGGATGGCTCCAGTAACTCAGCAATGCTGGCCACTGTTATAAAGTTTTCTCTACACATTTTTCCAAGCTGAACCACCTCATCTTGCAGTGTATCAATCTTTTTGAATTCTTGAAATTCTTTGAATTCTTCTTGTCTAACTGAGCTGGAGTACAAAATTATAATATAATTAAGCTTAAGAAAAAAAAAATAAACTGAATAAATTAGCTGGAAGAAGAAAATTATAATATAGTGGAGCCCACATAACTGGATATCTCTTTCACTGAATAACCCTGTTAATTGAATATAATTTCCCAACACAAAACCATTCACCATACCTACAGTACAAATTTGACCTGTTAATTGAATATAGGTTATAGAGTGAACTCCTGTTAATTGAATAAAAAATCTTGTAACCTGTTGAGAAATTACCCCGACTCTCCCCAGTTTTTCTTTGTTTATAGACCTATTTGGCCTCCTTACATCCAATATAGGCATTTAATCTAGTATATCTTGTTTAATCGATGAACAACTGTCAGCTCCTCAACATTCTATCTCTGTTCAAGCTCCGCTCAAGCAGGGTTACAGCGGTTGAAAACATGTGCACCATAGACGTGCAGTACGCCTTATTACACAGCGTCATCGTGGCCCCCATGTAGGCAACCGGGATAAAGTGCCCTGCCCAAGGACACAACGCAGGTCGTCCAGGACAGGGATCAGACTCGGAACCTTTAGCATAGAACTCAAATAGTCTACCACTGAGCCACCATACTCCCGTGCCGATTGTATCATGATTGCCTGCAATGCGCAATGCAAGGGTTGAAATGAATCATCAACAGCAGTTTCTCCAGAGTGAACAAACGTTACAGTACTAGAATCTAACACTGGTTCTTGGAAAGTTCAGGAGAGTTATCAAAGAATGTTACAGCATGTTGTTATCATTGAAGAAAAAATGAGAGGTTCATGAGCAATTCATTCAATTTCCACTGGTCATTTTAGGACGAAAATATATAAAATTAATTCAACTTACCAATAAAACATGTTGTAAGGCAATTTTCATTTTGTGCCGAGGTTTTCTTCCTTGTGGCTTTCATACTTTGAGTGTCTTAATAGATCATTCTTCCCTCCATTGCTTACTGAAATATTCACTTGACACAAAGTACACCAGGCAAAAAATTCCCCATCTCTGGAAGCAGCAATAAAGGGAAATTTGTTTTTCCATATATCACAGAATTTCTTTTTCTATGATGGTGGTGTTTCAATGCCTGTTCCTCCAGTGAGGGGATGTTTTTTTGGAGTTGACATTTTTCCAACATTGACATGACTGTACAAGTCCACAGTATATATAGTCTGCAGTCGACAGATGCTTAATTTAAAAGATCAAAAGGACAGTAGCTTACAAGTGATTGAATATTGTTTCAGTGTTTGTGATTTTAATTTTTCCATTGATGTCCTCTGATCAGCTGATTGTGTGCAGTACTAGGCCTGTAGTATAACAGTACATGAATTGCTGTTTCAACCTTCATATTTTTTTTCATCACAATCAGTTTGTTTGGTAACAAGTTTATAATTTGTAATCACTATCAAAACAATGGTAAACTAAACATTTATAAACTAAACAGCCTACTTACAGTACATGGGGAGTGGATTGTAACGAAATCACCCAGGGAGTGGATTTCTCACCCAAAGTATCACTTTCAAATTCTGAATATGTGGACAAAGAACACAAGCAATGTTTCAGTCAATGGACCTATGGGTATAACCCAGAGGTTCATTGGCTGGAACTTTGCTTGTACTTGTTATTCTCTGCAACAAACTTGCAATTATTGCTTGGGTGGAATCTCCACTCTGTGGGTGATTTAGTGATAATACACTCTCCACGTACTGTATGAATAAAGACACTTTAGAAACTTTAGTTTTAGGATTACTTAATGTAGTTCTGCCAATGATCTTAATATCTCTTGATGTTTTCCAAGACAAAATAAATATTAATTGATTGGAATATCTATAATTGGAGCATGAATGAATATCTGTATAGTTTTGTGAATAAAGATACATCACATCAAATCAATGGTAGTCTGCATGAAAACTCCACGAAAAGTGGGTACACATCAGCTCATAACAGCGCAGGAGTCCTTACAGAATTCGACTGGTACACTGAGAGCTTGATGATTCCTATTACAGGCACTTGTTAATCAGATTCTAGAAACCAGTCAAGTAGAATTTAGTTTGGGGGCAAGCTTGCCCCTTTCTTGTTGTGATATTGATCTTCCAAATCATTATCCTTATGCCATAACATGGTTCATACAACTTTTCACCAAAAAAATTCTCAAGACTTTTTCAAGGCTTTATCCAAGACCTAATATCAGATTTTCAAGGGCGCTAAAAACCTTTGCTAAACCTACCTTGAATGTTGGATTCATCAAACAGCACAGAGTAATGACCAGTTATACTCTCAGTTAATATCTTTTTAAAATGTGTTGCGATTCCAAAAACAGTAAGGTATGCCATTTGTGGTGATTTGTAATTGTGTGCAAAGTCCATAGTACTTCAGCTTTAAGTGTTTCATTTTTTGAAACGGATAGCATAATTGAAGATGGCTTTAATATTTTAGACTACATGTATGCACCAACTGGTGGGAACTGCAATAACATTTCTGTCTTTTTTTCGAAACTCGAAATAATAGTCGGCTGAATTGCCATTACTTTAAAGATGTGAGTTTCAGGATGCGCTCATGAGATTTCAGTGCATATTCACCTATTTCCGAACGATTTTTGATTCTTTTACACGTACAACAAAAAGCTGCATACACATTTTGTTTCACCTCCAGGCCTGAAAATAAGCAGACGTTTGCAGAATGAGGTCCCCAGAGGGTGAATTTGATGATGCTATCCCATACAGTGGCCCAATTTATCCTCTGGGTACCTCTTTCTGCTTAGTTTTGAGACCCTGATTCATACTGAGGTTCACAGAGGGTAAAATTAGTGATGCTACCCTGCTTTGCAGGGTAGTATAACTACATTCACCCTCTGGAGACTTCATTTTGCAGATGACAGTCTGCTTATTTTCTGGCTTGTTCACCTCCCTGACCCATTTGTATTTATTCACCCACGATGGATTGTAAACACACTTTCCCATTATGGCGGTGACCATGTGAAGGAAGATAACTGGAAGAATGATTTGCTCGGCCCGAACCATCCCATCTAAAAAAAGACATGTTTGCCGTTTCTTTTCGAATAAAAACGATATGTAACTATTGAGAATACCCAGAAAAGTTAAAAAATTTATAGTAATTTATATATTTTTTATACTTACCAATGACCCAGACTTAGCTGGTGCTAACTCTAACAAAACCAGGGCCAAACACAAATTTTGCCCCCCAATCCCCAAAATTTGCATCCAAAACAAAAAGAAATCATGTCCTAAAGGACCTCCATACTACGCCTCTACTGCGCATGCGCAGTGACGCAGACGTCCCGAAATTGGCGCCAATTATCATTCTTACTGGCAGTGCCTGGTCAGCGCTATGTACTCAGCGGGGAGGCAAGAGTTCCCAACTCCAGGGAGGGCCATCCCCGTCTGGGTCATTGGTAAGTATAAAAAATATATAAATTACTATAAATTTTTTAACATTTTTATACTGTACCAATGACCCAGACTTAGCTGAATAGTAAACAGGCTGGAGGGCCTAGGACATAGAGGAAAATCCAATAAGCTCAACTATATAGTAAAGAGGTAACCCCTTAAGGAGAAAAAGAGTATTAGGCTTTACATGTATCTTTCTTATTTAATCTTAAATTAGAAAGATACACTACCCTTAATAATTGAGCACAATAACATTCATGTTCTCTATTAACATCCAGTATAACCCTTATACTAATTATTTTTAAAGCAAGCCAATAAATAAAGTAGTCCAGAGAATTGAGACTCTTTATAGTCATTTAAAAGTGTCCGAGTATTGTATATTAAAGCCCGTTTGACACTTGACATATACAAATGCTTCACACCGAGCTACACTTTAAAAATAAGACATGAATGAATTTTAAACATTAATATTACACTTTAAAACCATCCCGGAAGCGACTCAGAAATACTGACTTGGAGGAGGCATTCCCTTGCTTTTCACTATAAAGCAGGTGACCTAAGGGAACACCCGCCCCCCCCCCCCCCCCCCCCCCTTCCCCTTGCCCTGGGTCAAATAGCCCAGAGCGAAGAGGGCAGCCGGACGGAGTCACTGCCGGAACAGAAAGCCTGCATAACTATAGTTGCAACTGTTTAGTGGACGACATTCTGAGCAACAGATAACGGACCTAAACAATGCAGGTCTCCAGAAATGGACTCAATATTTCTGAGATAAAAATTCGTAAATGTGGATGGCTGAGACCAATAAGCAGCCTTCATTAAATCTGTAATAGCAACACTATTAGCATAAGCCCAGGAAGTAGAAAGAGCTCTTACTTCATGAGCAGAAATCTTAAGCACAGACTGCTGAGAAGAAGATAAATCTTCATAAGCAGTACGGATAGTTAACTGAATCCATCTAGCAATAGAATGGACTGAAATATCCTTTCTATTAGGCATCAAAGACAGAAAGAAACGTTTCCGTCCCTTTCTGATAAACTGAGATCTCTGTTTATAGATACGTAATGTTCTAACAGGACAGAGTAAAGGCCTACGCCCGTCTGAAGACGGAAGAGCCTTAATAACAATAGGTTCCAGATATTTATTAGGAGCCTGATTCTTAGCTAAAAAACCCACATTAGTAGTGAAGGTGATAGTATTCCCAACACTACGATAATGAGAATCATCCACCGATAGTGCATGAAGCTCACCGACTCTTCTAGCAGAAGAGAAAGCTAAGAGAAAAGCTGTCTTATAAGACAAGAATTTGAAATCTACTGTCCCAAGAGGTTCAAATGGCTTTTCCTTCAATTTAAGAAGAACCCAAGCTAAATTCCATTTAGGAATTAATCTAAGAGTTCTGGGTCTATTTATCGAAAAGTTTCTAACCAACTTCGATAAAGAGACATTAGATCCAATTTGTAAACTATCATGATGTGCATAGGTATCAGATAACATAGACCTATAACCCTTTATAGTAACAGGCTGCAGTTTGATTTCGTCAAACAAGTATACTAGAAAGTTTGCAATGTCTGGTATAGAGGGATCGAATATATCTACAGAATGATCCCTACACCAACGACGAAAAACCTTCCACTTAGCCGCACAGTTTAGCGAAGAGGAGGTCCTCCTACAGTTAGAAATCGCGTCCACTGCTCGTCCTGTAAAGTGCTTGCCATGCAAGAAGGACCGCACAACGGAAAAACGTGAAGGTTGAGACCTTGCGGGTTGTGATGGAGTTGGCGCGATTTCCCCTGCGAAAGAAGATCCTCCCGTGGAGGAAGCTTCCACGGTAGGTCCCACAACAGACACCTGAGTAGATTTATCCACGGTCTCTGTGGCGACAGAGATGCTACCAACAGAATCTTGCATTGAGATTGTTTTATCTTTAGCAATACTTGTTGAATTAACGGCGCTGGAGGATACGCATATCCTATCATTCCGTCCCAAGGGATCGACAGAGCGTCTACTGCAAATGCTCTTCGATCCGGACACGGAGACACATACGTCTGCAACTGATTGTTGAGATGTGTCGCAAATAAGTCTATCATTGGCCGTTCCCATTGGTAGCAAATCTGATTGAATACTTGTTTGTTGAGAGTCCACTCCGACGGCAACAAGCGACCCTTTCGTGAAAGGGAGTCTGCTAGCACATTCAGACGACCCGGTATGTGACGGACCGAAAGAAGAACGTGATGTTCTAACGCAAACAGAAGGATTCTTTCCGTTAGACTGAACAACGGAACTGAATGAGTGCCTCCCTGATTCCGTATATACGCCACTACTGTCGTATTGTCGGATAAGATTTGGACATGAGCATCGTGAATAATGTCCATCCAGTGACGTAACGCAAGCCAAATTGACATCATTTCCTTGATGTTTATGTGCTTGCACAGGAATTGCGGATCCCAAAGACCCTGGCATCTCGAATCCGTTGGGATTAATGATGCACCCCAACCTGTTTGACTGGCATCCGTCATAACGGTAAAACTCGGATCCGGCAACTGCAGCGGAACTCCTTGAGTTAACCACTGAATGTTTGCCCAAGTCTGAATCTCTTGTTTCACTTGATCTGACAAGAGAACGTCCACATCGAGCGAATGAATTTTCACACTCCAATTCTGAGTCAAGAAAATTTGAAGAGGACGTGTGCGTAACCGCCCCATCGGAATGAGATCCGCGGCGGCTCTGCACAGACCTATCAGTCTCATAAATTCTCTCGCCGTGACTTTGTCTGCGTGCAGACAATAGCGAGCGTAACAACTGACTAATTTCGCTCTGGTTAACGGCAGACGAACGAGATTGTTGTGCGTCTCGAAGCTCATTTCCAGATGAGTGAATGACTTGGACGGCACCAGATCCGACTTCTCCTCGTTTACTATAAAACCGAGACGTCGGAGCAATAGAAGAAGATTCTGAACATCGTTCTGAAGCGTTAACTTGTTGCTGTACCTCTGAAGAATGTCGTCCAGGTAGGCCGACGTTACCGCAGACGAATGAGCTCGGAAGTAGATCATTACCGAGTTCATTACCCGAGTGAAAGCCCACGGTGCTAGATTCAATCCGAAGCACATCGCCCTGAATTGATACACCACTCCTAGGACTGCAAATCATAGATACTTTCGGAATGTCGGATGTACCATGACGTGAAAGTACGCATCTTTGAGATCTATGCTCGTTGCATAATCGTTCACCCGAATACTCACTCTGACCGATCGAATCGTCTCCATATAAAACTTCGGAGCGACGATCAGCTTGTTTATCCAGCTCAAATCTATGACTGGACAGAACGAGCCGTCTGGTTTCGGAACCAGAAACAGATGGCTGTAGAATCCTGGAGATTCCTGGTTTTCTACGACCTCTACCGCGTTCTTCATTAAAAGAGACTGCACCTCTGATAACAGAGCGTCTCTTTTCTGCGGATTTGACGGAAGATGAGTCCACTTTGGACTTCGAGTTAATGGAGGCTTTCGTTTGAAGGATATCTTTAGACCTTCCGAAGTCACTCCTCTCACCCAAGGGTCGTCCGTAATCGACGCCCATTCTTGTGAAAAGCTCGACAACCTTCCGCCAACCGGAACGCGATAGAGGTTTAAGCCATCACCTCCTGGACCTGCGAGGCCTGCGGTAGGAGAAACCACGTCTTCCACGACCCGCACCTCGCCCCGTCGACCTCGGGGCGTCCGACCGATTGTCCCGGCCTGAAGGACGTCCCGAACGAGAGTCGCTATCCTGACGGTCTCTCGAATAAGACCAAGATGACGCACCGGAACCTCTATAGGAACCTCTCTTGGGCGCATTAGACCCAGAAGTGCCTGTCTTATTCGTGTCTGCTGTATCCGACTTCTTAGGAGCAGATTTGAACAACAGAGAATCCTTAGCTTTCTTTGTAATTTTATCATAAAAAGCGGAAAGCTTGCCGTCAAAGAGAAGTTCTCCTGAGACCGAAGCGACTCTAAGAGAGTTCTTCACCTTAGAATCCACTAGTGTGGATGTAGCTAGGGCTGCGTCACGTCTAACCAACTCCAGATTTGCCACTGAAAGGGCGGAGTTACACGTGGAATAAGCTACTGCCCTTGAAAGAAGTCTTAAAGAGGATTGTATATCCTGAAACTCTTTCCCCTGAAGGCGCAGTGATAACGCCTTAGTAAGGTGATCTGCGTAAGATAAGGCATCTAAATTGGCTCTGTTAGACGCAATAGCTGTTTCCAACACCGCGGTTGGAATAGAAGCTGACGACGGTAATGATAGCTCTAAGTCTTCCGCCTCGTCGTCCATACGCAGAGGAACTCTCGGTATACCCTGTCCTGCCGTATCGAATTTATTCCTTGCATTAATGAAAGGCAGGTTGAGAGTATTAGCGGGCAAGAAACCTGCTTTCCCCGTCCTGGAAGCAAGTTTAAATATAGCGTCGTTCAATAATTCAAATGTTCTTGCAACATTATTGGACTGCGACGGAAACTCGGGAGCGATGTCCCTGAACCGCTCAAAAGTCCAATGACGCTATAATTCTCTTGTCCGGAAGCGCAGCAGTCTGGCCCGACGGAACAACTTGAGGGAGAAAGTGCCGGATGAAGTCCACGGCAGCTTTATGTTGTTCCGAAAGGGATAGCTCCAAGTCATCCGTATCCCTTTCACCATCCGGTCGGACCTCATGATGTTCCCGGTCGTCCGCCCCCGATGCTTCGGCGGAGCGGACCCAGCGCCGTCGGATAATTCTCGATCCGACACCGTTTCTGTCGGTTGCTGGGATGCTGCGATAAGCTGTGCTATCTGCACAAGAATGTCCGGCGTCGAGACCTGCGGAGGCGCAGTCTTTCACTGCTTCGCCGTGGGCAGCTCCGCATCAGATGGCTCCCGCATACTTTTCCTATGCGAACGTCCGGAGTCCATCGGTCTCGAATCCCTGGCTGCCGGATGGTGTGACCTGGTCGCCGAAGAATCCTTGATCGGCGAAGCTGGTAATATATCGGCGGTCACGCAGCCAAGGTGCGGTCGTGTGCGCTGACGAGAAGAGGAAGCCTTAACAGTCTCTGCGGACTGCTTATACAACGGAGCGTCCCGAGCGACGGACGTATGCTCCGCTAAAGACACATTTTGTACCACAACATCTGGTCCCAGATGTTGTTGTACGAGAGAGGGGCCTCTCTCGCTCGCGGCCCGGCTGGACCTGGACGAGCTAGGAACCGGACTCAAAGGCTTCCTCCGTTCTCGCTTACTATCCGCCGTCACTGGGTGTGCATCTATTATGTTTATAGTGCTCGCATCACCCAAAATTTCCTCTTGGACCACATCGGACGAACCCGGCTGCCGAACCATTCGGTGAATGGACGCTACACCGGGCGAGCTAGCGGACGACATTTGTCTAATCTCCATGAGCACTTTTGCCGCTAGCTCTGAATTCATTTGTGACGACGGACGCACACTTGAAGAAGATAACATGGAAACATCACCCTGTTCTGGTTCCTCTGAAATAGAAACTGAGAGAGTAGAGTGACCTTGCGGAGAAAGAGCCGGAATCGCTCTTTCTCCAGAAACAACATATCGTGACACACGTTTCCAATGTTTCTCATCCCAATGTTCACATATAGGACAGGGATTAATGCGAGAACACTGACTACAATTAATACAATGATCATGAAAGTCAGAGGAAGATTTCTTCCTATTACAATTTGAACAATGTCCCTTCATTGTGAAAGAACAACAATAAGTCCTAGTTACTCGCAAAAACCCCTGACACAAAGATACATAATAACATGATCCATTAATAAATGAAAAAACAATTGCAAAACAAAATAATTTTGAAAAAATATTTTTTCAGCGAAGCCCAAGTTGCTGAAAAGTAACGTTGAGCCCCGATAGATCCGATGGCAAAGTGTGGTCAAAAATTTTAAATTTATATTAAATAATTAATGAGACACTTTCGGATAATATAAATGTATCTTATAGTGAGATAAACTACAGCAAAGGCAAACAGCCCCCCTCAAAAAAGGCTGTTGCCAATGAAAACAAACAGTGTAAAAACACCAGAAAACATGACTCCAGGCACTGAAAAAACTGGCCCGGAATCAGTCATCAATTACACTCTATCTGATGCAAAACAGAGACTCCCAGGGGAGAATCTGTAGAACATCAGATGGAAGATGCAGAACACAAACGTTATACACCCATGGGTGAAAACGTAACTATGGGGAAAATAACAGAAAACATTCTGTAACCAAGCAACTCTCCCAGGAAATTTTAGAAATGAAATTTCTCAAAAATATGCCAAAAGCATGGGAGAATTGCAAGGGGGGACTTTAGAAGGCTAGGGGAGAGGAAACACTGAATAAGCAGTGCAACAATTAGAAAGAATGACAACAAGAGGCCCATGCCTCGAAAATAGGCAACTTAACATAATTTCATCAAAAAATTTTAAGTACAGCCCTGATTATTTTTTGTCACTTCTTTTTCCTCTCCTCCTTCTATCCTCCTTAGAATCACATTTTCTCCAAGAATTACGTGTCTGGCATCCTTTAAACTGAGATTTACAAGCACAAAGATCAGTGAGATGTTGACTGATGAAGGGCCAAACAGAGAATGATAATTGGCGCCAATTTCGGGACGTCTGCGTCACTGCGCATGCGCAGTAGAGGCGTAGTATGGAGGTCCTTTAGGACATGATTTCTTTTTGTTTTGGATGCAAATTTTGGGGATTGGGGGGTAAAATTTGTGTTTGGCCCTGGTTTTGTTAGAGTTAGCACCAGCTAAGTCTGGGTCATTGGTACAGTATAAAAATATAAACAAGCGAATTGTTAGCATTATGTCCTGGCCATATGACTGGGAAGTGTTGAAAATACAAGGGGTTTTCAAGACTTTCCCCCAACACTCAAGGGCTGCTTAAGGGTTAATCTCAAATTCAAGACTTTTTTAAAGCAAAGGCTGTTTTCAAGGGTTTTTCAAGAGCTGTGCGAACCATGCATAAGGAATATACTTGTGATATTTCCTCATCCTAGTTGAAACACCTCTTGACTTGGCACGCAGAAAGCCTTGTGTGTTGCATCTAGAGTTAGAGAGAAGGAGGGATATTATGACCATAACCTTTGACCTTCAAAAACAATGGAGGTTATCCTTATGCCAAAAGGAATGTACATGTGTAATTTCCACTTTCTAGGTGAAACCTTCTTGACCTAAAGTGAAGAAAGAGTTGCCTCTACAGACAGACAGACAGACATGAGGTGAACAGATGGACGGATGACAGATGGATGAAAGGAAGGACAGATGGATGGATAAACAGACGGACAGACAAACAGATCTAGACCTTCAAAATCAACGGGGATTATCCTTATGCCATAAGGACTTAATGTAAATGTGTAATTTCCTCTTCATAGATGAAACACTTTTTGACTTGAGTGCAGAAAGCATTGTTGACAGACATGGGGAAACCAGAATACCAGTATATAGCATAAAAATTCAAGTAAGTCATTGCAAAGGATATCATCATGAAAATAAAATTTCAATAATGGAACCATGATCTTTACAACATCTTCAACATATGGAGCAAATCCTTCTTTCAACTCTCTAGCATAACAGACCAACATCTGACAAGCTGTAGCTTTCTCTTCAAGACCAGCAGTCCTAATGCCAAAACTTTGCTATTAAAAAAAACATAAAAAATTATTGATAGAACATTGTCTGTTGTTATTATTTTATTATTACATCTTTTGGTTGGTCCACAGCACCAGATAGAGACAGTTTGTGCCTAAACAGCAATTAGATGGATTTTCCACCTCAGAATTAAAAGAAATGTCTATGTTCTCAGTCACCGTCCACATCATTAAATTTCCGCTGCGTCAAAACTTTTTAATACCCAGTCAGAAAAAAAAAAAAAATTCCACCCAGTCAAAAAAAATTTCCCCAGTCAGTATTTTCGGATCAGAATTTTGAGCACCAGCACTAATACACATTTCTCTGTAGAATTTCAACTTCCTGTTCCTGTTTTCCTCCATATTTTCATGCTTCAAATTTCGGACTATTATATAAATGTTTTCTATGTTGGTACATATAACAATTTTTGAGGAAAATGCAGCTGTTATCTTTTCAAATTAGTGCCGGACTGAACATAATCTTGCAATGGAGCATCTTTGGCATGTCGTCAACAGCCAAGTTGATTGAAGCATTTCATAATATATGCGATAACACCATGTAAAAGATTTCTTCCTAAAATGTGAATATACTTTTTTGGGGTATCTTTTTTCAGATTTCAGAATAAAAAAAAATAAAAATAAAAAGCCTCTCGCCCTCATAAAAAATTTGAGGCACAATTGCCTGAGAACATAGACATTTTTTTAATGGCCTTAGTAATATTTTCTGAAAAGAAAACCGCAGGCATTAGGCCCTGCAAATCTTAAATCAAAATCAGTCTCAAATCGAATTCATCCACTTTTCAGATTGTAAATATTGCACTTTTTGACAATCCTGGCATGCAGCAAATATTGTCTGTCTACACTCAAGTATTGGTAGTGTGCAAAATTATTTTTGGCCATCAAAATTTGTTCACATGTCTTTGCCTTGTTACAATTTATAGGAGAATGCCTATGGGTACTCTCCTATAAATTGTGACAAGGCAAATCCTAAGACTAAATAATATCACTTCAAAGATAATATGAAGCACAGCCACCAGGTCAAAATGTCCTGCCACAAGTAGTTGATGCAGGTCATTTTAATTTGAGGCAGGTCATTTTCCATGTATTGCTTTACGCATTGTAAATTTCGAGGTCAACTCCCATCTGCTAACAAAGTGAATTGAAAATTAGACTAAAGTCGAGAAGAAAACAAATGAAACATGAGAGTAAATTATGTAAAATATTTTATTTTCCTATATATTCTGCAAATTGAGATAATATAAGGTCTACTGGGATAGCAGATAACAAATTTCCCTGCAATGTGTACATGTAAATAGTGTTACTGCCCAAGGTTGAAGAAACACACAAATAATTGTGTTACTCACGTATACTGGTGTGGAGGACCAAAAGTGAGAGAGATTTTTCCCTTTTGGACTGACTGCAACAATGTGTAGACAACAAATGTCTGATTGTGGGCATAACGAACATGACACGGGACAAGTAACAAATTACTAAGTTTACGTTAGTGAATGAAATGTGTTCTTTGTTGTTGTGATCCCTACATTAAGAACAAGAGTCTTGCAGTTTGGCTCGACAAGATTGCCCATACGTTTATGAAGACAGACTGCTTCAAAATAGAATACAACTGTATATTGAAAACTTACAAGTTACACTTTTTAATCGATTGTTGTATTTTTAGTAATGTGTTGGTATCAGGGAAAAGCCCATGATTATTCATGTCCACTTTTTTGGCTGTTTTTGAGTTTATCGGAATTATTTTTCATAATGTTTTCTTTGCGAACAGACTTATGGCAATTTTGTCGTTAATTCACAATGGAAATTAAGTTTATACCAGTGTTTTTGAACCTGGGATTCTGAAAGTTAAAAAATTTATAGTAATTTCTATATTTTTTATACTTACCAATGACCCAGACATAGCTGGTGCTAACTCTTAAAATATAGGGCCAAACACAAATTTTGCCCCCCAATCCCCAAAATTTGCATCTAAAACCAAAGAAAACATGTCCTGAATGGCCCTCCACACTTCACCTCTACTGTGCATGCGCAGTGTCAAGGACGTTCCGAAATTGGCGCCATTAATCATTCTAATATCCAGTGCCTGGTAAGCGCTATGTACTCAGCGGGGAGGCAAGAGTTCCCAACTCCTGGGAGGGCCATCCCCGTCTGGGTCATTGGTAAGTATAAAAAATATAGAAATTACTATAAATTTTTTAACATTTTTATACTGTACCAATGACCCAGACATAGCTGAATAGTAAAAAGGCTGGAGGGCCAAGGATATAGAGCAAGATGGAATACGCTCAATAATATAAAATAGAGTCATCCCCTCTAGGGAAAAAGAAGTAATAGGCCTTACATGTATCTTTCTTATTTATGATAAATTAGAAAGATACAACACCTTCCAAAATTGAGCATCATACATCCATGTACTCTATTAATATCCAATATAATCTTTATACTAATAATTTTTAAAGTAAGCCAATAAATAAAGTAAGTCTAGAGAATAGAGACTCTTATACTCCTTAAAAGTGTCTGAGGATTGCATAATCATGTCCGTTGACACGTGCTATATTCAAAAGCTATACTTTAAAAACTAAGACTTGAATGAATTTTTAATAAAACATAAACTTCTCACTAAACAACCATCCCAATAACAGCTCAGAATTACTAACTCCGGAGGAGGTATCCCCTTGTTTTCATAGTAAAACAGGTGACCCAAGGGAACACCCTCCCCCCCCCCCCTTTTTCTTGCCCTGGGTCAAATAGCCCAGAGCGAAGAGGGCAGCAGAACGGACTCACTGCCGAAACAGACAGCCTACCTAGCTATAGTAGCAACTGTTAAGTGAATGACATTCTGAGCAGTAGATAATAGACCTAACAATAGAGGCCTCCAGAAATGGACTCGATATTTCTGAGATAAAAATTCATGAATGTGGATGGCTGAGCGCAATGAGCAGCCTTCAAAAATCTTAAATAGCGACACTATTGATGTAAGCCCAAGATGTAGAAGAACTCTTACTTCATGAGCCGAAATCTGAAGCACAACTGCTGAGTCAATGATATACCATAAGCAGTACCGATAGTTAATTGAATCCATTAGCAATAGAATGGAGCGTAACGTCCTTCTATTAGGCATCAAAGACAGAAGAAGCTTACGCCCGTAGTAATAAACAGATATCTGTTTATAAATACATAAACTCTAACCGGACAGAGTAAAGGCCTATGCCCGTACGAAGACGGAAGGACCTTAATAACAATAGGTTCCGGATATTAGGAGCCTAACTCTTATGCAAAAATCCAACCTAAATAGTAAAGGAAGTAGTGATTCCGAAACTACGAAAGTGAAAATCATCCATCGATAGTGCATGAAACTCACTGACTCTTCAGTAAAAGAGAAGCCAACAGAATTACTGTCTAAAAGGTCAGAATTTGAAAACTACTGTTTCCAGAGGCTCAAATGATTACTTAGCTAAATAAGAACCGAAGTTAAATTCCATATAGCAATTTAATCTAAAGATTCTAAGTCTATTTATCAAAAAGTTACTAACTGACTTAGATAAAGAGACATAAGACTCAATTGTAAACTATCATAGAGTGCATAGGTATGAGGTAACATAAACCTATAACCTTAATAATAACAGGCTGCAGTAGATCTTGTCAAACAAGTATACTAAAAAGTTGCAATGAGTAGTATGGAGGGATCAACAATATGAACATAGTGATCCCTACACCACGACGGAAGAGCCTCCACTTTAGCCGCATAGAATAGCGAAGAAGAGGATCTCCTATAGTAAGAAATCGCGTCCAAAGCTCGTCCAGTACAGTGCTTACAATGCAATACGGACCACACAACGGAATACATGAAGGTTGCGACCTTGCTGGTTGTGATAAAGATGACACGATTTACCCAGTGAAAAAGATCCTCACATAGAGGAAGATTTCACGTTAAGACCCACAGTAGACAAGAGAGTAAATTACCCACAGTCTCTGTGAAGATAGAGATGCTATCAACAGAAATGTATTGTGGTTGTTTATCTTAGCAATACCTGCTGAAACAACAGCGCCGGAGGATACGCGTATCCTATCATTCCGTCCTATAGATCAATAGAGCGTTAACAATATTAGCTCAGAGATCCGGACAAGCCAACACATACGTCTGCAATTGATTAGCAAGCTGTGTCATAAATAAATCATCATTGGGCGCTCCCATAGATAGCAAATCTGATTGAATACTTGTTTGTTGAGAGTCCATTCTGACAGCAACAAGCGACCCGTAAGAGAACGGGAGTCCGATAAAACAATCAGACGACCCGGAATATGACGGACCAAAACTAAACTTGGTGTAATATAACCAACAGACGGATTCTTTCCATTAAATTGAATAACGGAAACTAAAGAGTGCCTCCCTGGTTCCGGAGATACGCCACTACTGTCGAATTAAAGGACAGGAATTTGGGCATGCGTTTCTGAATAATGTTCATGCAATGACATAAAGCAAGCCTAAAAAACATTATTCCGCGGAAGAAAACTGATTGCTAAAAGACTGCGGAACCCAAAGACCCTGGCACTTCGAATCCGTAGGGATCAGTATTATATCCCAATCTGTTTGACTGGCAACCGTCATAACAGCCACACTCGGGTCCGGCAACTGCGGCGGCACTCTCTGAGTCAACCACCGAATGTTTGCCCCAGTCTGAATCTCTTGTAACACTAGATAGACAAGAGAATGTGTAAATCGAGCAATTCATGCAATTTCATGGATTGCCGAAAAGTTGCCGTCGAAGAGAAGCTCCTCCGAGAACGAAGCGACTCTGAGAGAGTTCTTAACCTTACTATCCACGCGTGTGGATGTAGCTAGGGCTGCGTCACGTCTAACTAACTCCAATCAGCCACTGAAGGGCGGAGTTATACGTGAACAAACTACTGCCCTCAAAAGAAATTACATTGAGAATAATATCCCGTAAATCTTTTCTTGAAGACGTAATGATAACGCCTCAGTAAGGCGGATTACGTATAATAAAGCGTCTAAGTTAAGTCTACTATACATAATGTCGTTCCCAACATTGAAATTGGAAAAAGACATAAACGGCGAAAAAGAATATATGCAGTCTTTAATCACACCGTCAAGACGCATATGAACTCTCGGTATGCCCTGCTCTGCCAAAATAAACTATTTGTATAAATGATAAAATGGCAGAAATGAGCAACGCGGACAAGAAACTAAACTATCATGCTTATTAGCAGGCTTGTGTATATATATATATAGCGTCGAAAAATAAAACACATGTTGTAATGACAATATTGGACTGCGTCGGTAAGTCAGGGACAATGTCCCTGAACCGATCGAAAAATCCGAGTCCAATGACGCTATAAGTCTCTTATCCAAGATCGCAGCAATGAAGTCCGAAATAATAATCACTGGAAGATAATGCCAGAAGATATGAAAGGCATCTTCCGATACTACTAAAGGGAAAACTCGAAATCTTTCGAATCCCTTTCGCCATCCTGTCGGACCCTATAAAGCGTTCGGTCGTCCGTACCTGATGCAACCGCGGACCGCACCGACCCAGCGCCGTCGAATAATTCCTGATTCGACCGAGAAACTATCAATTGCTGGGATGCTGCGAAACAACTGTGCTAACTCGGATAGCACGTCCGTCACTGAGGCCTGAGGAGAAGCGGTCTTACGATGCATTGCCGCTGGAAGCTCCGTGATCGTTACCCCGTGCATACTACCAATATGCGAGCGAACGGAGTGTATAGGCCTCGTGTCCCTTGGCTACCGGATGGCGCGACCTATTCGCCGTGGAATCACTGAATGCCGAAACTGATCGGATACTCGAGGTCACGTAGCCGATGTGCGGTCGTGTGCCCTGCTGTGAGGATGAGGAAGCATTAAAGACAGTCTCTCGGACTGTCAATATAACGGAGCGTCCCGACCAACGGACATATGCTCCGAATGTAAAATATCTGAACCACAACATGCGGTCCCCTATGTTGTTGGGTGAGAGAGGGACCTCTCTCGCTCACAGCCCGGACGGACCTGGACAAGCCAGGAACCGGACTAACAGGCTTCCTCCGATCTGTCCTCAATCTGCCGTCACTGGGTGAGTACTAAAGTAATTAAAGTGCTCGCATCACCCAAATCTCCTTCCTAGACCGCAACGGACGAACCCGGCAGCCGAACCATTCGATGAATGTACGCTACACCGGGTGAGCTAGCGAATGTCACTCCGTAGGCGATAGACATATTCCATGAGCACTTATTGCCGCTAACTCTTCATTAACTATGACGACAGAGGCACACTTTTGAAAGACATCTCCATAACTCTTCGAACAAGAAACCAGAAATGCTTGGTTAGCAAGCATAAAATAATAATATATATAGCGTCGTTCAATAATTCGAAAGTTTGTGTGACATTATTGGACTATGTCGGAACTGAGGGACGATGTCCCTGAACCGAACCAAAAATTTCTAAGTCCAACGACGCTATCAGTTTCTTATCCGGCATCGCAGCATTCTGGTCCGACGAAAGAAGCTGTAGAAGACCAAGTCAGATGACATACACAACAGCATATGTTGTTCCGAAAGGGAAAGCTCGAAATCCTCCGAATCCCTTTCGGTATCCCGTCGGACCGGATGAAACTTTCGGATGTCCGTACCCGCATCCGCGGAGCGTCCCGACCCAGCATCGTCGGATAAAATATATGCGACAGATTCAGTTGATGCTGGGATGCTGCGATAAACTGTGTTATTAAGGAAAGCACGTCCGTTCCCGAGGCCTGTGCAGTAGCGGTCTTACGATGCATTGCCGCCGGAAGCTCCGTGTACGTTGACTCCCGCACACTTCCTATGCGAACGTCCGGAGTCTGCAGGCCTCGTGTCCCTGGCTACCGGATGGTGTGACCTGGTCGCCGAAGAATCCTTGATCGGCGAAGCTGGTAATATATCGGCGGTCACGCAGCCAAGGTGCGGTCGTGTGCGCTGACGAGAAGAGGAAGCCTTAGCAGTCTCAGCTGACTGCCTATACAACGGAGCGTCCCGAGCGACGGACGTATGCTCCGCTTGCGACACATTTTGTACCACAACATCTGGGGCCAGATGTTGTTGAACGAGAGAGGGGCCTCTCTCGCTTGCCGTCCGGATGGACCGGAACGAGCTATGAACCGGACTAAAAGGCTTCCTGCGTTCTCCCTCCGATCCGCCGTCACTGGGTGTGCATTAGGTTAATTTATAGTGCTCGCATCACCCCAAAATTCCTTCTAGACCGCAACGGACGAACCCGGCTGCCGAACCATTCGGTGAATGGACGCTACACCGGGCGAGCTAGCGGACGTCAAAGGCCGTCAAACCTACTAGGGTCCTCTTAGGCAATTGGCGTATTTACATGAGCACTTTTCCGCTAGCCCTTCATTAATTGTGACGACGGAGGCACACTGTTGGAAGACATCACAGATACATCACCCTAATCTTGATCGTCTGAAATAGAAATTGATAAAGTAGAGTGACCCTGCGGGGAAAGGACCGGAGTGTCCAAATCCCCAACAACATACCGTGACATACGCTTCCCATATTGTCATCGAAATCATACGATACAGAACAGGAGTTAATGCGAGTACACTGACCACATATAGAATGATAATAAAGTCAGAGGAAGACTTCCTCTTAAAACAATTGATCAATATCCTTTCAATGTGAAAAGAAAACAAGTCCTGGTACTCGCACTAACCCCTGGCAATCAAAATACCTAATAATAATATGATCCATTAATATAGAAAAAATAATTGAAATCAAAATATTTTGAAAAAATATTTTTTCAGAACAGCCCAAGTTTCTGAAAAGTAACGTTGAGCCCCAATGGATCCCAAGCCTAAGTGTGGACAAAAATTTTAAAAATATTTTAAACAATTTATTCAACACTTACGAACAATAATAATGTATCTAGTTATGATTAAAATAACATCAAGATATTATTTTTTAGAAATCCCCCCCTCACACAGAGGGCTGATGTAAATGTAAACAATGAGTGTAAAAACACTAAAATAAGACTCCAGGCACCCAGGCCCGAAATCAGTTACCAAAAATACACTATCTGATGCAAAACAGAGACTTCCAGGGAAGAAACTGCAGAACATCAGATGGTAGATGCAGAACACAACGCCTAACCACCCGTAGGTGAAGACGTAAACATGGGGAAAGAACAGAATTCATTCTGTTATTCAGCTAAAACTCCCAAGAAAATTTAGTAATAATAATTACAAAAACTATGCCAAAAGCATGGGAGAATAGCAAGGGGGAACTTAAAGGACAGGGAGAGAGGAAAACACTTAAAAAACAGTGTAACTAAATAATCAGAATGACAACAAAATGGCTGCTGCCTTGAAAATAGGTAACTTAACATAATTTCATTAAAAAATTTTAAGTTACAGCCCTGATAATATTCTGACACACATTCTTTTTCTCTCCTCCTTCTCTATCCTCCTTAGAATCACCATTTCACTAATATTTATGTGTCTGGCATCATTTAAACTGAGATTTATAAGCACAAAGATCAGTCAGATGTTAACTGATGAAGGGCCAAACATAAAATGATTAATGGCGCCAATTTCGGAACGTCCTTGACACTGCGCATGCGCAGTAGGGGCGAAGTGTGGAGGGCCTTTCAGGACATGTTTTCTTTAGTTTTAGATGCAAATTTTTGGGATTGGGGGGCAAAATTTGTGTTTGGCCCTATATTTTAAGAGTTAGCACCAGCTATGTCTGGGTCATTGGTACAGTATAAAAATATTTTAAGTTACAGCCCTGAAAACATTCTGTCACACATTTTTCCTCTCCTCCTTCTCTATCCTCCTTAGAATCACCATTTCACTAATATTTATGTGTCTGGCATCATTTAAACTGAGATTTACAAGCACAAAGATCAGTCAGATGTTAACTGATGAAGGGCCAAACTTAGAATGATTAATGGCGCCAATTTCAGAACGTCCTTGACACTGCGCATGCGCAGTAGAGGTGAAGTGTGGAGGGCCATTCAGGACATGTTTTCTTTGGTTTTAGATGCAAATTTTGGGGATTGGGGGGCAAAATTTGTGTTTGGCCCTATATTTTAAGAGTTAGCACCAGCTATGTCTGGGTCATTGGTACAGTATAAAAATATCCCACATTAGTAGTGAAGGTGATAGTGTTCCCGACACTACGATAGTGAGAATCATCCACCGACAGTGCATGAAGCTCACTGACTCTTCTAGCAGAAGAGAAAGCTAAGAGAAAAGCTGTCTTATAAGACAAGAATTTGAAATCTACTGTCCCAAGAGGTTCAAATGGCTTTTCCTTCAGTTTAAGAAGAACCCAAGCTAAATTCCACTTAGGAATTAACCTAAGAGTTCTGGGTCTATTTATCGAGAAGTTTCTAACTAACTTAGATAAAGAGACATTAGATCCAATTTGTAAACTATCATGATGTGCATAGGTATCAGATAACATAGACCTATAACCCTTAATAGTAACAGGCTGCAGTTTGATTTCGTCAAACAAGTATACTAGAAAGTTTGCAATGTCTGGTATGGAGGGATCGAAAATATCAACAGAATGATCCCTACACCAACGACAAAAGACCTTCCACTTAGCCGCATAGTTTAGCGAAGAGGAGGTCCTCCTACAGTTAGAAATCGCGTCCACTGCTCGTCCTGTAAAGTGCTTGCCGTGCAAGAAGGACCGCACAACGGAAAAACGTGAAGGTTGAGACCTTGCAGGTTGTGATGAAATTGACGCGGTTTCCCCTGCGAAAGAAGATCCTCCCGTGGAGGAAGCTTTCGCGGTAGGTCCCACAACAGACACCTGAGTAGATTTATCCACGGTCTCTGTGGAGACAGAGATGCTACCAACAGAATCTTGCATTGAGATTGTTTTATTTTTAGCAATATTTGCTGAATCAACGGCGTTGGAGGATACGCATATCCTATCATTCCGTCCCAAGGGATCGACAGAGCGTCTACTGCAAATGCTCTCGGATCCGGACACGGAGACACATACGTCTGCAACTGATTGTTGAGATGTGTCGCAAATAAGTCTATCATTGGCCGTTCCCATTGGTAGCAAATCTGATTGAATACTTGTTTGTTGAGAGTCCACTCCGACGGCAACAAGCAACCCTTTCGTGAAAGGGAGTCTGCTAGTACATTCAGACGACCCGGTATATGACGGACCGAAAGTAGAACTTGATGTTCTAGAGCAAACAGAAGGATTCTTTCCGTTAGATTGAATAACGGAACTGAATGAGTGCCTCTCTGGTTCCATATATACGCCACTTCTGTCGTATTGTCGGACAGGATTTGGACATGAGCATTGTGAATAATGTCCATCCAATGACGTAACGCAAGCCAAATTGACATCATTTCCTTGATGTTTATGTGCTTGCGTAGGAGTTGCGGATCCCAAAGACCCTGGCATCTCGAATCCGTTGGGATCAATGATGCACCCCAACCTGTTTGACTGGCGTCCGTCATAATCGTAAAACTCGGATTCGGCAACTGCAGCGGAACTCCCTGAGTTAACCACTGAATATTTGTTTGCCCAAGTCTGAATCTCTCGTTTCACTTGATCTGACAATAGAACGTCCATGTCGAGCGAATGAATTTTCACACTCCAATTCTGAGTCAAGAAAATTTGGAGAGGACGAGTGTGTAACCGCCCCATCGGAATGAGATCCGCAGCGGCTCCGCACAGACCTATCAGTCTCATGAACTCCCTCGCTGTGACTTTGTCTGCGTGAAGACAATAGCGAGCGTAACAACTGACTAATTTCGCTCTGGTTAACGGCAGACGAACGAGATTGTTGTGCGTCTCGAAGCTCATTCCCAGACGTGTGAATGACTTGGACGGCACCAGATCCGACTTCTCCTCGTTTATTATAAAACCGAGACGTCGGAGCAATAGAAGCAGATTCTGCACATCGTTCTGAAGCGTTAACTCGTTGCCGTACCTCTGAAGAATGTCGTCCAGGTAGGCCGACGTTACCGCAGACGAATGAGCTCGGAAATACATCATTACCGAGTTCATTACCCGAGTGAAAGCCCAGGGTGCTAGGTTCAATCCGAAGCACATCGCCCGGAATTGATACACCACTCCTAGGACTGCGAAGCGTAGATACTTTCTGAATGTCGGATGTACCATGACGTGAAAGTATGCATCTTTGAGATCTATGCTTGTAGCATAATCGTTCACCCGAATACTCACTCTGACCGATCGAATCGTCTCCATATAAAACTTCGGAGCGACGATCAGCTTGTTTATCCAGCTCAAATCTATGACTGGACGGAACGAGCCGTCTGGTTTCGGAACCAGAAACAGATGGCTGTAGAATCCCGGTGTTTCCTGGTTTTCTACGTCCTCTACCGCGTTCTTCATTAAAAGAGACTGCACCTCTGATAACAGAGCGTCTCTTTTCTGCGGATTTGATGGAAGTTGAGTCCATTTTGGACTTCGAGTTAATGGAGGCTTTCGTTTGAAGGATATTCTTAGACCTTCCGAAATCACCCCTCTCACCCAAGGGTCGTCCGTAATCGACGCCCACTCTTCTGAAAAACTCGACAACCTTCCGCCAACCGGAACGCGATAGAGGTTGAAGCCATCACCTCCTGGACCTGTGAGGCCTGTGGGAGAAGAAACCACGTCCTCCACGACCCGCACCTCGTCCCGTCGACCTCGGGGCGTCCGACCGATTGTCCCGGCCCGAAGGACGTCCCGCACGTGAGTCGCTGCCTTGACGGTCTCTTGAATAAGACCAAGAGGACGCACCGGAACCTCTATAGGAACCTCTCTTGGGCGCATTAGACCCAGAAGTGCCTGTCTTACTTTTATCTGCCGTGTCCGTCTTCTTAGAAGCGGATTTAAACAGCAGAGAATCCGAAGCTTTCTTAGTAATTTTATCGTAAATTGCAGAAAGCTTGCCGTCGAAGAGAAGTTCTCCGGAGACCGAAGCGACTCTGAGAGAGTTCTTCACCTTACTATCCACGAGTGTGGATGTAGCTAGGGCTGCGTCACGTCAAACCAACTCCAGGTTTGCCACTGAAAGGGCGGAGTTACACGTGGAATAAGCTACTGCCCTTGAAAGAAGTCTTAAAGAGGATTGAACACCCTGGAATTCTTTCCCTTGAAGACGCAGTGATAACGCCTTTGTAAGGTGGTCTGCGTAAGATAAAGCATCTAAACTGGCTCTGTTAGACGAAATAGTCGTATCCAACACCCCGGTTGGGATAGACGTAGACGACGGTAATGATAATTCTAAGTCTTCCGCCTCGTCGTCCATACGCAGAGGAACTCTCGGGATACCCTGTCCTGCCGTATCGAATTTATTCCTTGCATTAATGAAAGGCAGGTTAAGAGCATTGGCAGACAAGAAACCCGCTTTCCCTGTTTTGGAAGCAAGCTTGAATATAGCGTCGTTCAATAATTCAAATGTCCTTGTGACATTATTGGACTGAGACGGAAACTCAGGAGCGATGTCCTTGAACCGCTCGAAGAAATCAGTGTCCAATGACGCAATAATTCTCTTGTCCGGTACCGCAGCAGTCTGGCCCGACGGAACAACCTGAGGAAGAAAGTGCCGGATGAAGTCCACGGCAGCTTTATGTTGTTCCGAAAGGGATAACTCCAAGTCATCCGTATCCCTTTCACCATCCGGTCGGACCTCATGATGCTCCCGGTCGTCCGCACCCGATGCTTCGGCGGAGCGTACCGACCCAGCGCCGTCGGATAATTCCCGATCCGACACCGTTTCTGTCGGTTGCTGGGATGCTGCGATAAGTTGTGCTATTTGAGCAAGCACGTCCGACATCGAGGCCTGCGGAGGCGCAGTCTTTCGCTGCTTCGCCGAGGGCAGCTCCGCATCTAGTGACTCCCGCATACTCTTCCTATGCGAACGTCCAGAGTCAACCGGCCTCGTGTCCCTGGCTACCGGATGGCGTGACCTGGTCGCCAAAGAATCCCTGATCGGCGAAGCTGGTAGAATATCGGCGGTCACGTAGCCAAGGTGCGGTCGTGTGCGCTGGTGAGAGGAAGAAGCCTGAGCAGTCTCAGCGGACTGCCTATACAACGTAGCGTCCCGAGCGACGGACGTGTGCTCCGCTAACGACACATTTTGTACCACAACATCTGGTCCCAGATGTTGTTGTACGAGAGAGGGGCCTCTCTCGCTCGCAGTCCGGATGGACCTGGACGAGCTAGGAACCGGACTAGAAGGCTTCCTCCGATCTCTCCTACTATCCGTCGCCACTGGGTGTGCACCTTGAATGTTTATAGTGCTTGCATCACCCAACATTTCCTCCTGGACCGCATCGGACGAACCCCGCTGCCGAACCATTCAGTGAATGGTCGCTACACCGGCCGAGCTAGCGGACGACAGCGCCGTCGATCCTACTAGGGACCTCTTAGGCAACTGTCGTATCTCCATGAGCACTTTTGCCGCTAGCTCTGCATTCAATTGTGATGACGGAAGCGCACTTGCGGAAGATAACATGGAAACATCACCCTGTTCTTGTTCCTCTGAAATAGAAACTGATAGAGTAGAGTGACCCTGCGGAGAAAGGGCTGGCATAGCCCTCTCTCCACTAACAACATATCGTGACACACGTTTCCAATGTTTGTCATCCCGATATTGACATATTGAACAGGAGTTAGTGCGAGTACACTGACTACAATTAATACAATGATCATGAAAGTCAGAGGAAGATTTCTTCCTATTACAATTTGAACAATATCCTTTCATTGTGAAAAGTCAACAACAAGTCCTAGTACTCGCACAAACCCCTAAACACAAAGATACATAATAACATGATCCATTAATAATGAAAAAACAATTGAAAATCAAAATAATTTTTGAAAAATATTTTTTCAGCGAAGCTCAAGTTTCTGAAAAGTAACGTTGAGCCCAAATGGATCCCAAGGTTAAGTGTGGTCAAAAATTTTAAAATTATATTAAATAATTAATGCAACACTTACAGATAATAATAATGTATCTTATAGTGAGATAAACTACTCCAAAGGCAAACAGCCCCCCTCAAAAGAGACTGTTGCCAATGTAAACAAACAGTGTAAAAACACCAGAAAACATGACTCCAGGCACTGACAAAACTGGCCCGAAATCAGTCATCAAAATTACACACTATCTGATGCAAAACAGAGACTCCCAGGGGAGAATCTGCAGAACATCAGATGGTAGATGCAGAACACAACGTTTAAACACCCATGGGTGAAAACGTAAACATGGGGAAAATAACAGAATTCATTCTGTAACCAAGCTAATTCTCCCAAGAGAATTTAGAAATGATCTTTCTCAAAAATATGCCAAAAGCATGGGAGAATAGCAAGGGGGGACTTAGAAGACCAGGAGAGAGGAAACACTGAATAAGCAGTGCAACTTTATAGCAAGAATGACAACAACAGGCCCATGCCTCGAAAACAGGCAACTTAACATAATTTCATTAAAAAATTTTAAGTTACAGCCCTGATTATTTTCTGTCACTCCTTTTTCCTCTCCTCCTTCTATATCCTCCTTAGAATCACCATTTCTCCATAATTATGTGTCTGGCATCCTTTAAACTGAGATTTACAAGCACAAAGATCAGTGAGATGTTGACTGATGAAGGGCCAAACAAAGAATGGTGATTGGCGCCAATTTCGGAACGTCCTTGACACTGCGCATGCGCAGTGGGGGCAAAGTATGGAGGTCCTTCAGGACATGATTTCTTTTGGTTTTAGATGCAAATTTTGGGGATTGGGGGGCAAAATTTGTGTTTGGCCCTAGAATGTCTGGGTCATTGGTACAGTATAAAAATATCTTCCTGACAGACAGTTGACCTTGATTTGTGACCATGACTTCCATCGAACAAAAAAAAAAAATTTGTGCATGACAAATCGTCTCTCCATAAGCAACATGTATGCCAAGTTTAAACAAAATCTAACAAAGCATCTCAGAGTTATGGAGCGGACACGAAAGTTAAAAAATTTATAGTAATTTATATATTTTTTATACTTACCAATGACCCAGACATAGCTGGTGCTAACTCTTAAAAATATAGGGCCAAACACA
Source organism: Pictodentalium vernedei (assembly GCA_031216915.1). NCBI lineage: Eukaryota > Metazoa > Mollusca > Scaphopoda > Dentaliida > Dentaliidae > Pictodentalium > Pictodentalium vernedei. Next base: position 92,154,542 of record CM062290.1, on the reverse strand, counting down.
AATTTTGCCCCCCAATCCCCAAAATTTGCATCTAAAACCAAAGAAAACATGTCCTGAATGGCCCTCCATACTTCACCTCTACTGCGTATGCGCAGTGTCAAGGACGTCCCGAAATTGGCGCCATTCATCATTCTTATAACCAGTGCCTGGTAAGCGCTATGTACTCAGCGGGGAGGTAAGAGTTCCCAACTCCTGGGAGGGCCATCCCCGTCTGGGTCATTGGTAAGTATAAAAAATATATAAAATACTATAAATTTTTTAACATTTTTATACTGTACCAATGACCCAGACATAGCTGAATAGTAAAAAGGCTGGAGGGCCTAGGACACAGAGGATATTCCAATAAGCTCAATTATATAAAATAGAGTCATTCCCTCGAGGGGAAAAGGAGTATTAGGCCTTACATGTATCTTTCTTATTTATGATAAATTAGAAAGACACAACACCTTCCATAATTGAGCATCATAACACCCATGTACTCTATTAATATCCAGTATAATCCTTATACTAATAATTTTTAAAGTAAGCCAATAAATAAAGTTAGTCTAGAGAATAGAGACTCTTTATACTCCTTAAAAGTGTCTGAGGATTGCATAATAACGCCCGTTTGACACGTGATATATTCAAAAGCTATACTTTAAAAACTATGACTTGAATGAATTTTTAAAACATAAACTTATCACTTAAAAACCATCCCAGTAACAGCTCAGAATTACTAACTCCGGAGGAGGTATCCCCTTGTTTTCATAATAAAACAGGTGACCGAAGGGAACACCCTCCCCCCCCCCCCCCCCCCCCCAGCCTTCTCCTTGCCCTGGGTCAAATAGCCCAGAGCGAAGAGGGCAGCAGGACGGAGTCACTGCCGGAACAGAAAGCCTACCTAGCTATAGTAGCAACTGTTAAGTGAATGACATTCTGAGCAGTAGATAATAGACCTAACAATGGAGGTCTCCAAAAATGGACTCAATATTTCTGAGATAAAAATTCATGAATGTGGATGGCTGAGCCCAATGTGCAGCCTTCATAAAATCTATAATAGCGACACTATTAATGTAAGCCCAAGATGTAGAAAGCGCTCTTACTTCATGAGCCGAAATCTCAAGCACAAACTGCTGAGTTAATGATATACCATAAGCAGTACCGATAGTTAAATGAATCCATTAGCAATAGAATGGAGCGTAATGTCCTTCTATTAGGCATCAAAGACAGAAGAAGCTTATGTCCTTACTAATAAACTGATATCTGTTTATAAATACGTAAACTCTAACCGGACAGAGTAAAGGCCTATGCCCGTACGAAGACGGAAGGACCTTAATAACAATAGGTTCCAAATATTTATTAGGAGCCTGATTCTTAACCAAAAATCCAACATTAGTAGTAAAGGAAATAGTGTTTCCGATACTACAAAAGTGAGAATCGTCCGCCGATAGTGCACGAAGCTCACAGACTCTTCAGTAGAAGAGAAGACTAAGAGAATAACTGTCTTAAAAGGTCAGAATTTGAAAACTACTGTTTCCAGAGGCTCAAATGATTACTTAGCTAAATAAGAACCGAAGCTAAATTCCGTATAGGAATATAATCTAAGGATTCTAGGTCTATTTATCGAAAAGTTTCTAACTGACTTAGATAAAGAGACATAAGACTCAATTGTAAACTATCATAGAGTGCATAGGTATGAGATAACATAGACCTATAACCTTAATAGTAACAGGCTGCAGTTGATCTTGTCAAACAAGTATACTAGAAAGTTGCAATGTCTAGTATGGAGGGATCAAAAATATCAACATAATGATCCCTACACCAACGACGGAAGAGCCTCCACTTTAGCCGCATAGTATAGCGAAGAGGAGGTTCTCCTACAGTAAGAAATCGCGTCCATAACTCGTCCTGTACAATGCTTGCCGTGCAAGAAGGACCACACAACGGAATATGTGAAGGTTGAGACCTTGCGGGTTGTGATGGAGTTAACACGATTTCCCCAGCGAAAGAAGATCCTCTCATGGAGGAAGTTTTCGCGGTAAGTCCCACAGCAGACACCTGAGTAAATTTACCCACGGTCTCTGTGAAGACCGAGATGCTATCAACAGAATTGTATTGTGGATGTTTATCTTAGCAATACTTGCTGAATCAACAGCGCTGGAGGATACGCATATCCTATCATTCCGTCCTATTAGATCAATAGAGCGTTAACAACATAAGCTCAGGGATCCGGACATAGAAACACATACGTCTGCAACTGAATAGTGAGTTGCATCGCAAATAAATTATCATTGGGCGCTCCCATTGATAGCAAATCTGATTGAATACTTGATTGATGAGAGTCCATTCTGACGGCAACAAGCGACTCTTACGTGAAAAGGAGTCTGCTAATACAATCAGACGACCCGGAATATGACGGACCGAAGCAGAACTTGGTGTACTATAACAAACAGAAGGATTCTTTCCGTTAAATTGAATAACAGAATCGAATGAGTGCCTCCCTGGTTCCGGAGATACGCAACTACTGTCGTATTAACGAACAGGATTTGGACATGCGTTTCTGAATAATGTTCATTCAATGACATAGTGCAAGCCTAAATAACATCATTTCCTGGAAGTTAAGTGCTTGCCTAGAAACTGCGGAACCCAAAGACCCTGGCACTTCGAATCCGTTGGGATCAATATTGTACCCCAACCTGTTTGACTGGCATCTGTCATAATCATAAAACTAGGATCCGGCAACTGCAGTGGCACTCTGAGTCAACCACCGAATGTTTGCCCTAGTCTGAATCTCTTGCTACACTTGATAGACAAGAGAACGTGTATATCGAGCAATTCATAGATTGTTGAAAAGTTGCCGTCCGCAATGCTCTATTCACGGGGTAACGAACACTCCTTTTCACGTAAGAGTCGCTTGTTGCCGTCAGAATGGACTCTCATCAATCAAGTATTCAATCAGATTTGCTATCAATAATGTTCATTCAATGACATAGTGCAAGCCTAAATAACATCATTTCCTGGAAGTTAAGTGCTTGCCTAGAAACTGCGGAACCCAAAGACCCTGGCACTTCAAATCCGTTGGGATCAATATTGTACCCCAACCTGTTTGACTGGCATCCGTCATAATCATAAAACTAGGATCCGGCAACTGCAGTGGCACTCTGAGTCAACCACCGAATGTTTGCCCTAGTCTGAATCTCTTGCTACACTTGATAGACAAGAGAACGTGTATATCGAGCAATTCATAGATTGTTGAAAAGTTGCCGTCGAAGAGAAGCTTCTCCGAGACCGAAGCGACTCTGAGAGAGTTCTTCACCTTACTATCCACGCACGTGGATGTAACTAGGGCTGCGTCACGTCTAACCAACTCCAGGTTGCCACTGAAGGGCGGACTTATACGTGGAAAAACTACTGCCCTTGAAAGAAATCACATTGAGGATCATATCCTGGAATTCTTTCTCTTGAAGACGTAATGATAACGCCTCAGTAAGGTGGTCTACGTATGATAAAGCGTCTAAGTTAAGCCTATTAGACAACATTGTCGTTTCCAACATCGTGGCTGGAATTGACATAGACGGCGAAAAAGATAATTCCCAGTCTTCAGCACCGCCGTCTAGAGACTCTAGACGCATATGAACTCTCGGAATGCCCTGTTCTAACGATATAAATTATTTCCTAGAATTGAAAAAAGGCAGAATAGAGCATTGCGGACAAGAAACTAGACTATCATGCTTGGTAGCAAGCTTATATATAGCGTCGTTAAATAATTTGAATGTTCTAAAGACATTATTGGACTGTGTCGGTAAGTCAGGGACAATGTCCCTGAACCAATCAAAAACTCCGTGTCCAATGACGCTATTAGTCTCTTATCCAGCATCGCAGCACTGCAGTCCGATGGAACAACCTCTGGAAGATAATGCCGGAAGAAATGTATGGCAGCTTCTGTTGTTCCGAAAGGGAAAGCTCGGAATCGTCCGAATCCCTTTCGCCATCCTGTCGGACCCTATAAAGTGTTCGGTCATCCGAACCTGATGCAACCGCGGAGCGCACCGAGCCAGCGCCATCGGATTATTCCTGATCCGACCGAGAATTGTCGTTTGCTGCAATAAACTCTGCTATTTTGGATAGCACGTCCGTCACTGAGGCCTGTGGAGAAGCGGTCTTACTATGCATTGCCGCTGGAAGCTCCGTGTTCGTTACCCCGTGCATACTTCTATTATGCGAGTGAACGGAGTGTATAGGCCTCGTGTCCCTTGGCTATCGGATGGCGTGACCTGTTCGCCGTGGAATCACTGAATGACGAAGCTGGCCGGATACTCAAGGTCACGTAGCCAAAGTGCGGTCATGTGCGCTGCTGTGAGGATGAGGAAGCATTATCGACAGTCTCTCGGACTGTCAATATAACGGAGCGTCCCAAGCGACGGACATATGCTCCGAATGCGAAATGTCTATACCACAACATCCGGTCCCATATGTTGTTGTACGAGAGAGGGACCTCTCTCGCTCGCAGCCCGGACGGACCTGGACGAGCTAGGAACCAGACTAACAGGCTTCCTCCGATTTGTCCTCTAATCCGTCGTCACTGGGTGTGTACTAAAGTCTATTATAGTGCTCGCATCACCCAAATCTCCTTCCTAGACCGCAACGGACGAACCCGACTGCCGAACCATTCGATGAATGGACGCTACACTGGGTGAGCTAGCGAATGTCAACTCTGTCGATCCTACTAGGGACCTCTTAGGCGATTGACGTATTCCATGAGCACTTATTGCCGCTAGCTCTTCATTAACTATGACAACAGAGGCACACTTTGAAAGACATCTCAGTAACTTTGCGAACAAGAAACCAGACATGCTTTTTAATAGCAAGCATATAATAATATATATAGCGTCGTTCAATAATTCGAAAGTTGTGTGACATTATTGGACTGTGTCGGAACTGAGGGACGATGTCCCTGAACCGAACCAAAAAATTTCTGTGTCCACCGACGCTATCAGTTTCTTATCCGGTATCGCAGCATTCTGGTCCGACGAAAGAACCTCTAGAAGATAAAGTCAGATGACATACACAGCAGCTTATGTTGTTCCGAAAGGGAAAGCTCGAAATCCTCCGAATCCCTTTCGGTATCCCGTCGGACTGGATGAAATTCTCGGACGTCCGTACCTACTTCCGCGGAGCGTCCCGAACCAGCGTCGTCGGATAATACATAATGCGACAGAGATTCTGTCGTTGCTGGGATGCTGCGATAAGCTGTGCTATTTGGGATAGCATGTCCGTCACCGAGGCCTGTGCAGTAGCGGTCTTACGATGCTTTGCCGCTGGAAGCTCCGTGTACGTTGACTCCCGCACACTTTCTTATGCGAACGTCCGGAGTCTGCAGGCCTCGTGTCCCTGGCTACCGGATGGTGTGACCTGGTCGCCGATGATTCTCTGATTGGCGAAGCTGACTGGATATCCGAAGTCACTTAGCCAAGAGCGGTCGTGTGCACTACCATGAGGATGAGGAAGCCTTATTGACAGTCTCTCCGGACTGACTATATATCGAAGCGTCCCGAGCGGCGGACGTATGCTCCGAATGCGAAACACTTTGTACCACAACATCTGGGGCCAGATGTTGTTGTACGAGAGAGGGGCCTCTCTCGCTCGCAGTCCGGATGGACCTGGACGAGCTAGGAACCAGACTAAAAGGCTTCCTCCGTTCTCTCCTCTAATCCGCCATCACTGGGTGTGCATTTGATAGATTTATAGTGCTTGCATCACCCAAAACTCCTTCTAGACCGCAACGGACGAACCCGGCCGCCGAACCATTCGATGAATGGACGCTACACCGGGCGAGCTAGCAGACGTCAAAGGCCGTCGAACCTACTAGGGTCCTCTTAGGCAATTGACGTATTTACATGAGCACTTTTCCGCTAGCTCTTCATTAATTGTGACGACGGAGACACACTTTTGGAAGACATCACGGATACATCACCCTGATCATGATCGTCTGAAATAGAGATTGATAAAGTAGAGTGACCCTGCAGGGAAAGGACCGGAATGGCCAATTCCCCACTAACATACCGTGACACACGCTTCCCATGTTGTCATTGAAATTAACACATACAGAACAGGAGTTAGTGCGAGTACACTGACTACATTATACAATGATTATGAAAGTCAGAGGAAGATTTCCTCTTATTACAATTGAACAATATCCTTTCATTGTGAAAAGAAAACAAAGTCCTAGTACTCGCACCAACCCCTGACAATCAAAATACATAATAACATGATCCATTAACATAGAAAAAATAACTGAAATCAAAAAATTTTGAAAAAATATTTTTTCAGAACAGCCCAAGTTTCTGAAAAGTAACGTTGAGCCCCAATGGATCCCAAGTCTAAGTGTGGACAAAAATTCTAAAAATATTTTAAACAATTTATTCAACACTTACGAACAATAATAATGTATCTAGTTATGATTAAATTAACATCAAGATATTATTTTCAAGAAATCCCCCCTCACACAGAGGGCTGTTGGAAATGTAAACAATAAGTGTAAAAACACCAGATCAAGACTCCAGGCACCCAGGCCCGAAATCAGTTACCAATAATACACTATCTGATGCAAAACAGAGACTTCCAGGGAAGAAACTGCAGAACATCAGATGGTAGATGCAGAACACTACGCCTAACCACCCATAGGTGAAGACGTAAACATGGGGAAAAGAACAGAATTCATTCTGTTATCCAGCTAAAACTCCCAAGAAATTTTAGTAATAATATTACAGAAAATATGCCAAAAGCATGGGAGAATAGCAAGATAGGACTTAAAGAAAAGGCAGAGAGGAAAACACTGAACAAGCAGTGTAACTTGATAACAAGAATGACCACAACAGGCTGTTGCCTCGAAAATAGGTAACTTAACATAATTTCATTAAAAAATTTTAAGTTACAGCCCTGATAATTTTCTGTCACTCATTTTTCCTCTCCTCCTTCTTTATCCTCCTTAGAATCACCATTTCACTAATATTTATGTGTCTGGCATCATTTAAACTGAGATTTACAAGCACAAAGATCAGTCAGATGTTAACTGATGAAGGGCCAAACAAAGAATGATTAATGGCGCCAATTTCGGGACGTCCTTGACACTGCGCATGCGCAGTAGAGGTGAAGTATGGAGGGCCATTCAGGACATGTTTTCTTTGGTTTTAGATGCAAATTTTGGGGATTGGGGGGCAAAATTTGTGTTTGGCCCTATATTTTTAAGAGTTAGCACCAGCTATGTCTGGGTCATTGGTACAGTATAAAAATATCTTCCTAACAGACAGAACGATGGGCAAATTGATGGAAATGACAGACAGAATATGCCCCCCAAAAAATTTATCTGGGGCAGAAAAGTTAAAATCTTAAAATCAGATCATGTGAGCTTGTAGAGCCCGTTCCAATGAGGGGGTCACGGGATGTGGCCTTGGTGATTTTTTTTTTTAATTGGAATATAAATTTTTATATCATGTTCGTTGTGAGAGCAAAGAGGTGAAGTCTACTGGTCATACTATATACCTGATCTCCAAGTGTCACAAACTGCCAGTCAGCATCATTCTCTAGATTTTTCATATCTTCAGCTGAAAAAATGGAAATTTCTAATAATTTCTGTATTTATCATACCTACCACTGGTCCAGATATGCTGGCACTCTATTTGTAAGAATTCAGACCAAACTGTGGACCTTTTTGGGTTTGAAGTCCAATGCTATAACCATTGAGCCAACAAGTATTGAAGGGACAATTAACTGCCAATTTTACAATATATCGACTCTTAGATTTTGCTTGCATGTAAAAGAGACAAGCCAGAAAATAAGCAGACTGTCATCTGCAAAATGAGGTCCCCAGAGGGTGAACTTAATGATGCTACCCTGCTGTGCAGGGTAGCATCACTAAATTTACCCTCTGTGAACCTCAATCTGAATGAGGGTCTCAAAACTAAACAGAAAGAGGTATCCAGAGGATAAATTGGCCCACTGTATGGGATAGCATCATCAAATTCACCCTTTGGGGACCTCATTCTGCAAATGTCAGACTGCTTATTTTCAGGTCTGGAAAGAGAATGTAAAAAAAAACCCACTGTATGCAAATTGTAAGACATTAAAAGCAACATGAGATCACTTAAATCTGTAATTAAACAAGAGGCTCCATGGGGACTGAAATGCTCACCTGACAAAGTTCTTTAATGAAGGATTTAATTAGCATCTACGGCTAGTAAACACTACATACACAGAAGGACACATGCGTGTGCATGGGTTAATTGATATGGGACGAGTGCCAGCATGGAAGGATAAAACGAGAGACCGCAGGCCTGGAGTTTTATCCTTCCGTGATGGCACAAGTATCATATCGATTAACACATTCACAAGTGTATGTCATTCTGTGTTTCTTACATGCCTTCCCTTTTATGAAAACAATTATTAGAAGGAAACCCAGCAATTCATTTGACTACAAAAAGAAAACTTTTTATCGCCAACCAAATTATGAGGGGAACCCATGTTACTATTTCATCCCCCGAGTTACAATGTGTTCTATGTGCCTACTGGCACATAGAACACATTGGAACTCAGGGGACAATTTTTAGCAATTGCTACAGATTCAAATTGTAATTGCGGGACATGATTTGTAGAAAATTTCAGTTCAATTTCGCTTCTTTATGAAAATAGTCTGTCAACAATTTCAATTCCGCACATGTGTGAGGAACAGATTTTCATTTTCTGCATGTTTTTTGTGTTGCTGTAGATGTGGATTTCGTAGAACAGGCATGTAATAATGAGCAATGAAGTCATGTAATTATTCAAAACTCTGTTGTCCAGTATGATGATTTTTTCCTGGCATTGAGATGCCATCACACAAATAATGACAAGATTTTCAGTAATGGAAAATAGGAAGCCCAAATAACAACCTAGATATTTAACTTGAACTGTATAGAACCCCACCCCCTCTGCCACCACCCCTAATCAGGATTCTGACCACTGAATCTGAAGATGCAAATTTTCAAAGATTATTCTTCATACTGTTTCGCTGCCAAATGAGACTTAAGTTGAATTATCCAATCGCTACCGATCACAACTGAAGTCAAAATTTGAAACCAGATAGCAGTATGAATGTTCTAGGGAGGTTACTCTCTATGTTTTGTGAGTTACGATATCATGGTGTTCTATTTATGTTCAATGTCAAAGGTCAAGTACAATTTCGTGCCACAACCACCCACGAGAGGAAAACAGCTTGGATCAAAACGTATGTTAGCTTGTTTTGGCTTTGCAAGTCTTTCAGACAAAATGTCTGTGAGGAATTCTACATGGAAACATTTCAAGACAAGTGAGGTTATAGAGAACAATTTTAAGGACTCAGGTAGTGAATGTGGTTCTGAAACTAAGATAGGTAATCTCTCAATGATACGGCCTGTGATATGGACATATTAACACCTCAAGGCCAAGATATGGAGAAATTAATCACTCAAGGCCAAGATTTGGTTCGAAATGGTGGTGCTGTCGGAAATTCTGCAGGATTCAAGGTAGAAGGGTCGTCAGTCAGTAAATGACCCAATTAGTTTTGAATGGCAAATATATGGTTTAAAAGATCTGTTTGCTCCATGGTAAACTCAGCCATACCATTCACGACAAAGCATCTCGGGTATTCAATATACCACCTCCCTACCCTAAAAAAATATCAATATAAGGACTAGCTGGAAAATTTTTTCTTCATTATGCTGTACTATAACCACAACTAGAACTATCACTGAAGGTGATTAATACCCCCACTTTGGGTTTTTAGAGGAATGCACTTCTGATCATGTAGGCGAAGGCCATAAGGAAATGTATACATAAAGATCATTTTTTGTTGTTGAAATTTGTATTTGCATGTGGCCTTCCACAGAACAGCACTGAATACTTAAAGAGCCCACACATATATGGTTTACATTTGGAAAAACACATTTACAATGTGCAACATGTATTCAAAATTGGTTCATTAATGTAGGAGGAGTTGCACACACAAGAATCCCATTTGAAAACCCATAATAAATCCAAGTTAAAGGGAGATAACCTGGTTAAAATTGTCGCAGATCAAAAATTTGGGAATATGCATATGTTCACTTAGTTGTGATAATGTTTGAAAGGTTTCGTCAAAATTGATTGATAAATGTAGGAGGAGTTGCACGCACAAGAATTTCATGTAGAAACCCATAATAAATCTAAGTTAAAGGGAGATAACCTAGTTAAAATTTCCACAGCTCAAAAATTTTGGAATATGCGCATGTTCACTTAGTAGTGATGATGTCTGTAAACTTTCGTCCAAATTGATTGATAAATGTAGGAGGAGTTGCGCACACAAGAATTTCATGCAGAAACCCATATTAAATCAAAGTTCAAGAGAGATAACCTGGTTAAAATTGTCGCAGATCAAAAAGTTTGGAATATGCACATGTTCACTTAGTAGAGATGATGTTTGAAAGGTTTCATCAAAATCGGTTCATTAATGTAGGAGGAGTTGCGCACACAAGAATTTGTTCGAACGGAAAGACATAATAAATCTAAGTCAAAGGGAGATAACTTGGTTAAAATTGTCGCAGATCAAAAATCTTAGAATAAGCGCATGTTCACTTAGTAGTGATGACGTCTGAAAAGTTTTGTCCAAATTGATTGATAAATGTAGGAGGAGTTGCACGCACAAGAATTTCAAGTAGAAACCCATAATAAATCTAAGTTAAAGGGAGATAACCTAGTTAAAATTGCCACAGCTCAAAAATTTTGGAATATGCGCATGTTCACTTAGTAGTGATGATGTCTGTAAACTTTCGTCCAAATTGATTGATAAATGTAGGATGAGTTGCGCACACAAGAATTTCATGCAGAAACCCATATTAAATCAAAAGTTCAAGAGAGATAACCTGGTTAAAATTGTCGCAGATCAAAAAGTTTGGAATATGCACATGTTCAATTAGTAGAGATGATGTTTGAAAGGTTTCATCAAAATCGGTTCATTAATGTAGAGGGAGTTGCGCACACAAGAATTTGTTCGAACGGAAAGACATAATAAATCTAAGTCAAAGGGAGATAACCTGGTTAAAATTGTCGCAGATCAAAAATCTTGGAATATGCTCATGTTCACTTAGTAGTGATGATGTCTGAAAAGTTTTGTCCAAATTGATTGATAAATGTAGGAGGAGTTGCGCACACAAGAATTTCATGTAGAAACCCATATCAAATCAAAGTTCAAGAGAGATAACCTGGCTAAAATTGTCGCAGATTAAAAAGTTTGGAATATGCACATGTTCACTTAGTAGAGATGATGTTTGAAAGGTTTCATCAAAATCGGTTCATTAATGTAGGAGGAGTTGCACACACAAGAATTTGTTCGGATGGAAAGACACAATAAATCTAAGTCAAAGGGAGATAACCTGGTTAAAATTGTCGCAGATCAAAAATCTTGGAATATGCGCATGTTCACTTAGTAGTGATGATGTCTGAAAAGTTTTGTCCAAATTGATTGATAAATGTAGGAGGAGTTGCGCACACAAGAATTTCATATAGAAACCCATATTAAATCAAAGTTCAAGAGAGATAACCTGGTTAAAATTGTCGCAGATCAAAAAATTTGGAATATGCACATGTTCACTTAGTAGAGATGAAGGTTTCATCAAAATCGGTTCATTAATGTAGGAGGAGTTGCGCACACAAGAATTTGTCCAGACGGAAAGACGTACGGACGGACGTACAGGGCGATTCCTATATAGCCCCCACTTCTTCCAAGCGGGGGTATAATAATAGTACAACATGTAGAATAAAAATCCATTATTTGGCTACAAATAGTTTGACACAAAACACAAGAACATGGAGATATTTCCTTACTTTGGAGTGGTGGCCATCTTGGTTGCCAAGGTCATGTAATGTTATATGACTGTGTTTCATATGCAATTCAGCGACCAGACCTATACCTACCAGCATACCCAGTTTCAGCAAGATAGTCCTCTAAATAAAAAAGTTATTCCCCTATATCCAAAATATGTATTATCACTGTATAATTCCACTGGGTGCATGGCAGAGGTATGTACTGTTGTGGTTCTGTATGGCAGTGAAAGAGTTAAAGAGCCCAAATATTAACCTAGGGAGTTGGTTTGAACAATCCTTAATCTGACTCTCATAACAATGATATATGCTAAACATTAAAACATTCTGACTGGTGGTTATGAAGAAGATTTTTAAAGAGTATTCCCCATATTGCCCTAAGGAAAAAATTTGAGCTCCTGTATTGAGCCCAAATATGAACTAAGGGGCTTAATTTTAACAAACTTGTATTTGACCCCTCTAAGGATGATGTGTACCAAATAACAAAAGATTCTGACCACTGGATCTAGAGAAAATTTTTTTTTTTAATTTTTGCAAATAAGATGACTCAGAATTGTTTCCATGCCCCCTCCCCCTTTAAACAAGAGGCCCCAGGGGGCCTGAGGGCGCTCACCTGACATGGTAGCCTAAATATCAACCCAGAGAATTGATTTCCACAAGTTGCATCTGCTCCTCCTAAGAAAAGCAGAAACCAAATATCCAAATATTCTGACCAGTGGATCTAAAAAAAGATTTTTAAAGAATACTCCTCATATTGAACTAAGTCATAATTCGGGCTCCCACAGGGAGCCCATATATGAACCCAGGGACTTGGCTTTAACAAACCTGAATCTCACACCCCTAAGGATTCTGCACACCAAATATCAAAACATTCCGACTGCTGGATCTGAAGAAGAAGATTTTTAAAGAAAATTCCTCATTTTGAACCAAGTTACAATTCGAGCTCCCACAATCAGCCCAAATATAGACCTAGGGATATGGCTTGAACAAACCTGATTCTTACCCCCCTAAGGATGCTGTATAAAAAATATCAAAAGCATTCACCTGCTGGATCTGAAGATTTTTAAAGAAAATTCCTCATTTTGAACTAAGTTGTCATTCAGGCTCCTATAGTGAGCCCAAATATGAACCAAGAGACTTGGCTTGAACAAATTTCAATCTCAGCCCCCTAAGGTTGCTCCATGCCAAATATCAAAACATTCCAATTGCTGAATCTGAAGAAGAAGATTTTTAAAGAAAAATTCCTCATATTGACTAAGTTATAATTTGGGCTCCCACAGGGAGCCCAAATATGGACCCATGGACTTTGCTTTAACACACTTGAATCCCCCCCCCCCCCTCCCAGGATGCTACTCACCACATATCAAACCATTCCGACTGCTGGATCTGAAGAAGAAGATTTTTCAAGAAAATTCCTCATTTCAAACAAAGTTACAATTCAAGCTCCCACAGTGAGCCCAAATATAGACCTAGGGACATGGCTTGAACAAACTTGAATCTCACCCCACTAAGGATGCTGCATACCAAATATCACAAGATTCTGCCTGCTGGATCTTGAGAAGAAGATTTTCAAAGAAATTTGCCTGAAAAGCACTAAGTTCAAATTTGGGCTCCTATACTGAGCCCAAATATAAACCCAGGGGGCCGATTTGAACAAACTTGAATCAGATCCACCCCATAATGCTGCATACCAAATATCACAAGATTCTGCCTGCTGGATCTGGAGAAGATTTTTGAAGAAATTTGCCTGAAATGCACTAAGTTCGAATTTGGGCTTCTATAGTGAGCCCAAATATAAATCCAGGTGGCCGATTTGAACAAACTGGAATCAGATCCACCCCACAATGTTGCATACCAAATATCAAAAGATTCTGTCTGCAGGGTCTGGAGAAGAAGATTTTTGAAGAAATTTGCCTGAAATGCACTAAGTTCGAATTCGAGCTTCTATAGTGAGCCCAAATATGAATCTAGGCAGCCGATTTGAACGAAATAAAATCAGTTCCATCCCACAATGTTGCATACCAAATATCAAAAGATTCTGCCTGCTGGATCTTGAGAAGAAGATTTTCAAAGAAATTTGCCTGAAATGCACTAAGTTCAAATTTGGGCTCCTATACTGAGCCCAAATATAAACCCAAGGGGGCGATTTGAACAAACTTGAATCAGATCCACCCCACAATGTTGCATACCAAATATCAAAAGATTCTGCCTGCTGGATCTTGAGAAGAAGATTTTCAAAGAAATTTGCCTGAAATGCACTAAGTTCAAATTTGGGCTCCTATACTGAGCCCAAATATAAACCCAAGGGGCCGATTTGAACAAACTTGAATCAGATCCACCCCACAATGTTGCATACCAAATAATCATAAGATTCTGCCTGCTGGATCTGGAGAAGAAGATTTTTTAAGAAATTTGCCTGAAATGCACTAAGTTTGAAATCAGGCTCCTATACTGAGCCCAAATATGAACCCAGGGGGCCGATTTGAACAAACTTGAATCAGATCCACCCTACAATGTTGCATACCAAATATCAAAAGATTCTGCATGCTGGATCTGGAGAAGAAGATTTTTTAATGTTTTTCCCATTGCCTACAGTGTTAAAAAGTGCTGACTCAGCACTTTTTCAAAGTCCCGAAACCGTACCCTATGATAAAACCGATGGCATTTTTTTTTTACCAATTCTTTCTGTTGGTCCTAAGGAAGCTTCACACCAAATAAAAATTCTCGGTGCCGTGCTGTTTTGGAGATATGGGCGTTTTAATTTTTTTCTATTTTTAGCTCATGCGGTTCCCATGGGGCTACGGGAAAAAAAAAATCAGCATAAATTAGGTACTTATGACCCAATAAGCCCTCACATAAAATTTGGTTCAAATCAGCCTCTCGGTTTGGAAAATAGAAATTTTGGGCGGGGCCAAAAATTTTGCCCCTCCCATAACGACGCCAAGTATAGCCCCACAAACTTCTCTTGAACAAATCTGAGTCTACACCTCAAAAGGAAGCTGCACACCAAATATCAAGTCTCTGCTACTGCTGGTTCATGCGAAGAAGATTTTTTAAGATTTCAGCACACTTTTTGGGTGTGGCCCTACCCACGGGCGAGGCAACTTGATTTGAACAAAATCAAATTGCGATGTCATAACAAACTATTATCTCAAATATCAATTAAATTGGTTCAGCGGTTTGGGAGGAGAAGATGCAAACACCAAGTTCACGGACGACAGACAGTGAGTGATCACCATAGCTCTCCTGACTGAAAGTCAGGTGAGCTAAAAACACCCTGACATAACCGATGGCAATTAATTTTTACCATTCAATTTACTGGTCCTAAGGATGCTTCACACTAAATAACAGTTCTCTGTTCCATGTGGATGGGAAAATGGGCATTTCAAAATATATCTATTTTTAGACCCTGGGGTTCCCACGGGGTCACAACGAATTTTTTTTTTTTTTTTTTGGCATGTGTCAAGTGATTATGCCCCCAGTAATAAATACCACATACCAAATCTGGTTCAAATCAGACCATAGATTCAGAAAATAGAAATTTTGGGTGGGGCCAAAAATCTTGCCCTGCCCATTACAAAAGCAAATATTGATGCACAAACTTCGTTTGAACAAATTTGATTTTACACCTCAAAAGGAAGCTCCATTCCATATATCAAGTCATTGCACCCATTGGTTCATGAGAAGATGATTTTAAAAATATTTTGGAGCATTTTTCCCACCCCCTCCCTATGGAGCTGGGCATGTTGACTTGAACAAAAATGCAACGCCCCTTCAGGACCTTCACTCACACAAACTTTCACTTGAATTGGTGTAGTGGTTTTAGAGGAGGAGTCCAAAACATAGTGTCTACGGACAACGGATGGACAGAAGATGGACAGAGAGCGATTAGATAAGCTCAGCTTGACTTTGCCAAGGTGAGCTAAAAAAAAACCTGGTTAGGTTGCAAAGACACCTGCTAAACATTTTTAATCCTTCCCTCTATTACTCGAATTGCATATTTAAAACTTACAATCAACAACAGCTATTTCTGGTTTTATAGATGCTGACTTCAAGACAGGTTCCATCACTAGAGGTAGATATTGCTGGAATTCTTTACCCATTATTCTGCACATCCTTGCCCATGCCGATATCATGTATGCAATCTACAAGGAGAAATTGATGGTACATCATAACACTATACTACAAGAATAAGTTGACTCACCATCAGGTTTATCCAATCAGAGCACCAGAAGTGGAAACCTGCAAAACCTAGCGATTGTCTGTTGCTCAGTATACCCCCATTGTGGCATACTGCCTAGTGTGGGTGACAGAAAAGGGGCATTCAATTTTTCTAAGTAAAAAAAAAAATCCAATATGGCCACTAGTCGGCCATCTTGAATTTGATCTGGAAAAAAATTATGTCACACACTGCGCCTCATTGTGTCAAACATTTATATTCTGTTTCATGAAAATGCAGCAAAAACTGTAGAAGTAGTTCGCTCCACAAGTATTTTTCAAAATCCAATATAGCCACCAGTCGGCCATCTTGAATCCAATCGGGAAAAAGATAATGTTACGTACTGCTCCTCATCATGTTGATCATTTTTGGTGAAGTTTCATGAAAATGCGACTAAAACTGTGGAAGTAGTTTGCTCCACAAGTATTTTGTAAAATCCAATATGGCCACCAGTTAGCCATTTTCAAATCGAGAGGGAAAAAAATTAATGTTATGCACTTCCACTCATCATGTTGATCATTTTTGTGAAGCTTCATGAAAATGAAAATGCAGCTAAAACTGTGGAAGTAGTTCGCTCCACAAGTTTACGTAACGATGACAACAGACCGACCAACGGACAAAGTAATCCCCTAAACTTCATTTTGTGGGGGTATAAAGATGTGTTAAGAACTATTCCCACTAATTCTGCATATGACTGATGCAGCTGTGTAAACCTTGAGAATTTTTCATTATCTGCCATTTTTTTTATAAAATGACATTGCAAATAAACTGATTGAACTATCTTACTGGGAGGGAACTAGATTAGTGTCCCCTATAGACTCTCACCACCTAGTCTATCTGGCACAGGGCTGAATACGTAACATTCTCATTCTTCTGCCCTCTTTGGAAAAGGGTCCATGGCCTTTGCCATTGGGAAATTGGTGTCATGAGGGCTCTAGTTGGGAATTTGTTTTGGAGGGGAAAACATACAAATACTAAGAAATTTTACATTTGAATTGAGCAGAGAACATTAAGACTGATGTCATAGCAACTGCATGTAACTAATACTACAAGAAAGTATAAATACCAGTTCATACAGTCTCTATCAAACTGTTTCTTATACTATTAAAGGAGAACTTTAAGTAATTTGCCTTTGAATTACAAGACTTCTTTTGGCGAGCAGTTTAAATTTAATGTACAGCTGGTGTCCTGAACTGGGTGGTCATAAGGCCTCAGAAAACCAATGGTTTTCTGAGGCCTAATGACTACCCAACTCAAGCACTAGTTGTGCATTAAATTTTTGTTTGAGTGGCAACCGAGATTAGAAAATCTGGGTTAAGAATTGGGAATGAAAGTGTCAATGACCCTGTAGCTCAACTTTGAATATGACAGGAATTAGTATTTGCTGTGACCAGGTCAACAATAATGAATATGACAGGAATCAGTATTTGTTGTGACCAAGTCAACAATAATGAATAAGAGAAAAAGGTGTTTTGTTGTGACCACGTCAACCATAGTAAATCAATTACAAGGTGACTGCAATGGTCTAAAGAATAGGACATAAGTATTATATGTGATGCATCCCATGTTAGTAAACATTCACACAAAAATTTATTCAAATCAGAGCTTTTATATAGAAGTTCTGAGTAAAAAACTGATTGCACAAAGTTTCGTACAAAATGGCTGCTGGTGGAGATCTTGAATTTTGGACCAGACCACAAAACACTTGTTCTCGTCCCATGGTGATAACAAATATATCCAAGAAGTTTCGTAAAGATAGGTTCATAAATACAGCCTCTAGCCCGAGCCATATTGGCATTTGCACTTTCAGTGCTGGAAGTAACACTAAATAAATCAAAGTTAGTCTAATTTGCATAATTTAATAAACCTGTAACATATGTGATGTATCCCATGGTACTAAACATTCGTACATAAAATTATTCAAATCAGAGCTTTCATATAGAAGTTCTGCACAAAAATCTGATTGCACCTAGTTTTGTACAAAATGTTTGCCAGTGGCCATCTTTAATTTTGGACCGTACCCAAAAACACTCTTTCTCGTCCCAAAGTCATAACCAAGGTACCCAAGAAGGTTCGTAAAGATCAGTTCATAAATACGGCCTCTAGCAGCCCGAGCCGTGTTGACAGCGCGACAGACGGATGGACGACGGCCATGACAATACCTTAAATTTGGCTTCGCCAAAGTTGAGCTAAAAATCATCTCTGAATATCATTGGGAATGGGTCCCATAAACAGCCACTGTAGATGCCCAAAAGTATATTTTTTCCCACAAGAAAAGTCAATAAGGAAGATGAATGTGTCAATAATGATACAGCAATGACACATATCTCGGTAATGACCTGATAACAAAGGAACATGTAAAGTATTGTAAAGGTCTGTACATATATACTGACCGTAGCCTGTAACAAATGTACAGGTAAAGTATTGTAAAGGTGGGTGACAGTTAGATGCTAAATTAGAAAAGAAATCTTCATGGGGTTAATGTTACAATGGGGATCCTTGTATGGTGCACCATAAGCCAAATGTTAGCAATTGTTTTAGCCTGTTTCATTCAAATCCTTCTAAGGTTGATTCATACTAATTAATAAATATTTGTCCAGTCCTTCTTTTTTTTGTCATTTTTCTCATTGGAGACAGAAAATCGGGCTGTGGTAATAATGTTTACCCTCCCCAAACAACACTAAATGTTAACACAGGAACTTGGCTTCGACACATTTGAATATACACATCATACAAAAACTTATGCAAATCAGAACTTTCATATAGAAGTTGTGTACAAAAAACTGCCGCAGGCAGCCATCTTGAATTTCAGACCGCACCCCAAAACACGTGTTCTTTTTCCAAGGTGATAACAAAGGCACCCAAGAAGTTTTGTGAAGATCGGTTCATAAATAAAGCCTCTAGCCATACTGACATGCGCACTTACTGTGTATAAGTAGCTCTAAATAAATCAAAGTTCATCTAATTTGCAAAATTAGAGCACGAGAAAAAAACCCGTATTATATGTGATGTATTCCATGTTACTAAACTAAGTTCTGTACAAAAACTGATTGCACTAATTTTTGTACAAAATGGCTCCAGGTGGCCATGTTGAATTTCGGACTGCACCCAAACACACTCGTTCTCATCCCATGGTAATAACAAAGGTACCCAAGAAGTTTCGTAAAGATCGGTTCATAAATACGCCCTCTAGCCCAAGCTGTATTGAATTGTTGACAGACGGACGGCGGGCCATGACAAAACCGAAAATATCTTCCTGGATATCTTCCCCCCCCGCCCCCCCATGTCAAACTCCCAATAGACATTCATAGAACCTTTTGCAGATTGTTTGGACTTTGTTATGGTTGGCCTCATGGTGTAAAAAAATCTATTGATATTCTTGAAATAGTAGCTATGTTTTTTGGACGGGTGAGGCAGAAGATATGCAGGTTGGACATCTCCCCCACCCCATCCACATGTTTGGAAAAGTCCCCAAAATTGCTGGAGAGGTTCTAAGATTGCCTATTTTCAGTTCACCGGTCATTATTCAATGGTATAAAGTTGAAACTGTTTTTAATTTGTTCTATATTTTTTGACATGGGTGGGAGGGGAAGATAACCAGGCCTGGATATCTCCCCTCCCCCCCCAACCATGTCAAACTCCCAATAGACATTCATAGAACCTTTTGCAGCCATTGTTTGGACTTTGTTATGGTTGGCCCCACGGTGTAAAAAAACCTATTTGTGAAATAGTTGCATCTGTGATTGCCTATTTTCTATTCACTGGTCATGTATATATTAAAGAGCTGAACCACTTTTTTGTGTTAATTTCAATGAAAATTCCATAAATACATGTTCTTATCTTTATCTTTTTGTTCAGTTCTTTTCATATTTTATTTTTGAGGTGGGGGGGGGGGGGGGATGGGGGGGGGGGGTTAACCAGGGTGGGGGAAGATAATCTAGGATATCTTCCCCCCAGGGGGAAGATATCCGGGGGGGGGGGGGGGAAGATATCCTGCTACACCAGTACCAAATAGAACTGTAATATGATATTATGTATATTTTGAGGAGCTG
Source organism: Pictodentalium vernedei (assembly GCA_031216915.1). Classification (NCBI taxonomy): domain Eukaryota; kingdom Metazoa; phylum Mollusca; class Scaphopoda; order Dentaliida; family Dentaliidae; genus Pictodentalium; species Pictodentalium vernedei. The sequence goes on along the minus strand of CM062290.1, from coordinate 92,134,421 downwards.
ACATTTTCTCGCTTGTAGTAGTACACTAATCTCTGAAGAAAGAGAAACAAGGTGAAATTATTCAGTACAAGCGATTCGGTTGGCCGTAGCAGACGATTTCACTACTGACTGTCCAATCACAGTTGGTCTATTTGTTTGTTCTGATTAAATTAGCATTGTACTTTCGGTTTCATTTGCTGGATGTAGAATGACATGCGCAGTGAATAAAAGAAACTGGAAATGTTTCAGTTTTCACTGACAATATCGATTTGGATCTCTTGCAGAGCGGATGGTGATATACTTCATTCTTTGTTTGACCCTTGTCAGATAACAACAAACTGACATTTGTGCTTTTTAAATCTCAATTAATAATGATGCCAGACACAAATCTATGGTTAAATTGGTGGATCCAAGGACAGAACTGGATGAAGGGAGGAAGAAACGGTGGTTTGAAACGTTCAGGTCTGTAATTTTATAATATTTATTAAAATTAGTTCATGTTCCCTAATTTCGGGACATGGGCCTGACGTTTTCCATGATTGATTATGATCTATCCACTGTTTATTTAGTATTCCTTCCCTACCTTCCCTTGATCCCCCAGTTAAGCTCCCAAGTTTTTTGGCTTGTTTTAATGAATTTTTTTAAAAAAATTTCTTGGGAGTTTAACGTATTATACAGAACATTATTCTGTACATCCCCAGGGTTACGTCCTCACCCTTGGGGTATTTGGGCGTTTTGGTCTTCTGACGAAGATCTTGCTTTACATTGGATAGTCTTGTTTCTGTTACTGACTTCAGGCCATGTTGCCTGGGGTCTTGATTCCGTTTTTTTTGTTTACATTTACAATGCTCTAGGTAGTTTCCTATTTTTGTTTAGGAACAACAGTTGTGTAAGTAACATTAAATATTCTGATAGTGTGGTAGTTAATTTTACAGCAGATTTTTATAATTTGTCCACACTTAGGCTTTTTTGGGCTCATCGTTCTCTTTGGGAACTTCGGCTCTTATATAAGAAAAATTTTTTCAAAAATTTTTATTTTATTTTTGAAAGAGGTTTTCTTTTGGATCTATTTATTTCATCGATTGTATTTTAATGTTATCTTATATTATATGTAGATTTGGTGGTTGTACAATGACATATATTAGAATTTAGGTAATTTTATTTATCTAATAGTAGGGCAAATAGAGGAAGCCTTTCCTCTATTTACACAGTCGTTGTCTTGAGTATAGTTGATGTACTACCACTAATTCTATTCCATGTGTCAGATTTAACAATGTGGATGACAGGTGTCATGGTTGTGTTAGGCGAGTGGACAGTATCGGTCCTATCGCGGCAAGGGGACACTGCTGGTCCTCTCGTCAAAATGTCACTATACTTTTTTAGTTTCTATTTACAGAGGAACAAGAACATGGTGTGGTTTTGTGACACCATCAGGGAGTGTGCTTCTGTCGTCGCATCATACGATAAGAGCTAACTGAAAGTGCTCAATGATATTAGACAAGGGCTAGGCTTCAAAAGTGGTTTGTGTCCCTTGTCTACAGCTAGCTCAACCAGCAGGCAGATCTATCATGCAAAATATGGGTGTTGTGATTCCGGGTATGTGCGTAGTGGTTGAGAAGAGGAATAAGGGTGTAGCAAGCACTATAAAAATACAGACATGCTCACCCTGCGGCGACGGAAAGGAGGAACCACATGTAGGAGGAAGTAGACAAGTTCTGAGGTATGCTCGTCCAGGTCTTCCGTGTTCGCGAACAAGAGAGAGACCCCTTCCTCTTATACCATCTGGGAGCAGAGGTTGTTGGTAGGAACTTGTGTCAGTTGGAGCTTACGTCCATGCCTTACTGTCCGGGATGCTCCTTCCATAGACTGCCGGGGTTGGCTAGTCTTATAGCTTCCTCTATGTTCAAAAAGCACACATGACCCCACAAAGTCTGTTGTCGCCAGCTAGCTCGACCAGTGAAGTGGTTACTCAGGCCTCTGAGAACTGTGATGCCGGGTGTATATGATCCAGGCTAGGAGATGATATGGGGTGGAGCGAACACCATGATATGCAACCATGCTCACCCAGCGACGATGGAAGGAGGAAACCGGCAAGTTCTGAGCTACGCTCGTCCAGGTCACCCAGGACTGCGACCAAGAGAGAGGCCTCGCTCTCTTACAGCATTATCTGGGGACAGATGTTGTTGGTAGGAACTTGCGTCAGTCAGAGTATACGTCCATGCCTCCTTCCAGGACGTCCAGCCTAATAGGCAGCCGTGGTTGGCTAGTCTTATGGTTTCCTCTACATAATGGACAAAGTGATCTTTATATTGCACAGGGCTATAAACAGCGAAGAGTGTTTTCGATTCCCTGACGCCGGTGAAAGGGTTAAGATTGAATATGAGGACAGCGACAGTGGATGTGTCGCATATGCATTGTATTCAGAGCTAGTAGAAAAGTGCTCAATGATATAAGACAAGGGCTAAGCTTCAAAAGAGGTTTTCTCCAGCTAGCTCAACTGGCAGATCTATCACATAAACTAGCGGTGAGATGCCGGGTATGTCTGTAGCGGTCGAAAGAGAATAAGGGTGTAGCGAGCACTATTTAATCGAATCATGCTCACCCTGTGTTGACGGAAGTAAGAAGCCGGCAAGCTCTGAGGTATGCTCGGTTAGGTCTCCGCGGACCGCGAGCAAGAGGGAGACCCCTCTCTCTCTTTTAACGACATCTGGAGCCGGGTGTTGTTGGTAGGAACTTGCATCAGTCAGAGCTTACGTACATAGCTATTGTCCGGTATGCTTATTTCAATTCTTACCCGGGGACGGCTACAGTTTTGCTTCTTTAGCCTCTACCAAGCACCTCCGACCGCACCTTGGCTAAGTGACTTGGGATTTCTAGTCTGCATCGTCAAAAGGTCCATCTTTTGTGAAGTAAGGCGCACCATCTAGTAGCCAAGGAGACGAGGCTTCATTCATCAGGTCGTCTGCAGTAATAGCTATCTTGGACACCCTGTCCCAGGAGCAGCCCGCAGACAGGCTATTCATGACTGCTGCTCCTCAGGCCTCAGTGACGGACTTGCTGTCACAATTGCGCAGCTAATCGCAGTATTCCTGCTAAGGCAGAAGCACTCAACGTCAGTCTCAAATCTTGAGCTGTTGAATGGTGCTTCATCGGTCCCGTCATCTGCCTGTTCAGATGCTAGTGACTGTGATTCTAACTGATTTAGACGAATGATGAAAGGGATACGAAAAATGATAGCTTAACAACTCTTGAATGATATCGTTTCCTTGAACTTGTTCCAGTGAATCACAATGCTGCGAGTAATTATGAGAAACTGCTAGCATAGTTTGACGCTGACTTCATCCGGACAAAGAGCAGGGTAATAAGATCTCTTTCCGGTTAAGTCTACACAGGTGTCACAGGTCTTCAATCGTGTAGACGACACCATATTTAACTTCCTGCAGGAAAAAGTAATTCGGTTTCTTATCTTCTTCCTCTGTATTTTTAATCGTTTGTGTTTGTTCACATACTTTTAAAACAACAGGGGAAGATGTGTTGAGAGTTTCTCTGTGTTGAATGAGCTTGTAGCCTTACCTTCATCATTTATGTTCACTCGGACACAACTGAGAAGATAATTTCTTTTTCAGAGCGAATTTAGACTCATGCATGGTCTTATGTACTTCAATTTTAAGTACTGTGATGCAATGTCTCTATGGAAAGGAATTTTGTGGTCGTTTGTACTTTTTAAAAATTCTTTCCAGACCTATTATATATATATCTCTGTCTTAACAAATGTTAAGTGGGAGTTATTCTGATGTGACGAAGCCTTGTGTCTTCATCTTTAACATTTGACTAGGTGGAAAACTTGCTACAGGTCGCTTTAGTTTTCCAAACTCTAGTCTTTGATGGTAAGCTTTCATTAATGTAGGATTAAGCTTCAAGAAAGCATCAATACTCCTCTTCAAGTTGGGGTCTAATCGACCACACCAACAGAAAGAGTAGGAGAGGTTGTCCTAGACTCAGATCGTCTATAAGGACTCATAGCGAAGGTATAGGTATACCTAAGTCTTTGATGGTAAGCTTTCATTATTGTAGGATTAAGCTACAATAAAGCATCAATACTCGTCTTCAAGTCGGGGTCTAATCGACCATACCAACAGAAAGAGTAGGAGAGGTTGTCCTAGACTCCGTTCGCCTATAAGGGCTCATAGCAAAGGTATTGGTATCTCTCCTATATATTTTGTTAGGATTGTCTATACAGCCACTTGGATAAGGGGAATAGAACATCTGTCTAATAAAGAGAGAATGATACCTTAAATTGTGGATATGATTAACATTGAGGTATAACATTAAAACATACAACATACAGGAAATATGAAATTTTTTTTAGTAATTTATATTCTTTTATATTCTTTTTATACTTACCAATGGCCCAGACATAGCTGGTGCTAACTCAAAAATATCTAGGGCCAAACACAAACTTTGCCCCCCCCAATCCCCAAAATTTGCATGCAAAACCGAAAATTAGAAGTCCTATCTGGCCCTCCATACATTTACTCTCCGCGCATGTGCAGACTCCAGGAAGTCACCGAAACTGGCGCCAACATCATTTTTTGTAAAAAAAGATTATAATACAATAATTCAGCGGGGAGGTATGAGTGCCCAGTACTGCCCACTCATGGGAGGGCCATTCCCGTCTGGGCCACTGGTAAGTATAAGCAAGCCAAGACCAATACCGGGTCTGGACCTGCGTCACTGCATGCAATGGAATCGGCTAACAGGAAGTGGCTGCCCAGCAGATCTGAAAATTGCATACACGATACAACTGATCATTATCAGGCTCCAGATGAAATATAAAATCAATCCCTTGCATAGAAGCCGAGAAAAGTTTGACAAAAAATTTCATTGTTCAGTGGGTACAGTAAAATTTCAAAGTATCGGCAAACAGGAAGTGGCTGCACAGCAGACCTGAAAATTGCATACACGATACAACTCATCATTATGAAGCAGCAGACCAAATATAAAATCAATCCCTTGCATAGAAGCCGAGAAAACCTTGACGGAAAATTTCAATGTTCAGTGGGTACTGTAAAATTTCAAAGTATCGGCAAACAGGAAGTGGCTGCACGGCAGACCTGAAAATTGCATACACGATACAACTCATCATTATGAAACAGCAGACCAAAAATACATAAATTACTTTAAATTTTTTCATATTTTTATACTGTATACCAATGACCCAGACTTAGCTGAATTGTAAAAAGGTGGAGGGCCTAGAACTTCCAAAATAGAAGATCAACATAGATCAAATCCTTCAATCCATGATGAAGAAAATTAGAATAATTAGAATTTACATGTATGTCTCTTTATACCATAATAGAGGTGACATATCCTAATATGGATCCCAATTATGTAAATGCTAAATCTGAAAAATCCAGGGCGGCAATAAATCGCTCACCTGGAACCTACTTAGGCGAGCAAATTGCTCTCCGGAAATACTTTTCACATTTTTGCTTCACAAAGATCTTCTAAAGACTTAGTTAATACCGGGTAGGGTAATTTCTCCTTTGAGCGCAATCAAGCCAATCAATTTTAAATGAATTAATAAAATGTTAATGAATGAACCTGTATTCATTTTTTACTATCCCCTCCACCCCAGTGTGGTCAGATCGATCAAGAAGTTCGGGGGACTGGTACATGTAGTGACTGACACACACATGTACCCAGCATATTCTGTACACACGTTCCATGCTCCGTCAGCATCGAAAATAGCTGAAAGTAGGTGAGCAAAAAAACGCTTATGCCGGATTAAATTGCGTGAGCAGTTAAGGCAAGCCAGAAATCGTTTGCGTCAGAATTCCATGACTGATCTGAGCATGAAATCATGCTAATTAGGATGTAACAAGTACACAAATTTTTAAGGCTAGTCTGGACTAAGAGAGAAAATTGCCCATAAACCTAAGCCATACAATAATACTACAGCTGAACGCCGAATATAGCACGGACAAAACAGCTTCCTTCATAGTTACATACCCAATAAGCCAGAGAAGTGAAGAAAGTTAAAAAATTTATAGTAATTTATATATTTTTTATACTTACCAATGACCCAGACATAGCTGGTGCTAATTCTCAAAAATCTAGGGCCAAACACAAATTTTGCCCCCCAATCCCCAAAATTTGCATCTAAAACCGAAAAAATCATGTCCTAAATGGTCCTCCATACTTTTCCTCCACTGCGCATGCGCAGTGTCAAGGAGGTCTCGAAATTGGCGCCAATTATCATTCTTACAAGCAGTGCCTGGTCAGCGCTATGTACTCAGCGGGGAGGTATGAGTTCCCAACTCCTGGGAGCGCCATCCCCGTCTGGGTCATTGGTAAGTATAAAAAATATATAAATTACTATAAATTTTTTAACATTTTTATACTGTACCAATGACCCAGACATAGCTGAATAGTAAAAAGGCTGGAGGGCCTAGGACATAGAGGAAAATCCAATAAGCTCAACTATATATAATAGAGTCATCCCCTCGAGGAGAAAAGGAGTATTAGGCTTTACATGTATCTTTATTTATGATAAATTAGAAAGACACAATACCCTCCATAATTGAGCATAATAACATTCATGTTCTCTATTAACATCCAGTATAACCCTTTATACTAATTATTTTTAAAGTAAGCCAATAAATAAAGTCAGTCCAGAGAATTGAGAGTCTTTATACTCTTTAAAAGTGTCTGAGGATTGTATATTAACGCCCGTTTGACACGTGACATATACGAATGCTTCACACCGAGCTACACTTTAAAAATATGACATGAATGAATTTTAAACATTAACTTTACACTTTAAAACCATCCTGGTAACGACTCAGAATTACTAACTCCGGAGGAGGTATCCCCTTGCTTTTCACTATAAAGCAGGTGACCTAAGGGAACACCCCCCCCCCCCCTTCCCCTTGCCCTGGGTCAAATAGCCCAGAGCGAAGAGGGCAGCAGGACGGAGTCACTGCCGGAACAGAAAGCCTGCATAACTATAGTTGTAACTGTTTAGTGGACGACATTCTGAGCAACAGATAACGGACCTAAACAATGCAGGTCTCCAGAAATGGACTCAATATTTCTGAGATAAAAATTCGTGAATGTGGATGGCTGAGACCAATATGTAGCCTTCATTAAATCTGTAATAGCAACACTATTTGCGTAAGCCCAAGATGTAGAAAGAGCTCTTACTTCATGAGCTGAAATCTTAAGCACAGACTGCCGAGTTGAAGATAGATTATCATAAGCAGTACGGATAGTTAACTGAATCCATCTAGCAATACAATGGACCGTAATGTCCTTTCTATTAGGCATCAGAGACAGAAAGAAGCGTTTTCGTCCCTTTCTGATAAACTGAGATCTTCGTTTATAAATACGTAAAGCTCTAACCGGACAGAGTAAAGGCCTATGCCCGTCTGAAGACGGAAGGGCCTTAATAACAATAGGTTCCGGATATTTATTAGGAGACTGATTCTTTGCCAAAAATCCAACATTAGTAGTAAAGGTAATAGTGGTCCCGACACTACGGTAGTGAGAATTGTCCACAGATAGTGCATGAAGCTCACTGACTCTTCTAGCAGAAGAGAAAGCTAAGAGAAATGCTATCTTATAAGACAAGAATTTGAAATCTACTGTCTCGAGAGGCTCAAATGGCTTTTCTTTTAGTTTAAGAAGAACCCAAGCTAAATTCCATTTAGGAATTAATCTAAGGGTTCTAGGTCTATTTATCAAGAAGTTTCTAACTAATTTAGATAAAGGGACATTAGATCCAATTTGTAAACTATCATGGTGTGCATAGGTATCAGATAACATAGACCTATAACCTTTAATAGTAACAGGCTGCAGTTTGATCTCGTCAAACAAGTATACTAGAAAGTTTGCAATGTCTGGAATGGAGGGATCAAAAATATCAACAGAATGATCCCTACACCAACGACAAATGACCTTCCACTTAGCCGCATAGTTTAGCGAAGAGGAGGTCCTCCTACAGTTAGAAATTGCGTCCACTGCTCGTCCTGTAAAATGCATGCCGTGCAAGAAGGACCGCACAACGGAAATACGTGAAGGTTGAGACCTTGCGGGTTGTGATGTAGTTGACGCAATTTCCTCTGCGAAAGAAGATCCTCTCGTGGAGGAAGTTTTCTCGGTAAGTCCCACAGCAGACACCTGAGTAGATTTATCCACGGTCTCTGTGGAGACAGAGATGCTACCAACAGAATTTTGCATTGAGATTGTTTTATCTTTAGCAATATCTGCTGAATCAACGGCGCTGGAGGATACGCATATCCTATCATTCTGTCCCACAAGATCGATAGAGCGTCTACTGCATATGCTCGGGGATCCGGACATGGAGACACATACATCTGCAACTGATTGTTGAGTTGTGTCGCAAATAAGTCTATCATTGGCCGCTCCAATTGGTAGCGAATCTGATTGAAAACCTATTTGTTGAGAGTCCATTCTGACGGCAACAAGCGACCCTTCCGTGAAAGGGAGTCTGCTAATACATTCAGACGAAACGGAATATGACAGACCGAAAGTAGAACTTGGTGTTCTAGAACAAACAGAAGGATTCTTTCCGTTAAATTGAATAACGGAATGGAATGAGTGCCTCCCTGGTTCCGAATATACACTACTACTGTCGTATTGTCGGACAGGATTTGGACATGTGCTTTCTGAATAATGTTCATCCAATGACGTAGTGCAAGCCAAACTGACATCATTTCCTTGATGTTTATGTGCTTGCCTAGAAACTGCGGATCCCAAAGACCCTGGCACTTCGAATGCGTTGGGATCAATGTTGCACCCCAACCTGTTTGACTGGAATCTGTCATAATCATAAAACTCGGATCCGGCAACTGCAGTGGGACTCCCTGAGTCAACCACTGAATGTTTGCCCAAGTCTGAATCTCTTGTTTCACTTGATTTGACAAGAGAACATCTATATCCAGCGAATGAATCTTTACACTCCAATTCTGAGTCAAGAAAATTTGGAGAGGACGAGTGCGTAACAACCCCATCGGGATGAGATCTGCAGCGGCTCCGCACAGACCTATCAGTCTCATAAACTCTTTCGCTGTGACTTTGAGTGAAGACAAAAGCGAGCGTAACAACTGATTAATTTTGCTCTGGTTAACGGCAGACGAACGAGATTGTTGTGCGTCTCGAAGCTCATTCCCAGATGAGTGAATGACTTGGACGGCACCAGATCCGACTTCTCCTCGTTTATTATAAAACCGAGACGTCGGAGTAATAGAAGCAGATTCTGCACATCGTTCTGAAGCGTTAACTCGTTGCCGTACCTCTGAAGAATGTCGTCCAGGTAGGCCGATGTTACCGCAGACGAATGAGCTCGGAAATATATCATTACCGAGTTCATTTTTCGAGTGAAAGCCCAGGGCGCTAGGTTCAAACCGAAGCACATCGCTCGGAACTGATATACAACTCCTAGGACTGCGAAGCGTAGATACTTTCTGAATGTCGGATGGATCATGACGTGAAAGTACGCATCCTTGAGATCTATGCTTGTAGCATAGTCGTTCACCCGAATACTCGCTCTGACTGATCGAATTGTCTCCATATAGAACTTCGGAGCGACGATCAACTTGTTTATCCAGCTCAGATCTATGACTGGACGGAACGAGCCGTCTGGTTTCGGAACCAGAAACAGATGGCTGTAGAAACCCGATGATTCCTGGTCTTCTACGACCTCTACCGCGTTCTTCTTCAGAAGAGACTGTACTTCTGATAAAAGAGCGTCTCTTTTCTGCGGATTTGACGGAAGCTGAGTCCATTTTGGACTTCGAGTTAATGGAGGCTTTCGTTTGAAGGATATTCTTAGTCCTTCCGAAATTACTCCTCGAACCCTGGGGTCGTCCGTAATTGATGCCCAATCGTTTATAAAACTCGATAAACTTCCGCCTACCGGAACACGATCGAGGTTCAAATCATCACCTCCTGGACCTGCGAGGCTTGCGGAAGGAGAAACTACGTCCTCCGCGACCCGCACCTCGCCCTGTCGACCTAGGGACATCTGACCGGTAATCTCGGCCAGAAGAATGTCCCCCACGAGAGTCGCTGCCTTGACGGTCTCTAGAATAAGACCTACAGGACGCATAGGAACCTCTATAGGAACTTCTCTTGGGCGTACTTGTCCCAGAAGTGCCTGTCTTACTCTTTTCTGCTGTATCCGGCTTTTTGGAAGCGGATTTGAAAAGCAGAGAATCCGAAGCTTTCTTAGTTATCTTATCATAGATTGCTGAAAGCTTGCCGTCGAAGAGAAGCTCTCCGGAGACCGAAGCGACTCTGAGAGAGTTCTTCACCTTACCATCCACGCGCGTGGATGTAGCTAGGGCTGCGTCACGTCTAACCAACTGCAGGTTTGCCACTGAAAGGGCGGAGTTATACGTGGAATAAGCTACTGCCCTTGAAAGAAGTCTTTTAATGAGGATTGTATATCCTGGAATTCTTTCCCTTGACGTAATGATAACGCCTTAGTAAGGTGATCTGCGTATGATAAAGCGTCTAAGTTAACTCTGTTAGACATTATTGTCGTTTCCAACGTCATGGTTGGAATTGACATAGACGACGGTATAGACAATTCCAAGTCTTCCGCCTCGTCGTCTAGACGCAGAGGAACTCTCGGTATGCCCTGTCCTGCCGTTTCGAATTTATTCCTTGAATTGATGAAAGGCAGATTTAGGGCATTTGCGGATAAGAAACCAGACTTGCCCGTTTTGGTAGCAAGCTTATAAATAGCGTCGTTCAATAATTCGAATGTTCTTGTGACCTTATTGGACTGTGTCGGAAACTCAGGGACAATGTCCCTGAACCGATCAAAAAATTCTGTGTCCAATGACGCTATCAGTCTCTTATCCGGCATCGCAGCATTCTGGACCGACAGAACAACCTCTGGAAGATAATGCCGGATAAAATCTACGGCAGCTTTATGTTGTTCCAAAAGGGAAAGCTCCAAATCCTCCGAATCCCTTTCGCCATCCTGTCGGACCCTATGAAGTTCTCGGTCGTCCGTACCCGATGCTTCGGTGGAACGTACCGACCCAGCGTCGTCGGAAAATTCCTGATCTGACAGAGATTCTGTCGTTTGCTGGGATGCTGCGATAAGTTGTGCTATTTGGGATAGCACGTCCGTCACTGAGGCCTGTGGAGTAGCGGTCTTACGTTGCTTTGCCGCTGGAAACTCTGTGTACGTTGACTCCTGCATACTTCTTTTATGCGAACGTCCAGAGTCTACAGGCCTCGTGTCCCTGGCTACCAGATGGTGTGACCTGGTTGCCGTGGAATCCCTGATCGGCAAAGCTGGCTGGATATCCGTGGTCACGTAGCCAAGGTGCGGTCGTGTGCGCTGCCGTAAGGATGAGGAAGCCTTATCGACAGTCTCTCCGGACTGTCTATATAACGGAGCGTCCCGAGCGGCGGACGTATGCTCCGAATGCGAAACATTTTGTACCACAACATCTGGGGCCAGATGTTGTTGTACGAGAGAGGGGCCTCTCTCGCTCGCAGCCCGGATGGACCTGGACGAGCTAGGAACCGGACTAATAGGCTTCCTCCATTCTCTCCTCTGATCCGTCGTCACTGGGTGTGCACTTTGTCTTATTATAGTGCTCGCATCACCCAAATCTCCTTCCTGGACCGCAACGGATGAACCCGGCTGCCGAGCCATTCGATAAATGGTCGCTACACCGGGTGAGCTAGCGGACGCCAATGCCGTTGATCCTACTAGGGACCTCTTAGGAAATTGACGTATTTCCATGAGCACTTTATCCGCTAGCTCTTCATTTAACTGTGACGACGGAGGAACACTTTTGGAAGACATCACGGAAACATCACCCTGTTCTTGTTCCTCTGAAATAGAGATTGATAAACTAGAGTGACCCTGCAGAGAAAGGACCGGCATGGCCTTTTCCCTACTAACAACATACCGTGACACACGTTTCCAATGTTTGTCATCCCAACTGACACATACTGAACAGGAGTTAGTGCGAGTACACTGACTACAATTAATACAATGATTATGAAAGTCAGAGGAAGATTTCCTCTTATTACAATTTGAACAATATCCTTTCATTGTGAAAAGAACACAAAAAGTCCTAGTACTCGCACCAACCCCTGAAAACAAAGATACATAATAACATGATCCATTAACACAGAAAAAATAATTGAAATCAAAAACATTTTTTGAAAAAATATTTTTTCAGAAAGTTTCTGAAAGTAACGTCGAGCCCCAATGGATCCCAAAAAGCCTAAGCGTGGACAAAATTTTTTAAAATATTACAAAAAAATTAATGCAACACTTACGTATAATAATAATGTATCTTGTTATGATTAAGCTAATACAAAGACAAGAAAATCCCTCTCAACAGAAACCGTTGTCAATGTGAACAAGAAGTGTATAAACACCAGAAACATGACTCCAGGCACTGATAAACATGGCCCGAAATCAGTTACCAATAACACACTATCTGATGCAAAACAGACTTCCAGGGAAGAAACTGCAGAACATCAAATGGTAGATGCAGAACACTACGCCTAAACACCCATGGGTGAGGACGTAAACATGGGGAAAAGAACAGAATTCATTCTGTTACCCAGCTAAAACTCCCAAGAAATTTTAGTAATAATATTACAAAAAATATGCCAAAAGCATGGGAGAATAGCAAGGGGGGACTTAAAGGAAAGGGAGAGAGGAAACACTGAACAAGCAGTGTAACTTTATAGCAAGAATGACAACAACAGGCCCATGCCTCGAAATTAGGCAACATAACATAATTTCGTAAAAAATTTTTAAGTTACAGCCCTGATTATTTCCTGCCACTCATTTTTTCCTCTCCTCCTTCTATTTCCTCTTTAGATCCACCATTTCTCTAATATTTATGTGTCTGGCATCATTTAAACTGAGATTTACAAGCACAAATATCAGTCAGATGTGAACTGATGAAGGGCCAAACAAAGAATGATAATTGGCGCCAATTTCAAGACCTCCTTGACACTGCGCATGCGCAGTGGAGGAAAAGTATGGAGGACCATTTAGGACATGATTTTTTCGGTTTTAGATGCAAATTTTGGGGATTGGGGGGCAAAATTTGCGTTTGGCCCTAGATTTTTTAGAATTAGCACCAGCTATGTCTGGGTCATTGGTACAGTATAAAAATATTACCCTCCCTATTTTGAACATATCGTCAAAAGAAAGAGGGGAGAGCTCTGGAATCAATAAGCGGTACCAGGAAACAATATAAACAAGGGCAACGCCCCCGGTCCCCCGACCAAGATGGCAAATTCAAGGGAGCTGTTAGGATGCAATTTGTTCGCAGAGCATGGCCATTTTTTAACTTGACCTGTATTTCCAACCAATTAAACCACATACTTAGTTTCGTTTCAATCAAATGATCCAAAGTAAAGTTATCATCCGGACAACACAAAAACCGTATTTTCTAAGTCGAAAAAGGGGAATAAATCCAGTAAAAATCAGTGGAGCGTGCCCATTTTCGAACTTGACCTGCATTTCCACCCAAATAAGCGGCATACTAAATTTCGTTTCAATCAAATGATCCTAACTAAAGTTATCATCCGGACAACACAAAAACTGTATTTTTTAAGTCGAAAAAGGGGAATAAATCCAGTAGAAATCAGTGGAGCGTGCCCATTTTCGAACTTGACCTGCATTTCCACCCAAGTAAGACACATACCAAATTTAGTTTCAGTAAAATCATCCAAACTAAAGTTATCATCCGGACAAGGGTGTGACGGACGGACGGACGGATGCACGCACGGACAGACGGACGGACGGACGGACGGACACTGCTGATTACAATAGTCCCCCGAAGGGTCGGGGGACAATAAATATCGATCAGTCATTCAGGAATTAATTTAGTTAGCGGTCATGAATTGCTTGTACCGCCAGCTGCTCCTGGGACAGTGTGTCCGAGATGGCTCTTTACTGTGGACATCAGGATGAATGAAGCCTCATCTCCTTGGCCACCAGATGGTGCGATTTTCTTCACAAAAAGTGGACCTCTTGACGATGCAGACTAGATATCCTAAGTCACTTAGCCAAAGTGTGGTCGGGAGTGCTTGGTAGACGCTGAAGAAGCCAAACTGCATCCGCCTCCGGCTAAGAAATGAACTGAGCGTACCGGACAATAGGTATGTATGTAAGCTCCAACTGACGCAAGTTCCTACCAACAACACCAGGCCCCAGATGTTGTTAAAAGGGAGAGAGGGGTCTCCCTCTTGCTCGCGGTCCTGGGAGACCTAGCCGAGCGTACCTTAGAACTTGCCGGCTTCTTCCTTCCATCGACACAGGGTGAGCATGATTGGATTTTATAGTGCTCGCTAAACCCTTTTTTTCTCTCTTGACTGCAACAGACATACCCGGTGTCACACTACCCATATTCTGAGTAACGATCCGCTGGTTGAGCTAGCTGGAGACAAGGTCGTGAACCCTATATTCTAAGGTTTAGAGACTTGTCTTATATCATTCAGCACTTATGCAGCTAGCTCTGAATACAATGCACATGCAACACATCCAGCGTCACGGTCCTCATATTCAATATTAACTGCTTCACCGGCAACAGGGAACTCACCGCAGTTTATAGCCCTGTGCAATATTAAGAGCACTTTAGCCGTTATGTAGAGGAAGCCGTAAGACTAGCTGACCCCGGCTGCCTATTAGACGGGACGTCCTGGACAGAAGGCATGGACGTAATTCCGACTGACGCAAGTTCCTACCAACAACATCTGTCCCCAGATGACGCTGTAAGAGAGAGAGACCTCTCTCTTTCTCGTGGTCCTGGTTGACCTGGACAAGCGTACCTCAGAACTTGCCGGCCTTCTCCTCCCGTTGTCGCTGGGTGAGCATGTTAGTATATCATAATGCTCGCTCCACCCTATATCATCTCCTAGTCCATAGCGGACACACCCGGCGTCATAGTTCTCAGAGGCCTGGATAACCGCTTCCCCGGTCGAGCTAGCTGGCGACAGGAAACTAAAACCATGCGCATGTGCAACAGACTTTGTGTAAGCTCCAACTGACACAAGTTCCTACCAACAACCTCTGCCCCCAGATGTTGTTATAAGAGAGAGGAGCCTCTCTCTTGCTCGCGATCAGGGAAGACCTGGACGAGCATACCACCGAACTTGTCTACTTCCTCCTTCCTGTGCTTACTCCTTTCTGTCGCCGCAGGGTGAGCATGTTCGGATTTTTATAGTGCTCGCTACACCCTTGTTCCTCTTCTCGACCGCTATGGACATACCTGGCGTCACACCGCCCACGCCGGTTGAGCTAACCGGAAACAAGGACGTAAACCCTATATTCTAAGGCCTAGGCCCTTGTCTTATATCATTGAGCACTTTTCCGCTAGTTCTAATAGTATAATACGACGATGGAAGCACACTCTCAGACGGCGTCACGAAACACACCATGTTCTTGTTCCTCTGTAAATAGAAACTAAAAAACTATCAATGACATTTTGGCGAGAGGACCAGCAGTGTCCACTCGCCTAACAACAAACCATGACACCAGTCATCAACATTGTCAAAATCTGACACATGGTGCAAGAATTATTGGTAGTATATCGACTAAAGCAAGACACGACCATGTAAATAGAGGAAAGGCTTCCTCTTATTTGCCCTGCTATTTGAGAAATATTATTACCTAAAATCTAACATAGGTCAATTGTACCACCACCAAACCCACAAAAATATAAGATAACAAGATAAGATATTAAAATATGATCGATGAAATAAATACATTCAAAAGAAAAATTCCTTCCCCCCCAAAAAAAAATTTTTTGAACATTTTTTTCTTATATTCGAGCCCACACGGCCCGAAGTCAGTAACAGAAACAAGACTATCCGATGTAAAGCAAGATCTTCATCAGAAGAAAAAACGATATATCGGATGTATGATGCATGACCAAAACGCTTAAACACCCCAAGGGTGAAGACGTAACCATGGGGATGTACAGAATAATCTTCTGTGTAATAGGTTAAACTCCCAAGAAATTTTATATAAAAATTTCAATAGAACAAGAGGCCCCACGGGGCCTGAGGGCGCTCACCTGATACTGGCCGAGTCATATCACCAAAATAGCAAGGGATTCTGCCTTGTGGTTATTATCAGTTTTTCAACATAAAAGTGTTTTCTCTACTTAGTAACCCAGAGTGTTCATATGTTAGATCCCCATATTGGGTACTCAATAATTTATCTATTTATTTATTGGAATTTAAGGTCACTTTCTAAGGCTACATCATTACAGAGGCATAATTATAATATCAGGTTTGGTCAATCGTTTATGCCTATTACTGCCCACTTTACAGGGCTTTCAACGCAGGAATTGGTTACTGGGCCCAATTTTATCAATAAACCAGAACTTGAACAAATTTCAATTTGCCGCTTCTAAGAAAACTAAAAATCAAATATCAAAAGATTCTGACAGGAGTAACAGAAAAAAAAGATTTTTTAAGAATATTTCTCATACTGAACTAAGTTATACATGGGCTCCCATAGGGAGCCCAAAAATAAAAGCTTCTGAAGCAGTGTTTTGGGAGAAGAAGATTCTTCAACGTTATTCCCATTAGCTACACTGTTAAAAAATGATGACTCGGCACTTTTAGTCCTAGAAAAGAACCTTATGATAAAATTTTTACCATTTTTTTCTTCCGGTCCTAAGGAAGCTTCACACCATATAAAAATTCTCAGTGCCATGTAGTTCTGGAGATATGGGCATTTAAAAAGAAAAAAATTTTTTAGCTCCTGCAGTTCCCGTGTGGGACAGGAAAACAATTTTCGGCATAAATTAGGTACTTATGACCCAATAAGCCCTCATATCAAATTTGGTTCAAATCGACTTTTTGGTTTGGAAAATAAAAATTTTGGTATAATTTGGGCTCCCACAGTGAGCCCAAATATGAACCCAGGTACTTGGCTTTACCAAACTTCACTCTCAGCCCCTAAGAATGCTGTACATCAAATATCAAAACATTTTGACTGGTGGATCTGAAAAAAAAATTTTTTTTAAAGAATATTCCTCATATTGAACTAAGTTATAATTTGGGCTCCCACAGGGAGACCAAATATGAGCCGAAGGACTTGACTTGAACAAACTTGAATCTCACCTCCCTAAGCATACTGTATACCAAATATCAAAAGATTCTGACCGGTGGATGCGAAGAAGAAGATTTTAAAAGAATATACCTCGTATTGCACTAAGTTACAATTTGGGTTCCCAAAGGGAGTCCAAATATGAACTCAGGGACTTGGCTTGAACAAACATCAATCTCACCCCCCTAAGGATGATGCATAGCAAATATCAAAAGATTCTGATTTGTGGATCCGAAGAAGAAGATTTTTAAAATATATCCCTCATATTGCACTAATTTGAACATTTGGGTTCCCATAGGGAACCCAAATATGGACCGAGGAATTTGATTTCTACAAATATGTGAATCAATGTTCCAAAGATGTTATATGTAAAATATGAAAGCTTTTAGAGCAGTGGTTTGGAAGAAAACAATTCTTTATTTTTTTCCCATTGCCTACTGTGTTAAAAAATACTGACTCAGCACTTTTTCAGAGTCCCGAAAAAGTACCCTATGATAAAACCGATAGCAATTTTTTTTTACCAATCCTTTCTGTTGGTCCCAAGAAAGCTTCACACCAAATAAAAATTCTCACTGCCGTGCAGTTTTTGAGATATAGGCGTTTTAATTTTTTTCTATTTTTAGCTCCTGTGGTTCCCACGGGGCTACAGGAAAAAAAATGTCTGCATAAATTAGGTACTTATGACCCAATAAGCCCTCACATAAAATTTGGTTCAAATTGGCCTCTCGGTTTAAAAAATAGAAATTTGGGGTGGGGCCAAAATTTTTGCTCCTCCCATAACATCGCCAAGTATAGACCTACAAACTTCTCTTGAACAAACTTGAGTCTACACCTCAAAAGGAAGCTGCATACCAAATATCAAGTCTCTGCTATTGCTGGTTCTTGAGAAGAAGATTTTTTAAGAATTGGAGCATTTTTGCCCCACCCCTCTGCTCAATATGAGCCGAAACCTAATTTGCCCAAAAATCTAAATGCCGCTATATAACCCCTACTCACATGAAATTTCATTAACATGCGACCAGTGGTTTGGAAGAAAAAGACCCAAACACCACCTTCACGCCGGACGACGGACGACGGACGAAAAGTGATCAGAAAAGCTCACCCTGACTTTCAGTCAGGTGAGCTAACAAGCCAAAAAGCTTGGGAGCTTAACTGGGAGGGGGGGTGGGGGGGATCAAGAGAAGGTAGGGAAGGAATACTAAACAAACAGTGGACAGAGCATTATCAATCAATGATGACGTCAGGCCCATGTCCCAAAATTGGGGAACATGAACTAATTTTTATAATTATTATAAAATTACAGCCCTGAACATTTCAAACCACCGTTTCTTCCTTCCTTCATCCAGTTGTGTCCTTGGATCCACCAAAATAACCATTGATTTGTGTCTGGCATAATTAAAACTGAGATTTAAAAGCACAGATGTCAGTTTGTTGTTATCGGACTGCAGGCCAAACAAAGAATGATGTTGGCGCCAGTTTCGGTGACTTCTTGGCATCTGCACATGCGTGGAGAGTAAATGTTTGGAGGGCCAGATAGGACCATTAATTTTCGGTTTTGAATCCAAATTTAGGGGATTGAGGGGCAAAATTTGTGTGAGGCCTTAGATATTTTTGAGTTAGCACCAGCTAAGTCTGGGACATTGGTATACAGTATAAAATAATGAGTTATTCAAGAATTTTGTTTGCAAGTGTTGTCTGCTTTTCATGTTAGGTAAAGGGTTAAGGTCACATACTTATGCACAATGGCTAATCATGATCACAACATGGGGATAAAGTCAAGGTCAGTCAATCATTTATATCCCATGTTGCTTATTTTAGAGGACTCGCACCCCAAGCATTAGTAACAATAAACAAACACTGCTTCACTTCGCAGGGTTCCAGTGAGGGCTTGAACACCAATAACTTAAATAAATAACACAGTAAGATAACATAAAAACTGAGGTTTACCTGTGGATCATCATCTTGTAATTTCTCTTGTTCAGTCTGTGCTTTCAATAAAAGCTGCATCACAGCACTGCCATCTTGCATAAACTGAAGGATTAAAAAAACATCATGACCTTAGCACTGCTGAATGGAGAATTATAACACTCTCACTGCACTCTCACAGCAAACAATATTTTAGTGTGCCATTTTTTTTACAGTTGAAAAATCTTGCCCAGCCAAAAATCTTGCCCCACCCAAGACAACTGTGAAAATACTGCCCTTAAAACATCGCTTGAACAAACTTCAGAGAACTCCTCAAAAGTAAGCTGAACATTAATATCAACTTATTCCATCCATCAGATCACATGAAATTTTTCTCAAAATTTTGGGCCAATTTGCAACCACTCCCTCCCAATGGAGAGTGGGGGGGGGGGGGGGGGGGGCATGGAGCACACTGATATTAACAAAACTGAATTGCCCCTCCCCAGTCATCTTGACATGAAATTTTATTAAAATTAGCAGTTTGGAAGAAGACTTAAACACACCTTTATGAAAGACAATGAGATGGACGATGAGTGATCAGAAAAGCTGACGTTGACTTTCAGTCAGGTGACCTGAAAATGAAGTCTGACAGTTTGTTCTATCTTTAACCCGTGTGGGTCCCCATGGGGGCTACTCTTCAATTTTTTTCAAAATACATTAAAAACATTTCACCTACTCATGTATGCCAAATTCATTCAAGTCCGCTCCAAAAATGTAGTTGGTTGGAGCCAATATTCTCACCTCTACCGCTGCAGACAATAATATTGCACCTCAAGCATTGTTTGAGTAAACTTCATTCTGCAAAACGCAGCTTCTGGGAAAAGGCTTGGGAGGGCAACGGCCACCCATAGTAAAAGTCTTTTCACTATGATGGGAAACCATCTATCAAAGGCTTTTCATTAACATCCTTCTTTGGAAGTTGTTAACCGACAACGATCTATTTCAAATAGTTTAACCCTTAAGGACCTAATTCCGATTTTGCTCACTTTTTACCATAGCTGAAAACTGCCTCAACATGTGGTCTCTGGGTAAACTTGAAAGTATATTCATTCTAAGTATCTTGGCAGTTGTTTCAAGGCAAATCATATAGGCAGCCAAGACATGCATAGAAACAGCTGTAAAGTCACAGGATGTGGACTATCAAAGTGCAGCAAAAATGTATAAAAATCTCCAGGCCTTTAACCCTTTACCTAACTTCAAAAGCAGACGACACTTGAAAACAAAATTATTGAATTGGCCACACAAAGTAGATCTTCTGTTTCTCGAACCATTATTTGTAAAATTGCAAGCGGGCGAGCGTTTTTTTTTATTTTATTTTGTGCAATTGTTTCTTTGCCATTAAAAGGTCATGTTCTTGGTTTATGTTTTAGGACTCATAATCTATGGAATAGCATGGGTGGTGGTGTATTTCGTCCTTTGAGAGCAAGAAGGCTTTGCAATGCTGAGCATTCTTACACTCAAGGGACAAATTTATAAAAAATTTTTAACTTAGGTAAAATATCAGACATAAACCATTTAATTTTTATTTTTTTAATGTTTACATTGGTTATAAAAAGAGAGCATGCGGCTGCCAAAAGGACCATGTGGGAGGGCCTGAGAAACAGATTTTTAATTTTTTTAGGCCATAACTAATTTTTTTAAAATTTTTTGCATGAGCATAGAAACTTGGCAATTACTTTGGGTAAAGGGTTAACATACACTCAAAAAGAGCTGCTGGAGACAAGTCAAATCACCCTAGTAAGGGTTTCTAGTCAGCAGCCAAAATTTGGATAGAAATCACTGACAAGCTGCAGGACTCAGAAGATGTGGTGTGTGGCAAAAATTATGGAAAATTACCCAGTCCTTTAAAAGTTAAAAAAGACTTAAAAAAAAGGTTAACCGCAACCACGAGTCGGGATCGGTAGTGAGAGACTACTGAAAATCACTATCGCACTCCAATAAACACAACTGCAAATTCGGTTTTAAAATTCCAGCACGTTTTAATATACTGCATGTAATATCAAATTACCAGAACAACTGCATAATTCACTTTATAATAAATGAAATATCCACGAACCTGCTGGCCACCATCAAATAATTTCTGTGTACGTTTGAATGGAATTAAAAAACAAAACTGTTGTACACTATACTTGCACCAATTAATTTTATAGACAGTAAGCCAAGATTTGCGGCGTTCAGTATCAATAAACGAAACTCAACACGATATTCATTAATATTCATGACCTGTTAATACCAAGTCTGAAGCAAGCTGCATGATAAAATGTCATCAGTTTAGCAAATGTGATTTCCCTTGATGAACTATAACTTGCCACTTGCTCTTCCTTTATACTGTCCGATATATTTCTTTCTACCCGTAATTTTGAAAGCTTGAACATCAAAATCGGTTTCAAATTCCCGGTTAAAGTCGGATGGAAATTAAGGGATACAATGACCTAAACGAGCGACTTTTACTTGATAAACTTTTGAGGGTCGGCATAAATGTTTAGGGTCGGTCAGGTTAACCTAAACACAGTTTTGTTTTTGGGGTGGGGTTTTTCCTGACATTTTACAACATTACAAGCATGTAAATATGTTATAATTATTTATCCAACTTATACAATCAACAGACGATGCCTTGTTAGGCGTTTGTGGAAGATGTTGAAATTATACGGCAGATCTGACAGTTTCTATATATGCTCATTGACAGCAGAAAGCGTAAGAGGTTTTTTTATTTAAAAAACTGAAACAGCAACAGCAGTGTAAATCCCACAACCACCCAGTTCTAACTTATGGTGTCAATTTGATTTATTGTGAGAACATGTCTTTTAGAATCCCTTAGTTTATCAAAATTTTTCTAGGTTGGCATTTCCACTCTCCTTATTTTTAAATTGCTCATCTCAAAATTAGAGACATGCTCCTCATACTATACCTACCTTTTCTCTACCAACTGCTAAACCAATCAAGCTTATACACTCTATTGTCTTCCCTCTCAGCAGTTTAAGTTCAGGATTAGTAGCATTTTCAACAATGTATTTCAAGCATGGCATAAATCTGAAAAAAAATCCAACATATGAGAAATGCAAACTCAATTTTTCTCAACTGTGTGAATGGAGGCGGGGTCTGAGACTGGGAAATTGATGGAGGATAACTTGCTGGAGGATGATTTGTCCCTATTCGGAACTGGTTTTATAAATGGCTGTGTGAGGCAAAAAGATCTATTAAAGCCTAAAACAATAAGAATCTGTTCTCAGGCCCTCTTGCATGGTCCTTTTGGCTGCAACATGCTCTCTTTTTATAACCAATGTAAACTTAAAAAAAATAAAAAATGGTTCATGTCTGATATGTTACCAAAGTTAATAAAATTGATAAATTTGTCCCTGGAGTGCAAGAAGGCTCTGCAATCCTCAGGCATTGTAAAGCCTTCTTGCTCTCAAGGAACGAAATACACCACCACCCATGCTATTCCGTAGATTTTGAGGCCTAAAACATAAGACAAGAACATGAACTTTTGATGGCAAAGAAATAATTACAGAAATGAAAAATAAAATAAAAAAACGCTCGCCTGCATGCAATTTTACAAACATATAATGGCCGGAGAAACAGAAGATCTACTTTGTGTGGCCTAATGGAAGAGTGCTGAATTATTTTATCATCAAAATTTATTCACAAGTCTTTGCCATGTTACAATTTATGGGAGAGTGCCTTTAGGCACTCTACCATAAAATGTAACAAGGAAAATCCATACAGACTAAATAATTTAGTGTCAAAGATAATATGAAGCACATTTATTTATTTATTGGTGTTTAAGGTCATATTTCTGCACAATGGCTAATCATGACCACGACGAGAGGAAGCTGGTGTACCCAAAGACAACCACCGAGCAATAGTGAGCAAATGTCAGCTCCCCAACATACTAACTGAACACAAGCAGGGTCAGCATTTGTTGAAGACAAGTGCACCATTGATGTGCAGTATGCCTTAGTACACAATGCCACCATGCCCCCACATGGGCAATGGGGTTGAAGTGTCTTGCCCAAAGACACAACGCGGTTGCCATAGGTGAAATTCGAACCAGGACACCTCAGCTTGCAACCTGCACCTCTACCTACTGTGCCACCACGCTCCCAATATGAAGCACATCCACATACTATGAAGCCTTTCAGTTGCAGTACCTGCACTTTAGAGTAAAAGCCCAAATATGAGCTTCCAGCATTCTACCAGTTAACCATGCATTGTCAATGTGAGATGAGAAATTTTTTGCACGAAAAAGTAGGATAATGACCGACACATGGGATGGTATAATTTGATTACACAGCCTTCTTTGCAGTATGTCTTTTATTTGAAGTGATCAGTTATAGCTTATTTCACTCGAGGACGGTATTTCAGTTCACTGTTGCAAATTGGACACTAGGTGCTTTTCCAGGTGCTTTCAATTTATGGATACTGTTTGCAACCGATTTGCCATTAACACTTTCTTCATGAACTGTAACAAAAGTATGGAGGACCAGATAGGACTTATTTTTTTCAGTTTTGTATACAAATTTTGAGGATTGGGAAGCAAAATTTGTGCTTGGCCCCGAAATAAATTGAGTTAGCACCAGCTAGTCTGGGCCATTGGTTGTGGTATAAAAATATACAATTGTAAAAGTTATATAGTATTCGCTTCTGTTTTCCCTCAATACATCTAATAAAAATCGCGACATCGACGCCGTAGCTGCGACGGGTGGTGCAATCTCACAAAATTCTATGTTCATCAAGGGCCATAACTCCAAGCAAAATATTTGGAACAACACAAGCATTGAACAGTGGCTAGACAACAATAAGATACACTTACATGCCAAATATAAAGTCATTCCAACAAGTATTTCAAAAGTTATTGAGTTTTGAAACTCGTTTGTCACAGACAGACCGACAGACAGACCGACATTGCCACTTATAGAACTGCTAGTCGCAGCTAAAAACATTTCAACTATTATACCATTTTTGAAGGAGCTCATTAAGATATTATAAATTTTAAGTAATTTGTATATTTTTCATACTAACCAATGGCCCAGAATAGCTGGTGCTAAATCAAAAATTAATCCAAGGCCAAACACAAATTTTGCCCCCCAATCCCCAAAATTTGCATGCAAAACTGAACAAGGGCAATGCCCCGGTCCCCCGACCAAGATGGCAAATTCATGGGAGCTGTTAGGATGCAATTTGTTCGCAGAGCATGGCCATTTTTTAACTTGACCTGTATTTCCAACCAATTAAACCACATACTTAGTTTCGTTTCAATCAAATGATCCAAAGTAAAGTTATCATCCGGACAACACAAAAACAGTATTTTCTAAGTCGAAAAAGGGGAATAAATCCAGTAAAAATCAGTGGAGCGTGCCCATTTTTGAACTTGACCTGCATTTCCACCCAAATAAGCGGCATACTAAATTTTGTTTCAATCAAATGATCCTAACTAAAGTTATCATCCGGACAACACAAAAACTGTATTTTTTAAGTCGAAAAAGGGGAATAAATCCAGTAGAAATCATTGGAGCGTGCCCATTTTCGAACTTGACCTGCATTTCCACCCAAGTAAGACACATACCAAATTTAGTTTCAGTAAAATCATCCAAACTAAAGTTATCATCCGGACAAGGGTGTGATGGACGGACGGACGCACGCACGCACGCACGGACAGATGGACGGACGGACACTGCTGATTACAATAGTCCCCCGAAGGGTTGGGGGACAAAAATTGATGTCTTATCTGGTCCTCCATACATTTCAGATCTGTGCATGTGCAGTATCCAGGAAGGAACCAAAATTGGCGCCAACCATCATTCTTTCTAAAGATTGCCTGTTAAATGTTACAAACAGCGGGGAGGTATGAGGGCCCACTCATGGGAGGGCCATACCCATCTGGGCCATAGTAAGTATAAAAAATATACAAATTACTTAAAATTTATAATATTTTTATGAAACAACCAATGGCCCAGACTAGCTGAAACGAAAAAGGGCTGGAGGGCCTAGGACATAAAGGAAAATCCAATCTCTCAATCACTTCAGCAAAGGATAGCTCCTGCAGGAGAATAGAAGATAAGAATTATATAGGTCTTTCTGCTTTACGGGAAAAGAGAAAGGCATAACACCAACAATGTAATTGAGTATTACATAATATATAATTCTCCATTTAATGCCAGCATAACCTGTTATGCTAATTCTGTGAAGGAAAACCAATATATAAAGATAGTCCAGAGAATGAGACTCTTTATACTCATTTAAAAGTGTCCGAGGATTGTATATTAAAGCCCGTTTGACACGTGACATATACAAATGCTTCACAGTGAGCGACACTTTAAAAACAGTACATAAATGAGACATAGTTATTGCTTCACACCGAGCTACACTAAAACCATCCCAGCACCGACTCAGGACTACTAACACTGGAGGAGGTATTCCCTTGCTTTTCGCTATAAAGCAAGATGATCGTAAGGGAAAAAAACATTCCCACCCCCCCCCCCCCCCCCCCCCACCCCCCATGTTCTGAGGTAAATATCCTCAGAACGAAGAGGGCACAGAACAGCGTCAGTGCTGAAACGGATAGCCTAAATACCTATAGATGTAACCATTAATGGACGACATTCTGAGCAACAGAAAGATCTAAGGTCACTGGAGATTACTTTACATTTCTCAGGTGAAACTTGGTAAATGAAGAGGGCTGTGTCCAGTACGCAGCCTTCATGAGATCAGTAATGGCTATACCGTTAGCATAAGCCCAAGATGTGGACAGTGCTCTAACCTCACGCGTTGATATCTTATTAACTAAACGTTGATCCGAAGATAGATTGTCATAAGCAACACATATTGCCAACTGAATCCATCTAGCAACTGAATTAACAGAAATATCCTTTCTGTAAGGAATCAATAAAAGAAACGTTTTCTTCCTTTTCTAATAAAATCTGATTGACATTTATAAATGCGCATAGCCCTGACTACACACAGCAAAGGTCTACGGTTATCTGATGATGGCAGAGCCTTAATGATAATAGGCTCCAGCCGCTTGTCTGGAATCTGATTCTTAGCCAAAAAACCCACTTCCGTAGTAAGGGTAATGGTATTATCCACACTACAGTAGTGAGATTCATCAACAGATAAAACATGAAGTTCACTGACTCTTCTAGCAGATGCAAAGGCTAAGCAAAACGCTGTTTATAGGTCAAGAATTTGAACTCTACAACGTCTAATGGTTCAAACAGAGTTTCTTTGAGCTTCATCAGAACCCAAGCCAAATTCCACTTAGGAATTAATCTGAGGGTTCTAGGTCTATCAATAGAGAAATTTCTGATCCAATAGCCAAGTTATCATGATGAGCGTAAGTGTCTGATAACATAGACCTATAGCCCTTAATAGCGACGGGTTGCAGTTTGAGAACGTCAAACATGTAGACCAAGAAATTGGCAATATTTGGTATGGACGGATCGTAAATGTCTCTCGAATGATCCTGACACCAACGGAAGAAAACCCTCCACTTCGCTGTGAAGTTCAAAGTAGATGAGGACCTCCTGCAGTTAGAAATTGTATCCACTGTGCGTCCTGCAAACTGTTTTCCATGCAAAAAGGACCGCACAACGGAAATACATGAAGGTTGGGACCTTCCGGGTTGTGATACAGTGCGCGTGACTTCCCCTGATAAAGAAGGTTCTCTCATGGAGGATGCTTCCGGGGACCCATAACAGACATCTGAGAAGATTGATCCAAGATTTCTGTGACAACAGAGGTGCTACTAGAAGAATTTTGCAACAAGACTGTTTGATCTTTAATAGAATCTGCTGAATCAACGGAGCTGGAGGATATGCATATCATATCATTCCATCTCATGAGATCGATAGAGCGTTTACTGCGTACGCTCGATGATCTGGGCATGGCGACACAAACGTCGGTAAAGTCGGTAACTGATTGTTCAGGTGTGTTGCAAACAGATCTATCATGGGACGATCCCACTGGTAGCAAATCTGTCCGAATATTTGCTTGTTGAGAGTCCATTCTGATGGTAACAGGCGACCTTTCCGAGAGAGTGAGTCTGCTAGTACATTCCGATGACCCGGTATATGACAGACAGAAAGATGAACATGATCATTCATGACGTATAGGAGAATCCTTCCCGTTAATTCGCATAATGGAATCGAATGAGTGTCGCCTTGGTTCCTGATGTAAGCTACTACTGTTGAATTGTCCGACAAAATTTGAACATGTACGTTCGGTGTTATGCAAATCCAATGTTAAAGAGCTAGCCATATTGACATCATCTCTTTGATGTTTATGTGTTTCCCAAGGAGCCGAGGGTCCCAAAGACCCTGACACTTCAAGTCTGTGGGACTTAGGGTCGTGCCCCAACCCATCTGATTTGCATTTGTCATAATCGTGAAAGCCGGATCCGGCAGTTGCAGTGAAACTCCCCGAGTTAACCACTGCATATCTGCCCAAATCTGAACCTTTTGTTTACTAGGTCCGTGAGAACAAGACTGGTTTTGAGCGAATGTGTCTTCACACTCCAGTTCTGAGTAAAGAATATCTGGAGGGGACGCATGCGCAGATGGCCCATTGGAATAAGATCTGCAGCCGCTCAGCACAGCCACATCAGTCGAATGAATTCCCTCACTCTTAATGCGTCTGAGTACAGACAAAAGCGAGCATAACAACTGACTAATTTTGCTCTGGGTAACGGCAGATGAACCAGATTGTTGCGAGTCTCGAAGCTCATTCCCAAGTGAGTGAATGACTTGGACGGAGCTAGATCCGACTTTTTCTCATTTACAATGAAACAGAGACGTTGGAATAATAGAAGCAGACTTTGAACATCGTTCTGAAGAATAGTTCTGTTGCCGTATCTCTGCAGAATGTCGTCCAAGTAAGCCAACGTTACCACAGACTAATGAGCTCCAAAGTATGACATTACCGAGTTCATATTCAAGTGAATGCCCACAGAGCCAGGTTCAGACCAAAGCACATCGCTCTGAACTGATAAACCTTCCCTAAAATGGCGAACCGGTACTTTCTGAAGGCCGGATGTACCATGACATGAAAGAACCTTGTCCCGTCGACCTAGGGGCGTCGGACCGATAGTCCCAATCAGACCTACGCCCCTTTCCCAAGTCGCTATATTAACAATCTCCGGTGTAATTGTAAGGGGCTTCTTGTACCCTCGTGAGGAGTTCCCCATTGATGTTTAGATTTGGAACGTCCTCCTTTACTCCTGACTGCTGAAGCAGGTTGCTGATACGCCGACTTCAAAAGCAAAGCACTTAACGCTTTCTTAGCAGCCTGCTCATAGACTAATGAAAGCTTGTCGTCAAAAACAGTATGTCTGGAGACCAGAGCGACCCAGAGAGAGCTTTTCACCTTGTCATCTTTAAGTGATGACGACGCAAGGGCAGCATCATGTCTAATTAACTCCAGATTAGACAGTGTTAGGGCGGAGTTATACGTGGTATACATATTTGCCCTCGAAAGAACTCTAAGAGAGGTACGGATGTCTTCAATTTCCTTCCCTTTGAGACGTTGCGGCATAGCTCTATTTGATGAAATTGCCGTTTCCATTACATCTGAGCGAATAATGAATGATGCAGGTAATGATACATCTAGATCTCTGGTCTGCTCATCCAAATGCAGAGGAGCTCTCTGAACATCTTCTCCAACTGTTTTAAATAAACATGGTCCAAGAAACGGTATATTTATGGAAGATGTAGATAAGAAACCGCCTTTTTTCCTCACACTCAAGAGGTTGAATATGGCGTGGTCCACATGGCCGAAGGCCTGCGACACCTGCCTAGACTGAAGCGGAAAAGAAAGAACTTCTTCCTTTATCTGTGTAAAGTCTGTGGCTAGCGACGCCAGTGGTTTCTCTCTTGTTGTCGCAGCATTCTGATTCGGTGGAACAAATTCAGGGTAGTATTGATGGATGAAATCCATCGCAACCATGTGCAGTTCCGAAAGGGAAGGGTAATCCTCTTCCTTATCCCTTTCACCATCCGAGAGAATCAGTTGCGAATCTCTGTCCATTACATGTGTGCTTACAAAAGACTGGACTGACCCAGCACAGTCCGACAGCTCAGGTTCAGAGTCTGAGGGAGGCTGCTCCTGCACTTGTTGGGATGCTGCGATCAGCTACGCAATCTGCTATGTACAGCAAGTCCGTCATCTAGGCCTGAGGAGCAGCGGTCTTGTTTCTTAGCCGTTTGCTGCTCCTGGGACAGTGTGGCGGAGATGGATCTCTTCGAAGCGGAAGAAGCCATGACTGTAGCTGAGGCTGGCTGCAATCTAGACAGAGCATCCCGAACGGCAGGAGTGGATGAATGCTCCGGCCCGTGCAAATTCTCAATAATAACATCTAGCCCCAGATGTTGCTGGGATAGAGAGGGACCTCTCCTGCTCTCAGCCCTTTCAGACCTCGCCAAGCTTCTCACAACACTTGCTGGCTTCTTCTCTGGTTCTGTCGTCGCTGGGTGAGCATATTTAGATTTTAAGTTGCTGGCTCTACCCACTACACTTCCTTTGACTGCTGCGGACATACCTGGTGTCATGGCTCCCACGGACGGAGTAACTGCTTCACGG
Organism: Pictodentalium vernedei; assembly: GCA_031216915.1. Classification (NCBI taxonomy): domain Eukaryota; kingdom Metazoa; phylum Mollusca; class Scaphopoda; order Dentaliida; family Dentaliidae; genus Pictodentalium; species Pictodentalium vernedei. The sequence continues at coordinate 92,104,765 of CM062290.1, read as the reverse complement.
GTCGAACTAGCTGCTGGCAAAGGATTAAAACCACCACCCAGTGCCTTTATCCCTTGCCTAATATTCAGGAGCACCTTAGCATCTAGTTCTGTTTGCTCATCAGAGCACGACAATGGTAGCACACTTTTGGTAGCTGTCACATAACCATCACCGTGTTCTTGTTCCTCTGAAAAAGAAACTGAGAAACTTCAATGACTTTGCAGCGAGAGAACTGGCATTGGACTCTCATCGCTAACAAAATAAAGTGACACTCGCGTCCAATGTTTGTCATCCCAATCAACACATGTAGGACAAGTATTCGTGGGAGTACATCGACTACAGGCAAGGCAACAAGCATGTAAATCTGAGGAAGATTTCCTCGCCTTCCATTTTGAGCAATAAGCTTTCATAATTAAGCAAACAAAGTCGATCGGACTCACAACACCTCCACAAAAAATATATGATAAAGATACATAATAATCAATAATCAAAATACAAATCGAAAAATTAATTCAAGGGGCCTGAGGGCACTCACCTGACATGGTAGTCTAAATATCAACCCAGAGAATTGATTTCAACAAGTTGCATCTGCTCCTCCTAAGAAAAGCTTATACCAAATATCCAAAGATTCTGACCAGTGGATCTTAAAAAAAAAAGAAAATTTTTAAAGAATATTCCTCATATTGAACGAAGTTATAATTCAGGCTCCCACAGAGAGCCCATATATAAACCCAGGGACTTGGCTTTAACAAACTTGAATCTCACACCCCTAAGGATGCTGCACACCAAATATCAAAACATTCCGATCTGGATCTGAAGAAAAAGATTTTTAAAGAAAATTCCTCATTTTGAACTAAGTTACAATTCGAGCTCCCAAAGTGAGTCCAAATATGGACCTAGGGACATGGCTTAAACAAACTTGAATCCCACCCCCTAAGGATGCTGCATACCAAATATCAAAACATTCCGACCGCTGGATCTGAAGAAGATTTTTAAAGAAAATTCCTCATTTTGAACTAAGTTATCATTCGGGCTCCCACCCACTTTGAGTCAAAATATGGACCTAGGGACATGACTTGAACAAACTTAAATTTCACCCCCCTAAGGATGCTGCATACCAAATATCAAAACATTCTGACTGCTGGATCTGAAGAAGATTTTTAAAGAAAATTCCTCATGTTGAACTGAGTTACAATTCGAGCTCCCACAGTGAGTCCAAATATACACCTAGGGACATGGCTTGAACAAACTTAAATCTCACCCCCCTAAGGATGCTGCATACCAAATATCAAAACATTCTGACTGCTAGATCTGAAGAAGATTTTTAAAGAAAATTCCTCATTTTGAACTAAGTTATAATTCGGGCTACCACAGTGAGCCCAAATATGAACCAGGGACTTGGCTTGAACAAACTTGAATCTCACCCCCCTAAACATGGTGCATACCCAATATCATACCTAATATACCCAATATCAAAAGATTCTGCCTGCTGGATCTTGAGAAGAAGATTTTCAAAGAAATTTGCCAGAAATGCACTAAGTTCAAATTTGGGCTCCTATACTGAGCCCAAATATAAACCCAGGAGGGGCGATTTGAACAAACTTGAATCAGATCAACCCCACAATGTTGCATATAAAATATCAAAAGATTCTGCCTGCTGGATCTGGAGAAGATGATTTTTTAAGAAATTTGCCTGAAATGCACTAAGTTTGAAATCAGGCTCCTATACTGAGCCCAAATATGAACCCAGGGGGGCCGATTTGAACAAACTTGAATCAGATCCACCCTACAATGTTGCATACCAAATATCAAAAGATTCTGCCTGCTGGATCTGGAGAAGATTTTTTAATCTTTTCTCATTGCCTACAGTGTTAAAAAGTGCTGACTCAGCACTTTTTCAAAGTCCTGAAAAAAGTAGCTTGTGATCAAACCGATATGGATTTTTTTTTAACCATTCTATTCTACTGGATAAAAGTAAGCTTTATATAAAATAAGAATTCTCTGTGCCGTGTAGTTTTGGAGATATGGCAGTTTTAAGGTTTTTTTTCTATTTTTAGCTCCCGACGTTCCCACGGGGCAAGGAGAAAATTTTTTTTTTGCATCAATTAACTACATATGACCCATTATCATCTCATATCAAATTTGGTTCAAATCGACCTCAAGGTTCTGAAAGTTAAAAAATTTATAGTATTTTATATATTTTTTATACTTACCAATGACCCAGACTTAGCTGGTGCTAAACTCTTTAATTCAGGGCCAAACACAAATTTTGTCCCCCCCCCAAACCCCCAAATTTGCATCAAAAACCGAAAATTACATGTCCTTTATGGTCCTCCATACATTTACTCCTCTGCGCATGCGCAGTGTCAAGGAGGTCCCGAAATTGGCGCCAATTATCATTCTTACAACCAGTGCCTGGAATGCCTTATGTACTCAGCGGGGAGGTATGAGTTCCCAACTCATAGGAGGGCCATCCCCGTCTGGGTCATTGGTAAGTATAAAAAGTTAAAAAATTTATAGTAATTTATATATTTTTTATACTTACCAATGACCCAGACATAGCTGGTGCTAACTCTTAAAATATAGGGCCAAACACAAATTTTGCCCCCCAATCCCCAAAATTTGCATCTAAAACTAAAGAAAACATGTCCTGAAAGGCCCTCCACACTTTGCCCCTACTGCGCATGCGCAGTGTCAAGGACGTTCCGAAATTGGCGCCATTAATCATTCTAATAACCAGTGCCTGGTAAGCGCTATGTACTCAGCGGGGAGGCAAGAGTTCCCAACTCCTGGGAGGGCCATCCCCGTCTGGGTCATTGGTAAGTATAAAAAATATATAAATTACTATAAATTTTTTAACATTTTCATACTGTACCAATGACCCAGACATAGCTGAATAGTAAAAAGGCTGGAGGGCCAAGGACATAGAGCAAAATGGAATACGCTCAATAAAATAAAATAGAGTCATCCCCTGTAGGGAAAAGAAGTAATAGGCCTTACATGTATCTTTCTTATTTATGATAAATTAGAAAGATACAACACCTTCCAAAATTGAGCTTCATACATCCATGTACTCTATTAATATCCAATATAATCCTTATACTAATAATTTTTAAAGTAAGCCAATAAATAAAGTAAGACTAGAGAATAGAGACTCTTATACTCCTAAAAGTGTCTGAGGATTGCATAATCATGTCCGTTGACATATGCAATATTCAAAAGCTATACTTTAAAAACTAAGACTTGAATGAATTTTAAAAACCTAAACTTCTCACTAAACAACCATCCCAATAACAGCTCAGAATTACTAACTCCGGAGGAGGTATCCCCTTGTTTTCATAGTAAAACAGGTGACCCAAGGGAACACCCTCCCCCCCCCCCCCTTTTTCTTGCCCTGGGTCAAATAGCCCAGAGCGAAGAGGGCAGCCGAACGGAGACACTGCCGAAACAGACAGCCTACCTAGCTATAGTAGCAACTGTTAAGTGAATGACATTCTGAGCAGTAGATAATAGACCTAACAATAGAGGCCTCCAGAAATGGACTCGATATTTCTGAGATAAAATTCATGAATGTGGATGGCTGAGCGCAATGAGCGGCCTTCAAAAATCTATAATAGCAACACTATTAATGTAAGCCCAAGAAGTAGAAGAACTCTTACTTCATGGGCCGAAATCTTAAGCACAACTGCTAAGTCAATGATATACCATAAGCAGTACCGATAGTTAATAGAATCCATTAACAATAAAATGGAGCGTAACGTCCTTCTACTAGACATCAAAGACAGAAGAAGCTTACGCCCATAGTAATAAACAGATATCTGTTTATAAATACATAAACTGTACCCGGAAAGAGTAAAGGCCTATGCCCATACGAAGACGGAAGGACCTTAAAATAATAGGTTCCGGATAATAGGAGCCTAACTCTTATGCAACAATCCAACCTAAATAGTAACGGAAGTATTGATTCCGAAACTACGAAAGTGAAAATCATCCATCGATAGTGCATGAAACTCACTGACACTACAGTAAAAGAGAAACCAACAGAATTACTGTCTAAAAGGTCAGAATTTGAAAACTACTGTTTCCAGAGGCTCAAATGATTACTTAGCTAAATAAGAACCGAAGTTAAAATCCGTATAGGAATTTAATCTAAAGATTCTAAGTCTATTTATCAAAAAGTTACTAACTGACTTAGATAAAGAGACAAAAGACTCAATTGTAAACTATCGTAGAGTGCATAGGTATGAGGTAACATAAACCTATAACCTAAATAATAACAGGCTGCAGTAGATCTTGTGAAACAAGTATACTAAAAAATAGCAATGAGTAGTATGGAGGGATCAACAATATGAACATAATGATCCCCACACCACGACGGAAGAGCCTCCACTTTAGCCGCATAGAATAGCGAAGAAGAGGATCTCCTATAGTAAGAAATCGCGTCCAAAGCTCGTCCAGTACAGTGCTTACAATGCAATACGGACTACACAACGGAATACATGAAGGTTACGACCTTGCTGGTTGTGATAAAGATGACACGATTTACCCAGTGAAAAAGATCCTCACATAGAGGAAGATTTCACGTTAAGACCCACAGTAGACAAGAGAGTAAATTACTCATGATCTCTGTGAAGATAGAGATGCTATCAACAGAAATGTATTGTGGTTGTTTATCTTAGCAATACCTGCTAAAACAACAGCGCCGGAGGATACGCGTATCCTATCATTCCGTCCTATAGATCAATAGAGCGTTAACAATATTAGCTCAGAGATCTGGACAAGCCAACACATACGTCTGCAATTGATTAGCAAGCTGTGTCATAAATAAATCATCATTGGGCGCTCCCATAGATAGCAAATCTGATTGAATACTTGTTTGTTGAGAGTCCATTCTGACAGCAACAAGCGACCCGTAAGAGAACGGGAGTCCGATAAAACAATCAGACGACCCGGAATATGACGGACCAAAACTGAACTTGGTGTACTATAACCAACAGACGGATTCTTTCCATTAAATTGAATAACGGAAACGAAAGAGTGCCTCCCTGGTTCCGGAGATACGCCACTACTGTCGAATTAAAGGACAGGAATTTGGGCATGCGTTTCTGAATAATGTTCATGCAATGACATAAAGCAAGCCTAAAAAACATTATTCCGCGGAAGAAAACTGATTGCTAAAAGACTGCGGAACCCAAAGACCCTGGCACTTCGAATCCGTAGGGATCAGTATAATATCCCAATCTGTTTGACTGGCAACCGTCATAACAGCCATACTCGGGTCCGGCAACTGCGGCGGCACTCTCTGAGTCAACCACCGAATGTTTGCCCCAGTCTGAATCTCTTGTAACACTAGATAGACAAGAGAACGTGTAAATCGAGCAATTCATGGATTGCCGAAAAGTTGCCGTCGAAGAGAAGCTCCTCCGAGAACGAAGCGACTCTGAGAGAGTTCTTAACCTTACTATCCACGCGTGTGGATGTAGCTAGGGCTGCGTCACGTCTAACTAACTCCAATCAGCCACTGAAGGGCGGAGTTATACGTGAACAAACTACTGCCCTCAAAAGAAATTACATTGAGAATAATATCCCGTAAATCTTTTCTTGAAGACGTAATGATAACGCCTCAGTAAGGCGGATTACGTATAATAAAGCGTCTAAGTTAAGTCTACTATACATAATGTCGTTCCCAACATTGAAATTGGAAAAGACATAAACGGCGAAAAAGAATATATGCAGTCTTTAATCACACCGTCTAGACGCATATGAACTCTCGGTATGCCCTGCTCTGCCAAAATAAACTATTTGTATAAATGATAAAATGGCAGAAATGAGCAACGGGGACAAGAAACTAAACTATCATGCTTAGTAGCAGGCTTGTATATATATATATATATAGCGTCGAAAATAAAACACATGTTGTAATGACAATATTGGACTGCGTCGGTAAGTCAGGGACAATGTCCCTGAACCGATCGAAAACTCCGAGTCCAATGACGCTATAAGTCTCTTATCCAAGATCGCAGCAATGAAGTCCGAAATAATAATCACTGGAAGATAATGCCAGAAGATATGAAAGGCATCTTCCGATACTACTAAAGGGAAAACTCGAAATCTTTCGAATCCCTTTCGCCATCCTGTCGGACCCTATAAAGCGTTCGGTCGTCCGTACCTGATGCAACCGCGGACCGCACCGACCCAGCGCCGTCGGATAATTCCTGATTCGACCGAGAAACTGTCAATTGCTGGGATGCTGCGAAACAACTGTGCTAACTCGGATAGCACGTCCGTCACTGAGGCCTGAGGAGAAGCGGTCTTACGATGCATTGCCGCTGGAAGCTCCGTGATCGTTACCCCGTGCATACTACCAATATGCGAGCGAACGGAGTGTATAGGCCTCGTGTCCCTTGGCTACCGGATGGCGCGACCTATTCGCTGTGGAATCACTGAATGCCGAAACTGATCGGATACTCGAGGTCACGTAGCCAATGTGCGGTCGTGTGCCCTGCTGTGAGGATGAGGAAGCATTAAAGACAGTCTCTCGGACTGTCAATATAACGGAGCGTCCCGACCAACGGACATATGCTCCGAATGTAAAATATCTGAACCACAACATGCGGTCCCCTATGTTGTTGGGCGAGAGAGGGACCTCTCTCGCTCACAGCCCGGACGGACCTGGACAAGCCAGGAACCGGACTAACAGGCTTCCTCCGATCTGTCCTCAATCTGCCGTCACTGGGTGAGTACTAAAGTAATTAAAGTGCTCGCATCACCCAAATCTCCTTCCTAGACCGCAACGGACGAACCCGGCAGCCGAACCATTCGATGAATGTACGCTACACCGGGTGAGCTAGCGAATGTCACTCCGTAGGCGATAGACATATTCCATGAGCACTTATTGCCGCTAACTCTTCATTAACTATGACGACAGAGGCACACTTTTGAAAGACATCTCCATAACTCTTCGAACAAGAAACCAGAAATGCTTGGTTAGCAAGCATAAAATAATAATATATATAGCGTCGTTCAATAATTCGAAAGTTTGTGTGACATTATTGGACTATGTCAGAACTGAGGGACGATGTCCCTGAACCGAACCAAAAATTTCAAAGTCCACCGACGCTATCAGTTTCTTATCCGGCATCGCAGCATTCTGGTCCGACGAAAGAAGCTGTAGAAGACCAAGTCAGATGACATACGCAACAGCATATGTTGTTCCGAAAGGGAAAGCTCGAAATCCTCCGAATCCCTTTCGGTATCCCGTCGGACCGGATGAAACTTTCGGACGTCCGTACCCGCTTCCGCGGAGCGTCCCGACCCAGCATCGTCGGATAAAATATATGCGACAGATTCAGTTGATGCTGGGATGCTGCGATAAACTGTGCTATTAAGGAAAGCACGTCCGTTCCCGAGGCCTGTGCAGTAGCGGTCTTACGATGCATTGCCGCCGGAAGCTCCGTGTACATTGACTCCCGCACACTTCCTATGCGAACGTCCGGAGTCTGCAGGCCTCGTGTCCCTGGCTACCGGATGGTGTGACCTGGTCGCCGAAGAATCCTTGATCGGCGAAGCTGGTAATATATCGGCGGTCACGCAGCCAAGGTGCGGTCGTGTGCACTGACGAGAAGAGGAAGCCTTAGCAGTCTCAGCGGACTGCCTATACAACGGAGCGTCCCGAGCGACGGACGTATGCTCCGCTTGCGACACATTTTGTACCACAACATCTGGGGCCAGATGTTGTTGAACGAGAGAGGGGCCTCTCTCGCTTGCCGTCCGGATGGACCGGAACGAGCTATGAACCGGACTAAAAGGCTTCCTGCGTTCTCCCTCCGATCCGCCGTCACTGGGTGTGCATTAGGTTAATTTATAGTGCTCGCATCACCCCAAAATTCCTTCTAGACCGCAACGGACGAACCCGGCTGCCGAACCATTCGGTGAATGGACGCTACACCGGGCGAGCTAGCGGACGTCAAAGGCCGTCGAACCTACTAGGGTCCTCTTAGGCAATTGGCGTATTTACATGAGCACTTTTCCGCTAGCCCTTCATTAATTGTGAAGACGGAGGCACACTGTTGGAAGACATCACAGATACATCACCCTAATCTTGATCGTCTGAAATAGAAATTGATAAAGTAGAGTGACCCTGCGGGGAAAGGACCGGAGTGTCCAAATCCCCAATAACATACCGTGACATACGCTTCCCATATTGTCATCGAAATCATACGATACAGAACAGGAGTTAATGCGAGTACACTGACCACATATAGAATGATAATAAAGTCAGAGGAAGACTTCCTCTTAAAACAATTGATCAATATCCTTTCAATGTGAAAAGAAAACAAGTCCTGGTACTCACACTAACCCCTGGCAATCAAAATACATAATAATAATATGATCCATTAATATAGAAATGAAAGTGTCAATGACACTGGTAGCTCAACTTGTCAAGACAAAGACATGTACATGTATAGTATGTGACACAGCAATGACAAACATCTAGGTAATGACCTGATAACAAAGGTACATATAAAATATTGTAACGGTCTGTACATAAATACTGACCGTTGCCTGTAACAAATGTATAGGTAAAGTATTGTAAAGGTGGGTGAGAGTCAGATGCTGAACTAGAAAAAATCTTTGAGTCCCAGAGTGGGTCTGACTGAACCCCAAAATATTTGTTCTCATAGCACAGTGATAACAAAGGCACCCCAAAACACATTCGTTCCTGTCCCAAGGTGAAAACAAAAGTACTCAAGAAGTTTTGTGAAGATCAGTTCATAAATACGAGCTGTATAGAACTTGTGACAAAAAACTGATTGGACCTAATTTCGGTACAAAATGGCCACTGGCAGCCATCTTGAATTTTGGACCGTACCCAGAAACACTCATTCTCATCCCAAGGAGATAACAAAGGTACCCAAGAAGTTTTGTGAAGATCGGTTCATAAATACAGCCTCTACCCTGAGCCGTATTGACATGTGTGCTTACATTGTGTAAGTTGCACTGAATAAATCAAAGTTCATCTAATTTGCATAATTTCTGCACGAAAAAAAACCCCTTACAATATGTGATGTATTCCATGTTACTAAACATTCATACAAAAATTTATTAAAATCAGAACTTTCATACAGAAGTTCTATACAAAAGACTGATTGCACTAATTTTGGTACAAAATGGCTGCTGGTGGCCATCTTGAATTTCGAACCACACCCAAAAACACTCGCTCTCATCCCACGGTGATAACAAAGGTACCCAAGAAGTTTCGTAAAGATTGGTTCATAAATATGGCCTCTAGTCTGAGCTGTATAGAAGTTGTGTACAAAAAACTGATTAGACCTAATTTCGGTACAAAATGGCCACTGGCAGCCATCTTGAATTTTAGACCGCACCCAGAAACACTCGTTCTCGTCCCAAGGTGATAACAAAGGTACCCAAGACATTTCGTGAAGATCACTTCATAAATACAGACTCTAGTCTGAGCCGTATTGACATGTGTACTCACTGTGTGTAAGTCGCACTGAAAAAATCAAAGTTCATCTAATTTGCATAATTTCTGCACGAGAAAAAAACCCGTATTATATGTGATGCATCCCATGGTACTAAACATTCACACAAAAAAATTATTCAAATCAGGGCTTTCATATGGAAGTTCTGTGCAAAAATCTGATTGCACCTAATTTTGTACAAAATGGCTGCCATCGGCCATCTTGAATTTCGGACCGGACCCAAAAACACTCGTTCTCGTACCAAGGTGATACCAAAGGTACCCAAGAAGTTTCGTAAAGATCGGTTCATAAATACGGCCTCTAGCCCGAGCCGTATTGGCATTTGCACTTACAGTGTTGAAAGTAACCCCAAAAAACATCAAAATTAGTCTAATTTGCACAATTTACGTACGAGAAAAAAACCCGTATTATATGTGATGTATCCCATGGTACTAAACATTCATACAAAAAATTATTCAAATCAGAGCTTTCATATGGAAGTTCTGTACAAAAAACAGATTTCTGCATCGTCGGTACAAAATGGCAGCTGGCAGCCATCTTGAATTTCGGACCGCACCCAAAAACACTCGTTCTCGTCCCACGGTCATAACAAAGGTACCCAAGAAGTTTCGTAAAGATCGGTTCATAAATACGGCCTCTAGCCCGAGCCATAGCCAATTGTTGACGTACGGACAGATGGACAGACGGACAGACGGACGACGGGCTATGACAATAGCTCAAATTTGACTTCGTCAAAGTTGAGCTAAAAATAATTGAAATCAAAATATTTTGAAAAAATATTTTTTCAGAACAGCCCAAGTTTCTGAAAAGTAACGTTCAGCCCCAATGGATCCTAAGCCTAAGTGTGGACAAAAATTTTTTAAATATTTTAAACAATTTATTCAACACTTACGAACAATAATAATGTATCTAGTTATGATTAAAATAACATCAAGATATTATTTTTTAGAAATCCCCCCCTCACACAGAGGGCTGTTGTAAATGTAAACAATGAGTGTAAAAACACTAAAATAAGACTCCAGGCACCCAGGCCCGAAATCAGTTACCAAAAATACACTATCTGATGCAAAACAGAGACTTCCAGGGAAGAAACTGCAGAACATCAGATGGTAGATGCAGAACACAACGCCTAACCACCCGTAGGTGAAGACGTAAACATGGGGAAAGAACAGAATTCATTCTGTTATTCAGCTAAAACTCCCAAGAAAATTTAGTAATAATAATTACAAAAACTATGCCAAAAGCATGGGAGAATAGCAAGGGGGAACTTAAAGGACAGGGAGAGAGGAAAACACTTAAAAAACAGTGTAACTAAATAATCAGAATGACAACAAAATGGCTGCTGCCTTGAAAATAGGTAACTTAACATAATTTCATTAAAAAATTTTAAGTTACAGCCCTGATAATATTCTGTCACACATTCTTTTCCTCTCCTCCTTCTCTATCCTCCTTAGAATCACCATTTCACTAATATTTATGTGTCTGGCATCATTTAAACTGAGATTTATAAGCACAAAGATCAGTCAGATGTTAACTGATGAAGGGCCAAACTTAGAATGATTAATGGCGCCAATTTCGGAACGTCCTTGACACTGCGCATGCGCAGTAGGGGCGAAGTGTGGAGGGCCTTTCAGGACATGTTTTCTTTAGTTTTAGATGCAAATTTTGGGGATTGGGGGGCAAAATTTGTGTTTGGCCCTATATTTTAAGAGTTAGCACCAGCTATGTCTGGGTCATTGGTACAGTATAAAAATATATATAAATTACTATAAATTTTTTAACATTTTTATACTGTAATAATGACCCAGACTTAGCTGAATAGTAAATAGGTTGGAGGGCCTAGGACGTAAAGGAAAATCCAATAAGCTCAATTATCTATAACAGAATATCCCCTCCAGGAGAAAAGGAGAGATAGGCTTTACATGTATCTTTTTTATTTATATTAAAGAAGAAAGACACAATGCCGATCAGTAATTGAGAATAATAATCATCAATGATCTCTATTAACATCCAGTATAACCCTTTATACTAATATTTTTAAAGGTGAGCCAATAAATAAAGGAATTCCAGAGAAATGAGACTCTTTATACTCATTAAAAGTGTCCGAGGATTGTATATTAACGCTCGTTTGACACGTGACATATCCAAATGCTTCACACCGAGCTACACTTTAAAAATATTACATGTATGAGTAAACATTAGCTTTACACTTTAAAACCATCCCGGTACCGACTCGGAATTACTGACTCTAGGGGAGGTATTCCCTTGCTTTTCACTATAAAGCAGGTGACCTAAGGGAACACCTGCCCCCCCCCCCCCCCCCCCCCCCCCCACCCCCTTCCCCTTGCCCTGGGTCAAATACCCCAGAGCGAAGAGGGCAGCAGGACAGAGTCATTGCCGGAACAGAAAGCCTACATAACTCTAGTTGCAACTGTTTAGTGGACGATATTCTGAGCAACTGATAACGGACCTAAACAATGGAGGTCTCCAGAAATGGACTCAATATTTCTGAGATAGAAATTAGTGAATGTGGAAGGTTGAGACCAATATGCAGCCTTCATTAAATCAGTAATAGCAAAACAATTAGCATAGGCCCAAGAAGTAGAAAGAGCTCTTACTTCATGAGCTGAGATCTTGAGTGCCGACTGCTGTGAAGATAATTTTTCATAAGCAGTACAGATAGTTAACTGAATCCATCTAGCAATAGAATGAACCATAATATCCTTTCTATTAGGCATCAAAGACAGAAAGAAACGCTTACGTCCCTTTCTGATGAACTCAGATCTACGTTTGTAAATTGCTCTAACAGGACAAAGTAAAGGCCTATGCCCATCAGATGATGGAAGGGCCTTAATAACAATAGGTTCAGGATACTTATTAGGAGCCTGATTCTTAGTGAAAAATCCAACATTGGTGGTAAAGGTAATAGTATTACCAACACTACGGTAGTGAGAATCATCCACAGATAGTGCATGAAGCTCACTAACTCTTCTAGCAGAAGAGAAGGCTAAGAGAAAAGCTGTCTTATATGTTAAGAATTTGAAGTCCACTGTGTCAAGAGGCTCAAAAGGCGCTTCTTTTAGCTTAAGAACCACCCAAGCCAAATTCCACTTAGGAATTAATCTATGGGTTCTAGGTCTATTTATCGAAAAATATCTAACTAATTTAGATAAAGAGACATTAGTTCCAATCATTAAGCTATCATGATGCGCATAGGTATCGGATAGTATAGACCTATAACCCTTAATGGTGATAGGCAGCAGTTTAATCTCATCAAACAAGTATACTAGAAAGTTTGTAATGTCTGGAATGGAAGGATCATGAACATCTATGGAATGATCCCCACACCACTGACGAAAGACCTTCCACTTTGCAGCATAGTTTAGCGAAGAGGAGATCCTCCTACAGTTAGAAATCGCATCCACTGCTCGTCCTGTAAAATGCTTTCCGTGCAAGAAGGACCATACAACGGAAATACTTGAAGGTTTAGACCTTGCGGATTGTGATGGAGGATGCGTGATTTCCTCTGCGAAAGTTCTTCCTGTTGAGGAAGCTTCCTCGGCATGTCCCACAACAGACACCTGAGAAGATTTATCTGAGAATCTGATGTTCTAGTACAAACAGAAGAATTCTTTCCGTTAGATTGAGCAACGGAATGGAATGAGTGCCACCTTGGTTCCGAATATACGCAACTACCGTCGTATTGTCGGACAGAATTTGCACGTCTGCATTCTGAATCACGTCTATCCAATGATGTAGAGCAAGCCAAATCGACATCATCTCTTTGATGTTGATGTGCTTGCATAAAAACTGCGGATCCCAAAGACCCTGGCACTTCAAATCCGATGGGCTCTGTGTCGCGCCCCAACCTGTTTGACTGGCATCCGTCATAATCATAAAACTCGGATCTGGCAATTGCTGTGGAACTCCCTGACTTAACCACTGTATGTCTGCCCAAGTCTGAATCTCTTGTTTCACTTGGCTTGACAAGAGGATGTCCGTATCGAGCGAATGAATCTTCACTCTCCAATTCTGAGTCAGATAGACCTGGAGAGGACGAGTGCGTAGCCGCCCCGTTGGAATGATCCGCGGCAGCTCCGCACAGACCAATCAGTCTCATGAATTCTCTCGCTGTAGCTTTGTCTGAGTGAAGACAAAAGCGAGCGTAACAACTGACTAATTTCGCTCTGGTTAACAGCAGATGAACGAGATTGTTGTGCGTCTCGAAGCTCATCCCCAGGTGGGTGAATTACTTGGACGGCACCAGATCAGACTTCTCTTCATTACTATGAAACCGAGACGTCGGAGCAATAGAAGCAGATTCTGCATATCATTCTGAAGTGTTAACTCATTGCCATACCTCTGAAGAATATCGTCCAGGTAGGCCGACGTTACCACAGACGAATGAGCTCGGAAGTAAGTCAATACCGAGTTCATTACTCAAGTGAAAGCCCAGGGTGCTAGATTCAGACCAAAGCACATCGCTCGGAACTGATAAACAACACCTAGGACAGCGAAGCGAAGATACTTTCTGAACGCCGGATGTACCATGACGTGAAAGTACGCATCCTTGAGGACTATGCTCGCAGCATAGTCATTCACTCGAATGCTCGAATGGTCTCCATATAGAACTTTGGAGCCACGATCAGCTTGTTTATCCAGCTTAAATCAATCACTGGACGGAACGAGCCGTCTGGTTTCGGAACCAGAAAGAGATGGCTGTAGAAACCTGGAGATTCCTGGTTTTCTACGACCTCTATCGCGTTCTTCTTTAAAAGAGACTGGACTTCTGATAGAAGTGACGTTCTTTTCTGTAAATTTGACGGAAGCTGAGTCCATCTTGGACTTCGAGTTAACGGAGGTTTGCCTTTGAGGGACCGTTTTAGTCCTTCCGAAATAACCCCTCAAACCCAAGGGTCCTCCGTAATTGATTCCCAGTTGTTTGTGAAACTCGACAGTCTTCTGCACACCGGAACGCGACAGAGGTTTAAACCATCACCTCCTGGATTTGCGAGGCTTGCGGGAGGAGAAACTACGTCCTCCGGGACCTGCACCTCACCACGTCGGCCTAGGGGCATCTGATCGGTTATTTCGGACAGCGTTACGGCCCCTACTCAAGTCGCTACTTTGACGGTCTCTAGAGTAAGACCTAGAGGACACATAGGAACCTCTACAGGAACTTCCCCTGGACGAACTCGTCCCAGAAGTGCCTGGCCTACTCTTCTCTGCTGGTTACGACTTTCTGGAAGCAGACTTAAATAGCAGAGAGTCTGAAGCTTTCTTAGTTAATTTATCATATATTGCAGAAAGCTTGCCGTTAAAGAGAAACTCTCCAGAGACCGAAGCGACCCTAAGAGAGTTTTTCACCTTACTGTCCATGCATGTGGAAGTAGCTAGGGCCGCGTCATGTCTAACTCCAGATTTGCCACTGAAAGGGCGGAGTTGTACATGGAGAAAGCTATGGCCCTGGACAAACCTCTTAAGGACGTCTGTACATCTTGGAATTCTGGTCCTTCAAAGTGTAATGACAACGCTCTGGTAAGGTGATCTGCGTATGAAAGAGCATCTAAACTAGCTCTGTTAGACTATATTGTCGTTTCCAACGTTAACGAAGGAAGTGACATAGACGACAGCATGGATAATTCAAGGTCTTCAGCCTGGTCGTCTAAACGCAGAGGAACTCTCTGGATGACCTGACCTGCCGTTTCAAATTTATTCCTTGGATTGATGAAAGGCAGCAGTAGAGCAGATGCCGGTAGGAAGGCTGACCTGCCCATCTTGTTGGCAAGTTTGTCAATAGCGTCATCTAATAATTCAAATATCCGTGAGACATTCCTGGACCGTGACGGAAATTCTGGGACAACGTCCCTAAACCGATTAAAAAAGACGGTATCCAGTGGCACTATCACCCTCCTATGCGGCTGTGCAGCATTTTGGTCTGGCAGAACAACTTCTGGAAGGTAATGCCGGATGAACTGTACGGCATATTTTATGTTGTTCCGAAAGGGAAAAATCTAACTCATCGGAATCCCTTTCGCCATTCTGCCGGACCTCTTGCAATTCTCGGCCGTCCGCACCTGATCCAGCGGCAGAACGTACCGACCCAGCTTCGTCTGAAATTCATGTTCCGACAGAGGCTCTGCCAGTTGCTGGGATGTTGCAATGATCTTTGCTATCTGTGATAGCACGTCTGTTACGGAGGCCTGGGGAGCCGCGGTCTTACTGGATTTAGCCGCCGGAAGCTCCCTGGACGTTGCATCTTGCATACATCTTTTGTGCGAACAACTGAATGTGGAAGGCCTTGTATCACTGGCTACCGGATGACGTGACCTGGTCGCCGTGGAATCCCTGGTCGGCGAAGCTGACTGTATATCACTGGTCACATAGCCAGGGTGCGGTCGTGTGTGCTGCCGTGAGGATGAGGAAGCCTTATAGGCAGCCTCGTCGGACTGCCTATATACCGGAGTGTCCCAAGCGGCGGACGTATGCTCCGACTGCGTAACGCTACGAACTACAACATCTGGTCCCAGGGGACCCCTCTCGCTTGCAGCTCGTGCAGAGCTGGACAAGCTAAATACCAGACTATCAGGCTTCCTCCAATCCATCCTCTTTTCTGTCGTCACTGGGTGTGCACGTGGAAGGTTTATAGTGCTCGCAACACCCGACTCTCTCTCCTGGACCGCAATGGATGAACCCAGGTGCTGATCCATTCGGTGAACGGACGCAACACCGGGCGAGCTAGCAGACATCAACCCCTTCGATCGAACTAGCGAACTCACGTGTGATTGATGGATCTGCATGAGCACTTTTGCCGCTAGCTCTTCGCTTGTTTGTGACGACAAAGGCACACTTCTGGACGACATCACGGAAATATCATACTGTTCATGTTCCTCTGAAAAAGAGAGTGAAAGACTAGAGTGACTCTGCGGAGAGAGGACCGCCATGGCCCTCTCCCTAGTAACAACATACTGTGACACACGTTTCCAACGTTTGTCATCCCAATTGATACACACAAAACAAAGATCAGTGTGAGTACACTGAGTACAATTAATACAGAGATCATGAGAATCAGAGGAAGATTTCCTCCTATTACAATTTGAACAATAATCATTCATTGTGAAAGGTAAACAATCATAGTACTTGCACTAATCCTTGAAAATAAAGATACATAATAAAACAATCCACTATAATCATTACGAAAAAATGATTCGAAAAGAAAAAAAATTTTCAAAAGAGCCCAAGTTCCCAATGGGAACCCTAAGCCCAAATGGATCCCAAAAAAGCCTAAGTGTGGACAAAAATTTTAAATCATTTTGAAAAATTAATGTTAACACTTACGGACAATATAAAATGAAATAAAGTGATGCAGAAGACAAGTAATCACTATCCGAAGTAACTGGTGTCAATCTAAGCAAAAGTGTCAACAAACCGGAAATATGACTCCAGACACTGAAAAATCTGGCCCGAAATCAGTTACCAATTTAAAACACTATCTGATGCAAAACAGAGACTTCCAGAGAAGAAACTGTAGCACATCAGATGGTAGATGCAGACCAAAACGCCTAAACACCCCTAGGGTGAGGACGTAAACATGGGGAAAAAACAGAAAAAATTCTGTTACCAAGCCAAAACTCCCAAGAAATTTTAGTAATAAACATTATAAAATATAAGCCAAAACATGGAAGAACAGCTAGGGGGAATAAAGGAAAGGTACAGAGGAAACACTGATCAAACAATGGTACATTCATAGCAAGAATGACAACAAGAATGACAATAGGCAACATGAAATAATTTCGTAAAATAATTATAAGTTACAGCCCTGAACATTTTCTTGCATTATTTTTTCCTCTCCTCCTTATATTTCCTCTTTATTTCCACCATTTCTCTCATCAAAATGTGTCTGGCATCATGAAAACTGAGATTTGGAAGCACAAATAACAGTGAAGTGTAACTGTTTTGAGGGCCAAACAAAGAATGATAATTGGCGCCAATTTCGGGACCTCCTTGACACTGCGTATGCGCAGAGGAGTAAATGTATGGAGGACCATATAGGACATGTAATTTTTGGTTTTTGATGCAAATTTTGGGGATTGGGGGGGACAAAATTTGTGTTTGACTCTGAATTAAAGAGTTTAGCACCAGCTAAGTCTGGATCATTGGTACAGTATAAAAATATAGAAATTTTAGGCGTGGCCAAAATTTTTGCCCCTCCCATAACGAAGGCAAATAATGCCCGACAAACTTCTCTTGAACAAACTTGATTCAAAACCTCAAAAAGACTCTGTATACCACATATCAAGTCTCTGCTATTGGTGGTTCATTAAAGAAGATTTTCAAAAAATTTGACAGTTTTTTCCCCACACCTCTGCTCAATATGAGCCGAAACCTAATTTTGATAATCAAAATGCCCCTATATAACCACTGTTTACATGAAATTTAATTAAAATGTGGCCAGTGGTTTAGGAGAAGAGGCTCAAACACCACCTTCACGACGGACGACAGACGACGGACGATGGACGAAGAGTGATAAGAAAAGGTCACCCTGACTTTCAGTCAGGTGAGCTAAAAACTCTTTCGAAAAAATTTTGACAAAAGCCAAAGTTCCCAAAGGGAACATGAAGAGCACAAGGGTATCTCAATAGAGCCTAAGTGAGGACAAAAATTACTGCTACACTTCTGGAATACTAAAACATGTATCTTACAACAATCCGACAGTAATAATAAGTACATACTACATATATTGAAGGACGTTGCCGATGTAAGCAACGTCAAGGAAAAAACGAAAACAAGACCTCAGGCACAGAATAAAAAGGCCCAAAGTCAGTAACAGATTTTAAAACTACCAGATGTAAAGCAAGATCTTCAGATGAAGAAAAAACGATACATTGGATAGAAGATGCATGACCAAAACGACCCAACACCCCTTGAGTGAGGACGTAACCATGGGGATGAACAGAATAAACATTCTGTTAAACACTTTAAACTCCCAAGAAATTTAATAAAAAATTTCAATAAAAATAAGCCTAAAAGCTTGGGAGTTTAACACGGGAGCTTCAAGGAAGAATAGGGAAGGAACACTTAACAGAGGATAAATCATTAGCAAGAATAATGACGCCAGGCACATGTCCCAAAATTGGGAAACATGAAAAAATTTTGATAAAAATCCAGCAAGAGGATCACAGATCCAGAAGTCGAGTTTTGACATTAAATTCTGAAGAAAAAAGCTATTTGTAGCAACAGTGAGCTTGGGGTGCAAGACACTGAAATCGATAGGTGTCTTCCCTTCCTATAGGGTAACCTCTGGTTAAGTTTGGTAAAGGTGCGTCAAATAGAACTAAAGTTATTGCCCAGAAACCAATTTGTCACAAAATATTCTATTTATACTAACAGTGACCTTGTCCTTGGGGCGCAAAACTCTGAAACCAATAGGTGTCTTCCTTTCCTATAGGGTAACCTCTGGTGAAAGTTTGGTAAAGGTGCATCAAATAGAACTAAAGTTATTGCCCGGAAACCAATTGTTTACGCCCACTGCCCGCCCACCACTTCATCAAACTATAAGTCGAGTTTGACTTAGTCAAAACTCGACTAGAAATTATAAAGTTACAGCCCTGAACGTTCCTAACCACCGTTGTTCACTTGCATCATCCAATCATGTCCTTGGATCCACCAATTTTACCACTGATTTGTGTCTGGCATCCTCAAAAATGAGATTTAAAAGCACAGATGTCAGTTCATTGTTGCTGACTTTAAGGCCAAAGAAAGAAAGAATGATAGTTGGTGCCAATTTCGGTTCTTTCCTGGATACTGCGCATGTGCAGATCTGAAAAGTATGGACGACCAGATAGGACATCAATTTTTTGGTTTTGCATGCAGATGTTGGGAATTGGTGGCAAAATTTGTTTGGCCCTGGTTTAATTTTTGAGTTAGCGCCAGCTAGTCTGGGCCATTGGTTGTTGTATAAAAATATAGAGGAATACACTTTTTAAGTAAATATTTTTCACTCACAAAGTGACTATCCAATTTGTAATATCATTATTTCATAACTTACTTGTCATAGTACTGAACAAACTTCTCTTCAGCTGTATCAGCCACTGATGCTAAAGTCGTAACCACTTGCTCCAACACCATTTTGGTACCTTTTTCTAACAACTGAAATGCATTAAAACTTGTTGGTATTATCACTTCACCATAAATGTAGAACCCACTTAATTGGACATCTCGTAACAGAATAAGCCTGTTAACTGAATATAATTTCCCACACAAAACTATTTACCATACCTCTGGCACAAATTTGACCTGTTAATTGAATATAGGTTATAGAGTAAACTCCTGTTATTTGAATAAAAAATCTTGTAACCTGTCGAGAAATTACCCAAACTCTCCCCAGTTTTCCTTTGTTTATAGACCTATTTGGCCTCAGTACATCCAAAACAGGCATTTAATCTATTATATTTTGTTTGACAGAGCTCATGGAGCTGACATAATGAATCGGCCGTATTTTCCCGCAAAATTGATAAATTAAGCAGTTGTAACTGTTTTAGCATACTAAAACATGTCTCCCCTTCCTTTCTACTTAATGCACCTCAAAATATATATACATGAATAATATTGACAATCATACCAAATATCTAAGGTCTTGCTAGGTCAAAAGACAAAAAAGTTCTGGTTCGGACGAAGTTTCCCTTGAAAAAGCACATAAATCTGACCTTCAGGTCAAAAGTCAAGGTCACATGAAGGTCACAATGGTATGCGACACACCAGCTCATGGTGATACATCCACATGTCAAATATCTAACGTCTAGGTCAAAAGACAAAAGAAGTTATGCCCCGGACAAAGTTTCCCTTAAAAAGCAAATAAATCTGACCTTCAGGTCAAATGTCAAGGTCACATGAAGGTCACTATGGTACACGACACACGGCTCATGGTGATACATCCACATGCCAAATATCTAAGGTCTAGGTCAGAAGACAAAAAAGTTATGTCCCGGACAAAGTTTCCCTTAAATAGCACATAAATCTGACCGTCAGGTCAAAGGTCAAGGTCCCTATGGTACACAACGGTATGCGACACACTGGCTCATGGTGATACATCAACATGCCAAATATCTAAGGTCTAGGTCAAAAGACAAAAAAGTTATGTCCTGGACAAAGTTTGTGAGAGAAGAAGAAGACTATGCACTAAAACAATATAATAACACTATTTTTCTAAATATTTCAACAAAACCATAATAATGTAACTCCCTGATTGGAATGATCTTGACGGGCTCGTTCCAATGAGGAAAAATGTGAAAAATATTTTTTCACAAAAAATAATAGAAATTTCGATTAATTTTTATATTTATCATACCTACCACTGGTCCAGACATGCCGACACTTTATTCGTGTGAATTTAGGGCAAATGCTTAATTTAGACCACCCCCACCCCACTCCAAAAAAATTATTAAGCCAAAATAAGAAATAAACGAGAGTCCTGTATGGGCCTCCATACATAGCATATGCACATGTGCAGAGCCAAGGAAGTGTGCTAGACAGAGAATTATCGACAACCACCGACGTCCAGTACGTCTTAGTACACAGTGCCCCATGCCCCTATGTGTCACCTTACATATCCAAAAGGAAATGAATAATTGAAAACTCAAATATTTCAATAAAATACATGTACTGCAATTCATTTCAGCACAACAAAAGTTTACTTACCTCCTGGAATTTGTTTGTTAGGACTTGCTCTAATTTAGAGATTATAACATCCAGATATTTTGTGAGAATGGCTTTTGGGCAGTCTTCACTGAAATTAACCAATGCAGCAGCACCATGTGCCTGTACCCGTGGATTAGCTGAATCATCCATTATAACTAATAAATCGGCAACTACCTACAAATAAATGTTGGAAAGAAGTCTGTTTACAAAAATATTGTATTGGATCCCAGCTATCTGATCAACTCGGATAGCATAGACCAGATTGAGTTGGCTTCACGAGAATTCATAAGAATTATGACTAGCGGATCAAACTTCTGTCAAAGATTGCCACTGACACAGCAAGACAGAGAATATAGAAAGCTACAGTGATGCTCCTCATCATCATTTCATTTTCAAAATCATTTATCATGTTATTACAGTTAGATCAGAAATAATGCGAAATTTGCGGTGTACCAAAAAGTCAATGGCGGAACTCGAGGAAGAACAAGAACAATAGCATCATGTTATTTATTTATTTATTTATTTATTTGGGTTTAATGACACCTCCAACAGCCAGGGTTACCTCGTGTCGGACTGTTTTATGGGTGGAGGAAACAGCGGTACCTGGAGAGAACCACTGAGCAGTGGCGAGCAACTGTCAGACTTCCCAACATACTAACTTCACACAAAATAGCATCATGTTAGTAAATTTAGGGAGTGCCTTTATTGTAAGGAACATCCTTGGACCAATCCATAAAATACCGTTTTCCGAACACATAGTAAAGTAAATTATAGAGCAGTCAATTACAATGCAGCCACCATGGATTGGTGTTTCATTAACCCTTTTCCCAACACAGACGATATCAAAATTTATTATTTTAAATATCATTTTTTTTTAATTTTTCCAAAAATGTCAACAAAACCATATCATGTTACCCCTCATTGGAACGAGCTCAGTGAGCTCGTTCCAATGAGGGGTCACATGATATGGTTTTTGTGGTTTTGTTGAAATAGTTTGAAAAATTTAATTTTTTCAACTGCTCAATTCGCATATTACACGGGCGGATGGCGGGCGATTTGTTACGTAAAGGGTTAATTAAATTTTTGATGATTATTCCTATAATCAGTTTTTGGAATCTAATATTATTGCACCTGTGGATGTATTGCCATTCATAGAAAGTGACCAGTCCACAGCAGCCTTACTACAAGTGCTTGGTATTAAGAGGAATAACTGGCTATTCTATCAATTGTTGGAAATGATAATGATGACCCTGAACCACACTTTATCCATCTTTCAACCCTTTATCCATATGATTAGAACACACCATTTGCTAAAACTTTCTTGAATCACTCAAGATTTTTATTTTTTGAATCCAAAACATATCTTATGAGGCATAAATGTTTATAACAAGAGGCCCCAAGGAGCTTTAATCGCTCACTGGCCAAAGTGGTTCAAAGAGGTATTTGGGATCACATTCAGTTAGACATGGTTCATCAACATTACAAAGGAATGAAGCCATGAGAGACAAATTTTATGGAACTAGGGACATGGCTTGAATAAACTTGAATCTTACCCTTCTAAGGATGCTGCATACCAAATATCAAAAGCATTCATCCGCTGGATCTGAAGAAGATTTTTAAAGAAAATTTCTCATTTTGAACTAAGTTATCATTCAGGCCCCCACAGTGAGCCCAAATATGAATCCAGGGACTTGGCTTGAACAAACTTGAATCTCTCCCCCCTCCCCCTCCCTAAGGATGCTGCATGCCAAATATCAAAACATTCCGACTGCTGAATCTGAAGAAGATTTTTAAAGAAAATTCATCATTTTGAACTAAGTTATAATTCGGGCTCCCACAGTGAGCCCAAATATGAACCCAGGGACTAGGCTTGAACATACTTGAATCTCACTCCCCTAAGCATGCTGCATACCCAATATCAAAACATTCTGCCTGCTGGATCTTGAGAAAAAGATTTTTTAAAGAAATTTGCGTTAAATACATTAAGTTCAAATTTGGGCTCCTATACTGAGCCTAAATATGAACCCAGGGGGCCGATTTGAACAAACTTGAATCAGAGCCACCACACAATGTTGCATACCAAATATCAAAAGATTCTTCCTGCTGGATCTGGAGAAGAAGATTTTTTAAGAAATTTGTCCGAAATGCACTAAGTTCGAATTCGAGCTTCTATAGTGAGCCCAAATATGAATCCAGGGGGCCGATTTGAACAAACTTGAATCAGATCCACCCCACAATGTTGCATACCAAATATCAAAAGATTCTGCCTGCTGGATCTGGAGAAGAAGATTTTTTAAGAAATTTGCCTGAAATGCACTAAGTTCGAATTTGGGCTTCTATACTGAGCCCAAATGTGAATCCAGTGGGCCGATTAGAACAAACTTGAATCAGATCCACACCACAATGTTGCATACCAAGTATCAAAAGATTCTGCCTGCTGGATCTGGAGAAGAAGATTTTTTAAGACATTTGCCTGAAATGCACCAAGTTCGAATTTGGGCTTCTATAGTGAGCCCAAATATGAATCCAGGGAGCCGATTTGAACAAACTTGAATCAGATCCACCTCATAATGCTGTATACCAAATGTCAAATGATTCTGCCTGCTGGATCTGGAGGAGAAGACTTTTTTAAGAAATTTTCCTGAAATGCACTAAGTTCGAATTCGAGCTTCTATAGTGAGCCCAAATATGAATCCAGGGGGCCGATTTGAACAAACTTGAATCAGATCCACCCCACAATGTTGCATACCAAATATCAAAAGATTCTGCCTGCTGGATCTGGAGAAGAAGATTTTTTTAAGAAATTTGCCTGAAATGCACTAAGTTCGAATTTGGGCTTCTATACTGAGCCCAAATGTGAATCCAGTGGGCCGATTAGAACAAACTTGAATCAGATCCACACCACAATGTTGCATACCAAATATCAAAAGATTCTGCCTGCTGGATCTGGAGAAGAAGATTTTTTAAGAAATTTGCCTGAAATGCACCAAGTTCGAATTTGGGCTTCTATAGTGAGCCCAAATATGAATCCAGGGAGCCGATTTGAACAAACTTGAATCAGATCCACCTCATAATGCTGTATACCTAATGTCAAATGATTCTGCCCACTTGAGCGGGAGAAGAAGATTTTTTTAGTAATTTCTCTAATATACATAGGGTGCTAATGGAGTTATGCTCCCTATCGAGCAAGCCCCAAGTGAGCATGTCCATTTCGTTTGAACAAACTTGAATTGACATATGGTAATGAACATCCATAGCAAGTTTCGAGCAAATCGACTTAGCGGTTTCAAAGGAGAAGTCGTTTGAAAAATGTTCACAACGCTGAACGGACGACAACAGACGACGGATGATGGACAGCAAGTGATAAGTTTAGTTCCCTTCGGTGAGCTAAAAATGATTTCAGCAAATTACAGATTGATAAAAGCTTGTTTTCTGCGCTAAAACTTCTCACTCTCGGACACAAAAAATGGGCAATCTGACTTTTTCTAGTGATAAGGTACTGTGTGTGCATGTTTGTGTTGTGGAGTGGTCACAGTGAATTCTTAGCGGTTGTCATTTTGGCAGAGCCCTGGGTGACCATCATAAAAACATTATTCTAAATCTAAGTGAACATAAATTTGAAAACTTACTCTTTCATGAAATTTTTTCTGGAGCGTTGGTCCGAAGTCTGTTGAAAGCTGTCCAATTGCATTACATGCTGCATAACGAACACGTGGATGCTAAAAAAGAGAAATCGTGTGTCTGAATAAATCATTCCCCTTTCAGGTGACTGAACAAAAGATTTTTCTTATGCAGGCACCTCCCTTGTCGCTGATAGTGTGCTCCACAAATGTTTTGTACCTGAAAATCTTGTTGATGATATGATTTTGAACACATGGATAAAAAATAACACCTCCTTTTCATTGTAAAATTGAAGAAAAATTGCCGGAGATGCCAAGACACTTCAATATAGATATATCTTAATATGTTTTTCACAAATTTTAATATTTTTTTTGACTTTTGAAAATTTCAAGGTCCAGTGTTGCAAGAGTTTGTGTTAATCCTTCACCAAACACGAAAAGCAGACAACACTTGCAAAGTTTTTGAATAACTAATTGCTTTCACTTTTATTTCAAAAACACAGGTTATGACCCCTCACTGGAATTAGCTTGATGACCTCATTCCAAAAAGGGGTCATAACCTACATTTTAGAGACAAAAAATGAAATAATAATGAAAATTAATTGGCGATTTTTGTGAATAACACTGACCAGTTTTTCAATATGTAGAACAATTTTTGAAAAAAAGGAATAAGATCATGCATCAAACATCATGGAGTTCTTGATAGAATTTTCCAAAAATATGGTTGCCTCACTGACAATTTTTGGGTTTCTGTACATTTGGAGAGAAAGTTTTTTTAATACTTTCAAGAACTTTTGAGTATGGCCTTACATATTTTTTAAAACTGGTTTGACTTTTTTAAACTATCGCACAGATCAAATCTATCTAAATATTTTTTAACATCTTCTGGCAACTTCTCTGTTGACTTTTGTCTCAGAACAAAGGATACTAAAACATCCACTGCACTTAATGGACAAATTTATCAATTTTATTATCTTGGGTAAAATAGGAACAAACCATTTAATTTTTATTTTTTTACGTTTGCATTGGTTATAAACGTTTTAGGCCTAATCTTTGTTTCTAAATGAAAAACATGAAAAATATCAAAAACAAATGTTGACAAAACTATGGTGTTTTTCCCTCCTATCATGTAAGTGCATTTCTGGGTCTGTGTTTGTCATTGTGCTCAAATTATACCACATAAAAGCTTGTTACTGATAGATTTTAGATCAAGTAACATACAGTGTTCACAATACCAGGTGCCAATTCAGCAAACTGCACAAAACATTTTATTTGACACCAAAAAATCTTCATTGACTAAAATATTGGCTCCAAAAAAGTTCCTTTCAGAAGTGAAGGAAATCCATTGCAGCAGTAAAGAGTACATATCGATAACAAAACAAAAAATAACTAGAGGTACTGTGAGCAAGCTCACAAAGTGATACCCCCGCACCTGTCAGAACGGAATTATATTGCTTCATGCACATCTTCATATGGAGTTCTTCCATTGTGGTAAGTTTCATGAAAATTCTTCAAACGATTTATGGGGAGCTGCACTTATAAGGATGGACAGACGGACGGACGGACAGAGTGATTCCTATATAACCCCTCCCACCCCCAAACTTTGTTTGCGGGTGGTATAAAAATGCAATAACTCCTACAATAATACACTGCATAACATCTACCCTTGTACTGTGGGTAGACATAAATTTGATAGACTAGCGCACCAAATATGAAGTCATTCCACTGAGTACTCTACAAGTTATTCATGAATTAATTTCAAGGCGGACAAATTCTAAGTTCATAATGGAAAGTACTCTGGCAATAAAATCTCACAGAACACCTGCATTTCACTATGAGTATACAGCAATAGGATATACTTGCAAACCAAATATCAAGTCACACAACCAAGTACTTTACAAGCAATTACTGATTGAATTTCAAGACAGATGGATGGACGGACAGACAAGAGGGTTCCTATAACCCCCTCTGAGGGTGGGGGTCTAATTAGTTGCAATTATAGCCTAATCTTGGCATAGGCTAGCGTGCTCAATTAAGTCTTCCATAATCAATATTTGTTGCAGAGTGAATTATTGCCATTTCCTGATTTTGTACCTATGTTAAATCTTAAGATGACACCAGTTTAAAATTGTCGCAGATCAAAAATCTTGGAACATGCACATGTTCACTTAGTAGTGATAATGTCTGAAAAGTTTTGTCCAAATTGATTGATAAATGTAGGAGGAGTTGCGCACACAAGAATTTCATTTAGAAACCCATATTAAATCAAAGTTCAAGAGAGATAACCTGGTTAAAATTGTTGCAGATCAAAAATTTTGGAATATGCGCATGTTCACTTAGTAGTGATGTTTGAAAGGTTTCTTCAAAATCGGTTCTTTAATGTAGGAGTTGCGCACACAGGAATTTGTTCGGATGGAAAGACGTATGGACAGACGTACGGACATACGGATGGACATACGGACGGACGTACAGGGCGATTCCTATACAGGGTTCATACAAAAATTTGCTCACAAAGTTCAAGGGTTTTTCAAGGGCTTCTTTTTTTTTCTTTTTTTCAAGGGCTACATATACTATCCAGCTTGTTGTTTGAGCTCTAAAAATCTATGATTCATGTGACACGGATCTGACTTTGGAAGTCAGGAAGTACTGGTACCCAAAGTGTGATCTGAGTTACAGTAATCTTGGTAAAACGTTCCATACTTTTTTATGTTTTTTTTTAACTGAGCGACACAAGTGCAACAAACAAGTAAAAGGTCGAGTACACATATATTTACAATGCCCAGGAAATAGCTTGGTATTCGAGGGTTTTTCAAGAGATTTCTGAAAGTTCAAGGGTTTCTCAAGGGCTAATTTCAAATTCCAGGGTTTTTCAAGAAAAAACTCATTTTCAAGGGTTTTTAAGAGCTGTATGAACCCTGCTATTTTGCCCCCCACTTCTTCAAAGCGGGGGTATAAAAATAACACAGAATCCGAGGGATTTTGTCAATAAGGTGTCAGAAATAGTACTTGGACAAACTTTCAACGTTAACTGGTAGAGTGCTGAATTATTTCTGGACATCATAATTTGTTTGCATATATTTGCTTTGCTGTAATTTATAGGAGTGTGCCAATAGGCACTCTCCTATAAATTGTAACAAGGCAATTCCTAACAGACTAAATAATTTCACTTCAAGGGTGACATGTAGAACATCCACAGAATAAGAAGCATTTAAGATGTGGTACCAACAATTCAGAATAAAGCCGAAAGATGGGCTTGCAGCATTCTACTAGTTGTCAGAGAGTGGTAATGGGGCATGTTTTTTTTTTCTTCAATAAAGCATTGTATGTTATCATCTTTACAAAAGCCACATTCAATTAGGTAAATACTTCACAATGGCGTGAATGACTCACAAAAGTATGAAGTATTTGTCTCATTGCATACTGCCTTTTGTAAAGCCTCCAAACCGGCTAAGTCTGGTAGTTTAACCCTTTGAACCCTAGTGGCCGTTTTCCGTCCGGGAACATGATACGTCATAACATCATTATATAGGGTGGCTGTTCAGTAAATGTGTGGAGTAGACCAATTAATATTTTCAACGTACAGTCCCGAGGCTGTACGTTGAAAATATTGATTAGTCTACCCCCCAAATAATGAATAAGGACTTTTCTAATTGCTGCCATTGAACTGGCATGGAAGATACCACTTGTGTTCAAAGGGTTAAGAGTCAATTAATCTTTTATCATCTAAGTGCAACGATAGGTGTATGTACAGACATCATTCAGCCTGACCATTAATTGAATCAATGACTTAGATATAACCTAGGTGACAGCCCTTTTCGTCTACCAAGGCAGTCCTGGAAATGAGATGGGTGTGTGTGCAATTTCTCCTGTCAGCACACGTTTTCTATTTTACAAGAGCTAAAAAATGCATTCATTGGAAAATATTGTGGAGCACTAATATACTGTAAGGGCACATAAATGTGTGTTGTTTTGAGAAAGCAGCACTGTGCAGCCAGTGGCAAATTAAAGTTATAATTCAGCAATTCCTTATACATTTAGCTCCTTGAACCCGATCAGCCGCTTTTCTGACCAGGAACATGATATGTCATAACGTCATTAAATATGATGGCTGTTCAGTAAATGTGTGGGGTAGAGCAATCAATATTTTCAACGTGCAGCCCAAAGGCTGCACGTTAAAAATATTGATGGGTCTACACCAAATAATGAAAATGGGCTCTTGTAATTACTGCCACTGAACTGGCAAGGAAGATACCACTGGAGATCAAAGGGTTACAGTTTCTAGTGTTTGGTGACAGTATTCCCTCAAAGATTCATATATTAACATTTTACAGGTGCAATTTACTATCTCCAAATTCACGGGCGCTTAAAACTGCACCCGTCAATTTTGTTCATTTCCAAAACGGCCAAGGGTTTTGTCCGAACTATCAGCTTCTGTCAGATTTTTTCCGTGACCAATTGTCTGTTCACTCGTGAAATAACTGTCAGATAATTTTTCAGACAATGAAAAAAATTTAAAGGCACCAAAACATTTCAGTTGGCACCAAAATATCCAGAATGGTTCAAATTTGGCACCAGACAGATTTGGGCCAGTATGAATACTGGAACACATGGTTGGTTCCATGGGTAATCTGACTGCTTATTTCACACTGATAATAGGGCAAAAAAAATTGGACACCACAAAAAGGAAAGCAAAGGGATTAAATCCTGAAAAGGCAGTTCATGGCTTCTATGTCTGAAAATGATTTCAACTTACTGGATCTTTAAAAAATGGTAAAACAGTATCCACTATACTTCCTAACACAGTCTCCATCTGTTGATGACAACCTTCACCACAAGCAGATATGGCCATCAATGCAGCATGTCGATATCGCCAGTCACCTGGAATTTCAAATATATATGTTTATCTATTGACTAGCGTGCATTCTTAAATCTGATTAGTCAATAGATACGTGATATGGATCCATCTCGCGATATTTCCATCAAACCATGGAGAAATTTCCCATATCACATAGGTGTGGTCATTCCGGAAAGACCCACCATGTAAAACACATTTATTTTCCGTTCTCATAAATTAATTTCACTATTATCACCTTGCTCTGAACATGGAAGTGTTGAAGAGAATTGCTGAGTTTTCTGATGATAACATTGCGGTGAAAAAGAGATGAGAATAGATAAAATTTCAGCCTTTGTCGGTTATGTAGTACAGGGACCCTGAGCTCTGTCGCACAAGTCTGAATTGGTTAAATTCCTAGTTGCATTATGGGAAAAATTTGCAGCCAGAAATTTCTGTATTTGACATCAGTGTGCAAAGGGTTAAGCATGTAAAAACCAAAATAAAAATTAAATCTAAAAAAAAAATTCAAAATAAAAAGTAACAAAAACAAACATAAGTAGCAAAGAACATTTACAGAAAACATTTGTTCACCATTTTTAAGATAACACTAGATGTGGCCTGACCCAACTTGGGACCAAGAATACCCCCTGCGACACACTCTCTGATAGTGGGCAACAATACCAAGTATCATTAATATCCTAATATCCTACAAGGCCATCAGAAATTCTGAGCTGGACATGACTTGTTATAGTTGCATTTGGATGTGGGGTATGTAAACTTGAACTAAGTCTGTGACCTTGACCGTGTAGACAGGCATTCCAACCAACCTTATTCTCAACACACCCACTAATGGTGGGCAACATTAATACCAAATATCATTAATACCCTTCAAGGCTATCAAAAGTTCTGAGCTGGAATGACTTGTGTAAATTTTAGTTTTGGGAGGTTAAGCGAAAATACAACTCAGTCTCGGTTATTTAAAAATACTGACTGATCTGCATGTGAGAAACTGACAGTCCAGACAAGCATGGTTATTCAACTGTGCAATCTTGAATACTATCACTTCATGTAAAGTATTAACCCTTTACCTAACATGAAAAGCAGACGACACTTGCAAAAAAAATTCTTGAATAACTAAATTTTTTCATTTTTTGTCTCAAAAACATAGGTTATGACCCCTCGTTGGAATGAGCTCGACGAGCTCGTTCCAACGAGGGGTCATAACCTATGTTTTTGAGACAAAAAATGAAAATATTCTGAAAATTAATTGGCGATTTTTGAGAATAGCGCTGGCCGGTTTTGGCCGTTACGTTGGGTAAAGGGTTAAATAGAATTGGCAGAAATCACAGAAAAAAAATCAGAGCCCGGTGATTACGAGTATTCTTCTAACTTTTTTGGCCCCATAGTATAATCATATTTGCATATTAAATAAACTTTGAAATGACCAATGATAAAAAGTCGCTCCATTCAGCATGAGATTGAAAGCACCACGTTTTGTGACAAAAATAAAACAAGTATCGAATTACCAAAATGACCACACACTTCATTTAAATGCAATATCCACACATCTGCTGGCCACTGCCAATAATTTCTATGTATACAATTGAATGGAATTAAAACAAGAGGCTCTAAAGAGCCTGTGATTGCTCACCTGGAACTACATATAAAAATGTGATTTTCCATAAGCTTTCCATGGTAACTATGAGCTGCAATTGTGACCATGTTTGCAACATTACATCAACATTACATGAGGATCAGTGGTAGGTGTCCCAGTCCTCAATCACATCAAGTTTCAAAACATTTGAATCCATCAAACAGAATCATAGAATGTCTCTGGTGGCCAGATTTTCCAACGGGAACAAAAAGGGGATCGTTTGTGGAGAGCCTCCTATAGACCATTCCTGACAAGTTTTGGTTCACATCGGCTCAGTAATTTCAGAGAGAAAATGAAAATGGGATTTCCCATAGGGTTTTTTTTTATAGTAACTATAAACCACAACTGTGACCATTTTGCAACACAATCAACATTAAATAGTGAACGTTGGTAGAGGGTGTCGTAGTCATCAACCATGCAAAGTTTCAAAACATCTGGCCCTGTGGTTTCAGAGGAGAAGAGTTTTCAAAATTGACCAATCAGAATCAAAGAATGCTTCTGGCAGCCACGTTTTTCATCCAACAGGAATAAAAGTAAGTAACAGCTGCAGAGAACCTCTCATAGACCATGCCTGCCAAGTCTGGTTCACATTGGCTCAGTACTTTCAGAGAAGATGAAGAAAATGTGATTTCCTATAGGGTATATATATTAACTGTAAGCCACAATTGCAGCCATAATCGCAACCCAATGAAGATTAAATGAGGATCGTTGGTAGAGGGGGTTACAGTCATCAGTCACATTAAGTTTCAAAACATTTGGCCTTGTAGTTTCAAAGAAGATTTCTTGAAAATGCACACATTTATGAATTCTGTTTCAACAAAAAAATCAGTAAAAGGTCAAATATTTTGAAAATTACAATTTTTTCAGACAGTATTCTTTTTCAAATAGCTTTGTATAGGTAAAGGGTTACAGGAAACACATTTTACTCCAATTTTGTCATATCTTAAATGATTTATTTTTACTGGACAGCTACTGGGAAAAGAAAATAAACAAAACATCCATGCTTTTCCGAACACCTGTCAACAATCAGAATTTCAGATAAGTAACTTGAGAGTAATACATGTATTAACATAATTACAGCTGCACTTGTTTACAGTAGTAGCCAAAATAAGGTGTAGGATAATCCTATAAACTATGTATCTTTTCTCTTCCTACACTGTTAAGACCAGAAGCTGACATTCATTTTCTGGAAAGCTCTCATTGATAGCTTTCCAGAAAATGTCAGATTCTGATCTTGTCAGTGCAGGAGTAGTAGTTTACTTAGTTTATTGCAGTTATGCTACAACTTATTTTGACTTGTACTGTACACACAATATTTTGGGTTTTTTTTCCAGTTCTCAGTGGAGAAAACTGGAACCAACCCTTACCAGATTCTCAACTAAAGGGGGTATCAGTACCCCGTGGCTCACCAACAGGTGGCCAATGTAAAGGGGTGGCTGGAGTAAAAAAAAAGTTCAAAACCTGCACACAAAAGTCGAAATTAAAGAAAATAAGCAGCTAAAGGGTTAAATAATATAATAATAACCCCTAAGAAGTATGCTAACATAAAATAGGAACCATGGCAATATGCTACAAGGTAAGTTTCCACTTTGAAGAAAAGAAAGACAAACCTCAAAACCTGCACATATAAAGTAAAAAAAAAGTATCACATTTGTTTCAATGGGTTCAAATTGAGAAAAACACCCTGATAATGTCACAGTAACCACCATGGCAATATGCCAGTAAGGTGAAACCCTACCTGAAAAATATCCACTTGGAAGAAAAGAAAGAAAAACCTCAAAACCTGCACATAAAAGTCAAAAAAGTATCACATTTGATTCAAAGGGTTAAAATTTAGAAAAATACCCTGAAAATGTTATAATAACCACCATGGCAATATGCCAGTGAGGTAAAACTCCACTTAAAAAAAATATCAAAACCTGCACACAAAAGTACAAAACCTGCACACAAAAGTCCAAAATTAAAGTAAATCAGCAGCTAAAGGGTTAAATAATATAATACTAGCCCCAAGAAGCATCCTAACATAAAATAGGAACCATGGCAATATGCTACAAGGTAAGTCGCCACTTGGAAGAAAAGAAAGACAAACCTCAAAACCTGCACATAAAAGTAAAAAAAAAGTATCACATTTGTTTCAAGGGGTTAAAATTGAGAAAAATACCCTGTCACAGTAACCACAATGGCAATATGCCAGTAAGGTGAAACTCTACTTGAAAAATATCCACTTGGAAGAAAAGAAAGACAAACCTCAAAACCTGCACATAAAAGTCAAAAAAGCATCACATTAGTTTCAAAGGGTTAAAATTTAGAAAAATACCCTGAAAATGTTACAGTAGCCACCATGGCAATATGCCAGGGAGGTAAAACTCCACTTGGAAAAAAAATATCAAAACCTGCACACAAAAGTCCAAAACCTTCACACAAAAGTCCAAAATTAAAGTAAATCAGCAGCTAAAGGGTTAAATAATATAATACTAGCCCCAAGAAGCATCCTAACATAAAATAGGAACCATGGCAATATGCTACAAGGTAAGTCGCCACTTGGAAGAAAAGAAAGACAAACTTCAAAACCTGCACATAAAAGTAAAAAAAAAGTATCACATTTATTAAAATTGAGAAAAATACCGTCACAGAATCACAATGCCAATATGCCAGTAAGGTGAAACTCTACTTGAAAAATATCCACTTGGAAGAAAAAAACCCTCAAAATCTGCACATAAAAGTCAAAACAGCATCACATTTGTTTCCAAGGGTTAAAATTTAGAAAAATACCCTGAAAATGTTACAGTAACCAGAATGGCAATATGCCAGTGAGGTAAAACTCCACTTAAAAAAAATATCAAAACCTGCACACAAAAGTCCAAACATTAAAGTAAATCAGCAGCTAAAGGGTTAAATAATATTATACTAGCCCCAAGAAGCATCGTAACATAAAATAGGAACCATGGCAACATGCTACAAGGTAAGTCGCCACTTGGAAGAAAAGAAAGACAAACCTCAAAACCTGCACATAAAAGTGAAAAAAAGTATCGCATTTGTTTCAAGAGGTTAAAATTGAGAAAAATACCCTGAAATGTTAAGGAAACCACCATGGCAATATGCCAGTAAGGTAAAACTCCACTTGAAGACAACATTTCAAAACGTAAATCAGCAGCTAAAGGGTTAAATAATATAATACTAGCCCCAAGAAGCATACTAACATAAAATAGGAACCATGGAAATATGCTACAAGGTAAGTCGCCACTTGGAAGAAAAGAAAGACAAACCTCAAAACCTGCACATAAAAGTGAAAAAAAGTATCGCATTTGTTTCAAGGGTTTAAAATTGAGAAAAATACCCTGAAATGTTAAGGAAACCACCATGGCAATATGCCAGTAAGGTAAAACTCCACTTGAAGACAACATTTCAAAACCTGTACACAAAAGTCAAAAACCTGCACAGAAAATTCAAAAACCTGCACAGAAAAGTCAAAAACCTGTACACAAAAGTCCAAAATTCATTTAACTAAGCATGGAAAGGGTTAAATAAAATATTACTATTCCTGAAAAGCATGCAGACATAAAAAAAAACAAAAAAAAAATCAAAACTTGCACACAAAAGTAGAAAATGAATAAATTTGGACGCTGACGCTGATGAACCCGACGACGCTGACGACAACGCCGACATGAGGGCTATGCCATAGGCTCAAAAACTATCGTTGATGAGCCAAAAAACAAGTATTTTGCTGACAGTACCGATCTTCATGCAGACAAGAGAGGCATTGGGTTAAGCATCAGAATATAGCCTTTGGCGGCCACATATTTCCATCCTCTCATAGACCATCCTGCGAAGTTTGGTTCACATCGGCTCAGTAGTAGAGAAGATGAAAATGTGATTTCCCATAGGGTTTCTATAGTAACTATAAGCCACAATTTCAGCCATGTTTGCAACCTGATCAACATTAAATGCAGTTTGTTGGTAGAGGGTGTCACAGTCATCAACCATGCAAACTTTCAAAACATTTGGCAATGTGGTTTCAGAGGAGAATATTTTTGAAAATCCACCAACCAAAATCAAAGAATGCCTCTGGTGGCCATTTGGCCTGGCAGTTTCAGAGGATTTTTGAAAATCCACCAACCAGAATCAAAGAATTCCTCTGCATGCAAATGTTTGTCATCCGATGGGAACAGAATGAGGATCATTTGTACAGGACCTCCCATAGTCCATTCCTGCCAAGTTTGGTTCACACCGGCTCAGCGGGTACAGAAAAGATGAAAATGTGAAAAGTTTACGGATGGCGGAAACCTAGTGATGAAAAAAGCTCACATGGCCTTTTAGGCCAGGTGAGCTAAAAACTGTTGTACACTACTACACTTGCACCAAAAACATTTTTAAGACAGTAGGCCCATATTTGGGGCTTTCATTATTATTACACAAAACTCAATATGATATTCATTTATATTCATGACCTGAAACACTGCATTTGTAAAAAAACGATCAGTTTATCAAATGCAGTTTCTTTTGCTGAACTGAAACTTGCCACTTGCTCCACATTTATACTGGCCGATATATTTATTTCTACATGTAATTATGAAAGCTTAAACATCTGAATAGGTTTTAAATTCACAGTTGAAGTTGGATGAAAATTAGGGTTACAATGAACTAAATGAGAGACTTTTACTTGATAAAATGTTTACGGTCGGCATATTTTTTTAGAGTCGGTCTGGTTTTATTTTTTTTGGCCTGACAATTTACAACATTACACCCTCAGCATTTTTTACCTATGATATGCGTTGCTACCACAGCATTTTCCTCCTGGTTGGAGGGGTGGGGGGATATCCCAATGCTATTCAACTGTATATCCAGGACTCTTGAGTACAACCTTCATCATCTTCTAGATTAATGGCTCACTGTACTGAGCTATGTATAATCTCATAATTTAGAGAGAGGGAAAGGTACTTGCACTTTGAACATTCATTAAAACTAATATTTGGGAAAAAACTGTTTCTAGTGTTTAATACTTCGATATTTTTCATAAAAAAAAATGAAACCGAAACCGGAGTCAACCCCTTTTTAAAAAAATGAGTAGAAACCGAAACCGATGAAAAATTTCATAACCTCCCAACACTAGCATATTTGGATATGGGTATGTGAACTGGAAGTCTGTGACCTTGACATTGTGGGCAAGCATTCCAACTTTATTTGCGACACACCCTCTGGTGGTGGGCAACATTAATACCAAGTATCATTAATATCCTTCACGGCCATCAAAAGTTCTGAGCCGGACACGACTTGCACAGGCAGGCGGATGGACAGACAGATGGATGGACAGACGGACGGACGGACAAGTTCTGAGCCAGACACGATTTGCGTATATTTGGATATGGGTATGTGAACTTGAACTAAGTCTGTGACCTTGACCTTGTAGGCAGGCATTCCAATTTTATTCGCGACACACCCTCTGGTGGTAGTCAACATTAATACCAAGGATCATTAGTATCCTTCAAGGCCATCAAAAGTTCTACGCCGGACACAACTTGTGTATTTGGTCATGGGTATGTAAACTTGAAATAAGTCTGTGACCTTGACCTTGGAGATTCAACCTTATTGGCGACACACCCTCTGGCGGTGGGCAACATTAATACGAAGTATCATTGATATCCTTCAAGGCTATCAAAAGTTCTGAGATGGACACAACTTGTGTATTTTTTTTGGATAAAAGTTCTGAGCTGGATACAACTTGCACAGACAGATGGACGAACAGACAGATAGATAGACAAAGTGATTCCTCTATACCTCCCTGAACTTCATTCGTGGGGGGTATAATAAGTACTTACCGCTAGCTAACATCTGAGGTATAGTTGCTACTATATGTGGTAACATGGTTTTCCCTCCTAAGGCACAAGCTAATCTGTCCAAGGCACTCTCTGAGGCAACAGCATTACTGACAAAAATAAAAAAAAATTCATTGAAATGAAAAATTTATTCACTCAGAATTAAGTCCAGCATAAACTAGAGGTATCACTGGCGGCGATTAAAATCCCATAGGATAAAATTCCAGGAGGACAAAACCCCCATAATCATAGCACAGACAAAATCCTACATGGTCAAAATTCCAAGCTTCTTAACCCTTTACCCAATGTAATGGCCAAAACCGGCCAGAGCTATTCACAAAAAACGCCAATCAATTTCCATTATTTTTTCATTTTTTGTCTCAAAAACATAGGTTATGACCCCTCGTTGGAACGAGCTTGTTGAGCTCGTTCCAACGAGGGGTCATAACCTATGTGTTTGAGACAAA
This sequence comes from Pictodentalium vernedei, assembly GCA_031216915.1. Classification (NCBI taxonomy): domain Eukaryota; kingdom Metazoa; phylum Mollusca; class Scaphopoda; order Dentaliida; family Dentaliidae; genus Pictodentalium; species Pictodentalium vernedei. The sequence goes on along the minus strand of CM062290.1, from coordinate 92,067,198 downwards.
TGAAAGTGTCAATGACACTGTAGCTCAACTTGTTTAAGACATGTACATGTATAGTATGTGACACAGCAATGACAAACATCTGATTGCATCTAATTTTGTACAAAATGGCTGCCAGCGGCCGTCTTGAATTTCGGACCGGACCCCAAAACACTCGTGCTCATCCCACGGTGATAGCAAAGGTGCCCAAGAAGTTTCGTAAAGATCGGTTCATAAATATGGCCTCTAGTCTGTGCTGTATTGAATTGTTGATGGACAGACGGACGACTGGCCATGGCATAAGCTCAAATTTTACTTACGTCAAAGTTGAGCTAATGAAAGTGTAAATGACACTGTAGCTTAACTTGTGTGTTGTGTTTGATGAAAAGGATAATGTTCAATGTTTATGAAAGGATTATGAATTGAGACAAAAATTGTGATAATTGGGAATATGTTCATTTCTGTTACCTGTATGCTATTTTTTTGATAAAAATAATATGAGGTGTACACTGTACTAAAGAGCGGAGGGGTGGGTTAATATGACCTCATAGTTGATGTATGTGGCCCTCACAGTTAACGTTTTTCAACGAAAGTTACCAAGTTACAGTGAAATTATTCCAAAATGAGTCATCCTATCAAGTTACATTGAAATCCCTTCATAAATATGGCCTGTAGACTGTACTAAAGTTTTTCGGGCTTCGGGCCCCTGTAGCCGTCAGTTTCCCAATTGCGTCCAAATGGGACATTCTCATCTAAACATTATATGAAGTCAACCTACCAAGTTACAATGAAATCCCTTCATAAATATGACCTGCAGACTGTGCTAAATAGACTGTGCTAAATGTTATGGGGCTTTGGCTCAGGCAACCATCATGGTTGAATGATCGCATCCAAAAGGGGACATTCTCATCTGGGCTTCATCTAGAGTGATCCTACAAAGTTACATTGAAATCACTTCATAAATATGACCTGTAGACTGTGCTCCAGGTTTTCAGGCTTCGGGCCCCTGAAGCCGTCACAGTTGACCAATCACGACCAAAAGATGTCATCATCTAGGCATTATATGGAGTCAAACTAACATGCTACAATGAAATCCTTCCATAAATATGACCTACAGACTATGCTAAAGGTTTTGGGGTTTTGGGCTCGGGCAGCCATCAAGGCTGAATGAACGCGACCAAAAGGGGACGTTCTCATCTAGACATTATGTGGAGTCATCCTACCAAGGTACAATGAAATCCCTTCATAAATATCATCTGTAGACTGTGCTAAAGGTTTCCGGGCTTCAGGACCCTGCAGCCGTCACAGTTGCCTAAGGGTGTTCAAAAGGGGCTGTTTTCATCTAGACATTATATGAAGTCAAACTACCAAGTTACAATGAAATCCCTTCATAAATCTGAACTGAAAACTGTGCTAAAGGTTTTTCGGCTTTGGGCTCGGGCAGCCATGTGGTTGAATGATCGCAACCAAAAGGGGACATTCTCATCTGGGCATCATTTGGAGTAATCCTACGAAGTTACAATGAAACCCCTTCATAAATATGACCTGTAGACTGTGCTCAAGATTTTCAGGCTTCAGGCACCTCCAGTCATCACATTTGACCAATCATGACCAAAAGGAGATGTCATCATCTAGGCATTATATGGAGTCAACCTAACAAGTCACAATGAAATCCTTCCATTAATATGACCTATAGACTATGCTAAAGGTTTTTAGGCTCGGGCAGCCATCAAGGCTGAATGATCGCGACCAAAAGGGGACGTTCTCATCTAGACATTATTTGGCATCATCCTAACAAGCTACAATGAAATCCCTTCATAATTATGACCTGTAGACTGTTCTAAAGGTTTCTGGGCCCCTGTAACTGTCACAGTTGCCCACTCATGTCCAAAAGGGGAGGTTCTCATCTAGACATTATATGAAGTCAAACATACCAAGTTAAAATGAAATCCCTTCATAAATATGACCTGTAGACTGTGCTAAAGGTATTCGGGCTTCGAGCTTGGGCAGCCATAATGCTTGAATGTTCGCAACCAAAAGGGGACATTCTCATCTGGGCATCAGCTGGAGTGAACTACGAAGTTACAATGAAATCCCTTCGTAAATATGACCTGTAGACTGTGCTCAAGAATTTTGGGCTTCGGGCACCTGTAGCCATCACAGTTGACCAATCATAACCAAAAGGGGATGTCATCATCTAGGCATTATATGGAGTCAACCTAACATGTTACAATGAAATCCTTCCATAAATATGACCTATAGACTATGCTAAAGGTCTTTGGGCTCGGGCAGCCATAAAGGCTGAACGATCGCGACCAAAAGGGGATTTTCTCATCTAGACATTATTTGAAGTCATCCTACCAAGCTAAAATGAAATTCCTTCATAATTATGACCTGTAGACTGTTCTAAAGGTTTTCGGGCTTTGGGCCCCTGTAGCCATCACAGTTGCCCAATCATGTCCAAAAGGGGACGTTCTCATCTTTATATTATATGAAGTCAAGCTACCAAGTTACAATGAAATCCCTTCATAAATATGACCTATAGCCTGTGCTAAAGGTTTTCGGGCTTCAGGCCCCAGTAGCCATCACAGTTGCCTAATCACGTCCAAAAGGGGACTTTCTCACCTAGACATTATATGAAGTCAACCCACCAAGTTACAATGAAATTCCTCAATAAATATGACCTGTAGACTGTGCTAAAAGTTTTCGGGTTTTGGGCTCGGGCAGTCGTCATGGTTGGCAGGTCACGTCCAAATGGGGAAATTCTCATCTAGACATCATAAGGAGTCATCCTACCAAGTTACAATGAAATTCCTCCATATTAACCGTGACCTGCAGACTGTGCTAAAAGTTTTTGGGTTTCAAGCTTGGGCAGCCATCATGGTTGACAGATCATGCCCAAAAGGGGACGTTCTCATCTAGGCATTATACAGAGGCACCCTACCAAGTTACAATGAAATCCCTTCATAAATAGGATCTGTAGACTGTGCTAATGGTTTTCGGGTTTTGGGCTCGGGCAGCCATACCGGGTGACCGATCGCGACCAAAAGGGGACGTTCTCATCAAGACCTGACCCCAAACCTTCATATGAAATTTTGTGACGATCAGACAAGACCTGCGGGGTGTAGCCCATGCTAAAGAAAAATGTGAACAGACTCACAGACTAACAGACTTCCGCAGGCGTGATGGCAATAGCTTATCTTGACTTTAGCAAGTTAAGCTTAAAATGAACAAAAATAGTTATTCAAGAATTTTTTTTGCAAGTGTAGTCTGCTTTTCATGTTAGGTAAAGGGTTAATATTTAAATGGACAGCTAAACGGACAAAAACTCATACACCTTATCAGTAAAATGGACAAAAACCCATGCCCCCATGCCTAAATCACATAGCATTAATACTATTTTTGATAAAAAAAAACCAACTCTTTTAAGGAATTGACTGGACACAAACATCTAACTATCAGGTGTTTAAATCAAAGATTTGCAAAAGGACAATGCAATAGTGAATACATACAACTGTTTGCCAAAACAAAATTGGTCGGCAGCCAAAGATGAGAATGTCAGAAAATTGTTATAAAGTCTTTGGGTGAACGTCTGAATTTAGTCAAGGCTGCCAAAATGACCCAAAAAGTATCGAGGAGTTTTTAAACTGCATTACAAGATAATATAGTTGGTTAAATGTTCAACTACATTATGGGGAATTTTCACTGCTGCAAACACTGGTTTGCCACATAATAGTGTAAGTAGTTAAATTTTTGATTCCAACAATTTTCAGAACTGTTTCGTGAATAAACAAACAAAAAAAGCCTCCCTCTCTCGATCATAAAACTGTGGAAAAATTACCCGAGAAACAAAAAATTTGTATAGACCTTAACAATGGGTGATATATAATAATAATTAGAGCCCCAAACATGATTATATCTTAAGCTTGTTCACTACAACATGTTTCAGATGATATTGATGCTAAAATTCACATGACAGGGAATGCAAGTCCCCACCCTACCCTAGGACAAAGGTAAGGGGTGTGAGTCCCCACCCAACCCTACCAGATTTTTTCTTACCACTACAACTGTAAAATTTAAGGGTAATAAGGGTAATACAGTGGAACCCTGTTAATTGAACAGCCACATTGCCAATGAAAATTATTCAATTAACAGTGTTAGAGTATTCAATTAACAGGGATTGTGTCAATTTCCTGAATTCTAGAGATACACTTAGCATTTATTCTATTATGAGCTCTGTCAAACAAGATATAATAGATTAAATGCCTGTATTGGGTGTACTGAGACCAAATAGGTCTAGAAACAAAGGAAAACTGGAGACAGTCAGGGTAACTTCTCGACAGGGTACAAGGTTTTTTATTCAATTACTCTATAACCTATATTCAACTAGAGGTACTGTGATCAAGCTCACAAAGTGATGCCTCTGTGCCTGAAATGTATAAGTTAGATTATCTCCCCTTGGAAATGTCAGAATGGAATTATATTGCTTCATGCACATCTGCATATGGAGTTCTTCCATTGTGTAAAGTTTCATGAAAATTCTTCAAACGGTTGAGGAGGAGTTACGCTTACAAGGATGGACAGATGGACGGATGGACAGACGAACAGACGGACGGGCAGGGTGATTCCTATATAACACCCCCCCCCCCCCCCCCCCAAACTTTAGTTACATCATAATAAACATCTAGCAAGACTGTAGGATCAGTGATAATTTAATTCTACAGCCCTGCAGGGCCATTGTATTCAACTATTACTGAAGTCCTCCACAAATGCAACAAACAATCTCACATATCGCTATCTATGGTACTGGTTGTGTATAAGGCGATTTCATTCAGGTGGTCAGGGTGGATGTTTAACATTTGTTGAGTTAGTTCACTCCACAAGATTTCAACAGACATGCTAACCAATTGCCCGCCATAGTTACTCCAGTATACATCCTCAAAATATGTTTGTGGAGTTTAAAAACTATATTTACAGGGAAAGTCTTGTCACTGAATTTGAAATGAAAGTGTCAATGACACTGCAGCTCAACTTGTTTAAAATATGTACATGTATAGTATATGACACAGCAATGACAAACATCTAGGTAATGACCTGATAACAAAGGTACATGTAAAGTATTGCAACGGTCTGTACATAAATGCTGACCGTAGCCTGTAACAAATATATAAGTAAAGTATTGTAAAGGTGGGGTGACAGTTAGATGCTAAACCAGAAAAGAAATCTTTGAGTGGGTCTGACTGAACCCAAGAATATAGCACAGTGATAACAAAGGCACCCCAAAACCACTCATTCCTGTCACAAGGTGATAACAAAGGTATCTCAAGAAGTTTCAGAAAGTTCGGTTCATAAATACAGCCTCTAGCCTGAGCCGTATAGAAGTTGAGTACAAAAAACTGATTGGACCTAATTTCGGTACAAAATGGCCACTGGCAGCCATCTTGAATTTTGGACCGCACACAGAAACACTCGTTCTCATCCCAAGGTGATAACAAAGTTACCCAAGAAGTTTCGTGAAGATCGGTTCATAAACACAGACTCTACTCCGAAACGTATTGACATGTTCAATTACTGTGTATAAGTAGCACTGAATAAATCAAAGTTCATCTAATTTGCATAATTTCTGCACGAGAAAAAAACCCCGTATTATATGTGATTTATTCCATGTTACTAAGCATTCATACAAAAATTTATTCAAGTCAGAACCTTCATACAGAAGTTCTGTACAAACTAGAACTATCACTGAAGGTGATTAATACCCCCGCTTTGGGTTTTTAGAGGAATGCACTTCTGATCATGTAGGCGAAGGCCATAAGGAAATGTATACAAAAAGATCATTTTTTGTTGTTGAAATTTGTATTTGCATGTGGCCTTCCACAGAACAGCACTGAATACTTAAAGAGGCCACACATATATGGTTTACATTTGGAAAAACACATTTACAATGTGCAACATGTATTCAAAATCGGTTCATTAATGTAGGAGGAGTTGCACACACAAGAATCCCATTTGAAAACCCATAATAAATCCAAGTTGAAGGGAGATAACCTGGTTAAAATTGTCGCAGATCAAAAATTTGGGAATATGCGTATGTTCACTTAGTTGTGATAATGTTTGAAAGGTTTCGTCAAAATTGATTGATAAATGTAGGAGGAGTTGCACGCACAAGAATTTCATGTAGAAACCCATAATAAATCTAAGTTAAAGGGAGATAACCTAGTTAAAATTGACACAGCTCAAAAATTTTGGAATATGCGCATGTTCACTTAGTAGTGATGATGTCTGTAAACTTTCGTCCAAATTGATTGATAAATGTAGGAGGAGTTGCGCACACAAGAATTTCATGCAGAAACCCATATTAAATCAAAGTTCAAGAGAGATAACCTGGTTAAAATTGTCGCAGATCAAAAAGTTTTGAATGTGCACATGTTCACTTAGTAGAGATGATGTTTGAAAGGTTTCATCAAAATCGGTTCATTAATGTAGGAGGAGTTGCGCACACAAGAATTTGTTCGAACGGAAAGACATAATAAATCTAAGTCAAAGGGAGATAACCTGGTTAAAATTGTCGCAGATCAAAAATCTTGGAATATGCGCATGTTCACTTAGTAGTGATGATGTCTGAAAAGTTTTGTCCAAATTGATTGATAAATGTAGGAGTTGCATGCACAAGAATTTCATGTAGAAACCTATAATAAATCTAAGTTAAAGGGAGATAACCTAGTTAAAATTGCCACAGCTCAAAAATTTTGGAATATGCGCATGTTCACTTAGTAGTGATGATGTCTGTAAACTTTCGTCCAAATTGATTGATAAATGTAGGAGGAGTTGCACACACAAGAATTTCATGCAGAAACCCATATTAAATCAAAGTTCAAGAGAGATAACCTGGTTAAAATTGTCGCAGATCAAAAAGTTTGGAATATGCACATGTTCACTTAGTAGAGATGATGTTTGAAAGGTTTCATCAAAATCGGTTCATTAATGTAGGAGGAGTTGCGCACACAAGAATTTGTTCGAACGGAAAGACATAATAAATCTAAGTCAAAGGGAGATAACTTGGTTAAAATTGTCGCAGATCAAAAATCTTGGAATATGCGCATGTTCACTTAGTAGTGATGATGTCTGAAAAGTTTTGTCCAAATTGATTGATAAATGTAGGAGTTGCACGCACAAGAATTTCATGTAGAAACCCATAATAAATCTAAGTTAAAGGGAGATAACCTAGTTAAAATTGCCACAGCTCAAAAATTTTGGAATATGCGCATGTTCACTTAGTAGTGATGATGTCTGTAAACTTTCGTCCAAATTGATTGATAAATGTAGGAGGAGTTGCACACACAAGAATTTCATGCAGAAACCCATATTAAATCAAAGTTCAAGAGAGATAACCTGGTTAAAATTGTCACAGATCAAAAAGTTTGGAATATGCACATGTTCACTTAGTAGAGATGATGTTTGAAAGGTTTCATCAAAATCGGTTCATTAATGTAGGAGGAGTTGCGCACACAAGAATTTGTTCGAACGGAAAGACATAATAAATCTAAGTCAAAGGGAGATAACCTGGTTAAAATTGTCGCAGATCAAAAATCTTGGAATATGCGCATGTTCACTTAGTAGTGATGATGTCTGAAAAGTTTTGTCCAAATTGATTGATAAATGTAGGATGAGTTGCGCACACAAGAATTTCATGTAGAAACCCATATTAAATCAAAGTTCAAGAGAGATAACCTGGTTAAAATTGTCGCAGATTAAAAAGTTTCGAATATGCACATGTTCACTTAGTAGAGATGATGTTTGAAAGGTTTCATCAAAATCTGTTCATTAATGTAGGAGGAGTTGCGCACACAAGAATTTGTTCAGATGGAAAGACACAATAAATCTAAGTCAAAGGGAGATAACCTAGTTAAAATTGTTGCAGATCAAAAATCTTGGAATATGCGCATGTTCACTTAGTAGTGATGATGTCTGAAAAGTTTTGTCCAAATTGATTGATAAATGTAGGAGGAGTTGCGCACACAAGAATTTCATGCAGAAACCCATATTAAATCAAAGTTCAAGAGAGATAACCTGGTTAAAATTGTCGCAGATCAAAAAGTTTGGAATATGCACATGTTCACTTAGTAGAGATGAAGGTTTCATCAAAATCGGTTCATTAATGTAGGAGGAGTTGCGCACACAAGAATTTGTCCGAACGGAAAGACGTACGGACGGACGGACGAACGTACAGGGCGATTCCTATATAGCCCCCATTTCTTCGAAGCGGGGGTATAAAAACTGATTGCACTAACTAAAGTACAAAATGGCTGCTGGTGGCCATCTTGAATTTTGGACTGCACTCAAAACCACTCATTCTTTTTAACAAAGGTACTCAAGAAGTTTCGTAAAGATCGGTTCATAAATACAGTCTCTAGCCAGAGCCGTATTGGCATTTGCACTTACAGTGCTGAAAGTAACACTAAATAGATCAAAGTTAGTCTAATTGGCATAATTTACGCACGAGAAAAAAACTTGTATTATATGTGATGTATCCCATGGTACTAAACATTCATACTAAAAATGAAAGTGTCAATGACACTGTAGCTCAACTTGTCAAGACATGTACATTTATAGTATGTGACACAGCAATGACAAAGATCTAGGTAATGACCTGATAACAAAGGTACATATAAAATATTGTAACGGTCTGTACATAAATACTGACCATAGCCTGTAACAAATGTATAGGTAAAGTATTGTAAAGGTGGGTGACAGTCAGATGCTAAACTAGAAAAAAATCTTTGAGTCCCAGAGTGGGTCTGACTGAACCCCAAAATATTTGTTCTCATAGCACAGTGATAACAAAGGCACCCCAAAACACACTTTTTCCTGTCCCAAGGTGAAAACAAAGGTACCCAAGAAGTTTTGTGAAGATCAGTTCATAAATACGAGCTGTATAGAAGTTGTGACAAAAAACTGATTGGACCTAATTTCGGTACAAAATGGCCACTGGCAGCCATCTTGAATTTTGGACCGCACCCAGAAACACTCGGTCTCATCCCACAGTGATAACAAAGGTACCCAAGAAGTTTTGTAAAGATCGGTTCATAAATTCGGCCTCTAGCCTGAGCCGTATAGAAGTTGTGTACAAAAAACTGATTAGATCGAATTTCGGTACAAAATGGCTACTGGCAGCCATCTTGAATTTTGGACCGCACTCAGAAACACTCATTCTCGTCCCAAGGTGATAACAGAGGTACCCAAGAAGTTTCGTGAAGATCGGTTGATAAATACAGCCTCTAGCCCGAGTCATATTGACATGTGTACTTACTGTGTGTAAGTAGCACTGAAAAAATCGAAGTTCATCTAATTTGCATAATTTCTACACGAGAAAAAAACCTGTATTATATGTGACGTATCCCATGGTACTAAACATTCACACAAAAAAATTTTCAAATCAGCACTTTCATATGGAAGCTCAGTGCAAAAATCTGATTGCACCTAATTTTGAACAAAATGGCTGCCATCGGCCATCTTGAATTTCTGATCGCACGCAAAAACACTCGTTCTCGTCCCACGACGATACGAAAGGCACCCAAGAAGTTTCGTAAAGATTGGTTTATAAATACGGCCTCTAGCCCGAGCCCTATTGGCATTTGCACTTACAGTGCTGAAATTAACACTAAATACATCAAATTCAAAGTTCATCTAATTTGCATAATTTACGTACGAGAAAAAAACCTGTATTATATGTGATGTATCCCATGGTACTAAACATTCAACAAAAAATTATTCAAATCAGCGCTTTCATATGGAAGTTCTGCGCAAAAATCTGATTTCACCTAAGTCTCTACAAAATGGCCGCCAGCGGCCAACTTGAATTTCGGATCGGCCCCAAAAAACACTCGTCCCATGGTGATAACAAAGGTACCCAAGAAGTTTCGTAATGATCGGTTCATAAATACGGCCTCTAGCCCGAGCCGTATTGAATTGTTGACGGACAGTCGGACAGATGGACGACTGGCCATGGCATAAGCTCAAATTTGGCTTCGCCAAAGTTGAGCTAATTATTTAAATCAGAGCTTTCATATGGAAGTTCTGCACAAAAATCTGATTGCACCTAATTTTGTACAAACGGCTGCCAGTGGCCATCTTGAATTTCAGACCGGACCCCAAAACACTCGTTCCCATCCCACAGTGATAACAAAGGTGCCCAAGAAGTTTTGTAAAGATCGGTTCATAAATACGGCCTCTAGCCTGAGCCGTATTGAATTGTTGATGGACAGATGGCCAGGCGGACGACTGGCCATGGCATAAGCTCAAATCTGACTTTACTGAACAAAATGGTATAAAGAGGCCTGCATTGCCAAGCGCTAATTCTTCCCCCCCCCCCCCAAATGGGGAGGGGAAGCAGTAGTGTGTTTCTTCCATGCATAAAATCACTCTTAATCTGGCCAAACCCATCTTGGAGCAAAAAAAGTCACTGATTGACTTGACTGTCACAAGACATTCATGTGGTCTTTGCGAACTCGGAGAGTGTCATTGATTGATCTCTGACCAACATTCGGGTATAATTTTACAATGTTTTTTTCGCTCCTGTTTAGAGTAACCCGTGATTATTACCTTCGAATGAGTTGTGTTTGTACCATTAGAGTTTCATTTCACATTTTCCCCAATGTCCAACTTCTTGAGGTAATTTATATCAACTAAGGAATGTGCGGTTAGGGGAATTTAGGGTGAGGGGCATGGGTCTGCTCGGGGGATCCCGGGTCACTCTAGTGAAAACCCTGGCATTACACGATATTTTTTAACAAAGGGCAATAACTCTCAGAATTTTCATTGGATATTGCTGGTCACCGAACCTGACGTAAACATTGTTGCTATAGAGACATATACCGAAAAGAAATCTGGTTTTTATTGTTAAACTTATGTCATAAACAAGCATAACACTATATTTTTATTGAACAAAGGGCAATAACTCCCATAATTTTCATCAGATATCGCTGGTCAACGAACTTGTCGTGGACATTGTTGCTCGAGACATGTACCGAAAAAAAACTGAAATTTGTTAACTACTGTTGAAGTTATGCTATAAACAAACATTACACAATATTTTTTAATGAACAAAGCGCAATAATTCCCTTAATTTTCAGTGGATAGCACTGGAATTTGAACCTGACATAGACATTGTCGCTATAGAGACATATACCAAAAGAATTGAAATCTGTTAACTATTGTTTAAGTTATGCCAAAAACAAGATTTACAGAATATTTTAGAACAAAGGGCAATTGCACCCATAATTTTCAAGAGATATCGGTGATCATCTATCTTGACGTAGACATTGTTGTTAAAGAAACATATACCGAACAGAATTGAAATCCGTTTACTATTGTTCAAGTTATGCCATACCAAAGTTCAGACAGACAGACAGATGGAGCTCTATGCCAGATCCCTCCCTTGAGGGGGGATAATAAGTAAAATCTGGAGTTGCTGGGAAGAGGATAGTTCCCTCAATAACCTATACAAAACCTGCCGAAATCCATTTGGGGGCAAATATTTTTTCATGGAGGTTTGAAATTGGGTGGCATTTCTTTCGCATGTCAAGCAAATATTAGTATCAAGCCTGAATATAAGCAGACAGTCATCCACAAAATGAGATCCCCAGATGGTAATTTGGTGGTCACAAAATTTACCCTCTGTGAACGTCAGTCTGAATCAGGGTCTCAAGCTAAAACAGAAAGATGTACCTAGAGGATAAATTGGCCCACTGTAGGGGACAGCATCAGCAAATTCACACTCTGGGAACCTCATTTTGCAAATGACAGGTTGCTTATATTCAGGTTTGATTAGTATGGTTATGGAAGATTTCATCCCAGAACAAATTGGTAACAAGCTAAGTGGCATAAATTCTAGAATAACATATTCAGGATTCTTAAAAATCTATTTTGTAGATTCTGTTAATCCAAGATGGTGTCCAGCATGGCTGCCAATTCAATGACTTTTGCACTATTTGTTTCCCTCACCTGCCACTTGAATGCCAGAGTGTCTGACACAGTGTTTATAACTCATGTTATCAAGACCTTAGTAATCCATTTTATGCAAAATAATATCATCTGAATCCAGGATGGGTACTAGAATCAGAAGTTGAACTGAACTTGAATAATTGAGGATTTTTTGGGCGAAGTTTTCGGTCATAAAAAGGAATACAAGATAAGGTCACACCAGGGCTTGGAGGAGTTAAAATTTATCTTAACACGTTAATGTGTTAAATAATTCTGCATTAACATGTTAATGACGTTAAATGTTAAAAAAAATGAACAAAATTGTAGTTTCACAGTCCAACTCTGGCCATTTTTATTGATTTGAACTTGAATATGATTGAACTTACGAACAGAGTTAATACAGTTCTCTCAGGTTATTGTAAAGTCTAACATTCAGCAATGTTTTCATGTAAGAAAACAATCACTCCAGCTGTATGCTTAGAGACATCCCTCGTTGCTCGAATATCAGTCCTTATATGGAAAGTTAAAAAATTTATAGTAATTTATATATTTTTTATACTTACCAATGACCCAGACTTAGCTGGTGCTAACTCCACAAAAACCAGGGCCAAACACAAATTTTGCCCCCCAATCCCCAAAATTTGCATCCAAAACAAAAAGAAATCATGTCCTAAAGGACCTCCATAGTACGACTCTACTGCGCATGCGCAGTGACGCAGTCGTCCCGAAATTGGCGCCAAATATCATTCTTACTGGCAGTGCCTGGTCAGCGCTATGTACTCAGCGGGGAGGCAAGAGTTCCCAACTCAGGGAGGGCCATCCCCGTCTGGGTCATTGGTAAGTATAAAAAATATATAAATTACTATAAATTTTTTAACATTTTTATACTGTACCAATGACCCAGACTTAGCTGAATAGTAAACAGGCTGGAGGGCCTAGGACATAGAGGAAAATCCAATAAGCTCAATTATAAAATAAAGAGGTAACCCCTTAAGGAGAAAAGGAGTATTAGGCTTTACATGTATCTTTCTTATTTAATATTTAAATTAGAAAGATACACTACCCTTAATAATTGAGCACAATAACATTCATGTTCTCTATTAACATCCAGTATAACCCTTATACTAATTATTTTTAAAGCAAGCCAATAAATAAAGTAGTCCAGAGAATTGAGACTCTTTATAATCATTTAAAAGTGTCCGAGTATTGTATATTAAAGCCCGTTTGACACTTGACATATACAAATGCTTCACACCGAGCTACACTTTAAAAATAAGACATGAATGAAATTAAACATTAATATTACACTTTAAAACCATCCCGGAAGCGACTCAGAAATACTGTCTTGGAGGAGGCATTCCCTTGCTTTTCACTATAAAGTAGGTGACCTAAGGGAACACCCGCCCCCCCCCCTTCCCCTTGCCCTGGGTCAAATAGCCCAGAGCGAAGAGGGCAGCCGGACGGAGTCACTGCCGGAACAGAAAGCCTGCATAACTATAGTTGCAACTGTTTAGTGGACGACATTCTGAGCAACAGATAACGGACCTAAACAATGCAGGTCTCCAGAAATGGACTCAATATTTCTGAGATAAAAATTAGTAAATGTGGATGGCTGAGACCAATAAGCAGCCTTCATTAAATCTGTAATAGCAACACTATTAGCATAAGCCCAGGAAGTAGAAAGAGCTCTTACTTCATGAGCAGAAATCTTAAGCACAGACTGCTGAGAAGAAGATAAATCTTCATACGCAGTACGGATAGTTAACTGAATCCATCTAGCAATAGAATGGACTGAAATGTCCTTTCTATTAGGCATCAAAGACAGAAAGAAACGTTTCCGTCCCTTTCTGATGAACTGAGATCTCTGTTTATAGATACGTAGTGCTCTAACAGGACAGAGTAAAGGCCTACGCCCGTCTGAAGACGGAAGAGCCTTAATAACAATAGGTTCCGGATATTTATTAGGAGCCTGATTCTTAGCTAAAAAACCGACATTAGTAGTGAAGGTGATAGTGTTCCCAACACTACGATAATGAGAATCATCCACCGATAGTGCATGAAGCTCACTGACTCTTCTGGCAAAAGAGAAAGCTAAGAGAAAAGCTGTCTTATAAGATAAGAATTTGAAATCTACTGTCCCAAGAGGTTCAAATGGCTTTTCCTTCAATTTAAGGAGAACCCAAGCTAAATTCCACTTAGGAATTAATCTAAGAGTTCTGGGTCTATTTATCGAAAAGTTTCTAACCAATTTCGATAAAGAGACATTAGATCCAATTTGTAAACTATCATGATGTGCATAGGTATCAGATAACATAGATCTATAACCCTTTATAGTAACAGGTTGCAGTTTGATTTCGTCAAACAAGTATACTAGAAAGTTAGCAATGTCTGGTATAGAGGGATCAAATATATCAACAGAATGATCCCTACACCAACGACGGAAAACCTTCCACTTAGCTGCATAGTTTAGCGAAGAGGAGGTCCTCCTACAGTTAGAAATCGCGTCCACTGCTCGTCCTGTAAAGTGCTTGCCATGCAAGAAGGACCGCACAACGGAAAAACGTGAAGGTTGAGACCTTGCGGGTTGTGATGTAGTTGGCGCGATTTCCCCTGCCAAAGAAGATCCTCTCGTGGAGGGAGCTTCCGCGGTAGGTCCCACAACAGACACCTGAGTAGATTTATCCACGGTCTCTGTGGCGACAGAGATGCTACCAACAGAATCTTGCATTGAGATTGTTTTATCTTTAGCAATACTTGTTGAATTAACGGCGCTGGAGGATACGCATATCCTATCATTCCGTCCCAAGGGATCGATAGAGCGTCTACTGCAAATGCTCTTGGATCCGGACACGGGGACACATACGTCTGCAACTGATTGTTGAGATGTGTCGCAAATAAGTCTATCATTGGCCGTTCCCATTGGTAGCAAATCTGATTGAATACTTGTTTGTTGAGAGTCCACTCCGACGGCAACAAGCGACCCTTTCGTGAAAGGGAGTCTGCTAGCACATTCAGACGACCCGGTATGTGACGGACCGAAAGAAGAACGTGATGTTCCAACGCAAACAGAAGGATTCTTTCCGTTAGATTGAACAACGGAACTGAATGAGTGCCTCCCTGATTCCGTATATACGCCACTACTGTCGTATTGTCGGATAGGATTTGGACATGAGCATCGTGAATAATGTCCATCCAGTGACGTAACGCAAGCCAGATTGACATCATTTCCTTGATGTTTATGTGCTTGCACAGGAATTGCGGATCCCAAAGACCCTGGCATCTCGAATCCGTTGGGATTAACGATGCACCCCAACCTGTTTGACTGGCATCCGTCATAATGGTAAAACTCGGATCCGGCAACTGCAGCGGAACTCCTTGAGTTAACCACTGAATGTTTGCCCAAGTCTGAATCTCTTGTTTCACTTGATCTGACAAGAGAACGTCTACATCGAGCGAATGAATTTTCACACTCCAATTCTGAGTCAGGAAAATTTGAAGAGGCCGTGTGCGTAGCCGTCCCATCGGAATGAGATCCGCGGCGGCTCCGCACAGACCTATCAGTCTCATAAATTCTCTCGCCGTGACTTTGTCTGTATTCAGACAATAGCGAGCGTAACAACTGACTAATTTCGCTCTGGTTAACGGCAGACGAACGAGATTGTTGTGCGTCTCGAAGCTCATTCCCAGATGAGTGAATGACTTGGACGGCACCAGATCCGACTTCTCCTCGTTTACTATGAAACCGAGACGTCGGAGCAATAGAAGAAGATTCTGAACATCGTTCTGAAGCGTTAACTCGTTGCCGTACCTCTGAAGAATGTCGTCCAGGTAGGCCGACGTTACCGCAGACGAATGAGCTCGGAAGTAGATCATTACCGAGTTCATTACCCGAGTGAAAGCCCAGGGTGCTAGATTCAATCCGAAGCACATGGCCCGGAACTGATACACCACTCCTAGGACTGCGAAGCGTAGATACTTTCGGAATGTCGGATGTACCATGACGTGAAAGTACGCATCTTTGAGATCTATGCTCGTTGCATAATCGTTCACCCGAATACTCGCTCTGACCGATCGAATCGTCTCCATATAAAACTTTGGAGCGACGATCAGCTTGTTTATCCAGCTCAAATCTATGACTGGACGGAACGAGCCGTCTGGTTTCGGAACCAGAAACAGATGGCTGTAGAATCCCAGCGATTCCTGGTTTTCTACGACCTCTACTGCGTTCTTCATTAAAAGAGACTGCACCTCTGATAGCAGAGCGTCTCTTTTCTGAGGGTTTGACGGAAGATGAGTCCACTTTGGACTTCGAGTTAATGGAGGCTTTCGTTTGAAGGATATCTTTAGACCTTCCGAAGTCACTCCTCTCACCCACGGGTCGTCCGTAATCGACGCCCACTCTTGAGAAAAACTCGACAACCTTCCGCCAACCGGAACGCGATAGAGGTTTGAGCCATCACCTCCTGGATCTGCGAGGCCTGCTGTAGGAGAAACCACGTCTTCCACGACCCGCACCTCGCCTCGTCGACCTCGGGGCGTCCGACCGATTGTCCCGGCCTGAAGGACGTCCCGAACGAGAGTCACTATCCTGACGGTCTCTCGAATAAGAGCTAGAGGACGCACCGGAACCTCTATAGGAACCTCTCTTGGGCGGATAAGACCCAGAAGTGCCCGCCTTATTCGTGTCTGCTGTATCCGACCTTTTAGGAGCGGATCTAAACAACAGAGAATCACTAGCTTTCTTTTTAATATTATCATAAATAGCGGAAAGCTTGCCGTCAAAGAGAAGATCTCCTGAGACCGAAGCGACTCTAAGAGAGTTCTTCACCTTAGAATCCACTAGTGTGGATGTAGACAGGGCTGCGTCACGTCTAACCAACTCCAGATTTGCCACTGAAAGGGCGGAGTTACACGTGGAATAAGCTACTGCCCTTGAAAGAAGTCTTCAGGAGGATTGTATATCCTGAAACTCTTCCCCTTGAAGACGCAGTGATAACGCCTTAGTAAGGTGATCTGCGTAAGATAAGGCATCTAAATTGGCTCTGTTAGACGCAATAGCTGTTTCCAACACTGCGGTTGGAATAGAAGCTGACAACGGTAATGATAGCTCTAAGTCTTCCGCCTCGTCGTCCATACGCAGAGGAACTCTCGGTATACCCTGACCTGCCGTGTCGAATTTATTCCTTGCATTAATGAAAGGCAGGTTGAGAGTACTTGCGGACAAGAAGCCTGCTTTCCCCGTCCTGGAAGCAAGTTTAAAAATAGCGTCGTTCAATAATTCAAATGTTCTTGCCACATTATTGGACTGCGACGGAAACTCGGGAGCGATGTCCCTGAACCGCTCGAAAAAATCAGAGTCCAATGATGCTATAATTCTCCTGTCCGGAAGCGCAGCAGTCTGGCCCGACGGAACAACTTGAGGAAGAAAGTGCCGGATGAAGTCCACGGCAGCTTTGTGTTGTTCCGAAAGGGATAGCTCCAATTCATCCGTATCCCTTTCACCATCCGGTCGGACCTCCCGATGTTCCCGGTCGTCCGCCCCCGATGCTTCGGCGGAGCGTACCGACCCAGCGCCGTCGGATAATTCTCGATCCGACACCGTTTCTGTCGGCTGCTGGGATGCTGCGATAAGCTGTGCTATCTGCACTAGAATGTCCGACGTCGAGACCTGCGGAGGAGCGGTCTTTCGCTGCTTCGCCGAGGGCAGCTCCGCATCAGATGGCTCCCGCATACTTTTCCTATGTGAACGTCCGGAGTCCATCGGTCTCGAATCCCTGGCTGCCGGATGGTGTGACCTGGTCGCCGAAGAATCCTTCATCGGCGAAGCTGGCAAAATATCGGAGGTCACGCAGCCAAGGTGCGGTCGTGTGCGCCGACGAGAAGAGGAAGCCTTAACAGTCTCTGCGGACTGCTTATACAACGGAGCGTCCCGAGCGACGGACGTATGCTCCGCTAAAGACACATTTTGTACCACAACATCTGGTCCCAGATGTTGTTGTACGAGAGAGGGGCCTCTCTCGCTCGCGGCCCGGCTGGACCTGGACGAGCTATGAACCGGACTAAAAGGCTTCCTCCGTTCTCGTTCACTATCCGCCGTCACTGGGTGTGCATCTATTATTTTTATAGTGCTCGCATCACCCAAAATTTCCTCTTGGACCGCATCGGACGAACCCGGCTGCCGAACCATTCGGTGAATGGACGCTACACCGGGCGAGCTAGCGGACGACATTTGTCTAATCTCCATGAGCACTTTTGCCGCTAGCTCTGTATTTAATTGTGACGACGGACGCACACTTGAAGAAGATAACATGGAAACATCACCCTGTTCTGGTTCCTCTGAAATAGAAACTGAGAGAGTAGAGTGACCTTGTGGAGAAAGAGCCGGCATCGCTCTTTCTCCAGAAAAAACATATCGTGACACACGTTTCCAATGTTTCTCATCCCAATGTTCACAAACAGGACAGGGATTAATGCGAGAACACTGACTACAATTAATGCAATAATCATGAAAGTCAGAGGAAGATTTCTTCCTATTACAATTTGAACAAGTTCCCTTCATTGTGAAAGAACAACAATAAGTCCTAGTTACTCGCAAAAACCCCTGACACAAAGATACATAATAACATGATCCATTAATAAATGAAAAAACAATTGCAAAACAAAATAATTTTGAAAAAATATTTTTTCAGAGAAGCCCAAGTTGCTGAAAAGTAACGTTGAGCCCCGATGGATCCGATGGCAAAGTGTGGTCAAAAATTTTAAAATTATATAAAATAATTAATGAGACACTTTCGGATAATATAAATGTATCTTATAATGAGATAAACTACCTCAAAGGCAAACAGCCCCCCTCAAAAAAGGCTGTTGCCAATGAAAACAAACAGTGTAAACACAGAAGAAAACATGACTCCAGGCACTGAAAAAACTGGCCCGGAATCAGTCATCAATTACACTCTATCTGATGCAAAACAGAGACTCCCAGGGGAGAATCTGCAGAACATCAGATGGAAGATGCAGAACACAAACGTTATACACCCATGGGTGAAAACGTAAGTATGGGGAAAATAACAGAAAACATTCTGTAACCAAGCAACTCTCCCAGGGAATTTTTAGAAATGAAACTTCTCAAAAATATGCCAAAAGCATGGGAGAATTGCAAGGGGGGACTTTAGAAGGTTAGGGGAGAGGAAACACTGAATAAGCAGTGCAACAATTAGCAAGAATGACAACAAGAGGCGTTTGCCTCGAAAATAGGCAACTTAACATAATTTCAACAAAAAATTTTAAGTACAGCCCTGATTATTTTTTGCCACTTCTTTTTTCCTCTCCTCCTTCTATCCTCCTTAGAATCACATTTTCTCCAAGAATTACGTGTCTGGCATCCTTTAAACTGAGATTTACAAGCACAAAGATCAGTGAGATGTTGACTGATGAAGGGCCAAACAGAGAATGATATTTGGCGCCAATTTCGGGACGACTGCGTCACTGCGCATGCGCAGTAGAGTCGTACTATGGAGGTCCTTTGGGACATGATTTCTTTTTGTTTTGGATGCAAATTTTGGGGATTGGGGGGCAAAATTTGTGTTTGGCCCTGGTTTTTGTGGAGTTAGCACCAGCTAAGTCTGGGTCATTGGTACAGTATAAAAATATAGGCATTCCGATGAAGCTGGTATCGCCAAATATCGGTGGGCCAACTTCGCCATCAGTAGGAGGGCTTTATGGTCTCTCCACCAAATCAACATGTCGTCCATAATTGGCAGACTTCTAAATTGTTCGTATTCTTCAATTTCATCAAATGGCGCAAATTTTGACATCATAGGCATGCACGATCTGGCTTGGGTAAACACAAGATAACGACACAATGCTACATATAGATGTTTATTGACGTTGTTGGTTGGCAATGTTGACTGTTGAGGCTATCATATAGGAAGTTACACATGACATGACTATGAAAAGGACGACAATGCAACACAGTTTCAATTAACTGAGTGAGACGAAAGAATAGATGACCTATACATATACTTTAGATGAGTCACGATAAGTACAAAATCATTCCTGATGCACCCAATGAAACTTCAAAGTTAAATGTTAATAACTTTGTTAATTTTTTTTCAACTTTGTTAAAATAAATTAACACGTTAACGTTTGAAACATTAACTGTTCCCAACCTTGGGTCACACAAAATGTTATTTTTCATACACAGAGAGGTTTCATGTGAATTATTTATTTGGTTAAATGTTTAGGCCTACAAGAGTGAAACAGTATGGCCAAAGAGAATACCAGATGAAAAAAAGTGATGAGGATTTTCAGTGACGGGCCTTTAAAAATTGAAAATTTGCTTAACCCAAAATTCGGGTACGCAAAATTTAAAAATTGCATAACCAATTTTTTATTTTGCTTGAACCATTTCACTTTTTCAGTGGATGTTTCACATTTCAGAAAAAACCTTGCACAAACGGACAGTCCTCGGAATTAGGAAAATATTGCGACGGCACAACAATGCCGTCGCCAAAAATTCTGCGACGGCAAATTTTTATCAGCGACGGCACTTTTGAATTGAATTGTTTGGATGACAGTATTATGACAATAAGTGAATAATAATCATTAATCAGAACAGCTGACTTCGAATGGACAAAAGATCACTGGTGGGTGGTCAGTTGGACAAGCTGTAGTTTGATTAAGTGATCAATTGATTGACTGGTTGTCCTAATTTTAGGGGCTGGTTGTAACTCGCATCCATGCATTATTAGCCTATCGGTTTTGACAGTAACTGTTAGAGACAGAAATATTTGCATTGCGCATCAACCCGGGGCGAGTTGACTCTGACCCGATAAACACAACAAGAATTATTTTCCAACTCGCCCTTGTTTTGTGCTCAATGCGTTTATTTTTTTATTGAACTGATTGTTTTCCAATTCAGTTTGTTTGAGATTGTACAGTTTACATATGCCACAAGTGGAGAATGCTAAAATTAAAATGGAACATGACCACTTGAGACGTCAAAAGACTTGTCACAGATGAGACATTTTGCCTCTGACTTTGTTTTGAATTTTGTGTTCCTGCTAATCCAGTGTCTATTTACGATTTCCCAACCAGGTTTCTGAAAACAAACATTTCCACATTTCCTTTCACGTTAATATGTTGACATTATTACACAATATCTCAACCCAGCAGATTAAACTTTGATGTTTGTGTGTTGTTTCTCTCGACGTTCACAACATAAACACGTTATCACTGGGCACAGCCATTTTGATCATGGACATATATGGATCAATTAATGGTCGTTAATGTTTGTGTCAGATCGGTTATTTCCGTGTTGGGTTACAAAGGCCTAAATTTTACGAGTTTCGAAATTTGATTCAAAACGAAATAAAAACTAAAATAAAAAGAAATTTAGTACGGAATTTGAATTAGCGAAAGTGATTCTCAATATATTTAATTAAATTTCCATACTTTTTTGATACCATTTATATGAAAACGTCATTTTCCATACCTTTTCCAGGCCTGGAAAACGTTTTTTAAAATTTCATACTTTTTCCAGACTTCTGGACTTGTGTACAAACCCTGATTCAAGAATTTTGTTTGCAAGTGTCGTCTGCTTTTCATGTTAGGTAAAGGGTTAAATAGTCTAAGAGTAAACTTATTGTTTTGAGGACAAGGGAAGCCAAAGCACGAAAAACATACCTGTCAGTGTCTTCCTCTTCAACCTCATCTTGTAATGCCCACTCTTCCTCTTCTTCAAGATCAACCATTAATGCAAATATCTGTGGAACTGAAAGATACATTGTACACTGCAATTCACACAATTAAATACTTGTTAAAAGTATATCACTGTTAACACTAGAACTTTTCTGCTTCTGCACATATTGGGAAATAGTTCTGGGCGTTTGCGGTCTGGAATGTTGGAATTCAACAGGACAAGAATTGGGAATTTCCGTCAGCATTAGGGCCCACAAAGGTCTTGTTTCTCAGGCCATTTTTTGTAAAAAATTTTATTCTATTTTTTTATTTTTATAATTATTTCTTTTCCATCAACAGTTCATGTTCTTGATTTGTATTATGTCTTAGGCCTCATAGTCTACAGAATAGCATGGGTGGTGGTGTATTTCATCATTGGAGTGCAAGAAGACTTTGAAAAGCTAAAGCTTTGCAAAGCCTTATACTCAAGGGACAAATTTATCAATTTTATTAACTTGGGTAAAATATCAGACATAAACCATTTAATTTTTATTTTTTTAAGTTTGCATTGGTTATAAAGAGATCATGCGACAGCCAAAAGGACAATGTGGGAGAGTCTGAGAAATAGATTTTTTTAAAAAAAACTTTTTAGGCCTTAGCAGGCCTGTAATTCCCCCTAATCTAAAGTGGTAACTTATTCTCAAATGTGGAAGAGGCACAAATAATTTATATATTTTTCTTGCGGTCTGCACACCCTCTCTAATTTGGGCACACCTGTAAATGATGTGAAATTGGGGTAATCTAAAATCCTGTGCTCAGCTGAGCTAAAAACATGATGAATGCAGGATTCTGAACTGGGTGTTGGGCACTGGCACAATCTCAAAACTGGAATGTACTACTACTCCCATTTTAGCTTGATTGAGGACACATTTATAAATTGTACTCAACCCCCCCCCCCTCCCCCAACATACCATGAGTACAATTTTCCAGCATTTTAGATACTACTTCACCAGTTACATTGCTTTGCTAAGCAAAATATTGAAACACAAGCCTATAAAAACTTTCTTCTTGTTTATCAGACAATTTCTCCTCTCACTTTTCTGAAGAGTGAGGAAGGCTTTCTTTTTCGTTAATCCGGAAAACAGTTGTGAAAATAGTTGGAATAAGAAATTTAAATGTTTTTACTATTTTATCTGAATAAAAATATTTTAAAAAAAAGAAATTTAAATCCTTTCATAAAATAGGTAAAAAAAGCAATTTTTTTCGGCAGCAAAATTTTTCCACAGTGCAGCTGTAAATATCTTGTTTGACGGACAGGGTTCGTACTGGATCTGGAAAATAATTTTCCATAACTTTTCCATAGCCAGGCCACTCAATTTCCAAGACCCAAATGTACGGAATTTTTCCTATTTTCCATCAAGTCCATGTGCCTTTTCCCTCTCGTGTGGCTAACAGCAGCCTTCTCTCCTTTGTTTCCCACATCAAAGTTTTTGAAGCAGAGAACTCAATACGTGGAATGTCTATCTTTTGTAACATGCTGCAGCCAATCACCCCAGTTGCTTGTGTACAAGCATGCATCATTGAATACACACTTCCCAGACATTGTTAACTCTTTACCTAACATGTAAAGCAGACGATACTTGCAAAATAAATTCTTGAATAACTATTATTTTCATTTTTTGTCTCAAAAACATAGGTTATGACCCCTCATTGGACCGATCTCGACGAGCTTGTTCCAATAAGTGGTCATAACCTATGTTTTGGAGGCAAAACATAAAAAAAATAATGAAAATTAATTGGCGATTTTTTAAAATAGCGGTAAACAGTTTTGGCCGTTACGTTAGGTAAAGGGTTAAATTGGTATCCGGTGAAAAATGAGCAGACTACTTTATTTTTGTCAATAGCAATGGCAGACAAACAGATGTGTTCGATGTGTGCATTCTGGACTATGCTAGTCACTTTAAAGCATCCCCACTAAATACACACCAGCAATGTTGGCACCACATAGTTGAAAATACGAAAAATAATTTTTAAAACATTTTTTTTACATTGATTATGAGAAAGATCTTTAGAGGTATATTTCATGTTAAATTAAAGACTGGTTTCAAACAGAACACTAAGAATTTCCATAGGTTTTCCATAACCAACTTGAAACCCCCATTTTTCCATACCTTTCCAGATCCTGGAATATGCAATTTCAATTTTCCATAACTTTCCAAGATTTTCCATAACCAGTGTAAAATAATGGACCTGTTGGTTTTCGTATTCAGTCAAAATCTCAAAACAATAATTTAATTGCTTCCCGAATACGTAGTGCCTTTCAATCTTGTTGCGTTTTGCAACTCCGTGTATACAAATTCAAAGACGAATTGCCGTCTCCACCTCGGAGTGAAATTGACGTATAAACCAAATCTGTCATGTAAGAACATACCTCGTTGCTATTTCCTTGAATCATCGTGGATTAAAATTGATCCATGATTGTCCCAAACAAATCATCCCATTTGAGAAATTCGCATTTTTTCACGGTAAATTGGCACAAATTTGATCGCAGCCATTTCTCTTTTAATCGAAACTCGGCCAGTGTCATGCACATTGCGGGTGTTTCCTGCGTCCTACATTTTAACTGTTTCAATGTGGAAAGTTGGAAATATCATAGCAAAGCAGCTTATCTGCAGCAGTAAAAGGGAAATTCACAACGAGAAATGTTCTTATAATTCATTCGCGTATGTTAAAAATACATGCCAGCACCAAAGTTACATAGTAACTTTAAAACAATCAATAATTGAAATAAATTGACGTCGAGAGAATTATCACGTGACCCCACAAAAATTGTGGAATTCTTGACCTATAAAAGCCAGCGCAGATGTCGATTTGACACTCTGAATGCCGGGTTATTCCCAGCGAGAAATAATGATCTCAAAATATCAAGAATTGATCGAGAACCCTAAAACAAAAAAGGTGTATATCTCGTAGCACTTTAAGATGGGAACCAGGGAAAATATTCCCTTGTTGCTGTAGCTCAGTGCAGTCCGACGGCTCGAGTCGGTGGACGGTACAATGTTTCGCCGGGCCAGAATGAAGGCTCATTCTGGCCAGCTGCAACATGTTACCGTTATTTTATTAAGTCTTTTAAGTTAAATCATTAGCACAATTACCTAGCCTAATCAAAAATGATGGAGATTTATTAAATTCATACTATAAAGTTTGGAATCAAATACAAATTAACCTCTTCAGAGATTTATAACTATTATTTAGGCCCATTGTGTTAATTAGTCCAGTTTGGACTCAAAGTCAAACAGAGTTGCGCGTGTTGAAATTTGCAATGGTACATTCCGTCCTGAATTAGAGGAATCTACTATAACAGCACTTGCTGTGAAGTCCAAAATTAAAATTGTAATTAACCCCTGCCAATGCAAAGAAATTCTCACTGGTCGTACCAGAAAAATTAACCAGGATCATTCAATTTTTATAAGGGACAATTAACCCTTCAAATCACTAGGATACTTGGTTAATGGTATAAGCCTTACATTTGAATCTCAATTAACCCTGCCAAAACTCACATAAACTGGTTACTCCAGTATGAGTCCTTCCACGGTCCCATTTATTATAGAATTGTAAATTACTGAAGGATTGCAACTGTGCTAAACTGTTAGCACTTATAAAAATTGATAACTATTTAACCAGATATATTAACCCTTTTGCAAATGGTTATTTTGGTTTAGAAAACTAGCTTAGAATTGGATATGACTGGTAGAGTGCTAAATTAGTACTGATGATCAGAGCTTTGCTGATAAATAATCTGTTTATAACGGGTTACTGGGGGGTGCCTGCAGGCTCTCTCCGATAATTCGTTATAAGTCAGATCTTAGAACCAATCTTTAATCCTTATGTATTACTGGGAAACACAAAAGAAATTAACGTGAAGATTTTATCTTGGACACTTTGGACTTCCTTTGAAGCCACATAGTGGCTTCTAGCACTATATCAGTTAGCACTTTAAAGGTTTACACCCACTGCCAAACTGGTCACATAACAGTTTAATTGAGATTCAAATATGATTGGTTATTCCAGTAAGAGAGAAATTGTAAATAAAACTGGTCAATCCAATCAAATAAAGAAGCTGGTCACTCCAGCCACATGAAAGCGTAATTGGCTGATTTCCAGCTGGTCACTCCAGTAAATTGTAAATATTGAGTTATTGTAAATGAAATAAGCTGGTGATTCCAGTCATGGGGGAACTAAAAATAACCCCCCGATAAATTATACAATGAGATGTGAATTAAATGAATATTAATTAAGTTTAAACAGAGTTCCTTCGATTCCTTTAAGATCTAGTCTCCCCATAGGGAAAGATTGAACCTCTCATTGACGCCCCGGTTTCTAGTCAGATTTCCCCACAGTGAAGTTTAGGTCCCCTTGGGAGACTGCGTATCCTATACAGGTACATTTTGGCGAGGCCACCAGGATACAGATAAAGAATTAAAATTAATTTAATTTGTATCCAGAGATACGAACCTGTCTTACTAGAAAATATAACATTAAATAAAATGGTTAAGAGTAAGAAAAATAAAGTGGAAGTTGCTCAGGCTGATAGTGGTGATGAAACTAACTTGGACCAGTGTGCCTTAGATGAAAATAATGAATTAATGGAAAATGAAGCAAGAACAGATAATGCAATTGAGAAAAATGAAACAGTGATTTTAACTGCACATCAAACTTCTACAAGAAGTCATGAAAGAGAAGAGCTTGGTGATAAACATGGTATAGGACTAGATACATGCTCGAATGAAAATGAACGCATAACTATTGATATGCAGGGGGGAGGGGGAGGGGAGGGGGGTGATTCCACGTAGCGACAAGCAATGCAATAATTTTAATATGCGGGGAATGAGCGCATGTATGTATAATGATGATCGCATGAATTTTAATATGCGGGGCATGGAAAAGGAACCAGATGGTCAAATGGACACCGATTCCACATTGACAAACACTGAGGTACCTTTTGTAGAGAAGTATCACCATAGCAGAGCGGGTTCTGAAGCAAGAACAACCGACAAAGGACTTTTTTAATTCTGATATACAGGATATGGTTATGGATACTTGCAGTAAAATCGAACGCATGATTTTTGAAATGCGGGGAATGGTAAATGAAATGACTAAAGGATTTCGAGATGCAGTTAAAGCGTTGGTAAACATTACATGTAACTCCAATGGGAATAAGGATACTCAAGAGAGAATCACAAGAAATGGGGCTGGTGATACCAGGACTGCAAGACCGAGAGATCCCATTCACAGATTGGTGCGCAGTTACGAGTCCAGCGACGAAGACTCTACCGAAGTGAGTGATGTCGACTACAATTCACAGAGTCCACCCATAACAACAGTGAATTCTAGAGCACTTTCCAGTTATAAAAGTGGAATTTCATGTAAGCTACCTGTATTTTCCGGAAAGGAAGATTGGCACGTCTGGTATAACAGATTTGACGAAGTTGCAAATAGACGAGGGTGGTCAGATAGTGACAAATTGGATGAAATTTTACCTCGTTTACAAGGGCAAGCTGGAGATTTTGTATTTGGGCAATTGACCCATGAAGTACGGTCAGACTATAGGAAATTAGTGTCTGAACTAGCTAATAGGTACAGAAAAATAGAAACTTCTAAAACCTATGGAGTACGATTTCGGAACCGAAATCAGCAGACACATGAAAGGATTGAAGAATTTGCAGTTGATTTGAAAAGGCTGTATGATAAAGCATACCCCAATAGAGATATGGCAACAAAGGAAGATTTACTCAGGAAATTTTTGGAAGGCTTACTCGATCAAGAAGTAAGATTTCAAGTGGAGTTCTTTAAAGAACCCACCAGCATTGATGATGCTGTTCAAGTTATTAACTTCATAGAAACCAAAAACAGGAACAAGGGAGAATACTGCAATGACAGAAAGTTAAAAAATTTATAGTAATTTATATATTTTTTATACTTACCAATGACCCAGACATAGCTGGTGCTAACTCTTAAAATATAGGGCCAAACACAAATTTTGCCCCCCAATCCCCAAAATTTGCATCTAAAACCAAAGAAAACATGTCCTGAATGGCCCTCCACACTTCACCTCTACTGCGCATGCACAGTGTCAAGGACGTTCCAAAATTGGCGCCATTAATCATTCTAATAACCAGTGCCTGGTAAGCGCTATGTACTCAGCAGGGAGGTAAGAGTTCCCAACTCCTGGGAGGGCCATCCCCGTCTGGGTCATTGGTAAGTATAAAAAAATATATAAATTACTATAAATTTTTTAACATTTTTATACTGTACCAATGACCCAGACATAGCTGAATAGTAAAAAGGCTGGAGGGCCAAGGACATACAGCAAGATGGAATACGCTCAATTATATAAAATAGAGTCATCCCCTCTAGGGAAAAAGAAGTATTAGGCCTTACATGTATCTTTCTTATTTATGATAAATTAGAAAGATTCAACACCTTCCAAAATTGAGCATCATACATCCATGTACTCTATTAATATCTAGTATAATCCTTATACTAATAATTTTTAAAGTAAGCCAATAAATAAAGTAAGTCTAGAGAACAGAGACTCTTTATACTCCTTAAAAGTGTCTGAGGATTGTATAATAATGTCCGTTGACACGTGCTATATTCAAAAGCTATACTTTAAAAACTAAGACCTGAATGAATTTTTAGAACATAAACTTCTCACTGAACAACCATTCCAATAACAGCTCAGAATTACTAACTCCGGAGGAGGTATCCCCTTGTTTTCATAGTAAAACAGGTGACCCAAGGGAACACCCTCCCCCCCCTTTTTTTCTTGCCCTGGGTCAAATAGCCCAGAGCGAAGAGGGCAGCAGAATGGAGTCACTGCCGAAACAGACAGCCTACCTAGCTATAGTAGCAACTGTTAAGTGAATGACATTCTGAGCAGTAGATAATAGACCTAACAATAGAGGCCTCCAGAAATGAACTCAATATTTCTGAGATAAAAATTCATGAATGTGGATGGCTGAGCGCAATGAGAAGCCTTCAAAAATCTATAATAGCGACACTATTAATGTAAGCCCAAGATGTAGAAGAACTCTTACTTCATGAGCCGAAATCTCAAACACAACTGCTGAGTCAATGATATACCATAAGCAGTATCGATAGTTAATTGAATCCATTAGCAATAGAATGGAGCGTAACGTCCTTCTATTAGGCATCAAAGACAGAAGAAGCTTACGCCCGTAGTAATAAACAGATATCTGTTTATAAATACATAAACTCTAACCGGACAGAGTAAAGGCCTATGCCCGTACAAAGACGGAAGGACCTTAATAACAATAGGTTCCGGATATTAATTAGGAGCCTGACTCTTATGCAAAAATCCAACCTAAATAGTAAAGGAAGTAGTGATTCCAAAACTACGAAAGTGAAAATCATCCACCGATAGTGCATGAAACTCACTGACTCTTCAGAGAAGAGAAGCCAACAGAATTACTGCCTAAAAGGTCAGAATTTGAAAACTACTGTTTCCAGAGGCTCAAATGATTACTTAGCTAAATAAGAACCGAAGTTAAATTCCATATAGGAATTTAATCTAATGATTCTAAGTCTATTTATCGAAAAGTTACTGACTTAGATAACGAGACATAAGACTCAATTGTAAACTATCATAGAGTGCATAGGTATGAGGTAACATAAACCTATAACTTTAATAATAACAGGCTGCAGTAGATCTTGTCAAACAAGTATACTAAAAAGTTGCAATGACTAGTATGGAGGGATCAACAACATCAACATAGTGATCCCTACACCAACGACGGAAGAGCCTCCACTTTAGCCGCATCGTATAGCGAAGAAGAGGTTCTCCTATAGTAAGAAATAGCGTCCAAAGCTCGTCCAGTACAATGCTTACAATGCAATAAGGACCACACAACGGAATACGTGAAGGTTGAGACCTTGCGGGTTGTGATAAAGATGACACGATTTTACCCAGCAAAAAAAGATCCTCTCATGGAGGAAGATTTCGCGTTAAGTCCCACAGTAGACATCAGAGTAAAATTACCCACGGTCTCTGTGAAGACAGAGATGCTATCAACAGAAATGTATTGTGGTTGTTTATCCTAGCAATACTTGCTGAAACAACAGCGCAGGAGGATACGCATATCCTATCATTCCGTCCTATTAGATCAATAGAGCGTTAACAACATAAGCTCAGAGATCCGGACAAGCAAACACATACGTCTGCAATTGACAAACAAGTTGTGTCGTAAATAAATTATCATTGGGCGCTCCCATTGATAGCAAATCTGATTGAATACTTGTTTGTTGAGAGTCCATTCTGACGGCAACAAGCGACCCATAAGTGAACGGGAGTCCGGTAATACAATCAGACGACCCGGAATATGACGGACCGAAGCAGAACTTGGTGTACTATAACAAACAGAAGGATTCTTTCCATTAAATTGAATAACGGAAACGAATGAGTGCCTCCCTGGTTCCTGAGATACGCCACTACTGTCGAATTAACGGACAGGATTTGGACATGCGTTTCTGAATAATGTTCATCCAATGACATAAAGCAAACCTGAAAAAAAACATTATTCCGTGGAAGATAAGTGCTTGCTTTGAGACTGCGGAACCCAAAGACCCTGGCACTTCGAATCCGTTGGGATCAATATTATATCCCAACCTGTTTGACTGGCAACCATCATAATTATAAAACTCGGATCCGGCAACTGCAGTGGCACTCTCTGAGTTAACCACCGAATGTTTGCCCCAGTCTGAATTTCTTGCTACACTAGATAGACAAGAGAACATGTAAATCGAGCAATTCATGGATTGCTGAAAAGTTGCCGTCGAAGAGAAGCTTCTCCGAGAATGAAGCGACTCTGAGAGAGTTCTTCACCTTACTATCCACGCGCGTGGATGTAGCTAGGGTTGCGTCACGTCTAACCAACTCCAAGCAGCCACTGAAGGGCGGAGTTATATGTGAACAAACTACTGCCCTCACAAGAAATCACATTGAGGATTATATCCCAGAATTCTTTCTCTTGAAGACGTAATGATAACGCCTCAGTAAGGTGGATTACATATGATAAAGCGTCTAAGTTAAGTCTATTAGACATCATTGTCATTTCCAACATTGTCTTTGGAAAAGACATAGACGGCGAAAAAGATTATTTCCAGTCTTTAACCACGCCGTCTAGACGCATATGAACTCTCGGTATGCCCTGTTCTGCCAAAATAAATTAATCGTATAAATGATAAAAGGCAGAAATGAGCATTGCGGACAAGAAACTAAACTATCATGCTTGGTAGCAGGCTTATATATATATAGCGTCGATAAATAATACACATGTTCTAATGACATTATTGGACTGTGTCGGTAAGTCAGGGACAATGTCCCTGAACCGGTCCAAAATTCCGTGTCCAATGACGCTATAAGTCTCTTATCCAACATCGCAGCAATGTAGTCCGAATAACAATCACTGGAAGATAATGCCGGAAGATATGTATGGCAGCTTCCGATGCTACGAAAGGGAAAACTCGAAATCTTTCTAATCCCTTTCGCCATCCTGTCGGACCCTATAAAGCGTTCGGTCGTCCGTACCTGATGCAACCGCGGACCGCACCGACCCAGCGCCGTCAGATAATTCCTGACTCGACCAAGAAACTGTCGATTGCTGGGATGCTGCGAAAAAACAGTGCTAACTCGGATAGCACGTCCGTCACTGAGGCCTGTGGAGAAGCGGTCCTACGATGCATTGCTGCTGGAAGCTCCGTGATCGTTACCCCGTGCATACTACTAATATGCGAGCGAACGGAGTGTATAGGCCTCGTGTCCCTTGGCTACCGGATGGCGTGACCTGTTCGCCGTAGAATCACTGAATGACGAAACTGATCGGATACTCGAGGTCACGTAGCCAATGTGCGGTCGTGTGCACTGCTGTGAGGATGAGGAAGCATTATCGACAGTCTCTCGGACTGTCAATATAACGGAGCGTCCCGAGCGACGGACATAGGCTCCGAATGTAAAATATCTGAACCACAACATGCGGTCCCCTATGTTGTTGGACGAGAGAGGGACCTCTCTCGCTCACAGCCCGGACGGACCTGGACAAGCCAGGAACCAGACAACAGGCTTCCTCCGATCTGTCCTCAATCCGCCGTCACTGGGTGAGTACTAAAGTAATTATAGTGCTCGCATCACCCAAATCTCCTTTCTAGACCGCAACGGACGAACCCGGCAGCCGAACCATTCGATGAATGTACGCTACACCAGGTGAGCTAGCGAATGTCACTCCGTCGATCCTACAAGGGACCTCTTAGGCGATAGACATAATCCATGAGCACTTATTGCCGCTAGCTCTTCATTAACTATGACGACAGAGGCACACTTTTGAAAGACATCTCCGTAACTTTGCGAACAAGAAACCAGAAATGCTTGGAAATAGCAAGCATATAATAATAAATATATAGCGTCGTTCAATAATTCGAAAGTTTGTGTGACATTATTGGACTATGTCGGAACTGAGGGACGAAGTCCCTGAACCGAACCAAAAATTTCTAAGTCCACCGACGCTATCAGTTTCTTATCCGGCATCGCAGCATTCTGGTGCGACGAAAGAACCTGTAGAAGATCAAGTCATATGACATACACAGCAGCATATGTTGTTCCGAAAGGGAAAGCTCAAAATCCTCCGAATCCCTTTCGGTATCCCGTCGGACCGGATGAAATTTTCGGACGTCCGTACCCGCTTCCGCGGAGCGTCCCGACCCAGCATCGTCGGATAAAACATTATGCGACAGATTCAGTTGTTGCTGGGATGCTGCGATAAGCTGTGCTATTTAGGATAGCACGTCCGTCCCCGAGGCCTGTGCAGTAGCGGTCTTACGATGCATTGCCGCCGGAAGCTCCGTGTATGTTGACTCCCGCACACTTTCCTATGCAAACGTCCGGAGTCTGCAGGCCTCGTGTCCCTGGCTACCGGATGGTGTGACCTGGTCGCCGATGACTGGCGAAGCTGACTGGATATCTGAGGTCACGTAGCCAAGAGCGGTCGTGTGCGCTACCATGAGAATGAGGAAGCCTTATTGACAGTCTCTCCGGACTGACTATATGTCGGAGCGTCCCGAGTGGCGGACGTATGCTCTGAATGCGAAACATTTTGTACCACAACATCTGGGGCCAGATGTTGTTGTACGAGAGAGGGGCCTCTCTCGCTCGCCGTCCGGATGGACCAGAACGAGCTATGAACCGGACTAAAAGGCTTCCTCCGTTCTCCCTCTAATCCGCCGTCACTGGGTGTGCATTTGGTTGATTTATAGTGCTCGCATCACCCCAAAACTCCTTCTAGACCGCAACGGACGAACCCGGCTGCCGAATCATTCGATGAATGGACGCTACACCGGGCGAGCTAGCGGACGTCAAACCTACTAGGGTCCTCTTAGGCAATTGGCGTATTTACATGAGCACTTTTCCGCTAGCCCTTCATTAATTGTGACGACGGAGGCACACTGTTGGAAGACATCACAGATACATCACCCTAATCTTGATCGTCTGAAATAGAAATTGATAAAGTAGAGTGACCCTGCGGGGAAAGGACCGGAATGTCCAATTCCCCACTAACATACCGTGACATACGCTTCCCATGTTATCATCGAAATCATCAGATACAGAACAGGAGTTAATGCGAGTACACTGACTACATATAGAATGATTATAAAAGTCAGAGGAAGACTTCCTCTAATTACAATTGATCAAAATCCTTTCAATGTGAAAAGAAAACAAAGTCCTGGTACTCGCACCAACCCCTGACAATCAAAATACATAATAATAATATGATCCATTAACATAGAAAAAATAATTGAAATCAAAATATTTTGAAAAAATATTTTTTCAGAACAGCCCAAGTTTCTGAAAAGTAATGTTGAACCCCAATGGATCCCAAGCCTAAGTGTGGACAAAAAATTTAAAAATATTTTAAACAATTTATGCAACACTTACGAACAATAATAATGTATCTAGTTATGATTAAATTAACATCAAGATATTATTTTCAAGAAATCCCCCCCCTCACACAGAGGGCTGTTGTAAATGTAAACAATGAGTGTAAAAACACTAAAATAAGACTCCAGGCACCCAGGCCCGAAATCAGTTACCAAAAATACACTATCTGATGCAAAACAGAGACTTCCAGGGAAGAAACTGCAGAACATCAGATGGTAGATGCAGAACACAACGTTTATACACCCATGGGTGAAAACGTAAACATGGGGAAAAGAACAGAATTCATTCTGTTATTCAGCTAAAACTCCCAAGAAATTTTAGTAATAATAATTACAGAAACTATGCCAAAAGCATGGGAGAATAGCAAGAGAGGACTTAAAGGAAAGGGAGAGAGGAAAACACTGAAAAATAAGTGTAACTAAATAACAAGAATGACAACAAAATGGCTGCTGCCTCGAAAATAGGTAACTTGACATAATTTCATTAAAAATTTTTAAGTTACAGCCCTGATAATATTCTGTCACACATTTTTCCTCTCCTCCTTCTCTATCCTCCTTAGAATCACCATTTCACTAATATTTATGTGTCTGGCATCATTTAAACTGAGATTTACAAGTACAAAGATCAGTCAGATGTTAACTGATGAAGGGCCAAACTTAGAATGATTAATGGCGCCAATTTCGGAACGTCCTTGACACTGCGCATGCGCAGTAGAGGTGAAGTGTGGAGGGCCATTCAGGACATGTTTTCTTTGGTTTTAGATGCAAATTTTGGGGATTGGGGGGCAAAATTTGTGTTTGGCCCTATATTTTAAGAATTAGCACCAGCTATGTCTGGGTCATTGGTACAGTATAAAAATATATAAAAGATTAACGCGAAAAATTAATTCACACACAGACAGCTCAACAGAAGACTTTGATGATGAAATTAGTGTCACAAAGAAGGGAAAAGGAAATAAAGGTATTCTCAGAAACACTAAAGTCACTGGTAGAAATGGAAAATCAGCTAAAATATCAAATAAAGTACCTGCATCTAAAAATCAATCAAATGAGAACGGTGACGAGAAATTCGAAAAGGTGCTGGCAGTTGTTTCTAATTTAGAAGAAAAAGTTGAAAATATCACAAAAGCGTCCAGTGATGTCGCTAATTAAGTCAACCAAGAAATTTTACTGCAGTGCCACCCATTTGTTATTTCTGCAACTCTCCAGGTCACGTAAAGAGGCATTGTCCACACTTTGCACAATGCAAACCTGCACTCAACGGTGTGTGGCAACGGAACCAGTACAATAGCAACAATGGAACATAGTTCAATAGAGGCAGAACATCCAACTGGAGAACTCAAGAAAATTTCTTTGGCGGGCAAAACACCTCTCAAGCTACATGTAACTATAATCCTCAGCAGAGGGCACAACCCTCACACTTCAGGTGGAACAAAGACTACCAAACAATGGATCATTCCATTAAGGCTCAAGAGCCCAATGCAAGTTACACAGGAAATAAAGGTTTAAACTAGCTACGACTTACCCTACCGGTCGAGGGTTGGTCCAAGGAAATCAAACAGAAAATGACCAGTTTGTAAATGAAAACAAAACTTTGGAAAAATTTTCCCACCCACCTAAATCAGAGGACGGTGAAATGATTATTATAAAAAAGGAAAGTTCCAAGAGCTCATGGAGTTTTTGTAAATGGCAAAATCAAAGGAGTGAAATTAATTTTTACAGCTGACACAGGAGCATCAAAAACTATAGTTTCAGAGAAAATAGTTAACCGAATACCCATGGGAGAAAGACCACCACTAATTAAAAGCTCATGTCTGAAAAGTGCAAATGGAGAGCCTCTTCGAGAGCTTGGAAAAGGTACATTTGAAATTAAAATGGGAATGCTCAAGATAACCGCAGATATTATAGTGGCTGAAATTGATGATGATGCCTTGCTAGAAATAGACATATTACAAGGTAAAGAAGGTCCAGCTGACATATTGTTGAGTAAAGGCATAATCAAATTTAAGGAACATGATGTCCCCTGTATGCAAGTTGGCCTGGAAGGAAGCTACAAAATCCGTGCAGCTGATCATTATGTCATGAAAGGGAACAGCGAGGCCATTTTAGATGTTTTAATAGATAGACCACCTTGTGAAGTTGAACTTGCTGAAGTACTTCTCGAACCCACCCCATCCTTCACTGAAAGCACTTCCTTACTAATGGCGCCTTGTATAGCAGATATTACCAATAATACAACAGCAAAGGTTAAAATCATGAACCTCTTTCCAACTGATGTGCATGTCAATCAAGATGCATTGATTGGAAGAGCCGAGACTTTTACTAGCACTGTAGAAGTAATTGATTTTGAAAATCCTGAAGAATCTACCAACGTCACCTACATGCGCAGAATACAATTCAGCAAAGCGCATGATGAATCAACTAAATCTGATGTTGAACATTTTGCTAATGTGAAAAGGGTCGATAATCCGAGTGCATCGCATCATGTACCAGATCACCTGAAAGAAATGTTTGAAAGTGCCTCGGCAAATTTGTCACGCCTTGAGCAAGAGAAACTATCATCTACACTCAATCAATATCAGGATGTATTTTCAAAAAATGAAGCTGATCTGGGATGTACTAACTTAATTGAACACACGGTAGAAACAGGCAATGCAAAGCCAATCAAACAACCACCACGGCGGGTACCTATCGCTTATGCAGAGGAGGAAAGGAAGATGATTGAGCAATTAGAAAAACAGGGAACCATCCGGAAATCAAATTCACCGTGGGCTTCTCCGATTGTTTTAGTCAAGAAAAAGAATGTGAAGTTATGCCTGTGCTGCGACTACCGAAAGGTTAATGAGGTCACTGTGAAAGATGCTTTCCCATTACCGAGAATACAAGACTGTTTAGATGCTATTTCAGGCTCTATACTCTTTTCAACATTAGACTTAACAACTGGGTATCATCAAGTACCCGTAAAGAAAGAAGATATATGCAAAACAGCATTTGCCACCCGTTACGGATTGTATGAATACACCATGATGCCTTTAGGAATGGCCAATAGTTGCTCAACTTTTCAGCGATTGATGGAAACTGCCCTGCATGGACTACAATGGCAAACATTACTTGTATATATTGATGACATTATATGTTTCGGGAGAAATTTCCAAGAACACACAGAAAGGCTAACCGAAATCTTGGAAAGAATTAGAAAAGCAGGGTTGAAGCTAAAGCCTGAAAAATGTAATCTGATGCAAACTGAAGTGACCTTCCTGGGGCATGTAATACCTAAAGATGGAGTGAAACCAAACCCAGACAATGTCCAAAAATTAAAATCATGGCCGAGGCCCAAAACCATACATCAAATTCGTCAATATTCCGGGATGGGTTCATATTACCGAAGATTTATAAAGGACTTTGCAATTATCTCGAGACAACTGTTGGAGCTTACCAAAAAAAATAAGAAATTTATGTGGACAACCGAGTGTCAAAATTCAAAAATTGAAAGAGGAATTGAGCAGCCCATCTGTAATGGCCTACCGAAGAGATGACGGTGAAAACATATTGGACTCAGATGCCTCAGATACCAGCATCAGCGCAGTACTCAGTGAGAGACAAAACGGAATGGAAAGGGTCATAGCATATGGGAGCCAAGCTCTGAATAAGGCCGAGAAAAACTACTACATCACTGATAAGGAACTGTTAGTGGTCCGCTACTTTGTAGAATACTACAGACAGTATTTACTCGGACGATGCTTCTTGATCAGAACTGATCATCAAGCAATCATATGGCTTTTCAGTTTCAAGGAACCTAAAACTAGAATAGCTCGATGGATAGAAATACTTTCCGACTATAATTTCCAAATAGAGCACAGGGCTGGAAGGAAACACTTGAACACAGATGCAATGTAGCATTGTGAAAATCCAAGAGAATGTGAGTGCCCATCTGGAGCCTCTCAAGTGCGGCCCATGTAAAAAGTGCAGAAAAAGTTCCCTCGAAATGATGAGCTCTTGGGATAAATTTACAGATACAGAATCCATCACCTCAAGCTTGGCAGAGGGTAAGCCACAAGAAAATCCAGCACTGGGGAAAGTCGAAACCAGGTCAGCTGGCAAAAATAAACCACGATTAGAACCAGTGTCTGGTCATATTTTTACGCCATGGACGAATCAGTATACTGATAAGATGTTACAAAAACTCCAAAGGGAAGATACCGACATAGGGGTAGTCTATACTTGGATGGAAAATAAAGCACGACCAAAATGGAGTGATGTGATTGGATTGAGTTCAGCAATAAAGTACTATTGGCACATTTGGGACTCCTTACTTTTGAAAAATGAAGTACTGTGCAAGATTTTTCACTGCAGAGATAATACAGGAACCCATCTTCAACTGTTAGCACCCAAAGTTCTACGGGAGGAAGTCCTGCTACAGATGCATCAAAACATTCTGTCTGGACATCTTGGAAACAAGAAGACAAGGGAGAAAACTTTACAACGTTACTACTGGTTTGGAATCAGCGAAGACATACGAATTTGGATTGTAAAGTGTCATGAATGTGCAGCGAACAAACCCCTTATTAAACATCCAAAAGCACCACTGGGAACCATGAAAACGGGATCACCACTTGACCACTTGGCAACTGACCTTTTAGGCCCATTACCCTTGACACCCTGAGGGAATAGATACATCCTACTAGTAACAGATTATTTTACTAAATGAGTCGAAATTTTTCTAGTGCCCTATCAAACTGCTGAAATTTGTGCTAACAAGATATTAAATGAGGTCATAAGTAGGTTCGGTTGTCCTCTCACACTCCATTTAGACCAGGATGAGAAAATACGAAGGGGAGATCTTCCAAGAACTGTGCAGATTACTTGAAATACGGAAGACCAGAACAAGTCCCTATAACCCCAAATGCAATGGCCAAGTTGAACGATTCAACCGCACACTGTTGAGAATGATTAAGGCTTAGTTAAAGGGTCAACAGACTGACTGGGATTTAAATTTAGGGTGTTTAGCTGCTGCCTACAGAGCCACACCCCATGATTCAACTCAATTAACACCCAACCTCCTGATGCTAGGCCATGAACTATGACTCCATTCTGAAATTGTGTTTGGGGGTAGATGTATTGATGAACAAGAAATAACCAGTTATGGGGACTATGTTGAAAAGTTGAGAAACAGAATGCAAGAAGCCCACATTGTTGCCAGAAATCACATAAATAAATCTGTTAAGAGACAAAAAGACTTGTATGATGTCAAAGTGTCAGTAAACCACTATCAAAGTGGCGACCTTGTCTGGTACATGAACGAAGCAAAGATTAAAAGTATTTGTCCAAAACTTCAACCCCTTTATGAAGGCCCATTTTTAGTTTTAGAGAAAATTAATGAATTAATTTACCGGATACAACTTGATGAACAAGGTGAGCAAAAGGTGGTTCATCACAATAAGCTGAAGCCTTACCACGGTGATGAAGACTTGAGGTGGAAGAAAGCAGCACTAAAGAAGTTTCAGTCTACCAACCATTATAGTTATAATTAAATGTCGGTAAGAGATGTCAAAAATTTGTCTGCTACAAAGCCGACACTCTAAGTAGTTTTTTTTACTTTCCTTTCTGGATGTCACACCTCAGCAAGTCTTTTGTGAGCCTACGGGGAAGAGCTTATAGATGCAACGCATGTAAATATGAGGGCAAGAGGGCTAGAGTGCTTGCACACATCTTTAAATACCACACCAAATTAGTAAGGGTGCCTTTTTACTGTTCCCTGTGTTTGTTTAAGACAGCAAATGAAAAAGACTTGAGAAAACATGCGTCAGGCTATACCTTACATAAGATGAAGAAAGAAGAAATGGAGGAAAGGGGTGAAGTTGTTGCTGACGACAGTATATTTCTAAAGAAAATATATGACACCACTAAGCAAGTTACAGTCAGAGAAAGTATGGGCACAGAGAGCAAAGCCAAAGGGGGACAGCAAGAAAACTACATGTACCACTACCACTGCTTACAGAGAAATTGACATCCTGCAAGAAGCCATTACAATCACAAATATACCACTCACAGACAAAGAGACAACAGAAAACATATTACCCCAACTATTGGGAACAAAAAACATCAATAAAGACACACCCAACCAGTACCCACAACCACAGACAATGATGCAAACCCTTCCAAGGAGCCAAACACAAGTCTTACCACAAGCAGCTACATGTACAGATAAAATAACAACTTCAGTAGCAACATGTGAATCACAACCACCAAAAAACACCATCATAACAAAGCCAGCACCAGAACATATAGACGCAACAAAACAGAGCACCACTACAACCTCACATCTTCCACCTGCAACTCATATACACAGTATTTCATCTACTTCTACCAGCGAAAAGCCTCTAAACTTAATTGTTCAACAAGCGTCAGAAGAGCCACTGGATCTGAGAGTTGTGAAGTTTGCAGATTCTGTCATGGAATTACCAGACCAAGAAGATGCACAATCTGTTGTTTCTGCATTTTCGACTTGTTCTTCATCATCTTCGTCATCATCTTCTTCTTCCTCATCAGGTTCTTCTAATAGTTCTGTGCTAACCACATCATCCTCGCTGGGGGCTACAGCTGCTAACGAGTGTACTTCGGGCAATGTAAGTTCACAGATGACGGAGTTACAACAAACACTGTTGCGTGTTGTGGACACTATCAGTTTGAACACTAAGCAGATAACTCTCATGTTGGAATTTTCAAAACAGCAACCTCCACAGAAACCAGACACTTTCGGTGATAGCATCAACACCTTGAATAAGTCAGTTCAAGAATTAGTTGGAAAAGTTGGGACACTTTCGGAACAGGTAGAGAAAAACACAAGGGCTATTCACACTTTCCGGCGATCAACTAGTAACACTGCTACCAGACCAACAGCACGACCAATGAGAGAGATACAGAACACAGATACAAGATCGACCAATTTCCATCATCAGAAAGAACGAGACAAGAGACACCACACTAAACCTTATCATTCTTATAAACATAATTGCCGTTATTAATATTTGGAGTAGAGCACATCCATGCCAAATTACAATCAAATTGTCTATAACAATGCACAGCTGTCAGCTGAGATGACATGATTTTTTTTTAAATTTTGTCTCCTTGGTTGAAAGTTCGGCATTCAAAAACAAAATGAATAATTTCTCATGCAAGTATCTGGCATAAAACCAAATATATAAAAAAAAATAGCATAATAATATTAAAAATGCTGATGCATAGCTGTCAGACATGCTGACTAGGTTTTAAAAATTTGGTCGTCATAGCTGAAAGTGTGGCATTACATTTCCCCTGCTATTTGCAAACAGCGCGACCCTTATGTGTTAAAAAAAAAAAAATATTTATCTAATTTCACTTTGAAGTGTCCCTATTTAATTTAAAGCAGTACAGTACTGTTATCCTCTTAGGCATTATTAACTCTGTCCCACCTTTGGAAATCAGAACTGCACTGGGCCTGTGCAACCTAAACATTACATTATTTCATGCAACATTTTGTTTGGAGTGTTCGAGAGGACACTGAACACATTTGGCAGAGGGTAATGTGAAATAATGGACTTGTTGGCTTTCGTATTCAGTCAAAATCTCAAAACAATAATTTAATTGCTTCCCGAATACGTGCCTTTCAATCTTGTTATCCCCGCATTTTAAAAAATGCGGGGATATTGTCATGATCTCTGTCCGTACGTCCGTACTTCCGTACGTCCGGTTTTGTAATTCGAAACGTTGTAACTTTCTACAGTTGTTCGATAGGGTCTGTGCAACCCAAAAATACAACTTTTAAATTTTTGTGCCACCAGGTGGCTTCTGTGGAGCCACTTAAAAAATGCGTTATTTTTTCACTTTTTTGCTGAATAGTCCCAACCTATGTAATTCGGAGTTCTAAAATTACAATAGGGTGTTGCTAAATGATCTGTAGATATGTAGGAAGGTTTCGGATTTTTTGGGTGCCACGTGGCTGCACCACCGTAGCCACTTTTGTGTTTTCTTAGACTGTTTCCGGCAAAAGGCTCGTAGGATATGTAATTCGAAATGCTAAATCCATGCTCAGATGTTGCAGTAGGGCCTATAGATGCGCACGAAGGTTTCGGATTTTTCGGGTGCCACGTGGCTGTGCCACCGTAGCCACTTTCGTGTTTTCTTAGATCATTTCCGGCGAAAGGCTCGTAGGGAATGTAATTCGAAATGCTAAAACCATGCTCATATCTTGCAGTAGGGACTATAGATGCGCACAAAGGTTTCGGATTTTTCGGGTGCCACGTGGCTGTGCCACCGTTGCCACTTTTGTGTTTTCTTAGCCCGTTTCCGGCGAAAGGCTCCTAGGGTATGTAATTCGAAACGCTAAAACCATGCTCAAATGTTGCAGTGACGTCTGTAGATGCGCACATAGGTTTCGGATTTTTCAGGCGCCACGTGGCTGTGCCACCGTTGCCACTTTTGTGTTTTCTTAGACCGTTTCCGGCGGAAGGCTCCTAGGGTATGTAATTCGAAACGCTAAAACCATGCTCAAATATTGTAGTAGGGTCTGTAGATGTGCACGAAGGTTTCAGATTTTTTAGGTGCCACGTGGCTGTGCCACCGTTGCCACTTTTGTGTTTTCTTAGACCGTTTCTGGCAAAAGGCTCCTAGGCTATGTAATTCGAAACGCTAAAACCATGCTCAAATGTTGCAGTAGGGTCTGTAGAAGTGCACGAAGGTTTCGGATGTTTCAGGTTCCACGTGGCTGTGCTACCGTTGCTACTTTTGTGTTTTCTTAAACCGTTTCCGGCGAAAGGCTCCTAAGGTATGTAATTCGAAACGCTAAAACCATGCTCAAATGTTGCAGTAGGGTCTGTAGATGTGCACGAAGGTTTCAGATTTTTCAGCTGCCATGTGGCTGCGCCACCATTGCCACATTCATGTTTTCTTAGACCGTTTCTGGCGAAAGGCTCCTAGGGTATGTAATTCGAAATGCTAAAAGCACGCTCAGATGTTGCAGTAGGGTCTGTAGATGCGCACGAAGGTTTCGGATTTTTCAGGTTCCACGTGGCTGTGCCACCGTTGCCACTTTTGTGTTTTCTTAGACCATTTCCGGCGAAAGGCTCCTAGGGTATGTAATTCGAAACGCTAAAACCATGCTCAAATGTTGCAGTGGGGTCTGTAGATGTGCACGAAGGTTTCAGATTTTTCAGGTGCCACGTGGCTGTGCCACCGTTGCCACTTTCGTGTTTTCTTAGACCGTTTCCGGCGAAAGGCTCCTAGGGTATGTAATTCAAAATGCTAAAACCATGCTCAAATGTTGCAGTGGGGTCTGTAGATGCGCACGGAGGTTTCGGATTTTTCAGCTGTCACGTGGCTGCGACACCATTGCCACTTTCGTGTTCTCTTAGACCGTTTCCGGCGAAAGGCTGCAAGGGTATGTAATTTGAAATGCTAAAACCATGCTCAAATGTTGCAGTAGGGTCTGTAGATGTGCACGAAGGTTTCCG
The DNA here is from genome assembly GCA_031216915.1 of Pictodentalium vernedei. Taxonomy (NCBI): domain Eukaryota; kingdom Metazoa; phylum Mollusca; class Scaphopoda; order Dentaliida; family Dentaliidae; genus Pictodentalium; species Pictodentalium vernedei. Next base: position 92,024,065 of record CM062290.1, on the reverse strand, counting down.
ATTTTTCAGGTGCCATGTGGCTGTGCCACCATTGCCACTTTTGTGTTTTCTTAGACCGTTTCCGGCGAAAGGCTCCTAGGGTATGTAATTCGAAACGCTAAAACCATGCTCAAATGTTGCAGTGGGGTCTGTAGATGCGCACGAAGGTTTCAGATTTTTCAGGTGCCACGTGGCTGTGCCACCGTTGCCACTTTTGTGTTTTCTTAGACCGTTTCCGGCGAAAGGCTCCTAGGGTATGTAATTCGAAACGCTAAAACCATGCTCAAATGTTTCAGTGGGGTTTGTAGATGTGCACGAAGGTTTCAGATTTTTCAGTTGCCTTGTGGCTGTGCTGTTGCCACTTTCACGTTTTCTTAGACCGTTTCCGGCGAAAGGCTCCTAGGGTATGTAATTCGAAATCCTAAAACCATGCTCAAATGTTGCAGTAAGGTCTGTAGATGCATACAAAGGTTTCAGATTTTTCAGATGCCATGTGGCAGTGCCACCGTTTTTCTTTCGTGTTTTCTTAGATCATTTCCGGCGAAAAGCTCCCAGAGTATGTAATTTGAAATGCTAAAACTATGCTCAAAAGTTGCAGTAGGATCTGTAGATGTGCACGAAGGTTTCGGATTTTTGGGGTGCCACCGTTGCCACTTTCATGTTTTCTTAGACCGTTTCCGGCGAAAGGCTCCCAGGGTACACGTATGTAATTCGAAACGCTAAAACCATGCCCAAATGTTGCAGTGGAGTTTGTAGGTGCGCACGAAGCTGTGTCACCTGTGCCACTCAATATGATTTTAGTGTGTCATATAATACATTTCATCTTTGTATCAAGCATTCATACAAAGTCAAGGATGCAAATGCGGGGATACACTATAGTGTGCTTTGCACACAAGTGACACCATCTAGTTGCGTTTTGCAACTCTGTGTATACAAATTCAAGGACGAATTGCCGTCTCCACCTCGGAGTGAAATTGACGTATAAACCAAATCTGTCATGTAAGAACATACCTCGTTGCTATTTCCTCGAATCATCGTGGATTAAAATTGATCCATGATTGTCCCAAACAAATCATTCCATTTCAGAAATTTGCATTTTTTCACGGTAAATTGGCACAAATTTGATCACAGCCATTTCTCTTTTCAATCGAAACTCGGTCACTGTCATGTGCGCTGCGGGTGTTTCCTGCGTTCTACATTTTAACCGTTTCAATGTGGAAAGTTGGAAATATCATAGCAAAGCAGCTTATCTGCAGCAGTAAAAGGGAAATTCGCAACAAGAAATGTTCTTATAATTCATTCGCGCATGTTAAAAATACATGCCGGCACCAAAGTTACATAGTAACTTTAAAACAATCAATAATTGAAATAAATTGACGTCGAGAGTATTATCACGTGACCCCACAAAAATTGTAGAATTCTTGACCTATAAAAGCCAGCGCAGATGTCGATTTGACACTCTGAATGCCGGGTTATTCCCAGCGAGAAATAATGATCTCAAAATATCAAGAATTGATCGAGAACCCTAAAACAAAAACGGTGTATATCTCATAGCACTTTAAGATGGGAACCAGGGAAAATATTCCCTTGTTGCTGTAGCTCAATGCAGTCCGACGACTCGAGTCAGTGGACGGTACAATGTTTCGCCAGGCCAGAATGAAGGCTCATTCTGGCCAGCTGCAAGATGTTACCGTTATTTTATTAAGACTTTTAAGTTAAATCATTGGCACAATTACTTAGCCTAAACAAAAATGATGGAGATTTATTAAATTCATACTATAAATTCTGGAATCAAATACAAATTAACCTCTTCAGAGATTTATAACTATTATTTAGGCCCATTGTGTTAATTAGTCCAGTTTGGACTCAAAGTCAAACAGAGTTGCGTGTGTTGAAATTTGCAATAGTACATTCCGTCCTGAATTAGAAGAAGCTACTATAACAGCTCTTGCTGTGAAGTCCGAAATTAAAATTGTAATTAACCCCTGCCAACGCAAAGAAATTCTCACTGGTCGTACCAGAAAAATTACCCAGGATCATTCCATTTTTATAAGGGACAATTAACCCTTCAAATCACTAGGATACTTGATTAATGGTATAAGCCTTACATTTGAATCTCAATTAACCCAACCAAAACTCACATAAACTGGTTACTCCAATGTGAGTCCTTCCAACGTTCCCAATTATTATAGAATTGTAAATTACTGAAGGATTGCAACTGTGCTAAACTGTTAGCACTTATAAAAATTGATAACCATTTAACCAGATATATTAACCCTTTTGCAACTGGTTATTTTGGTTTAGAAAACTAGCTTAGAATTGGATATGACTGGTAGAGTGCTAAATTAGTATTGATGATCAGAGCTTTACTGATAAATAATCTATTTATAGTGGGTTACCGGGGGGGGGGGGGGGGGGGGTGCCTGCAGGCTCTCTCCGATAATTCGTTCTAAGACAGATCTTAGAACCAATCTTTAATCCTTATGTATTACTGGGAAACACAAAAGAAATTAACGTGAAGATTTTATCTTGGACACATTGGACTTCCTTTGAAGCTGAAGCCACATAGTGGCTTCTAGCACTATATCAGTTAGCACTTTAAAGGTTTACACCCACTGCCAAACTGGTCACATAACAGTTTAATTGAGATTCAAATATAACTGGTTATTCCAGTAAGAGAGATATTGTAAATAAAACTGGTCAATCCAATCAAATAAAAAGCTGGTCACTCCAGCCACACGAAAGCGTAATTGGCTGATTTACAGCTGGTCACTCCAGTAAATTGTAAATATTGAGTTATTGTAAATGAAATAAGCTGGTGATTCCAGTCATGGGGGAACTAAAAATAACCCTCCGATAAATTATACAATGAGATGTGAATTAAATAAATATTAATTAATTAAGTTTAAACAGAGTTCCTTCGATTCTTTTCAGAACTAGTCTCCCCATAGGGAAAAATTGAACCTCTCATTGACGACCCCGGTTTCTGGTCAGATTTCCCCACAGTGAAGTTTAGGTCCCCTTTGGAGACTGTGTATCCTATACGGTTACACCAGTATGAATCCTGGACAGAGCTCACTGAACTCTGTCAAACAAGATATAGTTGGATAAATGTTTAGTACCACAGGAGAACAATTATACTAGCAAAGATATTCCCAGGTGCAAAAAAGAGTGGTAAGTATGGCTGAAACAGATGGCTCAATTTCGTAACCGACTAACCGCGATAGCTATAACTGAATAATATCCAGTTATCCGTGGCCATTATTTCACTGAATATGGGACCAAAACTGTAGGAATTGGAAAGCAGTATTCTCAAACTATTCCATAGTGAGTATACAAAAGAATGTTGTCGAGTACTCGACAATGTTCGTTTGTATACATACTACTGAATAGTTTCTGAGATTACTCATTACTCACGGAAACTGTCCATCATAAACAAAGTCTTGAATGCCAAGGTCGATTATTTCTCAATACATACAACGCGACTTCGATGTGTGGTCTATCACAAAGGAGAAGCGGCAGATTTACTATGTTTTAAAAGTGGAATGGCGATCCCTATCAATACTTCAGATAACCGGTTGAAGTTTTTTCTAATCGGTTAAGTAGCAAACTGGTTTCAAACCGATTATCTGGTTAACCATTTCAGTACTAGTGGTAAGGTCTAAAAAGTTTGTGTCTCTGGACCTCCCGCATGGACCTTTTTGGCAGATGCATGCTCTCTTTTTATAACCAATGCAAACTTTAAACTAGAGGCCCCAGGGGGCCTTAGGGCACTCACCTGACATGGTAGTCTAAATATCAAACCAGGGACTTGACTTGAATAAGCTGCATACGCCCCTCCTAAGAAAAGCATATGCCAACAAGTGTTTGACCATCGAGGTGGTATTAGTCCCCTACGGCGCTTTTGTGACATAAGGTGTTTTTGTCACAGAAGACACTAGAGTATATAAGCATCTTGGATTTTGAAAAAAAAATATTGAGCGTGCATAATCCCATCACAACCCTTTATCCATGTACCATATATGAAAGGCGTAGCTTGAACCATGTTGGAGGGAGGGGGGGTAACATAAAATAGAGAAAAAAGCTTAAAAAACACGACGAAAATGGCCGCCATTCTGCCATCTTGGATTTTGAAAAATAAATATTGACTGTGCATCATCCCCTCAGAACCATTTATCCATGTACCAAATATGAAAGGTGTAGCTTGAAGCATGTTGGAGGGAGAGGTGGTAACATAAAAACAGCCAGACAGACAGATGGACCGACAGACAGATGTTAGATTTTGAAAAAAAAATATTGAGCATGCAAAATCCCCTCACAACCCCTTTATCCATGTACCATATATGAAAAGTGTAGCTTGAACCATGTTGGAGGGAGCAGTGGTAACATAAAATAGAGAAAAAAGCTTAAAAAACACAACAGAAATGGTTGCCATGGCGCCATCTTGAATTTAAAAAAAAAAAATATTGAACGTGCAACATCCCATTACAACCCTCTATCCATGTGCCAGATATAAAAAAGTGTAGCTTGAACCATGTTGGTGGGAGGCATGGTATCATGAAAATAGAGAAAAAAAAATCCTAAAAAACACAACAAAAATGGCCGCCATTCCACCATCTTGGATTTTGAAAAAAAAAATTGAGCGTGCATCATCCCCTCAGAACCATTTATCCATGTACCAAATATGAAAGGTGTAGCTTAAAGCATGTTGGGGGGAGAGGTGGTAACATAAAAAAACAGACAGACAGACGGACAGACGGATGGACAGACAGAGTGCAACCCTATAGACCCCTTACGGTTCCCGTAGGGGACTAACTAGATGAAGCGATTGTGCCCACATAATACACAGGATTTTCCTTCTATTTTCAGTTCCTGCACTTTTACGTTGTGTTCAAACGACTAAGGAATTTCAAAGTCGACTAGTCGACACCCAAAAGTCGAGTCAACTAATCAGCAACCCAGACTAACTTCGGAATTCACGCTTGTAACCGGGCAACAACACCGTGTTACACGAGAAAAAGACTGTTTTTTAGTTTCCAACAGGCTACCCCCTGCTTCGTTACAAGGACGAACCATGAGCTATGTGTCATGGTAAAACAATCAGGTCAAACAAACCAACCTCCCTATTTTAGTGTAGAACTGTTCGGTCCACATAAAAGTCGTCAGTACCGTCGTTCTCTGAATTAAAGTTTTGACTACCGATGCCGGTCATCACGAAAATGTCCCGAAAGTTAAAAAATTTATAGTAATTTATATATTTTTTATACTTACCAATGACCCAGACTTAGCTGGTGCTAACTCTAACAAAACCAGGGCCAAACACAAATTTTGCCCCCCAATCCCCAAAATTTGCATCCAAAACCAAAAGAAATCATGTCCTATAGGACCTCCATACTACACCCCCACTGCGCATGCGCAGTGTCAAGGACGTCCTGAAATTGGCGCCAATTATCATTCTTACTGGCAGTGCCTGGTCAGCGCTATGTACTCAGCGGGGAGGCAAGAGTTCCCAACTCCTGGGAGGGCCATCCCCGTCTGGGTCATTGGTAAGTATAAAAAATATATAAATTACTATAAATTATTTAACATTTTTATACTGTACCAATGACCCATACTTAGCTGAATAGTAAAAAGGCTGGAGGGCCTAGGACATAGAGGAAAATCCAATAAGCTCAACTATATAATAAAGAGGTAACCCCTTAAGGAGAAAAGGAGTATTGGGGTTTACATGTATCTTTCTTATTTAATATTAAATTAGAAAGATACAATACCCTTAATAATTGAGCACAATAATATTCATGTTCTCTATTAACATCCAGTATAACCCTTATACTAATTATTTTTAAAGTAAGCCAATAAATAAAGTAGTCCAGAGAATTGAGACTCTTTATAATCTTTTAAAAGTGTCCGAGTATTGTATATTAAAGCCCGTTTGACACTTGACATATACAAATGCTTCACACCGAGCTACACTTTAAAAATAAGACATGAATGAATTTTAACATTAATATTACACTTTAAAACCATCCCAGAAGCGACTCAGAAATACTGACTTTGGAGGAGGCATTCCCTTGCTTTTCACTATAAAGCAGGTGACCTAAGGGAACACCCGCCTCCCCCCCCCCTTCCCCTTGCCCTGGGTCAAATAGCCCAGAGCGAAGAGGGCAGCCGGACGGAGTCACTGCCGGAACAGAAAGCCTGCATAACTATAGTTGCAACTGTTTAGTGGACGACATTCTGAGCAACAGATAACGGACCTAAACAGTGCAGGTCTCCAGAAATGGACTCAATATTTCTGAGATAAAAATTCGTGAATGTGGATGGCTGAGACCAATAAGCAGCCTTCATTAAATCTGTAATAGCAACACTATTAGCATAAGCCCAAGAAGTAGCAAGAGCTCTTACTTCATGAGCGGAAATCTTAAGCACAGACTGCTGAGAAGAAGATAAACTCTCATAAGCAGTACGGATAGTTAATTGAATCCATCTAGCAATAGAATGGACCGAAATGTTCCTTCTATTAGGCATCAAAGACAGAGAGAACCGTTCCCGTCCCTTTCTGATAAACTGAGATCTCTGTTTATAGATACGTAACGCTCTAACAGGACAGAGTAAAGGCCTACGCCCGTCTGAAGACGGAAGAGCCTTAATAACAATAGGTTCCGAAAGTTAAAAAATTTATAGTAATTTATATATTTTTTATACTTACCAATGACCCAGACTTAGCTGGTGCTAACTCTAACAAAACCAGGGCCAAACACAAATTTTGCCCCCCAATCCCCAAAATTTGCATCCAGAACCAAAAGAAATCATGTCCTATAGGACCTCCATACTACGCCCCCACTGCGCATGCGCAGTGTCAAGGACGTCCCGAAATTGGCGCCAATTATCATTCTTACTGGCAGTGCCTGGTCAGCGCTATGTACTCAGCGGGGAGGCAAGAGTTCCCAACTCCTGGGAGGGCCATCCCCGTCTGGGTCATTGGTAAGTATAAAAAATATATAAATTACTATAAATTTTTTAACATTTTTATACTGTACCAATGAACCAGACTTAGCTGAATAGTAAAAAGGCTGGAGGGCCTAGGACATAGAGGAAAATCCAATAAGCTCAACTATATAATAAACAGGTAACCCCTTAAGGAGAAAACGAGTATTAGGCTTTACATGTATCTTTCTTATTTAATATTAAATTAGAAAGATACAATACCCTTAATAATTGAGCACAATAATATTCATGTTCTCTATTAACATCCAGTATAACCCTTATACTAATTATTTTTAAAGTAAGCCAATAAATAAAGTAGTCCAGAGAATTGAGACTCTATATAATCTTTTAAAAGTGTCCGAGTATTGTATATTAAAGCCCGTTTGACACTTGACATATACAAATGCTTCACACCGAGCTACACTTTAAAAATAAGACATGAATGAATTTTAACATTAATATTACACTTTAAAACCATCCCAGAAGCGACTCAGAAATACTGACTTTGGAGGAGGCATTCCCTTGCTTTTCACTATGAAGCAGGTGACCTAAGGGAACACCCGCCCCCCCCCCCCCCTTCCCCTTGCCCTGGGTCAAATAGCCCAGAGCGAAGAGGGCAGCCGGACGGAGTCACTGCCGGAACAGAAAGCCTGCATAACTATAGTTGCAACTGTTTAGTGGACGACATTCTGAGCAACAGATAACGGACCTAAACAGTGCAGGTCTCCAGAAATGGACTCAATATTTCTGAGATAAAAATTCGTGAATGTGGATGGCTGAGACCAATAAGCAGCCTTCATTAAATCTGTAATAGCAACACTATTAGCATAAGCCCAAGAAGTAGCAAGAGCTCTTACTTCATGAGCGGAAATCTTAAGCACAGACTGCTGAGAAGAAGATAAACTCTCATAAGCAGTACGGATAGTTAATTGAATCCATCTAGCAATAGAATGGACCGAAATGTTCCTTCTATTAGGCATCAAAGACAGAAAGAACCGTTCCCGTCCCTTTCTGATAAACTGAGATCTCTGTTTATAGATACGTAACGCTCTAACAGGACAGAGTAAAGGCCTACGCCCGTCTGAAGACGGAAGAGCCTTAATAACAATAGGTTCCGGATATTTATTAGGAGCCTGATTCTTAGCTAAAAAACCCACATTAGTAGTGAAGGTGATAGTGTTCCCGACACTACGATAGTGAGAATCATCCACCGACAGTGCATGAAGCTCACTGACTCTTCTAGCAGAAGAGAAAGCTAAGAGAAAAGCTGTCTTATAAGATAAGAATTTGAAATCTACTGTCCCAAGAGGTTCAAATGGCTTTTCCTTCAATTTAAGAAGAACCCAAGCTAAATTCCATTTAGGAATTAATCTAAGAGTTCTGGGTCTATTTATCGAGAAGTTTCTAACCAACTTAGATAAAGAGACATTAGATCCAATTTGTAAACTATCATGATGTGCATAGGTATCAGATAACATAGACCTATAACCCTTAATAGTAACAGGCTGCAGTTTGATTTCATCAAACAAGTATACTAGAAAGTTTGCAATGTCTGGTATAGAGGGATCAAAATATCTACAGAAAGATCCCTACACCAACGACGAAAAACCTTCCACTTAGCCGCATAGTTTAGCGAAGAGGAGGTCCTCCTACAGTTAGAAATCGCGTCCACTGCTCGTCCTGTAAAGTGCTTGCCATGCAAGAAGGACCGCACAACGGAAAAACGTGAAGGTTGAGACCTTGCGGGTTGTGATGGAGTTGACGCGATTTCCCCTGCGAAAGAAGATCCTCCCGTGGAGGAAGCTTTCGCGGTAGGTCCCACAACAGACACCTGAGTAGATTTATCCACGGTCTCTGTGGCGACAGAGATGCTACCAACAGAATCTTGCATTGAGATTGTTTTATCTTTAGCAATGCTTGTTGAATTAACGGCGCTGGAGGATACGCATATCCTATCATTCCGTCCCAAGGGATCGACAGAGCGTCTACTGCAAATGCTCTTGGATCCGGACACGGAGACACATACGTCTGCAACTGATTGTTGAGATGTGTCGCAAATAAGTCTATCATTGGCCGTTCCCATTGGTAGCAAATCTGATTGAATACTTGTTTGTTGAGAGTCCACTCTGACGGCAACAAGCGACCCTTTTGTGAAAGGGAGTCTGCTAGCACATTCAGACGACCCGGTATGTGACGGGCCGAAAGAAGAACCTGATGTTCTAGCGCAAACAGAAGGATTCTTTCCGTTAGATTGAACAACGGAACTGAATGAGTGCCTCCCTGATTCCGTATATACGCCACTACTGTCGTATTGTCGGATAGGATTTGGACATGAGCATTGTGAATAATGTCCATCCAATGACGTAACGCAAGCCAAATTGACATCATTTCCTTGATGTTTATGTGCTTGCACAGGAATTGCGGATCCCAAAGACCCTGGCATCTCGAATCCGTTGGGATCAATGATGCACCCCAACCTGTTTGACTGGCATCCGTCATAATGGTAAAACTCGGATCCGGCAACTGCAGCGGAACACCCTGAGTTAACCACTGAATGTTTGCCCAAGTCTGAATCTCTTGTTTCACTTGATCTGACAAGAGAACGTCTACGTCGAGCGAATGAATTTTCACACTCCAATTCTGAGTCAAGAAAATTGGAGAGGACGCGTGCGTAACCGCCCCATCGGAATGAGATCCGCAGCGGCTCCGCACAGACCTATTAGTCTCATAAATTCTCTCGCTGTGACTTTGTCTGCGTGCAGACAATAGCGAGCGTAACAACTGACTAATTTCGCTCTGGTTAACGGCAGACGAACGAGATTGTTGTGCGTCTCGAAGCTCATTCCCAGATGAGTGAATGACTTGGACGGCACCAGATCCGACTTCTCCTCATTTACTATAAAACCGAGACGTCGGAGCAATAGAAGTAGATTCTGAACATCGTTCTGAAGCGTTAACTCGTTGCCGTACCTCTGAAGAATGTCGTCCAGGTAGGCCGACGTTACCATTTTGTACCACAACATCTGGGGCCAGATGTTGTTGAACGAGAGAGGGGCCTCTCTCGCTTGCCGTCCGGATGGGCCGGAACGAGCTATGAACCGGACTAAAAGGCTTCCTGCGTTCTCCCTCCGATCCGCCGTCACTGGGTGTGCATTAGGTTAATTTATAGTGCTCGCATCACCCCAAAATTCCTTCTAGACCGCAACGGACGAACCCGGCTGCCGAACCATTCGGTGAATGGACGCTACACCGGGCGAGCTAGCGGACGTCAAAGGCCGTCGAACCTACTGGGGTCCTCTTAGGCAATTGGCGTATTTACATGAGCACTTTTCCGCTAGCCCTTCATTAATTGTGACGACGGAGGCACACTGCTGGAAGACATCACAGATACATCACCCTAATCTTGATCGTCTGAAATAGAAATTGATAAAGTAGAGTGACCCTGCGGGGAAAGGACCGGAGTGTCCAAATCCCCAACAACATACCGTGACATACGCTTCCCATATTGTCATCGAAATCATACGATACAGAACAGGAGTTAATGCGAGTACACTGACCACATATAGAATGATAATAAAGTCAGAGGAAGACTTCCTCTTAAAACAATTGATCAATATCCTTTCAATGTGAAAAGAAAACAAGTCCTGGTACTCGCACTAACCCCTGGCAATCAAAATACATAATAATAATATGATCCATTAATATAGAAAAAATAATTGAAATCAAAATATTTTGAAAAAATATTTTTTCAGAACAGCCCAAGTTTCTGAAAAGTAACGTTGAGCCCCAATGGATCCCAAGCCTAAGTGTGGACAAAAATTTTAAAAATATTTTAAACAATTTATTCAACACTTACGAATAATAATAATGTATCTAGTTATGATTAAAATAACATCAAGATATTATTTTTAAGAAATCCCCCCCTCACACAGAGGGCTGTTGTAAAAGTAAACAATAAGTGTAAAAACACTAAAATAAGACTCCAGGCACCCAGGCCCGAAATCAGTTACCAAAAATACACTATCTGATGCAAAACAGAGACTTCCAGGGAAGAAACTGCAGAACATCAGATGGTAGATGCAGAACACAACGCCTAACCACCCGTAGGTGAAGACGTAAACATGGGGAAAGAACAGAATTCATTCTGTTATTCAGCTAAAACTCCCAAGAAAATTTAGTAATAATAATTACAAAAACTATGCCAAAAGCATGGGAGAATAGCAAGGGGGAACTTAAAGGACAGGGAGAGAGGAAAACACTTAAAAAACAGTGTAACTAAATAATCAGAATGACAACAAAATGGCTGCTGCCTTGAAAATAGGTAACTTAACATAATTTCATTAAAAAATTTTAAGTTACAGCCCTGATAATATTCTGTCACACATTCTTTTCCTCTCCTCCTTCTCTATCCTCCTTAGAATCACCATTTCACTAATATTTATGTGTCTGGCATCATTTAAACTGAGATTTATAAGCACAAAGATCAGTCAGATGTTAACTGATGAAGGGCCAAACATAAAATGATTAATGGCGCCAATTTCGGAACGTCCTTGACACTGCGCATGCGCAGTAGGGGCGAAGTGTGGAGGGCCTTTCAGGACATGTTTTCTTTAGTTTTAGATGCAAATTTTGGGGATTGAGGGGCAAAATTTGTGTTTGGCCCTATATTTTAAGAGTTAGCACCAGCTATGTCTGGGTCATTGGTACAGTATAAAAATATTAGGTGTCTGGCATCCTTTAAACTGAGATTTACAAGCACAAAGATCAGTGAGATGTTGACTGATGAAGGGCCAAACAGAGAATGATAATTGGCGCCAATTTCGGGACGACTGCGTCACTGCGCATGCGCAGTAGAGGCGTACTATGGAGGTCCTTTAGGACATGATTTATTTTTGTTTTGGATGCAAATTTTGGGGATTGGGGGGCAAAATTTGTGTTTGGCCCTGGTTTTGTTGGAGTTAGCACCAGCTAAGTCTGGGTCATTGGTACAGTATAAAAATACATGACTCCAGGCACTGAAAAAACTGGCCCGAAATCAGTCATCAAAATTACACTCTATCTGATGCAAGACAGAGACTCCCAGGGGAGAATCTGCAGAACATCAGATGGAAGATGCAGAACACAACGTTTATAAACCCATGGGTGAAAACGTAACTATGGGGAAAATAACAGAAAACCTTCTGTATCCAAGCAACTCTCCCAAGAAAATTTTAGAAATGAACTTTCTCAAAAATATGCCAAAAGCATGGGAGAACTGCAAGGGGGGACTTAGAAGGCTAGGGGAGAGGAAACACTGAATAAGCAGTGCAACATTTTAGCAAGAATGACAACAAGAGGCCCATGCCTCGAAAATAGGCAACTTAACATAATTTCATAAAAAATTTTAAGTACAGCCCTGATTATTTTTTGTCACTTCTTTTTCCTCTCCTCCTTCTATATCCGCCTTAGAATCACCATTTCTCCAAAAATTACGTGTCTGGCATCCTTTAAACTGAGATTTACAAGCACAAAGATCAGTGAGATGTTGACTGATGAAGGGCCAAACAGAGAATGATAATTGGCGCCAATTTCGGGACGTCCTTGACACTGTGCATGCGCAGTGGGGGCGTAGTATGGAGGTCCTATAGGACATGATTTCTTTTGGTTTTGGATGCAAATTTTGGGGATTGGGGGGCAAAATTTGTGTTTGGCCCTGGTTTTGTTAGAGTTAGCACCAGCTAAGTCTGGGTCATTGGTACAGTATAAAAATATTTCAATTGTTCATTTAAAATAAAATTACGAGAAAGAGTTTTGGAGTTGTTTTTCATCTCAATTTAATCTTTTCACATTTTCAGCTAAAAAAATAAAATTCCCAAACTACATGGGTTTTGTGTTATGTATTACTGTCAGCCCTCATGTTTATCAACTTTATGTTGAAGACGAATGGGAAATTCCCAGTTCAATATCAATGACACCGTGTTCAGTGACCCAAATTGTTCCTTTTCATTACTTTAGAAAATGAGTTGAGAAGTTAAAAAATTTATAGTAATTTATATATTTTTTATACTTACCAATGACCCAGACATAGCTGGTGCTAACTCTTAAAATATAGGGCCAAACACAAATTTTGCCCCCCAATCCCCAAAATTTGCATCTAAAACTAAAGAAAACATGTCCTGAAAGGCCCTCCATACTTCGCCCCTACTGCGCATGCGCAGTGTCAAGGACGTTCCGAAATTGGCGCCATTTATCATTCTAATAACCAGTGCCTGGTAAGCGCTATGTACTCAGCGGGGAGGCAAGAGTTCCCAACTCCTGGGAGGGCCATCCCCGTCTGGGTCATTGGTAAGTATAAAAAATATATAAATTACTATAAATTTTTTAACATTTTTATACTGTACCAATGACCCAGACATAGCTGAATAGTAAAAAGGCTGGAGGGCCAAGGACATAGAGCAAAATGGAATACGCTCAATAAAATAAAATAGAGTCATCCCCTGTAGGGAAAAGAAGTAATAGGCCTTACATGTATCTTTCTTATTTATGATAAATTAGAAAGATACAACACCTTCCAAAAATTGAGCTTCATACATCCATGTACTCTATTAATATCCAATAATCCTTATACTAATAATTTTTAAAGTAAGCCAATAATAAAGTAAGTCTAGAGAATAGAGACTCTTATACTCCTAAAAGTGTGTGAGAATTGCATAAGCATGTCCGTTGACATATGCAATATTCAAAAGCTATACTTTAAAAACTAAGACTTGAATGAATGTTATAAACTTAAACTTCTCACTAAACAACCATCCCAATAACAGCTCAGAATTACTAACTCCGGAGGAGGTATCCCCTTGTTTCATAGTAAAAACAGGTGACCCAAGGGAACACCCCCCCCCCCCCCCCCCCTTTTTCTTGCCCTGGGTCAAATAGCCCAGAGCGAAGAGGGCAGCCGAACGGAGACACTGCCGAAACAGACAGCCTACCTAGCTATAGTAGCAACTGTTAAGTGAATGACATTCTGAGCAGTAGATAATAGACCTAACAATAGAGGCCTCCAGAAATGGACTCGATATTTCTGAGATAAAATTCATGAATGGATGGCTGAGCGCAATGAGCAGCCTTCAAAAATCTATAATAGCAACACTATTAATGTAAGCCCAAGAAGTAGAAGAACTCTTACTTCATGAGCCGAAATCTTAAGCACAACTGCTAAGCCAATGATATACCATAAGCAGTACGCTAGTTAATAGAATCCATTAACAATAAAATGAAGCGTAACGTCCTTCTACTAGACATCAAAGACAGAAGAAGCTTACGCCCTTGTAATAAACAGATATCTGTTTATAAATACATAACTGTACCCGGAGAGAGTAAAGGCCTATGCCCATACGAAGACGGAAGGACCTTAAAATAATAGGTTCCGGATAATAGGAGCCTAACTCTTATGCAACAATCCAACCTAAATAGTAACGGAAGTATTGATTCCGAAACTATGAAAGTGAAAATCATCCATCGATAGTGCATGAAACTCACTGACTCTACAGTAAAAGAGAAACCAACAGAATTACTGTCTAAAAGGTCAGAATTTGAAAACTACTGTTTCCAGAGGCTCAAATGATTACTTAGCTAAATAAGAACCGAAGTTAAAATCCGTATAGGAATTTAATCTAAAGATTCTAAGTCTATTTATCAAAAAGTTACTAACTGACTTAGATAAAGAGACAAAAGACTCAATTGTAAACTATCGTAGAGTGCATAGGTATGAGGTAACATAAACCTATAACCTAAATAACAACAGGCTGCAGTAGATCTTGTGAAACAAGTATACTAAAAAATAGCAATGAGTAGTATGGAGGGATCAACCATATGAACATAATGATCCCTACACCACGACGGAAGAGCCTCCACTTTAGTCGCATAGAATAGCGAAGAAGAGGATCTCCTATAGTAAGAAATCGCGTCCAAAGCTCGTCCAGTACAGTGCTTACAATGCAATACGGACCACACAACGGAATACATGAAGGTTGCGACCTTGCTGGTTGTGATAAAGATGACACGATTTACCCAGTGAAAAAAGATCCTCACATAGAGGAAGATTTCACGTTAAGATCCACAGTAGACAAGAGAGTAAATTACTCATGATCTCTGTGAAGATAGAGATGCTATCAACAGAAATGTATTGTGGTTGTTTATCTTAGCAATACCTGCTAAAACAACAGCGCCGGAGGATACGCGTATCCTATCATTCCGTCCTATAGATCAATAGAGCGTTAACAGTATTAGCTCAGAGATCTGGACAAGCCAACACATACGTCTGCAATTGATTAGCAAGCTGTGTCATAAATAAAACATCATTGGGCGCTCCCATAGATAGCAAATCTGATTAAATACTTGTTTGTTGAGAGTCCATTCTGACAGCAACAAGCGACCCGTAAGAGAACGGGAGTGCGATAAAACAATCAGACGACCCAGAATATGACGGACCAAAACTGAACTTGGTGTACTATAACCAACAGACGGATTCTTTCCATTAAATTGAATAACGGAAACGAAAGAGTGCCTCCCTGGTTCCGGAGATACGCCACTACTGTCGAATTAAAGGACAGGAATTTGGGCATGCGTTTCTGAATAATGTTCATGCAATGACATAAAGCAAGCCTAAAAAACATTATTCCGCGGAAGTTAAACTGATATCTAAAAGACTGCGGAACCCAAAGACCCTGGCACTTCGAATCCGTAGGGATCAGTATATATCCCAATCTGTTTGACTGGCAACCGTCATAACAGCCACACTCGGGTCCGGCAACTGCGGCGGCACTCTCTGAGTCAACCACCGAATGTTTGCCCCAGTCTGAATCTCTTGTAACACTAGATAGACAAGAGAATGTATAAATCAAGCAATTCATGGATTGCCGGAAAGTTGCCGTCGAAGAGAAGCTCCTCCGAGAACGAAGCGACTCTGAGAGAGTTCTTAACCTACTATCCACGCGTGGATGTAGCTAGGGCTGCATCACGTCTAACCAACTCCAATCAGCCACTGAAGGGCGGAGTTATACGTGAACAAACTACTGCCCTCAAAAGAAATTACATTGAGAATAATATCCCGTAAATCTTTTCTTGAAGACGTAATGATAACGCCTCAGTAAGGCGGATTACGTATAATAAAGCGTCTAAGTTAAGTCTACTATACATAATGTCGTTCCCAACATTGAAATTGGAAAAGACATAAACGGCGAAAAAGAATATATGCAGTCTTTAATCACACCGTCTAGACGCATATGAACTCTTGGTATGCCCTGCTCTGCCAAAATAAACTATATGTAAAAAAGATAAAATGGCAGAAATGAGCCACGCGGACAAGAAACTAAACTATCATGCTTAGTAGCAGGCTTGTATATATATATAGATATATAGCGTCGAAAACTAAAACACATGTTGTAATGACAATATTGGACTGCGTCGGTAAGTCAGGGACAAAGTCCCTGTACCGATCGAAAAATCCGAGTCCAATGACGCTATAAGTCTCTTATCCAAGATCGCAGCAATGAAATCCGAAAAATAATCACTGGAAGAAATGCCAGAAGATATGAAAGGCATCTTCCGATACTACTAAAGGGAAAACTCAAAATCTTTCGAATCCCTTTCGCCATCCCGTCGGACCCTATAAAGCGTTCGGTCGTCCGTAGCTTGATGCAACCGCGGACCGCACCGACCCAGCGCCGTCGGATAATTCCTGATTCGACCGAGAAACCGTCAATTGCTGGGATGCTGCGAAACAACTGTGCTAACTCGGATAGCACGTCCGTCACTGAGGCCTGAGGAGCAGCGGTCTTACGATGCATTGCCGCAGGAAGCTCCGAGATCGTTACCCCGTGCATACTTCCAATATGCGAGCGAACGGAGTGTATAGGCCTCGTGTCCCTTGGCTACCGGATGGCGCGACCTATTCGCTGTGGAATCACTGAATGCCGAAACTGATCGGATACTCGAGGTCACGTAGCCAATGTGCGGTCGTGTGCCCTGCTGTGAGGATGAGGAAGCATTAAAGACAGTCTCTCGGACTGTCAATATAACGGAGCGTCCCGAGCAACGGACATATGCTCCGAATGTAAAATATCTGAACCACAACATGTGGTCCCCTATGTTGTTGGCTTCCTCCGATCTGTCCTCAATCTGCCGTCACTGGGTGAGTACTAAAGTAATTAAAGTGCTCGCATCACCCAAATCTCCTTCCTAGACCGCAACGGACGAACCCGGCAGCCGAACCATTCGATGAATGTACGCTACACCGGGTGAGCTAGCGAATGTCACTCCGTAAGCGATAGACATATTCCATGAGCACTTATTGCCGCTAACTCTTCATTAACTATGACGACAGAGGCACACTTTTGAAAGACATCTCCAGAACTCTTCGAACAAGAAACCAGAAATGCTTGGATAGCAAGCATAAAATAATAATATATATAGCGTCGTTCAATAATTCGAAAGTTTGTGTGACATTATTGGACTATGTCGGAACTGAGGGACGATGTCCCTGAACCGAACCAAAAATTTCTAAGTCCACCGACGCTATCAGTTTCTTATCCGGCATCGCAGCATATGTTGTTCCGAAAGGGAAAGCTTGAAATCCACCGAATCCCTTTCGGTATCCCGTCGGACCGGGTGAAACTTTCGGACGTCCGTACCCGCTTCCGCGGAGCGTCCCGACCCAGCATCGTCGGATAAAATATATGCGACAGATTCAGTTGATGCTGGGATGCTGCGATAAACTGTGCTATTAAGGAAAGCACGTCCGTTCCCGAGGCCTGTGCAGTAGCGGACTTACGATGCATTGCCGCTGGAAGCTCCGTGTACGTTGACTCCCGCACACTTCCTATGCGAACGTCCGGAGTCTGCAGGCCTCGAGTCCCCGGCTACCGACCCAGCGCTGTCGGATAATTCTCGATCCGACACCGTTTCTGTCGGCTGCTGGGATGCTGCGATAAGCTGTGCTATGTGCACAAGAATGTCCGGCGTCGAGACCTGCGGAGGCGCAGTCTATCGCTGCTTCGCCGAGGGCAGCTCCGCATCAGATGGCTCCCGCATACTTTTCCTATGCGAACGTCCGGAGTCCATCGGTCTCGAATCCCTGGCTGCCGGATGGTGTGACCTGGTCGCCGAAGAATCCTTGATCGGCGAAGCTGGTAATATATCGGCGGTCACGCAGCCAAGGTGCGGTCGTGTGCGCTGACGAGAAGAGGAAGCCTTAGCAGTCTCAGCGGACTGCCTATACAACGGAGCGTCCCGAGCGACGGACGTATGCTCCGCTAACGACACATTTGTACCACAACATCTGGGGCCAGATGTTGTTGAACGAGAGAGGGGCCTCTCTCGCTTGCCGTCCGGATGGACCGGAACGAGCTATGAACCGGACTAAAAGGCTTCCTCCGTTCTCCCTCCGATCCGCCGTCACTGGGTGTGCATTAAGATAATTTTATAGTGCTCGCATCACCCCAAAATTCCTTCTAGACTGCAACGGACGAACCCGGCTGCCGAACCATTCGGTGAATGGACGCTACACCGGGCGAGCTAGCGGACGTCAAAGGCCGTCGAACCTACTAGGGTCCTCTTAGGCAATTGGCGTATTACATGAGCACTTTTCCGCTAGCCCTTCATTAATTGTGACGACGGAGGCACACTGTTGGAAGACATCACAGATACATCACCCTAATCTTGATCGTCTGAAATAGAAATTGATAAAGTAGAGTGACCCTGCGGGGAAAGGACCGGAGTGTCCAAATCCCCAACAACATACCGTGACATACGCTTCCCATATTGTCATCGAAATCATACGATACAGAACAGGAGTTAATGCGAGTACACTGACCACATATAGAATGATAATAAGGTCAGAGGAAGACTTCCTCTTGAAAACAATTGATCAATATCCTTTCAATGTGAAAAGAAAACAAGTCCTGGTACTCGCACTAACCCCTGGCAATCAAAATACATAATAATAATATGATCCATTAATATAGAAAAAATAATTGAAATCAAAATATTTTGAAAAAATATTTTCTCAGAACAGCCCAAGTTTCTGAAAAGTAACGTTGAGCCCCAATGGATCCCAAGCCTAAGTGTGGACAAAAATTTTAAAAATATTTTAAACAATTTATTCAACACTTACGAACAATAATAATGTATCTAGTTATGATTAAAATAACATAAAGATATTATTATTTAGAAATCCCCCCCTCACACAGAGGGCTGTTGTAAATGTAAACAATGAGTGTAAAAACACTAAAATAAGACTCCAGGCACCCAGGCCCGAAATCAGTTACCAAAAATACACCATCTGATGCAAAACAGAGACTTCCAGGGAAGAAACTGCAGAACATCAGATGGTAGATGCAGAACACAACGCCTAACCACCCGTAGGTGAAGACGTAAACATGGGGAAAGAACAGAATTCATTCTGTTATACAGCTAAAACTCCCAAGAAATTTTAGTAATAATAATTACAGAAACTATGCCAAAAGCATGGGAGAATAGCAAGGGGGAACTTAAAGGACAGGGAGAGAGGAAAAACACTTGAAAAAACAGTGTAACTAAATAATCAGAATGACAACAAAATGGCTGCTGCCTTGAAAATAGGTAACTTAACATAATTTCATTAAAAAATTTTAAGTTACAGCCCTGATAATATTCTGTCACACATTCTTTTCCTCTCCTCCTTTTCTATCCTCCTTAGAATCACCATTTCACTAATATTTATGTGTCTGGCATCATTTAAACTGAGATTTAAAAGCACAAAGATCAGTCAGATGTTAACTGATGAAGGGCCAAACTTAGAATGATAAATGGCGCCAATTTCGGAACGTCCTTGACACTGCGCATGCGCAGTAGGGGCGAAGTGTGGAGGGCCTTTCAGGACATGTTTTCTTTAGTTTTAGATGCAAATTTTGGGGATTGGGGGGCAAAATTTGTGTTTGGCCCTATATTTTAAGAGTTAGCACCAGCTATGTCTGGGTCATTGGTACAGTATAAAAATATTACATGATTTGATCACTGCAAAAATAGCTGCTCAAAAATAAATATGAATTCATTCCCCCTGAGTTGTAATATCCAGTTTGATCCATGCTATATGAAAGTCTGTTTTGAAAACAAAACAAGGGAAAGCCATATTGTTTACAACAATGGGGACACATTATGTGCACCAGGGAAGTCTGTTTAAAAATAGTTTGTTTATTTATGAAACATGCGAATGTGTTTTTATCAAATGCATTGTATGCCAAATCTATTCTCATACTGTCATGGTTCTGTGAAATCAAAATTATATAAACTCGAAATATAAACTTGAAATATAAACAGCCATCCCCTGTTCATCTTGCTCTTGGAGAAAGTGAATGCCACAGGTTAGGGAGGCGCTCAGACACGTCCCCTGTTCATCTTGCACTTGGAGAAAGTGAATGCCACAGGATGGGGGGAAGGGCTCAGACATCCCCTGTTCATCTTGCTCTTGGAGAAAAGGAATGCCACAGGTTGGGGGGGGGGAGGGGGCTCAGACATCCCCTGTTCATCTTGCTCTTGGTGCAGTTATCACACAACTTATTACCAACAAATTAATTTGTGTGGTGACGACAAGAAAAATTCTCATTTTTTTTTCTTCTCTGGCCATAACAGCCAGGTTCAGTGTTGATACGCCAATAACTGAGAGGTGGATAGTGCAGATAGTTATTCGGTGCCAACAATGTTGGCTGTGAACTGCCCCCTGTTCATCTTGCACTTGGAGAAAGTGAATGCAACATAATTTATTGTTTGTTTTTTTCACAATAGGAGTTATGAATACTGAGGGCACCTTTTTTAACGTGAGTAATACAAAACACAGTTCACATATTTTTTTTAATAAACACAATTCAAATTGGAAATGTAACGACTGAACAAACATGTTTCCAGGAGAAAATATATTGACCATGTGCGTTTTTGATCTCATTTGTTATCACTGACATTTTGTTGATATTTTTCGTGCTGATTTTGTTGATTTTTTTTATTGAAATGTATTTTTAAATGATTGATGATTCCGATGAAAAAAAAGCGAATAAAACAAACACACAAAAGTTTATGTACATTAGGCCATAAAAAAAGAACCTGTTTCTCAGGCCTGTGCACATGGTCATTTTTGGTGCGCATGCAACCTTTTTGTGACACCAAAAAAATCTTCAAAAAAAATTTGAGATATTGTGCTCATTTCGGTAAATCGATATCGATGTGTTCGCAAATTTTAAATTAACACACTTCAAGCTTTTTCTACATCATACTTTAATAAAGTGGGTGGGTTTTAGCAATATTCACGACAGAAAGTGTTTTATTCTGTAAAAGGTAAGTCATAATGACAGCAAGAAGGAAGGTGTCTTTCAGTCTGACAACAGTCACAAAGGGGAATGGTCGATTCGCACCACGTTTGATTCGCACCAACCCTCAGAAAATCTGCAAAGTCAGGTGCTATGTTGAATGGAACACAGTCTCCTGGCATTTATTTTTAGTAACATTTGTATTGTAAATGGCAGTCATTGGGAATTTGTGTACTGTTATTTGAAACCGTTACGAGTTTCCCAGTTAATTTAAATAAATGCATTTGAGATGCAGGATAATTGGATAACTAATAGTAACTGTTGCTTGATATAAAAGTAACAGTCATAGTTGAAAATAAATTGCATATAGGCAGGTATGTGCAGTCGAATTGGTTAATAAAAACACGCAAACATTCGTTTTGTATTTCATTTTCAGATTTCAAAAAAATATGATTTATGAATGAACTGCACGTTCAAATGGGTTGTGATAATTTTGAATATAATGGGGAAAAATTGCGATTCACGATTTTATTAGGCAGGTTGTGAAAGGATTTTTTTTTTTTTGGTAAAATAAATCTCTGAAAGTTGGCACTTCGACATTTGATTTGTCCCAGAGACGTTTCAACCCGATACGTTTCACCCACGAGGCGTTTCGTGACTTTCGTCCTGTGTTATAATTTTCACGTTTTACTGAAAAAACAAACATTCAAACCCCACTTCATTTACGACCAAACACCCCTGTGGTGAATAATCAATATATTTGCGAAATTTTGCGTGGACCACCAGGCATTTGGGTGGGAGTCAAATTACCACAAACAACCTTTCGCGGAGAAAATGAAAATAAACAAGAGGCCCCACGGGGCCTGAAGCGCTCATCTTGTACAGAACACAATTTAAACAGAGTCCAAGAATGAGTCTACATTAAGCAAGCCATCTCCATAGGCTACACTGTCAATCCTTGAGTCCCTCAGGAGTGACAAAAATAATCCGGGCATCATGCCTTTTCTTCAGTTGATCATAAGTAAAATGTAGAGCTCCCCTATGAAGCCCCTTGATATAACCTATGTGGATTAATCTTAGTACCTCTAGAGGGTACTGAAGACAAAATTTTTAATTCTTCAGCAAAATGGCCAATTCCGGCTCCCATAGAGAGCCCAAATATTAACCCAGGCTCTTCATTTGAACACAGTTAAATCTGACTTCCCTAGAGATGTTGTGTACCGAATATGAAAGCATTCTGACTGTTGGATCTGAAGAAGAGAAATTGTAAAGAAATTTCTTCGAACTGCACTAAGTTCAAATTTGGGCTACCATAGCGAGCCCAAATATTGACCTATGGATCCGATTTGAACAAACTTGAATCTGACCCCCCTAGAGATGTTGTATACCAAATGTGAAAGCATTCTGACAAGTGAATCTGAAGAAGAAGATTTTTGAAGAAATTCCCTCATATTGTACCAAGTTAAATTTCATGTTCCCATATGGAGCCCAAATATTAACCTAGGCACTCGAATTGAACAACCTGGAATCTGACCCCCCTAGAGATGTTGTATACCAAATATAAAAGCATTCCGACTGGTGGATTTGAAGAAGAAGATTTTTAAAGAAATGTTCTCATATTGCACTAAGTAAAAATTTGGGCTACCATAGTGAGCCCAAATATATACCTAGGGATCTGATTTGAACAAACTTGAATCTGACCCCCATAGAGATGTTGCATACCAAATATCAAAGCATTCTGACTGATGGATCTGAAGAAGAAGATTTTTTAAATTACCCTCCATATTGAACAAAGATAAAATTTGGGCTTCCGTAGGAAGCCCAAATATTAACCTAGGGACTTGGTTTGAACAATCTAGAATCTGACCCTCATAACAATGATGTATACCAAATATTAAAAGATTCTGACTGGTGGTTCTGAAGAAGAAGATTTTTAAAGAATATTCCCCATATTACCCTATGTTAAAACTTCGGGCTCCTGTAGAGAGCCCAAATATGAACCAATGAGCTTTATTTCAACAAACTTTTATCTGACTCCCCTATGAATGCTGTATACCAAATATCAAAAGATTCTGATGATTGGTTCTGGAGAAAAGATTTTTTTAAATTTTTGCAAATATGCTGACTCAGCATTTTTTCGATGCCCATTACAGAACACCTTAACATAACCGATGGCAATTTTTTTTTACCACTCAATTCTACTGGTCGTAAGGATACTTCATACCAAATAAAAGCTCTCTGTTCTGTGGGGTTTGGGAAATATGGGCGTTTGAAAATATTTCTATTTTTAGCTCCCAGGGTTCCCATGGGGATGTGGGAATTTTTTTTTTGGCATGGGTCAAGTACTTATGACCCAATACTACCACAAACCAAATTTGGTTCATACCGGACCATCGGTTCAGAAAATAGAAATTTTGGGCGGGGCCAAAAATCTTACCCCTCCTATTACAAAGCCAAATATTACTTCACGAACTTCGTTTGAACAAACTTGACTCTCTACCTCATATGGAAGCTCTATAGCAAATATCAAGTCACTGTACACACTGGTTCTTGAGAAGAAGATTTTTAAAATATTTTGGAGCATTTTCCCCCACTCCCTCCCTATGGGGCTGGACATGCTGAGTTGAACAAAAATGAAATGCCCCTTTGGGACCATCACTCACACAAACTTTCACTTGAATTGGCCCAGTGGCTTTTGGAGGAGAAGACCAAAACATGGTGTTGACGGACGACGGACGCGGACGGGAAGCGATGAGATTAGCTCAGCTTGACTTTGTCAAGATGAGCTAAAAAAAAAAAAACCTGCCCACCCGCATGCTTTTTTGGAAAAAATGGCCTGAGAAACAGACAATCAACTTTGTATGGCCTTATTCATTTATTTTGTACTCGGCGCCGTCAAAGTACACAAAATGGAACCGACTAATTTTGGAAAAAAACGACTAGATGGTGTCACTTGTGTGCAAAGCACAGTATGGTGTATCCCCGCATTTGCATCCTTGACTTTCTATGAATGCTTGATACAAAGATGAAATGCATTATATGACACACTAAAATCATATTGAGTGGCACAGGTGACACAGCTTCGTGCGCATCTACAGACTCCACTACAACATTTGAGCATGGTTTTAGCATTTCGAATTACACACATGTACCCTGGGAGCCTTTGGCCGGAAACGGTCTAAGAAAACACAAAAGTGGCAACGGTGGCACAGCCACGTGGCACCCGAAAAATCTGAAACCTTCGTATGCATCTACAGACCCTACTGCAACATCTGAGCATGCTTTTAGCATTTCGAATTACATACTCTAGGAGCTTTTCTCTGGAAACAATCTAAGAAAACATGAAAGTGGCAATGGAGGCACAGCCAAGTGGCACCCCCAAAATCCGAAACCTTCGTGCGCATCTACAGACCCTACTGCAAAATTTGAGCATGGTTTTAGCATTTTGAATTACATACCCAGGAGCCTTTCGCCGGAAACGGTCTAAGAAAACATGTAAGTGGCAACAGTAGCACATCCACGTGGCACCCAAACAATCTGAAACCTTCGTGCACATCTACAGACCCTACTGCAACATCTGAGCATGCTTTTAGCACTTCGAATTACATACTCTAGGAGCCTTTCGTCGGAAACGGTGTAAGAAAACATGAAAGTGGCAACAGTGGCACAGCCACATTGCACCTGAAAAATCCAAAACCTTCGTGCGCATCTACAGACCCTACTGCAACATTTGAGCATGGTTTTAGCATTTCGAATTACATACCCTAGGAGCCTTTCGCAGGAAACGGTCTAAGAAAACACGAAAGTGGCAACGGTGGCACAGCCACGTGGCACTCCAAAAATCCGAAACCTTCGTGTGCATCTACAGACCCCACTGAAACATTTGAGCATGGTTTTAGGATTTCAAATTACATACTCTAGGAGCCTTTCTCCGGAAAGGGTCTAAGAAAACACGAAAGTGGCAACGGTGGCACAGCCACATGGCAGCTGAAAAATCTGAAACCTTCGTGCGCATCTACAGACCCCACTGCAACATTTGAGCATGGTTTTAGCATTTCAAATTACATACCCTAGGAGCCTTTCACTGGAAAAGGCTAAGAAAACACAAAAGTGGCAACGGTGGCACAGCCACGTGGCACCCAAAAAATCCAAAACCTTCGTATGCATCTATAGACCATACTGCAACATCTGAGAATAGTTTTAGCATTTCGAATTACATACCCTACGAGACTTTTGGCGGAAACGGTCTAAGAAAACATAAAAGTGGCTAAAGTGGCACAGCCACATGGCACCCGAAAAATCCGAAACCTTTGTGCACATCTATAGTCCCTACTGCAACATATGAGCATGGTTTGAGCATTTCGAATTACATTCCCTACAAGCCTTTCGCCGGAAAGGATCTAAGAAAACACGAAAGTGGCTACGGTGGCACAGCCACGTGGCACCCGAAAAATCCGAAACCTTTGTGTGCATCTATAGACCCTACTGCAACATATGAGCATGGTTTTAGCGTTTTGAATTACATATCCTACGAGCCTTTCGCCGGAAACGGTCTAAGAAAATACAAAAGTGGCTACGGTGGCACAGCCACGTGGCACCCGAAAAATCTGAAACCATTGTGTGCATCTATAGTCCATACTGCAAGATATGAGCATGGTTTTAGCATTTCGAATTACATTCCCTACGAGCCTTTAGCCAGAAATGATCTAAGAAAACACGAAAGTGGCTACGGTGGCACAGCCACGTGGCACCCGAAAAATCTGAAACCTTCGTGTGCATCTATAGACCCTATTGCAACATATGAGCATGGTTTTAGGATTTCGAATTACATACCCTAGGAGCCTTTCGCCGGAAACGGTTCAAGAAAACACAAAAGTGGCTACGGTGGCACAGCCACGTGGCACCCGAAAAATCCGAAACCTTCCTGCGCATCTATAGCCCTTACTGCAACTTCTGAGCATGGATTTAGCGTTTCGAATTACATATCCTACGAGCCTTTTGCCGGAAACGGTCTAAGAAAACACAAAAGTGGCTACGGTGGCACAGCCACGTGGCACCCAAAAAATCCGAAACCTTCGTGCGCATCTATAGACCCTACTGCAACATCCGAGCATGGATTTAGCATTTCGAATTACATATCCTACGAGCCTTTTGCCGGAAACGGTCTAAGAAAACACAAAAGTGGCTACGGTGGCACAGCCACGTGGCACCCGAAAAATCCGAAACCTTCCTACATATCTACAGATCATTTAGCAACACCCTAGTGTAATTTTAGAACTCCGACTTACATAGGTTGGGACTATTCAGCAAAAAAGTGAAAAAATAACGCATTTTTTAAGTGGCTCCACAGAAGCCACCTGGTGGCACAAAAATTTAAAAGTTGTATTTTTGGGTTGCACAGACCCTATCGAACAACTGTAGAAAGTTACAGCGTTTCGAATTACAAAACCGGACGTACGGAAGTACGGACGTACGGACGGAGATCATGACAATATCCCCGCATTTTTTAAAATGTGGGGATAAAAATGTCAGATCCGGTACATCCGGGTTACCACATAAACAAGAGGGAAAAAAATGGATATCGAGGGCCAGTTGTATTACGAGAAGCAGTCAACGATTTATATTTTGATGTTGGCGCATCAGCACTGGAAGAGTCAAACCAAGACAATGAGACACTGTTCAGGAGTCAGGGAGCGTGACACAACATGTGCTACAGACAAACTGTCTATAAAGTTCTTTGAAGTTTATCGAGTTTCCGGTCGGTTGTTACATTGTCGCAGCCACTATCTGAAGCCATCAATCGGCAGCACGTTTTTCCCAAGCATTTTGTAACCCTATTTCCCCGGAGATATGAATTAATTGATCTTTCTAATCAGAATTTGTTGGCTTGCGAGTCCTCCTACTGTGTTTTGACTAGTCAACGACAAAAACCAGTCGACTATAGGCAAAAAGACTAGTCGACTAATCGTTTGAGCACTACTTTTAGTCCAAAAATTGAGATAAACGCATAAAAAAGATTTTTTTTATTTTTGTTTGGAAATTTTCGAAGTCCCAAACAAAATATTTTCGGACTAAAATTATTTTTTATTCTTCTTAAAATTGACCAAAATGCATAAAAAACCAAAAAACTAATTTCCGGATTTTGGTCCAAAATTTGCTACGTCCCACCCGGGGCCCAAATTTTCAGTGTCAAAAAAAAAAGTTTGTCTTAAAACTGACAAAACGCATAAAAAACCAAAAAACTAATTTCCGGATTTTGGTCCAAAATTTCTAAGCCTGGACCAGGACCTCAACTTTTCAGCCTAAATATGAACCCAGGGATTTGGCTTGAACAAACTTCAATCTCACCCCCCTAATCATGCTACATACCAAATACCAAAAGATTCCTATTGGTAGATCTGAAGAAGATTTTTAAAGAATATTCCTCATACTGCATAAATTTAAACATTTGGGCTCCCACAGAGAGCCCAAATATGGACCCAGGGAATTGATTTCAATAAACATGTGAAACAATCTTCCAAAGATGTTACATGTGAAATTTGAAAGCTTTTGGAGCAGTGGTTTGGGAGAAAAGTAGTGTTAAATGTTTTTCCCATTACCCACAGTGTTAAAAAATGCTGACTCAACACTTTTTCAAAGTCCCCAATATGTGTACCCCATGATAAAATGATAGTAATTTTTTTACCATTCCATTCTGTTGGTCCTAAGGAAGCTTCACACCAAATAAGAATTCTCAGTGCTGTGTAGTTTTGGCTATATGAGCGTTTTAATTTTTTTCTATTTTTAGCTCCTGTGGTTCCCATGGGGCGACGAAAAAAAAATTGGGGCAGAAATTAAGTACTTAGGACACAATAAGTCCTCATATCAAATTTGGTTCAAATCTGCCTCTCGGTTTGGAAAATAGAAATTCTGGGCTTGGCAGATATAGCTCCTCAAACTTCTCTTGAACAAATATGAGTCTACACCTCAAAAGGAAGCTGCACACCAAATATCAAGTCTCTGCTACTGCTGATTCATGAGAAGATTTTTTAAGATTTAAGCACACTTTTTGGTCATGGCCCTACCAAGGGGAAGGTTAACTTGATTTGAACAAACTTGAATTGACATATGATAGTGAACATGCACAGCAAATTTTGTTGAATTTGGTTCAGCAGTTCGTGAGAAGAAATCGATAATGTAAAGTTAACAACGGACAACGGACAGAAAGTGATTAGTTAAGCTCCCCTTGAGCTTTGCTCAGATGAGCTAAAAATAAGAATTGAATCGTTTATGTCCGATATTCTACCCAAGTTAATAAAACTGATAAATTTGTCTCTTGAGTGCAACAAGACTCTGCAATGCTTTAGCATTGCAAAGCCTTCTTGCTCTCAAGAGATGAGATACACCAACACCCCTACTATTCTGTAGATTATGAGGCCTAAAATATAAACCAAGGACATGAACTTTTGATGGCAAAGAAATATTTACAAAAAATAAAAAATAAAATAAAAAACACCAGCACGCATGCATGCAATTTTACAAAAAAAATGGCTTGAGAAACAGAAGATTTACTTTGTGGGGCCTAAGGCAGATTTTCAATAATGAGGGAGGTGCCGGAGAAATATAAAATTTATAGTAAATTTCCTTTCTTATTATACCTACTGCAATTGTTTACTACAGGCTTGCACTACAGTGGAAGACCCTAACTCGGATTAAATACTCTCTATTTTAATCTTTCCCAAGAGATGTGGGAAAGAAAAGTGGTGTAAAAAACACCACGAAAAAATAAGCCAAAACTGGACCGAGCGCCATCGGCGCACACCCAGCATGGGACGCTCTTCCCTTAGTACAAATCCACGACTTCCGTTAACCAATGCGCAGTGCATCATCAATTCGAATTCTTTTGAGTCCGCCAACATAGGAGTTATGTGATCAGCGGGGAGGAAGGATTCTTACCCGAATAAGAAGACGGGAGGGCCTCCATGTAAACATTTGCGGTAGGTATAAGAAAGGAAATTTACTATAAAATTTATATTTCTTATCAAATACCTTACAACTGTTTACTGCAGGCTGAATAGACAATAGGATGGAGGGAATCACATAACCAACCCACACGACTCAACTGCACTGGAACCGTGGACAGAGGAAGAGATCCCTAGTCCTATCAAACAATAGCATCACAAACATTAGTAAAAGACAATGAAAGATGAGGCATATGGTGATGTGCGACGCACAGACAGAAAGGGCAGCAACAGGAACTGACCCTGTAAGAAGCTGAATGGCATTAATAAACAACAGCCTGAGAAGAAGAAAGAGGGCCCCTAGGAAAAAGGTCCTCTGTCTGCTCTTGCAACTGTCGCAGATAAATGGAGAAGGTAGCATTTCTCCCGTAGGCTGCCAGCATAACATCCGACAACATGACGGAGTTAGTAAAAGCCCCGAGAGGAAGACAATGCATGCACCTCAAGGCAGAAAAACGATTGGTAAAGCAATTGCCAGTAGCAAGACGAGCGGAAGCTGCACGAATAGCAAGAAGCAAGACAAATCCATCAAGAAATGGATTCAGGAGAGATATGGCATGTGAGAAAACGCTTATCCATCCGGAATAAAGGTGCAAATGCCCCACCCCCTTCCCCCCCCCCCCCCTAAGCAGAGCAGCGCCCAAGAAAGTGTCTATTTTGGAGTAAACCGCTAAGTCCTAGGCCTTTTCAAGGAAAAGAGCTGAACAAGCTTGGAGAGGCAAGGATGAGTGCCGAAACAATATGAAAAAAAGGTCTCCAAAGCATGGACTTGTATCCATCACTGCAGACCCCCAGAAACAAACATATACCAGAAAATCTGCAATAGGTGTGATCGAAGGAATGACAGAAGCAACAGAGTGATTGCACACCATCGACAGAAGAATCTTCTACTGAGCCACAGAGGCTAAACCAGTGAGTGCCTCCTTAAAGAAGAAAAGCAACTCCACTACTCGTCTCTTAAAACCACTACAGAGGAAACAGGACCCGATAAAAGACATGCGCGAAGGCACAATGAAGTCGGGTCAACTTGAAACCTCCTCGGGTGACTTTGCCAAAGAAAGTAAAGTCGCGATGTAGAGGGAGACATGCCAGAACTGCCGCTAACAGAGAGTGGAGCAGATTGATCCACACCCACCGAGACGGTGGCGTGATCGAAAGGATTCGACAACTGCAGGTTCATATCTGGGCTAGAACCCGAGGCAGAATCAGAACCAGCAGGAAGGCATAGCCGACAAGACCGTTCCAAAGGAGGGCCAGAGCGTCCAAGGCGAAAGCCAGAGCATCTGGACACGGGGACACGAAAGCTTCCACCTAATGGTTCCAACGAGTCGCAAAGAGATCGATGTGGGGAATACCCCAGAGATCGCAAAGAGACTGGAACACCGCCATGTGGAGCATCCACTCGGTGGAAAAGAACCTGCCCCGTCGGGACAGGGAGTCGGCTAGGATTTTCAGACGGCCGGGAATGTGACGAACCACCACACCGACGTTGATATACTGAGTGAGCAGTAGAACATCCCGAACCAAAACGTACATGGGAACATAGTGCGTTCCGCCCTGGTTCCGAATGTAAACAACCACCGTAGAAATGTCAGATCACAGAAGGACCTGACAACCCAAAAAGCGGGGAATCCACTGTCGGAAACACAGAAGAAGGGCAAGAAGCTCCTTCTGGTGAACATGAAGAGCTGATAGATCCTGGTCCCATGACCTGTGAAGGAAAAGACCTAGAGGATCCCAACATCACACCCCATCCGAGATCGCTGGCTACCGTCAGAACACGATCGGACGTGGGGATGTCCAGCGGAACTCCCTGCATAATCCACTGAACATCTGTCAGGGGAGAAGGTGACAAGGAAGAGACTCCGGTAACAGAAGCACCAGACCCAGAGGATCGACATTCGGCCTCCAACGACTGAGCAAACAGTGTTGGAGAGGTCACATATGCAGTTGACCTAGAGGAATGAGATCAGTCACCGAAACGCAGACTCCAAGCAGTCCAAGAAGACTGATGAAGTCCATCCCAGATGACAAGACAGAGAAGGGACCAGGTCAGACTTCTCTCCGATGACTCAGAACCTGAGTGACGTGAGTAGACTGAACAGTGTGACGACATCAGACTCCAGAAAAGCAGCATTGGATTGCCTCTGGAGGATATCAACAAGACACCTTGAACTGTGTGCAATGTAAGACGAACACATGCAACATACTAACACATGCGACATCAGACAGGTGAAGGCCCAAGGATCCAAGCCGAGGCCAAAAGGAAATGGCCTTGAACTGGAAAACATCCTGGGGAATGGAGCGGTAAACTGATCTGAAAACCTCCATGCTGAACTGAGGAGCAATGATAGACTGTGTCAGAATACTCAGATTGATAACCTATCTGAGTAGGCCGTCCTTCTTCGTCACTAAGAACATGCGGGAAACAAAATCCCACTGAAAGAAGGTTCCTGATGACCTTGAATGTCCCCTTTGACAATTGACAGGAGAACGCCTACCTCCGTGGTCAAAAGGTACCAATGTGTAACGTTGAAAGGGACTCATGTGGGAAGAAGCACTGTCTACTTAGTGGAGTGCCTCAACCTGGGACGAAATCGAGACAACTATTGTCGACGCCTACCCCACCCTGTGAGTAGAAGTGGCGGTAGGAGGATCAGCCCTTAGCTTCGCAGAGGAAGCAAAGGGGCACTTGTTAGGCTTTGGACGGCGCCTGCCTCCAACAGAAGGCCGGTCAAGCTAACTAAGCAGCAGCAGATCAATGGACTGACAAAGGGAGCCAATCCGAACCATCGCCACGGAACCATGGAATAGTCGTGGACCCACCAAAAGAGGCAGATCGAAGAGCAGTGCACTGCCCCTCAAAAGGGGAACGTCTTGTGTCCAGCACAGCGTACCTGCGAATTCTAAGCTAGTCGCATAACAGGCATGTGTGTGAGAAGATGGATGAGCGCCTTAACTGGTAGAGTGCTGGAAGCCCTATTTTGGGCTTTACTAAAAGTGACAGGCAATAACTGTCTGTAGCTACATTCTGCCTGAGGAAGCCTTTATTGTCCCTGATATGAATCAGACTTTTTATAAAATACCTTGCTCTCTGACATTTAATTGGATAGTGCCTATAAGGCATTATCCAATTAAATGTAATAGAGCAGTATATGATGAGCTTTGATTTGTTGTCAGAAAAAACTCAGCACTTTACCAGTTAAACAGCACACTCAAAACAAAAACCTGTTTGTCGTCAAACTCATCTGGGAGCAGATAAGCAGCAACGCAGAAACGTGATCGAAGAGAGAACGCACTCCAGCATCCCTCTCAATAAGCCCAACCTGGACTCCAGAGTCTCCATATAGTTGAGGAGATGGGAGTCCCGATCCAAGACCGTCACAGTCTGGCAGACTGACAGATTGGCGAAATCGTAGGAATGATAACGCATCAGAGGCAAAAAGTGTCAACCTTGATGAAGAACGACGTATTCATAGCCTTAGAACTCGGCTTAGAGTCCAAAGCGGTAAATCCTTCAACACCTGTATCAACAGGCACAGTCGAAGGCGCCCAGAAGCATGTTGCTCCACAGGCTGTAGACGTGCAAACGATGATCGCAGCCGAGCTGACACTGTTAGCAGGTTTGATGGTTTGAGACCTGGAAGGAACCCAAACACAAAGTCAAGAGTTGCCCCCAAGTCAGAAGACTGTTGGCTCTCGACGTCAGGAGTGTCAGACTCATCCCATGAGTCAAAAGACACATAGCCCATCATGGGCAAACCCACTGATGCCTCTCATGGTGTGGGCAGAAAAGCGACCTGTTTCCAATCCCGGGAGGTGGCGCCACAAGGGGCGCCCGGAAACCACTCGTAGCCTCGCTGGAAGCAACGAAAAAGGCTCTTGGACAGATCCGAAGTGAGCAAGGAGAGGGCCTCCTTAAGCTCACTGACTGTTGGAACAGAACGACATGGCAACGAACCGACAAAGTGGCTTCACTCCTGACCCATTTACCAGCGAAGAGTCACGATCCTCAAATACACTAGACGTGGAGCGACGGGCTGCAGCCGAAAACATCTGAAGGCAGATGTGTAGTGGGGTATCACCTATCCCGAGGATCAACAGAGTGGAAACTCAGGAGAGTCGCCATGGACCTCTATGGGACAGAAGGTCTAGGCTGCACAAGAAGCATTGGTCACACAAAACTGGCCATGGGACCGGAGTGCGTGGACGGAAATGCCATGGAGATCATGGTGACTGAACCATGAACATCCAAATTCAATGAGAACAAGAGGCCCCCAAGGGGCCTTAATCGCTCACCAGCCAAAGTGGTTCAAAGAAGTGTTTGGGGTCACATTCAGTTAGACATGGTTCATCAACACTACAAAGGAATGATGCTATGCAAAGGCAAATTTTATGGAAATGGATCTGAACAAACCTGAACCTAACATGCTCCCCCTGCCCCCACCCCCCCCCAACCCTGCCCATAGAGAGCCCAAATAATAAGCCAGGGACTCAAATTGAACAAACTTGAATCTGATCCCGCTTGAGATGTTACAAATGTATATACCAAATATGAAAGAATTCTGACTGGTGGATCTGAACAAGGAGGTTTTTAAAGAAATGTCTTCACATTGCATTAAGTTAAATTTTGGGCTCAAATAGAGAGCCAAAATATTAACCCAGGGACCCGATTTGAACAATCTTGGATCCGACCCACCTAGAGATGCTGTATACCAAATATGAAAGGATTCTGATAGGTGGATCTGAAGAAGAAGACTTTTAAAAGAAATTTCCTCATTTTGCACTAAGTTCAAATTCGGGCTCCCACAGGAAGCCAAATATCAACCCATAGACCAGATTTGAACAAACTTGAATCAGACCCTCCTAGCTATGCTGTATACCAAATATGAAAACATTCTGACTACAGGGTCTAAAGAAAAGGATTTTAAAAAAAAAATTCCCTATATTGCACTAAGTTGATATTTGGGCTTCCATAGGGAGCCCAAAAATTTTTCCAGGTAAGCAATTTGAACAAACCTGAAACTGACCCACCTCAAGATGTTGTATACCAAATATGAATGCATTCTGATTGGTGGATCTGAAGAAGAAGATTTTTAAAGAAATTTCCTCATATTTTACAAAGTTAAAATTCAGGCTCCCATAGGGAGCCCAAATATAAACCCAGGGACTCGATTTGAACAAACTTGATTCTGACCCCCCCCCCCCCCCCACACACACACACCCCACCCCCTATACATGTTGTATACCAAACATGAAAGGATTCTGACTGGTGGAGCTTAAGAAGAAGATTTTTAAAGAAATTTCCTCAAATTGTATGAAGTTAAACCTGGGGTTCAATAGAGAGCCCAAATACTAACTCAGGGACCCGATTTGTACAAACTTGATTCTGACCCCCACCCCGAACCCCTATAGATGTTGTATATCAAACATGAAAGGATTCTGACTGGTGGAGCTGAAGAAAAAGATTTTTAAAGAAATTTCCTCATATTTCACTCACTCCTACAGGGAGGCCAATTATTAACCCAGAGACTCGATTTGAACAAACTTGAATCTGACCCCAATAGAGATGTTATGTACCAAATATCAAAAGATTCTAAATGATGGTTCTGGAGAAGATTTTTTTAATTTTAAAAGAAAATTTATGGGTGCTATCAGAGTAATGACCCTTGTGGTGCCCCCTGTGGACGCGGAAATTTTATTTGTACAAACCCCACATCTACGCTATCAGACATCCCTGCAGGGATAAAATTGCTGTGCTCAACGGCGGAGAGGACACAGCATGGGGTTTGGTCGGCAGCCACTTCCAACTTTGCCGAGTTCAAGTCAGGGAAGGCTTAGGCCGAAACCCACGTCTACACTACCAGACACCGCTGCAGGCCCCTGCAGGGAGAAAATTGCTGTGCCCAACGACCGAGAGGACACAGCAGGGGGTTCCGTCGGCAGGCAATACCGACTTCGCCGAGTTGAAGTCAGGAAAGGCTGAGGCCGATACCCCACAAGCACACTACAAACATCACTGCAGTCCCCCGCAGGGATAAGCCGAGGCCGGCTAAAAGGGTGCCCGATGACGTTGTAGACGGAACAGCAGTAGCAGCAGATACGACGGGAGCTGTTGGAACTGGCAGAAAAGGGGAGAAAGCCACCTAGCTCGGCCTCCAAAGGAGGAGTCACAACCCTAGCGACAGCCTCAGATATCAATTGGAGAGGGTGCATAGTCCCGGAAGCAGGCATCTCTTCACCAGAAATCCAACAGCTCCTGCAGTATCCACCATGGTAAAAAAAAAACTGCACATCCCCCCCCCCCCCAGACGTGCTAGAGTTGGGAGGCCCCAAAACGACAGCATTCCCCACAGAGGGCGTGTAACTCTCACCAGACGTGGTCGAATCAGGAGGCCCCGAAATGACAGCATTCCCCACCTCCACGGGTACGGGAGGAGCTGCACATCACACACAGAGGGGGTATAACTCACACCATACGTGGTCGAGTCGG
Source organism: Pictodentalium vernedei (assembly GCA_031216915.1). Classification (NCBI taxonomy): domain Eukaryota; kingdom Metazoa; phylum Mollusca; class Scaphopoda; order Dentaliida; family Dentaliidae; genus Pictodentalium; species Pictodentalium vernedei. The sequence goes on along the minus strand of CM062290.1, from coordinate 91,988,294 downwards.
GAAGCCCGAAATGACAGCGTTCCCCACCTCCCGCGGGTGTGGGAGGAGCTGCACATTCCCCACAGAAGGGGTATAACTCACACCAGATGTGGTCGAGTCGGGAGGCCCTGAAATGACAGCGTTCCCCACCCACTGCTTGTGCGGAAGGAACAGCCACGAGAATGCACCAAAGACGAGGGCAAAAGGAATTGCCCTACCTAAAGGAAGCAAACTGAAAATAATAGAGGTGAGAGCAGTAGGAGAAAAAGGTGAACTCAACAGATACAGAAAGTAGAAGAACACCCTAAACTACGAGAGGAGGTGGCAGAAAAAATAACCGGTGGGTACACGACAGAACCCAGATGGCTGACAGGGACCTAAAAGCAGAAATTCAGCTCTCAACAGAGTAAAGAAATCCTGTCTATACAGTCCCTCATTGACACCTAACTCCAATAATAATAATAAATTTTTATCAACCGAAAAATTTATTGCCAAACCGCGTTGACACGATGTCGAAAAAATATTTGCGAAAACGGAATATATAAATAAAATGCAACGAGGAAGTGGTTGAAAATATTAACGAGAATATATAAAACATAGTCCTGTTATTATATGATCATCAGATCCATAATTCCAGTCACAGGAAAACCATTATCGACGAGTTGAATTATCACTGTTTCGTAGGGCAAAATGGCGACACGACCTCCATGTGCGCGGATAAAAAAAAGAATTCTGAATTGATGACGCACTGTGAATTGGTTAACGGAAGTTGTGGATTTATACTAAGGAAACAGCGTCCCATGCTGGGTGTACGCCAATGGCGCTCGACCCAGTTTTGGCTTATTTTTTCGGGGTGTTTTTTACACCACTTTTCTTTCCCACATCTTTTGGGAAAGATTAAAATCGAGAGTATTTTATCCGAGTTAGGGTCTTCCACTCTAGTTCAAGCCTGTAGTAAACTAGATATCACGGAGATGGAATCCATCTCTGCGGGCCCCGCAGCAACTAACTGATGTTAGGTATAAACTGATGTGAACCGTAATACTAAAATATTTCAAGCAATAGGTAAAATCTGATTAAAATCCCTTCTCTGACACGAACTTGTCAGAAAAAAAATTAAAATTTTTTAGTAAATTTTGTTTCTTAACATACCTACCACAATTGTTTACAATTGGCTGTAACATAAGTGCAAGCCCTACTTCGGAACTAACTCAAGCTTTTAGAATCTTTTCCAAACGAGTTGGAAAAGTACTAGAGTGCAAAAGCACGAAAAAAAGGGTCGAGCGAGACTAGCGCTCAAAATTACAGGTACTCTCTCTACACACCTCTTGCGTTTACCAAGCGCATGCACAACAACCGTGACGTCAATTCCGTATTTCCGCCAACGAGAAGTTTGTGATTTAGCGGGGAGGCATCGATATCAAAGATATCCCCAAGGAGGGTGGGCCTCCGGTAAACAATTGTGGTAGGTATGTTAAGAAACAAAATTTACTAAAAAATTTTAATTTCTTTTCAACCTACTCACAATTGTTTACAATTGGCTGAATAAACAATAGGAGGAGGTGAATCACATAACCAATACCAACAAGAGAAGCAGAACGAAAGCAAGGATGGCAGAGAACAATAACGAAAACCTGTAATGAAGATAGAGAGAAGGCACCTGAAAAGAACAAGGCTGAGCAAAGCGCAACCTCGACAAAAACGATTTTAACAAGGGTGCACAACAGCCTGAGCAGCAACGAGAGGGCCTAAAGAATAAAGGTCCTCAGATTGCTGCTGAAGGTGGCGGAGATAAAAGGAGGAGAAGGTAGAAGCATTCCTCCAGTAAGCCGCATTCATAACATCCCGGACTGAAACAGAATTGGAGAACGCCCAGGATGTAGAAATGGCACGAACCTCATGAGGATTAAGCCGGTTCGAAACAAGATCCGACGCAGACAAGCGAGAATAAGCCAGCTTGATTTCAAGACAGATCCACCTGGAAATAGAATGGGAAGAGATAGACTGCCTCTTAGGAATGAGAGACAGAAAGAATCTCTTCCGACCCCTCCTAATGAACTGAGTGCGAGTAATGTAAGTCTTGATCGCACGAACAGGACAAAGAAGAGGCCTCCAGCCATCTACAGCAGGGAGAGCCCGAATGCAGATGGGAGGAGGTACCGAATCAGGAAGTTGATTCTTAGCCAGAAAAGAGCAATCAGTAGTGAAGGTGACACTGTTAGCCTCATTTCGGAAGAAGGCAGAATCAACAGATAGCGCATGAAGCTCACTGACTCGACGAGCAGAAGCAAACGCTAGAAGAAAAGCCGTCTTATAGGTGAGGAAACGCATGTCGGGCTCAGATAAAGGCTCGAATGGCGCCCCCTCCAAACAGTGCAACACCCATGCCAAGTTCCACTTGGGTGTAAGACGCAAAACTCGAGGCCTCTTCAAAGAAAAGTGCCGAATAAGTTTGGAGAGAAAAAGATTACGACCGATGTACTGCTTTCCCACATAAGAGAAAGTATCAGACAGCATAGACCGATAGCCCTTAATCGTAATAGGCTGGAGGCTCTTGGAGTCAAAAAGAAAAACCAGAAAATCCGCAATTTGAGCGATTGATGGATCACGGTAATTCACATTGTGATCTGCACACCAGCAGCAGAAAACCTTCCACTTGGCGGCATAAGTCATGCCAGTGGAATGTCGCCGCGACGCAGAAATGCACTCCACTGATCGTCTCGAAAAACCTGTACGTCGGAGACTGGACCTGATAAAAGACAGGCGTGAAGGGACAGGCTCGCCAGGTTGTTGTGATACTTCCTGGGATGACCCTGTGAAAGAAGATCGCGACGTAGAGGTAGACGAATCGGTCGATCGGCCAAGAGAGGCCGCAGCAGATTGATCCACACCCTCTGTGGAGATGGGTGTGATCAGAATGATTTTGCAACTGCAAGCACGAATCTTCGCTAATACTTGAGGAAGAATTGGTGCAGGAGGAAAGGCATAGCCGATCCAACCTGTCCAGTCCAGAGACAGAGCGTCTACTGCAAATGCCAGAGGATCTGGACAAGGGGAGACAAAGGTCTCTACCTGATGATTCCAGTGAGTAGCAAAAAAGGTCGACTGAGGACGGTCCCACTGCTCGCAAATCGCCTGAAACACTGACCGATGTAGCATCCATTCGGTTGGAAGGACACTGTCGCGTCGGGACAGGGAGTCTGCTAGGACGTTGAAATGCCCGGGAATGTGTCGAATGGACACCCGAGCGTTCACATCCCGCGCCAACAGAAGAAGATCCCGAGACAGCCGATACATGGGAATCGAATGTGTGCCTCCTTGATTCCGTATGTAGGCCACTACTGTCGAATTGTCCGAAAGAAGTAGGACAACATGGACCGACAGATGAGGGATCCAAAGCCGAAAACTCAACAGAAGAGCAAGGAGCTCCTTCTGGTTGATATGAAGGCCCACCTGCTCGCTGTCCCACTCTCCGTGAGTAGACAGACCGAGAGGATCCAACGTCGCACCCCAGCCCCGATCGCTGGCATCCGCAGTAAGGATGCGATCGGCCAAAGGAAGATCCAACGGAACACCCTGTGTCAGCCAGGGAATATCTGCCCAAGGGCGGAGGTGACAAGGCAGAGACCGAGGAATAGTGAGTTCCAGGTCCAGCAGATCTACATTCGGACGCCAATGATCCAACAGGAAGTGTTGGAGAGGTTGGACAAACAAGCGACCGAGCGGAATGAGATCTGCCACCGAACCACAAAGGCCCAGCATCCGAAGGAAAGTCCTGGCCGAGACCGAGGAAGATTGAAGCAGGTCCCGAGTCAAGGCGGAAAGAATCGTCGCCCGAGCCTGGGGGACCGACACTACATTGTGAAGAGTGTCGAAATCCATCCCCAAATGATGGAATCGCTGAGAAGGAAGAAGATCTGACTTCTCACGATTGACTCTGAAACCCAGTGACGCTAGCAGGTAAAGAAACTGCCGGACATCGAACTCCAGAACAGCAGCATCGTGGTGCCGTTGGAGGATGTCGTCTAGGTAGGCTGACGAAGTCACTGCCGACTGGGTGCGGTGGAAAGCAAGCACATGTGACATCAGTCGGGTGAAGGCCCAAGGAGCCAGGTTCAAACCGAACGGGAGAGCTCTGAATTGAAAAACTTGATCCCGAAACGAGAACCGAAGGTATTTTCGTGACGCCAGATAAATGAGTACATGGAAGTAGGCATCCTTCAGGTCGATACTGGCCGCAAATAGCCCTGATGAACAGAACGTCGAACCGACCGGAAAGTCTCCATACTGAAACAAGGAGCTATAATGTACTCGTTCAGGGTACTCAGATCGATGACAGGACGATATTGGCCGTTTTTCTTCGGCACCAAGAAAAGTCTTGAGTAAAACCCTGGTGAAAGGGTGTTCCTGACCACCTCGATCGCCCCTTTGGAGAGGAGATTGTCGATCTCCTGCACCAGAAGGTCCCGACGCAGAGAATCTGAAGGGACCTGAGTCGGAAGGGGCACCAGAGATAAACTGGGGTGCCGATGGAAGGACAGTCGCAGACTGAATGAATGACGTCGAGGACCCAAGAGTCTGACGTTATCTCTGTCCAAAGGTCGTAAAACAACGACAGCCTTCCCCCGACTAGAGGCGAATCGAGGTGAGAACCTTCACTTACGGCCTCGACGAGTCCCCCGAGAGGAGAAACCACCTCGGGAAGTGACAGAGTCCTGAGACTTTCCAGCCTGAGGCTGCCAGCGAGCCTGGCCACGTCGGCGCTTCTTATGAGCAGAAGGAGCAGACGGAGCTGAAGGCGTAGCCGACGGAGCCGAGGAGGCAGACGCAGCAGCACGCTTGGCGGGCCTGGAACGACCCCCCACCTGCAGCAGCAGGTTGGTCAAGCTGTCGCAGCAAAAGCTGGTCCTTCGAATGACGAAGAACTTCGCCACGAACAGCTTCCACGGAACCATAGAACAACTGAGGTCCCACCAAAGAGGCAGACCTCAGAACAGCACGTTGCTCAGAAGGGAGGGATGGTAAAGAATCCAACACCGCATCCCGGCGTGCCAGCTCCAAATTTGCTGTGTTACAGGCGTGAGCGTGTGTCTAAGTTCATAACAACCTGAGCCGATTGCAGAGGACGCAAAGCCCCGGAGCTAGAAGGCTCAACAGGGTTACGGTGCTCCACAGTGGACCACGGCCGGACGGTCACAGAAGGCTGGTCGGAAGGTTGAACGTCCGGCAATAAGCCAAAGACGAAATCCAAAGCCTGCCCCAAGACTGACGAGGGGGGCCCATCACCTTCAAGATACTCATCATCCTCCGTAGCAGAGGAGACGTAGCCCAACTCGGGCTGACCAGCAGAAATCTCCTGTGAATACTGTGCAGTATCCAAGAGCCCAGGCGAGACATCTCGGCGACCGACCAAAGGAGGTTGTGCCTTAGGAGGCACAGGGAGGCCAACTTGAGGGTTGCCAGAAAGCAACCGGGTGAGCGCCAAAACGGCCTGGCGCAGGTCACCCTGAGAATCCGTCGCAGCAGAATCGCCCAACGGAATGTCCTCCCAATGGACCCTTCTGGTAGAAGAACCCAAATCCTCAGAAGAGACCAACGTAAAACGTCGATCGGCAGACAGAATAGGGACACGGTGAGAAGACACCGGGGGATAGTCCCGATTGTGACGCCCAGGGGCCATCACTGACCTCTGCGAAACAGAAGGTCCTGCCTGCAAATCCTCTAGAGAGACCGACGGCGCACGTCGATCGGTAGCTGGACCTAGGACACGGTGAGAAGACACCGGAGGATTGTCCCAAGAATGACAGGAACCTGTCATTGGCCTCTGCGCAGCAGACGCCCCCAACTGCCTATCCTCTGAGACCGACGGCAAGCATCGATCCACACCCAGACTCGGAACACAGTGAGGAATCACCGGAGGAAGGTTCCGAGAGTGACAGCTAACAGAGGCTGTCACTGACCGCTGCCGAACAGCAGGCCCTGGATGCCAACGTCCCAACACCATCCCGCTAGGCGGCACAGTAGCAGGGGGAGGTGGAACAATAAACGATTCACTCGAGGGACGAGGAATCGCTGCCGAAGCGACCGGCCGGCTCAACCGACTAGGAGCAAACCTAGCCAGGTGAGACGGAGCAGACAGCAAACCCGCACAGCCCCGCCGCGAGGCTGGGGGAGGCTGAGAACACACAGACACACCAGCAGATACAGCCTCGGTCCCCCGAGACTGTAGACCATCCCCAGAGGAGATGGAAGAGCCACCATCAGATAGAATAGGATCTGGAGTAGCAACTTCCTCAACAACAGTCGACGGTGTAGGAGGCAGATCGGAGAGGGTCACCGAGCTGACCTCGGAAAAGCTCTCAACGAAAACAGATGCCTCAATAGTGACATCAGAAGACAAAGAGACCACGGTCTCCTCGTCAGGTATCACTGAACCAGCAGAAATGTCTGCTACGGCACGGCTACCCTTACCCCGAGAACGAGGGGTTCTAGCTCTGGAAAGAACCACCTTGTTCACAGAAGCCCAGAATTTAGAGGACCAAATACCACATGATTGGGCCTGAGTGCAATTGTTGCAAGTGACACATGTGGAATGAGAGTCGTCCACATGCTTCACCTGCAAGCAAGAGGTACAAGGAATAGTCTTAGGCATTATATCAAAATAATCAAGCTTCCCGCCGACGGAAAACAGCACGAAGGTCGTGTTCACACGTGGGGGAAAAACAAGACAAAGTGTGAAGAAACAAGCAATAAAAATACAAATTAACATTAATTAACAATAATTTGGTAGCTTGACAAAAGGATACAATCCACTTGCACACTAAATATGTAGAATAAGTTGTTCACGAAGAATAAACAGCATAATTAGCACGAGTCACAAAAATTTCCGACCATGTACAATGGCGGAAAATAAAGGAATTGACGTCATGGTTGTTGCGCATGCGCTCGGTAAATGCAAGAGGTGTGCAGAGAGAGTACCTGTAATTTCGAGCGCTGGTCTTGCTCGACCCTTTTTTTCGATCTTTTTCGTGCTTTTGCACTCTAGTACTTTTCCAACTCGTATGGAAAAGATTCTAAAAGCTTGAGTTAGTTCCGAAGTAGGGCTTGCACTTATGTTACAGCCAATTGTAAACAATTGTGAGTAGGTTGAAAAGAAACCTAAATTCTGAATAATTTGACCTTGAGGTCAAACTTCAAGGTCAAAGCATGGCAACCCTGGTACGCGACACGTCGTCTTGAGATAATCTACCCACATACCAAATATCAAAACCCTATCTATTAAGGGAAAAAAAGTTACAGCCCGGACACAAACTTGTCAGAAAAAAAAAAAAATCTTGAATAATTTGACCATGAGGTCAAAACTTCAAGGTCCAAGCATAGCAACCTTGGAATGCGACACGTCATCTTGAGATAATCTGTCCACATACCAAATATCAAAACCCTATTTATTAAGGGAAAAAAGTTACAGCCTAGACACGAACTTGTCAGAAAAGAACCCCGAATTCGGAATAATTTGACCTTGAGGTCAAAGTTCAAGGTCAAAGCATGGCAATCGTGGTACGTGACACGTCGCCTTGAGATAATCTACCCACATACCAAATATCAAAACCCTATCTATTAAGGGAAAAAAGTTACAGCCCGGACACGAAATTGTCAGAAAAGAACCCCAAATTCAGAATAATTTGACCTTGAGGTCAAAGTTCAAGGTCAAAGCATGGCAACCTTGGTACGCGACACGTCGTCTTGAGATAATCTATCCACATACCACATATCAAAACCCTATCTATTAAGGGAAAAAAGTTACAGCCCAGACACGAACTTGTCAGAAAAGAACCCCGAATTCAGAATAATTTGACCTTGAGGTCAAAGTTCAAGGTCAAAGCATGGCAACCTTGGTACGCGACACATCATCTTGAGATAATATACCCACATGTCAAATATTAAGAGAGAAAGATTACAGCCCAGACAAGTTTTGTTACGGACGCACGCACGCACGGACAGAGATGACTATAGGGCGTCTGCCTCACGGCGGGGCCCTAATAATTGTAAGGTAGGTTGATAAGAAATAAGAATTTTTTTTTGATAGTCCTACATTCTTAATTTTGAGTCAGAAAAGTGTAATCAGCAAATTCACGATCACGTACTTTTTAACGGATATTCAGCAACCGCTGGGCATGAATGCTTGAAATTTAGCCTGCAATATAATATATATGAAATCGCAGCTCTCGGTTGCATTATGATGTGAAGTAATCAATTCAGGATTGTTTTGTAAACTTTGGGGTAAATCAGGTGAAATCGACACACACTAGATTTTAGTCCTTGAAATTTTTTCAGTCAAGAAACAACAAAGATGATTTTACACAATTACATTTCAGCTGACCACCTCAAATAAGTTGTGGACAAATAATAATTCCAAACTTTTTTAAACACAAAAAACTGATAAAGGGAAATTAAAATAAATATTTTTTTACCCAATAAGGTTATGTAGCTGTTGAATTTTCGAACCATCGCTGGAGCAGTTTCTGCCAGTGTTACGACTGATTCAAGACCCAGTTGCCGCCACATATCTGGTAATTCAGTATTAGCTACAATCTACAATGGAGACAGAAAACAATTCTCAGTGTGTACTCTCATACACACACTCTAGTGCTGGTTTTTCCTGACTAATGAGGGAGGGGGAAGCCAGTTATAAAAACATATTGTTAGGTATATTGCCACTTCACAGTGTAACGTTTTTGTCAACAATATTTTGATTTTTTATTTCTGCCGATTCGCCAGAAATAAAAAATCAAAATATTGTTGACAAAAATGTAACACTGCTCAGAGAATGCAGTTTCTGTTCCTTTCAGAAGTGTTTGGAAAACCCAGAGTTAAAACAATAATTGGGCCGATTTTGTTTTTGATAGTGGCTGGGACATATCCTGCACTGAGTACATAAAGTTAAAGAATAAATTACAGACATCACAACACAGTAGGACAAAATGGAGAAAAACACTAAAAATGTAAATTTCTAATAATTTCTTAATTTATTATACCTAGTACAGACCCAGATACATGGACACTCTATTCAACAAAATTTACGCCAAATGCTTAATTTAGATCCCATCATACCCCCAAAATTAAGCACAAGTAACATAAAAAAAACAAGAGGCACCATGGGGCCTGAAGCGCTCACCTTGAACAAAACCCGATATAAACAGTCCAAAAATGAATCTACATAAAGCAAGCAATCTCCAAAGGATCCACTGTCAATCCTTGAGGCCCCTCTGGAGTGACTAAAATAGTCCACGCATCATCCCTTTTCTTCCATTAATCATAATGTAAAAAGTGGAGCTCCCCTATGGAGCCCACTGATACAACCTATGGGGATTAATTTTAGTTACACACCTCTAGAGGGTACTTAATCATTTCTTAATTCTTCTGCTACATGGCAACAGGGAACCAAAATATTAACCCAGGCACTCGATTTGAACAAACTTGAACTTCACCCCACTCGAGATGTTGTATACTAAATATGAAAGCATTCTAACTGGTGGATCTGAAGAAGAAGATTTTTAAAGAAATTTCCTCATATTCCTCCCTCAGGGAGCCCAAATATTAACCCAGGCACACAATTAGAACAAACTTGAGTCTGCCCCCTCCCCCTCACCCCACCCTACAGATGCTGTGTACCAAATATGAAAGCATTCTCACTGGTGGATCTGAAGAAGAAAATTTGTAAAGAAATTTCCTCATATTGCAGTTATTAAGTTAAAATTTGGGCTACAATAGGGAGGCCAAATATTAACCTAGGGACCTTATTTGAACAAACTTGAATCTGATTCTGACCCCTCTAGAGATGATGAAAACCAAATATGAAGGGATTCAGACTAGTGGATCTGAAGAAGAACATTGTTAAAAAACATCCCCCATATCGCACTATGTTAAAATTTGGACTTCCATAGGAAGCTCAAATATTAGCCTAGGTACCTGGTTTACACAATCTTGAATCTGACCCTCATAACAATGATGTATGCCAAACATTAAAAGCCTCTGACTGGTGGTTCTGAAGAAGATGAGTTTTAAAGATTATTCCCCATATTGCCCTAAGTTAAAAATTCGGGCTTCTGAATTGAGCCCAAATATGAACCAAGGGGTTTCATTTTAACAAACTTGTACCTGATCCCCTATGGATGCTGTATAGCACTTGGCAGTGTTTTTACATCATTGTTGGCTGCCTGTACAGGCAACCAATAATGATGTAGAAACATGTTTAACCCTTTACCCAACACAGACGATATCAAAATTTATTATTTTAAATATAATTTTTTCAAAAAATTTCAACAAAACCATATCATGTGACCCCTTGTTGGGAACGAGCTCATTCCAATGAGAGGTCACATGATATGGTTTTGTTGAAATGTTTTGAAAAATAATATTTTTTCAACTGCTGAATTTACGTGGGTGGATGCAGCCGATTCGTTGGGTAAAGGGTTAAATCACCTGCAGCTGTGTACATGTGTATACAGTAGTTGTTATTGTAAAATTCATTTAAGACCATTTAAGGTTAATTACATTTGACAACTTTTGCAGGAAAATCCTCCAATTTCAAGTACTTTCCCGGTCAATTTTAGAAATTAAGAACCCATAAGCATCCATAAGAATCATGCAGGTTAAAAACATGAATATTTGCGCTTCAACCAGGAATAATGAAAAATCACCCTGATACAGTAACCTTGGTAATATATTACATTAAATGACCTTGACCTTTGGCACAATAATCCCAAAATAAATAGGGTTCTTCCTCTCATCATGCCTAACCCACATGCAAAGTTTGGTTTCAGTCGGCCAAGCAAAATTTTAGTTGGAGAGTGGAAACTAACTTCATCCACAGATGCACAGATGGACAGACAGACTGACAGTGCCATGGCTACAGCCCCTAGGCCCGCCCCCCCCCCCCCCAAAAAAAAAAAATTTCTGGGGGGGGGGGGGATAATAAGTCCAGATGCCATAAACACCAATTATATTAAGTTCTGCAATAACTCTGACTTACCTTTAAACTTAATGAAAGAACACTATCCAAATGACTTCTCAAAAATTTTGGCACATTTTCTGCAAGATCTATGAGATTCTTTAATAAAGCATCATCGTTTTGAGCTATTATACTTTCTGCTATTATCTGGAACAAAAAAATCAACTGGTCAGCTTGACACCTTTTTGAGAGTATTTCTTCACATATTATTCCTTATCATTCCAAATGAACTCCATTTTCTCATTTATTCTCAGATAGTTAATTTTAATCTATGATATATAACATACACCATACTAAAAAAAAAAATCACTCATTATTTGACTCATACACAGGATACCCTGTCATTTTGAGGCAAGCAATTACACTCACCTTCCATGGAGTTTCTGCAGAACTAATAAAGTGTAAGGCTTTTCAAGGCTTTTTCTTGACATTTGTCAAGGCCCCCACAATAGCCAAATTGAAGGATTTTCAAAGCCCTTGCAATCACTAGTTTTAATTAACACCCTATGGTTGTTACCCCTCATCACACATTCCTAGAAGGGAAGTGGGAGGAGGAAGTATCAACTGGAAGGCCTCGGTTAGGACAAACCTTCACAAACTATGGCATATAAAACTATATTACTATCATAACGCATTTTGATGGCATTTTTATTAGTCCTGGTAATTCATCCTTGTTCCCTCCGCAAAATAAATGCTGTGAAAAGCTGGTGCTTCTATGGCAATTGCTGTGAAGCCTGTTCGATTGTGTAAAAATCATCAGGGGGCAGGGCAAAGTCTCAATTGCCATGTATATGTAGTGTGCAGTGAAGTGAAAACTTTCAAGTACCTTTAACATGTGAAAGTAGTTTGAGATACATGTGTATATAATCAAAATCAATGTGCAGAATCTTTCTCTCAATTAGATCATGCCAATATCATGAACCGTGTGAATGCTGAGAAAAAACCTTGGAAGTAAGCAGGCAACTTGCCGAATATGTATAATGTGAGTGAAAATAAGATGCAGCATAACTACAAACTAACCATCTCACTGCTTTTATGTTGATAACACTAGAATCTGACATTTTCTGGAAAGCTCTGTGAGAGCTTTCCAGAAACTGAGCTCAGATTCTGGTGTCATCAGCATGGAAGAAGCAGAACACATAGATTCTAGCGGTTATGCTGCAATGTGTACAGTAAATTGTAAGATCAGCAATACAGCATAGTGCAAACCACATGGTTTGATTCCTTGTGTAAACTGGAAGTTTTGCAATTCCGTCACCAGAACCAATAGGAAATAACTAAAAGGCCCCAGGGGGCCTATGGGCGCTCACCTGACATGGTAGCCTAAATATCAACCTAGAGAATTAATTTCAACAAGTTGCATCTGCTCCACCTAAGAAATGCTTATACCAAATATCCAAATATTCTGACCAGTGGATCTAAAAAAAATATATTTTTAAAGAATATTCCTCATATTGAACTAAGTTATAATTCGGGCTCCCACAGGGAGCCCATATGTGAACCCAGGGACTTGGCTTTAACAAACTTGAATCTACCCCCCCCCCACCCCCCACCCCCCCCCCCCCCCCCCCCCTAAGGATGCTGCACATCAAATATCAAAACATTCTGACAGCTGGATCTGAAAAAGATTTTTAAAGAAAATTCCTCATTTTGAACTAAGTTATAACTCGAGCTCCCAAAGTGAGCCCAAATATGGACCTAGGGACATGGCTTGAACAAACTTGAATCTTACCCCAAGGATGCTACATAAAAAATACCAAAAGCATTCATCTGCTGGATCTGAAAAAGAAGATTTTTATAGAAAATTCTTCATTTTGAACTAAGTTATCATTCGGGCTCCCACAGGGAGCCCAAATATGAACCCAGGGACTTGGCTTGAACAAACTTGAATCTCACCCCCCTAAGGATGCTGCATGGCAAATATCAAAACATTCCGACTGCTGAATCTGAAGAAGATTTTTAAAGAAAAATTCCTCATATTGACTAAGTTATAATTCAGGCTCCCACAGGGAGCCCAAATATGGCCCAGGGACTTGGCTTTAACAAACTTGAATCTCACCCCCCTAAGGATGCTACACACCACATATCAAAACATTCCAACTGCTGGATCTGAAGAAGATTTTTTAAGAAAATTCCTCATTTCGAACTAAGTTCAAGCTCCCACAGTGATCCCAAATATGGACCTAGAGACATGGCTTGAACAAACTTCAATCTCACCCCACTAAGGATGCTGCATACCAAATATCAAAACATTTCGATTGCTGGCCCTGAAGAAGAAGATTTTTAAAGAAAATTCCTCATTTTGAACTAAGTTATCATTCGAGCTCCCACAATGAGCCCAAATATGGACCTAGGGACATGGCTTGAACAAACTTCAATCTCTCCCCACTAAGAATGCTGCATACCAAATATCAAAACATACCGACTGCAGGATCTGAAGTAGATTTTTAAAGAAAATTCCTCATTTTGAACTGGGTTATAATTTGGGCTACCACAGTGAGCCCAAATATGGACCTACGGACATGGCTTGAACAAACTTGAATCTCACCCCACTTAGCATGCTGCATACCCAATATCAAAAGATTCTGCCCACTGGATCTTGAGAAGACTTTCAAAGAAATTTGCCTGAAATGCACTAAGTTCAAATTTGGGCTCCTAAACTGAGTCCAAACATGAACACAGGGGGCGATTTGAACAAACTTGAATCAGATCCACCCCACAATGTTGCATACCAAATATCAATAGATTCTGCCTGCTGGATCTGGAGAAGAAGATTTTTTAAGAAATTTGTCTGAAATGCACTAAGTTCGAATTCAAGCTTCTGTAGTGAGCCCAAATATGAATCCAGTGGGCCGATTTGAACAAACTTGAATCAGATCTACCCACAATGTTGCATACCAAATATCATAAGATTCTGCCTGCTGGATCTGGAGAAGATATTTCAAGAAATTTGCCTGAAATGCACTAAGTTCGAATTTGCGCTTCTATAGTGAGCCCAAATATGAATCCAGGGGGGGCCGATTTGAACAAACTTGAATCAGACCCATACCAAGATGCTGCATACCAAGTATCAAAAGATTCTGCACACAGGTTCTGGAGAAGAAAATTTTTTAATAATTTTTCTATAATTCATACGGTGCTATCAGAGTTATACCCCATACAGAGCCCCCATGAGACGTGGCCATTTCATTTGAACAAACTTGATTTGACATATGGTAATGAACATCCATACCAAGTTTTTAGCAAATCGACCTAGTGGTTTCAGAGGAGAAGTCGATTGAAAAATGTTCACGACGCCGGACAGACGACGACGACGGACGGATGGATGGATGGCAAGTGATAAGTTTAGCTCCTTTCGGTGAGCTAAAAATTTCTTCTCACACATTACCTTATAAAATGGTCAGTCTGAATGCATTTTCCCTGCATTACCACAGCTCAACCGAATCAGTCATCCATCTATAAATAATATTATCACTGAACTCGTATTTGAGTGTTCAAAGGCTTGCCCACTTCCAATACACAAAATTAATCATCTGTGGTTTGTCATCAAACGTCACACATATTTTTTATATCAATAAAAGCTGTATATTTAATACGCAATCACTTCCAATAACTATACAGATTCCCAAACACAAATGAATAAAGCCTGAAAAAAATTGAAAATCTGTTTCTCAGGCTCTTCCGCATGGCCCTTTTGGCTGTCACATGACCTCTTTTTACAACCAATGCAAACTAAAAAAAAAAAAAAAATATCTTGATAAATTGATAAATTTATCCCTGGAGTGCAAGAAGGCTCCGCAATGCTTTAGCATTGCAAAGCCTTCTTGAACTCAAGGGATGAAATATACCAGCACCAATGCTATTCTGTAGATTAGGAGGCCTAAAACATAAAACAAACCAAGAACATGAATTTTTGATGGCAAAGATATAATAATTACAAAAATAAAAAATAAAATAAAAAAAAGTCGGCCCGCATACAGCTTTACAAAAAATGGCCTGAGAAACACAAGATCTACTTTGTGGGACCAAAACAGTAGTTATTTGGAGAAACTTGAAACTGACCTCCGTAAGGCTTCAGTATATCACATATCAAAAGATTCTGACTAGCAGTTCTGGAGAAGAAGAGTTTTAAAGATTATTCCTCATATTGGACTAAGTTAAAATTCAGGCTGCAATAGGGAGCCCAAATATTAACCCAGAAACTTGTTTTGAACAAATTTAGATCTGACCTCTCTCAGGGTTCGTGTGGATATCCGACAACCAAATTCAAGCAGTACAGCAGGGCCCACTTAATTGGATATCTTTTAACTGAATAACTCTGTTCATTGAATATAATTTCCCAACACAAAACCATTTACCATACCTCCAGTACAAATTTGACCTGTTAATTGAATATAGGTTGTAGAGTAAACTCCAGTTAATTGAATAAAAAATTGTGTAATTCGTCGAGAAATTACCTTGCCTCTCCCCAGTTTTTCTTTCTTTATAGGCCTATTTGGCCTCAGTGCATCCAATACAGGCATTTAATCTATTATATCTTGTTTGACAGAGCTCATCCATGGAGCTCTGTCAAACAAGATATAATAGAATAAATGCTAAATTTATCTCTAGAATACAGAAAAGTGAAACAATCCCTGTTAATTGAAAACTCCTGTAATTGAATAATTTTCATTGGCAAAGTGGCTATTCAATTAACAAGGTTCCACTGTATTTAAGTACTTTTCACAGATGGTGTTAACGATTTTCAAGGACTATTATTGTGTGCCATAGGGCTGTCATGATTTTTGAATTTTGGATTTGATTAATCATCGCAAATAATTGATAAGAATCGAATAATTGTACCTAGATGACCCCCCCCCCCCACAACCCCTCTCTTTGAAGTCGTTAAAAATGACGGTCAAATCAGTTGACCTACCTCAAGTAAACAACAAAGACAATCCTCTTTTAAGTACACTTAAGGCTTTGATGTTCTGAACTTTTGAATCGTCAATGTAATAATCAAGATCGGTCATCTGTTGCGAACTTCGCAACTGACGACCGGTCTTGATTATTACACAGACAGTTCAAAAGTTCAGACCATCAAAGCTTTGAATGTACCTGAAAGAAAATTGCTTCTAACAGCTTCTTGAGGTTTAATGTCGACATTCTTGACCTTTTACCTTTAGAAACAATAGTTTTTTCATAAATTTTTTTAAAATTATTAAACGTATAAACCGGGGTAAAATTTACCACTTCTTCGACAACAAAAAACACTAATCGATTTCGGCATGACCGATCAACAATTGATTGATCGATTAATCATGACAGCCCTAGTGTGCTACCGTGAATACTGTTATGGTGGCCTGTTACATCAAGTCGATTTTGTATTCATATTTAATATGACACGAAATTAGAAAATGAAAAAAATGCAATTTACAAAGTAATGAGCTTTTTGCAACAGCTTGGGGAGTGTTAATTATTAGCACTTCGTGTCGATTTACGGTCAAGTGACTCATAAAACATCAAAGGAACTACCACACAAATGAAAGTGAATCGCGAAATTTTCTGTCCAATCAACAGCCTGTGTTCAAAGACGGCAGCCTCGCTTCCGAAGAATTGGTCAGTTCTTTGTTGTACACTGCCAAGATAAGCATTCTTTTGCTTTGTCTTTAAGATGTTTCAATACCCACCCTCCCTGCCTTTGTTCCTTTTAACAGTTCAGATTGCTCTTGCCACCACATTTTTGTTTGATAATTGTAGTATTCATCCACTGGTACTGTTTCATGCTTTTCCAGAGTTTTCTCTCACAAGTTTTTATCTCTGGTTTTTAATGCAGGAACTTGTGGGCGGTTTACACCCACTTTCACTATCATGACAAGTTTTTAAGTTCATTAATTTTGAGCGGTTTACACCCACTTTCACTATCATGACATGTTTTTAAGTTCATTAATTTTGTTATTTATAGACATTCCTA
This sequence comes from Pictodentalium vernedei, assembly GCA_031216915.1. NCBI lineage: Eukaryota > Metazoa > Mollusca > Scaphopoda > Dentaliida > Dentaliidae > Pictodentalium > Pictodentalium vernedei. Next base: position 91,971,351 of record CM062290.1, on the reverse strand, counting down.
GTTCTTAATTGTATTTTTATAGTTATACCAGTGAATGCTTAATAAATTGGCAACCTTTGGGTTGTCCACACTGAAAATTTCTGAGTTATGTTGTAAATTATTTTACTTCCCAGTTGTTGCATAAAGATAACTTCTAAAAAAATTATTTCACCAAATGCAAAATTCTTTTCACAACCTACCGTACAAAATGATAAATCCATTTTTTTTAGCATTCCCACAACTCACTGAATCAGAAAGCAATCTATTAAAAAATATTTCAATGATACTTCAAAAAAAGCACTCAACTCATTTTTGAGTCAAGCTGAGAGGCTTGCGTTTTTTCCGAAACCCACTTCCCATACACATAATTAATCATGTGTAGTTTGTCATCAAATACAACCCTTAATTATCAATAAAAGCTGCATAATTTAAATACGTTCACTTCGAATAACTATCCGGAGTTCCCAAAACTTCGATTTTTGGAAGCGTATATCACTTGAATTTGCCAATTTCAAGTACGTCATTATGCAAATCAAAAGAAACAGGCGTGTTAAAGAATACGTAATAAGCAGTTTCCAGGATGTATGTCAATTTGCAATGAGGATGATTCTAATTGGACCACATTCCAAGACAAGCCTGAATATAAGCAAGCTGTCATTTGCAAAATGGGATCCCCAGAGGGTGAATGTGCTGATAAAATCCCACACAGTGGGCCAACTTATCCTCTACATACATCTTTTTCCTTTTTGGCTTGAGACCTTGATTTAGACTGAGGTTCACAGAGAGTAAATTTTGTGATGCTACCCTGCTGTGAAGAGTAGCATCACCAAATTCACCCTCCGGGGACCTCATTCTGAAGATAATAGTCTGCTTATTTTCAGGCTTATTTCTAGAGTATCCTTCAGAAGTAGAGAATCTAGCCATAAAACAACGATGTACCTGAAATTCTGGGAATTACAGTTCATAACCTTTGTGCAGGAGACATGTGGCTCCCTGTGTGTCCCCCCGACGGATTTTAAGTCATGCAGAGAGGATTATCATTTTGAAACTTACGGTCTCAAAGATTGTAGGTAAACTGAATTCAATTACTTTTACAGTACTTGAGTTATTACGTACAGTATACCGTCTCTTCTCTATGGTTATTATTATATGCTCAGGGCCAGCAGAGACTGGGGGGAGCAGGGGGATGGGGGAGGCCCCTCCACTTTTTTTGCCGGGCCATGTTTTTTAGTATGCATATATTTTAACACAACAAATGACTGGTGAAACATGGGACGAATCCAGAGCCTCCCTCCACATTTTTGCCAGCTATGTTTCTCTCGTACTGGTTCACTTTCGATGGATTTCGAATCATTTTTTGCAGTAAGTGGCAGTAAATGCTAAAATGAATACCGTGTGTTAAAAAATCGGTTAACTGAAGTAGATAGTAATCTTACAGACATACAGGTACCAAACCCACTCCCAGACAAGATAATCCACAGACAGTATAATTGCGGTAAATGTCTGGTAAAGCATACAGGTGAGGTCTATTTATCAGCTTTGGTCGTTACGACCAAAGCTGATAAATAGACTTCACCTATATGCTTTACCAATGTTTTTTAAAGTGTGAAATCTTTCAAATACATCTCCTGAGTGAAAGTGTCAATGACACTGTAGCTCAACTTGACAAACTTGAACTTGGTAAGTAAAAATGAAATGGCAAAATTGAAGATCATTGGGACCAATGTCAGTTTTTTTGCCAGTGGCAACATTTTTTGACAGAAACAGAAGAAAATCGATAGCTCCCATCTAGAGGCCTCCCCAAACAAGCATGCCAGGTTTCAAAGCAATCCGATCATAAATGTGCCCTGTAGGGTGTACAAAAGGGAAATATTGTGGTCTGACTAGACTAAATTCTAAGAACGTTGGCCATGGCAACATTTTTTGACGGAAATGGAAGAAAATCGATAGCTCCCATCTAGAGGTCACCGTAAATAAGCATACCAGGTTTCAAAGCAATCTAATCATAAATGAGCCCTGTAGGGTGAACCAAAGGGAAATATTGTGGTCTGACTAAGTTCTAAGAATGTTGGCTGCGGCAATATTTTTTGATGGAAATAGACGAAAATCGATAGCTCCCATCTAGAGGTCACCCCAAACAAGCATGAAAGGTTTCAATGCAATCCGATCATAAATGTGCCCTGTAGGGTGTGCCAAAGTGAAATATCGAGTCTTCTGACTAAACCAAGTTCTAAGAACGTTGGCCGCGGCAACATTTTTTGACAGAAATTAAAGAAAATCGATAGCTCCCATCTAGAGGTCTCCCCAAACAAGCATACCAGGTTTCAAAGCAATCTGATCATAAATGGGCCCTGTAGGGTGTGCCAAAGGGAAATATTGAGGTCTGACTGAACTAAGTTCTACGAACGTTGGCCACAGCAACATTTTTTGCCGGAAATTGAAGAAAATCGATAGCTCCCATCTAGAGGTCATCCTAAATAAGCATACCAGGTTTCAAAGCAATCAAATCATAAATGTGCCCTGTAGGGTGTGCCAAAGGGAAATATTGTGGTTTGACTAAACTAAGTTCTAAGAACATTGGCCGCGGCAACATTTTTTGACAGAAATTGAAGAAAATCGATAGCTCCCATCTAGAGGTCACCCCAAACAAGCATGCCAGGTTTCAAAGCAATCCGATCATAAATGTACCCTGTAGGGTGTGCCAAAGGGAAATATTGAGTCTTCTGACTAAACTAAGTTCTAAGAACGTTGGCCGCGGCAACATTTTTTGACAGAAATTGAAGAAAATCGATAGCTCCCATCTAGAGGTCTCCCCAAACAAGTATACCAGGTTTCAAAGCAATCTGATCGTAAATGTACCCTGTAGGGTGTGCCAAAGGGAAATATTGAGGTCTGACTAAACTAAGTTCTACGAACGTTGGCCGTGGCAACATTTTTTGCCGGAAATTGAAGAAAATCGATAGCTCCCATCTAGAGGTCACCCTAAATAAGCGTATCAGGTTTCAAAGCAAGCAAATCATAAATGTGCCCTGTAGGGTGTGCCAAAGGGAAATATTGTGGTTTGACTAAACTAAGTTCTAAGAACGTTGGCCGCGGCAACATTTTTTGACGGAAATTGAAGAAAATCGATAGCTCCCATCTAGAGGTCACCCCAAACAAGCATAAGAAGTTGCAAAGTAATCTGATCATAAATGCGACCTGTGAGGTGTGCCAAAGGAAATTGTGGACGTACGTACTAACGTACTAACATACTAACGTACTAATGTACGTACGCCGACGGACGAGAAGTGATGGCAATAGCTCAGCTTGACTTTGTCAAGTTGAGCTAAAAATCTCAAAATATCCACTCAGATGCATGGAAATGGGGTTTTTGGGACCCTGGAATTTAAAATTTTCATACCGACGACCAGCCATCGCCTGATCACTTTGAAAATCGTTCTGCCACCCCTGATGCTTGTCACTTGATCACACCTGTTTGATCAATCAACTTGATCACACAAGTGCCAACAACTGCTATATTCTAAGGTATATTCAACGTCGATGTAAGCTCCAATGGCCCAGTGAAACACTTTGCATGATGAGAATACATAAGGCATTCAGTTACCAGGGTATGATTTCAGTGAATTGCTGCATTTTAAACACAATTATAACATATAAAACATGCACACAAAATTTTTTAAGACAATCAGAACATCTGATTTTGAAATAGCCATTGCCATTATCATTCAATCCCTGCTAATCGGCTGATTGTACTAACGATTCCAATTATTGGTTCAACACTATCCAGTACTGTCCAGGCCTTGAAGGTATATTTTCAAAATCAAGGTTTTCTAAAACAAGAGGCCCCACGTGGCCTTAATCGCTCACCTGACAAAGTGACTCTAAGAAGTATTTTAGGTCACCTTCACCATGTCATGCCTCATCAACATTAACTGGTTGAGTGATAGATTTTGTTTGAAGTTCAACATTTGTTACCTAAAATTAGTTTTATTTAAAATCATTGGTGTGTGGCCAATCTCCAATGATTTTTAATAAAGCAAATTTATCTCTGCAGACAAACTGGTTTAGCATGAAGCACAAACAAGGAATGTGAAGAGATAGCCTTGGACATCTCTCCACAACTGTGGATATCTTCCATGTGCTACATGTATATATTTGCATGCAAGAAAACACAAATTTTCACAAATTTTATTTTTTTTTATCATCATTGGAACAAGCTCAAACAGCTTATTCCAATAGGGGTATGGGAAGATCAGGTATATTTTTGAGACAGAAATGTGAATATATAAATAATGGTGTTTTTTTGTGAATGATGCTGGAGAATATTGCGTAAAGATATGGTAAATGGTTTGTTCTAGATACAGAATGATGCAAAAGTATTTAAATTTGATTAGGCAAGTTGTTCCTATAATGCATTTAAAAATTGAAGTAACTGTTTTTTTGCTGACGAACTTTTAGATGTGTGTGTCTGTGTTTGTGTGTGTGTGTGTGTGTGTTTGTGTGTGTGTGTTTGTGGGGGGGGGGGGGGGGGGGGGGGGTAAGAGTGTTCTTGCAAACAAAATTCCTGAATAAATGGAAAATTTTATTTTTTGTGTGAAAGACATAGTGCGTGAATGTTGATTGGAACAAGCTTAGAGAGCTCATTTTAATGTGAAGTCATAAAGCTGTGTTTTACGTACGAAATTCTGGAATAACTAAAAAAATTGCTTTTTTGACTCAAAAAGCATGGTGTGCGACCTCTCATTGGAATGAGCTCAAAAAGCTCATTCCAATGGGGTATTTACAAGCGATAAGTACATGTATGTTTAAGAGACAAAAATTAAAATTTGAATAGCGATTTTTGCGAAGAATGCTGACAAGTTTTGGCAGTTATGCTGGTAAAAAGGTAAGATATGCAAAGTGGTTGTTTTTTAGAGGCGACATTTAATTAAGGGGAATTAACCCTTGATTACTGAGGTAACTTCTAAAAGTACTGAAATTTCATGAAGCAATGTGAATAACAGACAACAGTTGCCTAAAAATTTCATGAATAACTAAAATTTTTATTCCTTTGTCTCGAAAACATGGCATATGACCTTTGTTGGAATGAGCTGAATGCGTGTGTTCCAATGAGGGGTCATAAAATTTGAATGAAGATTTGTGTGAATAATGCATTAGTACTGCTAGATTTGGGTAAACGGTTCACCCTGGATACCACCCCTTCTATAGTAGATCTTTTCTGCAAATTTTGTCTAAGATTCTATCAACTTTACAAATAAATACATTCATGAATCACAATCAGATCCACCCTACAATGTTGCATACCAAATATCAAAAGATTCTGCCTGCTGGATCTGGAGAAGAAGATTTTTTAAGAAATATGCCTGAAACGCACTAAGTTAAAATTTGGGCTCCTATACGGAGCCCAAATATAAACCCAGGGGGCCGATTTGAACAAACTTGAATCAGATCCACCCCACAATGTTGCTTACCAAATATGAAAAGATTCTGAAGCTGGATCTGGAGAAGAAGATTTTTTAAGAAATTTGCCTGAAATGCACTAAGTTCGAATTCGAGCTTCTATAGTGAGCCCAAATATGAAACTAGGAAGCCGATTTGAACAAACTTGAATCAGATCCACCCCACAATGTTGCATACCAAATATCAAAAGATTCTGCCTGCTGGATCTGGAGAAGAAGATTTTTTAATAAATTTGCCCGAAATGCACTAAGTGCGAATTCGGGCTTCTATATTAAGCCCAAATATGAATCCAGGGGGCTGATTTGAACAAACTTGAATCAGATCCACCCCGCAATGTTGCATACCAAATATCAAAAGATTCTGCCTGCTGGATCTGGAGAAGATGATTTTTTAAGAAATTTGCCTGAAATGCACTAAATTCGAATTCGAACTCCTATAGTGAGCCCAAATATGAATCTAGGGAGCCGATTTGAACAAACTTGAATCAGATCTACCCTACAATGTTGCATACCAAATATCAAAAGATTCTGCCTGCTGGATCTGGAGAAGAAGATTTTCAAAGAAATTTGCCTGAAATGCAGTAAGTTCAAATTTGGGCTCCTATACTGAACCCAAATATAAACCCAGGGGGCCGATTTGAACAAACTTGAATCAGATCCACCCCACAATGTTGCATACCAAATATCAAAAGATTCTGCCTGCTGGATCTGGAGAAGAAGATTTTTTAAGAAATTTGCCTGAAATGCACTAAGTTCGAAATCCGGCTCCTATACTGAGCCCAAATATGAACCCAGGGGGCCGATTTGAACAAACTTGAATCAGATCCACCCTACAATGTTGCATACCAAATATCAAAAGATTCTGCCTGCTGGATCTGGAGAAGAAGATTTTTTAATGTTTTTCCCATTGCCTACAGTGTTAAAAAGTGCTGACTCAGCACTTTTTCAAAGTCCCGAAACTGTACCCTATGATAAAACCGATGGCAATTTTTTTTTACCAATCCTTTCTGTTGGTCCTAAGGAAGCTGCACACCAAATAAAAATTCTCAGTGCCGTGCAGTTTTGGAGATATGGGCGTTTTAAATTTTTTCTATTTTTAGCTCCTGCGGTTCCCACGGGGCTGCGGGAAAATTTTTTTTTGCATAAATCAAGTACTCATGACCCAATAAGCCCTCACATAAAATTTGGTTCAAATCAGCCTCTCGGTTTGGAAAATAGAAATTTTGGGCGGGGCAAAAAATTTTGCCCCTCTCATAACAACGTCAAGTATAGCCCCACAAACTTCTCTTGAACAAATCTGAGTCTACACCTCAAAAGGAAGCTGCACACCAAATATCAAGTCTCTGCTACTGCTGGTTCATGAGAAGAAGATTTACAAAGATTTTGGTGCCCCTTGGGGGTGTGGCACCACCCAGGAGGAGGGGCAACTTCATTTGAACAAATCTGAATTGGCATTAGGTAATAAACATTTAGCCAACATTTGAATAAAATTGGGCTAGTGGTTTAGGAGGAGAAGTCGATAATGTAAAGTTAACGCCGGACGGACGACGACGGACGACGGACGACGGACAGAAAGTGATTAGTTAAGCTCCCCTTGAGCTTCGCTCAGGTGAGCTAAAAATTCAGGGACCTGATCAGCTGTTTGTACTGTATTACTTACCTGGAGCATGAGAGGAAGCAAATCTTTAAAATGATTTATCACAGACATGTCTTTTTCATTTGCTACAACAAAAGCAGTTGTTGCCTTCACACCTTCAAATCTAACCTGAAAAATAAAGTAACGTATCTTAAAACATCATATAAGGTCAAATAAAAAAATACATTTCGTTCTGGAGCAATTAATTTTTCAAATCAGTGAGGGAGGGAGGCTTTTATTTTTATTTTATATTTTACTTTTTGATAATTGGTAGAGCGTTAAAATTATTTTTTGGTCGGAAATATTGTTCAATATAAGCTAAATTTGAAGTTATATACATCTGTGTAGATGAATGAATCTGGATTACTCTAAATTGGGTAGTGAACCTGAAAAGGTGGTTTTTCATTCATTTATGAAAACAATAGTTCATGTTTGCCAGACAAACATGAACTACTGTTTCCCTGAATGAATAAGAGATTACACTGGAGGTGCTGACAAACCCCCACTGGTGTCAAGTTGAGCTATGCGGTTGGGTCTAGGTCACTGAAACTTTGACAAAGCAAGGGCCGGAACGCAGGGGAAAATAGTGTGAGCAACTCCATTTGGCAGAAGTGTGTCATAACAAGTATACCGCATACTAAATTTTTTTTAAATCCATCCACTCACTGCCGAGATATAGATCTGGATGGACAGATAAATGGATGGATGCACGTAATCCAGTATACCCCCAAGCTCTTTAGGAGAGAGGGTATCATCAAAACCAAACTTTTGCAGGGTGCACTACCCAATAGAGTAATCGGTAATTCCTTGCAACGGTAAACAATTATTCTGTTTCAGGAGAGAAAGAACGTGAACGATGTTCTTTAATTATAAGTAACCTTACCTCTCCTCCAAGCACAGCAACACGTAACACTAAGTACTCTCTGCACATTGCCAATACAACTGAATACACACATTGTCAAAATAATTTGAACACACCTGTATCATATGCTGTTGAACCCATGGCTTCCACACACGAATCTCGGGTAACCGCAACAATTATTTCCTCATTAGAATGAAATGGTGGCACAAGTGTTAACATTAACACGACTTCCATTTGCAGCATACTGACCTCTCGAATCAAACCAAATTATTGAATAGTTTATTTCACGGAAATAGTATAAACATTTATACTTTAAACGTTAAAAAATTTATAGTAATTTATATATTTTTTATACTTACCAATGACCCAGACATAGCTGGTGCTAACTCTTAAAATATAGGGCCAAACACAAATTTTGCTCCCCAATCCCCAAAATTTGCATCTAAAACTAAAGAAAACATGTCCTGAAAGGCCCTCCACACTTCGCCCCTACTGCGCATGCGCAGTGTCAAGGACGTTCCGAAATTGGCGCCATTTATCATTCTAATAACCAGTGCCTGGTAAGCGCTATGTACTCAGCGGGGAGGCAAGAGTTCCCAACTCCTGGGAGGGCCATCCCCGTCTGGGTCATTGGTAAGTATAAAAAATATATAAATTACTATAAATTTTTTAACATTTTTATACTGTACCAATGACCCAGACATAGCTGAATAGTAAAAAGGCTGGAGGGCCAAGGACATAGAGCAAAATGGAATACGCTCAATAAAATAAAATAGAGTCATCCCCTGTAGGGAAAAGAAGTAATAGGCCTTACATGTATCTTTCTTATTTATGATAAATTAGAAAGATACAACACCTTCCAAAAATTGAGCTTCATACATCCATGTACTCTATTAATATCCAATAATCCTTATACTAATAATTTTTAAAGTAAGCCAATAATAAAGAAAGTCTAGAGAATAGAGACTCTTATACTCCTAAAAGTGTGTGAGAATTGCATAATCATGTCCGTTGACATATGCAATATTCAAAAGCTATACTTTAAAAACTAAGACTTGAATGAATTTTATAAACTTAAACTTCTCACTAAACAACCATCCCAATAACAGCTCAGAATTACTAACTCCGGAGGAGGTATCCCCTTGTTTTCATAGTAAAAACAGGTGACCCAAGGGAACACCCTCCCCCCCCCCCCCCCCCCCTTTTTCTTGCCCTGGGTCAAATAGCCCAGAGCGAAGAGGGCAGCCGAACGGAGACACTGCCGAAACAGACAGCCTACCTAGCTATAGTAGCAACTGTTAAGTGAATGACATTCTGAGCAGTAGATAATAGACCTAACAATAGAGGCCTCCAGAAATGGACTCGATATTTCTGAGATAAAATTCATGAATGGATGGCTGAGCGCAATGAGCAGCCTTCAAAAATCTATAATAGCAACACTATTAATGTAAGCCCAAGAAGTAGAAGAACTCTTACTTCATGAGCCGAAATCTTAAGCACAACTGCTAAGCCAATGATATACCATAAGCAGTACGCTAGTTAATAGAATCCATTAACAATAAAATGGAGCGTAACGTCCTTCTACTAGACATCAAAGACAGAAGAAGCTTACGCCCTTGTAATAAACAGATATCTGTTTATAATACATAAACTGTACCCGGAAAGAGTAAAGGCCTATGCCCATACGAAGACAGAAGGACCTTAAAATAATAGGTTCCGGATAATAGGAGCCTAACTCTTATGCAACAATCCAACCTAAATAGTAACGGAAGTGTTGATTCCGAAACTATGAAAGTGAAAATCATCCATCGATAGTGCATGAAACTCACTGACTCTACAGTAAAGAGAAACCAACAGAATTACTGTCTAAAAGGTCAGAATTTGAAAACTACTGTTTCCAGAGGCTCAAATGATTACTTAGCTAAATAAGAACCGAAGTTAAAATCCGTATAGGAATTTAATCTAAAGATTCTAAGTCTATTTATCAAAAAGTTACTAACTGACTTAGATAAAGAGACAAAAGACTCAATTGTAAACTATCGTAGAGAGCATAGGTATGAGGTAACATAAACCTATAACCTAAATAACAACAGGCTGCAGTAGATCTTGTGAAACAAGTATACTAAAAAATAGCAATGAGTAGTATGGAGGGATCAACCATATGAACATAATGATCCCAACACCACGACGGAAGAGCCTCCACTTTAGTCGCATAGAATAGCGAAGAAGAGGATCTCCTATAGTAAGAAATCGCGTCCAAAGCTCGTCCAGTACAGTGCTTACAATGCAATACGGACCACACAACGGAATACATGAAGGTTGCGACCTTGCTGGTTGTGATAAAGATGACACGATTTACCCAGTGAAAAAAGATCCTCACATAGAGGAAGATTTCACGTTAAGATCCACAGTAGACAAGAGAGTAAATTACTCATGATCTCTGTGAAGATAGAGATGCTATCAACAGAAATGTATTGTGGTTGTTTATCTTAGCAATACCTGCTAAAACAACAGCGCCGGAGGATACGCGTATCCTATCATTCCGTCCTATAGATCAATAGAGCGTTAACAGTATTAGCTCAGAGATCTGGACAAGCCAACACATACGTCTGCAATTGATTAGCAAGCTGTGTCATAAATAAAACATCATTGGGCGCTCCCATAGATAGCAAATCTGATTAAATACTTGTTTGTTGAGAGTCCATTCTGACAGCAACAAGCGACCCGTAAGAGAACGGGAGTGCGATAAAACAATCAGACGACCCAGAATATGACGGACCAAAACTGAACTTGGTGTACTATAACCAACAGACGGATTCTTTCCATTAAATTGAATAACGGAAACGAAAGAGTGCCTCCCTGGTTCCGGAGATACGCCACTACTGTCGAATTAAAGGACAGGAATTTGGGCATGCGTTTCTGAATAATGTTCATGCAATGACATAAAGCAAGCCTAAAAAACATTATTCCGCGGAAGTTAAACTGATAGCTAAAAGACTGCGGAACCCAAAGACCCTGGCACTTCGAATCCGTAGGGATCAGTATATATCCCAATCTGTTTGACTGGCAACCGTCATAACAGCCACACTTGGGTCCGGCAACTGCGGCGGCACTCTCTGAGTCAACCACCGAATGTTTGCTCCAGTCTGAATCTCTTGTAACACTAGATAGACAAGAGAATGTATAAATCAAGCAATTCATGGATTGCCGGAAAGTTGCCGTCAAAGAGAAGCTCCTCCGAGAACGAAGCGACTCTGAGAGAGTTCTTAACCTACTATCCACGCGTGGATGTAGCTAGGGCTGCATCACGTCTAACCAACTCCAATCAGCCACTGAAGGGCGGAGTTATACGTGAACAAACTACTGCCCTCAAAAGAAATTACATTGAGAATAATATCCCGTAAATCTTTTCTTGAAGACGTAATGATAACGCCTCAGTAAGGCGGATTACGTATAATAAAGCGTCTAAGTTAAGTCTACTATACATAATGTCGTTCCCAACATTGAAATTGGAAAAGACATAAACGGCGAAAAAGAATATATGCAGTCTTTAATCACACCGTCTAGACGCATATGAACTCTCGGTATGCCCTGCTCTGCCAAAATAAACTATATGTAAAAAAGATAAAATGGCAGAAATGAGCCACGCGGACAAGAAACTAAACTATCATGCTTAGTAGCAGGCTTGTATATATATATAAATATATAGCGTCGAAAAATAAAACACATGTTGTAATGACAATATTGGACTGCGTCGGTAAGTCAGGGACAAAGTCCCTGTACCGATCGAAAAATCCGAGTCCAATGACGCTATAAGTCTCTTATCCAAGATCGCAGCAATGAAGTCCGAAAAATAATCACTGGAAGAAATGCCAGAAGATATGAAAGGCATCTTCCGAAACTACTAAAGGGAAAACTCGAAATCTTTCGAATCCCTTTCGCCATCCTGTCGGACCCTATAAAGCGTTCGGTCGTCCGTAGCTTGATGCAACCGCGGACCGCACCGACCCAGCGCCGTCGGATAATTCCTGATTCGACCGAGAAACCGTCAATTGCTGGGATGCTGCGAAACAACTGTGCTAACTCGGATAGCACGTCCGTCACTGAGGCCTGAGGAGCAGCGGTCTTACGATGCATTGCCGCAGGAAGCTCCGAGATCGTTACCCCGTGCATACTTCCAATATGCGAGCGAACGGAGTGTATAGGCCTCGTGTCCCTTGGCTACCGGATGGCGCAACCTATTCGCTGTGGAATCACTGAATGCCGAAACTGATCGGATACTCGAGGTCACGTAGCCAATGTGCGGTCGTGTGCCCTGCTGTGAGGATGAGGAAGCATTAAAGACAGTCTCTCGGACTGTCAATATAACGGAGCGTCCCGAGCAACGGACATATGCTCCGAATGTAAAATATCTGAACCACAACATGCGGTCCCCTATGTTGTTGGCTTCCTCCGATCTGTCCTCAATCTGCCGTCACTGGGTGAGTACTAAAGAAATTAAAGTGCTCGCATCACCCAAATCTCCTTCCTAGACCGCAACGGACGAACCCGGCAGCCGAACCATTCGATGAATGTACGCTACACCGGGTGAGCTAGCGAATGTCACTCCATAAGCGATAGACATATTCCATGAGCACTTATTGCCGCTAACTCTTCATTAACTATGACGATAGAGGCACACTTTTGAAAGACATCTCCATAACTCTTCGAACAAGAAACCAGAAATGCTTGGATAGCAAGCATAAAATAATAATATATATAGCGTCGTTCATTAATTCGAAAGTTTGTGTGACATTATTGGACTATGTCGGAACTGAGGGACGATGTCCCTGAACCGAACCAAAAATTTCTAAGTCCACCGACGCTATCAGTTTCTTATCCGGCATCGCAGCATATGTTGTTCCGAAAGGGAAAGCTTGAAATCCACCGAATCCCTTTCGGTATCCCGTCGGACCGGATGAAACTTTCGGACGTCCGTACCCGCTTCCGCGGAGCGTCCCAACCCAGCATCGTCGGATAAAATATATGCGACAGATTCAGTTGATGCTGGGATGCTGCGATAAACTGTGCTATTAAGGAAAGCACGTCCGTTCCCGAGGCCTGTGCAGTAGCGGACTTACGATGCATTGCCGCTGGAAGCTCCGTGTACGTTGACTCCCGCACACTTCCTATGCGAACGTCCGGAGTCTGCAGGCCTCGAGTCCCCGGCTACCGACCCAGCGCTGTCGGATAATTCTCGATCCGACACCGTTTCTGTCGGCTGCTGGGATGCTGCGATAAGCTGTGCTATGTGCACAAGAATGTCCGGCGTCGAGACCTGCGGAGGCGCAGTCTATCGCTGCTTCGCCGAGGGCAGCTCCGCATCAGATGGCTCCCGCATAATTTTCCTATGTGAACGTCCGGAGTCCATCGGTCTCGAATCCATGGCTGCCGGATGGTGTGACCTGGTCGCCGAAGAATCCTTGATCGGCGAAGCTGGTAATATATCGGCGGTCACGCAGCCAAGGTGCGGTCGTGTGCGCTGACGAGAAGAGGAAGCCTTAGCAGTCTCAGCGGACTGCCTATACAACGGAGCGTCCCGAGCGACGGACGTATGCTCCGCTAACGACACATTTGTACCACAACATCTGGGGCCAGATGTTGTTGAACGAGAGAGGGGCCTCTCTCGCTTGCCGTCCGGATGGACCGGAACGAGCTATGAACCGGACTAAAAGGCTTCCTCCGTTCTCCCTCCGATCCGTCGTCACTGGGTGTGCATTAAGTTAATTTTATAGTGCTCGCATCACCCCAAAATTCCTTCTAGACCGCAACGGACGAACCCGGCTGCCGAACCATTCGGTGAATGGACGCTACACCGGGCGAGCTAGCAGACGTCAAAGGCCGTCGAACCTACTAGGGTCCTCTTAGGCAATTGGTGTATTACATGAGCACTTTTCCGCTAGCCCTTCATTAATTGTGACGACGGAGGCACACTGTTGGAAGACATCACAGATACATCACCCTAATCTTGATCGTCTGAAATAGAAATTGATAAAGTAGAGTGACCCTGCGGGGAAAGGACCGGAGTGTCCAAATCCCCAACAACATACCGTGACATACGCTTCCCATATTGTCATCGAAATCATACGATACAGAACAGGAGTTAATGCGAGTACACTGACCACATATAGAATGATAATAAGGTCAGAGGAAGACTTCCTCTTAAAACAATTGATCAATATCCTTTCAATGTGAAAAGAAAACAAGTCCTGGTACTCGCACTAACCCCTGGCAATCAAAATACATAATAATAAAATGATCCATTAATATAGAAAAAATAATTGAAATCAAAATATTTTGAAAAAATATTTTTTCAGAACAGCCCAAGTTTCTGAAAAGTAACGTTGAGCCCCAATGGATCCCAAGCCTAAGTGTGGACAAAAATTTTTAAAAATATTTTAAACAATTTATTCAACACTTACGAACAATAATAATGTATCTAGTTATGATTAAAATAACATAAAGATATTATTATTTAGAAATCCCCCCCTCACACAGAGGGCTGTTGTAAATGTAAACAATGAGTGTAAAAACACTAAAATAAGACTCCAGGCACCCAGGCCCGAAATCAGTTACCAAAAATACACCATCTGATGCAAAACAGAGACTTCCAGGGAAGAAACTGCAGAACATCAGATGGTAGATGCAGAACACAACGCCTAACCACCCGTAGGTGAAGACGTAAACATGGGGAAAGAACAGAATTCATTCTGTTATTCAGCTAAAACTCCCAAGAAATTTTAGTAATAATAATTACAGAAACTATGCCAAAAGCATGGGAGAATAGCAAGGGGGAACCTAAAGGACAGGGAGAGAGGAAAAACACTTGAAAAAACAGTGTAACTAAATAATCAGAATGACAACAAAATGGCTGCTGCCTTGAAAATAGGTAACTTAACATAATTTCATTAAAAAATTTTAAGTTACAGCCCTGATAATATTCTGTCACACATTCTTTTCCTCTCCTCCTTTTCTATCCTCCTTAGAATCACCATTTCACTAATATTTATGTGTCTGGCATCATTTAAACTGAGATTTAAAAGCACAAAGATCAGTCAGATGTTAACTGATGAAGGGCCAAACTTAGAATGATAAATGGCGCCAATTTCGGAACGTCCTTGACACTGCGCATGCGCAGTAGGGGCGAAGTGTGGAGGGCCTTTCAGGACATGTTTTCTTTAGTTTTAGATGCAAATTTTGGGGATTGGGGGGCAAAATTTGTGTTTGGCCCTATATTTTAAGAGTTAGCACCAGCTATGTCTGGGTCATTGGTACAGTATAAAAATATCAACATACAAAAATGAACTGACATTCGTGACCTGCTTTGAAAGTGGCCTAATTGCTGTCACCACTGAATGCTACAAGAACACATTGTAATGTAGCTTAATTAACAGTTCAGTTGTTGTTTTCTTTAAAAGGTTTGAATGTATTACACAATGCCAGAACAAAAGGATATAGATTGTTCATTTGATAAAGGATTTTTGCAAGCTTAGCTGACGTTTGTTGGGGTATTATTTTTAGACAGAAATGTATCACTGCGCCTTGTTTATTTTTTGCAATATTTTCTTGTCGATCAGAATGGACCAATGTACTCCTCACTTCGAGCCATGTTTTGTAGAGAAAAACAGCACAATTTTGCCGCAACTGCTTTGTAAAAGATTTATGGGATAAACAAAATAAACGTATAGTGTTTTCAAGAAAAAAATTTATTCTACTCATAGGATTAAGAATTAAACAGACTCAACAGAGGCTCGTCGGTTTCATTCTTAATCCTACTCGTAGAATAAATTTTGTACTTGAAAACACTCTACGTTTATTCTATATATCAGGGGTTGAAATATTAAAAAAAAATTTACTTGTCACCTGTGACAAGTAAATTCTTTTTTATTTGTCACCCATTGAAACCGACTTGAACAAATTGACTTTCAACACATTCAGGCCCCTTTGTGCATTTCGCAGATTTTTCCGAGTCAATTCAGGGGTTTTTCGTTACAAATTTACCCAGGACTAAACTCTTTGCAGATGATGCTGAACGCATTGTCTTTCAACTGTTGTGTAGTTACCCCGGCATCGCATGACGTTTATGCATTAATTTTCAATCAATACCAATGACGTATAAATTTAGTTAAAAATGGAAGTTAAAAAATTTATAGTAATTTATATATTTTTTATACTTACCAATGACCCAGACTTAGCTGGTGCTAACTCCAACAAAACCAGGGCGAAACACAAATTTTGCCCCCCAATCCCCAAAATTTGCATCCAAAACAAAAAGAAATCATGTCCTAAAGGACCTCCATACTACGCCTCTACTGCGCATGCGCAGTGACGCAGTCGTCCCGAAATTGGCGCCAATTATCATTCTCACTGGCAGTGCCTGGTCAGCGCTATGTACTCAGCGGGGAGAAAAGAGTTCCCAACTCCAGGGAGGGCCATCCCCGTCTGGGTCATTGGTAAGTATAAAAAATATATAAATTACTATAAATTTTTTAACATTTTTATACTGTACCAATGACCCAGACTTAGCTGAATAGTAAACAGGCTGGAGGGCCTAGGACATAGAGGAAAATCCAATAAGCTCAACTATATAGTAAAGAGGTAACCCCTTAAGGAGAAAAGGAGTATTAGGCTTTACATGTATCTTTCTTATTTAATATTAAATTAGAAAGATACACTACCCTTAATAATTGAGCACAATAACATTCATGTTCTCTATTAACATCCAGTATAACCCTTATACTAATTATTTTTAAAGCAAGCCAATAAATAAAGTAGTCCAGAGAATTGAGACTCTTTATAATCATTTAAAAGTGTCCGAGTATTGTATATTAAAGCCCGTTTGACACTTGACATATACAAATGCTTCACACCGAGCTACACTTTAAAAATAAGACATGAATGAATTTAAACATTAATATTACACTTTAAAACCATTCCGGAAGCGACTCAGAAATACTGACTTGGAGGAGGCATTCCCTTGCTTTTCACTATAAAGCAGGTGACCTAAGGGAACACCCGCCCCCCCCCCCCCCCCCCTTCCCCTTGCCCTGGGTCAAATAGCCCAGAGCGAAGAGGGCAGCCGGACGGAGTCACTGCCGGAACAGAAAGCCTGCATAACTATAGTTGCAACTGTTTAGTGGACGACATTCTGAGCAACAGATAACGGACCTAAACAATGCAGGTCTCCAGAAATGGACTCAATATTTCTGAGATAAAAATTTGTAAATGTGGATGGCTGAGACCAATAAGCAGCCTTCATTAAATCTGTAATAGCAACACTATTAGCATAAGCCCAGGAAGTAGAAAGAGCTCTTACTTCATGAGCAGAAATCTTAAGCACAGACTGCTGAGAAGAAGATAAATCTTCATAAGCAGTACGGATAGTTAACTGAATCCATCTAGCAATAGAATGGACTGAAATGTCCTTTCTATTAGGCATCAAAGACAGAAAGAAACGTTTCCGTCCCTTTCTGATAAACTGAGATCTCTGTTTATAGATACGTAGTGCTCTAACAGGACAGAGTAAAGGCCTACGCCCGTCTGAAGACGGAAGAGCCTTAATAACAATAGGTTCCGGATATTTATTAGGAGCCTGATTCTTAGCTAAAAAACCCACATTAGTAGTGAAGGTGATAGTGTTCCCAACACTACGATAATGAGAATCATTCACCGATAGTGCATGAAGCTCACTGACTCTTCTGGCAGAAGAGAAAGCTAAGAGAAAAGCTGTCTTATAAGATAAGAATTTGAAATCTACTGTCCCAAGAGGTTCAAATGGCTTTTCCTTCAATTTAAGGAGAACCCAAGCTAAATTCCACTTAGGAATTAATCTAAGAGTTCTGGGTCTATTTATCGAAAAGTTTCTAACCAACTTCGATAAAGAGACATTAGATCCAATTTGTAAACTATCATGATGTGCATAGGTATCAGATAACATAGATCTATAACCCTTTATAGTAACAGGCTGCAGTTTGATTTCGTCAAACAAGTATACTAGAAAGTTTGCAATGTCTGGTATAGAGGGATCAAATATATCTACAGAATGATCCCTACACCAACGACGAAAAACCTTCCACTTAGCCGCATAGTTTAGCGAAGAGGAGGTCCTCCTACAGTTAGAAATCGCGTCCACTGCTCGTCCTGTAAAGTGCTTGCCATGCAAGAAGGACCGCACAACGGAAAAACGTGAAGGTTGAGACCTTGCAGGTTGTGATGGAGTTGGCGCGATTTCCCCTGCGAAAGAAGATCCTCTCGTGGAGGAAGCTTCCGCGGTAGGTCCCACAACAGACACCTGAGTAGATTTATCCACGGTCTCTGTGGCGACAGAGATGCTACCAACAGAATCTTGCATTGAGATTGTTTTATCTTTAGCAATACTTGTTGAATTAACGGCGCTGGAGGATACGCATATCCTATCATTCCGTCCCAAGGGATCGACAGAGCGTCTACTGCAAATGCTCTTGGATCCGGACACGGAGACACATACGTCTGCAACTGATTGTTGAGATGTGTCGCAAATAAGTCTATCATTGGCCGTTCCCATTGGTAGCAAATCTGATTGAATACTTGTTTGTTGAGAGTCCACTCCGACGGCAACAAGCGACCCTTTCGTGAAAGGGAGTCTGCTAGCACATTCAGACGACCCGGTATGTGACGGACCGAAAGAAGAACGTGATGTTCTAACGCAAACAGAAGGATTCTTTCCGTTAGATTGAACAACGGAACTGAATGAGTGCCTCCCTGATTCCGTATATACGCCACTACTGTCATATTGTCGGATAGGATTTGGACATGAGCATCGTGAATAATGTCCATCCAGTGACGTAACGCAAGCCAAATTGACATCATTTCCTTGATGTTTATGTGCTTGCACAGGAATTGCAGATCCCAAAGACCCTGGCATCTCAAATCCGTTGGGATTAATGATGCACCCCAACCTGTTTGACTGGCATCCGTCATAACGGTAAAACTCGGATCCGGCAACTGCAGCGGAACTCCTTGAGTTAACCACTGAATGTTTGCCCAAGTCTGAATCTCTTGTTTCACTTGATCTGACAAGAGAACGTCTACATCGAGCGAATGAATTTTCACACTCCAATTCTGAGTCAGGAAAATTTGAAGAGGACGTGTGCGTAGCCGCCCCATCGGAATGAGATCCGCGGCGGCTCTGCACAGACCTATCAGTCTCATAAATTCTCTCGCCGTGACTTTGTCTGCGTGCAGACAATAGCGAGCGTAACAACTGACTAATTTCGCTCTGGTTAACGGCAGACGAACGAGATTGTTGTGCGTCTCGAAGCTCATTCCCAGATGAGTGAATGACTTGGACGGCACCAGATCCGACTTCTCCTCGTTTACTATAAAACCGAGACGTCGGAGCAATAAAGAAGATTCTGAACATCGTTCTGAAGCGTTAACTCGTTGCCGTACCTCTGAAGAATGTCGGCCTGGTAGGCCGACGTTACCGCAGACGAATGAGCTCGGAAGTAGATCATTACCGAGTTCATTACCCGAGTGAAAGCCCAGGGTGCTAGATTCAATCCGAAGCACATCGCCCGGAATTGATACACCACTCCTAGGACTGCGAAGCGTAGACACTTTCGGAATGTCGGATGTACCATGACGTGAAAGTACGCATCTTTGAGATCTATGCTCGTTGCATAATCGTTCACCCGAATACTCGCTCTGACCGATCGAATCGTCTCCATATAAAACTTCGGAGCGACGATCAGCTTGTTTATCCAGCTCAAATCTATGACTGGACGGAACGAGCCGTCTGGTTTCGGAACCAGAAACAGATGGCTGTAGAATCCCAGAGATTCCTGGTTTTCTACAACCTCTACCGCGTTCTTCATTAAAAGAGACTGCACCTCTGATAACAGAGCGTCTCTTTTCTGTGGATTTGACGGAAGATGAGTCCACTTTGGACTTCGAGTTAATGGAGGCTTTCGTTTGAAGGATATCTTTAGACCTTCCGAAGTCACTCCTCTCACCCAAGGGTCGTCCGTAATCGACGCCCACTCTTGTGAAAAACTCGACAACCTTCCGCCAACCGGAACGCGATAGAGGTTTAAGCCATCACCTCCTGGACCTGCGAGGCCTGCGCTAGGAGAAACCACGTCTTCCACGACCCGCACCTCGCCTCGTCGACCTCGGGGCATCCGACCGATTGTCCCGGCCTGAAGGACGTCCCGAACGAGAGTCGCTATCCTGACGGTCTCTCGAATAAGACCAAGAGGACGCACCGGAACCTCTATAGGAACCTCTCTTGGGCGCATTAGACCCAGAAGTGCCTGTCTTATTCGTGTCTGCTGTATCCGACTTTTTAGGAGCCGATCTGAACAACAGAGAATCATTAGCTTTCTTTTTAATTTTATCATAAATAGCGGAAAGCTTGCCGTCAAAGAGAAGTTCTCCTGAGACCGAAGCGACTCTAAGAGAGTTCTTCACCTTAGAATCCACTAGTGTGGATGTAGCTAGGGCTGCGTCACGTCTAACCAACTCCAGATTTGCCACTGAAAGGGCGGAGTTACACGTGGAATAAGCTACTGCCCTTGAAAGAAGTCTTAAAGAGGATTGTATATCCTGAAACTCTTCCCCTTGAAGGCGCAGTGATAACGCCTTAGTAAGGTGATCTGCGTAAGATAAGGCATCTAAATTGGCTCTGTTAGACGCAATAGCTGTTTCCAACACCGCGGTTGGAATAGAAGCTGACGACGGTAATGATAGCTCTAAGTCTTCCGCCTCGTCGTCCATACGCAGAGGAACTCTCGGTATACCCTGTCCTGCCGTATCGAATTTATTCCTTGCATTAATGAAAGGCAGGTTGAGAGTATTAGCGGACAAGAAACCTGCTTTCCCCGTCCTGGAAGCAAGTTTAAATATAGCGTCGTTCAATAATTCAAATGTTCTTGCAACATTATTGGACTGCGACGGAAACTCGGGAGCGATGTCCCTGAACCGCTCAAAAAATTCAGAGTCCAATGACGCTATAATTCTCTTGTCCGGAAGCGCAGCAGTCTGGCCCGACAGAACAACTTGAGGGAGAAAGTGCCGGATGAAGTCCACAGCAGCTTTATGTTGTTCCGAAAGGGATAGCTCCAAGTCATCCGTATCCCTTTCACCATCCGGTCGGACCTCCCGATGTTCCCGGTCGTCCGCCCCCGATGCTTCGGCGGAGCGTACCGACCCAGCGCCGTCGGATAATTCTCGATCCGACACCGTTTCTGTCGGCTGCTGGGATGCTGCGATAAGCTGTGCTATCTGCACAAGAATGTCCGACGTCGAGACCTGCGGAGGCGCAGTCTTTCGCTGCTTCGCCGAGGGCAGCTCCGCATCAGATGGCTCCCGCATACTTTTCCTATGCGAACGTCCGGAGTCCATCGGTCTCGAATCCCTGGCTGCCGGATGGTGTGACCTGGTCGCCGAAGAATCCTTCATCGGCGAAGCTGGTAAAATATCGGCGGTCACGCAGCCAAGGTGCGGTCGTGTGCGCTGACGAGAAGAGGAAGCCTTAACAGTCTCTGCGGACTGCTTATACAATGGAGCGTCCCGAGCGACGGACGTATGCTCCGCTAAAGACACATTTTGTACCACAACATCTGGTCCCAGATGTTGTTGTACGAGAGAGGGACCTCTCTCGCTCGCGGCCCGGCTGGACCTGGACGAGCTAGGAACCGGACTAAAAGGCTTCCTCCGTTCTCGCTTACTATCCGCCGTCACTGGGTGTGCATCTATTATGTTTATAGTGCTCGCATCACCCAAAATTTCCTCTTGGACCGCATCGGACGAACCCGGCTGCCGAACCATTCGGTGAATGGACGCTACACCGGGCGAGCTAGCGGACGACATTTGTCTAATCTCCATGAGCACTTTTGCCGCTAGCTCTGAATTCATTTGTGACGACGGACGCACACTTGAAGAAGATAACATGGAAACATCACCCTGTTCTGGTTCCTCTGAAATAGAAACTGAGAGAGTAGAGTGACCTTGTGGAGAAAGAGCCGGCATCGCTCTTTCTCCAGAAACAACATATCGTGACACACGTTTCCAATGTTTCTCATCCCAATGTTCACATATAGGACAGGGATTAATGCGAGAACACTGACTACAATTAATACAATGATCATGAAAGTCAGAGGAAGATTTCTTCCTATTACAATTTGAACAATGTCCCTTCATTGTGAAAGAACAACAATAAGTCCTAGTTACTCGCAAAAACCCCTGACACAAAGATACATAATAACATGATCCATTAATAAATGAAAAAACAATTGCAAAACAAAATAATTTTGAAAAAATATTTTTTCAGAGAAGCCCAAGTTGCTGAAAAGTAACGTTGAGCCCCGATGGATCCGATGGCAAAGTGTGGTCAAAAATTTTAAATTTATATAAAATAATTAATGAGACACTTTCGGATAATATAAATGTATCTTATAATGAGATAAACTACCACAAAGGCAAACAGCCCCCCTCAAAAAAGGCTGTTGCCAATGAAAACAAACAGTGTAAACACACTAGAAAACATGACTCCAGGCACTGAAAAAACTGGCCCGGAATCAGTCATCAATTACACTCTATCTGATGCAAAACAGAGACTCCCAGGGAAAAATCTGTAGAACATCAGATGGAAGATGCAGAACACAAACGTTATACACCCATGGGTGAAAACGTAACTATGGGGAAAATAACAGAAAACATTCTGTAACCAAGCAACTCTCCCAGGAAATTTTAGAAATGAAATTTCTCAAAAATATGCCAAAAGCATGGGAGAATTGCCAGGGGGGACTTTAGAAGGCTAGGGGAGAGGAAACACTGAATAAGCAGTGCAACAATTAGCAAGAATGACAACAAGAGGCCCATGCCTCGAAAATAGGCAACTTAACATAATTTCATCAAAAAATTTTAAGTACAGCCCTGATTATTTTTTGCCACTTCTTTTTCCTCTCCTCCTTCTATCCTCCTTAGAATCACATTTTCTCCAAAAATTACGTGTCTGGCATCCTTTAAACTGAGATTTACAAGCACAAAGATCAGTGAGATGTTGACTGATGAAGGGCCAAACAGAGAATGATAATTGGCGCCAATTTCGGGACGACTGCGTCACTGCGCATGCGCAGTAGAGGCGTAGTATGGAGGTCCTTTAGGACATGATTTCTTTTTGTTTTGGATGCAAATTTTGGGGATTGGGGGGCAAAATTTGTGTTTGGCCCTGGTTTTGTTGGAGTTAGCACCAGCTAAGTCTGGGTCATTGGTACAGTATAAAAATACAAGTTTTCCCCAGAAAACACTAGATGATGATGAGTATGCACAGAATCTCCCTCAATATCTATGACGTGTTTGGTTCAAAACAGAAACGAGTTTCCCCCACAAACAACATGGAAGTGGAATGTAATTATTGTTAACTGTGCCGATTGTTTCGGATTTTTTTCTGCAATCGGAATTGGTATGTTTGGGAATGATTTCAACAACATAAAAAGCCATGGCAAAAATACACTTGTCGCCCAGGACAAGTGAATTTATTTTTTGGTTGTCGCTGGTAGAAATTACTTGTCGGCGACAAGTAGACAAGCATTATTTCGATCCCTGTATATATATAACATTTGTGAGAGTAAAGGTACACAACAAACAGTATTGGGTTTTAATCCCTGTGACATGAACAAAGTTTGGTAGTGCAGACATAAAACTACAGATACCTGTCATGATGACAAATACATCGCATATACCCCTCCTACAATACCATGGGTAACATATGCTGCAAATTATTTTACATGTGTCAGTAACTATCTGTGCTAATATAAAACAAGAGACCCCAAAAGCCTGAAGCGCTTAAGATTTTTTTACCAACACAAATCATATCTACCGTTAACTCTGTGCCTTGTTCCAAATACACCTTAACCAATAAAATAGTATTTCAGGCTTTCATGATCTCAGAGCACATTTCCTTAACATGCCATCATCATTTTGTCCTGCTGACAATAGACAAATAACCTGGGCAGTGATTTCTGGACAACTCTTGGCTGCCTTAGCAGCAAGCCAAGACTGGACGAGAAATAACTAAGCAACTGGACATGTACAGGTTGTCGTCCAGTGGGTATTTGGGATAATTACCCAGGCCAATAAAGGAGTGACAAAATTGAAAAGGAAATTAGTCACTTCTTTCATAAAAATGAACACTTCAACTGCCATCAATCATCAACAAGGTGTTATAAATAGTAAATGTAGAAAAAGCAGAAAATACAGATGGTTTCGGTATTCAATGATTGGTTTGGTTCAGAGTTTCAGTATCCTCATGATATAGGCATTGGTTTGTTTGTTCAGTATACTGCATTTATTCTGTGAACTAACCTGAGGACTCTTTGTATCATGCAAACACTGGCTTAACATCTGCTTGATAACATCTATATAATGTGATTGCTGACCTCCAAAAATACCTGGGACAACACTGAAAAATAAACAAGAGTTCCATCCCCATCAGCTCACCAACTCATGGCATGCAATAAATCTAGGCTTATTACAAATCTGCAAAAAAATGTTCGGTCATGTACATGCATAGCAAAACAGGTCAGAAATTTTCTAAGTCCACACTGACAAAAAAAGTCTAAGATTACATTAAGAAAATCCAAAATCTCCGAAAAATGACCAGTTAAAGGTTAATGTCATTTTATATTGATGAATTTAACACATAAATGAAATATAAAAGCCGCAGCATACCGATGGTAGTCTTCACTCATGTATAGGAAAACAGGTCAGAAATTTCCTAAGTCCACACTGACAAAAGAGTCTAACATTGCAAAACAGGTCAGAAATTTTCAAAGTCCACACTGGCAAAAAAAAGTCCGGCCAAGTGTTAATGTCATCTTATATTGATGAATTTAACACATATATGAAATATGAAAGCCACAGCATACCGATGGTAGCCTCCACTCATGAAGAGGAAAAGAGATCAGAAAGTACACACTGACAAAAATGTCTAACACTGCAAAAACACTAAAAATCAATAAAATATCACTTGTTAAGGGTCTGTGGGTAATTGTCAGCCATAGAAACACATTATGAGGTGCATGGCAATAGAGTTGAAAGTCAAAGTGGACTGGTACAATAACTTTAATGCAAGTGTTGATGCCGACGCACCTCGGGTCATGAAATAAGCTCACACAACTTTGTTGGCAAGCTAAAAATTATACTAAAGTTAGGACATGACGAATCACAATTTTTCACTCCAATTGAATCGGGCAAAAGGTTCGCAGCTGAATTGAATTTCAAATCAAATACTGCTCATTTGTTATAATACTATGGCTGTCTTTCCTGTGCTCTACATCACAAATGTGGACCCATTAACAATACGCAAGCTATTTCATACCATTGAACAGCAAGTGCAAGTAAATGGACCTTGTGTTTTGAAAAAATTTATTCATATTGCAAACTAAGGTAGTCCATGAAGCAATTTCGGCATGGATGTGGATAGACCTGATGTGCAACAAACTTTCACTACATAAAACTGTACAGGACAGGATTTTTGATACATTACCATTCAAATTACTCAAAGCTATCATTTTAACCCTTTGAAACGTGTTATTACGCACAAAATCAAACAGCACATTGATACTTTGTGGTCATTTATTTAGTTATTATTTTTCGATTTTTTAAAGTTTTAACCTCAAATTTATTTTATCCCGAATAATGCTCAGTGATAACCATTGAGCCAAATGTTATCGCAGCTTAAAATACTAATATAATCCTGCTGTCAAAACTTCTTAACTGGTTGAGTACTAAAAGCCACTATCGGGGCTTTAAAAAATGAGGATACCAGAGTAAAATCCAACACTCTCCTTGCTTATATTTCATATTCAGTCGAACACAAATAATGTTTTGTTTTATTAGTCCAGGCACATTAGACATAAAAATGAGAAAGTAAGGAAAAAAATCGGAGAAAGCTGATTTTTTTATATGTTTCCAGGACACACATTGCGGATAAAGTGTGAAAAGTCCCCGCGAATCCGAGTTGAGCTTTTTTAGTTATAGCGTTTTTTTGATGAAAAAAAAAATTTTAAAAAAAATTCGACCCAGCTCCATATTTCTCATTCTTATTCGCCTTAGTAGGGTGAGAATCATAAATATCGTGCTGAATTATATTGAGAATACATCTCCCCAACAGAAAATGCCAACTTTGTACCAATCCTCACACTCAATGGTGAAATATTCACGAAAATGTACAAAATTACGAAAAAAAATTTATTGTTTTCATACACACACTGGTACACAACGTCCATTAAATCAAATCTACGACTACTTTGGGAGTTAAATTATATATCAAAAATTGCAGAAAAGCAGTGGCTTTATAATGATATATAACAATAGTCATTTATTCCATAATGAACTGGTGAAACGTGTGAAATATAAACCATACCCCCTAAACTCAAATTCAAACGGCATCGACTTTTCTCATTCAAATACCGTATTATAGCATCATTGTTTCAATTTCCATGTTCGATTAAATCGCATAATGTGGTGTTCGCCTACACTCAAGATGCAAACTGAATGTGAGAAACAGGGACTGAACGTTTGTCCAGTGACGTTTGACCAACCACTTTATATCAAAGCAGTGGAGATTGTGTCTTCGCCAGATAAGTTGACAAAAGTTTTCGTTAGACTCGGCGGCTTCCATATGATTATGTCATATTTAGGGGCAATTGGTTCGATCATGGCTGGTAGCGGCTTGGATGAACTTTGGGGGACTGTTTATGCTGGTGGGTCAATCCATCATTTGATCAGTGGTCATGCATATTCAAGAGCAGTTCGTGCCCATTTGCTAACACAAATTGCCATTACAAAACTTGTGTTTGAAGAAAGCCGAACACTAGATAACATAGACTGCACAGAAGTCAATGAAATATTCTGTGGACTTGCCAGAGGTGACTGTACAACAGCTGACGTTGTCAATCAAGAAAGTGTCAACCATCTACTATCAAAATTACACGAACTGCTCCAGAATGCGTCCATAGGACGCACAGGAAAGCTTTGGGTACAATACTACGAGCAAATAGGTCTTCTCCAGTTGTTCTTGAGAGCAGAGCGCACAGGCGACTGGGAACTCCACACATATTGTGTTCGCAATATGATTCCAGTATTTCACGCAGGTGGTCATTTTGCATACGCAAAAAGTTCTCATCTCTATTTGCAGCAGATGAATGAGCTAACAGAAATAATGCAACAGGATGATTTGAAGTTGTTCACTGAGAAAGGTTACTTTACCATAAGGCGCTCAGATAAATTCTGGGACGGGATATATTCTGATCAGACCATAGAGCAGTGTTTAATGAGAATGTTCAAGCTCCCTGGTGGTCTCACACATGGCAGGGGAATAACCGATAGCACTGTTGCGAAATGGGTACATGGACTACCTCTTTGCCTTCCGATATGTAATGCTCTCGAAAATTTTGTTCATGTTCACACTGGTCATGGCGAACAACATCGGGATCTCCGTCAAAGTTCACAATTGACTGATGCCAATGATATCACCAAATTATTGAACTGGCTCAGAGTGCATTCCCCCTTTCAGAATAGAGATCCACTGCAATTAGTCTCTATAGCGACCGGGCTTGTGGCTGACGAAACTGTGAACTGTGACCAAGTTCGCAAAATTGGTGAATGTTGTGTATCGAATGTTGTAAGCAAAACGTTCAACAGCATCAAACTACGACGTGTTGACACTGTGAAGTCTTTCGCATCGATGGCAAATAGCATCAAAGTCCGTGGAAGTAAGGTAGTGATTGACCCCACAATTCTGTTCAACCGCATCACATGTGTTATTCAGTCACAAGCAGAGATGGAAGAGTATCTCAAATATGAACTCGCCCCGAAACCACCAGCATTGTTTGATTCTGCTGGAATGAGGAAGACACAGAAAAGCACGCTCGGTAAGATCCTCAAAACATACGGTTCCGAGCAAACTAAAATCCCAGAACATTCTCTGTTTGTTGTAGATGGTGGATTTTTATTGAGGGCAGTTGTATGGCCTAAACAGTCGTCATATAAGGACATATGTACATCATATTCCAATTATCTAGTGAGACATTTTGGGGCGAACGTCGTGGTTGTTTTTGATGGTTATGCTTGTACAATGTCGACAAAGGGCATGGAACAAGCCCGTAGATCTAAAGACAGGTATTCCATTGATATCAATATCTCACCCGAGTTACCAGACACCACACCCCAATCCGATTTCCTTGCAAATGCCAAGAACAAAACCCAACTGATCGATCTTCTAATGCAGGAGCTATCTGCTATCAATATTCAGTCCAAGCAGGCCGAGGCTGATGCTGATGTACTGATAGCCGAAACTGCACTTGACATCGCTCAAGATGACAACAATGTTGTCGTTGTGGGAACAGACACAGACTTGTTAGTCATTCTTACCTCTCGAGTTCAACCGGGATGTAATATTCACATGATGTATTCCATTACCCCAAACTTACTAGTTTCAGTTAGTGAAATAGCAACCAAAATGGGTGACCATAGAAGCAACCTCCTTGTAGCACATTCTATAAGTGGTTGTGACACTACTTCTGCACTCTTTCGAGTTGGTAAGAAGAAAGTATTCAGTACAATTGTCTCCGATGTTACTAGCGACTCACAATGTTCAGTATGTCAACACAATTTTGGTGGATGACAGTACACCAAGTGCAGTAGCCGCTGCCGGGGAACAACTTCTCCTGATCTTATACAGGAGTAAAACTGTTTCCTCTCTCGACCAATATAGATATGTCACTTACAAGCGTTATGTAGCAAAATCTAAACTGAATAAACCCATCGACCTAGCCTCACTCCCACCAAGCAGCGATGCTGCACAACAACATGTCTACAGATGTTATCTCCAGGTCCAACAATGGCTGGGCACTTCGCTTCCTCCGACGGATTGGGGGGTGGTCGCTAGACAATGGACTTCTTGTACCGACTGCAGCCACAAAGCCATGTGCCCCCGATAACCTACTGAATCTGATCAGTTGTGGTTGCAAGAGTGCTTGTACAAAAAGGTGTGGGTGTAAGAAGGCAGGACTCTCTTGCTCAGGTTTGTGTAATTGCAGTTCGGATTCTTGTAACAACCTCAGAAACACTGTCCTGTCAGAAATTTCTGAGTTCGATGAATAATATGTATATAGGTCATGTCATTTCTGTATATAGCGTTGATAATAGTCAATGTAACTTAATCCATGTTGATTGATTTGTACATTCTGTAAATATTATTTATTGATTTTTGTACATTCTGTAAATATTATTTATTGATCTAATGCTGCCAGACACAGACGTGTCTGTTCGGTCCCAAGCCCGAAAATAGTTGAGTTCTCATGCTGACGAATTTTATGCCAAAAGGGGAACTCGGCCAGAAGCAGAGGGGGTCTTCCATAATGTCTATTTTGTAAGCAATGATAAAAGTCTTCAAATGGTGGTGGATTTTTTATCGTCTGTCCAACTAACATCCCGTTCTGTACTACGACCCTTTGGGCAAATCCGTTAGGAAAATCGTCATTTTTTGCATAAATCCGATACTTTTTTGTGAATTTTCAATAATTTTTCGCAGAAATTGTCACAGAATGCACATTTTCCTCTAGGTAAATGTATATTAGACATTATGTAGCTCGAAATATGCGTAAACAAAAAATACAGTAGGATCAATTCGAGGTTACAAAGTTCGTGCGATTTTTTTTTATTTTTTTCAAACGCGTTTTCGAAAAAAGGCTGTAGAAAAAAAAGCTCAACTGGGATTTTAGGGGACTTTTGTCTAATCGTTCAGTGTCATGTACTTGACATTCCCTGAAAAAATCAGCTTTCTCCGATTTTTTTCCCTAGTGAAACCTAATGTTCTTGGGCTATATATAAATTTGTTTCATTACAAATTATTGGAGATAATAATTTGTAATAAAACAAGTTTTGAATAACAAATTCAGACCACCAAAAATAATGTAGCCCTCAATCAGATAATCACTAATACGAAAAATATCTTGTTATTGGTACTTTCCGACATTTGACGTCGCATTTTGAAAAACGTTGAAGAAACTGAATTCCCAGTGACGTTTGAACGTCAGGTTAATTAAAGTCTCAAAGGGTTAAATGTATCACTACCAAAAAGAGTGTGTACATTTTCTGTTCTCAATATTCTAGTGGTGACAACTCACCCCACAGTCATCTTAACAACAGTGCTATATTCAAACGACAATTGACCAGGTATCAACAAATTGGATGAAGAAAAAGCCACATATTGCATCTTGAGCCGAAGGAGAGATAAGTTGTGAAAACTAGACATAACCCGATCTTTGCTATCACTCCAAATGATTGAAGCTAATTTTTGTGATTAACCAAAGTTATCTTTTTTTTTCTCAAAAACATAGCATGACCCAGGGACCAGCTGTGAGGGCGACTAGGGCGATTATGTCACCCTTCTAAGCCCAAAGTCACCTAGAAAAATAGTCGGGGTGATTACAAGTCACCCTCTAAAAATTGGCCAAAATGAGGAAAGGCTGAACTGAGTGATGCTAGGTTTACATAAAAACAATTATTTTCAAGAATCAAATGTGCATGAGTGTGATAAATGGGCATTTTAATTTGTCAAATGAACGACCATTTATTTGAAATCACACGACAATCAATTGTCCATTGTCGCTTTTGGCGGATTTTTTATTTCTATTTTGTTGCGTTTCAGTCGGAGCTCAAGTGTCGAAACGAAAATAGGTGACTTACGCGACTCAACAAAATAACCCAGTTTGAAAGTAGGTTACCTTGCTTAGGATGCCGAAAATGTATTCACAACGAACGTATTTTATAACACTGTATTTTTATTTCATTTTGCTGATGACTGTTAACTGTTGGGCCGTCTATTCCCAGAAAAACACGAATGGAATTGAAACATATGAAAAAACAGCTTTAGTGATGACAAGAAAAGCTTTGTACAGGGCACAAGTGTGCATGTGGACGATCTTGAAAGTGTCCTCCTAAACACCGGAATGACACGAAATGACACCGGAATGCCATAAAAATGATGCGGAATGACATTTCTTTTACAAAATACTCGACCCCAGATTGTGTTTTGTTTATTAACTAACAAAGTACCTCCCAAGCAACCTTCTTGCCTCTGGTCCTGTTCACACTTTCAGACTTAGGAAATCATTAGCTTAGTAGACTTTGGTGAAAGACAACCACAGGAGGGTACTGGGTGATTGGCATGAAGAAGAAGGGAGGGGTCATGAAGGAGAGGGTAGCAGTGGGGGATTTTCAGTCAATAATTACTTTGTGATTTTTTAACCTGGCACAGATGCATCATAGACAACTGAATCTGGATTAATCGGACGTTAATTGAGGACAACAAATTGAAAATATGAAGGGGTGGCAGGGGGGGTGGTACATGAATATTCTTAATTTTCCCCACTTGTCTATGTAATCTCCCTACATGACTCAGCAGTCTCTCTATTTTTTGTGGAGGGAGACATGAAGTCTCCCTAAAATTCCTCCCTAGGCTGATCCCTGGCATAACCCTTCATTGGAAGGAGCCAATTTTCTGTATAACTATTTATTCGTCTCTTCCTCCACTCAATCCTCACTCATTGCCATCATTAATTCCTCATCCTTCAAAATAGACGGCTTCAAACCACTCCATTATGACAGATAACTCTAATTTTCCCCCGAGTGTTCACCGAGTAACAGTTTTCATGTAAACAATTTGGTTGTGCCAACATGTAGTAACAAAGGTGTGATTACACTGTTATAAAATAAACTGAAATCATGTTTACATAGAGGAAAAGGTTTCAAAATCAAGCTTTTTTTTTCCTAAATAACTAATATTCTATTGAAATAATGCTTTTGGTGGCATTTTAGTTTTTTGAATTTACATGAAAATGGTAAAAAAAAAACATTTTCACGTAAATTTAAAGAAATAAACATGCCCAGCATTTTAGGAGAGCGATTTAATCGCTCGCCAACTGCTTGCTTTAAAAATTAAAGTGTCAATGACACTGTAGCTCAACTTGTCAAGACAAAGACATGCACATGTATAGTATGTGACACAGCAATGACAAACATCTAGGTAATGACCTGATAACAAAGGTACATATAAAGTATTGTAAAGGTCTGTACATAAATACTGACCATTGCCTGTAACAAATGTATAGGTAAAGGATTGTAAAGGTGGGTGACAGTCAGATGCTAAACTAGAAAAGAAAACTTTGAGTCCCAGAGTGGGTCTGACTGAACCCCAAAATATTTGTTCTCATAGCACAGTGATAACAAAGGCACCCCAAAACACACTCGTTCCTGTCCCAAGGTGAAAACAAAGGTACCCAAGAAGTTTTGTGAAGATCAATTCATAAATACGAGCTGTATAGAACTTGTGACAAAAAACTGATTGGACCTAATTTTGGTACAAAATGGCCACTGGCAGCCATCTTGAATTTTGGACCGTACCCAGAAACACTCATTCTCGTCCCAAGGTGATAACAAAGGTACCCAAGAAGTTTTGTGAAGATCGGTTCATAAATACAGCCTCTACCCTGAGCCGTATTGACATGTGTCCTCACATTGTGCAAGTAGCACTGAATAAGTCAAAGTTCATCTAATTTGCATAATTTCTGCACGAAAAAAAAAACCCTTAGAATATGTGATGTATTCCATGTTACTAAACATTCATACAAAAATTTATTCAAATCAGAACTTTCATACAGAAGTTCTGTACAAAAGACTGATTGCACTAATTTTGGTACAAAATGGCTGCTGGTGGCCATCTTGAATTTCGAACCACACCCAAAAACACTCGCTCTCATCCCACGGTGATAACAAAGGTACCCAACAAGGTTCGTAAAGATTGGTTCATAAATATGGCCTCTAGTCTGACTGTATAGAAGTTGTGTACAAAAAACTGATTAGACCTAATTTCGGTACAAAATGGCCACTGGCAGCCATCTTGAATTTTAGACCGCACCCAGAAACACTCGTTCTCATCCCAAGGTGATAACAAAGGTACCCAAGACATTTCGTGAAGATCAGTTCATAAATACAGACTCAAGTCTGAGCCGTATTGACATGTGTACTTAATGTGTGTAAGTCGCACTGAAATATCAAAGTTCATCTAATTTGCATAATTTCTGCACGAGAAAAAAACCCGTATTATATGTGATGTATCCCATGGTACTAAACATTCACACAAAAAATTATTCAAATCAGCGCTTTCATATGGAAGTTCTGTGCAAAAATCTGAATGCACCTAATTTTGTACAAAATGGCTGCCATCGGCCATCTTGAATTTCGGACCGGACCCAAAAACGCTCGTTCTCGTCCCACGGTGATACCAAAGGTACCCAAGAAGTTTCGTAAAGATCGGTTCATAAATACGGCCTCTAGCCCGAGCTGTATTGGCATTTGCACTTACAGTGCTGAAATTAACACCAAAAAACATCAAAATTAGTCTAATTTGCACAATTTACGCACGAGAAAAAAACCCGTATTATATGTGATGTACCCCATGGTACTAAACATTCATACAAAAAATTATTCAAATCAGAGCTTTCATATGGAAGTTCTGTACAAAAAACAGATTTCTGCATCATCGGTACAAAATGGCGGCTGGCAGCCATCTTGAATTTCGGACCGCACCCAAAAACACTCGTTCTCGTCCGACGGTCATAACAAAGGTACCCAAGAAGTTTCGTAAAGATCGGTTCATAAATACGACCTCTAGCCCGAGCCATAGCCAATTGTTGACGTACGGACAGATGGACAGACGGAGAGACAGACGACGGGCCATGACGATAGCTCAAATTTGACTTCGTCAAAGTTGAGCTAAAAATTAAGGAAGGCAAAAAACTAGCCCTCCTGGCCTTAGAAAATAATGATTAACATAAACAGCTTATTCCTAAAACCCACATGTTTTCAGATCTCTTTTGTTAGTGGTCTCTGTAAGACACTCACACTGCCCCTCCCACACCTGTGGGACTTGCAAAGTCCCGGAGGTGTGGGAGGGACAGTGTAGCCATCTCACAGAGACTACCTTGTTAGCAGCACGAAAAAAAATGTACAAAGTACACTTTTTACAAAGTCCACTAGGCAGAAGTAAAACTTAATTTTGCCACTTTTAGGAGTTTTAGCTTTTGTAAGCTTGAGGAGAGCTAATCGCTCCCCTGAGCGATGGCATTACATGTCGTTTAACTTGTATATCCCATAAAGGGGCGTCCAGAGAGATTAAGAATACACATTGTGGTTGTTTAACTTATTGAATGGTATCATTGACATCATTTTACATTAACAATTGCAGAAGATAATAAAATGCGGTTAACAGATCATCGCCAGCTACATGTCAACAATCATTTCAATCGATGTTCCAAGAGCCGTTGCCTTTGTAATCCGATTGCCCACAATTTGCAGACTGGTTGGGATGGCCGGGTCCGATCATTGGTTGAACACTAGTCATACTGGCCAAGCTTGATAATGAGCAAATTCTGAGAAAGAAAATCAGATCTAATAAATAACATGTTAAGAAGAGATACCTGATCAATCGTAAAGCACTTTCCTTCATGTTGGGGTCTTCTGAACTGGCACATTGGAACATGAATTTCAATATTTCTGGCCATGTCATGTTTCCTCCCTCATCTGCAAAAAAACATCCAAAAGGTTGGTTATGCCCACTCACTGAAACTTGGTCACCATAAATGGGAAGTCGTCATTCTGTGATTCAGTTAAATTAGAAATTCACACTATGATTATCTCCCTTGATATGCAATGCAATTTATTTATTTATTGGTGTTTAAGGTCACATATTTCTGCACAATGGCTAATCATGACCACGACAGTTTTACGGGTGGAGGAAGCCGGAGTACCCGGAGAGAACCACCGAGCAACGGCGAGTAACTGTCAGCTCCCCAACATACTAACTCCACACAAGCAGGGTTAGCATTGGTTGAAGATAGGTGCACCATCAACGTGCAGTATGCCTTAGTGCACAGCGTCACCGTGCCCCCACATGGGCAATGGGGGTGAAGTGTCTTGCCCAAGGACACAATGCGGTTGCCGCAGGCGTGATTCGAACCGAGGACCATGCAATACAATACAATACAATTTTTTGTGGTACTGGTCTTCTTGTCATGGGACTGGCAGGCCTGCTAATTATCTATTAATGCCAGCCTACACTAGTACTAGAGATACAGACTACATTGGAGATTTTGTTCTCAGCCAGTCAATGATTGGTCATCTAATCAGAATACTTTTTCAGCCCAGACCTTTGTGTGAGTAAATTTTACGGGTGAAAAAATGAAAGTGTCAATGACACTGTAGCTCAACTTGTCAAGACATGTACATGTATAGTATGTGACACAGCAGTGGCAAACATTTACGTAATGACCTGGTAACAAAGGTACATATAAAGTATTGTAACCGTCTGTACATAAATGCTGACCATAGCCTGTAACAAATATATAGGTAAAGTATTGTAAAGGTGGGTGACAGTCAGATGCTAAACTAGAAAAAAATCTTTGAGTCCCAGAGTGGGTCTGACTGAACCCCAAAATATTTGTTCTCATAGCACAGTGATAACCAAGGCACCCCAAAACACACTCATTCCTGTCCCAAGGTGAAAACAAAGGTACCCAAGAAGTTTCATGAAGATCAGTTCACAAATGCGAGCTGTATAGAAGTTGTGACAAAAAACTGATTGGACCTAATTTCGGTACAAAATGGCCACTGACAGCCATCTTGAATTTTGGACCGCACTCAGAAACACTCGTTCTCGTCCCAAGGTGATAACAAAGGTACCCAAGAAGTTTTGTGAAGATCGGTTGATAAATACAGCCTCTAGCCCGAGCCGTATTGACATGTGCACTTACAGTGTATAAGTAGCACTAAATAAATCAAAGTTCATCTAATTTGCATAATTTCTGCATGAGAAAAAAACCCGTATTATATGTGATGTAATCCATGTTACTAAACATTCATACAAAAATTTATTCAAATCAGAACTTTCATACAGAAGTTCTGTACAAAAGACTGATTGCACTAATTTTGGTACAAAATGGCTGCTGGTGGCCATCTTGAATTTCGGACCATACCCAAAAATACTCGTTCTCATCTCACGGTGATAACAAAGGTACCCACGAAGTTTCGTAAAGATCGGTTCATAAATACAGCCTCTAGCCTGAGCTGTATAGAAGTTGTGTACAAAAAAAACTGATTAGACCTAATTTTGGTACAAAATGGCCTGGCCACAGGCAGCCATCTTGAATTTTGGACCGCACTCAGAAACACTCGTTCTCGTCCCAAGGTGATAACAGAGGTACCCAAGAAGTTTCATGAAGATCGGTTGATAAATACAGCCTCTAGCCCGAGCCGTATTGACATGTGTACTTACTGTGTGTAAGTAGCACTGAAAAAATCAAAGTTCATCTAATTTGCATAATTTCTGCACGAGAAAAAAAACCCGTATTATATGTGATGTATCCCATGGTACTAAACATTCATTCAAAAAATTATTCAAATCAGAGCTTTCATGTGGAAGTTCTGCGCAAAAATCTGATTGCACCTAATTTTGAACAAAATGGCTGCCAGCGGCCATCTTGAATTTTGGACCGGACCCCAAAGCACTCGTTCTCGTCCCACGGTGATAACAAAGGTACCCAAGAAGTTTCGTAAAGATCAGTTCATAAATGCGGCCTCTAGCCCGAGCCTATTTTGGCATTTGCACTGACAGTGCTGAAAGTAACACTAAATAAATCAAAGTTAGTCTAATTTGCATAATTTAAGCACGAGAAAAAAACCCGTATGATATGTAATGTATCTCATGGTAGTAAACATTCATACAAAAAATTATTCAAATCAGAGCTTTCATATGGAAGTTCTGTACAAAAAACAGATTTCTGCATCGTCGGTACTAAATTGTGGCTGGCAGCTATCTTGAATTTCGGACTGCACCCAAAAACACTCGTTCTTGTCCCACAGAAATAACAAAGGTACCCAAGAAGTTTCGTAAAGATCGGTTCATAAATACGGCCTCTAGCCCGAGCCATAGCCAATTGTTGACGTACGGAGAGATGGACAGACAGGCCATGACAAAAGCTCAAATTTGGCTTTGCCAAAGTTGAGCTAAAAATTGCACTCGCAAATGAAGCCACAAGTGCAGATCGCACTTGCAAAATTACAAACATCATCAATTAAGTTTTGCATGTGTGGAATGTGTTAGACAAGGTTTCCAGTGTGTGGCATGATACTGATTAAATACAACTCTTTCAACTGAGAAATAAAGAAACAAGAGGTGTGCATTGGAGATACAAGCATTGAGTTGTGGCAATCGGAGAGCATTGCATGTCCATAACCCAAATTAGGGCAGTTCAGTTTTCGAATTCGCTTGAGATATTACTGCAAAAGACCTGTTTGACAAAGATTAGTCAAATCGGAGAAAGTTTGTTCCAGTTATTGCGCTGACGAACTCAAAATACATAAAAATTGACTAATTTAGGCCCATAACTCAGTAACAATATTCGGGCCAGGCCAGGTTTTGAACTCGCTTTAAATATTGCACAAGATCTGTATGGCAAATATTAGCCAAATCGGAGAACGTTTTTTCAAGTTATTGTGCTAACAGTGTGAGGATGCCAGCATGCTCGCTCGCACACACACTGACCGTTACCAAACCATAGGCCTCGGTTCTCAACACAACTCAATCAAAAATAATTTTAATCGGCTGACCGGTCCTCGGTTCGAATCCCATCTGCGGCAACCGCGTTGTGTCCTTGGGCAAGACACTTCATCTCCATTGCCCGCGTGGGGGCACGATGACGCCGTGTACTAAGGCGTACTGCACGTCAATGGTACGCATGTCTTCAACCAATCTAACCCTGCCTGTGCTGCAGTGCAGAGTTACGATGTTGGGGAGCTGGCAGCTGCTTGTCGTTACTCGGTGGTTCTCTTCAGGTACTCCGGCTTCCTCCACCCGTAAAACTGTCACGGTCATGATTAGCCATTGTGCATAAATATGTGACCTTGAACATCAATAAATAAATAAATAAATCGGCTGACCAGTTCTGAATGTAAACTTGACTATTTTGTTCTGAGTGTGATTTTTGCAATTACAGGCACTTATGGGTGCGGGCACAATAGCACCTGTTTCAAACGAAGGACTGCAGTCCAACAGTAACCTTCAGGGATGCGCTCAAGCCAGAAGGTTCCACACGGTACCAGCTGGTACTAAAATTGGGTGCCCAGAGCTCCAAATGACTTCAAACATCCTGTCTGGCACTTAACTTCAGAAAGTGGTATGCAAACGATATTTTCTCATGTTTTTCAAGAAATTAAGGTGTTCGAGGATGCTAATTTGTTTCCTTGTCAATTAAAACTATCTTGCACATTAAGTGATCTATTAGTTTTAGCCAGGCATCTTGCATAGTCTATAAACAATGCACGGCCCATAAAGATCTCTTTCATACCTTTAGATGGACAGAAACTCTCTACTTTATCCCTTCTATCTGATAACTTATTATGAAATTGGACAAAAATGCATAAAAGAACAAACTAAACTATCTGCCATGCCCTCTAATTTGGGAACATGGCTGTAATTTCAGAGCAGTGATTCCTACTGCGAGTTTGATGAAAGGCTGACAGGGGTTATTTTGGGTGTCTACAGAGGCCGAATATGGGACCCTAACCCAATGGCATTTTGGCATGATTTTTCCTAATTTAAACCCAAAATTTCCCAATCTCAGTCCTTATTTAGATAAAAAATTTACTTCTTCTTTAATTCTTGAAGGTCTAATTTTGACTTTCATCACTTTTTACTGCAACCAAAATAGGTGCCACAACAGGCAGTTTTTAGACACGTTTGCAAGTTACATCCGAGCAACCTTGTCAGTTGTTTCTAGGCAAGTCTTGGCTGCCTACATAGCCAGCCAAGACTTTTTTTGATACAACTGCAGGGGTTCCGCGACGGGAAAATTTTTGGGTCCGGTATTGGAAAAAAAATAAAATACAGACGCCAAAGGCGTCTGTTGCACGTGCCAAAGGCACGTGCAAATATAGGGAGCTTTGGGGGGGTTCTCCCCCCAAGAAAATTTTGATTTCTAGGTGCTCTCTGGTGGCCTCTGGGAGCATTTTTCTCACAAAAATGCTGAATAATTGAAGATGAAAACATGTATTTTTTTCCTCTGCAATACTCAAAATTTTTACAGAACATACAATACTACGACATTTGGTCCAATTTTTCATAAAAATACAAACGCAAAACAACACGAATCCACGAATTCTGACAGTGACGGCGCCACAGCGACTGCGACCTTGACTTCTTTTTTTACGCAACCCAATATGCTCCAACGTATATAATTGAAAATGCAGAACGAAACGAAATTTGTTTTCGTTTTAAAAGTTTAGTCAAACGAGCATTTTTTTTTCTAAATCGACCCTACTTTGTTGGGGAAAAGTCGTTTGGCAACAAGGTCGTATGGCACCACAGTCTATTCGCCCCATCGGTACTGGATTTGCAGCATCGGTGGTCGTTTCGGACCAGTATGATCATCTCATCATTATCAGTCAAACAGTTCGCTACCCGAATTCCGAATTGTCCTGTTGGACATCCTTTAATAATGTCGCTTAGGACCATACGGAATTCAGATTGCGAGTTGACAAACCATATCACTAGAGAGCGATTTTCAATCTATGAACCTTTTGGTTTGTATAAACGCGGAATCTACTGCTCCTCCTTTCAATTCTATCCACAAAACGTTCAAACATACCAACAGTAAACAGTTCACTGTTGATACGTTTGAAAGCTTTGTGGATAGAAAAGAGAATGGACACCACTGAGTTAACATCATCGAAACAGTTTGAAAATAAAGACTCCTAAGAGAACAGATCATATCGCTGGGCAGTGAGCGAGACCGCCTGCTCCCAGCAAAAGAAATTTAGCTAGTATGTCCCCACCCGTGGGCGACAAACGTAGAAAAATACTCCAGTTTAGTTTTAAACACCCATGAAACGTCCCAGTGATGGTAACCTTTAACAGCAAGGAGATGACTTCAACAGAAAGACTGGAGAGAATAGAACAGAACTCATTATAGGTAGCCCGCGAGACCGCGGCTATCCACCAAACTGTAAACGGAATGTTTTTCACTTACCAGTGGCGGATCTATAATTTCAGTTTAGTGGGGGCCCAGAGAACAAGGAATTCCGCCATTTTCCCGCGAACTACTAGTTCGTGGGAAAATGGCAGAATTCCTCGTTCTCTGGGCCCCCCTCCCCCCTAAACTGAAATTAGCCCAGCTCGAGTAGGGTGGGGATGGTGTAGCCACTGTATGACTGTGGTTATGGCAGGCGCATAGCCAGGAAAAAATTGGGGGGGGGGGGGGCGAGTTATATATGGGGGCATAGCTAACAGATGCCGCAGGCCTCTGTTCCGAGCACCGAAGGTACGAGGATTAAACGGGGGTCGGGAGGGGGTTCTCTCCCAGGAAAATTTTAAAATTCTAGACTCCAATGGCACGTTCTGGTGGGTTTTGAAAGTGAATATTTGTCT
This sequence comes from Pictodentalium vernedei, assembly GCA_031216915.1. NCBI lineage: Eukaryota > Metazoa > Mollusca > Scaphopoda > Dentaliida > Dentaliidae > Pictodentalium > Pictodentalium vernedei. The sequence goes on along the minus strand of CM062290.1, from coordinate 91,930,846 downwards.
ATTTCCCTCTTTCTCTCTTTCTACTGGTCAAAACATTTTTTTCGGGGGGGGGGGGGGGGGGGGGCACTAGGATTCCAGGGGTGGGGGATACGTGCTCCCCATGACTACGCGACTGGGTTGTGGAGTGCCTTCACAAAGTATCTTTGCGATATTTACTATTAAATGTACAAAAATTCTTCAGATATCATTTTTGGGGGGTAAAAATGAGGGGGGGGAGTGGGCCCCGGGCTCCCCCTCTAGATCCGCCTCTGTCACTGACTGCTAATAGCCTAACTAAACCAAGTGAAGAGTAGAACAAGTCAAATCTTTCACAATCGATATCAGCGAACAGCATTCTCTATATGTGTGCACATTTCTTGAAGATTTGGGGGGGGGGGGGGGGGGGGGGGGGGTAGATTCCCTTGAAATTCAATGGGTGCTTCCTCCAAGACTAGATAGAGGATAAAAATGTAAATAGCTCACCACTTAACACTTTACCTAACGAGTAGACAAAAACTGCCAAGCGCTATTATGAAAATAGCCATTTAATTTTTTTGATATTATGTACGTTCTACCAAAACATGGGTTGTGATCTCTCACTGGAATGCGCGTGTCGCGCTCGTTCCAGTGAGGTGTAGCAACCTTTATTTTTTTATGAAAAATGTTTTTCCGGTGTTGACTGCCAGTGCTACCGATAGCGTGTAAGGACTTACTACTATAGTTTATATGAACTTTGTTTCAAGTCGCCGCTAGTGGAGAAGGATTTGAAAGGCTTAGTGTCCTATCGGAATAATCCCGTGTAAATTGTTCTGTTGGCGGGGAGGGAGTGGGGCAGGGAATTCGAGCAACCCCTGGAGACCGCTGACAACTTGCCGTCACGAGAAAAATAGTGAGCACGTCCGACTATGACTCATATAAATATAGGATATCAATTTGGTTACCAAACTCGACATCTGATAGTATCAGATGTCAAGTTCGGTAATCAACTTGATGTCATCATAGGCTCCAAATTTGTTAATGCCTCTCATCCTCTGACCTCTGAAAGAGGGAGGGTCTGTTGAGGGACATCCAAAATGAGAAATGTGGCTGTGTGATTTCGGTGGAACAAAAGAATTTAAGGAAAGTTAGAAAACAACATCTCACTTGTGAATCTGCTAGGAACTTGCATGGGGGGGGGGGGGGGGGGGGGGGGGGGGGGGGGGGGGGGTACTTTTCTTTTTTAGAGAGAGAAACGGAGAGAAAGTCACGACATTATCCTGCTATGGAAACTTAAAGCACCCCTTTATCAATTAAAATGCCCCTCTAACATCGACTTAAGTCGTATTATTTAACTTTATTTATTTTCCAAAAGAACAGTCTTGAAAGAAGTCAAAATATTGTCTCCCCGAGAGTTCTCGTTACAAATTTGACTTCTCTCGGAGTCACGGTGTTCAAATTCAAAATTGGACTTTCCTCTTAGTTTCGGCGCCCGTTTTCCGTGACTGCACTTTAAGAAATTTGTCAAGAATTGTGTCATATTCAGAATCATTTAGATTTCACTCCTTTGTGTAGGACGCAATTCGTAGCAAATGTTCCAGATTGTCAGCTGTTAGACGCGTGCGAAGTTCATTTTTCATGTCATTCAGTAGGCTAATAAATCTTTCCACTTATGCTGTTGCGACAGGTGCCAGTGAAATGATTTTCAGCACTTTGGAACAATTCGGGAAGAGTCCATGTAGATCTTGTGCGTACATTTCCGAACAAAGCTTCTTAATGCTGTAGCGATTAGCTTCCAGTAGCTTTTTCTGTTTGGCCTCCTTTTCGACATGTGTATTTGTTGTCAAGGATGAAGCCTCACGCAAAATTCTGACCCTGTATTCAGTTTTTAGTCTAGAGACAAGTTTAATGAAACGTGGCCATTCACACAATAGCGCTGTTTTATCTATGTCAGATCCTACTTGAGTTGTGTGGCCCTGAAAGGTATCTTCACAACTAGTACCATAAATATCGGCTATGAATTTGATTTCGTGACTCCCATATGTCTGTTGCTTGGTCACTTCAGATGGCATGTTTCGGGGATCGAAAACGGAAAGTGCCGTCAAAAGTTCTGATCGTTCAAATGCATTATTGATTTCGGTCTTAAGGTCAGCAATGAATGGAAAGGCGCATTTTTGGATGAAATTTGTGCGCAAATATTCATCAGAGTTGCTTCCTGTGCCTGTCCTTAATCGCCTAGCCAATGCATGCCGTTCGATAGCCAATCCCAAAAATTCCTCCCTTCTGCAATAATGGGTTATCAAACAAGTGTCCGATTCCAGATGTTCTGGGAACTTTTCCAACTGTTCTGCGATTTTCGTAAGCTGGTCTATAGCATCCTCTGTAAATATCGGAATCGCGGTGAAATTCAGGTCCTGAGTTTGTAGGGACTCATTCAGTCGACCTGTGACTTTAAGAACGTCACACAAAAATAAAAGCCAGTGCACAAATTTTGCTTCCGACATGTGTAGCTTCAAACAAAGGGCTTCGGGGTCCTTTTTTTCCTGATAAATTGTATCTAATGCATCTAAAAATGATTCGTATCTGTCAAATATGCGTAGGCAACAGTCCCTGTGCGACAGCCATCGAGTTGTTGATGGCATAATAGTACCAAGAACTTTTACACCGACAGTTTCCTGGGCAGTTTTTAGGATTGAAAGTTTCTGGGGACTTTTGCGAAAGAGTTCCCATAGCGACATCAATGTGGTATCAACATATTTAAATCCCCCATATTTCGGAAGTAAATGAACAAATGTCAGGGCCAGTCTGTGACATCGACAGTTTATGTATATTGAAAACGGCGACAGATGCCTGATTCTACGCTGAAGTCCCGTCCTTTCCCCCGACATCGCGTTTGTACCGTCCAAAGCTACAAAACGAACTTGCTCAATATCAATTTGTTTTTCAGTCAAAGAATTGCAAATTACATCCGTCAAAGTCCCAGCGTCCATTTTCTGCAATTGCTTAACAGCTATTAATCTTTCTACGACTTTGTCACCTGAAATCCAGCGACCAAGGATAACAAATTGCTGAATATTTGCCGCGTCCGTACTTTCATCAGCTAAAAGAGTAAACAGTTTTTCCTGTTCCCATTCGAGGTGTTCTTGTTCTTGAATGTACCCCCCAATACATTTTAGCATTTCATCAATGGACTGATTTGACATATAAGATACGCCACATTGACTAAAACTCAAATCGCAGTCAAATGTTTCTTGAATGAAAAAAAGTAAGTCTTTGAGGTTGTAAATATGTGCCCATTTTTTGCCAATTACAAAAACAAGTGTTTTCAATATTTTTTTTAGTTTTTGACGGTTTTCACTCTTTGCCTTCCCGTGAGCCGAAACTATTTTCTCAGCAACTGACCCTATACTTTCGGACGTTCTATAGTTAGTATAAAACTCCAAATTTTTCTTATGTTCATTGGAAATTTCATGTTTTTGAAATTGCCGTGTAGGATGATCCCCTAACTCCACACCTATGTCAATCCAGTGATAGTTTGTTTTCCTTGAAAACATTGAACAATAACTGCACATCCAACCCGATTTTCGAAAATTAAATGTGGCCCAGGGATATGAATCTTGAAATGCTTTCATTTTCCTAATATTTACGTTAGGACATGCAAAATTTGGTGTTGATATTGTGAAATCAGACTGAGGACGCTCTAATGGACTTTCATGGGTTTTCGCAGAAATATGGCTAACATTGACAGTATCTGATCGCGATAAAGATGTTGATTCCGAACGTTCTCCGATGAAAGCAACTTCAGCAGACCGTTTTTCTGAAGTCGAACTACCAGAAAAATAACTACTTGTCACGGCTGGTACAAATTCATTTTCGTGTGAAGATTCAGCAACAGGCGTAGTTTCGACAGCTTTAAATTGATTATCTTGAATGGAGGACGGATGTTTAAAAAAATCATGGATTTTGTGCGACCCTTTAGCATCTGTCGATTTTAATTTCTTCACATAATGCCCCTCCTTATGTGACATATTAGTAATTTTCAACCGTACTGATCTGCTAAAGTAAAATACATTCACACACGCCGCAGGAAATGTCTTCAGGAGATATAAATAAAAAGAGCACCGATTGGCTGATATATTCGTCTATGGTGACGTGAGGTCACCACGATTTTGCCGAACTTTGGGAATATCTTGCGTTCTATAAATATCGGTAGTCGAAGTTACGATCCCGGCAAATAATAAACACATCCCTCTGCTTCTTTGAGGATTCAATAGTAATGCTGATACTAGCCTAGAGAATGACTTTTGTATACGATTTCAACTTTATTGAATACATTTAAGAAAAACGTATAGAGGAAAAAACTCAACTTCTGGGGGAAAAATTGCTGCTTGATTTTGGGGGAATGGGTCCGTTTACCGGACCGAAAAACTGCCCGGCGGAATGCCTGAACTGTAAAGCCACAGAATGTAGACTATCGCAAAAATATCTTCATCATTAATAGTATAAAAACAATTTAGTTCATCAAGATTACACAAACTGATCATTATTTCATGCAACTGTTTATTTTAAAATGTATCACATGTTCTATACATGTAGTAGCTTCTGTATTAAATGTTCTCAGTTCAATATGAAGGTAACATTTCTTATTCTTTGTGTGTTTCTTCTCCCAAACAAATTCCCAAGTGGAGCCTTCATGACGCGAAATTTCCCAATTGCATGGGCTCCGGACCCTTTCCCAAAGAGGGCAGAAGAATCCCTGGCTGGTCTTTTGGAACAATAAGTTCTCTTTTTTCATGTTCTCACATCCACATGTATCTAGTTTTTGCTAGTGAACAATATTTCTTTTGCAATAGGAGGTGTCACCCATAATAATGCACAAGCATACCAAAAATTATTTGAATCTCAGACACTGACAAGAGCAATGCGAAGCAGGGCAAATGCCCCTGAGGATGTCATAATGCCACGGTGGCCAAATTGAATTGGCTAGCCAGACCAAAATCAAAAGGAAGCATTGGCTTCTTATCCACAAGTAAACTCAAAAATTTTGATTTGATCAAATAAGTGGTTTTGAAATTCAACATGCAGTGAATACAATACTGAGGATGAGAAAAATTGTCTAAATTGAAAAAGGGCGATAACTCTGGGAAAAATTATTGGACGGAACCTGTTCCTTGTGCATATCCGTTTCCCCATGCGGGTCTATCAGCATACCAAAGAAGATGCAAATCCAACTAAGACCTTTGAAATTAAAATGCAAAACATTTGTACAGACGGGCGGACAGATGGAGGGCTTCACTAGATTCTCCCGCATCCTCCTTCAGAGGTCTGATGCACAACAAGGGAGGCAACTGAGTGATCTCCAACCTCTCACTCTTCACATGATGTCATGACTTATCCTTTTATGATGTCTCCACGTTAGCATTGCACACACAATTATATACTCAGCTATTCGACATGCATCATTTGTGCCTCCCTCTGTCTTAACAAGTACACACATAAATTTAGCCTACAGCGACATATTAAGACAGCCCATTGATAGATTAGGGTAAACAAAAAAGTGCTGATATTGTTTGAAACCGATCCTAACAATACAAGAATCAACAGTAGCCCTCATAAAAGATGTCAAGGACCAATGTGGCGAGCTGGATTAACTGTAGTTAATTACCACAAAAAATTCAACAAGAACTACACAATCTAATCACTAATATCATAACACAAAATGTATGTCCTACAATACATAGGACATAACACTGTATAACTCAGTGTGCAAAATGTGACGAGAACGTTGGTTACGTAAATTTAAATCTACATGAACGGATGACTGGTTTGCCAAAAGTTGCATCGTGAATGGTAAACTCTCAGTAACTTAAATAGTAGAGTGCTAATTTTTTTCTCAGTCTCAATATTTGTTCACACATTTTTGTCTTGTTACAATTTATGGGAGAGTGGCTATAGGCACTCTCCCATAAATTGTAACACTGCAAATCGATGGAAATCTAAATTTTATAGTAAATTTCCTTTCTTATTATACCTACCACAATTGTTTACTACAGGCTTGCACTACAGTGGAAGTCCCTAACTCGGATAAAATACTCTCTATTTTTGTCTTTCCCAAGCAATTTGGGAAAGAAAAGTGGTGCAAAAGCACCAAGAAAAAATAAGCCAAAACTGGGTCGAGTGCAACCGGCGTAGACCCAGTAGGGAACGCTCTCTCCCAAGTACAACTCCACGACTTCCGTTGCCAGTGCGCATATATCGTCGCTAAAGACTCATTCTTTTTGAATCTGTCAACGTTAAGAGTTATGTGAACAGCGTGGAGGAAAGATTCTTTACCCGTAAAGAAGACGGGAGGGCCTCCATGTAAACAACTGTGGTAGGCATAATAAGAAAGGAAATTTACTATAAAATTTAGATTTCTTATCAACCTACTCACAATTGTTTACTACAGGCTGAATAGACAATAGGCTGGAGGGAATAGCATAACCAACCCACACATAACCCCAGTGCACTGGAACCGTGAAGCAGAAGGAAGAGGTCCCGAGGCTTATCAACCATAACGTCGCAATCATTGGTAAAGGACAATGAAAGGAGACATATGGGCCTGTGTGACACACAGACAGAAAAAGGGCAGTAACAGCACAAGGCTGAAACTGACCTTCAAGAAGCCTAATGGCTAGGGCAAACAACAGCCTGAGCAGAAGAAAGAGGACCCAGAGCAAAAAGGTCCTCCGACTGCTCCTGCAACTGGCGCAGATAAAAGGAGGAAAAAGTAGAGGCATTTCTCCAGTAGGCTGCCTGCATAACATCCGACAACTTGACGGAGTTAGAATAAGCCCAAGAGGTGGATAGTGCCCGCACCTCGTGGGCAGATATACGATTGGTAATACAATTGCCAGCTGCTAATCGACCGTAAGCCGTACGAATAGCAAGACAAATCCATCGAGAAATGGATTGAGGAGAGATCTTCTGTCGACCCGGAATAAGAGACAGAAAAAAACGTTTCCTGCCTTTCCGTATGAAACGTGTCCGATCGAGATAAATGCGAATAGCACCGACCGGACAGAGCAAAGGGCGATTACCCTCAACAGAAGGAAGAGTCCTGATACAGATAGGAGGAGGAGTAGTATCTGGTAACTGATTCTTGGCCAAAATAGAGCAATCAGTGGTAAAAGTAACACTGTTGGGAGAGCTCCTAAAAAAGGCTGGGTCAACCGAGAGGGCGTGAAGCTCACTAACCCGTCTGGCTGAAGCAAACGCCATCAGAAAAGCTGTCTTATATGTGAGAAAATGCATATCCACCTGGGATAAAGGTTCGAACGGTGCCCCCCCTCCCCCTCAAGCAAAGCAGCACCCACGAAAGTTTCCATCGTGGGGTAAGCTGCAAAGTCCGAGGCCTTTTCAAAGAAAAATACCAAATAAGCTTGGAGAGGTAAGGATTAGTGCCGATATGACGCTTCCCCACATAAGAAAAAGTCTCTAAAAGCATGGACCTGTAACCCTTGATGGTAACAGGCTGGAGACCCCGAGAATCAAACAGATATACCAGAAACTCCGCAATCTGTGAAATTGAAGGATTGGCATAATCAACAGAGTGATCAGCACACCAACGACAGAAGACCTTCCATTTAGCTGCAAAAGCTAAACCAGTGGAGTGCCTCCTTGAAGAAGAAATGCACTCCACTGCTCGTCTCAAAAAACCTCTACGGATGAGACAGGACCTGACAAAAGATATGCGTGAAGGCACAATGAAGTCGGGTCGACGTGAAACCTCCTCGGGCGACCTTGACAAAGAAGGTCGGGACGTAGCGGGAGACGTGCCGGAACTGCCGCCATCAGCGAGCGGAGCTGATTGATCCACACCCGCTGAGGCGACAGGGGAGCGATCAGAATGATTCAACAACTGCAGGTTCGAATTTTGGCTAGAACCTGAGGCAGAATCGGAACCGGCGGGAAGGCGTAGCTGACTAGACCGTTCCAATCGAGTGACAGAGCGTCCACGGCAAAAGCCAGAGGATCTGGACACGGGGACACGAAAGTGTCCACCTGATGGTTCCAACGAGTCGCAAAGAGGTCGATGTGGGGACGTCCCCAGAGATCGCAAAGCGACTGGAACACTGCCCTGTGGAGCATCCACTCGGTGGAAATAACCCTGCCCTGTTGGGACAGGGAGTCGGCTAGGACGTTCAGACGACCAGGAATGTGACGAACAACCACTCCGGCGTGAACATCCTGAGCGAGCAGTAGAAGATCCCGAGCTAATTCGTACATCGGAACCGAGTGTGTGCCGCCCTGGTTCCGAATGTAAGCAACCACTGTCGAATTGTCGGACAGCAGAAGGACCTGGCGATTCGAAAGGTGAGGGATCCACTGCCTGAAACTCAGAAGAAGAGCAAGAAGCTCCTTCTGGTTGATGTGTAGAGCTGCTTGATCCTGGTCCCACATCCTGTGTAGGGAAAGACCGAGAGGATCCAACGTCGCACCCCATCCGAGATCGCTGGCATCTGCCGTCAGAACGCGATCGGACGTGGGTAAATCCAATGGAACACCCTGCATAATCCCCTGAACATCTGTCTAGGGAAGAAGGTGAGGATAAAGAGATTCCAGAAACGGAAGCACCTGATCCAGAGAATCTACATTCGGCCTCCAACGACTGAGCAGAAAGTGTTGGAGAGGTCTGACACGCAGCCGACCTAGAGGAATGAGATCCGTCACCGAACCGCAGAGACCGATCAACCGGAGAAAACTCCGAGCGGTCGCGGACGTGGACTGGGACAGAGTCAGAGCAAAAGCTGAGAGAATCACAGCCTTGGCCTGGGGAACCGCTACCAAATTGAATTGGGTTTGGAAAGCCATCCCCAGATGACAAAACGACTGAGAAGAGACCAGGTCCGACTTCTCCTCGTTGACTCTGAATCCTAGCGACGTGAGCAAGCTCAACAGAGTGGCGACATCCGACTCCAGTAAGGCAGCATTGGAATGCCTCTGGAGGATATCGTCCAGATATGCCGAAGTAGTCACCCTGGACCGTGTTCGATGGAACGCTATCACATGCGACATCAGTCTGGTGAAGAACCAAGGAGCCAGGTTGAGGCCGAAAGGCATGGCCTTGAACTGGTAAACTCGCCCCAGAAAAGCGAACCTGAGATACCTCCGTGACGCCCGATGCATCGGAACGTGGAAGTAAGCGTCTCGCAGGTCGATGCTGGCAGCGAAATCTCCCTGGTGAATTGATTGGCGGACAGACCTGAAAGTCTCCATGCTGAACTTTGGAGCAATGATAGACTGGTTCAGGATACTCAGATCGATAACCGGTCAGAGTCGGTCGTCCTTCTTCGGCACCAAGAACAGGCGGGAATAGAAACCTACTGACTGAATGTTCTTGACGACCTCGATCACCCCCTTTGCCAGGAGATTGCCAATCTCCGTGGACAAAAGGTCCCAACGTAAAACGTCTGAAGGAACTGTGGTTGGAAGAGGCACCCTTAACAGAGTGGGGTGCCGTGGGAAGGATATTCACAGCCCGGACCGAAAAACATCTAACACCCACGGATCGGATGTGATGGTGGCCCAATGGTCTGCGAACTCTGCTATCCTTCCTCCAACCTGGGATGAGTCGAGGTGAGGACCTTCATTTCGAGCCCCGACGAGGCCCGCGAGAGGAGAAACCACCTCCTCTACTAAATGAAGAATCCAGAGACTTCCCTCGATTCTGCCGACCTTTACCCTTACCCCTTGAGTAAGAAGTAGAGGCGGCGGCAGAAGGACCAGCCTTTTGCTTCACAGAGGAAGTAGAGAGAGTACTTGATAGGCTTGGAACGGCCCTTGCCTCCCCTTGAAGGCTGATCAAGCTGACGAAATAGCAGCTGATCTTTGGAATGACGTAGGACTTCATCCCGGACCGTCGACACGGAACCATGGAAAAGTTGCGGACCTGCCAAAGAAGCAGATTGAAGAGCAGCACGCTGCTCCTCGGGAAAGGATCGTCCTGTGTCCAGCACAGCCTCCCTTCGAACTAATTCCAGATTAGCCGTGTTACAGGCATGCGTGTGAGTAAGATGCATAAGCGCCTTGGACAGCACACGCAAAGGAGCCTGTACCCCGTCAAACTTATCTGGAGGCAGATCTGAGAGAGAAAGCATGCCAAGCATCTCTCTAGATAAGCCCAACGTGGACTCCAGAGTCGTCATTGGAATGACGGCAGACTTGGACTTGGAAAGCCCGAGGGAAGTGGAGTCCTGATCCCGAACCAGTCAAAGTCTGGCAGACTGTCGGATTGGCGGAATTGTAGGAACGATAACGCACAGGAGGCAAAAAGGTGTCAACCCTGGTGAAGAACGAAGTCTTCAGAGCCTTGGAATTCAGCTTGAAGTCCAATGCTGAAAAAGCTTCAACCACCTGTACCGACTGGCACGGTCGAAGGCGCCCAGAAGCAGGTTGCTCCATAGGCTGTAGGCGCGCGACCAATGATCGCGGCCTGGCTGACACTGTCGGTTGGTTAGTAGGTTTGAGATCAGGTAGAAACCCAAACACAAAGTCAAGAGCTGCCCCCAAGTCTGAAGACTGCTGGCCCTCGACATCAAGCATGTCGGACTCCTCCCCAGAGTTGGAAGACACATAGCCCATCGTGTGCAAACCAGCCGACGCCTCCCATGGTGTTGGGACACCAGGGGGATCAGAAACCGGCCTGTTTCCAATCCCGGGAGGCGGCGCCACATAGGAGGCGCCTGGAGACCACTCGCTGCCTCGCTGGAAGCAACAGGAAGGCTCTTTGATAGAACCTGAGTGAGTAAGGAGAGGGTCTCCCTAAGCTCACTGTCCGAACTGGCCGGTTCGACAGGGGAGCTAACCAGCCAAGTGGCTTCACCTCTGACCCTCTTAACCAGCGAAGGGTCACGATCCTCCAAAACACCCGACGCGGGACGACGGGCGGCAGCCAAAACATCTGAAGGCAGACGTGTATAGGGGTACGAGGCACCCTGAGGATCAATAAAGCGAGAACTCATGAGAGTCACCGCGGACCTCTGCGGGGCAGAAGGTCCAGGCTGCACAAAAGGCGTTGGTCCCCCAAAACTGATCGTGTGGCCAGAATGAGTGGACGGAAACGCCACGGAGTTCATAGTGTCTCCACTAAGAACAACCAAATCCAAAGACACAACTGTGGTGCTCGACGGGGTAGAGACCACAGAGGTGGGTTCGGCCGGCAGCCCCTTCCAACTTCGCCGAGTTGAAGTCAGGGAAGGCTGAGGCCGATATCCCACATCTACAGAACCAGCCATTCCTGCAGTCCCCTGCAGCGAAAAGCCGAGGCCGGCTGAAACTGATGACGAAGCAGACGGACCAGCAGTAGTAGTAGATACGTCGGGAGTCGTTGAGGCTGGTAGAAAAGTGGAGAGAGCACCCCTGCTCGGCTCCAAAGGAGGAGTCACAACCCTAGTGACAGCCTCAGGTGTCGACTGGAGGGGGACCGTAGTCCCAGAACCAGGCACCTCTTCACCAGAACACTCAACAGCTCCTGCAGTATCCACTACAGGAAAAGACTGCACATCTCCCACGGAGGAGGAATAACTCTCACCAGACAAGGTCGGCTCGGGAGCCCCTGAACGACCACGTTCTCCTTTCCCGCGGGAGCGGGAGGCACGGCCACAAGAACGAACGACACGGTTAACTGACGCCCAGAAAGTGGATGACCATGATCCACAGACACCACATGGCCGCTCGGCCGAACACCCATTACAGGAGGAACAAGAAGAATGTAAATCGTCCACATGCTTTGGCAGCAGACATTGCCCACAAGCAATTGTCCTGGGCATGATAGAGGTGAGAGGAGCAAAGAAGGTGAAATCAGAAAACAGAAGAACACCCCCAAAGAAGAGAGAAAGGTGACAGAAACAAAGACCCCAGACGGTCGACCGGGAACCACACAACAGGATGACTACTCTCAAAAGAAAGAAGAAAAACTGTAGGAGTGGTACCCCGCTGACACCTAACTCTAACACAATTAGAAAATTTAGCAAATTAAGCATTAACAATAATTGTGAAATATAATAAGGCCGAACCGCAAGGCACACGAAATTCGCGCGCGACTCGAGAGAGAACAATTAAAATACATTATGGATATATAATATTGAAGAGAATATAAAGAAAACTGTTCCTGAGAATACAAAGGATACTCTGATGCACTACGAATCAGGAATCATCAATCAACGAGCTGGATAAACACTGATAAGCATGCAGAACATCTCGACACAAGGCGGATGACAAAAAGAATGAGTCTTTAGTGACAGTATATGTGCACTAGCAACGGAAGTCGTGGTGTTGTACTTGGGAGAGAGCATCCCGTACTGGGTCTGCGCCGGTTGCACTCGACCCAGTTTTGGCGCTTTTGCACCACTTTATTTTCCAAAATTGCTTGGGAAAGACAAAAATAGAGAGTATTTTATCTGAGTTAGGGACTTCCACTGTAGTGCAAGCCTGTAGTAAACAATTGTGTGTAGGTTGATAAGAAATGAAGTAATTTTTTTTTCCAAGATAGTAAGAAGGGAATCCACAAAATATGAAGTCTTCAACTTGAGTTACCAGCAGTTCAGAATAAAGCCTGAATATTGGCTTCCAGCACTCTACCAGTTAACCAGCCTTTCTTGTGTCTGATAGATTTTTGCTTTGAGAGGCTATATATATTTCAATTCCTTGCAATGTATGAATACCTGTTAATGATAATAAAAGGCCGCTCGGCCACATGTCCCCAAAACAACAAGTCGAAAAAGGGGCATAACTCTAGTAAAAATGATCGGTCCGAACCCATATTCGAACTTGACCTGTATTATTACCTCAGAAAGTCACATACCATAATTCTTTCCGATCAAATAATCCTAACTGGAGTTATCAACCGGACACCGCAAATCTTGAAATTCCTAAGTCGAAAAAGGGGTATAACTCTAATAAAAATAATCTGGCCGAACCCATATTCGAACCTGACCTGTGGTTTGGGCTAAGAAGGCCCACATACCAAAATTGGTTCCAATCAAATGATCCAAACTGGAGTTATCATGGGGACACCAAGTGGGACGGATGCACAGATGGATGGACGGACGCATGCATGCATGCACGGGCACCGCTGATTTCTATAGTCCCCCAAACAATTTTTCGGGGGACAAAAAGCAGTTTTCCAAGACTGTTTACATAGCCAAGCATTTGGCTAGCCATTTCCATAGCACGTGAACAGTCAGTCAGTTAGTCATTTTTGAAGTTTTGTACACTGTAACCCCGACCAATGGGGTAGAACATTTACTGTCAATCAGTGACAAGCCGCGAAGGTGAGCCACAAGCTCCTCCTCTTCAAAATGAGCCACTCCAAGAGGAAGCCGTAGGTGAAACAAGTGTTTGAACACCGAGGTGGTATTAGTCCCCTACGGCGCTTTTGTGACATAAGGTGTTTTTGTCACAGAAGACACCAGAGTATATTAGCATCTTGGATTTTGAAAAAAAAATATTGAGCGTGCATAATCCCCTCACAACCCTTTATCCATGTACCATATATAAAAGGCGTAGCTTGAACCATGTTGGAGGGAGGGGTGGTAACATAAAATAGAGAAAAAAGCTTAAAAAACACAACAAAAATGGCCACCATTCTGCCATCTTGGATTTTGAAAAATAAATATTGACTGTGCATCATCCCCTCAGAACCATTTATCCATGTACCAATTATGAAAGGTGTAGCTTGAAGCATATTAGAGGGAGAGGTGGTAACATAAAAACAGACAGACAGACAGATGTTAGATTTTGAAAAAAAATATTCAGCGTGCATAATCCCCTCACAGCCCCTTTATCCATGTACCATATATGAAAAGTGCAGCTTGAACCATGTTGGAGGGAGCAGTGGTAACATAAAATAGAGAAAAAGGCTTAAAAACACAACAGAAATGGTTGCCATGGCGCCATCTTGAATTTTGGAAAAAAAATATTGAACGTGCAACATCCCATTACAACCCTCTATCCATGTGCCAGATATAAAAAGTGTAGCTTGAACCATGTTGGAGTGAGGGGTGGTAACATAAAATAGAGAAAAAAGCTTAAAAAACACAACAAAAATGGCCACCATTCTGTCATCTTGGATTTTTGAAAAAAAATTTTGAGCTTACATCATCCCCTCAGAACCATTTATCCATGTACCAAATATGAAAGGTGTAGCTTAAAGCATGTTGGAGGGAGAGGTGGTAACATAAAAAACAGACAGACAGACAGACAGACAGACAGATGGACAGACAGATGGACAGACAGACAGACGGACGGGGTGCAATCCTATAGTCCCCTTACGGTTCCCATAGGGGACTAATAAGAGACCACAGGAAATGTATAGAAGGGAGCAAGTTACAGTGTCCTTTTCATTTATGACAACATTAAGTTTGAAACTAGTTTGGTTAGTTAACTCATAACCCGTTGAGTATTTTTAAGATATTTTTCATCAGGCAGCCGATTTCAAATCGAACCGAATACCTACTTAGGATTCTACATTTTTGTAAGGCTTCAAGATTCGATTTGGATTTGAATCTTCTGTGAGATCTGATATGGTTCGAATCCATTGATGGGTATTCGAAATTTCAAATCCATGGCACAGTTTTGTTATAGTTATTACTACCATGTTTTATTGATGAATTCCCTCCAATACAGCTGTCAAAAACTAATATACGATTCTAATTTAATAACAGGTACAAGAACATTTTTGTTCGTCTTGATAGAATTGTAATCTGTACTTGTCGAGTCGGCAACTGTTATCTTTAAATCGACACAGAATTACAATATAATAATAAAATAAATGTGACTCACAATTAGAACTGTTGGAACTCACATGCCTTTATGCATTACTCAATTTATTTACATTAAAATTAAGTCATGGCACGATCATGTGCTCACACGCCATGACTATTAATTGAAAGCCCCATATAATGTGACTAACCCAAAATAAAAAGTTAAAATAGCGGAAATTTGTTCTCTTTTCGATACATGAGAGGTTGACAAAAAACATTCTGTAAAGAATGTTCAGCGCGATCGTGTTCTGTTTGCCGCATCAATATAATGGGAGCGAGAATGCACAGTTAAACTACTTATCATTTTGACGCAATGTGTTTCAGTCGGATTAATAATAATCATTGATTGCATAATACTCACATGCTTGTAAACGTACCATCTGATAATGATAAATTTTGTATTATTTACACTGGCACTCCCAATATTACATTCGCTTTTTTATTACCGTCACGAAAAATTGTGCAGTTCGCCGACTTTACTAGGTATTTACCACAATATCGGTTTCGATTTGGATTAAAATCTTCCTTAAGATTCGATTCAGTATTCAATTTGAGCTGAAAATTAGGATTTGCAGGGTCTAAATTGAATCTTGAAGCTTTGCAGAACCCTAATTTCAGGTAAAAAAACAAAAAGAGGAGAATAACGCTAAACCAGAAATTAATTAATCCTTTACCCAACGTAACAACCAAAACCGGCCAGCGCTACTCTAAAAAACCACGAATTCATTTTAATTATTTTGTCATTTTTTGTCTCAAAAACATAGGTTATGACCTCTCTTTGGAATGAGCTTGTCGAGCTCGTTCCAATGGGGGGGCCATAACCTATGTTTTTGAGACAAAAAAATTAAAAAAACTAGTTATTTTAGAATTTTGTTGCAAGAGTCGTCTGCTTTTTCATGTTATGTAAAGGGTTAACCATGGCCTTAGTTTGATACCATGACCAAGTCTGAAGTGACAGTACTGTCCAGCTCTTTTGCTTCACCAATTTTTCAAGTAGTTCAATATTCTTTGTAAAAAAATTTAATGGGAAATAACCTTTAGACTAATTCTTATTAGGAACTCGGAAACTCACCAATCATGTCCCTAGCCAACTCTGCAGTAGCATCACAAACTTTTCGTCTCACAGCTGCTACGGGTTCGGCCTGAATAGCAGCCATCAGTTGTTGTTTTATGCCTTCCTGAACATCTGGTGGTAGATTGGGCCATTGCTCATCAAAATCTGAAGTGAACACTTTCCGAAGCAAAACAGCAGCAAATGATCGAATCTGAAATAGAAAAATTTTACATTGAAGTACTGTTGCACCTTTCTACCTCAAAGTCAACAGAACCGAAGAGAGAGTCTGGAGTTTCAAAATCTGCTTCACATCACCAGGTTCCCACAAGGTGGGAGGGGTGGGAGGGGGGGGGGGGGGGCAGGTTTGGGTGGTAAAGAGTAGAGATTAAAATTGGTTAGTTTATCAATGAAAGTGTAGCTTAACTTGACTGTGTTGTGTTTTATTTATTTATTTATTTATTTATTTATTTATTTATTTATTGGTGTTTAAGGTCACATATTTCTGCACAATGGCTAACCATGACGACAGTTTTACGGGTGGAGGAAGCCTGAGTGCCGGAGAGAACCGAGCAACTATCAGCTCCCCAACATACTAACTCCACACAAGCAGGGTTAGCATTGGTTGAAGACAGGTGCACCATCAACGTGCAGTACGCCTTAGTACACAATGCAACCGTGCCCCCATATGGGCAATAGAGGTGAAGTGTCTTGCCCAAGGACACAATGTGGCTGCCGCAGGTGGAATTTGAACTGAAGACCTCTCAGATTGCAGCCTGCACCTCTACCTACTGAGTCAATGCACCCCCCCCCCCCCACCTTTCCCTAGTGTCTGATGAAAAGGATAATGTTCCAATGTTTATTAAAGGATTATGAGATAAGACAAGAATTGTGATAATTGAGAATATGTTAATTTTGTTCCCTAAAGGCAATGTTTTCAATAAGAATAATTTGAGTATAGACTGTACTACAGAATTAAGACCAGGGTTGATGTGGCCCTAACAGTTAACGTATGTCAACCAACGCTACCAAATTACAGTAAAATCATTCCAAAACGAGTCATCCTACCAAGTTACAATGAAATCCCTTCAAAAATATAACTCGCAGACTTTGCTAAAGGAATCTAGTTCACATGACAGTTCGATGGTCATGGTTGACTGATCATGACCAAAATAGGACAGTCTCATCTAGATATCCTACGAAGTTATCCTACCAAGTTACAATGGAATCCCTTCAAAAATACAAGAGGCCCCAGGGGGCCTGAGGGCGCTCACCTGACATGGTAGTCTAAATATCAAACCAGGGACTTGACTTGAATAAGCTGCATACGCCCCCTCCCAAGAAAAGCATATACCAACTAGATGAAGCGATTGTGCCCACACAATACACAGGATTTTCCTTCTATTTTCAGTTCCTGCACTTTTACGTCTCAAAATTGAGATAAACGCATAAAAAACAGATTTTTTTCCCAAACAAAATACATTCAGCCTAATTTTTTTTCTTCTTCTTAAAACGCATAAAAAACGATAAAACTAAATTTCCGGATTTTGGTCCAAAATTTTCTAAGTCCCACCCGGACCCCAAATTTTCGGTGTAAAAAAAAAAAAATTTTTTTGTCTTAAAATTGACAGAAACGCATAAAAAACAAACAAACAAAAAATTACGGATTTTGGTCCAAAATTTTCGAAGTCCCACCCGGACCCCAAATTTTCAGGGAAAAAAAAAAAATTTTTTTTTTTTTTGTCTTAAAATTGACGGAAACGCATAAAAAAAAAAAAAAAATTTTTTTTTCGGATTTTGGTCCAAAATTTCCAAAATTTTTCAAGTCCCACCCGGACCCCAAATTTTCAGGGGGAAAAATTTTTTTTTTTTTTTTTGTCTTAAAATTGTCCGAAACGCATAAAAAACCAAAAAAAAAATTTCGGATTTTGGTCCAAAATTTTCTAAGTCCCACCCGGACCCCAAATTTTCAGGGGAAAAAAAAAATTGTTTTTTTTTTGTCTTAAAATTGACCGAAACGCAGAAAAAACAAGAAAAAAAATTTCGGATTTTGGTCCAAAATTTCTAAGTCCGCAACGGGACCCCAAATTTTCAGCCTAAATATGAACCCAGGGATTTGGCTTCAACAAACTTGAATCTCACCCCCCTAAGGATGCTGCATACCAAATATCAAAAGATTCTTATTGGGAGATCTGAAGAAGAAGATTTTTCAAAAATACTCCTCATACTACACTAATTTAAACATTTGGGCTCCCATAGAGAGCCCAAATATCAACCCAGGCAATTGATTTCAATAAACGTGTGAAACAATCTTCCAAAGATGTTATATGTGAAATTTGAAAGCTTTTGGAGCAGTGGTTTCGGAGAAAAGTAGTCTTATGTTTTTCCCATTACCCACAGTGTTAAAAAATGCTGACTCAGCACTTTTTCGAAGTCCCCAAAAAGTACCCCATGATAAAACCGATGGCAATTTTTTTTGACCATTCCATTCTGTTCGTCCTAAGGAAGCTTCACAACAAATAAGAATTCTCAGTGCCGTGTAGTTTTGGAGATATGGGTGTTTTCATTTTTTTTCTATTTTCAGCTCCTGTGGTTCCCACAGGGCTATGGGGAAAAAAATTCTGCATAAATCAGGTACTTATGACCCAATAAGCACTCACGTAAAATTTGGTTCAAATCGGCCTCGTGGTTTGGAAAATAGAAATTTGGGGCGGGGCCAAAATTTTTGCCCCTCCTTTAACATCGTCAAATATAGCCCCTCCAACTTCTCCTGAACAAACTTGAGTCTACACCTCAAAAGGAAGCTGCATAAAAATATCAAGTCTCTGCTATTGCTGGTTCTTGAGAAGAAGATTTTTTAAGAATTGGAGCATTTTTGACCCACCCCTCTGCTCAATGTGAGGCGAAACCTAATTTGACAAAAAATCAAAATGCCCTTATATAACCCCCCACTCACATGAAATTTCATTAATATGCGGCCAGTGGTTTGGGAGAAAAAGGCCCAAACACCACCTTCAAGACGGACGACGGACGAAAAGTGATCAGAATAGCTCACCCTGACTTTGTCAGGTGAGCTAATGACTCGTAAACTTTGCTAAAGGAATCTAGTTCACATGACAGTTTAATGGTCATGGTTGACCGATCATGACCAAAATAGGACAGTCTCATCTAGATATCATACCAAGTTATCCTACCAAGTTACAATGGAATCCCTTCATAAAAACAACCTGCAAGTAGTGCTAAAGGAATCTAGGTCAAGTGACCAGGCGGCGGTAACGACTGACTGATCGTGGCCAAAATACAAGTCTCATCTAGACATTATACCAAGTTATCCTTCCTAGTTACAATGAAACTGCTTCATAAATACAAACTAGACTGTGCTAAACAAATCTAGGACATGCCTGTGCGGCTGTCATGGTTGACCGATCACGGCCAATCTAGACATTGTACAGAGTCATCCTACAAAGTTACAATAATATCCCTTCATAAATACGACCTGTAGACTGTGCTAAAGGTTTTAGAGCTTCAGGCCTGCATGGCTGTCACGGCTGACCGATAGCAACTAAAGGGGACATTCCCATCTAGACATTATACAGAGTCCCATCAAGTTACAATGAAATCCCTTCATAAATACAACCTGTAGACTGTATGAAAGGTTTTCGGGTTTCGGGCTCTCGCAGTCATCACAGTTGACCGATCACAACCAAATGGGGACATTCTCATCCAGACATTATATGAAGTTATCCTACCAAGTTACAATGAAATCCCTTCATAACTACAACGACCTGTAGACCGCTAAAGGTTTTTGGGCTCTCGCAGCCATCACGGTTGACTGATTATGACCAAAAGGGGGCATTCTCATCCAGACATTATGCATAGTCATCCTACCAAGTTACAATGAAATCCCTTCATAAATATGACCCGTTGACTGTGCTATAGGTTTCCGGACTCTCACAGCAGTCACAGTTGACCGATTGCGACCAAAAGGGGACGTTCTCATCTAGACATGACCAAGAACCTGCATATGAAATTTTGTGATGATCAGACAACAATTACGGGGTGCCTGTGCCAGAGAAAATGAGAACAGACTGACAGACGGCAATAGCTTATCTACACTTTGTCGAGTTAAGCTAAAATGAAAGTGTCAATGACACTGTAGCTCAGCTTGTCAAGACATGTACATGTATAGTATGTGACACAGCAATGACAAAGATCTAGGTAATGACCTGATAACAAAGGTACATATAAAGTATTGTAACGGTCTGTACATAAATACTGACCGTAGCCTGTAACAAATGTATAGGTAAAGTATTGTAAAGGTGGGTGACAGTCAGATGCTTAACTAGAAAAGAAATCTGAGTCCCAGAGTGGGTCTGACTGAACCCCAAAATATTTGTTCTCAAAGCACAATGATAACAAAGGCACCCCAAAACACACTCATTCCTGTCCCAAAGTGAAAACAAAGGTACCCAATAAGTTTCATGAAGATCAGTTCATAAATACGAGCTCTATAGAAGTTGTGACAAAAAACTAATTGGACCTAATTTCGGTACAAAATGGCCACTGGTAGGCATCTTGAATTTTCGACCGCACTCAGAAACACTCGTTCTCATCCCAAGGTGATAACAAAGGTACCCAAGAAGTTTCGTGAAGATCGGTTGATAAATACAGCCTACAGTGTATAAGTAGCACTAAATAAATCAAAATTCATCCAATTTGCATAATTTACGTACGAGAAAAAAACCCGTACTGTATGTGATGTATTCCATTTTACTAAACATTCATACAAAAATTTATTCAAATCAGAACTTACATACAGAAGTTCTGTACAAAAGACTGACTGCACTAATTTTGGTACAAAATGGCTGTGATGGCCATCTTGAATTTCGGACCACACCCAAAAACACTCGTTCTCATCCCACGGTGATAACAAAGGTACCCAAGAAGTTTCATAAAGATCGATTCATAAATACGGCCTCTAGCCTGAGCCGTATAGAAGTTGTGTACAAAAAACTGATTAGACCGAATTTCAGTACAAAATGGCTACTGGCAGCCATTTCGAATTTTGGACCGCACTCAGAAACACTCGTTCTCGTCCCAAGGTGATAACAGAGGTACCCAAGAAGTTTCGTGAAGATCGGTTGATAAATACAGCCTCTAGCCCGAGCCGTATTGACATGTGTATTTAATGTGTGTAAGTTGCACTGAAAAAATCAAAGTTCATCTAATTTGCATAATTTCTGCACGAGAGAAAAACCCGTATTATATGTGATGTATCCCATGGTACTAAACATTCACACAAAAAAATTTTCAAATCAGCGCTTTCATATGGAAGTTCTGTGCAAAAAACTGATTGCACCTAATTTTGAACAAAATGGCTGCCATCGGCCATCTTGAAATTCGGACCGCACCCAAAAACACTCGTTCTCGTCCCACGGTGATACCAAAGATACCCAAGAAGTTTCGTAAAGATCGGTTTATAAATACGGCCTCTAGCCCGAGCCGTATTGGCATTTGCACTTACAGTGCTGAAAGTAACACTAAATACATCAAAGTTAGTCTAATTTGCATAATTTACGTACGAGAAAAAAACCTGTATTATGTGATGTATCCCATGGTACTAAACATTCATACAAGAAATTATTCAAATCAGCGCTTTCATATGGAAGTTCGGTGCAAAAATATGATTTCACCTAATTTTGAACAAAATGGCTGCCATCGGCCAACTTGAATTTCGGATGGATCGGACCCCAAAACACCCGTTCTCGTCCCACGGTCATAACAAAGGTGCTCAAGAAGTTTCGTAAAGATCGGTTCATAAATATGGCCTCTAGCCCGAGCCGTATTGAATTGTTGACGGACAGATGGACAGATGGCCAGACGGACGACTGGCCATGGCATAAGCTCAAACTTGGCTTCGCCAAAGTTGAGCTAATTACCTCTAGACTGTTACCACTCTACTTATTTTCAAAATCAGACGGATCACAGAGGATGAAGTTGATCGCTCATGCTGGTTGTTTTGAAAATCAAAGGAGAACAACTAATGCACTCCTTGTAAAGCTTCAAGAGGAGAAATATAGTCAAGAAGCTATTAAATGAAAAGTGAATGCTTTAATTTTGGAATTTGCTTGAAAACAAGAGCAACGCAAAGCATGGCATATGCCACTGATGGTGTCATAATGCCATGGTGGCCATACTGAAATGACTAGCTGGACGAAAATCGAAAGGAAGCATTATCGAGTCATCCACAAGTAGCCCCCCTACATTGATTTGATCAAATAAGCAGTTCTTTAGTTATTGGATAGAAACCCAAAGTTAACGGATGGACGATGGACAACGGACATGATGAAAACAAAATGCCCCCGAGAGGGTCAGGGGCATAAGCTGAGGTTAAATGCTTTTTAAGAATATTATGGGCTGGTTTGGGTCATTACATTGGATAGAATGTGCAGGATTAGTCACATAAAGAGTGGATGTTATTTATAATTAGAAAGAAAAGACGGACCAACCCTGTGCATTTCACAGAGTTAGCTGGAAAGCTAGCATATACTGGCTAACCATTGGTATTGCACAGGGTTAGTTGGTAGGCTGTCATATCACACACTACATGAAAATATATATTATTACCACTTAAGTGGGCGTTCTCTAGTACATTAACAAAGTTTAATAGGGCATTATTAGAAGGTAATGCTCTACTTCAAAAAGTCACGTGACAGGTCGGGCCGTTAATGGATTAAATTTCTCATTAACAGCCAGACACGTCACATGACTTTTGTTCCTAGCTGTCACACACTCGGAAATGGAAACGGTATCCAGAAATGGTTTCAACTAGTAAACAATGTGATTTTTATTTAAATTATTAAATATGTAAAATCTCCAGCAAAGCTAGCCCCATAAGAACAAGCAGCTTTGGTCTGTATACATTTTAACCCTTTACCCAATGCAGACAATATCAAAATTTATTATTTTAAATAACATTGCTTCAATTTTTTCAAAATATGTCTAACAAAACCATATCATGTGACCTTCTCGTTGGTCGAGCTCGACGAGCTCGTTCCAACGATGGGTCACATGATATGGTTTTGTAGAAATGTTTTAATAAATAATACCGTTTCAACTGCTGAATTTGCATATTATGCAGGCGGATGCGTACGATTCGTTGGGTAAAGGGTTAAGCCTTTATTCATGACTTAAAAGCAGTGAATATCGGGTTTGTTTTAAGTTTTCGAATATCAATGCAATTGAAAGCGTACCGGTGTCGATCACATGATAATCATATGACACCAGTTTGTTCGGCAACAGACGATACACTATCATCTGTCAAAATTGAAAACGTTAAAAATGTCATGTAGGTAACTTTTTTCAGAATCCCAGTGGTAATAATAGTTATAACATGACTTTGTCGAGCCTTGTGGTTTATTAATGGCCCAACAGGTGTGAATAACAGCCCTTCAGCTTATTAACTGGTAGAGTGCTGGAAGCCCATATTTGGGCTTTATTCTGAAGTGTTGGTACCACATCTTAAAGGCTTCATATTCTGTGGATGTTCTATATATCATCCTTGAAGTGAAATTATTTAGTCTGTTAGGATTTGCCTTGTTACAATTTATGGGAGAGTGCCTTCTCCCATAAGTTTTAGCAAGGCAAAGATATGTGAACAAATTTTGATGACCAAAAATAATTCAGCACTCTACCAGTTAATGGCCCTCGACTTCGTCTCGGGCCTTTTATAAGCTGTTGGGCTGTTATTTGCACCTGTTGGGTCGTTAATAAACCACAATGCTTCCAAAGTAGTGTTATTGTTATTGTTATTTTGACTAAGGCTGCAACAACGTACAGGATATGTTGGTTACATGTTACATTGGGTGCAGAATTCAAGCAATTAACTCTTAAGCCCCCATATAGCCCCAAACCGCCACTTTTATATTGCATTGAAGCAGGTGCTCCCTTGTGTAATCTTTTTTATTACTCTTGTGTGTAGACTGAATTTTCCCTGGCAGTGGTTCTACATCACTGCTGGCTGCCTATATAGGCAGCCAGCAGTAATGTAGAACCACTGCCAAGTCATCAATAACTATGTAAGCAGAAAAAGGCCATAAATACTTTAAAATTAATCTGAGGACTTAAGGGTTAAAGAAAATACTAAAATCGGATTGACGAAATTTTTTTCAAAGTGAATTCTTAAAATGAAAACATATTTGATTTTCAATTAATAGCCTCTTTGTAGGGAATAATAGTCATTTAATGTTGATGGGGAAAACCCTATACCACAGGATTTTCTGTAATATCCATTCAGGACTGTTAAACCTTAACCTTTTGAAAACGTAAGACCGATTTTTAGGTCCAAGGCATAATTTTGTCCCATTTTTTCTATTTATGAGACGTCTATACACAGGGCATTGATGATAAAATAATAACTGCAGTCTGCAGCCAGATGCAGACTGCAGTTATTATTTTATCCTCCCTCTATTTTGATATTGGAATGACCCATCTCACTGCAAGTGTATACAAATAGCCCAAGAACATTAGGTTTCACTAGGGAAAAAAATCGGAGAAAGCTGATTTTTTCAGGGAATGTCGAGTACATGTCACTGAACGATTAGACAAAAGTCCTCTAAAATCCCAGTTGAGCTTTTTTTTCTACAGCCTTTTTTCGAAAACGCGTTTGAAAAAAATAAAAAAAAATCACACAAACTTTGTAACCTCGAATTGATCCAACTGTATTTTTTGTTTACGCGTATTTCAAGCTACATAATGTCTAATATACATTTACCTAGAGGAAAATGTGCATTCTGTGACAATTTCTGCGAAAAATTATTGAAAATTCACAAAAAAGTATCGGATTTACGCAAAAAATGACGATTTTCCTAACGGATTTGCCCAAAGGGTCGTAGTACAGAACGGGATGTTAGTTGGACAGACGATAAAAAATCCACCACCTTTTGAAGACTTTTATCATTGCTTACAAAATAGACATTATGGAAGACCCCCTCTGCTTCTGGCCGAGTTCCCCTTTTGGCATAAAATTCGTCAGCATGAAAACTCAACTATTTTCGGGCTTGGGACCAAACAGACACGTCTGTGTCTGGCAGCATTAGATCAATAAATAATATTTACAGAATGTACAAAAATCAATAAATAATATTTACAGAATGTACAAATCAATCAACATGGATTAAGTTACATTGACTATTATCAACGCTATATACAGAAATGACATGACCTATATACATATTATTCATCGAACTCAGAAATTTCCGACAGGACAGTGTTTCTGTGGTTGTTACAAGAATCCGAACTGCAATTACACAAACCTGAGCAAGAGAGTCCTGCCTTCTTACACCCACACCTTTTTGAACAAGCACTCTTGCAACCACAACTGATCAGATTCAGTAGGTTATCGGGGGCACATGGCTTTGTGGCTGCAGTCGGTACAAGAAGTCCATTGTCTAGCGACCACCCCCAATCCGTCGGAGGAAGCGAAGTGCCCAGCCATTGTTGGACCTGGAGATAACATCTGTAGACATGTTGTTGTGCAGCATCGCTGCTTGGTGGGAGTGAGGCTAGGTCGATGGGTTTATTCAGTTTAGATTTTGCTACATAACACTTGTAAGTGACATATCTATATTGGTCGAGAGAGGAAACAGTTTTACTCCCGTATAAGATCAGGAGAAGTTGTTCCCCGGCAGCGGCTACTGCACTTGGTGTACTGTCATCCGCCAAAATTGTGTTGACATACTGTTGTGAGTCGCTAGTAACATCGGAGACAATTGTACTGAATACTTTCTTCTTACCAACTCGAAAGAGTGCAGAAGTAGTGTCACAACCACTTATAGAATGTGCTACAAGGAGGTTGCTTCTATGGTCACCCATTTTGGTTGCTATTTCACTAACTGAAACTAGTAAGTTTGGGGTAATGGAATACATCATGTGAATATTACATCATGTGAACTCGAGAGGTAAGAATGACTAGCAAGTCTGTGTCTGTTCCCACAACGACAACATTGTTGTCATCTTGAGCGATGTCAAGTGCAGTTTCGGCTATCAGTACATCAGCATCAGCCTCGGCCTGCTTGGACTGAATATTGATAGCAGATAGCTCCTGCATTAGAAGATCGATCAGTTGGGTTTTGTTCTTGGCATTTGCAAGGAAATCGGATTGGGGTGTGGTGGCTGGTAACTCGGGTGAGATATTGATATCAATGGAATACCTGTCTTTGGATCTACGGGCTTGTTCCATGCCCTTTGTCGACATTGTACAAGCATAACCATCAAAAACAACCACGATGTTCGCCCCAAAATGTCTCACTAGATAATTGGAATATGATGTACATATGTCCTTATATGACGACTGTTTAGGCCATACAACTGCCCTCAATAAAAATCCACCATCTACAACAAACAGAGAATGTTCTGGGATTTTAGTTTGCTCGGAACCGTATGTTTTGAGGATCTTACCGAGCGTGCTTTTCTGTGTCTTCCTCATTCCATCAGAATCAAACAATGCTGGTGGTTTCGGGGCGAGTTCATATTTGAGATACTCTTCCATCTCTGCTTGTGACTGAATAACACATGTGATGCGGTTGAACAGAATTGTGGGGTCAATCACTACCTTACTTCCACGGACTTTGATGCTATTTGCCATCGATGCGAAAGACTTCACAGTGTCAACACGTCGTAGTTTGATGCTGTTGAACGTTTTGCTTACAACATTCGATACGCAACATTCACCAATTTTGCGACCTTGGTCACAGTTCACAGTTTCGTCGGCCACAAGCCCGGTCGCTATAGAGACTAATTGTAGTGGATCTCTATTCTGAAAGGGGGAATGCACTCTGAGCCAGTTCAATAATTTGGTGATATCATTGGCATCAGTCAATTGTGAACTTTGACGGAGATCCCGATGTTGTTCGCCATGACCAGTGTGAACATGAACAGAATTTTCGAGAACATTACATATCGGAAGGCAAAGAGGTAGTCCATGTACCCATTTTGCAACAGTGCTATCGGTTATTCCCCTGCCATGTGTGAGACCACCAGGGAGCTTGAACATTCTCATTAAACACTGCTCTATGGTCTGATCAGAATATATCCCGTCCCAGAATTTATCTGAGCGCCTTATGGTAAAGTAACCTTTCTCAGTGAACAACTTCAAATCATCCTGTTGCATTATTTCTGTTAGCTCATTCATCTGCTGCAAATAGAGATGAGAACTTTTTGCGTATGCAAAATGACCACCTGCGTGAAATACTGGAATCATATTGCGAACACAATATGTGTGGAGTTCCCAGTCGCCTGTGCGCTCTGCTCTCAAGAACAACTGGAGAAGACCTATCTGCTCGTAGTATTGTACCCAAAGCTTTCCTGTGCATCCTACGGACGCATTCTGGAGCAGTTCGTGTAATTTTGACAGTACAGTAGATGGTTGACACTTTCTTGATTGACAGCGTCAGCTGTTGTACAGTCACCTCTGGCAAGTCCACAGAATATTTCATTGACTTCTGTGCAGTCTATGTTATCTTGTGTTCGGCTTTCTTCAGACACAAGTTTTGTAATGGCAATTTGTGTTAGCAAATGGGCACGAACTGCTCTTGAATATGCATGACCACTGATCAAATGATGGATTGACCCACCAGCATAAACAGCCCCCCAAAGTTCATCCAAGCCGCTACCAGCCATGATCGAACCAATTGCCCCTAAATATGACATAATCATGTGGAAGACGCCGAGTCTAACGAAAACTTTTGTCAACTTATCTGACGAAGACACAATCTCCACTGCTTTGATATATACACATCAAGGGCGTGCACACATTACATGCCAATGCATCTTGAGTGTAGGCGAACACCACATTATGTGATTTAATCGAACATGGAAATTGAAACAGTGATGCTATAATACGGTATTTGAATGAGAAAAGTCGATGCCGTTTGAATTTGAGTTTAGGGGGTATGGTTAATATTTCACACGTTTCACCAGTTCATTATGGAATAAATGACTATTGTTATATATCATTATAAAGCCACTGCTTTTCTGCAATTTTTGATATATAATTTAACTCCCAAAGTAGTCGTAGATTTGATTTAATGGACGTTGTGTACCGTTGTGTGTATGAAAACAATAAATTTTTTTTCGTAATTTTGTACATTTTCGTGAATATTTCACCATTGAGTGTGAGGATTGGTACAAAGTTGGCATTTTCTGTTGGGGATATGTATTCTCAATATAATTCAGCACGATATTTATGATTCTCACCCTACTAAGGCGAATAAGAATGAGAAATATGGAGCTGGGTCGAATTTTTTTTTTAATTTTTTTTTTCATCAAAAAAACGCTATAACTAAAAAAGCTCAACTCGGATTCGCGGGGACTTTTCACACTTTATCCGCAATGTGTGTCCCGGAAACATATAAAAAAATCAGCTTTTTCCGATTTTTTTCCTTACTTTCTCATTTTTATGTCTAATGTGCCTGGACTAAAAGGCGATCCCATTCCAGGAAATAAGGGTTCAAAGGTTAAGGGCTTAATTCCTACTTTGATCACTTTTACTACAACAGAACAGGTGCACCAACATGCAGTATCAGGGTTAATTCACAAAGGTGCACGATCGCTCTCGCGCACCATCGCTCATGCAAAAATTGCCCAAGGTGTGCGAATAATCGCTCGCCTCTATTCTTGGGTGTGTTTTTATCCTTTGAGTTGCGTCAACAGAAACATTCAATTAAGTTTTGATGTCGGGAAATTTTTAAGAATCACTCACAATTTGAAGCGTTTAAGTACAATTCCAAACAATCCGTTGTTACGAACATGACACACAGTAGTTCGCTTATACATCCACACATGACACGCTAACAGTAAGAGGGCTGAACATTGACAACTTGCCCAGAGCTTACTCCAACCACAAAACGAACACGCATGTTCAGATAAAAAAAAACGGTGGTCATTCTGAGATCCAAGAAACGTTTTAATATTTCCTTCTTTTCTTTTTTTTTTATCAAAGACATGCGGAATGTTGCCCCGTTCCTTATTTTCTTTTATACACGTGACACCTGTCGCGCCAATTCACCAGTGACACGGACTAATGTGCCTGATTTGGAATTTACGCATCCATTCTCCACAATTTTAATAATCTGCCATTTAACCCTTAAGTCCTCAGATTAATTTTGAAGTATTTATGGCCTTTTTCTGCTTTCATAGTTATTGATGACTTGGCAGTGGTTCTACATCACTGCTGGCTGCCTATACTGGCAGCCAGCAGTGATGTAGAACCACTGCCAGGGAAAATTCAGTCTACACACAAGAGTAATAAAAAAGATTACACAAGGGAGCACCTGCTTCAATGCAATATAAAAGTGGCGGTTTGGGGCTATATGGGGGCTTAAGGGTTAAAATCCAGACCTAATTTTAGTGGGTTACATATATTTTCACCGTCAAAATTTCCATATGTGGTCATACATTCGTTTCAAAGGACGTTTGTCAGTTGAAGTTAAACATTGAAATCAACACTCTCAATCAAAATCACTCTCCTCACATTTTTCACTCTCGCAAACTTTATTTGAGGTGAGCGATTTTCTACTCACCTCCATTTTGCTCCCATTCATCACTGCCTTGGTGAAGGTGCACACATGGTGACATGGTGGTATTGTGTACTAAGGAGTACAGCACATTCATGATGCACTTACCTTCAACCAATGCTAACCTGATGTGTGTACAGTACAGTTGCTGTAGACTGGTCACTTTCCATGGGTGGGCAATATTTCCACAGAAGCAACAAGAGCTGGACTGTCGTCTGGTGCATACCCCCACATGGTGTACCACCTAGTGTGGGCATACCTATGACCGACAAATATTATAGAAAATAATAATTTACTTAAGTTATGAAAGTTATGAATCTTCTCGGACGGACTCACACATGATGGACGCACGGATGCACGGACACACAGATGGATGGATGGATTGACGGACGCATGTAATCCAGTATACCCCCATTTTCTTCGAAAGTGGGGGTATAATAATATTAGATTTCAAACAGTGAAGATAGGAATAAACGTTTAATCACAACCCAGTGCTTCATTAACTCTTAGAAGCCGGGGAATCAGAATGAATTTACTGAACATGACATACTGCGAAAAACTTACAGTAAAGCAGGTGCCTATTCAGGCAGACGACGCATGACTAGAAACACCTGCTCAGTGTTTAATTCTTCCCCAGCCCAAAGATAGCCGAACCGTCAGAACCAGATTATCTGCCATATTACATCACAGGCAAGAAAACTCGACACCCGGCTTCTAAGAGTTAAGTAAAATTTCACTGCTGATGATTTTTATTACCTGCCCACGTGGTTTACAATCAATCCACGGTGACTATACTGTAAGTTGGGAAGTCTAACAGTTGCCCACCTTTGTTGGTGGTTTTCTCTGGGTACTTCGGCTTCCTCCACCCACAAAAGTGTCTGGAACGAGGTGTCCCTGGCTTTGAAAGTGATGGGTTTTTTTTAAAACCCCAATAAATAAATAAAATAACATACAATCAAGAAACGGTCTCGCAGACAGTACTCAAATCACCTTGGCAGAGGTTTCTAGTTAAGTATTGACTGCCACTAGAGATCAATTCTACCCAACTACTGGGTATGTTGAAAAAAATTCTGGAAAAATATTCAGATCAAGATTTATGAAAAACGACTATTTTTTCATTTGATTTATTGTGTGAACACATCTTTCAGAATCGCTTAGTTTATAGAGAATTTTTCGAGATGGGTATCTGACGCTCTCCTTGTTTCCAAATTGGGTGGGCCAAAGAGGGAAAAGGCATATGCAGGGACCAGCCTAGGGGAAATTTTAGAGAGACTCCATGTCTCCCTCCAGAAAAAATAGGGAGACTGCAGAGTCATGTAGGGAGACTTCATAGGCAAGTGGGGAAAATTAAGAATATTCATGTACCACCCCCGCCGCCCCTTCATATTTTCAATTTGTGGTCCTCCATTAATGTCCCAATAATCCAGGTCCAGTTGTCTATGAGGCATCTGTGCCAGGTTAAAAAATCACAAAGTAATTATTGACTGAAAATCCTCCACTGCTACCCTCTCCTTCAGGACCCCCTCCCCTCTTCTTCATGCCATTCCCCCAGCACCCTCCTGTGGTTGCCTTTCACCAAAGACTACTAAGCTAATAATTTCTTAAGTCTGAAAGTGTGAACAGGACCAGATGTGAGAAGGTTGCTTGGGAGGTACTTTGTTAGTTAATAAACAAAATACATTCTGGGGGCCAGTATTTTGTAAAAGAAATGTCATTCCGCATCATTTTTATGGCATTCTGGTGTCATTCCGTTGTTTAGGAGGACCCTTTTTCAAAATCATCCACATGCACTCTTGTGTCCTGTACAAAGCTTTTCTTGTCATCACTAAAGCTTTTTTCATGTGTTTCAATTCCATTCGTGTTTTTGTGGGAATAGACGGCCCAACAGTTAACAGTCGTCAGCAAAACGAAATAAAAATACTGTGTTATAAAATACATCCGTTGTGTATGCATTTTCGGCATCCTAAGCGACGTAACCTACTTTCAAACTGAGTTATTTTGTTGAGTCGCGTAAGTCACCTATTTTCGTTTTGACATTTGAAGCTCCGACAGAAACGCAACAAAATAGAAATAAAAAAAATACGCCAAAAGAGACAATGGACAATTGATTGTCGTGTGATTTCATTAAATGGACGTTTATTTGACGAATTAAAATGCCCATTTATCACACTCAAGCACATTCGATTTTTGAAAATAATCGTTTTCATGCAAAGCTCGCATCACTCAGTTCAGCCTTTCCTCATTTTGGCCAATTTTTAGAGGGCGACTTGTAATCGCCCCGACTATTTTTCTAGGCGACTTTGGGCTTAGAAGAGCGACATAATCGCCCTAGTCGCCCTCACGGCTAGTCCCTGGGCATATGGCACCACAAAACTGATTGCTCACCGCAGAACTTAGAAAAATGGGCAATACCCCGAAAAACCAAACCAATTACGATATCATGGGGATACCGAAAAACGAAACCAAACCAATCATTGAATATCAAAACTGTCAGAATTTTTTAATTTTCCTACATTTGCTATTTATAAGGACTTGTTGATGCTTGATAGCAGTTGAAGGTTTCCTTTTCATAAAAGGGACTGGGCAATTGTCATGAATTCTCGCGAGACTACAAACTGTACATGTCCAGATGCTAAGCAGTGATTTCTAACCAAGTCTTGGCTGCCTTAACAGGCAGTCAAAACTTGTCTAGAAATCACTGCCAGATGATATGTCTATTGTCCACAGGACTTCCTAAAACAGCATTCGAAGGCAAATGCGCTGAGATCACTAATGCCTGAAATAGGACTTTAAAGTTTAAGGTGTGTCACTGTACTGCAGATATGATTTGTGTTGGCAAAAATTCCAAAGTTGATCTCACTGGCAGTGGCATTTGTAGCACTAAGGTAGAATGATCCAAGAACAACTTGTAATCAGGCCTGAAAATAAGCAGTCTGACATTTGCAGAATGAGGTCCCCAGAGGGTGAATTTGATGATGCAATCCCATTCAGTGGGCCAATTTATCCTCTGGGTACCTCTTTCTGTTTAGTTTTGAGACCCTGATTCAGATTGAGGTTCACAGAGGGTAAATTTAGTGATGTTACCCTGCTGTGTGGGGAAGCATCACTAAATTCACCCTCTGGGGTCCTCATTTTGCAGATGACAGTCTGCTTATTTTCTGGCTTGCTTGTAATGTGAATTCCCTTTTGGTGCTATCAGTAAACCTCAGTTATGTCAGACATTTATTTATTTATTATTCATTTATTGGTGTTTTAAGGTCACATACTTATGCACAATGGCTAATCATGACAGTGACAGTTTTACGGCTGGAGGAAGCCGGAGTACCCGGAGAGAACCACTGAGCAACTATCAGCTCCTCAACATTCTAACTCTGTTCAAGCTCTGCTCAAGCAGGGTAACAGCGGTTGAAGAAATGCGCACTATCGACATTCAGTAAACCTTAGTACATGGCATCATTGTGCCCCCATGTAGGCAACCGGGATAAAGTGTCTTGCCCAAGGACACAATGTGGATAGTCCCAGACGGGAAGTCATGTCAGATACTGAATCAGGGTTCTTACAGTTAAGGACCAAAAAAATTCAAGGACTTTTGAAGGACTTTTCATGGACATATCAGCATTTTCCAAGGTTGTTTTTTTAAAATGCACATTTGGAATATAACCATTTTCAGAAGACTTACCTATTTTAACCCTTTACCTAACATGAAAAGCAGACGACACCAGGGACCAGCCGTGAGGGCGACTAGAGCGATTATGTCGCCCTTCTAAACCCAGAGTCGCCTAGAAAAATAGTCGGGGCGATTACAAGTCGCCCTCTAAAAATTGGCCAAAATGAGGAACGGCTGAACTGAGTGATCCAAGGTTTACATAAAAACGATTACTTTCAAGAATCAAATGTGCTCGAGTGTGATAAATGGGCATTTTCGTTTGTCAAATGAACAACCATTTATTTGAAATCACACGACAATCAATTTCCATTGTCGCTTTTGGCAGATTTTTATTTCTATTTTGTTCTGTTTCAGTCGGAGCTTCAAGTGTCGAAACGATAGGTGACTTAAGCGACTCGACAAAATAACTCATTCTGAAAGTAGGTTACCTTGCTTAGGATGCCAAAAATGTATACACAACGGACGGTCTGCAGTCTCCCTGTTTTTTCTGGAGGGAGACGAATTCTCCCTAAAATTCCCCCCTAGGCTGGTCCCTGGACGACACTTGCAAAAAAATTCTTGAATTACTAATTTTTTGTCTCAAAAACATAGGTTATGACACTTCAATGGAACTAGCTCGATGAGCTCGTTCTAATGAGGGGTTTTAACCTATGTTTCCGAGACAAAAATAAAAAAAATAATTGAAATTAATTGGCCACTTTTTAGAATAGCAGTGGCCGGTTTTGGTCGTTACATTGGGTAAAGGGTTAAAAATGTCTTCTACCTCATCCTTCTTAATTCCAGAAAAGCAAGCGGTGCTTCTGAAATGCTCTGTAACAAAATTATGGTGCTTACAGAAGGACACCCAGCTAAATAATGCCTGAACTTTAACTCCTCATTTATCGATTATCCATTATTTATGTTCATTTTTTTCATTTTTCAACAAAAAACTAGAGACTCAAGAGAGCCTAAAAATCTCAAGTTGTCCTAAACTGTAAGGGTTATTGGTATGGAGAAAATGTAATCTGAATGAATCATATGACAGATTCGCCAGCAATTTTTTTGTCCAATTGTTTCCAACTGCTCAGAAGAAAGCCTCTTACCAAATACAAAATCTCTAGTCCGTGCAGATTGGGAAATATTGGACTTTTCAGTTTTGTTCTATTTTTAGAAAAATTTTGGGGGCATGAATGAAGTACTTAGGGTCAACTAATGCCACATATAAAATTTGGTTCAAATCGCTCCATTGGTTCTTGAAACAGAAATTTTCAGGGGAGCTCAAAAGTGAGCCCATCCCCTGGAGAGCCCAAATATGGACCTATTAACTTTCTTTGAACAACTTTCAATCTTGAACACCAGAGGAAGTTTCATACCAAATATCAAAGCATTCCCACTTGTGGTTCATGAGAAGAAGATTTTTAAAGAATTTCATCATATTTGGGCATAAGACACGCCCAAAAAGGGCGGAGACCCCATTTGAACAAAACTAAAACAGAATACCCCTAAGATGATGTGGCCCATATATGTTTCAATTATTTGGGCCATTGGTTTGTGAGAAGATTATTTTGCAAAAGCTAACGTACGATGGACGACGGACACCAAGGCAATAGCTTACACTGACTTTCAGTCAGGTGAGCTAAAAGGTGCAAAAGAGATGTTTCAATTGCCCACTATTACACAGGTAATAATGAAAAAGGCAAAATTCAAGGACTTTCAAGGAGTCTGATGGATTTTCAAGTACTTTTCAACTACATTTTCTGAATTTTCTAAATTCAAAGAGTAAGATTGAAATACAAGAACTTTTCAAGGATGTGCACACCCTGTGAGTATCGAACTGATACTGTGGTATGAAGTCCTAAAAAGACCAAAACCAATATCGAACTCAAAATTCCAATACCAGCCATCTCTACCAGAACCACAGACTAGTGAAAGTTTTCAACCTTCAACTCTGTTATGGCTTCATAATATGATCTATTCTTAGTAAAATGTGACCTCTCTAATCCTTACCTCAGTTGGTGTGACTTGGTTGGAAAGGGCAGGCAAAAGAAGTGAAACCTTGTTGGCAACTGGTACACCTTCGTATGTTTTCTGGAAACAAAAATTAAAATACACGTTAACTTTGAAAATATAAATAACCCTGAATAACCTGGGAATATTTTAATTTCAAAACTTGCTATTTCTAAACATATTGAAAAGGTGTATAACATTACAGTCCTGGAAATGAGACGGGTGAGAGTGCAATTGCATCAGCACTCATGATTTCTATTTTATGGGAGCTAAAAAATGTACACGTTGAAAAATATTGTGGAGCACTAATATACTGTGAGGGCATATAAATGATTGTTGTTTTGAGAAAGCAGCACAGTGTGGCCTGTGGCAAGTTACTGTCATAATTCTGCAATTCCTTATACATTTAACCCTTTGAACACTAGTGGTATCTGCCATGCCAGATCAATGGCAGCAATTAGAAGAGTCCATATTCATTATTTGGGATAGACCAATCAATATTTTCAACGTGCAGCCTCAGGGCTGCACGTTGAAAATACTGATTGGTCTACCCCACACATTTACTGAACAGCCATCCCATTTAATGATGTTATGACGTATACTACTCAAAGTTTGCTAAGCACCAAGTATATCCAATTACCTGTTTTACGTTTTAGTTGAAATATTGTAATGAAAAGTGTATTTATTTTTCATTTAATTATATCTTTAATGATTTAAGTACAGAAATTAAGATTTTAGTTGTGTTTGACATTATTTTTTAGCTTTTGAATATGATAACCATGGAAAATGGATATTATTGGTAAAAAAGGAAATGTTTCAATTTGCCAAAAACTTGCCGGAGCGAACTGGTGTGGGTTCAATATTGAGTATGAGACCCATTCCTGTTCAATTCAGCTTGACAATGCCTGAAATCTTGCCCAGGCTTTGGTAATCACCGAATGGTGCACACCAAGGGCTTCACCAACCTGACGATGGGTAACCCCTTTGTCCACCATCCCTACTTATTTATTTATTGGTGTTTAAGGTCACATACTTTTGCACAATGGCTAATCATGACCACAACATGGAGATAAAGTCAAGGTCAGTCAATCGTTTATATCCCATGTTGCCTATTTTAGAGGACTCGCACCCCAAGCATTAGTGACTGGGTCCTATTTTAGCGTGAAAAAGAGCTTGTTTACCACAGTAAACAAAAGCACTGCTTCACTTCCCGGGGTTCCCACGGGGGGCCACCATCCCTACAGCTGCTTCAGACAAATGTCTTCTTACATTTGCATTTGCCATATTCAATCATTAAATCACAAGGGTTTGTGTTGAAATGAAGATTGAATACCCTACACGTCATGTACATGTAGACAGTACACGAAAACATTATGAATATCGAGGGGTACATGCTTTCCATGACTGTCACAAAAGGTCTACCTGTCAAGAGAGCTAATGAAAACACTGTGGACCATCTCAATACATTCCTCAATCATATCCACCAAAAATATTGCAAATATGTCACACGCAAATTTCACAATTATGTGTCAAATATTTGGTGCTTAGCAAACTTTGAGTAGTAGATCATGTTCCTGTTTGGAAAAGTGGCCGCTTTTGTTCAAAGGGTTAAGGTTTCTGGTGTTTGGTGACAGTATTCCCTCGAAAATTCATATACTAACATTTTACAGGTGCAATTTACTCTCGTCTCTGATTTCGCGGAAGGTTAAAACTGCACCAGTCAATTTTATTCATTTCCAGCACTGATTTAACTCTTTACCCCAAACCACATGATATCAAAATTGATTATTCTGAATATAATTTTTCCAAAAAGTTTGAACAAAACCATATCAAGTGACCCCCTCAGTAGAAAAATCTTGGTGAGCTCGTTCCAGGGAAAGGTCACATGAATTCATTTTGTTACAATATTTTGAAAAAAATTTGTTCAACTGCTCAATCTGTGTATTACGAATGCTGTAATGGACGATTCGTAAGGTAGAGAGTTAATGAAAATTGCATAGCAGTTTTCAAATCTTAGTTTTCAAACAAAAATTGGCATAAAATGTACAGGTATGACCCAATAAATATGACTTAATGTCACTATGAAAACGGGGATGTTTTTTAATAGAATACAGCGTGTGTATGATAGATGGTCTGTCACTATCATACACACGCTGTATTCTATTAAAACATCCCTTTTTCCGTAACTTTTTCACAATACCTGAGCGTTTTTTAAGTCAGGAAAATGGTGCTTGCAAATTAGAAATGGCCCGCGCATTTTGCATTTTACAAAATCGTAAGGAATATACCCATCGAATGACAAACATTTTGACTTGTATAGAACGTTACCCACTGGAATGTCTTTATGTCCGTCGATCAAAATTCTTGACAACTGTTGATTCGTTGTAGGGTTACCTGGTGGCCAGTCAGGGTGCTCGCAAGGCCGGCTGAGCACCATTGACTGAATGCGCGTAGGAAATAAAAAAAATACAAAATCGTTTTAGGGAGTGTTTGTTTTATTTACTCTATCTATCCGAGGAAGAGATAAAACTGGGAGCCAAGTTGATCAACGTTTCCATGAGCACTTGTCATTGTGAACTTTGAACTTATGAACATTAATGACTGTTCAACGTCGATGATGATGTGGGTAAGACGCCCCCTGTCACTTGTGGTACCAGTTTAAAAAAAGATGACAAATAGCGATCTAAAACTGAATTTTTTTTCTCATCACTTCAAATATTTTTTCACATATATAATCCCAGAAATTAAAAATGAATTCAAATACACATGATATTTATATCTCAACCCTCTAAGATGGTGTATCCCTGCATCATATGAGGTGCAGTTGTGAGGTATCTCAGGTATGTGCATACACATGATGGCGAAACAGAAACAAAGATAAAGAGAAGACCCAGGGAGCGCGGTGGCTCAGTGGTAGAATGTTGTACTTCTATGCTGGAGGTCGCGAGTTCAATCCCGGTCAGGGATGATGTGCGTTGTGTTCTTGGGCAAGGCACTTTACCCAGTTGCCAACATGGGGACATGATGACACCGTGTACTAAGGCATAGTGCACGTCGATGGTGCACGTCTTCAACCACTGTAATCCTGCTTGGGCGCAGCTTGAACAGAGAATGTTGAGAAGCTGACAGTTGCTCGTCGTTGCTCGGTGGTTCTCTCCGGGTACACCGGCTTCCTTCAACCATAAAACTGTCACAGTCACGATTAGCCAAAGTGCATAAGTATGTGACCTTAAACCCCAGTAAATAATAATAAGAGAAGACCCCCACAGCAATAATCCTTTAATAATGCCCACTTACGTGAACATTAATAACTAGAAACAAAAACATCCCACTCGGCATATCTGTTAACACTAAAAATACAATAGCCCATAAAAACCACCCAACGGAGAACAAAACACAGTGTACGACATGCCCACACCCATAAGGCATAACAGCTACATTAATTAATATTCATGAACAAATGAAACAGCAGTGATGAAGTGTGGAATATTTTTTTGAAGAAAAGGTCATGGTACTTAATTATTTGTCCATATCTTGTGATTTTAAATCAAACTAATAAAATAACACTGCATGTTTACAAATAAAATACAGGTGTTCGAAGCGTGAAATCTTACAAATATTTTCTGTGAAAACCTCAAAATATTCACTCATTTGCAAGGAAATGGAGGTTTTTTGATCCTGGAATTTAAAATCTTCTGCTATGGGCCGAATCATGATCTTCCTATGGTTCAGCGACTACCCTTCATGCCCCCCCCCCCCTTTTATCCAGAGACCGCATGTTGGCATGCCTGTTCTGTTGTAGAAAAAAATCTATCAAAGATGACATTTTTCCCCTAGGGGATAATAGATATTCTGAGGCCCCAGTAAAGCCCTTACAAGCCAGTCAGAAAATAAGCAGACTATCATCTGCAAAATGAGGTCCTCAGAGGGTGAATTTGGTGATGTTACCCTGCACAGCAGGGTAGCATCACTAAACTTACCCTCTGTGAACCTCATTCTGAAACAAGGTCTCAAACTTAAACAGAAAGAGGTACCCAGAGGATAAATTTGCCCACTGTATGGCATAGCATCAGCAAATTCACCCTATGGGGACCTCATTCTGCAAATGACAAGATTGTTTATTTCAGGCTTACATGACAGCCTCATTTTTTGACAAAGCGGAAACACTGCCAGTGATGGGGAGGGGATGCCTATGCCCATCAACAATTCTGACTATTCTCGCAATAAAACACAAATTTTTTATTTGAAGTGCTTCGTCTCTTCAACTTCTCAAAACCATTTTTCTCGCACAGAAATTCCAAAACAAGCTATAGAAATGTTATAGTCTGTTTTGTATCTGGTCACCCGATTATCCCTGTCCTGTCGAGACTAGTGCAGATAGTGATGAACCGATAATAGGAATTGGCAATCAGAACCGGCCGGTTATGGGCACAACTGGCAGTTAAAAACCAGAAGCTTCTGGTTATTCTATATTTAACACTGACTATTAAAAATCCCTTTGATATCTGGCCATTTCAATAAAGTTTCCCCAAATGTGTGTACTGCATAGCAGAAAATTTAGGGATTTGTAGAGCAGAGATATTACAGAATTTACCAACTGCAATCGGTACGAGATTGCCACCATTTCCCGCAGATTGTCAAGTTCATGTAAACACTGGAGAAACACATCAAGGGAGGTAACAAGGTGAAAAAAG
The DNA here is from genome assembly GCA_031216915.1 of Pictodentalium vernedei. Lineage (NCBI taxonomy): Eukaryota > Metazoa > Mollusca > Scaphopoda > Dentaliida > Dentaliidae > Pictodentalium > Pictodentalium vernedei. The sequence continues at coordinate 91,891,115 of CM062290.1, read as the reverse complement.
AACACTGAATAATATATTCTGACATACGTGTAAACCATGCGTCATACGACTTCACAACACACATTAACATCAAAATTATTATTCATATAAGACACAAAGTATGTGGGCTACGTATATTCCTGGTTAATACAGCCAAGTGTATTGTATTCTTACACAAAACCGTATTAACACTATTTACCGGAATAAAACACAATCTTCACGAGAACAATATCATATGATTGTATCGTTAACAACGATCTTTTCCCCACACCCCAACCAAAATGCAAATATTATTTTGGCTAATATTGCCCAGCACTAAATATGCATGCTCTGAGAACTTATGTGGTATTAAGCTTTTGTAATTGATGATTTATCAACGAAAATCTGTAGTATAACAGGCACCAACAGGTTTTCTTCTGTGTATTATTTCAACCATCAGAATCGGCATAATCGGTAATCAGTTGATAGCAAGTTTTGATAATCGGTTCATCACTAAGTGCAGAAAAAGCTTGTTAGATTGTGAGCTATATAAAGCATTGGAATGAAGAATTGAATGCTATATGGTGATACATTTCATTATTTAAGTTTCGTTAGTAGCTAAATAGCAACTTTAAGAAATATTAAACACCAACAACACTGGACAATGTTTATTCAAAAAGAATCAAGGCTTTACTCTGAACTGTTTTATTTCGGTGCTACTGAACACTGAACACAAATAAAATTATGGAGTTAGTTTGGGGAACAAATATGATTTGAAAGAAAAACAGTTTCAACCAGATCCATGATTCTATTGACGGGGAGTTTTTTTCAACTACTCGATTATTGAGTTTGGTGTTTAGATGTAGTAGCCTTCACGAACACTGAACACAAGAATCTAACCACACCGATAGTTGAAAGAAAAAAGTAAAATCACCTCAAGTAAACAGATCCACTTTTTGATATTTGTACCCAAAACTACCAATATATCCACTTTATTTGACTACATGTAATTATCCCATAATTTTATTTGTGTTTGGTGTTTAGTAGCATCGAAATAAAACAGTTTTTACCTGAAGACAATTGGGGCAGTATCATAAACGAATGCCGGGTATTATTACAGGTATGAAATAGATGACAAAACTACATTAATATGCATATGACTACAAACTTTATTCTCAAATGCGAACAAACAGAATTTAAAAAAACAAGAAAAATGTTACAAAGGAAACACATGCCCCCCCCCCCCCCCACCTTGACCTTACAGACCTGGCTGTGATGTGTGACACATCCACCCGTTGTCCTTTATAATTGAGCGAAGTTAGATGATTGAGGCCCTAATAGTTTTGGAGTTCTGCTTGAGACACGATTTGTGACCCTGAACATATGAAGGTCAATTGTGACCTTCACCTTGCAGATGTGGCGGAAACTATTATACGTGACACACCTTCTGACTGTCCTTAACATTTGTAAAAAGTTTAACAATTGTACTATGATTCGTTTCTGAGTTATGGCTGAGACACGAATATTGACCGATTTTTAGTGTGACCTTGAAATGTGACCTTGACCTTGAAGGTACGAACCCGGCTATGGTGTGTGACACATCCACCCATGGTCCTTTATAATTGTGTGAAGTTTGATGACTGTGGCCCTAACAGTTTTCAAGTTATTGGCTCGGACACACACACACGCACACTTCAATCACTATTTGCCACCCGACCTAAGTCAGGGGGGCATAAAAACGTAAGCAATAACAAGAGGCTTTGTAACAATGATGTTAAGCACTGATTAAGCATTTGAACACAATATTACATGTAGACAGCATCATGATTACTATATTAATGTGATACAAATTAATGCAAGAATCTATCTGGCCCAAATCCTCTTGCATTTGGCACACAAATACATGTAACCTGTTTCGATATGATATGGCCGAAACAGTGTGCACGTTGGCTCAGAGGTAGACCGTTGAACTTCTATGCTAGAGGTCCCGAGTTCGATCCCCGTCCGAGACAATCCACGTTGTGTCATTGAGCAAGGCACTTTATCCCGGTTGCCTACATGGGGGCACGATGATGCCGTGTACTAAGGCATGCTGCACGTCGATGGTTGGCTCACATGTCTTTAATCACTGTAACCCTGCTTGAGCGGTGCTTGAACAGACGTTAGAATGTTGAGCTGACAGTTGCTCGTCGCTGCTCGGTGGTTCTCTCTGGGTACTCCAGCTTCCTCCACCCGTAAAACTGTCACTGTCACGATTAGCCATTGTGCATAAGTATGTGACCTTAAACCCCAATAAATAAAAATGGACGAAACAGCTTGTTCTAATAAGATTAATTATTTGTCCTGTTACAGTTTGTTACAAAGTACATGCTGGCATTCTCCAATATCAAAACACTGTGATATCAATATTTGTTCAATTGCTGAGCAAACAGCAAGCTGGGGCATACCCAGTGGATTGGGTGTAGACCCATGGCAGTGACAGCACTCTATCAGTTAACCCTTTACCCAACGTAACGGCCAAAACCGGCCAGCGCTATTCTCAAAAATCGCCAATTATTTTTTATTATTCTTTCATTTTTTGTCTCAAAAACATAGGTTATGACCCCTCATTGGAACGAGCTCGTCGAGCTCGTTCCAATGAGGGGTCATAACCTATGTTTCTGAGACAAAAAATGAAAAAAATTAGTTATTCAATCATTTTTTTCGCAAGTGTCGTCTGCTCTTCATGTTAGGTAAAAATCCTTTGAAGCATGTGCAAACTACCAGCTGCTGCAGCGCTGAGCCACATACAATGAGTGATCACATACATGTAAATGGTATTTTTCCCCATCAAAACCGCAAAAAACTATGATGGTGCAATGCACTCTCAAATCAGTTGGATTCATTTATTGGTGGGTTTTTTTTTGGTCACATATTTCTGCACAATGGCTAAAAAAAACTAAAGTAACAGTTTTACAGGTGGAGGAAGCCAGAGTACCTGAAGAGAACCACCGAACAATTGCAAGCAACTGTCATCTCCCCAACATACGGTTGAAACTAGAAGTCCTGTCATGAAAAGCGTGCAAATAGCGCGTTGATATGCGCATTAATCTGCGCGTTATAACCACAGTAAGACTATCATATGTCCCAGGCACAAGCAATGTTTCCGCCAATAGACCTCCACTAACCCAGAGGTCTATTGGCTGAAACATTGCTTGTGCTTGCTATGCGTAACCACAAGAATCTGCCGTGCTTTGGATGCCATTCGATATGGAAACTGCATGCAATTCCTACGCACAATTAAGCCAAGGTAAGCGCACAGTTCGTGACAGGACTTCTAGTTTTAACTGTACTAACTCCACACAAGCAGGGTTAGCATTGATTGAAGACAGGTGCACCATCGACCTGCAGTATGCCTTAGTACACAGTGCCACCATGCCCTCACGTGGGCAATGGGGGCTTAGTGTTTTGCATAAGGACAAAACGAGGTTGCCACTGCTGGGGTTCGAACCGAGGACCTCTCGGCTAGCAGCCTGCTCCTCTACCTAGTGAGCCACCGCATCCCCGAAATCAGTTGGGATTAAAAATTAACCCAAATCAGCTGGGTTGAGTAAATATGAACCCAATTGGGTGCATATTCACTTAACTCAGCTGATTGGAGTTAATTCTGAACCCAAGTGAATTTAGAGTCTAGACCCATGGCAGTAACATCACTCTACCAGTTAAAAATATCCTTTGAAGCATGTTCAATCTACAAGCTGCTGGAGTGCCAAGCTGCCAGGGCTTATATTTCGACGAAAATCCAAGAATCGATTCACGCAAAGATTCGCACAACAAAACCAGCGAGAATCCATGTAGACTCTTGCTGCACCTCTGCTAGGATTCTCGTGAAATGAATTGAGTCAATTTACCCCTTTACCTATCATAACGTAGCAAATTAAACCAATACAAGGCTAATATGATCCGAAATATACTGACACTTTGTCAATAAAATTGCACAAATATGGCTGCCATTGGAACCAGCTCAATGAGCCGGTTCCAATGACATCCATATTTGTAAAGTTTTATTGGTAAATATTGTGGGTTTTTTTTTAAATATCATCAAATTCAGTTTATGTTTTAAAAATTAAAAAAGCTCTATTGGGTAATGGGTTAACCTGTGTTATCTGCATACAAGAGGGATTCAACCATGGTGGTCCCCATGGGGATCCTTGGACACTCTTAGCAGGGATGGATTCTAGCAAATAATTTCTCGAGAATCCAAATGGATTCTCCCAAATTTAGATGAAATATAAGCCCTGCGAGCCACATACACTGAGTGATCACAAAGGTGGTATTTTTCCCCATCAAAACAGCAAAAAACCGGGATGATGCGAAACTCCATAAAATAATCTGAAATTAACCTTCCCCTAATGTAACAGAAAAACTGACCAATGCTGTTCACAAAAATTACCATTCAATTTTCATTATTTTTTCATTTGCTGTCTCAAAAAAACATATCTTATAACCCCAACGAGGGTTCATAAGCTATGTTTTTGATGCAAAAAATGAAAAAAAAACTTAGTTAATTAAAAATTGTTTGCAAGTGTCGTCTGCCTTTCGTATTAATTACATGTAAAGGGAAGTTGTTCTTTTCTGAACAGTATTCTATTTTGTTTTGGACAATGAAAGTTATGGTGAACATTCCAGTGGCAAAATGCCACTTATATTAAACACTGTACCAATTTTTAAGAAAATGTAACATGAAAAACTGTCTAAGTTTTTCACCTGTTCTTTCCACAAATTTATTTCCGATGAACCTTGTTCGCACGGGATTGCTTCAAAGACACACAAATGAATCGCCTCAATGCTAAAGGGATTAAGTTGTCCTTTTTGGGTTAAAGATCCATAAACTTTACCCCGCATATTCCTCTGAAACATCTCACCTATTGTAAATATTTGCCAACCAACGCATTGGTCAAATCAGCCCAAGACATTTTACTTTCTTTTATTGCCACTGAAACGGTGTCAGGGTTAATCTTGTAGCCATCTGCAGCCATAACTTGCGATTTTCCTTTGGCTTCACACATTGCAGTTCTAATCGTCTCTTCATTCAATGAAGATGGGAGATCACATAAAAAAAGTCTCCAAAAAGTTCATGTTTGTCATTTTGTATTTTTCTAAGTGGCAAATAGTTACTGGAGGCTTTGATGTTGTTTTTTTTTTCAAACTGTCCACCACCTTTTGCAAATTTTCAATTTGCGATTTTTGCTGTTCTATTTTCAGAGCTTGAGACTGAACCACAGTTATCACTTTGTCTAACTTATCATTAATAGAATTCACAGATTCAATATTCTTTTCTATTCTGTCAACTTGCTAAGCTAAGGATGTAGTGGTAAATGTACTCAAACCATAATCTTTGAAAACAGCAGTTTCCAAATTGTCTTATCCTTCATCACCTGGCAAATCAAATGGCAAAAAGCTGTTATCAAGCACACACTCAACAGACTCCCATATGGGAGGAATGTGCACTTCAATGGGTGCGACAAAATCCGTTGATTCTTTTTGTCTTTTGTATTCTTCAATTTTTTCCAATGTTGAGGTTCGTAGCTGATAGTCATGTGTTGGTGTACAGGTAATCTCTGCAGCTGGGAAAGTAGATGTTCAAAGCTATGTTTCTGATTGGTGTTGCCTAGAAAGAGAAAAACGAAACCCACATTGTAGAGTTCAGCTTGTTATATTATCCTTTTAGTTCTCATACTGGGGTAATGGGGTTGCAGAGGGAGGGGAGAAGGGTTCGGGGAGGCGAAGCAAGTACTTGGGTAGATGCATGTGATCAGGGACCAGCCATGGGGGGAATTTTAGGGAGACTTCAGTTCTCCCTCCAGAAAAAATAGGGAGACTGCAGAGTCAAGTAGGGAGACTTCATAGGCAAGTGCCACCCCTTCATATTTTCAGCTTGTGGTCCTCCATTAACGTCCGATTAATCTAGGTCCAGTTGTCTATGATGCATCTATGCCAGGTTAAAAAATCACAAAGTAATTATTGACTGAAAATCCCCTACAGCTACCCTCTCCTTCATGACCCCTCCCCTCTTCATGCCAGTCCCCCCAGCACTCTCCTGTGCTTGCCTTTCACCAAAGTCTACTAAGCTAATAATTTCCCAAGTCTGAAAGTGTGAACAGGACTAGATGTAAGAAGGTTGCTTGGGAGGTACTTTGTTAGTTAATAAACAAAATACATACTGGGGTCGAGTATTTTGTAAAATAAATGTCATTCCACATCATTTTTATGGCATTCTGGTGTCATTCCACGTCATTTCGTGACGTTCTGGTGTTTAGGAGGACCCCTTTTTCAAGATCCTTCACGTGCACACTTGGCCGGTTTTGGTCATTACGTAAGGTAAAGGGTTAAACACTATTCGCTCCTGAAGTATTTCGTGCTTGAATGTTTTTTTTATTTGGATTTAAAGACAGTTTCCATTGTCAGGGTAGCTCCATATCCGACAGTTTTACTGGTGGAAGAAGCGGCAGAAATGTGCCTCCGCCTGTAAAACTGTCCAATACGAGGTTATCCTGGCAGTCAAAGGGGTCGTTAAGCCCAAATGAAAAACAAGCATAAAATACTTGAATGACGAGTGGTGTTTAAATTTGTTAACAACATCTTCATCTGCTCAGACAGAAGCTCTCTAACCTCCCCAGTAATGGGAGACTAAAAACTTCCAACCATACAGCCCCCCAAACCACTCAGTCGATAGACTAAAAACATATGGTCAGACTTTTCGCATTTTCACATCATAAATTATGTTCAAAAAACTTGAGTTATTTGGCTTGAAACTTAATGTGATGGGTCGAGCTGCGCTCAGAACGAGTCTGCACAGTAATAACGTTGTGTCACCTACCCAGAGTTCCATGTGTCGGTTGATAACAATGGCATGGGAATGATACCACGAAAACCAAGTACTTTTCAAAGGGTTCTGAATGTATTTGATGAATAATTACTTCAAATGTACTAGTTATGTTTTTTAATCCCTTGAATAGGCTCCTATAATGTGCTTTACATATTAACTGAAACGATCCTAAAATCTATTTACTCCAAACAACAGATGCGTGACAATGGATATTTTCGAAGAGCAGTATAACTCCACTTCCCCTGTACTGATTTGTAGTTGGAAATTGTGACTACCGGGAAGGGTGCTAATTCAGTTGTATAGCGTTGGTCAGAAATCCACCCCGACCCATTCCCCATCCGAGGCCCCTTAGTAATGTCCCTGCAAAAAACTTATACTTTTGGTTTCAAATCTCTAGCTTTTGACCGTTTATTGTGACAAAATCAACGAGTTCATTCCCATGATGGGTCATAATCATAAGTTGCATTTTGTCCTCTCTACTTAATCTCTCAATTTACCTACATTCCCCCGAGAACCCCTGGAAATGAAGCAGCGCTTGTTTACTATGGTAAACAAGCTTTGTGTTAGTGGTAAAACAAGTACTCTAAAATGGACAAAATGGGCATAAGCAATTTCCCAAACTTGGAACCCCATGTTGCGGTCACGATTAGCCTTTGAGCAGAAATGTGAGACCTTAAAAACACCAATAAATAAAAGTCATACATAAATTTTTACCTTTCCCTTGGTAAGAACCATTTTCCTGGGAGGACAGGATGATGGTGGCATGGTTTTCCAAGTTGTTTTCTTCTTTGTGTTCTGCTTGCTCAGGCGTGGTTATTTTTTTTCTGAAATACGAAGTTTTGAAAAAATTAGAATCAACTTCAACTACAATGTATATGAAGTGCACCGAAAGCATCAGAGAGCAAGGGGATGAGGAGAATCAAAACAAAAACTGGCATGCAACGCTGGGTATGGGACCAGGATGTTACATGTACAATGTTCCATAAGTTATAATGTACAGTTAAAACTAGAAGTCCTGTCATGAAATGTGCACAAATAGCACATTGATCTGCACGTTAATCTACGTATTATGACCATAGTAAGGCTATCAAATTCTGTACATATGGCCTGTGCACAAGCAATGTTTCAGCCAATGGACCTCCGGACAACCCGGAGGTCCATTGGCAGAAACATTGCCTGTGTTTGCTATGAGTAACCAGGAGAACCTGTCATGCTTTGGATGTCATGTGATATGGCAATTGCGCGCAATAAGCCTAGATAAGCGCACAGTTTGTGACAGGACTTCTAGTTTTAACTGCTACAGTACCCCTTCCCCCTGCCCAGGTCAAAAACTTAATGTTGGAGAAACGGTTATTAACTCTTTCACCAAGGCTGTCATTCCAAAATTGTATTTGATGCTCCCCTCTGGATAATGATAGTACAGTGTACATGTACATGTATGTAATGAACTCAGCAGTAGGCCCTAAGGCCACATGAATATATATCAAACCTCAAAAAGTGGGTTTTGCACTCAAAAATCTAGATTACGCCTTCTCCAACACACAGCCCTGAGTGTTTGTCATATAGTGCTAGTTAAATTTTGAATTTGAAAATTGATTAAATAGTGAAAAAGCATAAGAATTGTTATTTTAATTATTTATGCACAAATTAGTGATGTTCTGATTAATCAAGTTCATCGAGCATTGCTCGTTTGGACCTTTATTTTGATTAATCGAGTAGATTTTCGGGTACTCGAGTAAAACTGAGTAAGCCTAAGAAACTTTGGAAGCTGAGAAGTGGTACGAAAATCATCGCAGAGATTTCATTTCCAGAAGACACAGTGTCGCTTACGACATGACAAACCAGTTTGTACATGTATTTCCGTAACAGATCAACCGTTATATATGGTACACCACTGCACATGAGTTTAATAGATCAAACGACATGTCAAAAGTGATATGCAAACACTGTCGTTGAGTTTATACTTTGAAGGGTGACTATCAACAGTCAAAAAATGTTTGCTTTTCAGTCCAGCGCTTTTTGGCCCAACCATTTCGATTTTTTGAATGGAGCTTTTCGGCCCAGGGGGATTGTGAGTTGAGATTCCGGGAGATTTTAGAGCAATAAAAGGAGTCTAATGTATTTAATAATGCCTTTTTTGTTTTATTTTGAATTAAGCTAAAGAAACAAAATTAGAGAGGCATGGAAATGGGGGGTGGGGGTGAGATAGAGAGACAATTAAATTTATTAATTTTTAAGCAACTTGTACACTTACCCTACCTTACACAATAACAGTACTTGAAACTACTAGCAGAAAAATCTAAATAAATAATACCGGCAATATTTAAAATAATTTAGAATAATAAAAGCAATTGGATCAAGTTTTGCGATGCACAATATGGGGGCCATTAATAATCGATTAACAATCGATCATCGGTCGGTTGGTGCAAGCGATGACCGATAATGGTTTTTCATTCCAATTCCCAACACCATCACAAATAAATTTTCAAGAAAGTCAGGTTTAGTCCCCCCCCCCCGCCCCCCCACATCTGACCATGTATGTTCTCCCCATCTGTTAAATATTTACTTTTTACTCACCTTGCTTTTTTCCCTGTTCAGGTTCTTTCTTCTTCTTCCCCATTTCCTTCCAGGTACCTTCAGCCATAGTTGTACCAGCTACAGAGTCCTCCTTCTTTCCACCCCATTGTGCATTTTTAACTGCCAGTCCAGTGACAATCCACCCCTCATCTTTTATTCGACCTCGCACCGAAACCATTATGTCGCCATCATCGAACTTGATAAAAAATAACTGGACTCTCTATCTTTTCTTGACCACATTTTGAACAGATGATAAAATGATATTTCTGATGAATGAATGTTTCCAATTGAGTTACTGCCTCTTATAAAGGGTTTTGATTGATAGTCAGAGGCCCAATATTTGACACTTTTGAATTGAAGCCATTGGGATTCTATAAACTGGCTACACCTAAATCCTTGTATGTCGGGACATTGTTGTTACATGTATAACAGTTTACACTTGTGTGAAATGAAATTACACCATTTTTAAAATACAATGCACATTTGCACCATGCTTTTACAATGATCTTGTTTGATGCTCCCAGGATTTTGTTTGGAGTTTAGTATTTGAAAATGAAAATCAGAGTATGTCAATGAAACAGGACATGGTCAGTACAGTTATTTATTTATTTATTTATTTATTTACTTATTTATTTATTGGTGTTTAAGGTCACATACTTATGCACAATGGCTAATCATGACTGTGACAGTTTTACGGGTGGAGGACGCCGGAGTATCCGAAGAGAACCACCGAGCAACGATAAGCAGCTGCCAGCTCCCCAACATCGTAACTCTGCACTGCAGCACAGGCAGGGTGTAGATTGGTTGAAGACTTGCGCACCATTAAATCCTGGGAACTTAGAGGTGATTTCATATTCAGATGATCTGTTGCAGTGGTGTAGCCCCCCCCCCCCCCCCAACCCAAATTTCAGTCATGCCCCCCCCCCCCCCCCCCCCCACCCAGGTGATGTGACCTAACTATTGTTCGTCTTTCACAACTTATAAATTATGGACACAAACAGACTCAGAGTTAAAGAAATGACATTTTATGTCTGGAATTTCAAAAAAATTTTCCTGCGGAACAATATCCACTCCAGCGATAGGCGGTATCCCCTTCTTGCACTTGCCCTTGTCTTGCCACTACAGGTTCAGATGATGCTGCACATCCTATTCTGTACGCCCTCCACCCCCCCCCCCCCCCCCCCCCCAGTAATTCAACAATCTGAACATAGCGGCTAGCCGGCTAACCCCCCCCCCCCCCTTCATAGGGAATAGCCGCTACGTTCACATCGCTGAACTAACCCCCTTAGATATTACTCTTGCCCCCCCCTAACTTTGGTATCCTGGTTATGCACCTGATCTGGTGATTTCTTTTACAGTCACACTTGATTGTATGTTGAATTCCCATAGATATTTCTCCATGTCCTTTTTTTCTTTCGGCTCTTGGTGTCCATCCCTAATTTGTCTTTTTTCTCTAGGACAGTGTTGCCATACTTTCTTGTAACCGCCCACCCCCTCCCCACATGCACTGTTTCAATGACTGAATTTAGTAATGCAATGTATTTTCACAATAAGTGATTACCACTCTCTGTATTTTTTTGGCTGCATGCTACTACACAAATTTGTTAGAAAAAACTCTCGCGAAACAAAGGAACAGAACACGTTGGCCATGAAATGCAGTTTTGAAATAAAATGAAAAACGTAATAGAATTTGATCTTCAGTGATGTCGCTGAACTTCACAATTAGACCATGTTATTAATATTATTTCCATTGGTCATAATTATGGCGTTGGTGTTTCAAGAACGTACTTACGATTATCGATTATGGTATTCACTTCCACAGTAACTTCTGACGCATTAGGATTCTGCAGGAATCGTGATAGTCTAACGTGATCTTAATCATTTATGATAAGGTTTATTGTGCGCTTATCTAACACACTATTACTTCAAAATAGCATACAAAATGGGACAGGACTTCTAATTTTAACTGTAGCGTCTTTTCAGCACACTGCACACTGCAGCAAATTTCTTGTTACCTTACCTATGTTACCTAGTGACAGCACCTGTTACTGGCTGTTAAATATTATAAAGTAAACTGTTTGACAACTCGTTCAGACAATACGACTGTGCCGTAGTTATATCTTAATTGCCAGTATCCATTATTCAATTACGAATGTTTTTAGAATAAAACTTTTCATAATACATCCATGTATAAAAACTTTTCATATAGAAAAACGAAACCAGAACCAAAGCTGAGGTTTTTTCCTCCCAAAAAAACGAACTCCGAAAAAATGAAACTGCTAGTCTCTACTGGAGTAACATTCAGCAGTGTTCATTTGTTGATCAGGCCTTAAAATTTGTCTCCATTCACGAGAATCAGTTTCAATTGCTGCAAGAATCAATTTTCAGTTCTTAAATATTTTGAATTTGAGAGTACTATTTCACCCCCTGTGAGTGCAACATGTACATACATGTATGCCATAGTAAAAGGCAAACATCACAGTGTTTTAAGAGAATATACCCTTTATGGACCCAGTTTCCATTTTGTTGAGTTTCTCACACATGTGCATGTAGAACACATGTTCCAACATGCAGACTTTTGGTGGTCTGGCCAATGGACATTACAGTATCGTGGAAGTGGTGTCTAGAGAAATTTTGAAGAGTTCACTAGACAACACTGCTAAGTGATGTTTTGTTACCTTTTGATGAGGGAGCAAAGACAGATCATTCTCATGTCTTTTTAAAGACACTTTTAGAATCTACGACAAGAATCAAATGAACATTTTGTGCAAATCAAAGTTGATTCTCATTGTATCCAGGGCTGTCACGATTAATCGATTGTCGAGCGGTCATGCCAAAATCGATCAGTATTTTCCATTGTTGAAGAATCGATAAATTTGACCCCTTTTTAGACATATAATAATTAAAAAAAAATTTTATCAAAAAACTATTGTTTCTAAACGTAAAAGGTCAAGAACAATTAGAACATCGACGTTAAACCTCAAGAAGCCGTTAGAAGCATTTGTCTTTTGGGTACAAAGCTGTGCTGTTTGGAACTTTTGAACCGCAAGTGTAATAAGCAAGACCGGTTGGCAGTTGCGAACTTGCGAAGTTTGCAACTGACGACTGGTCTTCATTATTACACGGACGATTTAAAAGTTCAGAACATCAAAGCTTTGAATGTACTTAAAAGAGGATCATCTTCGTTGTTTACTTGAGGTAGGTCAACAAACCTGAACTTCATTTTTAACGACTTCAAAGAGAGGGAAGTGGGGGGGGGGGGGGGGGGGGGGTCATCTAGGTACCAGTCCTTCCCACGAAGAAAATCCCACGGGAGCAATAAAATGCCCTCGTAAAAATGGAGACGGGGGCATTATGCACTCGTGAATCAATAACAGCATGTTACAATTTTCCAGTAAAAATTATAACATGCAGGTAGAAAAAAAAATTTGTTCCCACCCAAATTAAAAGTAGATTGACACCCTACAAGCCACCAGAACAAAGTGATTTTCATGGAAAATGCAAGGCGATTTGTCGGATTCGGAGCTGCGTGGTACAGTCATTCAATTTTGAAAACCGTAAGTACGTTATAGCCTACATCGCTTGCTACTATTTAAAGTTATGCGCATTATCGTGCATCCAGGCCCATCGATTAGAAAAAAGATTTGTCGGCGGCAATTCTTTGGCGAGAATGTTTGGGAGTGACGCCTAATTGTCGTGTTGTTGGCAAGAACAATTAACATGCAATGAAGAATGCAGCCACCAATTGACAGCACTGAGCATTCAGTACGGTATTTGGGCATATCCATATCGAATGGTAACATGAAAGCTGGACGATTTGGTGCTTTCATGGTTTTCATTAAAGGAATGATCCGAATCCCAACTTTTGGGTATTGACGATGTGTTAGGCGCCAAGTAACAAAAAAGCGCACATTGCAGCTATAATTTATGAGGAGCTGATAAATTTGTTCCATTGGTGAATACTGAATGGTGATTGGACCAGGAAGCATGAACGTCTCAGAGAACATCAGGTTTTACCAAAAAGAAGAAGTGAATAGGATTTGTGCTGAATACATTCACACTGTTACTAAAGCCCACTTCCAGATATTCGTCCCTTGTTACTTAATAAAAAATAATTGACTGTTCACACAGAAATGATTTCTCAACTGGAATGAATTACCAGATTTTGATAGCTCTCTTAGCAGAGCCAAGACGCACTGTTGTTGACTCGCATTTCCGCCGAATCGTCTTGTATCCCAATGAGTTTATAGGTGCCCAATCAAAATGTGTATTACACTAAGTGACAGCAATACATGGTATGTTTGATTATCATGATTCCGGGCCATAAATGCTGGTCTTTCGCAAAATTTCCGGCAATTTTACAGTAAATAATTAAAATATAGTAATCGCGTTGCTTGAAACCTTTCTCCTTACTTGATAATATATGCCTGGTCAAAACATGAGCACGTTTTTTTGCACTCTGGAAACAGGAATGACGGGCGCGAGAGCTATAGCGCCCGTCTCATGGGAAGGACTGTAGGTACGATCAATCGATTATTTGCGACGATTAATCGATTCCTAAAATCAAACATTGTGACAGCCCCAATTGTATCTCTTGCAAGAAAAATTTGCTCGACTATTTGTGGGTGTTGGTTTCATTGGTCGCAGGCCATCCATCGAAGAGTTACAGACTTAGTGCTTCACACTGCGTACAGTTAAAACTAGAAGTCCTGTCCTGAAATGCGCACAAATAGCACGTCGATTTGCATGTTAATCTGTGCATTATGACGATGGTAAGGCTATCAAATTCTGCACATATGGCCTGTGCACAAGCAAAGTTTCAGCCAATGGACCTCCGGGTAACCCGGAGGTCCATTGGCAGAAACATTGCTTGTGTTTGCTATGGGTAACAAGGAGAACCTGCCATGCTTTGGGTGCCATTCGATGTGGCAATTGTGCACAATTCCCACGCGCAATTAGGCCTAGATAAGTGCACAGTTCGTGACAGGACTTCTAGTTTTAACTGTACATTTCCCAACACGGTTTCAAAAGTTACAATAGAAAATTGTGGTTGTACTAAACACAGTAAGTCCCTAATAAGTCCCCTCGGATACTAAATACAGCAGGTCCCTCTAAAACCCATCATAAAGGCGGTCCAAACTTAAAAATGAGATACTTAACCATAGAACTACATGACAATTGTTTATTTTTGTTTCTATTTCGGTTTTTTTCCAATTTGGGAGCGATATAGGCGTGATTTTGAACCGCATTTTTGTTGAATCTTTGATGTTATAGGGACAGTGGCAACCAGATTTGCCACTGCGACCATGCATCAGATGTGGGCATCTATTGGGGGTGCATGACAGGAATGGGCATAGTAGCGTTCCCGTGGGGGGGGGGGGGGGGGGGGAGGGAGGGGGCATTGTGGTTCGTGTATGTCCACTCCCCAATCCGGTTCTGGTAGGTCTCATGTTTTGGATAGGTTATGAATCTTTGAAAAATTTGCGCAATCTTGCGTGTGTGTAAGATTGAAGTATTATGTCTTTTCAAATAAATGCTAAAAAACCAAAATCCACTTTCCATGTTCTCTCTATCTCCCTTCTCCAATTTATATGAAGCTCAAAATCATAGTTTGTGAGCCAGTGGTAAATAGTAATAACACTTGGGTCGGGCACTGATATGCCGCAGTTCTTGGGCGAGAAGTTCCTTTAGGGCCCAGAGATTTTTAAGAAATTTATGCCCCAGCCCTCAGTATTTCAATCTCTTTGCATTTGCATTGATTTCGCACTGCTCGAACAGGCAGCCAAGACTGGACTAGAAATCACTGCCAGGGTAAGGATAACTCCAACACGCCTACTCCTGGAGCCTCTGTTTTGTAGCTAAAAATGTTGTCAAAGTTGGAAATCTAAATAATTAGCCTTATCCGGGGGACCCAATCACCCTGTCCCACCCTTCTTACGGGCCCATTTTATTGATGTTTCTGTGCAGGGATTGGGTGGATCGCGTGCATTCCAGCTTCCGCATGTAAATCTCTCTGGCAAGTAAATAAATAGTATTGGAGGCAATCATCATGCAAACATCGTCAGGGCAAAGTGAAACTATTGAACGAAAGTTGTAATAAGTCAAACAAGCGCAAATAAATAGCTAATCTGCTTTAATGTCATTATATGTTTCGTGCATTAAATATGGAAATTTATCGATGAAAATCATCACCGAAAAGCATAATTTGAGAATTACATTGTCAGTAAATAATTGCCGATATAATGTAACAAATAATTATGAACAACGAAACCGCCGACCCACATTTCCGATGTGTTTGTTTATTAGGTGTCAAAAAAGTTCAGAATTTAATCGATGAAAAGTCTTGATAAGTACTAAATAATTGCACATAATAAACAAAACTTCATAGTCACTTTATGCATCAACATCAAAGGTTATTTTTTTGTTTTACATAATCAACGATGTGTTTTAGAGGGACTTGCTGTATTTAGTATCTGAGAGGACTTCGGGACTTAATAGAGCGCGCAAAAGCAGCCCGAAGGGCTGCTTTGAAGCAAGCCTAATAGACAACGTGTACGTGAAATTGGAAAAACCAAGGAATGCTATGCCATCCAATCTAAACCGGAAACTGGAAGTAAAAACATGGGGAACTCCAGCGAATGGTGTAATGCGAGATTTCTCCTTACATCATTCCATGCAGACTGTGAATAATTTATTGAACATGCTTTTCAAAATTAAAGTTTTTCCAAACAAACTCAACTGTCGTTTGCTTTGCTGACTAAATGACAGAAGCTAAATGTTCCCATATATGCACATTGGATTTCATTGTCTGCTGGCTGGCTGTTGGGATCCCGCTGTTGTTCGATTCTGCGGAGTATTCTGTCACGTGATTTATCTGTTTTGCATTTGCAAGTGCAAAACGCATTTCACTTCAAACCAACACTTCGTGTTATTGGAACAAAGTTACCAAATGAAAAGCATCAACAACACATCCATTTGTTGTAACTTACAAGTATGCACAGGTCGGATTGTGGCAAAGGTCGTTTTCATTCAGTTATTACAAACCTAAGATGTCGAAGTGACATACTGTCTGAAAAACGTCCACCAATTACCATTTCCAAAACAGAAGTTCCGTTCCACAATGTATGCACTCCAGCGAAACAAAAACAATAAATTTTCGACAATGCGTTTCGAGGCCAATTTTATATTGTAGGTCTGATATGTTTTTAGGGGAAAATAAATCTACAAGACAGCATGTACTGTACATGCATTAGTTCACAACGCAAAATGTTTTGTTGGACGACCCCTTAAACGCTGTTTTAAATTTTGTTAAGTTTATGTCATTATAATTTGAAAAACACTGTGAGTTGCGCGCGCTTCTTGGTTTTACCAAAGTTCATATTAGGGACTTGCCGTGTTTAGTATGACCTGAAAATTGATAGTATTACCACATTTACCCTCTTCACACACTGAAACTGAAAGGGCTTTCTATGAGTTGAAAAGTGCTTGTGTTAGCAACAGTCAACTGAATGAGCTTCTGCAATGTACAGAAAAAACATGGATCACAAGTTCATCAAGGCCACCCTCAGCATGGAGCACTTACCAATGCTCAGTGCGTATCAAAAAAAATCAACAATGAAGTGGAAGGATGGCATCTTCGTCCAAAAAAATCTGACATTTTGTTTAATGAAATCTGACATTTCGTCAAGAAAATCAGACATTTTGGCGATCGGACGTTTTGTCCAGACCACTTTGAAACTTGTCAAACGACTGTAATTGAGGCACAAGGCCAAGGCCTTGGCTAAAGCCAGTAAAGGCCTAGCTAAAGTGAAGAATGAATTTGGATGGTGTGGTTATTGGATGGATTGACGAAACAGGAACTTGCTGTTTTGGTAAGAGAGGATGGTGTAATAAAGGAGTTCAACAGAATTAGGTACAGAATTTATATATGTTATACTGTAGTGCGCCTCTGACGGCTTTTGTTTTGCGAATCGCGGCAAAACAGTGGATAACCAACATTTTTATGGTGGAGTGCCGTGAATCATCGACCGATTCACGATTGTTCATGAATAAATTTGTTGACATAAAACCGTGTCCAGTAAAATATGGTGACACAGTAACTCTTAGTAAATATTGTACCTCCGCCTGTGATCTGAGCTCATTATCAGGGCTCATAAGGCTCTGTAAAAGATTTTCAAATTGCGCTTGATCGGCAGCCATGCCTTTGGTTTGAGGTGAAGGACGAAAATATTTCCCCTTTGACCTCTCCTAGTGCTTGGTCAGACATGGACGAAGAATGAGGGAATTCTAACGAAAAAACCGTGATCACAGAGAATTACATCTCACAACCTCCAGCTCAACCGCCCCCTACAATTTCGCCCATACCGGTCTCCACAAATTCGCCCAAACTGGCATCTACTGATATTTTCATGAACATTTATCCACTAATACCTTTTACCTAACAGGAAAGGAAAACGACACGTACAAACAAAATTCTTGAATGACAAAGTTTTTTTCATTTTTTCGTCAAAAACATAGCTTGTGACCCATCAATGGAACGAGCTCATTGAGCTCGTTCCATTGATGGGTCATAAGCTATGTTTTCGAGACAAAATATGAAGCAATAATGAAAACTAAATAGTGATTTTTGCGAATATCGCTAGCCGGTTTTGGTCGTTATGTTAGGCAAAGGGCTAAGTGTAAACAATATTGAAGTTATGTGAATTATCAAATACTCTTTTCTGTCAGTGACACCCCAGAAAACTACATGTAACAGGTGTTTTGGACCGTCTCCATATATTCTTTATTTGGGAGGCGACGCTAAACTCTTCATTGATGCCTGAGTGGGATAAAGGTTCCACAGTCGTTTCTAACACTATTGTAGGCTTTCACAAACAATGTTCACAATTTGTTCTCATTCAGATATCCAGCATTGTTTGTAGATAGGGGCATATCCCTCATTGAACACAAATAGAATATCTGAAATATTCAACAGAAATTAGCATATCTTCTCAAATTCTGTCTGGGAAAATACAAGCATAAACCTGTATACAGTACTTTTAAAATGTTCTACAGAGCATGGTGTTGAAAATGACCAGATCAGCATTTTAATGATTTATTTATTTTTCTGATATATGTTTATTAATGGGACTGAACTAATTGGGTGATTGAATGTTTCGTATCCATGTAGACCATTTAGCTCAAAGCAAAATACAGGGTTCTTACAAGAAAGGACTGATATAATTTAAAACTATTCAAAGTCGTTTCTCAAATTTTTTCAAGTTCCACCAATAGCTAAATTCAAAAATTTTCAAACTCTACTTTCATGAACTATAGCATATAAAGCTATACAGAAATAAAAAGGTAATTACTATCGGCAGTGTTATTTCGTGAAAATTGAAGGCCTTTCAAGGCCCCAGCCCATTGTCCAGCATTTCACAGCTTTGCGTGAGATAAGTGGCTCTTACTCAAATTTAAGGTCATCCCCTCTGTAGTTGGAATATTTTCACAGTCGGGACTTGAGCCATCACTGTCGGAATAAATCAGGTTTACAGCACCACATTCCCAGTTGGTCAACTTCAAGATACTCCCGACTCGATTTGAGATTCAATTAGAATGCGAATGGTAGACCCGATTCGGTTCGAGATACGATTCGAAGCGAAAATGTGTGATTCGCAGGGCTCAAGATGCTTGCAACAGTTTCCTATCTTTAGTTATTCCAACGAACCTGGCCTTGTCGCAAGTCTTAAGCTTGGTAGTGTAGAGGTATATGTCGATGAGTAGCACTTTGAGCTTTTTAGTTAAGATCAGTATTTGGTTGTATTAGTATTGAAGTTGATGCTTTATTTTTGTGCACCGTCTTCTAGGTCCTGTATAGGATGTCCTGTATTCGACGTTCGATGGTGTTGCGGGATCCGCTAGCGGTAGGCCTATAGAGTCCCTTGTCATCGGCGAACTGGGAAATTTCGACCTGATTTCCATCCACTTTGTGAATGTCGTCAAAATAAATTATAAAAAGAAGTGGATTGAGAACCGAGCCCTGTGGCGTACCAGCCGAGAGCACCGCTTCCTCAAACTTGAATTTTCCGGTCTGTTCTCAAAGATGGAATAATTTGGAGTATTTTTGGGGTGGGAGAGGGTGGATTTTGGCCAGTTTATACCCTAATGAGCCAACTGAGTCGTACACTTTTTCGATGTCAAGTAGGAACGCTGCCCCAGTTTCCTTTTGAGATAGGGAGATCTGCATGCAGTCAGTCACACGTGCTCTATAACCCCCAAAAGAGATATGTTGGAATATGTCATTCTGGCGTGCCATTCTGTCACTGGAGCCCATTCCGTGTAATTCTGATGCTGAAGTGGACCAGTTACCATCACTTGGCTGGGAACGGGCGGGGGTGGGGGGTAGGGAAGGGGGTGGGGTGGGGTGGAGTGGGGCTGAACACCAAACATTTTCTGTCATAAATTGTTAGTGTCTTCATGACATTTCAGTTAGTCTTGTTTTCTTAAACTTAATTTACAGCGAAAAGATTTCTAGTAAAGGTGAAGAATTAACAAGAAGAAAAACTATAAAGGAAGATCAGCGTAACGCAGGACGCGATTGGAAAAAATTACAAAAGGTATCACTGTATTAAATATTAGGTACATAGTTGTCTACTTTGAACTGCTGCACTCGGATATAATGCAATATTCGAAAATAAGGCTCCTGGAAAAAACGTATTGCTTGAGAAAACTGTTAAAGCATTTTAGTGTTTTTTTTTTACATCAATGCTGAATACTCCACAAGAAAAAGGAGATGTTCTGAGTTTTTTTCAGGGCCAAAAAATGCAGTTAACAATTTGTGTATTTTTTGTTGGAAATTCCTTTTAAAAAACCTCGGTTCAAATACGGTACTTCACTTCTTGTTGAATTTTTTTCTCTTATTTGTTGCTTGACCCCACCTACCCCACGTTTTCTGGCCAGAGAAAGTTGTGTGAAGTTCTGCACTTTATTTAGGTATTTAAATATCCAATTTTAAGTGATAAGTTGTAACACTCTGAGCCGCAGGCATTTTATTGCGTCTGCTGTATTTTACTGACTTATTTCTATCAGACTGTGTGTGATTATCTTTTTCGTTTGTTGGAATATTAATTTCGCTTCTCTACATTTATCGCTGCGTTTGCACCGTTTTGAAATTCGGCAAATAGGTACTTTATTTCCAAGTTTTGAAATCGTTTTGAAAGTGAACAGAGCTTTTCGCGTGCATTCAATCCCAATTTCCTGAATATCAGCCCCGATACACGGGAAATTCATAGGACAGAACCGGGAATCAAAGGTTGCGCACCGCAGCCTTTGATTCCCGATTCTAGTCTATGAATTTCCAGGCATTAGCAGCAATTATTTTCAGAACCGGTACGGGAAATTCCCGCTCGCGAGATTAAACAATAACCCAAAGGCGATGCTGTCCTCGGAGGAAACTCATATTCGCCGTAATCTAAAAAACTATACTACGTGATCATTGATACCATGGTCTATGAATTTTCCGGATATCCTGATTTCATTTCAAAAGCTTGACCCGTAGAGCTGTGAAATTCACATTCCCGGTATTAAACCTAACTACTAATCGGTTGAAAAAGCAAACCCCAGCGAAATATACAACGACATTGAACAATATCAAAGAAATCTCCATCTGATTTTTTGCGGATCCGGTACAAGTGTTAAAGATGTTTCTTTTTGATCTGTTCTGTTCTGTCTCTAAAATTTCTATGTTCTTCAAGTTTTTCAACACCTCAGCATTCCAGAGTAAAAGTTGAAATTGAGATAACTGAACATATACACTGATTGAATCTCTAATTTGAAACTAACTGAATTAAATAAAGTATTTGAGTTTTTGTTTTGTTGATTGGTTTGATTTATTTAATCATGGAATTTCTTCTGCAGTGATCAACTGAAAGGTACACTGATCTAAGCTGATGAAGTTTTTCTGTATACTCTCTACTCCAGTATTCAGTTTTGTGTAATATTGGAAAAGTTAGTAGAAAGGTTGTTGAAATTAATTCAGAAGAACAGTCTAGTATTAGTCGTGTTAGTAGAGAAGAGTTGGAAGTAGAGTTTAATCCTGGGAACGGGTTCCCGGTTCCGAAAGCCGCCCCTGATACCCGGGAAAGCTATAGCACGGAACCGGGAATGAAGCGTGACACTCTTTGTGTATTGAACTGAAGTTTTCTGAATTAAAACTTTGTAGGATTTCGTCAGCCCTTTTACACCTGAACTTTTTACAATCCTGATTCCTGACGAACCATTTTCAATGAATCACTGTAGCTCTCAACCAGTTCTGGAGAACCCTCTCCCTTTCAACAGCAATATCATCTTCATGCGTTTCAAAGTTCAAACTCGTCTTCATTTTCAGAATCACTGGTATCGCCATTCAGTACCTCCTTCAACATCAACACCTTCTCCACAGCCGTCACCAGCCTCCTCTGCTTAAAGCAGAGGCGACTGGTGACGGCTGTGAAGAAGAGGGTGTTGATGTTGGAGAAGGTAAAGGTGATAATGCGAGTGATTCTGAAAATAAAGACAAGATTGAAGCGGATTTGGGTTTTTATACTTATTTTAGGGAAAGAACTTTTCCGTTTGGAGATTGGAGATTGCCAATGAAATATTCTCATTATCATTTAAATATATGCGTCATGTTACCCTCGTAAATTTGCTTGATATTACCCGGGAAAATTGCCGGTTCCCGGTTCTGAAGGTTATTTCATTCCCTTTCCCGGTTCCTAGAAAACCAGGGAATATATCAAACCCTAGTTGGAAGTTATGATTCCAAAAGCTTCTATTGAGATGATATGTTTCAATTTCATTAAGGCTGAACATCTGATTTCTTGTACTTGATGAGACCAACAGCACAGGAAGTGTTCTATGGTTTCTTCAGTAGGCTCACATAGCAAGCAAATTGAGTTAGGAAGCATTCCATTGCCTTTCAGGCAGATGTGACTTGTTTGTAAGATGTAAGTACATGTGAGCATCTTTGCTTTCAGATATAGCTCTTCTTATATCTTGGATGGTTCTTCTCACTGAAATCCAGACATGATGCGCTTCTCCAATTTTGACTGCGTGTGGATTTATGTATTTTAAAGTTGATTTAGTTGAAATTTCTTGTTTATTGTTATTTTCCCAGTAAGAATTTATTTTCCTGTTTACTAACAGCTTCCATTTCCTCCTCATTGGTCGACGATTTTCTGGTACACCAAAAGCAGATGGCAAGCCGTACTTCCATATTATTTTCCTTATTTTGATGAACCAGCTGTTTGAGTTGAGATCCTTCATGGAAAGTTGTCTTTCAGCATTTTGTCTTTCTATAGACGACTCCTGTCTGTAAAAAATACCAAACACTATTAGCATTCCTTCATGAATTATTGCTTCTAGTGGAGATTATCCCTGTAAGGTCTATTTAGCAGCGTTGGCTTTTCCCAAAGGAAGAAACTGTATTTGTTTAAACATTTTCCTTGGAAATATTTCAAGTATATCTAGTTGTCTTTGTTTGAAGTTAGTGGATTCAATTCCATACAGCATACAGCATTCTTGGTAGAACAAATACTTTCAATAAGTTTACAAAGATATGTGGTGGAAGTCCATTTGCACCATGAAAACCAACACCCATAAGTGAAAATACTACTCGTCTTCCTCTCTGAATTATGATGCCAATGTCCAGTTTTCCCTTCCAATTTTATTCAATGCCGACATGGGTGTCTGAAGAAGAAGCATTGATGAGATCGCCGTAAAACTCGAATTCTATGGTTGACTTTTGCTTGTCTGAGATATAAGATGATATTGCACTTTTTGCCGGGTTTATTTTGTATCTTTCTCTGAGTAGTCTTTTACATCATATAACATGACTCGGAGCTCCATCTCTTCATGCCACAGTAGGGCCATAACATCTGCACAAGACACATGTGGGGTTTCGATATGTCAAATCTTTGCGCCGGAATACCTCTTGTCCAAGAGGAGTAACAGAGGGCTGTTGAATCTTTTATAATGAGACGCAAAGAGGACTCTAACCACCACCCCACCCCCACTTCCCTCCGTGTTTGATATGTATCGTCGAGGAAAGGTGACCTTGTCACTTCACATGAGATTGAAGATCTTTATATAAGTAAGCCGATCGTCGCAACCCAGAAAATAAGCAGATTGTCATCTGCAAAATGCATAGCAGGGTAGCATCACTAAATTTATCCTCTGTGAATCTCAGTCTGAATCAGGGTTTCAAAACTAAACAGAAAGAGGTACCCAGAGATAAAGTGGCCCACTGTATGAGTTAGCATCATCAAATTCACCCTCCGGGGATCTCATTCTGCAAATGTCAGACTGCTTATTTTCAGGCCTGGATTGTCACCATTTATACTGTCGCAGATGAGTTTCCTCACCAAACGATCACGTGGAACTACATCAAAAGCTTTCTGTGTGTCTAAAGTGGCAAGATGCAGAGGTTTCTGCAATGCTTTTGATTCATTAATAGCTTCAGTGATTATAATTGCGGCATTTGTTGCTGGAACTTTTACTGTGAAACCTGTTTGTAATTTAGATTGTGACTTCAGTAACATTTCCTTTGAGATTAGTATAAGCATATTATCTTCATTATAATTAAACCGTTTTCCTGTTCATGCATTTTCAGGCAAAATGATTGGCTAAAGTATTTCCTTTCTTTTTTTCATAACACAATGAACCGAAAAAAACGCATTTAGGCCCGTCCTAAACCACCCCCCCCCCCCCCCCCACAATAGCTTTTTTAATGATTACGCTGCACAGTGTGAATGGAAAAGAACACCTGCAAGCTCATATTGTTTCAACATGAAAAGTAATTAATATTTATCTCATCATATTAAAAAGACTTTCAAGATAGAAGTTAATAAACAATGAAATCCTTATCATGCTTTTTGTTCCATGCTCAATTTGTTTATACGCAATAGGTGATCGTCTGCGTTCATCGTTTTACCCAAATCAAACGCAAACAATGGCCGGTCACAATAATCCACAAACGAAACTCACGCGATAAAAACTTTCCAATTTCCAAATAGCCTGAATGAACTCTTTCTGAGACAAAGTTCAACCAACGTCATGTCATCTGGGTTTATATCGATCTCCACATTTACAAACTGTGTTTTCAGTTTCTCAGGAAATGGTCAAAATCAGAATTCAATTTATCTAGTGTTGCTTTGAATGACAGCACCCTCCGGTCAAGTGGAAAATGAGATTGAAGTTTTGTATGGGCGTAGCTTTTGACGTTCCTTTTAACTTACACAATTCATTGGTCAATAAAGTTTTTAATGACACAAGAACATGTTTCAGTGAAATGTATCGTTATTTCAAAAAGAATTTTAGAAAACTGTGCCCTTTTAATTCAGTTATGGCCAGGACGTATGACGCCTCATGGCTTTATTTTAACTCCGCAAAGAGAGAGTTTAAATTCACTGCCCCTCAAGTAAAATTATAAGGAATGATCGTTTGTTTCTGTCTATTTCTTGAGTTATGAACCCCAAAAATCAAAGACCAAACATAGTGTAAATGAGCAACACCCATTTACACAGTCTGACGTTTGTTTCTTGTGGTTCATAATTCAAGAAATAGACAGAAACAAACGATCATTCCTTATATGAACAGGTGTAATTATTCCAAGTTTTAGGGACTCTGGAATTGTCTTCAGTTTGAAGCAATTTTTTATAAAGTTGAAAAGAAACTCTATTACTTTTTTCCCACGAAACTTTACATGCTCTGCCTGTATCCCATTTTTTAAAAAAATCTTTAATAAGTTTGTCTATGGTATCTATGGTAATTTGTGGAAGGACTCATTTTATGAAAAGCAGATATTTTCAATAGCATGCACGTCTTCTTGTACCATGAGCTGATGTTCATCATCAAATTTTACATCATCGTTTGGATCGGAAAGCTGTTAGAAGTACATAGCCCACAGTCGACAAATTTCTTCAGGAGTTGGCAGGACATTACTGTTTACAATAATCTTTTTTTCTCATTTCCATCCTGATGAGTTTGCAGAAGAGTTTGTTGTCATTTTCTCCGGCGTGCATTATTTGCATCGGGTGTTTTAACCGTTTCACCGCAATTTCAACTCGTTGTACTTTGCGAAGAGACTTTTTTGCTGCATTCTTTTCTAAGAGATTTTCATCAGTAGGGCTCTTGGAACATCCAACAAGTCGTCCCTTGAGTTCCAATGTGTAACTACACATTGGGACGAAATGTCCAGAGCCAGAAGGTATATTATGATTTATTTAGGGTAGTGATCTTTTCAGACCCACCTCTTATTTTCTGGCTTCTTTTTAAATTTTCTTATGATGTGGAATACTATGTTGCATTTGTTAATACATCTGTTAGGCGTTCTTTGTCTTCATGTAAGTCACAGAAAGATACAGTTTTATGCTTTGCAGATTTAAAATTTGATTCACTGTAATGCACATAAGTCTCCTCATTACATTTATCCTAATTTGGTTTAACAGGACTATGCACAGTTTGATTTTTACTACACAATGTCATATCGATCTTGAACAAGAAGTGAAATTGATAGTGGCACTTACTGGAACATGATCCCAGACATTTGGGTGATTGCTGTTTGTAATTTATATTTTCGTTAATTGTTTCATTTTATCTTCAGTTATAAATATGTAGACAATTTGAGAGAAGTCATTTCCATCAACCTTTTCGCTGCTGTTGAGTACGGATGTAAATTTTAATGTCCTGTGCTGTAAGTCCGGAGATACCAAATTCAAGGAAAGTATACCATAGCACATTGTTATTCTCAATATAAGGCACACGTTGTAATAAATGTGAGCGATAGACGGCTTTATTCTTTTGTTCCGTCATTATTAGCTTTTTACGAAAACCCGAAATAAGGCAACTATATCCTCAATGCCACGGCAAAACAAAACAAGAGGCCCCAGGGGGCCTGAGGGCGCTCACCTGACATGGTAGCCTAAATATCAACCCAGGGAATTGATTTCAACAAGTTGCATCTGCCCCTCCTAAGAAAAGCTTATACCAAATATCCAAAGATTCTGACCAGTGGATCTTAAAAAAAAGATTATTAAAGAATATCCCTCATATTGAACTAAGTAATAATTCAGGCTCCCACAGGGACCCCAACTATGAACCCAGGGACTTGGCTTGAACAAACTTGAATCTCACCTCCAGTGGGATGCTGTATACCAGATATCAAAAGATTCTGACTGGTGGATGTGAAGAAGAAGATTTTTTAAGAATATTCCTCATATTGAACTTGGACTTAGCTTGAACAAACTTGAATCTTACCCCCCAAGGATGCTGCATACCAAATATCAAAAGCATTCTGACTGCTGAATCTGAAGAAGAAGATTTTTAAAGAAAATTCCTCATTTTGAACTAAGTTATCATTCGGGGTCCCACAGTGAGCCCAACCAAATATGAACACAGGGACTTAGCTTGAACAAACTTGAATCTCCCCCCTCCCCCAAGGATGCTGCATGACAAATATCAAAACATTCTGACTGCTGAATCCGAAGAAGATTTTTAAAGAAAAATTCCTCATATTGAACTAAGTTATAATTCGGGCTCCCACAGGGAGCCCAAATATGAACCCAGGGACTTGGCTTTAACAAACTTGAATCTCACCCCCTTAAGGATGCTGCAGACCAAATATCAAAACATTCTGACTGCTGGATCTGAAGAAGAAGATTTTTAAAGAAAATTCCTCATTTTGAACTAAGTTACAATTCAAGCTCCCATAGTGAGCCCAAATATGGACCTAGGGACATGGCTTGAACAAACTTGAATCGCATCCCCCTAAGGATAATGCATACCAAACATCAAAACATTCCGACTGCTGGATCTGAAGAAGAAGATTTTTAAAGAAAATTCCTCATTTTGAACTAAGTTATAATTCGGGCTCCCACAGTGAGCCCAAATATGAACCCAGGGACTTGGCTTGAACAAATTTGAATCTCACCTCCCTAAGCATGCTGCATACCAAATATGAAAAGATTCTGACTGGTGAATCTGAAGAAGAAGATTTTCGAAGAATTAACCCCACAATGCACAGAGCTGAAATTCAGGCTCCCATAGGAAGCCCAAATATCACCCAATGCACTTCGTTTGAACAAACTTGAATCTGCACCTCATATAGTTTATTGATACTAAATATTAAATAATTCTGAAAAAGGGGATCTTAAGAAGAAGAATTTTAAAGATAAAATCTAAGATTTCACTAATTTTGAAATTCGGGCTTCAATACAGAGCCCAAATATGGACCTAGGGACTTGGTTTGAGCAAACTTGAATCTCACCCTTCCAAGGATGTTGTTTTATACCAAATATTAAAAGATTCTGATAAACAGTTCTGAAGAAGAAGATTTTTTTAAGAAAATTGAGGGTAGTGTTAGAGTTATGCCCCTTGTAGAGCCCCTGGTGGGCGTGGCAACATCTTATGAACAAACATGGGTTGACACATGTTGGGGAAGATTCACATCAAGTTTCATCTAAATTGGCTCAGCGGTTCTTGAGAAGAAGTCGAAAACGTGAAGTTAACGGATGGACAGACAGACAGACAGACAGACGGATGACGGACGGCAAGTGATCAGTAAAGCTCATCTCGAGCTTCGCTCAGGTGAGCTAAATATTGTTATGATCATGCAAGAACAAAAAGTGACAAAGTATGTGTTGTAAGCCCAATTTCAAATTTCAAGAAACTAAATTAGAAAACCATTTTGAAAAAGGTTGAATTAAAACAAATATTAATCAAAACCACTGCATACAGCATCAGCAGACCTTGCCCCAAATGAAAAACAAAGACTTTGTAACACCGTGTTTGAAGAATAAAAGGTACAACCTTGAAAAGCAAAACTTTAATCCGAAACTTTAAGCTGAGAATACTAAGTAAAACTGACTGCAAAAAAGGGTTAAATATTTCCTAAAACCGATAAAAGAAATCATTGATGTAAATGCAATCATTAAGTTGTTTTGACCATGCAAGAATTAAAGTAACAAAGCATGTGGCAAAGCCTAATTTCAAATACAAAGAATCTAAGTCTGAAAACATGTTTAAAAGGGGTTAAAATCCTGCCAATATTAATGAAAATCACTGTAGAATGGTTCAGTAGACAGCAGACATTGTCCCAAATGAGAAACAGTGACATTGCACTAAACTGTTTTTAGAATTAAAGGTGTAACTTTGTAAACAAAAAAAACTTTAACCAAAAACTTGAACCTGGAAGTTGTAAGTTAAATTTCCGTACAAAAAAGGGTTAAATATTTTCCAAAATAGCATGAAACATAATTAGAATGATACAATCAATAGCAATTAATATTAATTTAAAAGAAAGAAAACTTTAACATTTACTAAAAAACTTTAACCACAAACTTTAACCAAAACTCCAAATGTTAACAGACAGATAGACGAAAGTCATGACAATAGCCCTCACTGTAAACAGTCAGACTAAACAAAAAAAACTTCAACCTTCAGTAACAAACTTTAACCACAAACTTTAACCCAAACTCTAAATGTTAACAGACGGACATATGGACGAACGAAAGTCATGACAATGGCCCTCACTGTAAACAGTCCAGCTAAAAACGGACATGTGAATAGATGGGCACAACTGCACAATAGTATGACCTGATGTTCTTCTGGAGTCAAGACTTATCCACCATAAAAATGAGATCTGGCGGACACATACTTTTCAAGTCCTTGGGAGGACAACCAAAATGGATGGTCAGGTGGACCGGCAAACTGATTGACACAGCCATACCATAATACTACCAGAGCATATGAGCAGCTGAATAAAAATCTATGTACAGACAAATAGACAAGAGTAACACTTAATGCTCTCTTCACATCAATGAGGTGGCCGCATTGCAATAACTCCACCCAGTTTCCTAATGATCATGTGTGCTTAGGTAACACATTCACAGCTTTTCTAGTTCAAAGAACTGGAAGTGAATAAATTACGAAGCCATATGGCTGTATTTGGCAACCCTCATTTTACATAAAAGTTCATGGAAAATCAATCTGCTAGCTTTTACGTGGGGTGTACCCATAACTTAATATTTTTCTCAAATGACTTGAAATTTTGCCTCTTCTATCAAACAATAAAATGTTTGGTTGCAACATCATGTAACTTTCAAAGTACAATACCAGTTTTTAAAATCCATGTATCATATTGTAGTACACATCACCAAGCCTGGAAATAAGCCAGTTGTCATTTGCAGGAGGGTGAGTTTGCTGATGCTATCCCATACAAAAGGCTAGAATCCTCTCAATTTATCCTCTTGGTACCTCTTTCAATTTAGGCCGGATACCTTGATTCAGCTTGAGGTTCACAGAAAGGAAATTTAGTATTGCTTCCTTGCTGTGCAGGGTAGCATCACCAAATTCACCATCTGGAGACCTCATTCCACAGATGACAGTCTGCTCATTTGCAGGCTTTCTCTGCACTGATCACAGAGGATGTCTAAATGAATAGCAATTTGATATGAAAATCCTGAAAAGAGTTCACTAAAATCGATCTGAGCTGAGGTTTATTTATTTATTGGTGTTTAACTGGTAGAGTGCTAAGTTATTTTTGGTTGTCAGAATTTGTTTGCATGTCGTTGCCTTGGCACTCTCCCATGAATTTTAACAAGGCAAGTTCATGGTGACTAAAGTATTTAACTTCGAAGATAAAATGAAGCAACTCCACAGAATATAAAGCCTTTAAGATGCAGTACCTGCACTTCAGAATAAAGCCCATATATGGGCTTCTAGCACTCTACCAGTTAAGGTCGCATATTTCTGCACAATGACTAATCATGACCTCGACAGTTTTATGGGTGGAGGAAGCTGGAGTACCCAGAGAGAACCACTGAGCAATGGTGAGCAACTGTCAGCTCCCCAACATACTAAGTCCACACAAGCAGGGTTAGCATTGGTTGAAGACAGGTGCACCATCCATGTGCAGTACACCTTGGTACACAACATCACTGTGCCCACACATGGGCAATGGGAGTGAAGTGTCCTGCCCAGGGACACAACGCGGTTGCTGCAGTTGGGATTCGAAAAGAGGACCTCTCAGCTTGCAGCCTGCACCTCTACCTGTTGAGCCACCATATCCCCGAGCTGAGGTTTACCAGGGTTCTTGAGTGATTTTACCCTTTACCTACTGCCCACATCTGCATGCGTAATATGCAAATTGAGCAGTTGAAAAAAAATTAAATTTTTCAAAATATTTCAACAAAACCATAGCATGTGACCCCTCATTGGAACAAGCTCGTTCCAATGAAGGGTCACATGATATGGTTTTGTTAAAAATTTTTGAAAAATTAAAAAAATGATATTTAAAATAATAAATTTTGGTGTCATCGTTGGGTAAAGGGTTAAATAGTGAATGGGGTTAATAAATTTCATACCAAACCATAATGAATTGGAGATTCTCTTTGTCACATTTGTAATTTAACCCTCTATCTGACGTAACAGCCAAAACTGACCAGAGTTATTTAGAAAAATAGTCAACCAAAATTATATTATTTTTTCAATTTTTGTCTCAAATACATAAAACCATTTACCATACCTCCAGTACAAATTTGACCTATTAATTGAATATAGGTTATAGAGTAAACTCCTGTTAATTAAATAAAAAATCTTGCAACCTGATGAGAAATTACCCCGCCTCTCCCCAGTTTTCTCTTGTTTTTAAACCTATTTGGCCTCAGTACATCCAATACAGACATTTAATCTATTATATCTTATATGACAGAGCTCATGGAGTTATAATAGAATACATGCCAAGTTTATCTCTTGAAAACAGGAAGTGACACTACCCCTGTTAACTGAATACTCTTGTTAATTGAATAATTTTATTGGCAAAGAGGCTTTTCAATTAATAGGGTTCCACTGTATCTGCTAGCCAGGTTTGGAAAACAGTTAATAAAATAAATGACTTCAAAAAAAGGAGATGATCCAGTGGTGCAGTCATGGGGTGGATGTGTCTCAAACACTTTTCCTGAAAAATATCAACCTTATTTGCATTCATGCCTGAGGTCCATAAAACTGTTTCAAGTACACTCACCCTGACTTTATTGCATGCCTATGCTTTTGTTTTCATAAAATACCTGTTTTTTCTGCAAAAACCAAAGTAAACAATAATTTTTTTTGTATTGCCCTTGTACGGATCATGCCCATGGACTATTTATATTTAACACATTGATTCTTTAACTGCTACGGAATAATATTTCTTTTTTTTATGTTTTAGTAATTTGTGTTTTTAATAATTTTTTAGTACAGTGTAGGGGTGCAATAAATACAGAACAACATATGCGTTGGAACTGTCATTTTTTACCGCAATTGATCAATTCTGGAAGAGGGATAATATTGAACAAGAAGCCAATGGCTTCTTGTTCAATATTATCCCTCCACCAAAATTGATCTTGTGCAGTAAAAAATGACAGTTCGAATATTAATTCCATTCTATTTGTTGGACCATTATTTATTTATTTATTGGTGTTTAAGGTCACATATTTCTGCACAATGGCTAACCATGACCGTGACAGTTTTACGGGTGGAGGAAGCCGGAGTACCCAGAGAGTACCACCGAGCAACTGTCAGCTCCCCAACATCCCAACTCCACATAAGCAGGGTTAGCATTGGTTGAAGACAGTGCACCATCGACGTGCAGTACGCCTAAGTACACAGCGTCACCGTGCCCCCACGTGGGCATTGGGGGTGAAGTGTCTTGCCCAAGGACACAACGCGGTTGCCGCAGGTGGGAGTTGAACCGAGGACTTCTCTGCTTGCAGCCTGTTCTTGGACCATTTTGCTTTAGCTATTCCTTCACTTTCTAGGTACTAAAGCTATTCCTTCCTTCACTTTCTAGGTACTTAAGCTACTCGTTCACTTTCTAGGTGCTTAAGCCATCAAATAGTACTCAAGCTGCTCTAACCTAACTGGAATGAATTTATTCATTTATTCATTTATTGGTGCTTAAGATCACATACTTGTGCACAATGGCTAACCGTGACTACAACATGGAGATAAAGTCCAGCCAACTATTTACACTCATGTTGCCCATTTTAGTGGACTTCTAATCCAGCCATTGGTGACCTGGTCATATTTTACCAGTAAAACAGCTTGTTTACCACAGTAACCATGCACTGCTTCACTTTCCAGGGTTCCCACGGGGGAATTGAAATGAAACATTAATTTTATCCCCACCCCCCAGAGAAGACGTCAGACCTTCAGTTATGGGGGATACACACTCTTGACAATGCACAAGGTGAAATTAAGTGGCCTAAATAGTGCCCCCCCCCCCCCCCCCACACACACACACTTCATTTAGCCTGGTAACATTCTGAGAAGATTAATTCAATTCTACTTCTGAATTCAAACCAACTCACAATGTTACGACACATTGATTTTTGACATCACAAATTACACATATTGGAGATGATCAGGCATGTAGCTAGGTATCTACACTCAGGGGGTGGGGTGTGGGGTGCAGAGAGATCGGGGGGGGGGTCCAATAATTTGTGCATGTCACGAAGATTGAAGTCTTGAGTTGCGAGTGGGGGTATGTTTGTCGGATAAATTTATTAAAAACATGCCCTAAAATGGCACTATTTGGAGACATTTTGAGGCTTCAAAGAATGTTAGTTTTAACATTTAAGGGCCTAATTCTGACTTTTAATCACATTTTTCTGCAAGTAAACATGTGCCCCAACATAGAGTCTTAGAGGAAATCTACAAGTTACATTTATTTATTTATTTATTTATTTATTTATTTATTTATTTATTTATTTATTTATTTATTGGTGTTTAGGGTCACATATTTATGCACAATGGCTAATCATGACCGCGACAGTTTTACGGGTGGAGGAAGCCGGAGTACCCGGAGAGAACCACCGAGCAACGGGGAGCAACTGTCAGCTCCCCAACATACTAACTCCACACAAGGAGGGTTAGCATTGGTTGAAGACAAGTGCACCATTGACGTGCAGTACGCCTTAGTACACAACGCCACCGTGCCCCCACGCGGGCAATGGATACAAGTTACATTCAAAGTGACTTGGTTGTTGTTTATTGGCAAGTCTTGGCTGCCTATAAACAGATGTAGGGGAACAGGAACAATATGTGGACTGTCAAAGTAGAGCAAAAATATATAAAAATCTCCAGGCCCTTAAGAGTTAACCAAGGGTAGTTTGTCATTATAATTTCATTAGTTTTTATGGGGGGGGGGGGGGGGTTGAGGGGCAGGGCAGGCCCCCACTTCCTGACAAGGCAACACCACTGGAGATGTTATTAAGACAACAGGCTACTTGATGGTGATTATGAGATAGATTACAATTCTGTTATATGTTTTCAATATTTCAATAAAAGAAGCTATTACTGGCTCAGTAGAGGAAGTTGCTATTGGAGTTTCACAGGAAAGTGTTGACAATGACAGAACGATGACATATTAATATTTTATTTTATTGATTTCTCCTGCAATTTCATGAAGAATGCCAAAATATGTTTTCATTTTTTTATAAATTGTAACAAAATCTTGATGATAAATTCTGACTACCAAATCTATTCTAGCACTCTACCAATGAAAAAACACTCTTCAACTCCCAAATAACACTACTGTAATGGAACCCTATTAACTGAACAGCCAATCGACCAGAGAAAATTATTCAATTAACAGGAGTATTCAGTTAACAGGAATTTCAGAAATTTCCTGCATTCTAGTGATAATCTGACCATTTTTAGCTCACCAACTTTAGTTGTGTCAGCTTATGGCATGGCTCGATCGGTCGTCGTCAGCGTACGTGTCCAATAATGTTAAAGTTTCTGTTTAGGTCACTTACTCGCCCTGTTTCCATATCATGGCCTTTATAGTGCTGCTATATGATGATTATTATCATTCTACCATGATTTAACACCTCATACCCTGTTCCATGATTAACCCCTCATACTCGGCATTTTAACCATTTTACGTGAGATTTTTAGTTGCGTTTACTTTTCTGTTTAGCTCAGAATTTCATGTTTAACTTAGTGTTTAGCTCACCTGCTGTGTTCCTTCTCTTCCCATGGTGCTTATATTCATCATACATCTTCTTCATTA
Source organism: Pictodentalium vernedei (assembly GCA_031216915.1). Taxonomy (NCBI): domain Eukaryota; kingdom Metazoa; phylum Mollusca; class Scaphopoda; order Dentaliida; family Dentaliidae; genus Pictodentalium; species Pictodentalium vernedei. The sequence continues at coordinate 91,856,646 of CM062290.1, read as the reverse complement.
TCATTCTACCATGGTGTAACCCTTGTCCAGTGAATTTCTTAAAGTGTTTCTTCCAATTTTGAACGTTTAGTTTTCTGTTTAGCCCACACCAACATTTTCAGTGGGTTAAATTTTTTGTTTACATCGACTGCTGACACACTTTTCATCCCATGGCCTTTATAATGCTTATTATCATTCTACCATTATTTAACCCTCACCCAGTGTGTTTTAAACCTTTTTCTTACCATTTTTAGTTACGTTTACTTTACTGTTTACCTCAGAACCTCATGTTTCAGATTGTGTCTAGGTCAGCTACTGTTTTCCTTCTCTTCCCATGGTGCTTATATTCCATCATACATGTTCCTCATTATCATTCTAGCATCATTTAACCCTTGTCCAGTGAATTTCTTCAAATTTTTTATCCCATTTTTAATGTTAAGTTCCTGTTTACCTCACACTTATATATTTTGAGTGTGTTAAAGTTTTTGTTCAGGTCAGCTGCCGACACCCTTTTCATCCCATGGCCTTTATATTGCTTCCGTATGGTGCTTATTATCATTCTACCATTATTTCATTCTCACCCAGTGTATTTTAAACCTTTTTCTTAACATTTTTAAGTTACGTTTACTTTTCTGTTTAGCTCAGAATTTCATGTTTAACTTAGTGTTTACGTCACCTGCTGTGTTCCTTCTCTTCCCATGGTGCTTATATTCCTCATATATGTTCTTCATTATCATTATACTATGGTTTCACCCTTGTCCACTGAATTTCAATTCAAATTTCTCTTCAACTTTTGAACGTTGAGTTTTCTGTTTAGCTCACACTTAAACATTTTTTCAGTGTGTTAACATTTCTATTCAGGGCAGCTGCCGACACCCTTTTCATCCCATGGCCTTTATATTGCTTCTCTATGGTGCTTATTATCATTCTACCACTATTTAACCCTCACCCTATGTGTTTTAAACAGTTCTCTTAACTTTTTATTTATTTTTTACTTACGTTTAGTTTTCTGTTTAGCTCAGAATTTCATGTTTAACTTAGTGTTTATTTCAGTTTCTGTGTTTTACTTTTAAGAGGTTGTGATTAGGTCAGCTTTGTCGCATGTTATGAGCCTGTTTGATACAGTTCTTGTGTTTGCCAAAGTTACTATCAAAGAGGAATGTTGGTGAGCTACAGGGCGTTGGCATCCTTCTTGTATTTATTATTACACATTCATTAAACTTTAAACCCTTGTATTTAACAGAATAGCCGCTAGGACATAAATGCTTCTCTATTTAACTGGTGATGTCACTACAAGCCAGAACTTTTTCCACGCACCGTTTAGAATAGTTCTTTTCCCCTTGAGTCATTAGTTACACTTGGAAATGTTTCAAAATTTTGTTATAAAATTATCGATCATCTGTCACGTAAAAAGTTTCTCCCAACTGTTTTTCAAATCCAGCCAAATTTGTACTTATATTTTTAATATCAGTAATAGCCACCAAATGGTTAGGCGTGAATGGACATCAGCCGAAGAGAAGAGAATAGCAAAACGAAATTTCAACGAACACACCCAATAGAAAAGATAACGAATGTAATTTAGACTGGTTCCCTAATGGTTGTTTTGATTTTTTATCGATTCATTTGATCAGTACCGCTTCAAACAAAAATAATGGACACTTCCCTTTTGGGTTTAAACATCAGAATTAAAATTTGTTATTTAAATAAATTTTAATGCATGGGGATGTGTAATAAATACAGAACGTGATGTGTGTTTGAATCAGTGGGTGTTTTACATAACTCGATGGACTGCCATAGTCATATTTCGTGAGAGTCGTATCTTGTTTAACATAGCTCAGAGATCTCTATCAAAAAAGATGTAATAGATTAAATACCTATATTAGTTTACCGGGCCAAATCAGTCTAGATTGTTCAGAATTTAGTGTTTACCAGAGTAATTCCTCGATATATTAACCCTTTGCCTAACAACTCATCTGCATCCGCCTGCATAATAAGCAAATTCAGCAGCTGAAAAAAAATTTCAACAACACCATCTCATGTGCCCCCACATTGGATCGAGCTCATTTCAATGAGGTGCCACATAAGGTTTTGTTTGAAAAATTTTAAAGAATGCAATCTAAAATGCTACATTTTGCCATCATCTGCATTGGGTAAAGGATTAAAGGAATTTCTATTCAATTAACTGGTAGAGTGTTGGAAGCCCATATTTGGGCTTTATTCTGTAGAGCAGGTGCAGCAACTTAATGGCTTCAGTCTCTGTGGATCTGCTTCATATTATTTTTTAATTGAAATTATTTAGTCTGTGAGGATTTGCCTTGTAATAATTTATGGGGGAGTGCCATTGGGCATTCTCCCATAAATTGTAAGAAGGAAAAGAGACAAGGACAAATTTGGATAACCAAAAATAATTTAGCACTCTACCAGTTAACAGAAATCTACTCTTTATACAACTGTTGCAGTATTCAATGTTACCCGATATAATAGAGGCACTGAAAAATGTGTTAGAAAAACCACACGTGGAAGCCAGCCCACATGTAAGAAAGCATTTAATTGGTCAGTTTGCATATGACTGATGTTAGAAATACTTTGGCACAAACATCAGTGGCATACAAGAAAGTAAACAGACCGCTGAAGTTGATATTTTTCTTAAAATATCTAACCTTCATTCACTTAACTCTTAACCTGCTGAGTATTTTTAAAAATAATTTCATCAAAACGAGTCATGGCTGCTATAAAGCAGCCATGACTAGATTTGATAAAAATCTTTTGGAAATTTATTTCAAGAAATCATTGGTCAGATCTTCTGAGTCAATTTACAGGTGTACATTCAATTTAACCAGTTGAGTGCTAGAAGCCACTATCATGGCTCTACTGAAAAGTGCTGAAAGCCACTTTAGTGGCTTTACACTGTGCGCATTAGTTTGTCGTTTGTGCAGCAGTAGATAAAGAAATATTCATATAAAACTGTTTTGTTACAATTTATTGGAGAATGCCAACAGGCACTCTCCAATAAATTGTAACAAAACAATTACTGATGAACAAAATCTTGCTAAACTACGGCTCCTCTTGCTGGGAGTATTGTATCTTTGAAAAAAATACTCATGTTACAAATCACCTTTGAAAAATAATTTAGCACTCTACCAGTTAAAATGCCCAAATTATACTTATTCAAGTGCAAAAAGATTTGCTGTCCAGGGCAGGAATATCTGCCAGCAGCATACCAAGATTTAATTTAAGTTTAATTGTGGTATAAATACAGTACACAACTCAGGTAGATTATGGGGAGCAGGAATCAACAACCCTTAATGGAGTTTTTCCTTTTCACTCACACCCACGGCACTCAAGAAGCACATGAAAACCTCCAACTCAGGTAACTGATTCCTGTACTGCTGTACTCCAACCTTGCTGTGTTCTGTCTTAATAACCTATATTCAAATAATAGGTCAAATTTTTACTGAAGGGATGGTAAATGGTTTAGTGTTTGGATTCTGGAATTTTAAGCCCTGCTTTAAGTAATATAAACTTCATGAAGTGCAGATCACACTTAAAAACTAGCGGTGGAGTTGTAATAGGGTATGGGGTGTGCGGAAAAAACTTTCCAGGCCTTCACATTTCAGAATTTTGCGTCCCTAAATTTTGAGCTAGTTAACCTAGGTAACAAGAATCAGAGGGAAATAAATCTGTCCGATATGGGGGCGGCTAAGGGTCAACGATGGTTTGGCCCATGGTAAAAAAAAAATTGAATTCCTGTGTCCAAAAAACACCCCATTTCAATCTAAAAATCTACAACCTAACCCCTACAATTTTTATGCCATTTTTTGATTTTTAAAGAATAATCCTCATACGGCACTAAGTTAAGCCCAAATATTAACCCAGGGACTCGATTTAAACAAATCTGAATCTGAACTGTTATATACCAAATATGAAAGAATTCGGCCCAGTGGATCTGAAGAAAAAGATTTTTTTTAAATTTTGGAAAGAAATTTAGAGTGCTATCAGAGTTATGCCCCCTGTGGTACCCCTGTGGGCGTGGCAACCTCATTTGAACAAATTGACATGTGATAGGGAACATGCACAACAAATTTTGTTGAGTTTGGTCCAATAGTTCGTGAGAAGTCAATAATGTAAAGTTAACGCTGGATGGACGACGAAGGACAATGACGGAAGACGGATGGAAAGTGATTAGTAAAGCTCCCCTTGAGCTTCGCTCAAGTGAGCTAAAAACTCATTTCCAGATTTTGGTCCAAAATTTCCAAGTCCAGACTGGACTCCAAATTTTCAGCATATATATGAAGCCAGGGACTTGGCTTGAACAAACTTGAATCTCAACTCCCTAAGGATACTGTATACCAAATATCAAAAGATTCTGACTGGTGGATCTGAAGAGGAAGATTTTTAAAGCATATTCCGTATATTGCACTAAGTTGAAATTTGGGCTCAAATATTGACCCAGGGTCTTAATTTGAACAAAATGGAATCTGACCCCCCCCCCCCCCCCCCCCCCCCCCCCGTGAGATGTTATATACCAAATATGAAAAGATTCTGACTGGTGGAACTGAAGAAGATGATTTTTGAAAAAAATTCCGCATATTGCACTAAGTTAAAATTCGCGCTCCCATAGGGAGCCCAAATATCAACCCAGGGACTCGATTTGAACAAACGTGCTTCTGACCCCCCCCCCCCCCCCCCCCCCAGAGATGTTGTATACCAAATATGAAAGAATTATACCTGGTGGATCTGAAGAAGATTTTTAAAGAATAATCCTCATATTGCACCAAGTTAAAATTTGGGCTCCCAATTAACTCATGGACCCAATTTGAACAAACTTGAATCTGACCCCCCTAGAGATGTTGTGTACCAAATATGAAAGAATTCTGCCTGTTGGATCTGAAGAAGAAGATTTTTAAAGAATAATCCTCATATTGCACGAAGTTAAACTTTGGGCTCCCATAGAGAGCCCCAAATATCAACCCAGGTACTTAATTTGAACAAACTTGAATCTGACCCCCCTAGAGATGTTGTATACCAAATATGGAAGAATTCTGACTGGTGGATATGAAGAAGATTTTTAAAGAATAATCGTCATATTGCTCTAAGTTCAAATTTGGGCTCCCATAGGGAGCCTAAATATGAACCCAGGGACTCGATTTGAACAATCTTGAATCTGAGCCCCCTAGAGATGTTGTATACCAAATATGAAAGAATTCTAGCTGGTGGATCTGAAGAAGAAGATTTTTAAAGAATAATCCTCATATTGCACCAAGTTAAAATTTGGGCTCCCATAGGGAGCCCAAATATGAACCCAGGGACACGATTTGAACAAACTTGAATCTGACCCCCCTAGAGATGTTGTATACCAAATATGAAAAGATTCTGACCAGTGGATCCGAAGAAGAAGATTTTTAAAGAATAATCCTCATATTGCACTAATTTAAAATTCGGGCTCCCATAGGCAGCCCAAATATTAACCTAAGGACTCGATTTGAAGAAATCTGAATCTGACCCCCCCCCCCCCCCCCCCCTAGAAATGTTGTATACCAAATATGAAAGAATTCGGCCCAGTGGATCTGAAGAAGAAGATTTTGTTTAATTTTGGAAACAAATTTAGGGTGCTATCAGAGTTATGCCCCCTGTGGTGCCCCCTGTGGGCGTGGCAACTTTGTTTGAACAAATTTGAATTGACATATGATAGGGAACATGCACAGCAAATTTTGTTGAATTTGATCCAGTAGTTCGTGAGAAGAAGTCGATAATGTAAAGTTAACGCCGGACGGACGACGACGGACGACGGACAGAAAGTGATTAGTAAAGCTCCCCTTGAGCTTCGCTCAGGTGAGCTAAATATATATATATAACGGCCTGTTGGGTCATATTTGGACTACGTGCTGAGCTACAAATCAGAGTTAGCTTTTGATGTTTTGGAAACGCAAATATGAATAAGTTATCTTTAATGATCTTCTCCAAACGTTTGTATAACTCGAAAAGTCAGTCAAACTGGAGCTAACTTCAGGTAGTAAGAGACCTGCAAGTCTCTTACCACCAGAAGTTAGCTCCTATTGGACTGACTTTGTTCATACAAACTTCTTTCTAATGATATGTTGGGGTGTGGGTGCTGAGATGGGACTTGGGGTATTTATGTAAACAAATAGTGGCATTACTTAATCCTTTCAACGCTGTTTTTCTTATGAGATTGCTGCATAATGTTGAAATATGTACTAACAATTTTAAAGTTAAATGTAAGAATAGTTTCCAGGCGTTTTAATTTTTTTCGTTTTACCCCATTTCCGTCAAATATGGTTCAGCACAAGACATTACCAAATTGCGCATCAGTGAAGTGGTCATAGTAAAAAAAATGAAGGTGTACAAATATAAAACACCTGAAGGTTGTTTCTTCCACAAAATAAATTGCCCAGTGCAGTATATCTACTGTTGTCTTTTCTAAAGATGAGTGAATGAATGAATGAAACTTTATTTTGCGGGATACACAAGCACAATAACAATTTGCAAGTAACAAATAACAATAAGTGTATACTGTATATAAATGACAAAGCCGGAGAGGCTGTCTTCCTGCCATTCCCATACACCAGATTTCTTGACATCAAGGCCTTTTCCGTTTATCTTTTCCTCGAGGGTTATTGCCTAAATAAACTAAAATAAAAACCACCATCATGCGAATTTATCCTCAGTTTTCCTGTCACCTCTAGTAGGAATGTAGGCATTGACGATACAAACTGGGGAACGGATTTCTAGTTCAACAGAAATTATGTTCGGAAAACCATCAAACAGAAGTTTGGGATTGGGAAACTTCTTGCTGATTAAAACAGATACCCACTACAACCACGTGGAATGTGTGATGGACTAATCCAATCAAGTTCATCGACTGATTTTCTGAAGGCTAAGAAGTCTTTGTTGATCGTCGCCTGAGTGCTAGACTGTCCTATGTCCCTTATGGGACATAGGACAGTCTAGCACTCCGGCGACGTGATGTCATAAAGAAATTGTCGTTCAAATTTGAATACCCAGTGTTTCTGAATGCATAAGATATCTGTTGATTGTAATTAATACACAGAAAGACATAGACGTGTGAATGGGTCAATCAATATGGCAAGAGTGCCAGCGCGGAAGGGAGACGATGAATGTGATTTATACCAAGCTATATTTCTATGATAAAGACTCAAGAGGAAACTAATCGGGCAGCCGATTTCGATTAATCGAACCGAATAGCTACCTAAAATATCGAATCGAATCTCGAAGCGTCGCCTTTCCAAATACAAATTATAGCAAAGTATATCAAAACCAAATTGTTCAGGGTTATCAAAATAACCAGCAGCGCTTCTGTCCTAAATAACAGAACAGATGGGAGAGGAACAATGTAAAAAAAAACATTGGAATCAAAAGTAGGAACCTGCGAATTGCCGATTTTGATCGAATCGAACTTCGAATTGAATCACTGTTGATGGATACGTGGTCAAAACAAGTTTTTTTTTTCTAAAATAATACTCCCGATTATTAAAAGACACACAATTATGTAGAGCGCATTTTTCGCTGATACTTCACTTTTATCATATGTTTTCTTGGAAAAAACTTTGTTTCAAATCGGATCGACTCCATTCGGTCGTGAAGCCATTTGTTTTAAATAAAAATGCGGAATGACTAAAACGAAACGATAATTCAACGCTGAATGGAGTCGACCCCTTTGTAAATTAAAGCCTGCTCTACTTCTGTTTATATAATAATCAGGGGTATTCGTTTAGAAAACCGTTGCTTTTGACGATGTAGCTAGTAACTGTGATCGAACAGAACAATGCTCAATATAAAATAATGTGATCATGTTGTGGAACAAATCATTTATTGAAGTTGAACAGCTGAATAACTTTTCAAATTCAAAACTTGGATTTTTTATAAATGGTCACTGGTCAAAATGCACAATAAGTTCAAATGAACAGTTGTGCCGGTAAAATTGTTTGTAGCGATTAGATTATTAGATTAAACAAATTTTTATTTGCCATTTGACAATGCAAACCAGGATTGGAGGACAAGTGCTTACCACTTAGAAGCCCCTCCGTTCCTGAGAAGCCCCTCCGTTCCTGAGCAACAGATTTTTCTGCAACACAATAATTCAAGTGACCATTTAGGTGTTGATCAGGCTGTCACCGATTTCAACAATCTTTTGATAAAAAAGTCTGTATTTCAAAACTTATATGCAAAGCAATAACAAAAATAAATTCAATAAACAAATACCATGAAGCTGCAATGATTTATCGAAACGAATAAGCTCTAATCCTTTTGACCAAACTTTGAGAAGGAATATTGCACCTCATTATTTAACTATCAATGGTACGTCGTATTTTTCATCTAGCGAATCCTGATCGCCGGATCACACTGAGTGGTTTTCCGATTCCGTATCAGATGGTTGGTATCAGAACGAGGACCGCTTTGGAGAACGTCAGTCGAGTCCGTCCAGGCTACCAACCGTTTCTGGGTATGCATCATTTGTGTAAATAAACTCTATCGAATAACGTGAATTTCTAATATTGTTCTTAACCAATTTTATATGTACTAACCCCTATTTATCACAATAAATTATCTTTGTTTTCTTATTTTATATTGCTATTTTAATGCGTAAATCTGACTATGATGTAGAAGAATGAAATACTGAATGCTGTCAACTTTGGAAACTTTGAAACGCTATTTTGGGAACTCCCTATAATTTTGTTTGTTTCAAAACAAATGTAGTTGTAGTTACAGTTGCACGTTATTTACCCATATATTGATTTCTCGCGTGAAAGGTGAATTTCCATAATGGCATATAATAAACAGATCATTACGACAGTAAAGTGATCTGGCTTGCCGCATTCCGTAATAATAATAGTCTCTACAATAATCTCTATTTACGGAAAACCCTGAAAAAAGAAATAAAGAAGCCAATTAACTCTTTAACCAAGGAATCGTCCACATCAGCGTAATATGCAAATTCAGAAGCTGGAAAAATATTATTTTTCAAACAATTTCAACAAAACCATATCATGTGACCCCTCTTTGGAACGAGCTCCTGGAGCTCGTTCCAATGAGGGGTCACATGATATGGTTTGGTTGAACTTTCCGTCGTGAAGGATACAACTCGAGGCCGGAGGCCTCTCGTTTTATGCTTCCGCGCTGGAACTCGTGCCATATGGATTAACCCATTCACACACGTGTGTCGTTCTGTGTTTATTACACGCCTTCAAGTCTATAAAACCATTTATCAAAAGGACACTCAGCAATTCATTTTACAACCTGTCCCCTGAATTCCAATGTGTTCTCTGTGCCAGTAGGCACATAGAACACATTTGAACTCAGGGGACGAACTATCGACAAAAAGAACACATTTTATCGCCAACCAAATTTGCGAGAAGAACCCGCAAATTCTAGTTATCGCTAGCGATTCAAATTGTAATTGCATTGCACGATTTGTAGAAAATTCCAATGAAATTTCGCTTCTAATGAAAAATAGTCAGTCAACGATTTCCTTTCCGCACATACGTGCGGAACAGATTTTCATTTTCCACACGGTTTACTGTTGCTGTAGATGTGGATTTCAAAGAACAGGCGTGTAATAAAAAATAGATGCCTCGACTTGGGCTGTCCATTTTACAAATTGATTACATGCACAGGAGACGAGAAGTCAAGCGTGTCAACCAAAAGTCTATCTGATATATTTAACCAACTTTCATATCCAATAAGGGAAAAACATTTCTCATGCAATATGAAATCTGTACAAAAATAAAAGTTCTGGCAGAGACTGTATATCAAATGAAATGTCGAAATGCAGAGATTCTTACCTAATTCCTTTACTCAATAGTCTTTCAATCCTGTTCCCTAGTACATTAACAAAGTTTAACAGAGCATTACAAGAACGTAACGCTCAACTTAAAAAGCCACGTGATGTGTGGGGCCGTTAATGAGTTGAACATCTCATTAACAGCCCGACACGTCAAGTGACTTTTGTTCCTCGCTGTCGTACACTCGAAAATGGAAACAGTTTCCAGAAATGCTTTCAACTAGTAAACAATGTGATTTTTATTTAAATTATTAAATATGTAAAATGTCCAGCAAAGTTAGTCCCATGAGAACAAGCAGCTGTATATAGTTAGAAAGTCTGCAGACAATTTAAGCTTTTATTCCTGACTTATAGGCGGTAAATATCGGGTCTGTTTTTAAGTTTTCTAACTTCGTTGCAACTGAAATAGTACCGATGCCGATCACGTGATATTCATGTGATACCAGTTTGTTTGAGAACAGACGATAATATCTTCAGCCAAAATTGAAAATGTTAAAAATATCTCAATCAAGCGAATTGAATGAAGACCAATTGGCTGTTTGCAGCTGCCATGTAAGGTACAGGGTCAAACCTTTCTCAGAATCGCAGTGGTTATAATAGTAATAACATGACTTTGTCGGGCCTTGTGGTTTATTAACGGCCCAACAGGTGTGAATAACAGCCCTTCAGCTTATTAACGGCCATCGACTTCGTTTCGGGCCTTTTATAACCTGTCGGGCTCTCCAAAGTCATGTTATTGTTATTTTAAAATGTGTGAGTAAACTTTTTGGAGCACTCGTTAATAATCGCCTTACTGAATCCAGGGAGAATATTTTTTTCCCTGATGGGGCGGGTGTGAGATGGGAAAATCTCACCGAGGGCAAGATATTTGGGCCAGACACGAGGCTTTCCGACTGTCTGGGCCAAATTTCTTGTCCCGAGGGTGAGATTTCCCCATCTCACACCCGCCCCTATCAGGGATAATCTTTCTCCCTTTACCAAAAGACTCTGACGTCATGAAAAGTAATTCAGTGGCACGTACAGTTATATCGAACAATTTTGTTGTCCATTTCTGAAAAGAACTGATTTGCTTATCGGAAAGAACGCACCAAAGTTCTGTTTTTACCGCAGGTATATACCACGAAATTAAATACTAACGCCGGCATGACAGGGGTTAAAGATTTGCAGCGAAATGAATATTGATACATTTCGATGACGTCAGTCGAGTGCGCGCATCAGTCCATTATTACCAATCATTTCTATTTTCTTCGACAAACATTCGTCTGCTAATATTTCCGAAACGTGACGCCATGTTGTTTGTTTATGGAAGAATGTGCGATGATCAAATAGTTCGTGCGCTCATTAAATATGCTAATAACGTGGGTCATGTGGTACAGATATCTATCTCCCATAGCCTTCTCACATGAGACACGCATATCTCAGGGGCGGCGGAAGCTCGATAAAAGCGGAGGGGCACAGATTTACAATGCTTCTTTGGTTCGACCCAGTGTGAGAGAGGTTACAATCGGATATCGGCAAATGTACCATGACTCGCTACAGTCTCTCGTTTAGATGAATATGCCGCCGTGTGGTCACTGCCCTGTCCGTTTCTCCTACTTCAACTATCTTCCAACCCGAAGGCCAGCCTTCGGGTTGGAAGATAGTTAAAGTAGAAGAAACGGACCGCAGCGACTGAAAGTGGTTGAATATTGCTTGGATCTGCAAACAATGTTACAGGAATGCCTGTATATTGACACATTTGCATGCGTCCATTTTAACTCATTGTGTTACTGCGAAACATATCTGTGAAAAAAAGTGGAGGGGCACGTGTCCCCTGTGCCCCCTGGCTCCGCCGCCTCTGACATATCTTGAATAGGAAGCGGGGGAGAATATAAAATCCGTGTAACAAATCGGTTTTGAAAAGGACAAACGCCTTTCAGATCATGTATATACATTGAAAGCACATATTGATATGTCATGAAACCTACTGGTATCAAATCTGAACCTTTATATTTATGTTCTGTCGATCTGAAAAAACACTTTTGATAGTGTACATAGGGAAGGAGCTTTACAAAAAAGTTACATCAGTAACGTTAGCTCTAAAATGATAAACATAGTAAAGGCAATGTATTCAAACCCCATAATAGCAATAAAATTATCTGAAGGATTTACGGATGTTATTTCTTGTTCCACTAGATTGAAACAAGGTTGCAATCTAAGTCCTACACTTTTTAACACATATGTTGATGATATTCCAAACATATTTATGCCACCGGCTGAGTTTGATACTCCTAAACTATATTCCAAAAATATAAATTGCCTGTTATATGCAGATGACATGGTTTTAATAGTAAATCGTCAAGTAGTTTACAATCATGCCTGAACTCATTCCAAGAGTACTGTAATAAATGGAGACTAAACATCAATCCAGAGAAATCTAAATTATTTATTTATTTATTGGTGTTTAAGGTCACATATTTCTGCACAATAGCTAACCATGACAGTTTTACGGGTGGGGGAAGCCGGAGAACCCGGAGAGAACCACCAAGCAACGGCGAGCAACTGTCAGCTCCCCAACATCCTAACTCCACACAAGCAGGGTTAGCATTGGTTGAAGACAGGTGCACCATCGATGTGCAGTACGCCTTAGTGCACAGCGTCACCGTGCCCCCACATGGGCAATGGAGGTGAAGTGTCTTGCCCAAGGACACAACGCGGTTGCCGCAGGTGGGATTCGAACCGAGGACCTCTCGGCTTGCAGCCTGCACCTCTACCTACTGAGCCACCGCGCCCGAGAGAAATCTAAAGTAATGAAAATATCCAAAGGTGCTCAATCTTGTCGAGAAAAATTTATTATGGGAGGCAGCTTGATCCAATATGCAAATGAATATAACTACCTTAGGCTAACTATTTTATCTACAGGTACCTTTAAAAATGCAATTATAAATTTGAAACACAAAGCCAACAGAGCTCCGAGCTCTGACACAATGTGTACAATAATTATCGCTTGACTTGTTTGATAAAATTTATTGTTGTGAAGTTTGGGGAACATACCTAAATAATATCTAAAACCGTTTACCAACATTAACTAACCATTATGATACGGACCCATTTGAGTCTTTAGCGCTGACTTTCTATAAAAATATACTTGGGGTTAACTCAAAAAGGCTCCAATTTAGCAATACGTGGTGAAATTGGACGGCATCTTATCTCAATCAACATATTTAACCCTTTGGACCGGAGTGGCCCTTTTTCCGGCCAGGAACATGACACGTCATAACGCCATTAAATAGGATGGCTGTTCAGTAAACGTGTGGGGTAGACCAATCAATATTTTCAACGTGCAGCCCGGAGGCTGCTCGTTGAATATATTGATTGGTCACCCAAAATAATGAATATGGACTCTTCTAATTGCTGCCATTGAACTGGAATGGAAGATACCACCAGAGTTCAAAGGGTTAAACAAGTTTTGAGAAACTTCTTTTGAATAATTTAATTGAACAGTTTTTCATTTAACTGGTAGAGTGCTGGAAGCCCATATTTGGGCTTAATTCAGAAGTACAGGTGCTGCAACTCGAAGGCTCATATTCAGTGGATGTGCTTTGTATCATCTTTGAAGTGATATTATTTAGTCTGTAAGGATTTGCCTTGTTACAATTTATGGGAGAGTGCAAATTATAAATGGGCAAAGACATGTGTACAATATTTGATGGCCAAAAATAATTTAGCACTCTACCAGTTAATCTTATTGTTTTACAAGGATTGGCGAACAAGTTATGCAACTTATATTAACGCTTCTCCTTGGCCCAATGGCGTAGGTGTGTGGGATGACCTTCATAGCGGCAACTTCGTGGCCAAGCTCTTCTCGAATACTATGAAGGGATCTTTAGCCGACACGGAGTGTGTCTCTCTCCGCACAGAGGACTGCCATTTTTCGTCCCCACCCGATAGGACGATACGCTGTGACAGCATCAACACCACAATTGATGCTGACAGAGAGTGTTCGGACACCTCGAGAACTTTTCTCGACCGGGGATCGATCCCGGGACCTCTGGCATGAGGGACCAGCGCATTTATCCACTCGGCCACCACTCTCTTAATTGAACAGTGATTCATTGGTGAGCGATTCATATCTATGCAATATAGAAACCATGTAGTCTAATGCACAAACTACCCTTGATTGTGCAGGAACTCTTCTTCATCCCTGTGGCAGTTGTGGAACATGGGATAATAAAAAAAACCCACAAAATATCCTATTAAAATTGAAAGATTTGTGTTAAATGCAATCAAGTATGCCTTCTTAGAACAGTGACATATTCCATGTCAACACTCCAAAAGATTAAGGGCATATATGAAGTTCAAAGGCAGTTTTCAGTTTGAAAAATACTCGACCATAATTAAATCGTGTGCCAATATGAAAGCTCTCACGAGTGTAAGAGCGAGTGCTTATAGCCTACATATTGAAAGTGATAGGCACAGGAGGTCAAAGAAAACTGAGCTGCAAAAACTCACAAGCACGTCGATGGTGCATATGTCTTCAACCGCTGAAACCCTGCTTGAGCGGAGCTTGAACAGAGTTAGAATGTAGAGGAGCTAACAGTTGCTCGTCGATTCTCATGGTTCTTTCCGGGTACTCCAGCTTCCTCCACCCGTAAAACTGTCACAATCACGATTAGCCATTGTGCGCAAGTATGTGACCTTAAACACCAATAAATAAATAAATAAATAAATAAATAAATAAATAAATAAATAAATAAATAAATAAATTATTATCTGTCACACATTTCAATGTTATTTGTGTTATTGTTTCAGGCTGAACTTTCTCTCTCGTTAACTGATCATCATTCCACCTCATCACCAGCTACCAACTTCATCAAACACCACTGCATCTGTTATCATATTCACTGAATCATTATCATAATTCGTAGGCACATAGAACATATTGGAACTCAGGGAACGATATGTAAGTATACCAGTTGTCTCACCTTTTCTCTCTCTCTCTCTCTCTCTCTCTCTCTCTCTCTCTCTCTCTCTCTCTCCTTTAACCATCTGCTTTATCAATCATTCTTGTCATTCATCTCCACCGCATGTCATATTTGAGTTTTGTTTAGAGCAAAATATAATGTTTGTAAAATAAATCAATTTAATTCAGTTGTATGCGTATTTTCTGCAGCCGATGATTCAGGTGGCATTTGATAAATACTATTGATACATTTATTAGCGCTCTGACTTCATAAATCTTCTCAATTGGTTGCGACGTAAGCAAAAAAGTGACGGGGTGGGGGCAGTGCGGCAGATCTGAGTTGAAAAAACAGAGTAAATAGATATCCGTCAAGTGCAGTCATCACCCAAGAATACTACAGCCAGGGACGTGGCTAGAGGTTTCCGATTGGGGTGGGGTGGGGGGGCGGGGTAGTGAATGTCCAAGTAGGGGGAAGGACCGGGAGGGACAAGCCCCTCCCGGTCCCTCCCCAGTTGGAAATTCACTACCGAGAAAGATTTTGAAAATGAAGCCATGGAAGGGGGCATAAAATTGATTCTAGTAACTAAAATGCCAACAGGGAGACGACTTACATAAGCTGTTAGTTTTTTGTCGAATCCCCTCCTTACATAGTAATCTATCTATTTGTTCATCTTTGTTATTTAGTGTACTGTTGTATCTTGTGTTGTTCCTGTTTTACCATCTAGCATGTAATGTACACAATTAACAAACTTTCCAATAAATATTGTTTAAACTAAAATGCCAACACGTTTATGATAGAATTATCGGGTTATTTTTATTTGGTATTATTCTGGGAATTGAATATGGGCTAAACAAATGCTCAAGCTTAAACTCTGAACAATTCACACTGTCCTAACATTAAATCAGATCTTATGCAGGAATGATCAATTTTCGATGTTTCATCATTTTGTAACTGTGAATGATGGAATTAACTGAGGGTAGTTAACGATTTTTCATGATGCGATTTTCTTGAAGTGCATTTCGAGGATTTTTTATTACGATAAGTAAAGGTACTATAGAAATCCCGTACCGATTGATATCGTGCATACTTATGAAGCTCGATATTGCGTACACTGTAGTTGTAAATAGTAACAGTTAGAATTTTTGCCGATTTGAAACCGAGTTGGAATTTTGGGAAGTGAAGGGGACATCAGCATCGCCAAAGAAGCTCTAAAATCCAGATAGATGGAATTTCCAACTACTCGTGACTTGCCCTCCGAATTTCCAAATATAGGAAATTTTGGCCAGGATTGGAGGGTGACACACCCCCACACACCCCTGTCGCCACGTCCCTGACTACAGCTTCACTAACTCGCCCGTCTGACTGACATGAATCAGTAGTGGTGGGCGGAAGCTTGCTAACTGGACAAAATGAGATGTTATACTCTGAGTTTACAATCAAGATATGGAGACCCCGAAGCATAGGTAAGGTATAACCAGGACAGTCTTTGGGAATTCTAATCGAGTCGATTCTACACTCATTTCCTGGGTCATGCTCATATGTTAACGCCAGGCCTTGACCGAAAGAAACTATTACTGAAATTATTAGTTTATAAAACACCGTACTCTGTAGCGTATTTCACCATTTCGTGAGCAACTGAAAATGAGAGAATATGTATGAGAAAAATGAAAATATGAGAATGGTGGTTGTGAGAAGACTCGAAGGCAAGGGGCAATGTCAATATTCCATTTCACTATCACATTTAGGAATATATTTACCACAGTAAAGGGCGCGTGCTGCATAATATTACCTCAGTATTTAGCTATTTTTGTGTGTAGTATTAACAGTTTATTTGTAAGTATACATTTATCAAACTATATCAACACAATTATTTCATAGATCCATGCATTTTGTTGCAATAGTAACCAAACGGGAAGATCAATAAAGCCAAAGTATTGAGTAAGGGTGGATCCAAGCCTCAAATTAAGCAGACTGTCATCTTCAAATTAAGGTCCCCAGATGGTGAATTTGGTGATGCTACCCTGCAAATTTATTCCTCTTTGAACCTCCGTCTAAATCAAGATCTCAAGCTTAAACAGAAGGATGTACCTAGAGGATAAAGTGGCCCACTGTATGGGATAGAACCAGCAAATTCACCCTCTGGGGATCTCGTTTTGCAAATGGCAGGTTGCTTGTATTCAGGCTTGGATGGATCATCAAAAACTATAAGATTATGCAAGTCTGCGACTGGGAGAAAAGTATGAAAACAACACTCGAGGAGTACAAATTCCACCTCCACGCACACCGGAATAAAACAAATTGAAGGGGTGGGACTATGGGGAAGATGTGTCATAGCTTGAAAAAAAGGTTTGATAACACGTGCAGAGTCCAGCCTCCACTCAGATGTACCACAGACTCACAAATCCACCAGCCTGACTGCCACAGCAGCCAAGCGGGTGAGATAGTGAGGGTACAGCAATGCGAGAGAATGGAGGCGAGCTTCCAACAAGGCTCAATAGGGTGGTACATTCTGAGTGATCGAATAGAGTGTGTACACAAATAGAGTGTGAATACACTGATCAAGTGAACTGAATTGATTATTTGATCAATCATGAAGGCTGAGCAGACCAAGAACACGGTTGAAATGAGTCTGAATTTTAATGTTTGGTCGCGGTGACAACGTGGGCGTGTTTTTAGATTTAGCCTGACCTCAAGTAAGGACATTACACTTTAAAGAGAGTTGTTTCCTGGAGTGAGGGTGGGGCATTTGGGGTGCGCGTATAGATATGGGGTGCTTATATTTATTTATTGGTGTTTAATGTCACATACTTATGCACAAATGGCTAATCATGACCGTGACAGTTTTACGGGTGGAGGAAGCCGGAGTACCCGGAGAGAACCACTGAGCAACGACGAGCAGCTGCCAACTCTCCAACATCGTAACTCCGCAGTGCAGCACAGGCAGGGTTTAGATTGGTTGAATACATGCGCACCATCGACTTGCAGTACGCCTTAGTACACGGCGTCATCGTGCCCCCATGTGGACAATGGGGGTTATTTTGTTTGTTTGTTGGTGGTTAACGTCACATATTTATGCACCATGGCTAATCGTGACACAACATGGAGATGAAGTCAAGTTTAGTCAATCGTTGATCAACATGTTGCCCATTTTAGAGGACTTTCACCCCAAGCATTGGTGACTGGGTCCTATTTTACTAGTAAAGCGGGACAATGGGGGTTAAGTGCCTTGCCCAAGTACGCAGCGCGGGAGTCCGACTCGATCACTCAGACCGTCACCCATCCGTGGCTTAACCGGGCTCGACGTTGTTTAACTTCGGTGATCTAACGAGAACCTTTTGTCAGTTACATTTGGTAAATGGTAAATTACACATTATGTGATAAAAAGTATTTCAAATTCGTCATGATTTGATTTGAAATTTATGCACATCGCTCACTAAAAATCGGTCTGAGAATCGATAAACTTCGGCTTAGATAGATTTTAGAAATTTTCTATTAAATCGAGAGTCATCAGAAATCCTCCAACAAACAATTTCAGATTTATTTCAAAGTAATGGAATTGAGTTTTGGGATTAAGAATAAATGCCCGTATTGTTGGTTATAAGACTGCCGTTTGACTCTTAATCCCCTGGATATTTTAAAATTATTTTTCAGAGAATCTAGTCATGGCTGCTACATAGCAGCCATGACTAGATTTGTTGAAAAAATCATCAAATTTAACTAATGAAATGAATGGTCAAACAGGGAGAAATTTGGTTTAATGTGCCCATATTATACTTATTTCAGTGAAAAGAGATTTCGTATCCCGGGCAGGAATTAATGTGGCATCAATCTTGGTAGTTTGTATATCTGCATCCAAGGAAGTCATATCTTGTTTCGTAATTTTAAAAGGAAGTTCAGCAAGACTAACCACTTGTCTGTTGATCTTCGAACTAAACATTCAATTGGTGAAGCATTTCAATTTCGCCAATACATTCATCACCACTTTGTGTTGGTGATACATTATCTGGATGCAAACAACTGCCAGAATGTTGAAAAGATTCGGATAACATCATGATTTGATTACTTTTTTCAAGTGGTCGTGTAGTTCATTTTACAGGATCTCGCTTCGATCGCAACTTACATCCATGAGAACTAGCCATTTATTTATTTATTTATTGGCGTTTAAGGTCACATACTTATGCACATTGGCTAATCGTGACTGTGACAGTTTTACGGGTGGAGGAAGTCGGAGTACCCGAAGAGAACCACCGAGCATCGCCGAGTAATTGTCAGCTCCTCGACATTCTAACTCTGTTCAAGCTCCGCTCAAGCAGGGTTACAGCGGTTGAAGACATGTGCACCATCGACGTGCAGCACGCCTTAGTGCACGGTGTCATCGTGCTCCCATGTAGGCAACAGGGATAAAGTGTCTTGCCCAAGGACTCAACGCGGGTCGTCCCGGACGGGGATCAAACTCGGGACCTCCAGCATAGACGTCCAACAGTCTACCACTGAGCCACCGTACTCCCGAGAACTAGCCACACACTGACGTTTGGTAGTGTTTCTGTATTATGTCCTTCGATATCTTTACCCACTGATTTCAAAAGATCTTCTCCATGAGCGAGAAACACGCCTTTAAGCATTTTACGATTTCTAATAAGTTCACCTTAGGCTCCTGCGAAAATTCGAAATTCGATTCGAAAGTCAGTATTCGATTTGATTCGAAATCGGAAATTCGAATATTTTCGAATATAATTCGGTCATAACCGTGAGTGTTTACAGATTGTAATTGACATATTGTTTTATATTGAGTATTGTTCTGAGAAGAAACGCAACTGACTTGTAGCAGTAACGGTGTTTGTAGCGATGTAGCTACAACTGTACAACAGTTGTAGCTACATCGCTACAAACACTGTTAGCGCTACAACTGTTCCAACTTATTGTTCATTATGACCACCGACCATTTATAAAAAGTTCTGAATTTTGAAAAGTTATTCATCTGTTCGACTTCAATAAATGATTTGTTTCACAACATGATCACTTTATTTTATATTGAGTATTGTTCTGTTCGAGAACAGTTACTGGATACATCGTCAAAAGCAACGGTTTTCTAAAAGAATACCCCTGATTATTATATAGACAGAAGTAGAACAGGCTTTAATTTACTAGTGGATCGACTCCATTCAGCGTTGAATTATCGTTTCGTTTTAGTCATTCCGCATTTTTATTTAAAACAAATGTCTTCACGACCGAATGGAGTCGATCCGATTTGAAACAAAGTTTTTTCCAAGAAAACATGTGATAAAAATAAGGTATCAGCCCTATTAACCAGTCCATTCAAAAATGTTTATTGCTGCAGTTTCGAAGCTATAAATTCAGCAATTCGAATAGTTGCAATCAATAGCTAGTATACTGGTTTATATCTCAGTTTGTAGCGTGGGAAGTGGCGAGGCGAAAAAAGCACTCCACATAACTGTGTGTCTTTTAATAATCTGGATTATTATTTTAGAAAAAAATGTTGTTTTCACGACGTATTCATTAACAGTGATTCGATTCGAAGTTCCATTCGAAATTCGATTCGGAATTCCATTCGTTTTCTTCAATTCGATTCGATATTCGATTCGATCAAAATCGGCAATTCGCAGGTCCCTAGAACTTCATCTGCAATCAGGACAGAATGTTCCAGTCTCTCTTCTTGTAAAATTTGAAATGCATTTTTTCGCAATTAATTGTATTAACGCTACAGCTGTTCTGAATGCTGAACCCAATCAACATCCGTATTGACGTGGTATGCATCAATATACTGGCATTTTTTTTATAAATATAATTAAGTCATCCAACGAAATTGGAATGACTTATAGTGATTGTTAGCCTATTTTTTTTTTTATTTCTTCTTCACACAAATCTCAACCACAATTTTCAACCAACACTCATGAAATTTGGCAGAACGTTAACGATAATCATGGCTAGAGAATGAGAGTCGAATTTTCAATTTTCGTCCTTTTTATCCAAGCCAATTCCGTATATACGCGTTTTTATTCACCCTTTAATATCAGCACCTGTATTAAACCTCCGTTTTTCAACTTTTGAACTTGGCACATCAAATCTCCTACAAAAAAATGTTTAAAATGTGGTACCGACCTGGGAAATTCCCATGGGTTATGACCGAATTTTCGCGTGACGTAAATGATGTCAACTTCACAAAAAATTAAATCATATATGATTTTCGTGCAATTTTAGTATGTTGTAGAGCTGAGAAATTAAGAGGTAGCTGCTTTTTTCAATTTTTGATTTATCGCCATTTTTTACCTTTTGACGTCATGTCAAATTTAGGCCTCACTTTTGTCATTTTCACCGAAAGCTAATTTCCTCAAATGCACTGCTCCGAATAAATAATATACACAGCTATGGCATTTCACACACTGTTATTTGGAAGGCGACTCTATTACAGGGTTTGCAAAGTATCGTCGGTTCCACTATTGTCGGCACCGGTACTGTACTGGGGGTGAGAACCGAGAACCGGGTCGGTACCGGTACTGAGGACGGCACATCTAATATTCCGATACTGCAAGTGAAAACTTGAGTCGATCGCAGTCGATTCGTGTTAACTCTAATCGGTAAAAAAGAGTGAACAGTGGTTTTAGGGGTCAAATTCAATCAATAAACACGTGTTATTTAGGCTGAAAAACTGAAAATCTATTTTTCAGTTTGTTGTTTGCAGTAATTTTCATCAATGTCTGCAATCCCGCGTGTTCGAACTTGGAATCAATTGGCACCCTAATAGTAAGACACAGTAATAATTTGAAGTAGATTATATAGACTTCACCTATCTGACAGACATCCTACAAGTTCGGCCGACGTTTAAAAACAGGATGATCCAAGGCGTGAGGTGGGATGAATTTGTAGACACTAGCCACCTGATTCCGATCGATTACGATCGCAAAGAAGTCTTGTTAAATTTACTAATACTTGTATGAAGTATTCAAAATTAATGTTGTTAACAGTCTGAGTGTGTGCCAAATGCACTTTTGGTTCTATAGGGGATGACAGGTAGACAGCCAATCTGGCTATGTCATCCCCTGGGAGTATACATATTTACGTCAATAAGGTTTCTGTAAATTTGTACATTGTTTTCTGTGTTGCATGATGTATTATGTGTGCTCCTAATAAAGTATCTATCTATCTATCTATCTATCTATCTATCTATCTATCTATCTATCTATCTATCTATCTATCTATCTATCTATCTATCTATCTAGCTATCTATCTATCTATCTATCTATCCTACAGTGCGTTTCAAACGGGTCGTCCCCTGAGTTCCAATGTGTTCTATGTGCCAGTTGGCAGATAGAACACATTGGAACTCAGGAAACGGGGTGGCGGGACTCTAGTCTTTGAAGTTCCAACATTATAGAAACATTCAATTAAAACTTTACTACCCATGTTGATTCCGTCGTGTTTCTCGTGTATCACATATCTGTTAAATGCAATTATAAGAATTTCAAATTTCGACCTTTATCCAAAACAATATCAGTTTCACGTCTTTTTGTATAAACGGTTAATATCTCCCATGAAAGCTCACTCTTGTTATTTCAAAATTGACACCCAAATAAAACACACACCTAAAATTCAATCAGTATCCAGATAACGACAAATTCGTCTGTAGCTGCCATTTTGGTGACGTTGGGACGTCTACGTCACAAAAATTAAACCATGTGCGATTTACATGAACGTTTACTGTGGTATAGAACTCGAAAAATTAAAAAAGAAACGGCTTGTTTTATATTTTTTTAATTTAATATAATTTTCGACGTTTGACGTAACTTTGTGTTTTACACAACTTCCTATTTTGTGAGCAACCCCAGAGCAACCACGGCAACTGATACCCACAGAGTATTTAAATATCACATACTCCTAGAGAAATAGTTAAAAATCTTGAAAATGTTTTGAAAATCCAATGTCAGACACCGGAAATATGAAGTAATCTGGGTATACCCTCCCATTTTGTGAGCTCCCCTGCCCCCAAAACTGCAACACATTCCACCTTAACATTTTGCATTGGTTGAAGTGATGTCTCGGCACATTTGAATTGACACTGTGGGTCAACATTTAACGATACAACGAAATTCCCAACGACAGCACTAAAACGTCAAAATTAAATTTCAAGGCAGGAAGTTGAAATTCTACGCCATAACTCGTGGTCCCAAATACTAAGTTTTTTTTACTGAGTAAATTTTAAAACCCGACGTTAGATACCGGAGATATAACTTAAACAACGTCGGGACTATACCCCCATTCTGTGAGCACCCCTCCCCAAAGAATCCCAAGGCATACCACTATAGTATTTTGTAAATTCCCAGAGGAATACTTGGAGTGATATGCCATCGCCTTTGCAACAAAAATCGCGCTTTTTATGATGTCGAATAGGCAAAGGGGCACACGCGTGGTTTCTTCAGTAACAAATGGTATGACCTAGTTCGGTATCGTTCTTAGAATAAACGCTGAATATTTTGCTTTCAACCTGTTCATATCTTGCACTGTATTCCAGTGCGAGATATGAACAGGTTTAAAGCGGTTGGAAGCCGCAGCAGTAGGGTTAACGGGCGGCTTGGTACGCTAAAAGGCGACACCAATCTTATTCTCAATGTGGGGCGAACCATCGTTGGCCACGCTTCGTTGGGCGGTTCATAGATAATTACCCCGCAATTTCAAAACCATCTAGTTTATTTTTGTGTTCGAATTGCAACTTCACCTTAAACTAGTATGTTTACAAACTGAATCAATTTGCGAGTGTTCCAATTTATATTTAGACTGAGCTGATCAAAGTAACTTTTTGTACTGCTTTTAAATGTACATTATCAAATTCTTTGTGAATGTGATGAAACGCCTTCCATGTTTCAAATAAGAAATGGTCGTTTGTTTCTGTCTATTTCTTGAGTTATGAATCCCCAAAAAACAAAGGCCAAACTGAGTAAATAGGCGTAGCCAAGCCACCCAGGAGACGGGATAGCGGGACTCTAGTCTTTGAAGTTCCAACATTATGGAAACATTCAATTAACTCTTTACTGACCGTGTAGATTCCGTCGTGTTACTCCGGTATCACATATCTGTTAAATGCAGTGCAAGAATTTCAAATTTCGACCTCTATCCAAAACAGACTCAATTTCACTTCTTTTAGGGGTCAAATTCAATCAATAAACACGTGTTATTTAGACTGAAAACCTGAAAATCTATTTTTCAGTTTGTTGTTTGCAGCAATTTGCATCAATGTCTGCAACCCCGCGTGTTCGAACTTGGATACAATGGGCACCCTAATAGTAAGACACAGTAATCATTTGAAGTAGACTATATAGACTTCACCTACCCGACATCCTATAGTCCGTTTCAAACGGGTCGTCCCCTGAGTTCCAATGTGTTCTATGTGCCAATCGGCATATAGAACACATTGGAACTCAGGAGACGGTGTGCGGGACTCTAGTCTTTGAAGTTCCAACATTATGGAAACATTCAATTAAAACTTTACTACCCGTTTAGATTCCGTCGTGTTACTCGTGTATCACATATCTGTTAAACGCAATTGTAAGAATTTCAAATTTCGACCTTTATCCAAAACAATATCAATTTCACGTCTTTTTTTAATAAACGGTATATCTCCCATGAACGCTCACTCTTGTTATTTTAAAATTGACACCCAAACAAAACGCACACCTAAAATTCAATCAGTATCCAGATAACGACAAATATATTGCGTCTTTTTATCAACTACCTAACAGAAGTACCCGGATGTAGCATTATATACCCGGATGTAAAAACCTGTGTGACAAGTATTCTCAGATAAGTAACCTCAATAGGTATCCTCAGATTAGTATCCTATAAAATGTATCCTCCAATAGTCCAGTAGTACAATACAATAGGTATCCTCAAATACCCATATGTGAATATGTGCTAGGGCACAATGTGTCACATTGTTCATTTTCACATAAGCACATATTGGCACATCCAGTATTATGTACCCGGATGTAAAAACCTGAATGACAAGTATTCTCAGATAAGTAACCCCAATAGGTATCCTCAAATTAGTATCCTATAAAATGTATCCTCCAATAGTACAATACAATGGGTATCCTCAAATACCCGCATGTGCCTATGTGCTAGGGCACAATGTGTCACATTGTGCATTTTCACATAAGCACATATCGGCACATTCAACGTGTGTCTATATGCACAATATGTGTCACATTGTGCATTTTCACATAAGCACATATGACAAAAAGGGATTCTCCGGGAGGTATTTTCAATAAGTATTCTCAAATAATGCAACACCAGGTGATAGGTATCCTCAAACACCCATATGTGCCTATGTGCTAGTGCACGATGTGTCACATTGTGCCTTTTCACATAAGCTCATAGCGGCACATCCAGCACGTGCCTATGTGCTAGTGCACATTGTGTCACATTGAGCCTTTTCACATAAACACATATTGGCACATCCAACATGTGCATATGTGCTACCTGTAATGTGTACAACAGAACATAAACATGTTTAGGGAAGTCAGAATAAATAGAACAAGTAAAAAAAAAGGATTCTGGGGAAAATCTGAACCAGAAAAACTGCTCTAGTTCAATCGAACTTACCCCTAGGGGCCGCCTTAATACAATAGCAATATGTGCTACTATTAAAATCTACGGTATGGGAGTCCTGAAAAGGAATCTGGGAGAAATCCATATCAAATACAAGTGGATTTTGGTGATTTGAATGGAATGTCTGGTGTATTTGGGTTATTCTACAAAACGGGAAATTACTCTTGTACAAAGGAACATACCCTCCGAACATACCCCTGTCTTGTTGTGGGCCTTTGGGTCACATGGTAACCACATGCTACTATAGAAACCAAGATGGCGACCTCCAGTATACAAAATGGATGACGGAAACACGTGTGGTGAATTTATGGGCCGAACTACATGGTGCAGACCGGCTGGGAATTACTCTCCTGTCAATGGAACATCGCCATTTCTACTCAAAAAAGTCCGGGCTGTTGACAGTGATTGGAGTCTCCATTGATAAAGACAGTTTGTTGACATCTCCAGAGAGATATTTATTATCATAGATACTTGGATGGTGAGTCCATAATAATGTAATGTATTATATAGATCGTATTACACCCCCAAGATATATAATAATGGTGACGAGTTCAATTGGAAACGCGTGAATTTGGTGTAAATTTCATTTCTTTGTGAAACTTAGCAAATTTCATATTACAATAATGCATCGTTTGAAACAATAATTTGTGATTTTTGTTAGCCTGATTGATAATTTTGAAGCAAATAATATATCACATCGGGTGTAGAATGTATAATAAAATATTTATTATGTTCTTGTAAATTTTTTGATTTAAAAAAAAATCACAGAAATTTCGTAGTACTTTTCTACTGTTTTTCGCAACAATTATCGGTTCATGCCTCGTACATACATGATACAAAATAAATATGATTGTAAAGAAATTTAAAGTTTAAATTTTGAAATTTAAAGTGAAAATATGTACACTTGAATATTTTTGTTGAAATTGACAATGCTCTAACAAGGTGGTGTCGGGCTCATTAGTTAGTTTTTTCACACAATGACACTCAACATTCAGACTATCGCACTCGATGAATTTGAAAAGCTTAAAAACATAGGCCCCGTAAGAGCTAAAAAACTATACACATGCTGGCAAAATAAAGGTACTCTGACAATAGATGATTTAGTTAGGGAAACGGGAATCGCTGAATCAGCTTGGCAAGAATTAATAGAAAATGAAGTAATCACCCTTGATTTGTTACCCAAATCACCAGAACCTACCACTAATAATCCGTTTACACTGAAAAATCCTTTTACCTCACCAACTAGTAGAAGTCCAACACAAATTCAGCGCAGCCTAGACCCCTACATGTTGCAATCTCCTCCCAAAACAAATGTGTTCTCTCAAACCAATCCAACACAGCAGGTACTAGTTCCTAAAATTGTAACTGAAGTCATCCATGAGATGAGAAGAGAGATAAAAATTTACATAAAAATATGAAGGGGGTAGAGACTTGTGGAAAAGGGAGAAGGCATTACTAAAATCAGCCAAACAACACGCAGAGGAAGAAACAAAAATGCATCTTGCTAGTTTAGAAGAATTTAAAACAAAATCAATGGAGCAAATGAATGAGCTAACAGAACAAATTACTAAAGAATATAGAAGACTGGTTGGAAAATTCAATGAACTAGAGCAACAGAAGCAAGAAGAAAAACCCCCTGTACCTGCCTGGCGTCAGACATCCACACCCTCAGTTGGAATAGGACGTGCGACACAGACACATGGACACTCATCTCTGGAGTCAGTATTAAATGACATCAGCAGGGTATTAAAAATAGAAACAGAACCACATTCATCGCAGTCTGAGACCTACCCTTCCGATGAAGAAGAATCAGATGAACAGACTTTGCAAGTACAGGTGATGCCCAAAAGTACTGCCACTTGCAGTTCTAGAAATAAATTAACTGCAGGAACACAAACAAACACTGCTGACAATAGTTCCAATGAGTACAGATGTCGCGACCATAACCACCATAGAAGACGCCATTTATGAATAAGAGGAAAAATTGTTTGTGACAAAGAATTAGCAGCTAATGATGTTGATAGACAATGAAGTCGTCAGGTATCACATAAACATCACGGGTCACAAAGTCATTATGTATATAGGCACAGACATAGAAGTACAGACCGATCAACTTCACCAGATAGTTCTGTTTCGCCACATCATCGCAGAAGTCATCAGCATAAAAATAATACAAGAAGAAAAAGCAACCATTCCAGTGATACAGGTGAGTCTGATGGCTCTCATTATTCTGACTCCTTTCATAGATGAAGGTATCGAAGATACAGAAGCTCGTCATCAGAATACTCAGATGAGTCACACAGCAGAAGGCATCATTCCAATAGACGCAGAAGTAGGAGTCCACCATGCCCCAAATTACAAACTTTTAATGGGAGCACAACAGCGAAATGGGAACCTTTCATTTTTCAATTCGAGAGAATCGCAGATCAGAGGCAGTGGAGCTCAGAGAAAAAATTAAATCGTCTTTACGATTGTTTAGCCGAAGATGCTCTGGAAAATGTAAATCTTTTGGAGGGCCATCAAACCTTCAAAAGTTTAAAGAAAGAATTGAAACGGCGATTTAGCAGAAAAGAGGCACCTGCCTCAGCATGAAGGCAACTCCAGTACCTGAAGCAGAAAGATGATGAAAGTCTAGAACAATTTTCACAGCGTGTTCATACTATGACTGTGGAAGGGTATCCCAACTCGGATCATCAAACAATTGACCAGATCTCTGCAGAAGCATTTTTGCGAGGATCCAAGGACAAGGAAGCAGTTAGGGCAGTCATGGAGAAGAATCCTTGTTTAATTTTTAAAGCCCTAAAATATATGAAAGCTTCCATTGCCAATCAGAAAACCATTATTGGTTGTAGAGCGCCAAGCTATCATCAGCGCCAAGTTGCCTTCTCAGAAGGTGAGCAAGATTATGAGGTCAGTAAAGTTGAAGTTGACCCTAAAATAGCTTCATTTGAGGAAAGAATGGGGAAGCTTCAAAGCGTTGTAGAAGATATGGCAACACTGGTGAAAGATATAAATTGCAAGCTCCACAATCACCGCCCAATAAATATAAATATTACAAACAGCCATATAGACAGGGAAATTGGAAAAAGAAACAGAATTACAATTATAATCATGGAAAATACCAGAATGACAGAAGCCAAAAATCAAGTGAGGGCCCAGATGCAAACACATGGCGACGTAAAGAGCAAGACACTACGATGATACAGCAAAGTTCGGAAACTTTAAACAAGAAAGGGCTCAGTGCAAAGGCCAACACTGGGTCCATCATGAAGTAGGCCTGCTTAGTGCAGTTGAACCAGATTTTATTGTACATATTGTTGAAAAAATGTAAATATGGATGACATACCCGAAATTATTGTAAGCATGGTCACTGGTATTTCATTAATACTGCCATTGAGTGTAAATAGTATAAATACATCAGCTTTTGTTGATACGGCAGCTATGATAACTCTCATGGATGAAGAGTTTTTCAGGAAATCTGGTTTGACAATTGCATCTAATTTCCAAAACGTTAGGCTGAAGGGAATTGGAAAACAACCAGTTCTGGGGACTATTGTACCAGGTGTGGCGATCAAGATTGGATTGAAAATATTTAAATGGGACATTTGTATAGCTCCAGTCAATGATACCTTTATTTTGGGTTTAGATTTTCTCACTTCAAACCAGTGCATTGTTAATCTTCGAAACAGCACGCCGACTATTGGTGATGAGGTGATCAATGCGTCTTTTAAAAGACCTGGAGCAGATCCTGATATAAATATATCTCGAGTAGTAATAAGTCATGCTGTAACTCTCCCTCCAAAACAGTGACCATTGTTAATGTGAAACTGGATCAGCCCTTGAATGATGATGTTTTTGAGCCAGTTGGCCAAGTCAAGGGTATCCTATTATCATCTGCAATTGGAAGAGGAATAAGCACAGTAGTCAAGGCAATCAATGATACAAACCACTTCATAAAACTGAAAAGGAACACCCATGTAGGGAATGCAGAAGAAGTCTTGATAACAGGTATTCAAAATTCCAATAAT
Source organism: Pictodentalium vernedei (assembly GCA_031216915.1). Taxonomy (NCBI): domain Eukaryota; kingdom Metazoa; phylum Mollusca; class Scaphopoda; order Dentaliida; family Dentaliidae; genus Pictodentalium; species Pictodentalium vernedei. The sequence goes on along the minus strand of CM062290.1, from coordinate 91,827,256 downwards.
TTTGCATTTTCCTCCAAAGACAAGCAGCATGTTCCAAATCAGAGCTTCAGTGGTGTGAAACTGGAGGTGCATAGAACTAGCGATAATGGACAGAGAGCACAAGATATTCAAAATTGCAATAATTTTGAATTTGCTGCTTCCAGATCTATTATCAACGGCGCAGACACCAATGTTTCAAGAAAGCTAGCTAAGATCTCAGAAGAAGAGAAAAATACAATGTTTGACATTGGAGAAAGTATGGAAGCACAGAGAGTTCAAAATTTCCATAATTTTGATATAATGTGCGACAAGACAGATGACAGTATGGAAGCACAAAGAGGCCAAAATTACTATAATTTTGAACATACTGCTTTCAAATTTGTGGTCAGTGGAACAGATGCCAACACTTTAGAGGAGCTAGCTGATATCAAAAATACATTGCCTGAGCATCTTAAAGAACTATTTGAAAATTCTGTCACAGACTTAACTACAGCACAGAGAATTGAACTTGGTAGGTTACTTATAAAATATTCTGACGTTTTTGCCTGCCATGATCTCGACTTAGGTTGTTTGAAAGAGACTGAACATGAAATTAACACTGGCGATGCTCCCCCCATCAAGCATAAGATTAGACGTACCCCATTAGGTTTTGAAGGACAAGAGCATGAACATCTTCAGAAGTTTCTGGCTGCTGGAGTCATCCAACTTTCAATGTCAGCTTGGGCATCAGCACCAGTGTTGGTTTGAAAGATGGTAGCGTCAGATGGTGCATCGACTTCCGATCACTTAATGCATTGACAACAAAAGATAGTTTCCCACTGCCATTAATTGAAGATTGTTTAGATACTTTGCAGGGCACAAAATACTTCTCCACCTTAGACATGGCATCAGGGTATTGTGGTCAGTGGCACAGATGCCAACACTTTAGAGGAGCTAGCTGATATCAAAAATACATTGCCTGAGCATCTTAAAGAATTATTTGAAAATTCTGTCACAGACTTAACTACAGCACAGAGAATAGAACTTGGTAGGTTACTTATAAAATATTCTGACGTTTTTGCCTGCCATGATCTCGACTTAGGTTGTTTGAAAGAGATTGAACATGAAATTAAGACCGGTGATGCTCCCCCCCCCCCCCCCATCAAGCATAAGATTAGACATACCCCATTAAGTTTTGAAGGACAAGAGCATGAACATCTTCATAGGTTGCTGGCTGCCAGAATCATCCAACCTTCAATGTCAGCTTGGGCATCAGCACCAGTGTTGGTTCGAAAGAAAGATGGTAGTGTCATATGGTGCATCGACTTCTGATCACTTAATGCATTGACAACAAAAGATAGTTTCCTGCTGCCATTAATTGAAGATTGTTTAGATACGTTGCAGGGCACAAAATACTTCTCCACCTTAGACATGGCATCAGGGTATTACCAAATACCACTAAACGAACCTGATAGGAAAAAGACAGCCTTCATCACAAAGTATGGCCTCTACGAGCACACAAGAATGAGTTCTGGTTTGTGCAATGCACCGGCAACATTCCAGCAAGCAATGCAATTAGTTCTACGAGGACTGACATGGAAATAACTCCTCGTTTATTTAGACGACATAATCGTCCTAGGGTCCAACTTTGAGGAAAATCTACTCCACCTTGAAAATGTATCCCTAAGATTTCGTGAGTATAACCTCAAACTGAAGCCGAAAAAATGCCGATTGTTTAAGAGAGAGGTTGAATTTCTTGGCAAACTTGTAAATAAAGATAGTATTGCTGTTGCGCAAAGTTAGATTGAGGCTGTTGCCAAATGGCCTAAACCAAAGAATCAGCAAGAATTAATGTCATTTTTGGGTTTCTTAAATTATCATCGAGACCACATCAAGAATTTTGCTGGATTGACTGCACCCTTATATGAACTTACAGCTTCAAAGAAGCTATTTACATGGTTACCAGAATAGTTTTGAACAGCTGGAAGTTGTTATGACAGCTCCTCCCTTATTATCATATCCAACGAAAGATGATGTATTTATATTGGATACAGATGCCTCTAACAAAGCCATAGGAGCAGAATTGTCTCAGGTTCAGTCAGGAGAAACAAAAGTGATTTGGTATGCCAGCCATGTGTTGCTAAAAGCACAACGTAAATATTGTGCCACCAGAAAGGAGCTTTCAGCAGTTGTAAAATTTTGTCAACATTACCGGCATTATTTGTTGCATCGACAGTTCATCATCCGGACCAACCATAACAGCCATAAAAGCCTAGTGTGGATGATGCGCTTCAAGAACATAGAGGGTCAGAAAGCTTGATGGATTGAGGAACTCTCACAATATGATATGAAGATCATTCATCGACCTGGTAAACAACATGGTAATGCTGATAGTCTGTCTCGCATTCCTGATACGTTCCCAGGATGCAATTGTTACAATGCTGTAGACACCCCAGAAATGTTACCTTGTGGTGGCTGTCATTTTTGTAAGAGGGCACACTAACAGTGGGAGAGATTTTCAGAAGACGTTGATGATGTGATCCCTCTAGCTGTCAAAAAGTACCTGAAGTGACAACAGTTTTAGATGAAGTGATTTCACCACAAGTACCCATGGAAGAAACCATTGAATTGAGTGTTTCTAGTGTAACATGGTTGAATCCTTACACTACTATGGAACTGCAAGAATTACAATGAAAAGATAGAGACCTAGGCCAAATAATTGAGTGGTTGGAAAATAATATTACTCCTGAGAAGCATAAACTATATCTGTGTAGTCCTGCTGTCAAAGCCCTCTGGTTATGCCAATCACAACTACAATTCAACAACAGAGTATTAGTCTACAGATGGGAAAATAAAATCGACAGAGAATTAGTGCTGTTAGTGCGGGAATCTTTAAAACAGGAGGTATTATTCTACTTTCACAATGTCAAACCTTTGGGACATTTCGGACAAACAAAGAAATTGCTAAGACTTAAGAAGTCATTTAAATGGTATAACATGACTGCAGATTGTAAAGCCTATGTGCTGTCATGCAAAACATGCAATGTTCAGAAAAAATCAAATGTTACTCCTTGGGCACATTTACGGTCTTATCATGCAGGATACCCAATGGAGAGAGTGCATCTTGATATACTTGGGTCTTTTATCCCCAGCAGCAGTGGAAATGTGTATGTTCTCCTTATGGTTGACCAGTTCACAAAGTGGGCCGAAATAGCTGCCTTGCAAGATCAAACTGCTGAAAAAATTGCCAGAAAGTTTATTCTACATTTTATAGTGACCTTTGGATGCCCGCTAGTGGTACACATCGACCAGGGTCGAAACTTTGAAAGCAGTTTATTCAAAGTCCTTTGTGAGCAGCTCCAAATCGCCAAATCAAGAACTACACCTTATCATCCGTCATCAAACGGACAGGACGAGCGTTTTAACAGGACATTGTTGCAGATGATCAGATGTTACATTGAGGGACATAGTAAGGAATGGGACAGGGACCTTCCCCTGCTCGCCATGGCTTTACATTCAATGGAACACCAACAAACTGGATTTACTCCGAACCAATTGATTTTGGGCAGAGTAGTGATCTAGCCTGTGGATTTACTCTTTGGTGTTCACGAGATGAACCAAGAAGAACATGAAGCAGCAGAATGGGTAAAACACTTGAATGAAATTATGCCCAAAACACACCATTTCGCCAGAAAATTTCTTGGACAGTCTCAGCAGCGTCAAAAGAAAGATCATGATCTCCGAGCATGAGAGACACAATACCATCCAGATGATGTAGTGTACAAACAGGACAAGTCAACTAAAGTTGGAGAGAGCCAAAAACTTAAACCTCTGTGGTGTGGGCCATACTTGGTAGTTAGCAGCAAGGCTTCCCTGTTCCAAGTACGAGATAGGAAAGGTAATTATACACTACATCATGACAGACTGAAAATATGTAGAGACGCAGTATTACCTCTCTGGTTGAGGAGAATGAGACATCATTTTCTGCATGAAGAAGAGAAATTGCTGCTGCCAGACAGCCAAAGAGAACAAACTCCTCAGACACAGACTGCAACATCTCCAGAATTGACAGCTTCAGATGCTGATGATATCCAAAATTCAGTTCGCACTGAGTTGAGGGATACAGATGCAATACCTCCAACTGATGATTGTGCTGCAGATCAGATCCAAGATTCAGTCCAAATTGAGTCAAGGAGTCCAGTTGTGGGTGCAGCCGATCATGCCTTGCAACACATTGAAGAAGGGGATCTACCCAAATTGTTTACTGAACAACAAGAGACGAGAAGAGGAAGGAAGGTTAAGCCCCCCCTCCCCCATCAAATTCAGAGATTATATAATTCAGTAAGTGATGCACGGTGCACATGTCTCACCCACACAAAACTGCACCATTGTTGTTACTAACTCCTGTAAATAATACAAATAATGGCCTCACTCTTAGTGTATAAATCTTTTGCTTTGTAGATGGATGAATTTGACGAGACTAATTTCGAGCCAGATTATGATGAGATGGGGGCTTGACGAAAATAATAATTCCACTTTGGTTTTAACCCAAGAAAGCGGCGGATGGGTAGTAATAGATGAGGTATCTTCTGAGAATGAATTGGAATCTTCACATGAAAATGAATTAAAATCACATCCTGAACCTCCATCTATAGTAGATAAGAGACTGGTCGTTGAGTGGAAGCCTGGAATGACACATAGATCCTGTCCACTTTGTAGAGTAAGAGACAAAAACTTGAAGAGGCACACTATTGTCTATCACCTACCATGGTTTGTGGGCGCCAGGACTGACTGTTGGCAGTGTGGGATACAAGAAGGGATCAATTGCTTTGTAAGAAGAAGACATACTGAATCAGAAGATCACCCTGCAGGATCAGCCTTCAATGACAATGCGCTAGAACTTTGGGTTTTGCTGATGAACGGTCTGTTGCACTACTTCCGTGAGGTTCTAGGCCAAGACTCCTTACATGATCTTTTAGGATATGTTTTGTGTAATAAACAGCATCCAACAGAGGTGACTAGTAATCCTTTTAATACAGAAGAAATAGCATTAATGGACCATTATTGCAAATCACAAAAACTTGAGAGTCCAACAGAATTTACTATATGTCCACCAAATACAGTTATTTCTCTGTTTCACTGGCGAATCCTATTGCAGTTACTGTCTCGGCTCGACAATACACAACAAGAAGGAGCCCGGTCAATTGAAACAACAATGTCATTCATTGGCATAGAAGACACCAATGAAAACATCAAATTGGAAAGTCTAAGATTTATCGATAGCCACATGCATGTTGTTCAGCTACTAAAAAAGTCAAAGGAACATTCATTACGACGAATAGAAGAAATTGTTGACAGTAAATCAATGAAGCTGATTGGGGTGGTTGCAAATTATGTTTTCCCCAAGAGCTGGAGATATTGGAGTGAAGACAGCGCCTCAGATCATCGTATTTATGTCACTTTTGGCATACATCCTCATTTAGTGGATTTTCGATCCACAAATCAACATTTGGATCAATCAGTGTCTTTATTAAGGCATCCACGCTGTGTTGGGTTGGGGGAAGTTGGCGTGGATTTGACCACCACCTGCAAATGTTAGCCCCGTTGTAAAAACGTAGATTCCTGCATCGACAACAAAATAATGGCTCAGGAAAAATTCCTATGTAGAGTACTTCCCCTTGCAGCCAAATACAATAAGACTGTAGTGGTTCACTGCAGAGATAAGGGCAGTGGCGAGGCAGCATCGTTTTATTTTGCCTTCAAAATAATTAATGATCAGCAGGCAGGGAGAAATCCTTATTAGGTTGTCAATGACAACAATCGCATGAGCTTTTCTCATCCTTATCGAGCAATTTGCACTGAACGAATTGTCTCAGTGGTATTTTGGTTTCAACTTGAATTGGTTGTGGTCATTATTCTCTTCAAAAAACCCACCCACCCACCCTTGCCCTTGGCAATTGTTTTTACAAACAATTGAACTAGTTTATTTGCAGACTGCCATCCATATGTTTTGATTATTAACAAATTTTTGTTAATTTTTATATGGCTATTAAATGATCATTAATTTATGATATTATACAGTGGACGTTGTCCATTATAAAAGGTAATATATGCATTATATTTTCAGAAATTTCTCATTTGAAATCCTATGACATTGTCCATTTGATGTTGAATTTCTTCTTCCAATTGATTGTATTGGAAGATAGTAGTTCGACGACTGACGATGGATAACTGAAGTATCAATTTCATTTTTCTGAAATTCACCTATTATTTTTATCCTGTTATTTTTTCATATGTATTTTTTAAATACAAAAGGCCACTTCAATAAAAGCATTATCTGCTTAGCATTTGTTCAAAAAGTTCTTAGTATGTTTAAAGAATTGGGCTTAACTGAACTTAATGTCCATAGACATTGTTTCATGGGTACATCCTCAGAACTCGCAGCTTGGCAACTTGTGTTGCCAAACTGCAAGTTTGGCTTCACCAATAGTTTATTCAGAGATTCTGATACTAAAGAAGCTATCTCTAGTTTGCCCATAGAAAAGATTCTGTTAGAATCAGACTCACCTTATCTTTCGCCAAATCGCCACTGTCCAATCAACACACCATGGATGATCTTGCCAGTTGCAAGATACATTAGTGAGAAATAGATTGTGCCTTTGTCTGTTTTGGTCGGCTTGGCCAATCAAAACGCTTTCCAGTTATATGGCGTTGACCTGTGCTAAACACCTTAAATTCAGTTGTAGCTGTAGGTGTGGGTAGGGATGTATATACAAATATCTGTACACATCCGCATCCATATATACAGATACAGGATTTGTATATATCACTATTAATTATGTAAATGTGTACATATACATATTGGTAATAAAATTCATTATATGCCAGATACTCTAAAGTCCAATACTTTTGATCCCCTGGTATCTCTCGGATTTGACTAATCTTGGATTGGAAATCTCGGATTGACTTTAACACAGGTTCTCTATAAAATTTGAATAAACATACATGTTTATGCTACGACTTGTCACATCCAGGGTGCTGTTTAATATTATGTACTTTAAGGTACTTGGAATTAGTAGGCAAGACATAATACCAGAATAATGTAGTAATCATAAATGAATGGTCCTGAGTTTATTAGTGATATTCACCTCCTCTCTAGTAAATGATAAAGTGAAATTTAGTGGTCTGTTAACTTGACATTAACTACCCATGATTTGGATTATACCTGCTATATTGCAAAAGTCCTATATATGGTTTAGCTCTATGCATGGGCGATGGCTTTCGTGATGGTACTAAGCACTAATATTTACCAGGTTAGCTCACCATCCAAATGGAATGGAGAGGAGTGTAGTGAATTTATGGGCCGAACTACATGGTGCAGACCAGCCTGGGAATTACTCTCCTGTCAATGGAACATCGCCAATTCTACTAAAAAAAAGTCCGGGCTGTTGACAATGATTGGAGTCTCCATTGATAAAGACAGTTTGTTGACATCTTCAGAGAGATATTTATTATCATAGATACTTGGATGGTGAGTCCATAATAATGTTCTGTATTATATAGATCGTATTACACCCCGAGATATATAATACATGTATCATCCTAACAACATGCGATGCGCACTAACACCACGTATCTCTATGGGGATGACGTCACAAGATGGCCGCTCATGCGGGTTACCATGACAACACAACATGCCGCCGCTGGGTTAGTGACATGACGTCACTTCCGAGGTGCCCCACCGAGGTCCCTCAACCTAGGGGTGAAAACCACATTACATGCCACTGATATTTATGGTAACACTGAAACAGTAGTTTGATGGTTGTTTAGAAAGAAGAAAAAGAAACCCAAACAGTCGCTGATTTGGGAGCAGCCCAAGCAGGTAATGCATAACGGTTACAAAAATGGAAAACCCCCACCAATATGTGTTTTTGAAAGCTGGGAGTCATCCATCAGCGTATAAGGGAGAGTGGATGCTGAACCTTGGCCATCTGGCCTGCCTTCAGGGAGAACAAATGACGGGGTGATGGGATAAAACAGAGATCACACACTCACAGACACACAACCAAAACAAGAGCCGTAAAAGGGCTGTTATATCTTTATTCATATGTTTATTTACTTAAAAGTTCACTGGTCCCAGCCAGGCAAGATTGTTTCAATCCTTGCGTGGTGTGTGGTGGTATCCTGTCTATGTTAACAGGAAGCTTGTTCCAATCACTCTTGGGCTTCGTCTACTTTCTCAATGCGTCTTCCTGATTAGAGTGTTTCAAGAAAATTTGAGAGTGTTCAATTAGAAAAAAGTTATAGAGAGAGAGAGAGAGTGAGAGAGAGAGAGATATAGAAATCCGCTATTGTATATTGTGACTGTTGTGTGATTGTTGCTACTGATGTGGCGAAGGTGGGTTTCTTTGTAGCCCATTCCCCACACGCAGAGTTGCGCGACAGTCCTCACAGACTCGATTCTAAAGTTCTCAATGAGTAGCGAGGCAATCCTCACTGACTCCACGCACTTTCATTCTTTTGTACAATTGTCTGTAACTTATAGGGGTAGAAGATGAACTTGCCTTCTAAGTACACTGTTCTGTTGAGAACATCAAGTTCCATGCAGAGGGGCCAGCCAGTCCCACTAAAACACCGAACGTTTGATTAAATGTGCCCAAATTATACTCCGAGGATGGAAAGCCCAATTGCAGGTGAAGATTTCTAAGCTGTTTGCACCTCCCACTAGTAGCAGAGACAAGCTTTGTGCGTATCGTCACCTGCCGTACCCGACCCGTCCGTTATGGTAGTGTATAACGCGTCGGGCAGTGAGAATTCCCTCACTAACTTCACCCTTAAAGTCTGTTTGACCGGTGATGAAAATCAAACTGTTTTTCGTCTCAATTGCAGAAGTTTTGATAGATCCCTAGACTGTATTTAGTCACGCGACTTCAGTTATGACAACTAGCTACATTCTCGTCTTGCGTTTATTAGCTGATTTAATTTCTCTATTAAGGGTTCGGAGATCGTTCAGCTCTATCATTAATTCACTAAACTACTATCATTTGCTGACAAGTTCTTTCATACCAAACCTGATTGAGTTTTCCAATAGTACTGTGAAATTAAATTGAGGTGGATAACCTTTTGTTTGTACTTTAATGATTTCTTTACCTGCACTCGCTGACTGTCGTGCAAGACATGAATGAATTATAAATTTTTATCATCTTTAAAACTTTGAATTTTTTGTGGATAAAATGTTCCCTTAAACCTTTCACCTGCTGTATCTTCAAGTTTGCAGGTGAGTGGTATTATGTGTTAATTAACATGGAGTGACATCCAATAACACTATTGTTCAATTTGGTAAGATACCTTTTGCAAAATGTATGGTTTGGTTAACTCTTAACACGCTGAGTATTTTTAAGATATTTTTCATCAAATCTAGTCATGGCTGCTGTGAAACAGCCATGACTAGATTTGATGAAAAATTCATATAAATTTAACTGCCTTCTCACCAAACCCCATTTCAATGATGAAATAAAAATATTGTTTTAAAAAAAGGTTAACAATGCGACATACAATTCTCATACAGACCCGTTATTTGCTCTAAAGCAGCCATGACTAGATTTGATGAAAAATTCTTCGAAATTTAACTCGAGAAATTCATTCAATTCACATGGTTAATTGGACTGGATTTATTTATTTCTTGATGTTCAAGGTCATATTCTTTTGCGCATTGGCTAATCATGACCGTGATAGTTTTACGGGTGGTGGAAGCCGGAGTACCCGGAGAGAACCACCGAGCAACGACGAGCAGCTTCCAGCTCCCCAACATCGTAACTCCGCACTGCAGCAGAGGCAGGGTTAGATTGTCTGAAGACATGCGTATTATCGACGTGCTGTACGCCTTACTACACGGCGTCATCGTGCCCCCAGGTGGACAATCGGGGTTAAGTGCCTTGCCCAAGGACGCAACGCGGGAGTCCGAATTGATCGCTCAGATGGTCACCCATCCACTGATTAACCAGGCTCGATGTTGCTTAACTTCGGTGATCTGACGAGAATCGGTTACCGCAACGCCACCGCGCCCCCATTGGATTGGATTAAATGTGGCCAAATTATATGTAATTCAATGTCAAGAGAAATCCTATTCTGTGCAGGAATATCTGCCAGCATCATACTGTTAATAATACTTTATTACCAGCTTTAAATTGCCCTTTCTCTGGATTTTTCTTCATACAAATATCCAGATACTTCTACTCCATTTTGTAAAGATACAGAACCAAGAGTTCTTTGAAAACTTTGTTGGAACAGTCAACTAAATTAAATTCTTCAACACATCAATGCACTTTATTGTATTGTACGTGAATATGGTCATACCTATGTTTTCAATGATTACTGAAAACGTTCCACAGTGCTGGCTGTTCCTTTAGGGATCCCTGTCGTGAGAAAAATGAATATCTTCTTTTTTACAAATTTTTGTACATATTAATTTCTACATTCAGAACCTTTATTAGATTGTAATGATAATGGCTGATGTCCAGAGGTTTTCAAAATCGTCTGTATTTCCTGATCTATTACAAAGCGATATAATTCCTGTATATTTTGAAAACACATCAATCACACAAACTAAATAAGGAATAATAATAATAATAATAATGCAATGTTAACCCTTTACCTAACATGAAAAGCAGATGCCACTTGCAAAAAAAATTCTTGAATAACTAATTTTTTTTCATTTTTTGTCTCAAACAGGTTATAACCCCTCATTGGAACGAGCTTGACAAGCTCGTTCCAATGAGGGGTCATAACTTATGTTTTTGAGACAAAAAATGAAAAAAATAATGAAAATTAATTGGCGATTTTTGAGAATAGCACTGGCCGGGTTTTCCCGTACCGTTGAGTAAAGGGTTATGTCTGAAATCCACCGCAGTGCTCCCTGACTTACATTATTACCCCGTATCACACGCGTACACACTCTTTGATCACTCCATGACATTCTCAGCTCGACGGAGCAAACTGCCGGTGCTTCACAGACGGGCACTCAAGGCATGCACCTCAACGGGTCCCTATTTTACACCTAGGTACATTGAGGATTGCGTAGTACTGGTGAACAGTCCCAACGTCCACAGCTGGCATGAGATTCAACGCCGCAGATGCAAACACTCAAACTTAGCTGATCGCACACCAACCACCACTATGGGAAGCATCCGAATCAATCGCTCAGTGGTCCCTCATCCAAGATTAACCTGGCTCGATGTTGCTTAACTTCGGTGATCTAACGAGAACCGGTCTCGTTTCGCCAGTACTTCCCATGGAACTTGGTTAAAGGATTGTAAATCTGGAAAATCAATCTGTTACTGTTGATCAATATCACCCACCACATGTCTTTATGTCTTGAAAATTGTCTTATGGATAGGTTTATGTAATATGTATGTTCTCTCCACCTTTGGCCAATCATCCACTCGACCAACTGCAATTGATTTATCTTTACTATGAGCTTATAACCATAACCAGCAGAATGTATTATATTGTATTGCATTATTGTATTGTATTGTAATATAACTCAGCAAATAAATCCCGAGTTGGCATCCCATTTGTAAAAAAATGTTTACCTCTTCCCAATGTACGTTTAGGTGATAACATTGCGGTCACTTTTTTCACTCTTAGTTTTGAAATTATTGATGTGTGCGTGTGTGTATGTGTCTGTGTGTGTTTGAGGTTAAAAATTCGCACTGGCACAGACATTTCCTACTGAAACGTTTTTTTCTTTTTTTAATATGCCGCCAAAAAATTGTTTTCATTTACTGAGCCCTGATGGGTTTCAAACATGACAAAAATACACAAAATAGGTTTGAACTAATAATAACATAATAACACACTTTGGCCAGCCGCTGATTTGTCGCGGTTCTCGGACGAGAAGGCCATGGTTACCCCTGTACTCCCAACTGCCTCCCTATTCCCACGCTTCTCCTCTCCTCCCAACACTCGGAAACGAACTGCTTGATGACATCCCTTGTCGCATTCTTCCCAATCTCTCCGATTAGCATATTAACCCTCTCCTTTGAGTCTCCCCCTAACCACATGTCCTTCATTCTCCCATCCCACTTCCCCATTATACTCCCAGTGAATCTCATTCTTTTAGACTGATACTTTGGGCATTCTAGAAGAAAGTGTTCCACGGTCTCCACCATGCTCAAGTTACACATCTGGCACTCCCTTTCACCGTCTTTCCCAATTTCCCCCCTCAGCTCCAGGGATCGCGACCTCAGCTTGAACAACAGTGACCCCCAAAGGTGCCATCAAGGTACTCTTCAAAACCTGGATTCTCTTTATCACGCAGGCCACCCAAAGACCTCTTTGATTTGACTCCCTCTCCCCAATTACGGTTACAATCCGCCATGACCCTTTCTCTGACGATTTTTTTACCCTGTAAGTGATGAGCTGAGGAACTGGTTAAACTGACTGACAATAATTGATGTTATTCATTGATGGGCTCTAATTTAGTCCTTACCAAGATGTTACGCAAGCTTTTGTTTTTCTTACAGGCGATGACAGGTCGAAGATTCAAAGGTTCATTTAATTTAGAGTTGGTTAAATTGAATTCATCTTTTAATATTTTTGCTATTTCGATATTCATTCTGTTGCAGGTTAAAGTGAGAGGAATGATGGACCTCCATTCGCATTCTCCCTTTGATATGTTCATACCAAATGGCCAGAGGGTTTGAAGCGTATTGATCCAAAAAGTATAACGTTTTTTTTCTAAATTCATCCGTTTCTTCCGACGTGTCTTTAATTGGTGGCTGTTCATAGGGTGGATTTCGAAATCGCCCAAAGAATGGCCAGGAAGGTTAAAATGTTGTGCTACTGGGGCATCAGCATTATGTTTTATATCCTGTTTGTGTCTAGTAGCACGTTCTCGAAATTTTGACTGTGACCAACATACTGCTTCCGACAGCGTTTGCAAGTGATAAGATAAATAATATTTGGTGAATCACAATGGAGGGAGGTACGGATCTGATAATGATTTTTCGTTTGTTCGGAGGAAAATTCCTCTTTCCGATCAGGCATAAAGGTATGCAATCTACAACAAGGCTTTTTGCAATTAAATACCGCGTCACTACCATTTTGCAACGGTCCGTTGTGTTCAGTTTTCAGTGGTTCGAAATCAATAGTTTCTGCTGAACTTTCGACCTTTTTTAGAGTTTGAGATTTCAGGCTACGCAAAAAGGACAGTGAGTACCCCCTCGATCTGAGAACGCCAAATAGAGTAGAACAAGCTTCATTGAAATAAAAATGTTAAACGCAATTAATGATGACAGTTAGTATGGATAATACGGATGGAGAGGAAAAAGAAGAGAGTTACACACATAACTAAACGCATTCATGGTCGTCAGTGGAGATTTGTCGAAGTGAGAGAAGTGTCAAAGTGAGAGAAGTGTCAAAGTGAGAGAAGAGATAGTTCAGCTATCCGGACGTCGCGGCTTCTCCGCTGGAGAAGCCGTGACGTCCGGATAGCTGAACCTGGAGAAGAGGAAACTTGGAACTTTATGGAAAGTATAAGAAACAATAACACTATCAGAAAATTGTAACAGGTCTCAGAACATTTTGTAATTATTTGTTTTAATTTAATAACAAAAGATTATTAATTGGTTAGTTTTACATCGGCCGAGAAATAAGCCCAAGGTAACTTCACATCAGCCTTCGACCTTCGGTATCAGGCTGATATGAAGTTGCCTCGGGCTGATATCTCGGCCGATATGAGACCAACCAAGTAATAACATCTACATCTCACTTTTTCGTCTGACTCGTGCATAACCAACGTCAGATAAGATGCCGTCTTATGTGACATTTGAAATTTGTGTAAAGTCGCCACTGAAGTTGTTTTTCACTTTCTGATGTCTCTGATTTTTATAACACTGATGGCAAATCATTTTAAAGTTGTACTGTATTTGTAGTTAGAGGGTTTTTGCGTAGTCTTGTCTATTTCTTCTAACATTTAGTAAGGTATACAATAGCCATTTTCCTCATATTGTACTCTCGAATATATTTGCAACGTTTGTTGTAAGTCCAAGAGATGGTGCAAGAAGTCCATTGAGGATAAATACCATCATTTTTATTTAAAATTATTTGTTTTTCCTTACAAGAGATACAGTTTGAAATGAAATGAAATTTATTCAACAATATACCATCTCAAAAACAAGCAACATCAAAATTAATGATAACAAAATGAACAGTCGAAAATTATGGAAGTGAGCAGGTACATTGGATTATATTACGCGTAATGTATGTGAGTAGGCACATTGTTTGGAGACAGCATAGCAGGGTGGCTGTATTCCTGACTTCTCCATATTACTTACAATAACTCTTTCTTGGAGTAGACTTTTTGTCGCCAGGATGTCACAGTCCCTGTTTCAGCTTACAGATATAATTAGTACCCAAGTTCTGTTGATGAAATAATAAGTTAATTTGTGAAGGGTCATGGTGGATGATATACTAGTAAGTGATCTTAGTTATCCAGGCTCTGGACACTAGATTTGTTTCTGGCTTAGTGTAAGATGAATGCTGCCTTTTGAAAGATCGTAACAACATTCTGATATAAAATTAATTAATTTTTTAGGTGCATTTTTCATAATGCGATTTTCAAATGATGGGGGACATAGACTTCGTGGCAATGACACTCTACCATATTTTTAACTTTCTTACTTATCTTATCACAGTGTTCTAACAAAAATCATTACTTAAATAAATCGCATTACATAAAAATGTAGTGCTACTTATGTAAGTTCAGTTAGTGCAAATCGTTCGTGTAACTGATTATACTTGCAATTAGAGGGCCCACCCGTCCCTCTCCGCTTGATGGAAAAGTTATCCATTACATATCTAGGGAGATAATCCAAGCTGTAATTTCTCGCCAGACGGAATGTGATGGAATTACAGACTTTCCATTTATAAAATAGATTTAACACTTGGTCTTAATCCTTTACCAAACGTAACGGCCAAAACCGACCAGCGCTATTCTCAAAAATCGCCAATTAATTTTCATTATTTTTTTCATTATTCGTCTCAAAAACATAGGTTATGACCCCTCATTGGAACGAGCTCGTTGAGCTCGTACCAATGAGGGGTCATAACCTATGTTTTTGAGATCAAAAATGAAAAAATTAGTTATTCAAGAATTTTTTTGCAAGTGTCGTCTGCTTTTCATGTTAGGTAAAGGGTTAAACAGGTCAAACCATGCTAAAACTGAATGTTAACTTAAATGTACAGTGGTTACACACTTTGAACTCAGTGATCTTGTTTGAAAAATATGTTTCAGATAAAACAAGATTTTTGATTACCTTAAACAAGTTAAGGCATTTCAAAGTTGTAAAATGCTATTCACCTAATAGAGGGCTTAATCCAGTGAACAGGTGGAGGGGTGTACAAAGCTGTAAAACGTGATATTGAGGGAATGTTTTCTATCAGTGATATTGCGATGTGCCAGGGTCTAAGAGTGCTGACACTATCTTGGACGCCACGAATAAAACTAGAAACAGGCCCCAAAACACCCCCAACAGTCGCATTGTGTAAGTCAAAAGACAATAGGACCTAACACTTCTGATAAGCAACACTAACATTCAGTTGTCAACCCGGTCACCAGAGAATTCTATTTATACCATCGTTGGGTAAAGGGTTAAAATACTGATTGCCATATAATAAACAGGCATTGAGTTTGATCTGGCGATCTCAACTCGTCAACAAGTCGAAATACAACAACACAGATCAACTGACTGTTGTAGTTATTCCTTTATTATATGACAATTAGTATTTTGAATACAACACAGATCAACTGACTGTTGTAGTCAACAACACAGATCAACTGACTGTTGTAGTCAACAACACAGATCAACTGACTGTTGTAGTCAACAACACAGATCAACTGACTGTTGTAGTCAACAACACAGATCAACTGACTGTTGTAGTCAACAACACAGATCAACTGACTGTTGTAGTTATTCCTTTATTATATGACAATTAGTATTTTGAATACAACAACACAGATCAACTGACTGTTGTAGTCAACAACACAGATCAACCGACTGTTGTAGTAATCTGTATTTATACCATGATTACCTATTCTACAATATATGAAAAGCCTATGGCATAAATTTTAGCTTTACACACTAACCGTGGTGAACACACCAGCAGTGGGATTTTCATAGTTAAAATTTACACCTACAGTGGAACTACATCCAAGTTGACCTTTGGTGACCTTGCCTTAAATGCAAACTTGTCTAAATTTATCACTCGTCGCCTCGTGAAGAGTGAAAAGAAACCGGTAATTATTTATTACTTTTTAAAATAGGTTTACCTCATAAGGTACCACAAATTAACAAACATACGTTGTCTCATGTCGATAAAGCATCCATAACTCGAAATAGTATTTTATTAAAATGAAAAAGGTCATTTCGGCTATAAAATTGCCAGCGGAAGTGCCGCCCACCGATGCTCATGTAAGCAAAAATTGATTCGCACAGATGTACGTCTGCTGTTCAGTAAAATCGAGAAAAAATAATAGCGACCCTTAAATAATCTGACGATCATGGTATAAATAAATATACCCAAAGTAACTTGGTGTACCAAATGTTCGCCACTCGTGGAGAAGTGGTGTTAACCGCTCGTCGAAGGCTCGCGGTTAACACCACTTCACCACTCGTGGTGAACACTTGGTACACACAGCTACTATGGGTATATTCTATGTATATGCTGGCACTGACATAGTGTGACAGTGAACAAAACTTTCATAGTTAAGATCATTAGTTAGGCGCTATTAAATTCTGTGGTAGAGTTTACTCCAGTGGTCGACAGTATATTATTCTTCAGCCAACCATAATATTTTCAAGCGATATTTCAATCATAAAGACATCGACGATGGCTTGCCTGTGGCTGTATCTACAGCTGTTAATATTAATATTCTGTTATTAACAGAGTGACATGATTATACAATAAGCTTATTCTTATAATTTCCATCGCTCTATTATGAGATTAGTAGTTCGCGCGTATCACCGGGGACTAATATTTATATCCAAACCAGCTTACTGGTATATTTTGAGAAGTAAAAGCTCCTCAAGTAGCCGTATACTAGAATAACGACGTGTAAAGTCATTCTTTAATGCCAACAACCAGTAAAGGTAAATTTAGATATTTTAATTATGTATAATATTATACAATTATCGACTTTTGTAGTGGTGAATATGATGTGATATGAACCTAAAAACAAACTTATATTGACCGTGACGTTATTTACCACCAATAAAGTCCATCTCTGTTTTATAATATACATCATCCTAAATAAAATAATCTTCTATTTGTTAATTAAACGTTCAATTATATCAACCAGAAATACTTTTATTTAACAATAAAATAGTTATCACCTGCAGAATAACATAAAAATAAACAAAATAGAACTAAAGAGGGGATTTCAAAAAGCTATATTTTGAAAGTTGATATTCACTGGAAAACCGGTGTACATGAATTGTTGAGTACCAGTCACGTGTACCAGATCCAGCCAATAGAAATGTGGTTATTTATAAAGTATATAATAATAATGATTAAATATGTACAAAGACTATACAGAATTCATTGTAATATAAATTTCGTAAAGACTAATAATAATACTGGTTTTATATAAATTTACGCTAAAGCTCCCACTCGACCTATTTCTGCAGAATGACTGTGTGATAACTAAACGCCTGATCCTACGGGAGCGTTCGCAAGTTTATGCACTTAATTTAAACAGTCGCAATACACCAACGCAAATCTATATTATAACAGTATTATCCCCTCGGTGCCTAATTCACCGTAATTTGTTGTAACTTTGTAGTACTAATATTTTCATTGTTAGTATCTCTGCAAATTATAATTAGATCAATTTCTCCAGTTACTAAATTCTTGATTAAATGTTAGAGCGCTGTGTTGGCAGACGACACAGGTAGGATGAAGCGTATGTGGCAAATAATAAACTAAAGAATCTCCACCAACATAATTTACAGAGCTTGTATATATTATTCAAAAAAGTAGGGGATATCCAAACTGATGTTGATATTTCGGAAAATAGCACTGGATACGCGTGATTGGACACATCAAAATGTTACCAAGTTTAGTGTGGATCATGAATATCACCTGTCCACGAAAACGTTGTGCAGGTTTTTCGCACGAGCGCCGCGTTAAAGTCTGTAGGGTACGTTTTGAAATATTCATTTGTACTGGACGGGCTTTTTCGGAGGTCACATCGTTCTTTTCTTGGTATAAACTCGTTCATCAACAGTTTCTGGTCGAAACGTAACTTTAAAGGTATGCGAAGACTGACAAGTGACGAACGTTTATTTGCCATTGGTATGTCGGAAGCTGGAAACAGACAGGCTGCAGTGGCTCGTATTCACAACGTTACTCAATCGGTGTTTAGCAGGTTGGGGTCACGCTACCGTCAGGCAGGCAATGTTGATGACAGACGTCGGCCAGGTCGTCCAAGGGCGACAACTGCTAACCAGGATCGTTTCATCCAAGCCTCAGCATTACGTAACCATCATCAAAGTGCCTCAGAAGTTGGAAAGCAACTGCACCGAGCGACAGATGTGTGAGTCAGTGGTCAGACTATCCGAAATCGCCTACACAGCTGGAATTTGTTTGCTCGACGACCTCGAATAAATCCACGTTTGACTGAACGTCACATCGCAGCGAGGCGTAATTGGTGTGGAACACAATAGCGCTGGGACAATCGTCGGTGGAGCAACGTCATGTTTTCCCATGAATCGAGGTTCACTCTCATCTTCCACGACAGGCGAAACAGAGTGGTGCGGCGACGGCGGAACGAACGATACCATGACGTAACCGTTAGGCAGCACGATCGTTTTGGTGGTGGGTCGGTTATGGTGTGGGGAGGAATAACCATGACAAGCAGAACAGCATTACATATCATCCAAGGGAGTGTCACAGGGCAGTACTACCGTGACAACATGTTAGCAGCTCATGTGGTGCCATTTTCGCGACGTCACCGCCGTCGATTCATTTTCCAAGATGACAATGCAAGAGCACACAGGGCCCGTGTCGCCGCAGAATTCCTCCAGGAGCAGAAAATCACTACACTGTCTTGTCCTGCAAAAAAAAACTACTAATATTTGGATGGTGATTTTTTGTGAACTGCGCAGGCCAGCTTTGGTGGTTACGTTGGCTAGAAGTTTAAATTATGTGATAAAAAGAATTTCAAATTCGTCACAATTTACCTTGTTCACTGGGGGGGGGGGGGGGGGGGGGCGCGGTGGCTCAGTTGGTCGAGGTGCAGGCTGGAAGCCGAGAGGTCCTCGGTTCGAATCCCACCTGCGGCAACCGCGTTGTGTCCTTGGGCAAGACACTTCACCCCCATTGCCCACGTGGGGGCACGCTGACACTGTGTATAAGGCGTACTGCACGTCGATGGTGCACCTGTCTTCATCCAATGCTAATCCTGCTTGTGTGGAGTTGGTATGTTGGGGAGCTGACAGCTGCTCGCCGTTGCTCGGTGGTTCTCTCCGGGTACTCCGGCTCCCTCCACCCGTAAAACTGTCACGGTCATGGTTAGCCATTGTGCAGAAATGTGTGACCTTAAACACCAATAAATATAACATAAATATTAATAAACCTTGTTCACTAAATTCGATCTGAACCACGGTAAACCTTGAGATCGATTTTTGTGAACTTGGTACAAAAATGTCATATGAAATCGCGACTCCTTTGAGAACCTCTCTGTGTGATCTTATTTCAAAATACTAGACATAAAAGATGTGTACGCATATCTAGTTTAACCCTTTACCCAACGTAACGCCCAAACTCGTCCAGCGCTATTCACAAAAATCGCCATCCAAATTTCATTATTTTTTCCACTTTTTGTTTAGAAAACATAGCTTATGACCCTCTTTGGAACGAGCTCAACGAGCTTGTTCCAATGAGGGGTCATAAGCTATGTTTTTGACGCAAAAAATGAAAAAATTAGTTATTCAAAAATTTTATTTGCAAGTGTCGTCTGCCTTTCGTGGTTGGTAAAGGGTTAAATGATGTTTATTAAGATGCAACACGCGCTGGTTATTTATTAATATATTATTGTCCCAGAACTGCTGTTGGAGATTCGAGATTCGATTCGATTTCGAATGTTAAGTAGATATTCGGTTCGATACGAAATCGGCTGCCCAAATCGTTTCCTCTCGAATCTTTTTCATAGGAATATAGCTTGGTATCAGTCATCTTCCTCGTCTCACAAAACGTAAACATATATATATATATATATATAAATAATGTTGAAATAAAAGACTGAGAGTAACTTCCGCTACATTAACATAAATAACATCTGTACTTATGCCACCCACCATGCTAATTACAATATCCGGGGGCGCGGTAGCGTTGCGGTAATCGGTTCTCGTCAGATCACCGAAGTTAAGCAACGTTGAGCCCGGTTAGTCCTCGGGTGGGTGACCGTCTGAGCGATCGATTCGGACTCCCGCGTTGTGTCCTTGGGCAAGGCACTTAACCCCGATTGTCCACACGGGGGCACGATGACGCCGTGTACTAAGGTGTACTGCACGTCGATGGTGCGCATGTCTTCAACCAATCTAACCCGGCCTGTGCTGACGTCACTCCTGTATTAGACGAGTTATGAACGATATTTTCCGTAATGACCTATTTGATGGTGAAAATATGCATTCAAACGTATCGTACGACTAGTTTTAGATTGTTGAAACATATTTTGTTTTATGTAAATAACACTTGCTATTTAATGAAGGCATTTACGAATAAATCATAATTTGAATTTTTCTTCATCTCTATCTCCTAACAAATCATCTAAAAAACTATAAGATGAAGAATACTGACATCACTTACAATTTCATATTCGTTGTCCGGCATACTTTCTATAAATTTTATATATATGTATACTTTCTTTTAGTAAAGTATATGTCTTGGTCGTCTTGGAAAGTACAACACACCTTTCTCTTACCCAAATATTTTGTGAGTAGTATTTGTAAAGAGCATTCATAGTATTTAATGCATAACAGAATTTAGGATGCATTTCTTCTTTTTAGTCCCCTACCGGCATCGCCGGAGGGGACTATAGGTTTGCACTCTGTCCATCCGTCAGTCTGTTAGTCTTTCAGTCCGTCAGTCTGTCAATACGTCAGTCTGTCAGTCTGTCAGTCACACTTTAGTTTTCCGGACTTTTTTTGGAAATGCTTCAACCGAATGATTTTATTTTTGGTAACCTACTATAGAACGACGACATACAGATCAAGTTTGAGTTTCATGCTGATTGCGTTAATCTTGTGTGAGTTATGGCCCTTTCAAATATGGAAAAGCGCCAAAATATCAGTTTTCCGGACTTTTTTTGGAAACGCTTCAACGGAATGATTTCATTTTTGGTAACCTACTATAGAACGGGGACTTACAGATAAAGTTTGAGTTTCATGCTGATTGCGTTATTTCTGTGTGAGTTATGGCCCTTGGAAATATGGAAAAGCGCCAAAATATCAGTTTTCCGGACTTTTTTTGGAAACGCTTCAACGGAATGATTTCATTTTTCGTAACCTACTATAGAACAGTGACTTACAGATCAAGTTTGAATTTCACGCTGATTGTCTTATTCTTGTGTGAGTTATGGCCCTTGGAAATATGGAAAAGCGCCAAAATATCAGTTTTCCAGACTTTTTTGGGAAACGCTTCAACGAAATGATTTCATTTTTGGTAACCTACTATAGAACGATGACTTACAGATCAAGTTTCATTTTCACACTGTCCATCCGTCAGTCTGTCAGTCAGTCTGTCAGTCACACTTTAGTTTTCAGGATTTTTTTTTTGAAAATGCTTCAACCGAATGATTTAATTCTTGGTAACCTACTATAGATCGATGACTTACAGATCAAGTTTGAGTTTCATGCTGACTGCATTATTCTTGTGTGAGTTATGGCCCTTGGAAATATGGAAAAGCGCCAAAATATCAGTTTCCGGACTTTTTTGGAAACGCTGCAACAGAATTCATGCTCGTCACATCTAGGTTATAACATTTGTATAATTATTGATGCTCATTAGTCCGGTAGGGGACATTGTATTGCTTCAGTGATACGCGAGCTCTTGTTCTAACTGATCTTAAATAAAAAAATAGTTATTGACAAAATAATAAGGCGCAATAAGGTAGATGAAAAGCATACAATAATGCCTTATAAGTGATTGCCTTGCCTCTTTCATGGTTGAAATCGAAATGAACTTTCTTAATCCCATTTTTTTCTGCACCATCCTTGAACAACAGATCAAATTCGTCCATCATATATTTGAAGTTATTTGCAATGGCAATGGTAAATGATGATTTCACATCATCTAATATCACGAGTGCAGATTAACTCTTTAGACCATGGTGGTATCTTTCATGTCAGTTCAATGGTAGAAATTGGAAGAGTCCTTATTCATTATTTGGGGGTAGACCGATTAATAATTTCAACGTGCAGCCTTGGGGCTGCACGTTGAAAATATTGATTGGTCAACCACACATATTCACTTGACAATAATCCTATGTAATGAAATTATGATGTATGCTGTTCCGATATTGGAAAAGCTGTGTTTCGGGGTTGAAGAATTTAGAATTGAAATCTGGAAAATCAATCAGAGTTCTGTCCTATTTTTGTCATGGTTAACCCTTTATCTAACCTGAAAAGCAGACGACACTTGCAAAAATAATTATTGAAGAACTATTTTTTTTTTTTTTTTTTGTCTCAAAAACATAGGTTTATGACCCCTCGTTGGAACGAGCTCGACGAGCTTGTTCCAACGAGGGGTCATAACCTATGTTTTTGAGACAAAAAATGAAAAAAATAATGAAAATTAATTGGCGATTTTTGAGAATAGCGCTGGTCGGTTTTGGCCGTTACGTTAGGTAAAGGGTTAAAGCAATTGGTCGCAAAGTGAATCCATCATCAATCCCTACTAATATTTATCACGAGGTGTTTGCATACATGATGGAAGTTTGGAAAATTGACAACCTTTTATAGGTTTGATGTACAGACAATCGGGATAAAACCTAATATATTATTCAGTGCTGTATTAACCCATGGCCAGGCCCCCAGGCTTCCAGGTACTTCGGGACGGGGGCCTCTTCCGGTACTTCAATATTTCACCTCTCTACAGCTGACAGCCTGACCCTCATACTGTGCCGCAGTACATAGCCCTATATTCATTTTGCGGGTCTCCTGCAGAATTCTATTAAAAACTTGAAATATTATTTAATAAGCATTAAAATAATGCACTGTATATAAATATATATATAGTATACTTATGAGAGTATATATATGGATAAATATAACTTCGTCAAATTGCCGTCATGCTCGGAAGTTTACTTCCTTCTAAGCGGCTTTCATTTTTGACTAATACTTATTCCGTTACGTTAAGTGCCGTACCAATGTGTATCGCGTCATGGGAACGTAAAATTTAGCGTCACGCTGATCCTAATTGTTGAATGGGAATTATAAAATTGATCGTGATACGCGTACGTCTTACAGATCGATTTATTATTTGGCAAGTGGCTGCCTAGCTCCTAATCACGAACCCGTCTATAAAATCGCCGATGCATGTCTTCCTTGGGTGGCAACAAGTAAAGATATGTTCCGCATTACACGTTGTTCACTGTTTTTAATTGTAAATTATGGACAAACAAGACCGTATCATATCTTCCTAAGGTGGTAACGAGTGGAGATATATTCCGCGTTATCGCGCGCATTTTTTGTTCTCAGCCTTAGAATTAGAAGCATTCAATCATTTATCTCAACCTCGCCCTGGTAACAGAGGCAGAAGCGAGTTCGCATGCAGTATTCACACATTCAGCCATTCCTTGACCCGAATTGTTCACACGCGTTGTTCTCCATATTCAAGTGTATTGCTTGTAAAACCACCGTATCATATCTCCGTTGGGTGGTAAAGATATGTTCCCCGTTTCATGTTGTTCCCCGTATCCGAGTCTATTACGCGCAAAATAACTGTATAATATCTTCCTTGGGTGGCAACAAGTAAAGATATTTTCCGCGTTATTACGTAAAAAGCAAATATGAATTAGACACTATTTCTAAAACCTCGCCCTGGTAACAGAGGCAGAGGCAAGTAAGTTCGTATACCGTATTCACACATCCAACCACTCCGCGCGCCTCCATATCTCCGCCCCAGTACCCAAACCGCGTCAATCAGACATCAATACCGCTGATGGAAAATATAATTTTTTATACCCTCCTTGCGTAGTAATAACACCCCCCCACCCCCCACCCCCGCCCGATCCTTCCAGGGTGTGTAAATGTCTTGTCCCAACCCACTATTGCAGCATATATATGCCCTCCACCACTGATCTAAGTGCAGTCCCTCCTATAATGTCTACACTGACAATCGTAGGCTACGGTTCCATACACCCCCCCCCCCCCCCCCCACACACACACACCACATACACATGATGTACGCACTGACATGTACCAAATGATCATAAACTCGCAACATATACACGCTATGTCCAACACCAATGCATGTTTAGGTGTAATTGCTCTGTACACTAATTATTGCCCCCCCCCCCCCCCCCCCCCGGTTCAGCAAGTTTATAAATGAGAATATTTGCTTTTTGCGTAATAACGCGGAAAATATCTTTACTTGTTGCCACCCAAGGAAGATATGATACGGTTATTTTGCGCGTAATAGACTCGGATACGGGGAACAACATGAAACGGGGAACATATCTTTACCACCCAACGGAGATATGATACGGTGGTTTTACAAGCAATACACTTGAATATGGAGAACAACGCGTGTGAACAATTCGGGTCAAGGAATGGCTGAATGTGTGAATACTGCATGCGAACTCGCTTCTGCCTCTGTTACCAGGGCGAGGTTGAGATAAATGATTGAATGCTTCTAATTCTAAGGCTGAGAACAAAAAATGCGCGCGATAACGCGGAATATATCTCCACTCGTTACCACCTTAGGAAGATATGATACGGTCTTGTTTGTCCATAATTTACAATTAAAAACAGTGAACAACGTGTAATGCGGAACATATCTTTACTTGTTGCCACCCAAGGAAGACATGCATCGGCGATTTTATAGACGGGTTCGTGATTAGGAGCTAGGCAGCCACTTGCCAAATAATAAATCGATCTGTAAGACGTACGCGTATCACGATCAATTTTATAATTCCCATTCAACAATTAGGATCAGCGTGACGCTAAATTTTACGTTCCCATGACGCGATACACATTGGTACGGCACTTAACGTAACGGAATAAGTATTAGTCAAAAATGAAAGCCGCTTAGAAGGAAGTAAACTTCCGAGCATGACGGCAATTTGACGAAGTTATATAAAATATTTGATGAAGTGTATGGATAAATATATATATACATGTATGGCTACGGCGCAAAGTGCAAAGTGCCTTTAACCATTGGAGCCCTAACGCGCTAGTAACAGTGCCTCAGTAAAAAAAAAATAATTGGCGAGCCCGCTGTCCCTGCAAGCCCCTAGGCTTCAGCCTAGTCAGCCTTATGGATAATACGGCCCTGGCTGCTTACTGAATGTGTAGGGTAGAGCGATAAATATTTTCACCGTGCAGCCTCAGTTGAAAATATTAATTGATCTACTCCCAGATAATGAATATGGACTCTTCTAATTGCTGCAACTGAACAGACATGGAAGATAACAGAGGTTTAAAAAAGAATGTTCTTGTAAATCTAATAAACCTTTTCTCCAAACGAAGTATCTCACTTAACCTTTCCCCAAATAGAAAAAAAATCGGGATTTAGCTAATTCCTCATTCTTTGGTTGAGAAATTAGATTAAACGTCATATTGAACTTGAACGTTTTTTAACGCTGCTTAGTATGAAGATCAAGTGGTAGAGCCATTCTCACATGTTGGGAGTACAAGATAGAAACGAGAAAGAACTAATGTTGTTTTTTTTTTGACAATGATAATGATATTTATTTTTTCGGCATGCATCCCATTCTGTATCACATTAAAAAAAATTCTTTCGATCCCATGCTGTATCATATTTAAAAAAATGGTGAATTCTATTGGAGTATTGTTACTTCTCCAGGCAAATACAAATAGTGACGCATGAAGTGTGAAAAGACAGCCGATCTTCAAGATTTAACCTTTTAAAAATAACGGGTCTGTATGAGAATTGTATGTCGCATTGTTAATTAACCTTTTTTTCAAACAATATTTTTATTTCATCATTGAAATGGGGTTTGGCGAGCAGGCAGTTAAATTTATATGAATTTTTCATCAAATCTAGTCATGGCTGTTTCACAGCAGCCATGACTAGATGTGATGAAAACTATTTTAAAAATACTCAGCAGGTTAAGAGATATAGGCCTACCATGTGTGAAACACAAAAACTGAAACAAAGAAACACACAGCTGCGACACGACTTTAAACTTCAGCGGTTATAGTGAAGTAGAACAATAAATTGGGTTCACGTCATGCACAGCGTCAGAATGCAATACCTTGACGTCATGATCTTCATTCCTAAAAAAAATCAATTCACAGACGATGAATAACTGTCAAAATAGACGCCGTTAAAAACTGTAACCAATCGCTTCGTTCTGCGAACAAGTCATGAAAGGGAGGAATATTGTAAGATAAATAGGTTATTACCACCACGTGGTTTCCGAGATGGCGTATTATAGTCTCGACCTTGTATCTGGACCATATATCGACTCGTCCTAACGTCGATATATGCCCAGAGATGAGGTCTTGATTTCAATATATTATCTCCGAAACACCCATGACGGTGATAACCTGTATTTACCTGATTATCGTCTTTCATTTTCCTCTGTCTTCAACACCATCCATCAATAAATCAAACATCTTTATCAAGAATACAAATGGTTTGTCGCCATCAAATTTGCTGAAAGTAACGATATACACATGTGATATTGGATGAAACTTTCTGGATGCACGAACTGAGCATGAATAAAACATAACTTGTATTTTTTCCATATTCAGCCAATTTTTGTTTGTTGCTGTCTTTCCCCATATCTTCCTCCCCATTTCCTGATTCTGTGTAATCATCTACACCTACTGCCATCGTGTCTTCTTCCCTTTGGCGTTGGGAAGGTACCACGTACATTCAAAAGTCTATTACACTTAACTTTTGCCACCTTACGGAAGTTTTTAGTGCAAATGAGGCCACCTACCGTAAATTTTACTTAGCGTTTTGTAAATGCACAGTATAATCGTCTCCTGAGTTCCAACGTGTTTCTATGTGTCTACTGGCAGCCTACTGGTGTGCCTATTGGCAGCCTACTGGTGTGACTACTGGCAGCTTACTGGTGTACCTACTGGCAGCCTACTGGAGTGCCTACTGGTGTGCCTAATGGCAGCCTACTGGTGTGCCTACTGGCAGCGTACTGGAGTGTCCCACTGACAGCTTACTGGAGTTGCCTACTGGCAGCCTACTGGAGTGCCCTACTGTCAGCCTACTGGTGTTCCTACTGACAGCCTACTGGTGTGCCTACTGGCAGCCTACTGGTGTGCATACTGGCAGCCTACTGGAGTGCCTACTGGCAGCCTACTGTGTGCCTACTGGCAGCCTACTGAAGTGCCTACTGGCAGCCTACTTGTGTACCTACTGGCAGCGTACTGGTGTGCCTACTGGCAGCCTACCGGAGTGCCTACTGGTGTGCCTACTGGCAGCCTACTGGTGTGCCAGCTGGCAGCCTACTGACACATAGAACACATTGGAACTCAGGGGGACGTAATGTGTTAAGTGACTTTGTTCAAGTTTTCAGCTGAACTGTTGAATGGGGTATGTGTGATGGAATTTATTTATTTATTGGTGTTTAAGGTTACATACTTATGCGCAATGGCTAATCGTGACCGTGACAGTTTTATGAGTTGAGAAAGCCGGAGTACCCGGAGAGAACCACCGAGAATCGACGAGCAACTGTCAGCTCCTCAACATTCGAACTAAGCTCCGCTCAAGCAGGGTTACAGCGGTTGAAGACATGTGCATCACCGACATGCAGTACGCTTTAGTACACGGCGTCGTCGTGCCCCCCCCCCCCCCACCATGTAGGCAACCGGGATAAAGTGACACAAAGCGGATCGTCCCGGACGGGGATCGAACTCGGGACCTCTAGCATAGAAGTCCAACAGTCTACCAATGAGCCACCGTGCTCCCGTGTGATGGAATAGCCGTTTAAAATTATTCTGTGTTATATAATATAAACATTACGCTAGCACTACAGTGCTGCCACTGCAGGGCTAGTCACTTTCCACGGGTGGGCAATAATTCCACAGACTCAGTAATATTAGATTCCAAACACTAATTATAGGAATAATCATCACAAATTTAAGTAATGAAGCAAGGGGTTCAACCCGGTTCTCCCTTAATTACATTTTGTTCTGAAAACGATTTTCATTACCCGGTAAACGCACGCGTAGACATCACTACCCACGCCTGGATTACGAACCAATCCACGTTATCTGCAATCTATTAATTAAACTGACAGAGTTTGAATTTTATTATCCCACTAGCATTAATAAAAACTATTTAACCCTTTACCCAACGCAGACGATATCAAAATTTATTATTTTAAATATAATTTTTTTAAATTTTTCAAAAATTTTCAACAAAATCATATCATGTGACCCCTCGTTGGAACGAGCTCGATGAGCTCGTTCCAACGAGGGGTCACATGATATGGTTTTGTTGAAAGTTTTTGAAAAATAATATTTTTTCAACTGCAGAATTTGCATATTCCGCGGACGGATGCGGGCGATTTGTTAGGTAAAGGGTTAACAGAATTCTACTACTAATCAACCATGAATTCCAGTTGCTTATAAGTAAAAGTAGATGTTGTGAAGGGAGGTGTGGGGAGGGGGGGGGGGGGGGGGCTACTGTCCAGCATTCATTTCCCTCGCATTTCTTTTTCGAGAGATGAAATTCACGATGTTTCTTGGAGGAAAGAGGATAGAAAATTTCGACCAGGTCGCGACTCAGTCGAGCTCCGGTCGAAATCATCTTTCCGTTTTTTGTAATGCAGTGCAGCTAACCTGTCCTCGCTATTAACATATTTTCGTAATGAATAACAGCAAAGAATGACGTACATTAAAACATGGACTCTAAATCAATTTGTCTGGAGCATTTATTACCAGTTAAATCAATACAAACACATTACTTTTGCTGTGATCTGACTACGTAGTTTCCCAGGTATTGCATGTTAATTTAAGTTATACACACTGATGACATTCCAAAAAAATATTCCGACAAAAATTGTTCGATTCAAAGCGAGCAGCTGATAAATTGCTCATTTATTATTCAGAAAAAAATGGCTTTTAGCTTTACACGGAATCGAATTGGGGCTTTGATGAACAACTCGAATTGGGGCTTTGATACAAAAAATCTTATTCAAGTTAATTATTTTGTTACTTTATAACAGCGCTTTGAACGCTAGCATTGCAATTAGTGTGTAAAAGTCTTAATTTACATGAATTTAATAATTCACTCCTGACGTTTCCACCAACAACATGGGTGGGCGGGTTGGGATGCTCGGTTGATAGAGGTGCAGGCTGCAAGCCGAAAGGTGCTCGGCTTGTATCCCACCTGCGGCAACTGCGTTCTATTCTTAGGCAAGACACTTTACCAACATTGCACTGTGACGCTGTGCACTAGGGTATATTGCACGTCGGTGGTGCACCTGTCTTCAGCCAATGTTAACCCTGTTTGTGTGGAGTTAGTATGTTGGTGAGCAGACAGTTGCTCGTCATTGCTCGGTGGTTCTCTCCGGGTACTCTGGCTTCCTCCACCCGTTAAACAGTCGTGCTCGTGATCAGCCATTGTGCAGAAATATGTGACCTTAAACACCAATAAATAAATATACCGAAAACATGACAGCTAAAATCAGTTGTGCAGTTTATTAAGTTTACACTCTGTGTAAACTTAATGGAAAATTCATGTTCTTTTATTATACTTCCTATTGTTATTCTTTTCAGCAAAATTTGGACGCGAATGTTCTCAGAACTACACACAGTAGCGTGATGACATTTGAACAGGGGTATATGCTCAAAGTCCTCTATGACCCCGACTAGGTCTTTTCGCTGAATATCGTTGGTAACTATGGAAACACCAAAAATAGGTGGTTTGGGAATAACTTAATAACGTCTTAACCCAGTGTGACTGTTGGCTGAAAAGTGTGGGATGTGTTAGAAAAAGGCAGGGTCTCTATAAGAAGGGGAAAAAATGAAGTGACGTATTTCCAGCAAGCAGGTGAAAAAGAGGCTCAAAGATCTGGTTTGTAAAAAAAAAACAGTTTCTAAGCACATTTTCTTTAATAACTCGGTAGTCAGTAAGTCCAAATGGCTGAAATCAACAAAAGTTGTGAAACGCCATAGTCTGCGTATTTTGCTATTACCATGAATTTCAGGAAGCAAATTATCCCCAAAACTGGTCAGTTAAGGCATTTGGCGCAATATCTCAACAACTATTCAAGGTAGCCAGATGAAGTTATGCAACGTCATGGTATGTGCCGTGGCAGAATAGTTGACGATGAATTTTCGACGAACTTTGAGCGATGGTTGATGTTACCATGGCAACAAGGACGGAAAATTGATCCAAAAAAAGTTACCTTATCCCAAATCGCCTGTACCACGGAATCCCAGACGGAATTTTTTACATCAAGGCCAGCAATTGGTAGCTGATTTTATACCCTAACAGAAAATGTAAAAACCTGAAAACACGTCATCTCTAGATTTTGCTGTGAACTGGGGTTGGAGGAAGGTACCCTCAAATCTGGGTCGAAAGTGGCGAAAAGGACAAAAGGCTACTTCAACGTATGGTAACGGTATAAACTACATGTGGTACGAACGGATATACGATCAGCTCTACAGCAGTCTACAACACTGCCCATGTCCATCCAAAACTGATAGAGTCTGGACCAATAGTGCTCTCACTTTCCATGCGATGCCTAGTGTTTCCATGCGGTCCCGACACTCGAATCAGATGCCACAATGTCGGTTCGTAAAATAAGTTCTGAAAATTTCAAGTCGCTGCCTTCAGTGGTCTGGACACACTTCGTGTATGTCCGAAGTGTTATTTAATGTCCAACTGGCAAATGTTTGTCAATCTTTTCCCCCCAAAAAACCTACTCATCGCCGATTTCTTTTGACTTTTGACTTCCAACGATTCTGTAAGGTTTAAAGGTTGTGTTGGGATCCCTGGGTGGAGTTCTTAAAGAAGTAACTTCCATTTACAGCCAACTCTCCACCAGTCACACTCAAGTGTAAATTTTAAGAGGACCTAGCTAGCCCAGAGAGGGGGCACTCAGCTATTCTGCGCACATTTCCATTGTCTTCTTTCGCACCGGCTTGAAAAGGACTAAATTCAAACAATTACCTATTCCCATTAAAACGCTATATCTCAGCCACTTCTTGGCGGATTTCCATGAAATTTTCACTGATTGTTCACGAATAGCCGCTGCTTCACTTTCCATAAAGAGCGACACGAATTTCGCCATGCCGAATTTGAAAAGAGCGTATGCGCATGCGCGTGGGGTGCCCAAGGGCCATGTGCTCGGTTTATGGGTTTTTAGATGAAATGGTCGAGTTAGGAAGATCTCCTGGAACAAACGCTAAAGATCTGGAGTCGCTGCTCCAACAACTGTCGTCACAATTTTGTGAACGAAGAAAGGAACGAAAGGACAGACGGACGACTACGGACTGACGGATGGCTATACGGACGGACAGACGCGCAGGTGGACGGACGGAGACAAGTACAGACAGAGAGAGACAGATATAGGTAGAGAAAGAGAGAGAGAGAGTTCTATTTTCCGACCAACTGAGAAATTCCAAACGATTGAAAATAAAAAATTTATTTATTGGTGTTTAAGGTTACACATAGAATAAACGTATACTGTTTTCAAGTAAAACATTTATTCTACGCGTAGGATTAAGAATGAAACCGACGAGCCTCTGGCGAGTCGGTTTCATTCTTAATTCTACGAGTAGAATATTCTTTTTTTCTTGAAAACACTATGTTTATTTTGTTTATCCCATAAATCTTTTCCAGGGCAGTCGCGGTGAAATCGTGCTGTTACTCGCTACAAAACACAGCAAGGAGTGAGGAGCAAATAGGTCCAATTCGAAGACAAGCAAAATTGCCCAAAATAAAAAAGGCGCAATGATACATTTCTTTCTACAAATAATTTCCCTACAAACCTGAGCTAAACTTGCAAACATACTTTATTAAATGAATAATGTTTAGTGTTTTCTACTGGCATTGTGAAATATTTTCAAACAGGTTTGAAGAAAACAACAATTGAACTATTAATTATACTGCATGAATACAGTAGAGGTCAGAGGTCAACAAGTCCGTCTCTACTGTAGGAATAAATTCTTTCCGTGTTAAACCTCTGGGGAAAATGTATCACCCTACTAGGTGAATAAAGAAAAAAATTTATCCAAGGCTTTTATTGATAAATACTTATCACTAATCGTGACCGTGACAGTTATACGGATGGAGGATGCCGGAGTAGACGGAGAGAACCACCGAGCATCGACGAGCAACTGTCAGCTCCTCAACATTCTAACTCTGTTCAATGTCCGCTCAAGTAGAGTAACAGCGGTTGAAGACATGTGCACCATCGACGTGCAGTACGCCTCAGTACACGGTGTCATCGTGCCTCCGTGTAGGCAACCGGGATAAATTGCCTTGCCCAAGGACACAACGCGGGTTGTCCCGGACGGGGATCGAACTCGGGATCTCTAGCATAGAAGTCCAACAGTCTACCACTGAGGTCAATGTGATTTAAATGCCAATTGCCTGGGATATCTATAAACGCATGATGAAAAAAATATTTGTGTATCTTTGTAAAGGGAAGTCACATTAACCCTTAACCTAGCATGAAATGCAGACGACACTTGCAAATAAAATTCTTGAATAACTATTTTTTTTTTCATTTTTTTGGCGTCAAAAACATAGCTTTTGACCCCCTCATTTGGACCAGCTGAACGGGCTCGATCCAATGAGGGGTCATGAGCTATGTTTCTGAGACAAAAAAAGTGAAAAAAATAATGAAAATTAAATTGTGATTTTTGTGAACAACGTTGACGGTTTTGAACGTTACGTTGGGTAAAGGTCAAATGAACGGTAATCTGCGAGCAAACTCCACGAAAGGTGTGTAAATAAATCAATGATGACCGTGTTGAATTCTGAACAGAAATAGACTGCAGATCTGAGAGTTTGAGAGAATACATGGCAAACAAACACTTGCGTTGTAATGTCAGCCGACTGACTGTGTGGGAGCGCGGTGGCTCAGTAGGTAGAGGTGCAGGCTGCAAGCCGAGAGGTCCTCCTCGGTTCTAATCCCACCTACGGCAACCGCGACACTTCATCTCCATTGCCCGCGTGGAGGGCACGGTGGCGTTGTGTACTGAGGCGTACTGCACGTCGATGGTGCACTTGTCTTCAACCAATGCTAACCCTGCTTGTGTGGAGTTAGTATGTTGGGGAGCTGACAGTTGCTCGCCGTTGCTCGGTGGTTCTCTCCGGGTACTCCGGCTTCCTCCACCCGTAAAACTGTCGCGGTCATGATTAGCCACTCTGCATAAATATGTGACCTTAAACACCAATAAATAAATGTAAATAAATACTGACTGTGTGAACTCTTTGTTCGTTAAGCAGTGTTGTGAGTCGGATATCATGCTGCTACTGTTCGTGGAGTTAATGCCGCAATGATTTGCGCGTAGAGGTTCTGATACTGGGGCCTGAGCTCGAATCTATGTCAAAAACGTTGGAATTGTAAACAAGAGACCCAGTCCCTTTTGATTGTGTGGGAAGACAATGGCGCGATTTGCTAAGTCGTGCTCAGTCTTATCGGGACCGAATAACTGTTTTTCGGGTGTGAGGTTGGGGGAACGACCATGACATGAATTCGCCCGCCGATTGTCATGTACGCATATCTATGCCCGCCGATGAGTGTTTCAGACAAAGAATTTAGATTCACGTAAATCACATGGATTTGCAAGTACATACACAGAACGACACACGCGTGTGAATTGGTTAATCGATATGGCACGAGCGCCAGCGTGTAAGAATAGAACGCGAGTCCGCAGAACTCGAGTTTTATGCTTCTGCGAAGTCACAAGTGCCATAACGATAAACCCATTCGTACGCGTGTGTCGTTCTGTGTTTATTGCACGCCTTCGCGTCTACAAAAAACAATTATGAGAAGGACACCCAGCAACTGTCAACAAAAAGAACACATTTTATTGCCAACCAAATTTGCGAGGGGAACCCGTGTTACTATTCTGTCCCCTGAGTTCCAATGTGTTCTATGTGCCTACCAGCACATAGAACACATTGGAACTCGAGGGATGATTTTTTGGCTATCGCTAGAGATTCAAATTGTAGTTGTAGTGCACGATTTGTATAAAATTCCAGTGAAATTTCGTTTGTATTTAAAAATAGTACGTCAACGATGTCCGTTCCGCATATGTGTGCGGAACGGATTTCCATTTTCCGCGTGGTTTAGTGTTGCTGTAGATGGGGATTTTATAGAACAGACATGTAATAAAATCGAAATATCGCGGCGAAGGTGGTGGTAAACTGCCATTTCGTTTACTACGACATTACTGAATGTCGTGGCTAACTCCAAGGACTGGCTAATTTCAAAGACTGGCTAATTTCTAAGGATGAACGATTACATTACTCCTATTGAACAGCTGTGTCATTTTTGTCTTCTCTTCGCCTCCTCATAACCAACAGTTCCTAACGCTTGACGCCTCTCGAATGTTGCTCTGGTGAGTCCGGCTTCTTCGAACGAGATGAAGCCTCACTCCATCTAAGACCAAGACGGGTCTTATTTGTGTCTACTTGTAGACTCCACGTTAACCACAATCTCTCCATGTTCAAGCTCGTAAGCGCATAGTCTATGTTATACACACATTGAACATGATTGTTTTCGAAATTTCCATTCGATATCTAAACGTTTACTAAAAGATCTTAAGCGTCTGAGAGTGTATATGGGTCTTGGCATTTTAAGAGTTGGACGCTAATCAAGAAGGGTGAGGGGTCAGTTTGTGAGCTTCAAGAGCGTTTGGGTGAGGAACTTCAGGTGGAAGCGCGGGCTGCAGGAAGTAAGTATGTGGGAGCCATCAACAAATTAAAAAGGGACTCCAAAAATCCCCCGCTCCGCCCCCCCCCCCCCAAAAAAAAAAAATCCGGACATTTCCGTGATTTCAGGAAGTTTAATAGTAACGCAGTTAAAAACCAAGAGTGGGCGGGGAAGAGGGTGCATTTGCTCTCGCTCTGTTCTCTCCACTCGTACATTCCTTCGAGCGCGTGCTTCCAGAAGCCCCAGATTCATTACCGAGACCACCTAAGAAAAATATTTCAATTCTCCGGCGAACCATTTTCTCATAAATCTCGAATATTTTCGAACTCTCGCGAACAGGTCAAAAATATCATTTGCGACAGTATGACAGAAATAATTTGCATCGATTTTTTGATCCGAGAGGTAAATATAAGGTATCGGCTTCCTGTAAAATCTGGTCATTGTGATCGAGTTGTCGTTTGAGGAAAACAGACACAGGTAAGTGGAATAATTTTCACGAAAACGCTTATTTTAATTATTGCCCTTTAATGGACATTTCAATGGGAAATTTTATATGATGAATAGTGAGGAAACAAAATGGAATAAGTTCTCCAGAAACGGCAATTATGGGCTCAGAATTTCCAAGAAAACTTGGTTATGGGAACCTTAAAAGCAATACTCCGTGTCGCAAATAATTTGAAGACATTACCGGGTTTATCTTACCATAAGCATGTATTGGGTCCATAATTACCTGACGCAGCGTGTATCAGAGGCCAGTGACCAAATTCTGTATCTTGCAACCGCATAATAGAAGCACGTGCCTGGTGACAGTTTGTTTACGTTACTATTTTTAGAACATTACAAGCTTTAAATACGCGTTTACGAGGGACATTGTACGCTTCGAAAAGGTAAAAAATAAAACACTTCGTAACCCTTTGAACCTGAGAGGCCGCCTTTTCGGCCCAGGAACATGATACGTCGTCATTCCATTATGTAGGATAAGGAAATGTGTGAATGTGTGGGGTTGACCAAGCAATATTTTCAACGCGCAGCCCAAGGGCTGCACTTTGAAAATATTAATTGGTCTACCCCTAAATAATGAATATGGACTCTTCCAATTACTGCTTTTGAACTAACATAGAAGATACCATCAGGGTTCAAAGGGTTGAAAACTATAATTATTAAATTATGGAACCACGTTGCTTTTATGCTTTTGTATCTGAATCACTGGGAGCATTCAAGCGGGAACAAAACGCAGTAAAACTGTTAAAGCGACCATTCTTTTAGGGATGTTGAATATGTACCCGCTCAGTAAAATTATTCGAGGATTACAAAGGTTCAAGGCAGCGGAACACATTTTCAACCCGAAACGACAAGCATTTTGATGTGTCTGAAAATGAAATTTGAAATTAAAATGCTAGTTAACCCATTACCCAACATACACGGCATCATAATTTAGTACTTATGGTCAATTTAAGCAACTTTAGTATTTTAATTATTACGCTTTAATTATTATGACGTTCCAGTGAGGGGTCACATATGGTTTTGTTGAAATTTTTGGAAAAATACTGTTTTTTTCATCTGGTCAGTTTATAAATTATGTGGATGGAGGTGATTGACAGAAGAGCTAAGCCTTTACCTAACGAATCGCCCGCATCCGTCCGCGTAATATGCAAATTGAGCAATTGAAAAAATTACATTTTTCAAAATATTTCAACAAAACCATATCATGTGACCCCCTCATTGGAACGAGCTCATTGAGCTCGTTCCAATTAGGGGGTTATATGATATGGTTTTGTTGAAATGTTTTGAAAAAATAAAAAAAAATTATATTTAAAATAATAAATTTTGATATCGTCTGCGTTGGGTAAAGGGTTAAGCAAGTTATTGCAGTTGAGAATTGTAAGATAAATCTAAAATATTTATGTTAAAAAATGTTGTGTCGGAGTCTCGCACTTCTTCGTAATGCTTTTTATTTCACATCCATTCAACTCTAAACCCTTGTATTTAACGGAATAGCCCTTATGACATAGATGATTCCGCATTCAATGGGTGATGTACAAGCCGGAACTTTCTTCCCAGCACCGTTCATACTTGTTCCTTCCTCAGCGAGTCACTAGTCGCGCTTCGAGAAGTTTCCAAATTTCGTTATACAATCATCGACCGTCTGTCGCATAGACTATAGTGTGAAAATGAAAACGTCCAAAGCAAAATAAAGTCGGTTCACAAAAAATTAGTTAGCCAAAAATGAGATAATATTTTTTAAAAACCCAATCATTTCCAACCAGAACATTAACCCAGTCCCGTTGCCGTCTCGTTTTGTGGATAGCATTACATCTAAATTGGTCAACTTTATTTCGGTAAATCTTCGTAGATCTTGAGAGGCTTCGAACTTATTTTACAAATGTTTCTCCCAGCTGTTTTGCAAATCTGCACAAATTTGTACTTATAGTTTTACTAACAGTAATAGCCATCAAATAGTTAGGCGTGAATGGGAACCAGATGAAGAGAAACAGCGATACGAATTTCAACAAACACTGGTTCCGAAAAGGTTGTTTTGATTTTTTATCGATCCATTTGATCAGTACAGCTTCAGTCCAAATAAACTCTTCACCTTTGAGTTTAAACACCGGAATTAAAAGTTGTTTATTTAAATGAATTTTAATGCATGGGTTGTGTAATAAACACAGAACGCGATGTGCGTTTGAATCGGTGGGTGTTGGAATGGCGTAATCATATTTCGCTCGAGCCTACGGCTCTCGCGAAATATGACTACGCCATTCCAACTCGTTATGTAACCCCCCCCCCCCCCCACACCCCCACCGATTCAAACACACATCGCGTTCTGTCTATCTATTATATAGACTGTGAGTTATCGCAAATTATCTAAAAGATATTTCTCGATATCCATCGACTCGATAGATATCGAGAAATATTCATTAGTAACTTCCTAAATGACGCCACGTTTCACTGCATCGCGTCGCCTTGAAGGAACGATGAGCTGATCTTTGTTATTGTTTTGAAATGTACGCATTTGTGGTCGAATTGGGATAAATATTGTGCAATAAAATGTCTCGTAGTTTTTGATAAAAAGGAAAATCTACTCTATCTTGTAAGCAGTATCTGGAATTATCTCATGAGCGTATGCGCGAGTGAAAACTAATATTTTCAGTTCTACACAATGAAATTTTCAGATACTTTCTAAGTGACGTTACCGTTCGGGGCATGACGTCGCCTTGAATTTCGGCCTGAAGGAACTGTAACATGTTGTGGCAACGCGTTGCAAATATGTCAAATAAGTGTGTTATTTTTTTATTGTAAATAGCAAGCCAAAACATCCACTGGTCAGTGTACAGGTTAATTTTGGCGTTAGCTGTACTGGCCAAAACTAGCAATTACTTGTAATTATTTTCTTATCCTTAAGGAAAAGTGTCTTTACTTTAAGAGTCGGTTTACTGGTTATTTCAAAATATTTTGTGGGGGATTTCCATTATTTAGGAGGACCCGACCGCTCACATAATTTACATTGCATATTGTTGTCCCGTTCGTTATCAGTCGGCTTAGAATTTCTACTCATTTCATATAATATTGTTGTGCATTAGAAGGGAGCTTTTAAATTAATATATTTACCAGAGCTTATTATTTTATCCTCGCCGCAATGAAGAAATAAGAAATAATAACATGTACATGTGGACTTGACAAGCATATTTTATCGATTTACGTACATTTATTGTACGAACTCATTCCCACTACACACGAATTCAGGTGTGCTATTCACGCTTTATTCGGTATTCGATCATATTTCTTGCTGTCAATGCTTTAATGTTCACATTTGCGTGTTATAAATCCAAAGCTTCTCGGAAAGTTGGCCAGTTTTGCAAATTCATCGTGGTTTAGTTTCGGTGATCATGCCATCGCGTGCTTCGATACGGAGATTGCCGGGACGCAACCAACTTCCTTATTTGGAATCTGACCCGTTTCCGAAAAGCAACCCTCAGTTACGTCGTGGTCGTTTCGCTGGGTCGCTTTCGAGGGTATAAATAGCCTGAAGCGCCCCAGTAGGACGACCCGGTGACCCAACAGGCAGACGAACCACAAGCAACAAACTTCCAGTAACAAGAATAAACCTGATCAGAGATTAAAACCAAATAAAAGGTAGCTTTGCAAGTGAAAACCCAATCAACGTTGACCGAGATTCGACAACGCACAATGTGGAATCCTATTTTTAGTAGCGATCTTTATTTGTAAACAAATCGGAAGCGTGGCTAATCAACATACACTTCGTATAAGAATTATCCACCTTGATGTGAAAAAAAAAACGTCTGTCATTTCTATTTCGGCTCAGAACACAACCTTCTCATTGTAATGAATCAACACACGAATGATTCAGCCGTGGAGACCCTTGTATTCAATTAAATCGTTATAAGTAATGTACAAGTATAATTTTAAGAGTACGTAAGTATTGATTGTTTGAGTTACAAACAACCAATACTTTTACTGTTCCCTGTCAAAATCCACAATAGTTAGTAAGACCCTTCAGGCCGGTTAATCCTATTCAAGTGATTTATTTGTACCTGACTCCCAGAACAGTTCCAGACCCATCATTATACTTGAGAATGTAGTACAATACAGCCCTGTATATAAATATAAAGGAACTTCTTGTAAATATAAAAATAAAAATGTATAACTGGAGATATTTCTCTCCTCTCGTCAATTATTAACCCCAGGTGACCCATCGTCCATATGTGACCCGTTGACCCAGTGACCCAAAGTTTTCCCTACCACTACCAGAAACCGAGCCCGACGACCAGGGCAAGAGAGAAATAAAGGATAACCATCATCAAAAGAAACCGAGACCAGGTTAGATGGGGAACACCAGACATGTAAAATAGCCGCTAACCAGGCTCAACAGAACACAGAAACAGGGTGACAAACCAACCATTTAACCCCTCACCAACAACCAACCACTCTACCATTTTAAATCTCTTGTTTGTGGTGTTGGGGGTCGCACTCTGTTCCGCCCATTTAAGAGCTCGGCCACGCTACAGAACTATCAGCAGATTTTTGTTATTGTCTTTAAACTGTTTGCTGTCGAACTGGGCTGAATATTGCGCAGTAAAATGTCACGTAGCATATAATAAAAATGAAAATCTACGCTGTTCCTCTATATCTTGACTCGTCTTCGAAACAAGGACTCGACTCTGATACAACACTTTGTACATAAACATAAGGCCTCATAAATTTGATTTTCTGTTTCTCAGGCCATTTTTGTAAAATTGCATACGGTTTTTTATTTTTTATTTTTTGTAATTATTTCTTTGCCATCAAGAGTTCATGTTCTTGGATGTTTTTGGTCTTAAGCCTCATAATCTACAACCCAGAACAGCATGGGTGGTGGTGTATTTCGTCCATTGAGTGCAAGAAGGCTAAAGCATTGCAAAGACTTCTTGCACTCAAGGGACAAATTTATTAATTTTATTAAATTGGGTAAAATATCAGACATAAACCATTTAATGTTTACTCGTTATAAATTTGAAATTGGTTATAAAAAGAGAGCATGCGGTAGCCAAAAGGACAATGCGTGAAGGCCTGAGAAACAGATTTTTCACTTTTTAAGGCATAATGATGATAATATTCAGTAGCATGTTATTTATTATAAGGAGTGGATGAAGACTTCTACTTCTAGTGCTGTAAACGTAAAAT
Organism: Pictodentalium vernedei; assembly: GCA_031216915.1. Lineage (NCBI taxonomy): Eukaryota > Metazoa > Mollusca > Scaphopoda > Dentaliida > Dentaliidae > Pictodentalium > Pictodentalium vernedei. The sequence continues at coordinate 91,786,506 of CM062290.1, read as the reverse complement.
CACATACAGCAGAAGGGGGTCTAGGGATCCCCACGCCACAGAAACGACCGATGAATATGAAGTTATGGATACACGCTTATTTTTTTTGCAAGAACTGTTACACGTAAGTCGACACACAGAGTGAGTTTTATAATATCTGTTGTCCGATCATAATTCATCATAAGTCATCATTATTGCAGCTAGTCAGGGAGGAATCTGGTCTGAAGTGGACACCGCTAAATCGTCTATCGATTATATTGTAACCTATTCCAATATTGTCAACAATTTTTCTCATTTTTGTCATCTGAGACAACAGAAATGGATCTGGAGGTTTCATGGGCATATTTGCATGTGTCGCATTAGTATGACCTGTCGTCCCCTGGGTTCAAATGTGTTCTATGTGCCAGTAGGCACATAGAACACATTGGAACTCAAGGGACGATGTGTAGGAATCCCATTTCGGAAACCCGTCGTGCAATACCGATGTTTGTATGTCCGATTTGCATTTAATATATACATTATTTTTAAAGCAGAAATCCACGAAATATGAGTACGGATAGAAACTGGTATGCGATATAAATCAACTCAGATACCAGGCTTGACAATGGTACGCGCGCTATATTTGTTTATTTATTAACGTTTAACGACACTTTAACAGCCAAGGTCATATCGTGTCGGTGACAGTTTTACGGGTGGAGGAAACGGAGTACCCGGAGAGAAACGACGAGCAGCTGTCACCTCCCCAACATTGTAACTCCGCACTACAGCACAGGAGGGATTAGATTGGTTGAAGACATGCGCACCATCGACGTGCAGTACGCCTTAGTAAACGGCATCATCGTGCCCCCACGGCGTCATTGTGCCCCCATGTGTACAATCGGGGTTAAGTGCCATGCCCAAGGACGCAACGCGGGAGTCCGAATCGATCGACCAGACGGTCACCCATCCAAGGACTAACCGGACTCGACGTTGCTTAACTTCGGTGATCTGACGAGAACCGGTTACAGCAACGCCACAGCCCCCCTCCCCTCTTCCGGGTATAAATCTCGCGAAAATGGCATATTATTCTGGCTTCAACTGCAGTCACGATATCGCTGTGGCTGTGAAAAGTGATACCACCAGAGCTTTTGAGGGTTGGGTAAAGGTAGGTCAAATGCCGGATGGGGGTTAGGTCGACCACGTGTGGAGATGGGTGTGTGGAGCTTTGTCGCCGATAGCGGACTGTCCTTTCCTGTTGATTCTTATTGGAAACCAATGAAAAGGTCTTGGAACAAACGTTACAAGATTCATCTCATTATCTAAGAACTGGACACGTTCTGTTTGGTTACAAGATTGTGCTTAATCGTTTGGGTAACCACTTCAATGTTTGTGTATCAGTGGTTAAACACAAAATTTACTTATTACTTTGAATACCGGTCGTAGGAGGATTAACTTACCAGCCAATCTGTTGATAAATCAGACAGATGTTTTGATACACAGATGCATATGCGTATAGACCGACATATAAAGAATCGCGACATAGAGATTATTAGCATTATGTGGATGTACAAAATATGTATCCGAGTCGAGGTCCGGGTCTACCCTTAGAACCCGGAGCGAGACATATTTTGTACATCCGCATAATGATAATAATCATTTTATCTTACAATATATATTGGGGATAAGTCAAGAATGTAGACGAATATATAACGAACTATTTATTCCTACGGATGAACAAAAAAGGAACGTGCTTGTATCCGACCCCCTGATACAAACATTTGTATCGGGGGTCGGATACACGACAGTTGCGGAGTTAATACAGACAAAATACATATTGATTGTAAGAAAAATAGAGATTATTACCATTATGTGGATGTAAAAATATGTATCCGGGTCGAGCTCTGGGTTCTAAGGGAAGATCACGACGAGTCGAAGACATACAGGTCGATTGTAAGATAAAAAAATTAAACCTGAAATTTAAATTAAAAAATAGGCTTTAAAAACACAAAAGACTGTTATTTAGATGGGGTGAGTGGGAATGGAGGGGTCTCCATTTTTTGTTAGTTGGGGGAAGCCATGTTTGAAATTATAAAAACAAAAAATAAACTTGAAATTTAAATTGAAACTGGTTTGATCACGTGAGTACCCATCGTGCATCATATTGTCAGGTGAAGCCATAAATGAAATTATAAAATCCAAAATTAAACTTGAAAATTAAATTTAAAAAAAGGCTTTAAAATCACAAAATACTGTTATTTAGATGAGTGAGGTGATGGTATTCTAACGTGTCTCCATTCTTTTTTAGTTGGGAGAAATTATAAAATCAAAAATTAAGCTTGAAATTAAAATTGAAACTGGTTTGATCACGTGGGTACCCATCATGAATCATATTACAAGGGTAATGACGTTACAATATGGCCGTGAGATTCTCTAAAATTCTAATTAAAGCATAAAAAACAAAAAAAAAAAAACAAAAAACAAATAAAAAACTTTTAAAAAAATAATTTAAAAACAAATTTAAAAATTTTTTGAAAAAATTAAAAGTTACGAAAATTAAAATGACGACATCGATGCCTGCGGCGCCTGCTCCGGGAGAATGGGTAAGATGGGGCATTTGTGAACTACTAATAACAGGAGCTGAGAGAGAGAGAGGGGAGAGAGAGAGAGAGAGAGAGAGAGAGAGAGAGAGAGAGAGAGAGAGAAACGAGGAACCATGGGCAAGGATCCGCGAATGCAAATTGGAAAGACAATCAGACCTGATTTCTCTCCCCCCCCCCCCCCCCCCCCCCCACTGCATGTGTAACATACGTCTGTCCAGGGTGAGATAGCAGGAAGAGACAGATGTATCCCACCCCACCCACGTGACGTTATACATTTATAACGTTATTATGACGCGATGCATAGTATTTGGCTACCAACTAATTCATATTGACGTCATCAGAATACTGTGTGTTCAAAGTTTGATGCTCTAAAACTCTTTAAACCCCAAGATGACACCGTTCCTAATTGATTTTGTGGTATATACCTTTGGTATATACATAACTTTTGCATGCTCTTTCCGATGGTGTCATTAGTTTTTCAAAACAACGAATACCAAATGAGTTGATTATATCAGCACGTGACCGCCGATTACCTCTGGCTAACGTAACCGCTGTATGGTGTGGGGAGAAAAATAATCCCTGATGGGTACGGGTGTGGGATGGGAAAATCTCACCCTCGGGACAAGATATTTGGTCCAGACACTCGGCAAGCCTTGTGTCTGGCCCAAATATCTTGCCCTCGGGTGAGAATTTCCCATCCCACACCCGTACCCATCAGGGATTATAATAATCCTCGATCAAAACACCTACCAGATCACCACTCAAGAAAACGAAAAAGAAAGACAGAAAATCCTATGATAAAAGACACTAGGCTCCTACTCCTTTCGACACTTATCCTCCCCTTCCACTAGAGCAAATATTAAATTTCCACATTACATAGTCAACAGGGTCGAATGGGGTTACTCTGTCTCAATACCGTTCCAGCGCGCATTCAGCGCGCGCAAACCATTACCTTGTAGCCAGATGTCTTGGGATCAATCCCCGGAAGAGAAAGTTCTTATGGTGTCCGGACACTCTCTGGCAGCATCAAGTGCGTGGGGTTGATGCTGTCAAGGCGTGCCGTCCTATCGAGGTTTGGACATTTATTTATTTATTTATTTATTTATTTATTTATTTATTGGTGTTTAAGGTCACATATTTTTGCACAATGGCTAATCATGACCACAACATTAGTATCAACTCAAGACCAGGGGTGAGTGTTAATAAGCCATGTTGTCCATTCTAGAGAGGGTTTGCACCTTCCAAGCACTGGTGGCTGGGTCATATTTTACCAGTAAAACAGAGCCTGTTTACCGCAGTGGACAGGCACTGCTTCACTACCCGGGAGTCCCGGGGGGAGGTTTGGACAAAAAAAGGCGACAAACACACTTCGAAAGTAACGTAGCCACGGGGGATTAAAGAAGGGTGTGATGGGAGGACTAGTGCCCATACAGTTTTCATGAAAAATGTCAATCTTATATGCATTCATGCCCTAAATAAACTGCTTCGTGTATTACAATAACCATACCTCCACTTTCTTCAGAAACATAGCTTATGACCCCCTCGTTGGAGTGAGCTCGTTCTGATAAGGGGTCATAAGCAATTTTTTTATGCTAAAAATGAGAAAAAATAGTTATTTAAGAATTCTGTTTACAAATGTCGTCTTCCTTTTGTGTTAGGTAAAGGGTTAAAGATACACGTGGTGCTACTGAATAGGATCATGAACCTGTATCTTTGGTAAATACACAATTTATATTCAGAGCGAGACTTTCTGGGGGGGGGGGGGGGAGGGAGGGACAGAAAAAATATTCTGCAACACCTCCATATCATTTAGCCTAGCTGGCTATGCCCCTAAATGTTGTGCAGGCTAACGAGCCATTCCCAGTATTCGAGAAGAGCGGGGTCACGAAGTTGCTGATAAGAAGGCAATCCAACAACACCGTGCCAATGGGTCAATCAACATCAGTTTGGATATCGCCTACTTTTTTGAATAGTATATAAAGTGAAAAAGAAAGAAAAAAAACCAACAAGTGGAAGTATGGAGTAGTGATTATCACTGGTTCTGTGTTGCATGAATCCAATAGGCTGTTCTAAAAGATCTAGGGGTCTGGCTGGGGTTTAAGTCGTAGTGGCTTTAGACTAGTTTAGAGCTGAGTGTTTTTTGTTTTCCGATTCGGTTCCATTTTTTTCGCAAACCGGAAAAACGAACCGCAGGCGGCAAGCAACACTAAAACACCGCCGTCTGAATGTCTATTTTACTGTGTTTGTGTATAAACTATCTTACTGGGGGAGGGGAGGGGGACTGGACTAGTGTCTCTATGCACTCTCGTCACTTAACCCTTTACCTAACGTAACGACCAAAACTGGCCAGCGCTATTCTCAAAAATCGCCAATTAATTTTCATTACTTTTTTCATTTTTTGTCTCAAAAACATAGGTTATGACCCCTCGTTGGAACGAGCTCGTTGAGATCGTTCCAACGAGGGGTCATAACCTATGTTTTTGAGACAAAAAATGAAAAAAATTAGTTATTCAAGAATTATTTTTGCAAGTGTCGTCTGCTTTTCATATTAGGTAAAGGGTTAATCTATCTGGTAAAGGGTCGCATGCGTTGTGTTCTAACTGTCACATCGTTGCCTGAGTGTTAGGATGTCCTATGTCCCCTATGCACTCATGTTCTCCCTTACTGATTCGGAGTCAGTAAGGGAGAAGCTGTGACAATGACAACACAAAAAAGATAAGATGAACTTTATCCATTTGTTACTCTAATTTATATTCTTTTCTGATCCAATGGCCTAAGCAACTAATCCCCTAGAACTCCTAAGAATTCTAGGGCTTTTTGTTGTGGTGGTATCATACAAACTATTGTACATTTTTCCAAGTATACGAGCCTGAAGTATTATTTACTATCTTTTTTTTTATTAATTTCTAAGGTGTGATTTACTGGGATTTCGGGGTTTGATTTTTAACGGTAACTTCACAAGTGAATTATGCAATCAACAATTGGGCCATGTATCCGTGGGCGCAAACGAAGAAGCTTTGCCGTGGTTGCGACGAGCTCGTTCCAATGAGGGGTCATAACCTATGTTTTAGAGACAAAAAATTAAAATAATAGTTATTCAAGAATATTTTTTTGCAAGTGTCGTCTGCTTTTCATGCTAGGTAAAGGGTTAAAAAATAATGAAAATTAATTAGCGATTTTCGAGAATAGCGCTGGCCGGTTTTGGTCGTTACGTTAGATAAAGGGTTAAATAATATAATTATCGTTAATAATGAAAAGTAATAAACAGAGTAATCGCTTGACTGGACTAGTTACGTGAAATAATTCATTCGAGGCGAGGGACTTTTTTGTAAAACACCCGTGCGAATTCGCGCACTCGTGTTTGTACAACATCCCTCACCTCTCATGAATTATTTCACGTAACCAGTCCAGTCAAACGATTACTCTCTATATACATCGAACAACTGATCCGAAACCGAGGTTTTCCAGAAACTGAACCAAACTCGGATCTGAAAAATCAAAACCTCCCATCTCTAATTGGATCATAATTACATAAGCCGGGTCGGGAAGAAGGTTAATTCTGTAAAGGACCCCTTTTCAAAAGTGTCGGAATGCGAAAGGTACGAGCCATAATGTGGGGGAGGGGATGGGGGTCCTTCCAAGAAAATTTTGAAAGCAGTTATTAAATGGAGACTTCTGATGGGTTTTAGGATAAAGAAAATCACGTTATTTTTGGCCGTCAAAATTACGTGTTTTAGCAGCATATTTCAGATTTCCATGTTCATCAGTATCCAGTGACCTAGAGTTATAGCTTTTGACTGCTCAAATCTTGAAATGATAACTTTATTACGTCAAGTTTTAATAAAGTTATTATTTCGAGAATCATGAAGTCCAAAATTACAACCGTTGGTCAAGTGCAGAGCTCCATTCACGATACGGCCCCCTTCTTAACTATTGGCATATGTGTCAGAACCTTGGGGGAGGGCTAGTATAGTAGAGCGGTTTATGTGTTTAAATGTTCAAATAAATACCTCTTGGAGAATTAGCGGTTTATTTTCAAATTTATGACAAAAGTGAACATCGATATATTCTGGAATAAACTACAAACAATGGAGCCTCCGACTGGAACGTAGAATGGCGACTTTCGCAGAGACCCCCAACACAAAGAGAATTAACAATGTAAAAGCAGCAATATATATACAAGAATGAGACAATAGAACATTTGACGTGGCATGCGAGAACAGTTGAAACAGCTTCGCAAACAATATTGAGTTTGATTGTTTTCGAATCTGCCAGATAGTTTAGAGATTAGCTTAAATCTTTATAGTTTATAGCACCTTTCAATAGAATATAATGCACACTGGGACAAATGACTCATTCTGTCCATTCAATGGCATCCTTTAAGTTTGCAGTGAATAATTCTAATTAATCTAACATTTTTGTGCGTTTTGGTACGTCCTTTGAAAGGACGTACCAAACCAAACAATTAAAATACAGTCTTTCTGGCCATGTTTGGAATGGAGAGAGGGGTGGGGGGGGGGGGGGGGGGTGGGGGGGGGGGTAACCCAAGAGTCCTGAACTACTAGGCCAAACCCGGTCCCCAAAGTTCCAACTAGTAACCCCCGGACCCCACCCTTTCTGAGCATACGAAATATTTTCAGAGTTGACAGATGTGTAGGGATGCATAAAACGTTCTGAGTTATGATAGTGCCATCGTCGATGGTGTAAAGTAATGTTCCTGAGAATTTTCAACTCAAAATTCAAAACGGGGTGGATGGTCCAAGTAAGGGAGCTAGTAGAGAACTACTCATTGGAGATCTCGGACTTGGACGTTGGGGCAAACAAGGGTAAAAAAATCGTCAGAGAAAGGGTCATGGAGGATTGTTACCGTAATTGGCGAGAGGGGGTCAAATCAAAGAGGTCTTTGGGTGGCCTGCGTGATAAAGAGAGGCCAGATTTTGAAGAGTACCTTGATGACACCTTTGGTGGGTCAGTGTTGTTCAAGCTGAGGCCGCGATCCCTGGAGCTGACGGGGAAAATTGGGAAAGATGGTGAAAGGGAGTGCCAGATGTGTAACTTGGGCGTGGTGGAGACCCTGGAACACTTTCTTCTAGAATGCCTAAAGTATCAGTCTAAAAGAATGAGATTCACTGGGAGTAAGTATAATAGGGAAGTGGGGTGGGAGAATGAAGGAAATGTGGTTGGGTGAGACTTAAAGGAGGGGGTTAATATGCTAATCGGAGAGATTGGGAAGAATGGGGCAAGGGATGTCATCAAGCAGTTCGTCTCCGAGTGTTGGGAGGAGAGGAGAAGCGTGGGAATAGGGAGGCAGTTGGGAGTTCATGGGCAACCAAGGCCTTCTCGTCCGAGAACCGCGACAAATCAGCGGCCGGCCAAAGTGTTATTATTATTATCGTAGCATCTAACCTCATTGGTACAAAAATATTTGTTTTGAATTCATGTGTCGACAAAGTAAGTAATTTGGATTACGGAGACTCAAATAGATTTCTAGTGTTGCTTCTTATCCTGTTTTGCGAACACGTCCTTGTAATTGTGTTTTATTACACTTGAGGGAAATCGTAATTGATTACTTATCAACATTGGAGTAATCTTGCCATTCAACCATGTGGAAATGACACACTGTAATTGTAAGCTTATGTTTCTTTCTTCTTGCACAGTCGACAACATTTAGTATACTCGTCCTTGATGTACCTTCATTGCAGTCTTATTAGGACGATAAGAACAACAGGGGGTCGAGTTCGAACCTATTTTGGAAATGGGTGAATAAACGTAACAAAGGAAGTAACCCACAGAGTATTAAAGTAGATGGCAGAGTTACAGACGAGCAAGATCAAGTCGCATCAGAACTAGTCAAGCACTGGGAAAAGGTAAACGATAAGCGATGGGGCATGGGGAGCCCACCAGAGTGTCGGAATCAGGTCGAGGAAAACCTATCGAGCTTCGTGTGCAGCGAAATTAAAACGGAGGAGGTGCGAAAAGTGCTATCAAAATTAAGGAATGGAAAAGCGGGAGAAGTGGATGAAATTCCTAACGAGTTTATCAAAAAAAGGGGGAGAGGAACTCGTGGAAAGCCTAACTGCCCTATTCAATCTCGCCATAGAAAATCAAAAGGTCCCAAAGGAGTGGAGAGAAAGTAAAGTGACATTTATTCACAAAAAGGGGGAAAAAGACGTTTTGGATAACTGTCGAGGGATCTCTGTCAGTAGCAACATTGGAAAGGTGTGCTGTGAAGTCCTGTATGGGAGACTAGAGGAGGTGATTGAGGAGAAGGTTTTTTTTTTAGAAATCCAGAATGGCTTCAGGAAGGGAAGGAGAGTTACTGACCATCTTTTCACACTATCCCAAATGATAGAATCCGCGAAAGCAAAAAAGAAAAAGATGTTTATGGCCTTTTTGGATATCAGAAAGGCATACGATAGAGTATGGAGGGAAGGTATGTGGCGCAAGCTGGAGGCTATGGGCTTAGGAGGCGAGTTTGTTGGAATTATGAAAGCATTATATAAAGATGTACAGAGTGAACTTAGCCTGGGAAACATTACAACGAAACGTGTGCCTATGGAGAAAGGCCTAAAACAGGGGTGTATCCTTTCGCCGATCCTGTTTGCATTGTACATCAAAGGTTTAGGAGATGAACTCCTGCGTAGCGAGGAGGGGGTAGCAGTTGGGGACTTGAAGATCCCAGGGCTATTTTTTGCAGACGATATGGTTCTAGTGTCAGAAAGCGAAGAGGGGCTAACGAAAATGCTGGGAATTGTTGGTAAATATAGGAGCAAATGGAGACTCGAACTTAATGAAAGCAAGAGCAAAGTTATACCTGTGGGCCGCAAAGTGGACCCCACTCGAAGGTGGAGAATGGGTGAGTTCTGCATTCCAGAAGGGAGCAGCAAACTTCTCAGTGTGGGAGAGACAGGTGATTACGAGTATTTGGGGGTAAATATAAACATTACAGGAAGAGGCATCTACCGGAACCACACAAATAAATTGATTCTGAAGGGGAAGCGAATCCTTAACCAAATGAAACTTATAGGGAGAAACAGTTTCAATAAGGTTTTCGTGGGGAAAACCATTTGGGAAATGGTGGGGCTGCCAAGTATAACATACGGTACGGAAGTGGTACCCCTAAACCAGACGGCCGTAAAGAGCTTGGAAATCCTGCAGAAAGATGCAGGCCGATGGATAACGGGGTCGAGTAATGCCGCAACGCTAGAAGCAATCAGGGGTGAGCTTGGGTGGATGGGGATCAAGGACAGGATAGACCTGTTGAAGCTCGGTTATCTTAATTATTTGATAAATCTCCCCGACAGCCGATGGTGTAATGTAATGTTCCTGAGAATTTTCAACTCAAATATCAAAACGAGGTGGATGGTCCAAGTGAGGGAGCTAGTAGATAACTACTCATTGGAGATCTCGGACCTGGACGTTGGGGCAAACCAGGGTAAAAAAAATCGTCAGAGAAAGGGTTATTGAGGATTGTAACCGTAATTGGCGAGAGGGGTCAAATCAAAGAGGTCTTTGGGTGGCCTGCGTGATAAAGAGAAGCCAGGTTTTGAAGAGTACCTTGATGGCACCTTTGGGGGTCACTGTTGTTCAAGCTGAGGTCGCGATCCCTGGAGCTGAGGGAAAAAATTGGGAAAGACGGTGAAAGGGAGTGCCAGATGTGTAACTTGGACATGGTGGAGACCCTGGAACACTTTCTTCTAGAATGCCCAAAGTATAAGTCTAAAAGAATGAGATTCACTGGGAGTATAATGGGGAAGTGGGATGGGAGAATGAAGGACATGTGGTTAGGGGGAGACTCAAAGGAGAGGGTTAATATGCTAATCAGAGAGAATGGGAAGAATGGGACAAGGGATATCATCAAGCAGTTCGTCTCCGGGTGTTGGGAGGAGAGGAGAAGCGTAGGAATAGGGAGGCAGTTGGGAGTACAGGGGTAACCATGGCCTTCTCGTCCGAGAACCGCGACAAATCAGCGGCTGGCCAAAAGTGTTATTATTATTATTATTGACACATTAACTGGAATTATCCTCTGCTCCAGTGCCATCGATTTTAGTTTTTTTTCAAATTTCGAGCCATGATTAGAGTAATGCGAATTATGGTAGATCATACCTCTGTCAGGTTTTTAAAAGGTGAAACCCTAGAATTTAAAGTCTTTCTCTCTTTGTAATTATTGGAGTATTTCATTTCTGTTCCAATTTAGCATAGACAAATATTTTTTTCCAATCTCTCAACAGCAACAGTTTGAATGCGTTTGCAGTATACATATCCATTTTTACTGTTCTTTGAGCTAGTTTATGGACAAATTATGAAAAGTTTTAAGGTTGTTATTTTCAAATGCAGCAGTTATCAATGCACTTCTCGACAAAGACATCCACACTAAGCTCGATGCGTGACATGACACATCACATGATGACAGAGTTCACGCTGTCGGGTGCCAACTGCACTAAAACTTTTCATTTCTCACAAAAAAAAAAAAAAATAAATTCGTTGGCTAAAATTTTTTGACACCAAAAAAGTTCCTTTAACTTGTGAAGGAAATAGGGCCCTGTGAACCTCATATTTCGAGTCGAATCGGGTCAGATTTCGAATCGAATCTCATCGCTTTTCAGGTTGTGGATATTGCACCTTCTTGCAACCTTGCACCTTCTTACAACCGTAATATTTTCAGTCTCCACACAAGTATTGTGTGCAACAGCGGATCGTGAAGATCAAACAAAAAAGCGGAATATTCCAGAACGGAATCAATGTAATTTCGAAAGCGGAACCCACTTGAACTCTTCTTTCATCATCAGGTCTCCTGTACATGAGACCTGATGATAGAAAAAGAGTTTAAGAGGAGACACTTTGTAGGATTCGAGAGCATATTGACGATTCGAAACATTTTGAATCGGTGCGATTGAAATCGAATCGCAGGGCCCTGGATTAGCTAATCCACAAGATTCATGAGTGAGCGGTTAACCGCTGGTAGAATTTGTAACCGGAAAAGGCTGCAGTCGTTTCAGTACGTAATATTGTCTGTCTCCACTGCAGTAGTTCGATTGTTACTTTCCACCACGCAACACGGTAGCAAATATCGTACGATAGCCCAATCAGCGAGCGAGAATCCAGACAACAGTGTTGCTAGCTCAACTTTTGAGCTTTGTTCTCAGTTGATATTTAAATATAGAATAAATGTATAGTGTTTTCAAGTAAAAATTTATTCTTCTCGTAGGATTAAGAATGAAACCGACGAGCCTCTGGCAAGTCGGTTTAATTCTTAATCCTGCGAGTAGAATAAATTTTTTATATATTATATATTTTATTCACCAGCATACAAATTTACAAAAGACTAAACATAAAGTACATGAAATCAGAACATTTACAATATATAAATACAGTTGACACTATATTACAAATTCGTCAATACTTCATTCGTATACTGGTAGGGTAAGGCACAGCCAGATTGGCTGTCTTCCTGCCTTCCCTTATGTAGGAAAGAGAAAGAGCATTGAGATATAAAAGAGGAAAATAGAGTGAAATAGAAAGACCAAGGGGGTAGAAAAAATGAAGAAGTTCTAATGCAACCTGGTAAATTCCCATTATCTTCTTTTAGTTTAAACAATATTTATTCATAAAGCAGTGTTACGCGTATACATTACATAATAATAAAACCACAGAACGGCAAACATTTTTCATGGTTGTACACGGTATAATAGAAACAGAAGTAATCGGGATTGTAAGTAGACGAGGATTCGACAGGAAGCCATAGGCTTATATGAGTCGTCTCCTTTATTCAAGAACACTTTTCAAAGGATGATGGCATGAATCAGCAGTGGAGTGGACCTCGCATATCGCTGCCCAGGGGCATGATCCCCGCTGGCAATGAACCACACCATAACTGAAAGGGCAGCCAAATTGTCCTTTAGGGTACTGCTATTCATTTGCCCACATCTACACAGAGAAGCACCGAAACTTGCGTAAGCAGTTACAAATAAAGCGGCGAAGGCCCGTCACAAAAACTGATTAAAGAGGAGGTCAGTGTCATTTCGTAAACAGTAGAACTTGACCTACAGGCCCCAGCCCCCGGTCAGCGATCTGCGAGATTGTTTAAACTATAGAAGGACAAGAGTATAAGAAGTTAGACAGAAGAGGGAAGAAATGAAGAAGAAGTAGAAGTAGGCCATCCTGAATACGTGATGCCATTAGAATAAGAATTCAAATGATGCGTTGTCAACAATATGAATTCAAATCCTTGCCTTTGGGCAGCTGATTTAATAATTGCATAAGTAGGAAGAGTTTTAGCTTGACGATGTTAATCCTAAAGCGCAAAGTCCAGGGAAGATGAAGTTTGTGAGAATATGAGTTGTTGTCACCGAAACCTGCCACTCGATACGATAAAGTCATGCACTACATCAAAAATTATACTGTTTTCCTTGTTGTTCAAAAATTCAGAACCGAACAGAAGTATGGAAATGTCTATAGAAAAAGGAAGTAAGTTGATCGTTTCATTACGTGCGTTAAGAAAGATTGGGAAGTGGAGGAGAAAGTGCTCAGGTGTCTCGAGCTCGCCACACTGGCAATGTGGACTAGGTGCTAGGTGATTTTCGTATAAGTGGACGTTAAGACTACTACAACGTAACCTCAATCTACAGTAGTAAATTTGAGCCGCACGAGATTTGGCCCCGCTATAAAATAACGGTGGTAGTAGGTTGCCAGCTTTTAAGAAGGTCTTAAATTCACTTAATGAGGAATTCTCGCGAACTGGTAGCGGCAAATTATTCCACTGATCAGTAAAATTGGGGATGAACGAGGACTGATATAGATTTGTTCGACAAAATGGAACTCTGTGGTTTTGTCTAGTTCGAAGGTTGAATGATGGATTTGTCGAGGATATGAGAGGTGGAATTTTAATAGCAATATAAGGAGGCGACAAGTCGTGATACATTTTGAAGAATAGAACCAGTTTATGTTTACGACGTCTTTCTTCAAGAGGGTCCCATCGTGTTTCGGTGTATAGCAAGGATTTGCTAGCACTAAGTGTTGCACCTGTAACTATTCTCGCCGGTGCGATCTGAATTTTTTCTAAATCGGCGACTTGGGTTAACGAACAGTTATCCCAAACAGTATCGGCGTATTCCAGTAGCGGCCTAATAAAGGCAAAGTATATCTTCTCCAAGACATTACGGTCGAGATCAAACTTGTGTTTCCTCAGCAAGTCTAAACGAGACCAGGCTTTGGAACAGATATGGTCAATGTGGTTGTTCCAAGTACATGTGGTATTTAATACCACTCCCAAGTGCTTATGAGTATTAACTTCACATATTTGAGTGCCACCCACAATTAGATATAAAGAAGTATCATCAGCAAAAAGGCGTATACTACTAAGTAAATTTTCAGTTATACCGTTTAAATAGATCAGCCCAAGAACAGATCCTTGTGGTACTCCAACATTTATAGGTCGCCATGAAGATGCCTCTGATGCCACCACCACACACTGAGTTCTATTTGAAAGGTACAATTTTATAAATAACAGTAGATCACCCGAAATACCAATACGCTCCAGCTTGTGAATGAGACCAACATGCCATACCTTGTCGAAGGCCTTACTGACGTCGCAAAAAACGACCCTAACCTCTTTCCCTTCGTCCAACGCTCTGCAGAATTCATCATATATGTCAGTTAGTTGGAGAATAGTCGAATCGCCTGGTCTAAAACCTGACTGGAATTGACTAAGAGCGTTGGTATTGTTCAGGAATTGCCATAGTTGTTTAAAAATACATTTTCAAAGACTTTACCAACGCAGCTAATCAGGGATATGGGGCGATAATTACTAACTATGTTTGCAGGTTTTTTTTTTTAGGACTGGAGAGACGTTTGCCTTTTTCCACATTGAAGGGAAACATGAGTTATTCAGCAGTATGTTGAATAAAACCGAGAGTGGTTCACTTAAGGAAGTTTTACATTCTTTAAGAAGACGTGGACTGATAAGATCAGGACCCGACGCCCTGGACACCTTTAAAGATTTCAGTGCTTCGTACACCTCACTACAGTGAATGGTTATACAGAGTATAAGATCTGGCAGGGAGGCACGGGAGTCATCGACGGAAGAGACAGAACAGAAGTATTCATTGAGTACTTCCGCTTTCTCAATATTTGAGGAATATATTTTGTTCATGTGGTTGATAACAGGAATTTCAGCAGGGCGTCTACTACCAAGGAAGGATTTTAGTGTTTTCCACCACTGTGAAATTGGAATTTCGTTACTCCCCAAGGTAGACTGGACTTTGGATAAGTGTAAGGATTTTGCCTTCCTAATAGCTGAAACAACTTCATTCCGTTTATGTTTATAGTTTGCCCAAGCGTTCGGAAGCTCACTTCGTTTGGCTATGCGGTACAAGCGTTTTCTTTGTCTTATTAGTAATCGTATTTCGTCGTGCATCCAATTCGGCTGATTGGACCTCGAAGTAATGTATTTGTTTGGTATATGTTTAGAAGCAGTATCGATTAATTTGTCAGTGAAGTTAGAGACTATGGTATCTAAACATGAATTATCAAATAGAGAATTCCAGTCTTCGCGAGAGATTGCGGCATTTAATACATCATAATTGCATAGGGAGTACGACCAAATCCGTCTTCTGAAAGTGTGGGGTCTTGGCTTTGGAAACTCGACTTCAATGGTAACTGGGCAATGATAGCGGATCATATCGGGGATAATCGGTTCTAAGACCTCGCAGGTTTTCACATTCACTGTGTCGCTAACCGCAAAAAGGTCTATCAATGAAGCTGACGACTCGGTAAAACACGTTGGCTCACCCACAACCTGTCTGAGATTAAAATAATTCATTATTTCAGAAAATCTGCTTCCTGTGTGGTTTAGCTGGTTATCATTAAAATCACCTGTAACAATTAAGTCATCTACTCGCGAATCTTTTGCTTTTTCGATTGAGGTTGATATTGCATCCCATGTGTCTTGAGGGCTGTTGGGTGGGCGATAGAAGACCCATAATAAAAGCGATCTATGTCGTTTTGTACATACCTCAGCCCATAAGCACTCCGTATTCGGGGTCTCAAGGTCGGGTCTGTGTCGAAAGGAAATACCATCTCTAATGTAAATAGCAACCCCTCCACCTCTAGTCGGACGATTAAATCGCAATGGTTCTTGGAATCCATGGATTAGGATATCAGTTGTTGGTTCGCTGTTCTGCAACCAAGTCTCAGTGAGAGCCAGAGCGTCAAATGATGAAGATTCACATTGGATAAGATCCAGTTTGGGTTTCAGGCTTTGAATATTAACGTGTAGAATTTTCAGGGTATTGTGATCATGCTCTGAGTCGACAGAGTTCGGGCCAGGGTTGTTTCGATATCGCCCGACAATAATATAAGTATGGCTAAGTACGAGAAAGCCAAAACAGTAACGGAAACTGCAATTCTAACTGAATGAGTCAGTGTTCACTTCGAGACATCCACATCTTGATAAGGATACGGACTAACGCAAGTGTAGCTTATCAACCGGTTTGTGCAATGGGAACGCTCACAGGTTGTGGAGGAGTACTCGGTGTATTGCCATAGGGATAGAGCAACCATAGCAGCAACACTTTCATGCAGAGCAATTCCAATGAGACGCATGAAAAGATAGGTTAAAATACAGATAGACTCGTCTTTCGGAAGTCTGTGCTTTAAGCTGCGCATATAGACTAAAAAGTTAAAAGTACCAATTCGAGCACGGCATAGGTCAACGCAACACATTATGTGATCTGTGGATGATAATAAAAACTTTGTGCTCGTATATAGGTACCACTCATGATTACAAGTAAAAAGGCGGCTGTAGGTAGGAAGGAAGGTGTATTCAGGATGGCTCTAGAACAGAAGTCATGGTGGACTGTGAAGGATGTAGAAAAAGTAGATGTGAAAGAAGAAGATACAACATAAACTAACTAAAGATAAAGGTGAATGATATGTACAAGATACATAAGTAGAATCAGAATATATATAGAAGAGGAAGGCTGCTTTGGCCTTGGAAGCGATTTGGTAATTACTTTGGGAGTGAAATTTTCGGGAGGGATGTAATATATGATACATACCCGTATAGTGTCCGTACATATCTATTGCTACAAGCTAGTTTTTCAGAGTCGGAATATGACCTGAATACTGTATATCTGGACATTCCACATATTTCCATACTAAATATGGTGTAGCTGAATATTGGAGGGTAGGAGGGGGGCGGTCAAGCGTCTAGGTTACATTATTTTAAGAATAGCTCGAATAAATCATGTGTTGGTGATGCGAGTGGTGGTCGGAGCCCAGTTCAGCTAGGCACATGAAACGGACTTCACCATTCCTTTAATTTATGCGTATACAGAGTGAGAGGCAAATTGCTAAAAAAAAAAACAACAAAAAAACATGGGGAAGACCGAATCAAAAGCCAGCAGGGACGAGAATACCAGACAAATTACATTGAGAAAGAGTTTCCAATACATCCTGAGAGCTTGTTAATCCAGGTAGTATCCTGGTGATGGGTTGACGAAAGTCGATATAAACTAGTGAAAGGTGATACATAACCGGGGATGCGTTATAAATAACAACTAGATAGCACAATCTGGACAGTAGGGATAAGAACAGGAGATATTATTTGAGTATGTCGAAAGCAATCTTGTAATTAGCGTTTTTTTAAACTTCTTCCAGTTTTTTATTGCCCTGATATTCCTTTCTAGTTCGTTCCATAGTTTAGGAAATGCAAAGACAGGCAGCTTATCTAAGGTTTTTGTTCTAGTTCTGTGTATATATAGAAGGCCCGTTTGGCGTGTGCTAACACTGTTTTGGTTATTTACAGAAGGAAAAAAATTCGCAAATGATGCCGGGAGATTTCCATTTTGCCAGTCAAACATAAACAGAGAGACATGCAAATTATACAAATCCTTTATCTTTAAAATTCCGTCTTTAGTAAACAGTGGGTCAGTATGTGCATTATATTTCTTATTATTTATGATTCGTATTGATCGTTTTTGTAGTTTAAACAGTCGATTACAAGCTTTAGAGCCTCCCCATAACGGAATTCCGTATATAAAGTGACTTTGTATTAAGGTAAAATATAAAGTTTTCATAACTCTGTGAGGAAGAATTTTTTTCACATTACTTAGAGTGAGATTGGCAAAGGCAACTTTCGAGCAGATTTGGGATATGTGTCCATTGTAGGTTAGATTTTCGTCAATATTTGTGCCCAGAAATTTTACTGATTTTTCGTTCTGCCTGTTGCCAACTTTGTCGATAATCTGATTATTAATACATATATTCTCATGGGAAGTATTTTCTTTGTGGTATGGATTGATAATTATATATTTCGTTTTCTTCGGCTTCAAAACTAAGTGGTTGGCGGAGCACCAATTGAATATTTTTTGCAGTTCCTCGTTGAATTCTTCGATCAGCGGGTTTATCTCTACTCCAGACTTGTATCCCGAGGTGTCATCTGCAAACGATAGAACATTTAATGTTGTTGAATTATTTATATCGTTTATGTAAACAAGAAAAAGGATGGGGCCTAATATTGATCCTTGTGGTACCCCACATGTTATTTCAGCTAAGTTCGATTTACTGTCACCAAGGAAGACATACTGTGTCCTGTTCTGAAGGTAGCTTTTGAACCAGTGATTAGCATTGCCTCTTATTCCATAATGTTCTAATTTTCGAAGTGGTATCTCGTAGCTTATAGTATGAAAGGCCTTAGAGAGATCCAAGAATAAGGCTAGTGTACTGTCTTTACTAACTTTGTTATTTTCTGTGGCTATATGTTTTAACAAATGCATAACAGGGTGCATTATACTGTGATGTTTCCTAAAGCCGTATTGGTGAGGATAGAGAATGTCGAATTTGTTTAAAAACTTTGTGAGTCTTATAAACATAATTTTTTCTAGGATTTTTGAAAAAAACAGGCAAAATGCTAATTGGTCTATAGTTCGTGAAATTGTTTTCATCACCTGTTTTAAAAATTGGGGTAACCTTAGCAATTTTCATCCTGTCAGGATCTGTACCCTGGTTGAATGAATTGTTCATAATATGCGCGAGTGGGGTGGCAATGAAGTGCATTGAGTGTTTGAAGATACTCGTCGATACATTTCCACAGTCTTGGCTTAATTTAGGTTTCATTGAATTTACGATATTCGTTATTCCAGAATGCGACGTCGGTGTAATAAATATGTTTTGGGGTTGTCTAGTATCTAGGTACTCGTCAGATGACTTTTGGGGGTTGGATATCAGTTGTGAAGTCTGGTTGCCTATGTTTGAAAATAAGTTATTAAATTCCTGTGCAATGTCCCTTGGCGTATCTATTTTTTTGTCACCAAGATTGAAGAAAGAAGGTAGGGATTTCTTATTTTTGTTCCTATTTAAGGCATTATTCAAAACTTGCCACGTTTTCCACATGTTGTTCTTGTTTTCGATGAGGATTTGTTCATAATACATAGCTTTGCTTTGCTTTCGAATTCTGTTAAATACCCGGCAGTAATTTTTGTAATTCCTAACATTAAATTCTGAGGGAGATCGCAACTTCTTGTTGAAAAATTTAGTTTAGTTATTGGATGACACTAAAAGACCTTTGGTCATCCACGGCTGTCGTTTTATGAATTTCTTATTTGGTTTGAGGCTTATTAAAGGGAAGGCTGATTCGAAGGCCTTCAAGCAGATATTCAAGAAGTTATCATAAGCTATATTGGGACAGTCTGCCTCCATAACTGCAGAAAAGTCGCTTTGAGACAGCAACGACTTAAAAAGTTCTATACTTCTGTAATTTATTTTCCTGGAGAGAAGGGGTTTTGGACATTCAGGTTTTGTATGGACTAATTCAATATAAAAAATTCCAAAGTGGTCTGAAACATCGGTTAGGAATATTCCAGATTTGAAACGATTAGAAATAGAGTTGGTAAAGATGTGGTCTATCAGCGTTGCCGAACGATCTGTTACTCTGGTTGGTTTGGTGATAACAGGTGTGAAGCCTTCACTAAACATCATGTCAATAAATAAGTCTGTTTTGAGATGGGAAGCTACTTTTAAAAAGGTCAATATTGAAGTCGCCCATAATCAGGACTGTTTTCTTTTCCATGTTGATTATATCAGTTAAATAATTCATTTTTGAATGGAATAAGTCTATATCTGCTTTTGGTGTCGTATTTGGTCTGTATATTACGTCAATTATTTTTGCCGAAAGTTTTGACTTTAATTCAACAAAGATAGACTCAAATACATGAGGTATAAAAACGGAGAGATCTTTACGAACACTGAAAGAAATTTCATTTTTTATGAACTGCATTTTACTTGAAAACACTGTACGTTTATTTTATTTATCCCATTCATTTTTTACAAAGCAGTCGCGGCAAAATCGTGCTGTTATTCACTACAAAACATAGCTCGAAGTGAGGAGTACATTGGTCCATTTCGATCGACAAGAAAACATTGCAAAAAATAAACAAGGCGCAGTGATACATTTCTGTCTAAAAATAATTCCCCAACAAACGTCAGCTAAACTTGCAAAAATCCTTTATTAAATGAACAATCTATATTCTTTTGCACTGGCATTGTGTAATACTTTCAAACCTTTTAAAGAAAACAACAATTGGACTGTTAATTATGCTACATTACAATGCGTACATGTAGCATTGAGTGGGCGAGAGCAATTGGGCCACTTTCAAAGCAGGCCACGAATGTCAGTTCATTTTTGTATATTGATGTTTAAAATGTTACGTTTATACTATTTATTGAAATAAATTATCCAGTAGTGTGCTTGGATTCGAGAGGACAGTATGCTGCAAATGGAAGTCGTTAATATTAACACTTGTGCCACCATTTCGTTCTAATGATGAAATAGTTGGTTGGGTTACCCGAGATTCGTGTGTGGAAGCCATGGGTTCAACAGCATGTGATACAGGTGTGTTCAAATTATTTTGACAATTCAGTTGTATTGGCATTGTGCAGAGTGTACTTAATGTTACGCGTTGCTGTGCTGGGAGGAGAGGTAAGGTTATTCATAATTAATGAACATCGTTTAAGTGATGGTCGTCGCTTCGTTTCCACAGATTTCTGGCACGCGTAAATCAGGTCAAGATATCACGACCTTTCAATTGGAACGCCAGATGTCAACATAGTATAGTCCATTTCAAACGCACTACCAGGATGATAAAGTTTTCGTGTGTTAAACCAATGGGGAAAATTTATCACCCCACTAGGCGAGTAAAGTAAAAATTTATCCAAGGCTTCTGTTGTTGGAATAAATTGCTACTTATGGGATAAAATCAGATATTTACTGCAGCAAACAAAGAAGAATAGCACATAAATATCAAAATCATAAAATTAGCTATTATTCGCTGGAATTCCAGCCTCGGTGTTGCAAATTTCTTTTTGCTTTTCACCTCGTCGTACAGGTTATCGATCGGCTGGAGTGCTTTACCCAACAGCCATTACTACTTGTCTATAAATTAAATTACGAAACGAGTAATAACATTTGGAAAATTCTTTTCCGACCATTGTTTTCAGATACGTGACCACATATTGAAATACAACAATTTCCTTATCAAAGCTGTATTTGTGTATTCGAGTAAGTGCAGCCGAGCTACCCAAATACCCAAATATTCTTTCATGACAGCATTTGATGCAGAGTTGTGTGGGGGAATTCAAGAATCGAACTACTGCGTCTCCACTCAAGTACCGTGTGAATGGCGACTCGAGTAAATTAAGCAAAAAGGCGGAATATTCCAGAACGGAATCAATGCAATTTCGGCGGCGGAACCAACGAGAACTCTTCTTCTATCATCAGGTATCCTGTACAGGACACACACCTCCCCCACCCCCACCCTCTCCTGTACAGGACACACACCTCCCCACCCCACCCCCTCCTGTACAGGACACACACCTCCCCCCACCCCTGTACAGGAGACCTGATGTTAGAAGAACAGTTCAATAGGAGATACTTGATAGGATTTTGAGAACATCTTGACAATTCGAAAATTTTGATTGAAATCGAATCGAATTTCGATCTTTCGCATGACCCTAGAAGAAAAGCCATTGCAGCAGTGAAGAGTGCAATAGATCACAAAACAGGAAAATAGAAATATGTTTACTACTTCTAGTACAGGGAAATTGTTAGCTGGCAATATATGCGGAAACGATAACTAATGGACACAAATTGGCTCTCCTGCAATAGCAACTCGTATAAAAACGGTCCTGCCAAAACTTATATCTGAAAGACAGTTGGGTTTTGTAAAAGAGCGGTTTATTGGAGAATCTACACGTCTAATTACCGATCTAATCGACAAGTCAAAATTTAGTAATATTCCGGGAACGTTGGTATTTCTGGATTTAGAAAAAACTTTTGACTCCCTGGAATTGAACTATATTGAGAAAACCCTAAAATTTACAATTTCTTCTCGTCAATCATTCTCTGGTTTAAGGCCTTCTATAGCGACATTTAGTTTAAACAATATTTATTGGAACATATTACATTTGCTGTATACAGAATAGAATACTTGTACAAAACTTAGTATTATACAATATTACTCAGCTATGAATAGAGAAGGTACATTTTAAAGGAGGAATTCGAGAGAAAGCTGAGAGCTTATTTGGGCCGTCTCCCTAACTCGATAAACTGACATAAGAAGATGGTTAGGATAAATAGCTAGACTCGCACATCGTCGCCTTGGAGGCAGGAGAAATTTAGTAAGCAGTGACGTTTCCAGCAGTGTCTTAAACAATTATCATCTTTCAGGGTTTTTCAATGTGGAAAGAGGTGTTAGACAAGGAGACCCACTTTCCACATACCCGTTCATGGAAATAATTAGTGCTAGGTTAAAATTTAGTCCGGAAATAAATGGTATAAAAATAAATAATTCTGAATATATTATTAACCAGCATGCAGACGACAGCACCTTATTTCTTGACAATGATCAAAAATTATCAACGCGACCCTAAATATTGTTGACGAGTTTTCTCACCTATTAGATCTAAAAGTAAATTTTGACAGAACTTATATTGTATGTACGGTTCTCGTAAGAGTTACAGGGTTGAACTAAAAATGGACAAACCAATAAAATGGAATCACAGTGAAGATTTTACCATTCTGGGAATAAAATATAACTTAAGTGATACAAATTCCCCGGAAAAAAAATTTATAGAGAAAATGCAGAAACTATTAAATGATTGGTCATTAAGAAATCTTACCCTTGTTGGAAAAGCTGCGGTTTTAAAAACTCTTGCTCTTCCAATCATCATACACTCCCTCACAGTCCTACTCAATCCACCCGATTGGATTATTGATAAACTCCAGAGGATATTCTTCACATTCCTTTGGTCACATAAGAAAGACAAAATCAAACACTCTACTTTGATAAGCCAAGTGGAGAAAGGTGATCTCACAATCTAAAACCCTATGTAATTCATTAAAATTGTTCGGGTAAACCCTTTACCCAACGAATCGCCCACATCCGCCCGCGTAATATGCAAATTCAGCATTCAGCTCGTTCCAACGAGGGGTCACATGATATGGTTTTGTTGATAATTTTTTGAAAAATTAAAAAAATGATATTTAAAATAATAAATGTTGATCTCGTCTGTGTTGGGTGATGGGTTAAGGAGCTCTTAGACACGGAAATCTCACCACAGTGGAAAATACTAGCACTTGATAACTTTGAAAAATTTGGATTCAACAATTTTTGGCATTTCACAAAAGAACGGTTTACACAAATTATCATAATCAATGCCCCCATTCTGGCGAAATGATGTAATTTCGTGGTCACTCCTTTACGAATATTCTATATCAATAAAAAGGATATTTTATCACAACCAATATTTTATAATAAAAGTATCAAATTAAACAAAGTATGCTATCATTTATAAAAATGGTTTGCAGCCAGTGTGTTTTTTTCTATAAACGATATTGTATATTTTAACAGTAATTTCTTAACACATGGTGCTTTTAAAACCAAATACAATTTAGATATCCGGTTTAATACATATTTGGGAGTTATAAATGCAATATCCAGAACTTAGAAAAAAAAACATCCCTAAAATGTACACAAAAAATTGATGTTGTGGAGAATTCATTAGTATCCCACTTAAAGTCAACTGCCAGAGTTAATAAAGATGTTTACGGTCTTTTTCTGAACAAGATAGCTGAACATGCAAAAAAAAATCTGAAGCTAAATGGAGCGATGAGCTCAGATATGATATAAGCACAGACGAATGACAATATCTATACAATACAACATTCCCTTCTACGAGTAACACGTATCTACAGACACTATAGTTCAAAATAAATCACCGTATCCTATACACCAATTGTAAACTATTTCATAGTGCTCTCTCAGATACTCAGCTCTTTAGTTTCTGTTTTAACTCAAACGAATCAATTACACATCTCTTTACGGTTGTTCATATTCTAAAACGGTTTTACTCCAACTCATAGAAAGAGTCAATATAGTTTGTAATTCAAATGTCCAGGTAAGTCTTTAGGAAGTAATATTAGGTATGCAATTAGAACCTCAGTTATCCAATTTATTGAATACATGTCTACAAACTTTAAAAAATATATATATGCATAGTCTTGCAAGCCGGCTACCCAACTATATCGCGTATACAGAAGAATTAAAAAATTACAGAGCTATCGACATATACTCACTTTATATATCTTCGTTTAGCAATGTAAACAAAATCCAATTGAGGTGGAAAACAATATTTTTGGCAGTTTTGCTTGTCTGTCGAATTGGACCAATGTGCTCCTCACTTCTCGCAGTGTTTTGTAGCGAGTAGCAGCACGATTTCACCGCAACTGCCCTGTAAATGATTTATGGGATAAACAAAATAAACGTATAGTTTTTTCAAGTAAAAAAATTATTCTACTCGTAGGATTAAGAATGAAACCGACTCGGTTTCATTCTTAATCTTACTCGTAGACTATTTTTTTTACTTGAAAACACTAGACGTTTATTCTATATATATGTGTGTTAATGTAATTTACTGTGAAAACTGTAAATAAAAAAGGAACAGCTTTACGGAGTGTTTGTTGGAAAAACTATTTGGAAGCGTGCGGGATTACAAAGTATATAACTAATAGAACAGATGTGATCCTTTTAAATCAAACGATTGTAAGGAACCTGGAGATTACTTCAATTCCTGGTAAACCTTCCATCAGCATGGTGGTGCAAGACAACATTTAACGATAGTAGTAAATAGGTATCCCATCGTCCCCATTCTCTCGGAGAAGGATCCTTAGGATTCGATGACGTCATTTTAATTTTCTATTTAAAAAAGAAAATTAAATTTAAAAAAAGAAAATAAATTTTTAATTTTTTTAAATTGTGTTTTTGTTTCTTTTTTAATTGTTTTTTGTTTGTTTTTGTGTTTTAATTAGATTTTTAGAAAATCCCACGTTCATATTGTGACGTCATTCCTTTTTAATAAGATGCATGATGGGTAGTCACGTGATCAAACCAGTTTCAATTTAACTTTCAAGTTTAATTTTTGTTTTTATAATTTCAAGCATGGCTTCCCCCAACTCGAAAGAATGGAGACTGCTCCAACCCCTCCACCCCCCCCCCCCCACCCATAAAATAACAGTATTTTGTGATTTTAAAGCCTATTTCCCGGCCAGTATTGCATGGTTGGACCAACATTGGCAGATGGTGGAGTACGTAGGCGACGGTCGCCGGCGCCATAACCCGTTGGGACAACATTGGATGACCGTTGGCAATTCTCAGTCATCATGCGTACTTTGGGTCAATGTTGGCACATCGTCGAATCCGTATGCGACGTTCGCTAGCGAAAATCAGGAACTGTGCCAACATCAGTAGACTGTTGGAATTCTCACAGTGGAAATTCTATGCGCGTTGTTAATTAGTGGGTCAAATTCAGAGCGAGTAGAATTGTCTCGAGTTAATAAAAACACCAGAATTTTATTTTCACGTCGATATCAACGATATAATATTTTTTAAAAGAGAATGCTATTAGATTCATGTAATTAAACCGTTCACGGCGTTATTTTTTTATGAAATGATACACATTCCAATCCGTGACATGATTTACGGATTTCAAAACAAACGCGGCAGAATCCAGGAAGTCCGTTTCCATTGTTAGAAAAATTGAGGTAAAACTAATTAAGTAATTTCCAATTTTAACATTTGTGGAGTAATTAAGTTATAATGGCTCAGCTAGCTTTGTTGCCTTTCAGTTCTTTACGTTTTATATTGCTGTGAACGCCAAATCCAATTCCATTTAGTGTGTTAATTGTCAGGAATTTAAGAATATTTGCAAGTTGATTTACATCTGACTTATCGCAGATCGGTTTTGTACCGGTAAATACATGTACATGTATACATGATTCTCATAAGCTGCTCATGTTAAACTCAGGCTTTATAAATATTGGTTTTAACATTAAATTTTACGACCGCGAAAATTAAGGTAAAAATATATATATTTATAATTGAATACCTGAATAATACTGCATTTAACCCTTTACACAACACAGACGATATCAAAATTTATTATTTTAAATATTTTTTTTTTTAAATTGTTCAAAAATTTTCAACAATGCCACTTCATGTGACATGTGTTCCAATGAGGGGTCACATGATATAGTTTTGTTGAAATATTTTGAAAAATTAAATTTTTTCAACTGTTCACTTTGCATATTACGCTGGCGGATGCGGGCGATTCGTTAGGTATAGGGTTAAACAGTTAAATTATATCTAAACATTCTTGGGAACATGGGTGCTTGTTCATACTTATACATAAAGCTATAGTCTAATATTT
This sequence comes from Pictodentalium vernedei, assembly GCA_031216915.1. Lineage (NCBI taxonomy): Eukaryota > Metazoa > Mollusca > Scaphopoda > Dentaliida > Dentaliidae > Pictodentalium > Pictodentalium vernedei. The sequence goes on along the minus strand of CM062290.1, from coordinate 91,760,188 downwards.
TCAACTAGGTTATTTAATTCTTTGGATTTTAAAAAAAATAGCATGCTTTAGTCCTGTTCTATACGTGTATTTCCCCACATATACCTCTCTTTCTCTCCTCCCTCTCTCTCGATTATGGGTACCATATAGTAATTTGTTTAACTAACTAAAAAGTCTCCAGTTACAAATTTTCAGCAAAATCTTAAAAAAAAACTCATTCCGAAAGTTTATTTTATGCAAGTTGAACACATCGGTATGGTACTCTTACTATCATCTTTCCCCTATGCTGGTACACATGTCAATTTAGTGATAGAAGTTCTCCGACTTACAGTGGAGACCACTTCTGCTGTAGATCAATAATATTACACTCCGAAATTTCGCAAAATTATTTCATATTTGTATGTTTGAAAATATTTGGAAGTAAATTGCCGTCGGCAGCAAATAAAGTATATTCAAATTTATTTATTCTTTATTTTATTCTTTTAAACAGATCAAGATAAGAATTATATATTCTTTTTATTTGTTTATTTATTTATGTATTGGGGTTTAACGGCACTTTCGACAACCAGGGTCACCTCATGTCAGAATACATTTTTGTAAGAATCTAGTTGATAGCTGTGAGCAGTGTGTGTGCATCTGTGTGTGCTGAGGTGTAGGTGGGTTGGGGTGAGCAAAAGGTGGATGTGTGCAGTTGGGCAAGTGCCACATCATTTAATCCTGCTTCTGTCTGCTCCAGTATTTTCTGGCACAACTATATTTCCCTTGATGACCCTAATGCATATTACAGTCTTTCCCGTGAGAGCTATGTTAAAAGTGTGCTCAACTACATATGCCCATGAATGCCAAACAATATATGCAAATACTGGCCCAGTGCTGTATGCCAACGTTGACCAAATGCCATATGCCAGTGTTGGTTCAATGCCGTCTGCCAACGTTGGCCCAATGTTATTCCAAAGTTATCGGCCGATGTTGGCCCAACGTTGTATGCCAACATTGCCTTTACATTGGCCCACTTTCGTTGGGCCAACGTTGGGCCGATGAGCAAAACGGCATTGGGCCAACGTTGGCCACCAACATTGGTCCAACGGAACGGACATCGTTGGGCCAACGTACCCATGCTGGCTGGGTTTTTAATTTAAATTTCAAGTTTAAATTTTGATTTTATATTTTCAAACATGGCTTCCCCTGGTAATATGATGCATGGTGGATACTCAGGCGATGAAAACAATACTACTAGACATGCAGGGGCGCCACTTCCTGATGTCATTCCCCTGGTAATATGATGCATGATGGATACTCACATGATCAAAACAATGTTATTATTCATGCGTGGCAGCCACGTTATGACGCCATCACCAAGTTAATATGACGCATGGTGGTAAACAGAATATTTAAGAAAACATTACCCCACCTGTCCCTCTCAGGAAAAAAATAAATGAATCCCATAACACAAATTGTTCTATTTGGTGCTCGGGTCTTCCCGGAATGCCGACATCTATTGCTCTCATACAGTCGACCAGTAAGGTGAAACAAACTATACCTAATTAACAAGGACCTGTGCCGACATATTGAGAACAAATTTTAGTTTTATGAATACAGCATGCCGGCATTCCAAGAATTTATCTTTATTTATTAGTGTTTAGGGTCACATACTTATGCACAATGGCAAATCGTGACCGTGACAGTTTTACGGGTGGAGGAAGCCGGAATACCCAGAGAGAACCACCGAGCATCAACGAGCAACTGTCAGCTTCTCAACATTCTAACTCTGTTCAAGCTCCGGTCAAGCAGGGTTACAGCGGTTGAAGACACCATCGACGTGCAGTACGCCTTAGTACACGGCGTCATCGTGCCTCCATGTAGGCAACCGGGATAAAGTGCCTTGCACAAGGATACAACGTGGGTGGTCCCGGACGGGGATCGAACTCGGGACCTCTAGCAGAGAAGTCCAACAGTCTACCACTGAGCTACCGCGCTCCCATTCCAAGAATAAGCCAGGGTTAATTATTTCTTTTGAAGCGTGTTATTAAAGTATCTACTTAGTGGCGGAGCTCCGCCACTAAGTAGATACTTTAATAATATGCTGCAAAAAAATAACTAAACCCTTACCCCACCCACCCCTTCCCCTCCTACCTAATAATTATGCTAGTCCTCTGTAGAGGGAGTTTTCTAGTCCACCTCACACCTTTTTCAAAAAATAAACATCCTGTTTTTCCTTACTCTTTGAAAGTGACCCCAACCCATTCAGTCCTCCCATATAGAACATATGGCTTTCTGGGGGTTATAGAAATAGATATTAATAGAAAGTACTTTTTGTAAATTATAAAAGTACCACCAAACTTCTGTCTCCACCAGACTTTGACCCACCTTACCTCATCCCCTTATATCACTGGTGGACGTGGCGGTATCACTTTCAACGGCCTCAGCTATATCGCGACCACAGCTCGAGCCGAAATAATAAGCCATTTTCGCGCGATTTAAATAAATAAATATACTCAAAACCCCCACAGATATTTCTAAGTCACTCAAACCTTTTTTCCAGTAAGTCGGAGGGATTTTTACAGATCCACATACAGGTTTTTGGGCAGATATTGCAATCGACGTGTTTCTTTCCGGATTAACGCCGGCACCCAAATCCGTTTAAAACCGGATACCCGGGGGTATTTTGACAATAATGGCTACACGAATTGTCGCTGTCTTTATTAGTGAAAACTTGTAAACTCGTGAAATGTGATTCCGTGATTTGACATAAACACTCGAGGGAGTAAAATGGGATTCCTCTCCCTAATGAGCCGTGGACTTTTCGGTTTGAAGTTCAATGCTCTACCCTGAGTCACCTTACTCCCTTTATTACCTATTATTACTTTCCAAAGTATGATTTACTGGGATTTCCGGGTTTGATTATAAACGATAACTTCACAAGTGAATTATGCAATCAACAACTGGGTCATGTATCCGTGCGCGCAAACGAAGACGCTTTGCCGTGGGTGTAGTGGGGACTTCATTGTTTTTGTAACCCTTTACCTAACATGAAAAGCAGACAACACTTGCAAAACAAAAATCTTGAATAACTATTATTTTCATTTTTTTGTCTCAAAAACATAGGTTATGACCCCTCATTGGAACGAGATTGTTCCAATGAGTCGTCATAACCTATGTTTTAGAGACAAAAAATGAAAAAAATAATGAAAATTAATTGGCGTTTTTTGAGAATAGCGCTGACCGGTTTTGGCCGTTACGTTAGGTAAAAGGTTAAATAATATAATTATCGTTAATAATGAAATGTAATAAACAGGGTAATCGCTTGACTGGACTGGTTACGTGAAATGATTCATTCGAGGCGAGGGACTATATTGTAAATCACTCGTGCGCATTCGCGCACTGGTGTTTGTACAACGTCCATCACCTCTCACCTGTTACTTACGTAACCAGTCCAGTCAAGCGATTACTCTCTATGTAACCGCATGCGTGGACATCACTGCCCACTGAACACTGTACTGAATATGAAAAAAAATTGTAATGTAAAATGTGTGAAATCAAAAAGTATATGTCAATAAATTTGTGTTTTTGTTTACTCTATTAGATATCTATTGACTATGGAGAATTTGAGAATGAATGAATGAATGAATCTTTATTTAGCAGTATACAACAAAAAATATACATACATAATTTCAGAGCAAAAATAATCAATTATACCTGTATACCGCAGGGAGATGGCATAGCCAGATTGCCTGTCTACCTGTCTTCTCCCGGAGATTGTATCATGCAACACTGGAATCGGACTGTCTAACACCCGTTGATCTTTACTTGGTCTTGGTCGCTGGTGGCTAGTGTAACTAACACAATTGAGTTAAGAGACGAGAATTTGTCCAGTAGTAAACAATAAGAGCAGAAATAGGTCGATAACCAATACTTCTTCCTTGTTGACAACTCCATCCCCCGACACCACTCCGTGCGGCGTTCCCAGAGAGAACCTCCCACGGACCGACGCAGAGTACTGACGTCCTCAACCGGAGAAGAACAGAAACAAAGTTCCCCAGTTGTCATTTCACTGCCTACGTCTGCCGGCACTGTGCATGGAAATAGCGAAATTGGTTTAATCTTGAAAATGCATACCCACTCAGTTTACTCTGAAAATATTCTACCTATTGTTAGATGCCACAGTCAGTAGGGTAAGGATTATTGCAGTTGATGTTATCGGAGTATTGGGACAATAATTCAGAGGTCAATTGTTTTTTAAAAATGTTTCTGTTGTTTATATTACGTAAATCAAAGTCTAGATCGTTCCAGAGTTTGGGGTACATGTGTGTTGGAAAATTCTCAAGAGACCTTGTCCTTGTTCTATCAATTTGGAGAGTATCTCTCCTTCTACTAGCTCTACCCGTAGTGTTGACTACAGAGTGGAAGTAATATCTGAAGGATACTGGCAGGTTATCGTGATACCAGTCATATACGAACAGGCACGCGTGGAGTTTAAAGAGGTCGTTTACTTTAAGAATCTTGTTTTCTCGAAAGAGGGGATCAGTGTGTGCATTAAATTTCTTATTGTTTATTATGCGGATGGAGCGTTTCTGGAGAAGCAATATCTTTTTAATCGTTCTAGCGTTTCCCCATACATTTATCCCATACACTAAATGTGTGTGTATCAGGGCATAATAAAGTGTTTTCAGCGCTTCTCGGGGAAGCGTGCTCTTCACTCTATTTAGTGAGAAATTTCCCTGAGCAATCTTCGAAGAGAGTTGAGAAATATGATGTTTGTAAGATAAACTATCATCAATATGTATTCCTAAGAATTTAAGAGATTTTTCTGTATTATTTGACCCTACTCTACTTATGATTTATGATTATGATTTAGCCATATGTGACATACTGTGACCTATCAGATAAATAGCTTTTAAACCAGTCATTACCCAAACCTCTAATGCCATATCTATATTGTTTATTTATTAAAATGGCATGGTCTATTGTATCGAACGCTTTTGAAAGATCTAAAAATAACGCAAGTGTACTGTTTTTCCTTGTTTTATTATTTCCATCTGATATAGTTTTCAGCAATTGCATGGCAGGATGTACCGTACTATGATTTTTTCTAAAACCGTACTGATTTGGATGTAGGATACTAAAACGATTTAAGTATTTTGAAAGTCTTACTGACATAAGTTTTTCTAACACTTTTGAGAATGTCGGAAGTATGCTAATAGGTCTGTAATTTGTAAAATTATGTTGGTCACCTGCTTTAAATATGGGAATAACTTTTGCAATTTTCATTTTGTCTGGAACAGTGCCACATGAAAACGAACAATTGAAGATGTGTGTTAATGGGTTAACGATGGGGCCAATAGTTTGTTTAAGTAGATTTGAACTAATATCATCACAATCTTTGGTTCCTTTTGACTTTAGGGATTTTACAATATTCATAACTTCAAAATCACATGTAGGGCTTATGTAAAAAATATTAGTAGAATGTGCCTCCGTGAAGTCGTGAAACGACTTGTTGGTGCCAGGTATTTTATCACTCGTACGTTTTCCTATATTTGCAAAGTAAGCATTGAATTCTCTGACTATTTCTGTTGGGTTATTTATTTCTTTATCGTTAAGAATAAAAAAACGGAGGTAAGTTGTTTATTCCATTGGACTTTTTGATGGCATCATTTAGTATTTGCCATGTTTTAGGCATGTTAAATTTGTGTTCGTTTAGAATATTTTTAAAATAAGTTGCTTTGCATTGCTTTTTCACTTTATTAAATATTTTACAGTAGTTTTTATAGTTTTTTACATTAATTTCAGTTGGGTTTTTTAACTTTTTATTATAAAATTTGCTTTTATTATTTGATAAGACTACTAACCCTCTTGTCATCCAGGGTTGCCTCTTTATGAATTTTTGATGCGTACAGACGCGTATTCGGGGGGAAAGCCGCATCAAATAATCCTAGGTATATATGTAAAAAATTGTTATAAGCCGTGTTTGGGTTATCTGAACCCATAACTGAGAAAAAATCACATTGTGATAGAAGTAATTTGAAATTTGCAATAGTTTCGCCATTTACCTTTCGAATCCATGAGTGTGATTCTGTCTTTGTTTTGGGAGGCACGGTTTCTGCGTGAAAAGTACCAAAGTGGTCGGAGACATCAGTTATTATTATCCCAGATATTGAAGTGGATAAAATATTGTTAGAAAATATGTGGTCAATGAGTGTGGCTGAATGTGTAGTTAAATGGGTGGGTTTTGTAATGACAGGTAAATATCCTTGGCTGAACATTAGGTTAATATAACTATCTGTTTTGGCGCGGTAATCATATTTAAGAAGATCAATATTAATGTCACCCATTATATAGGAAGATACATTTTCCTGATTTAACTTGTCAGTTATTTCGTTTAGTTTGTTTAAGAAGATATCAATGTCCGATTTCGGTGGGGTATTTGGTCTGTAAATTACCCCAATGACTCTCCGAGCTTTGTTAACATTAATTTCGATAAAAAGAGATTCTATGATGTGAGGGATGAATGTCGACAGGTCATGTCTAATTTTAAAATCAATATTGTCTTTAATAAAGAACACGACCCCACCTCTACTGTCATCACCGTCGGGGCGGTTGATTTTTATAAGATTATGATAGCCGTCGAAGCAGTATGATATATTTGATGGGACATTGAAGATTTCTGTTAGGCCAATGATGTCAAACTTATTTTCGGTTCCTTGCAGGTTAAACAGGAGGTCGTGCAAAGATTCCCAGTGGCATTAATACTTTGGCAGTTAATATGAAAAAGCGAGAAAGATTGTGTTTCGTTATTGATAGTCGATCGAAAATTTTCTGGCAGATAATACGTACATTCGAGGTTATGACCGTGGAATGGAGAATCCTCAACATCGTCGGACGAGAGAGATGTATTGTTATAGTGGGATACGAAGTCGTATTCCAAGTCAGCCTGGACCTCGTCTAAAGTTATGTTACCCGCCATACCGATTGGCAGCACCAGTTCCACCAGCTTCAGCGTGTGTGTTAAATAGTAGCGTTAAGCTATTTGAAATGCGTTCGACAGCCCGATTCCATGAGCTCATATAAAGATGGATGGAAGAAAAAGGAATTAAGAACAAAGAAAAGGTGATTGAGATAAATGCGAGATAAAAAAAAATAGTATCATTTTTGTGTGCATTAATGATTGAGGAAGGGCTCACGTGAACCATTGCCAGTAAAAAATCACTGCGCAGCGACAAGTAACTGCCACAGTCTTAAAAAAAGGGAACGATTAGTTGACTTGGGAACATGGGTCCCGGAACAGGTGTCGTGGGGTTGGTGGCGACTGGGGACCGAGTTAACGGATTCGGCAATCTGAAAATGAAAACACGTCGACTGCAATATCCGCCGAAACCCCGTATGAGGATGTGTAAAAATCCCTCCGAGTTACCGAAAAAAGGTTTCAGCGACTCAGAAATATCTGTGAGGGTTTTGAGTATATTTTTTATTTCTGGGTATAAATCGCGCGAAAATGGCATATCAGTTTGGCTTGAGCTGTTGTCACTATATAGCGCTGGCTTTTGAAAGTGATAAACCAGAGATATAAGGGGATGGGTTAAGGTGGGTCAAAGTCTGGGTGAGGGCTAGGTCGACCACGTGTGATGTTAGGTAATGTGTAGATCTTTGTCGCCGATAGCGGACCGTCCTTTCGTGTGGATTCTTATTGGAAATCAATGAAAAGGTCTTGGAACATACACTACAAGATTTATCTCATTATTTAAGAACTGGACACGTTCTGTTTAGTTACAAGATTGTGCTTTATCGTTTGGGTAACCACTATAATGTTTGTGCATCAATGGTCAAACACAAAGTTTCTTCATTACTTTGAATACCGGTCGTAAGATGATTAACTAACCAGCCTGTCTGTTGATAAATCAGATAGGTGTTTGATACATGGATGCATATTGCCTTTCCACGTTTTTCATGTTAGGTAAAGTGTTAAAAAAAACCAACACAGTGAAGTCCCCATTACATACACGGCAAAGCGTCTTCGTTTGCGCCCACGGATACATAGCCCAATTGTTGATTGCATAATTCACTTGTGAAGTTATCGTTTATAATCAAACCCTGAAATCCCAGTAAATCACACTTTAGTAAGTAATAATCTTTTATCACACACCTATTAATGCAAAACACGAGATTTCCACTGTTCTGCCTGTACGATAAAAATAATGTTGTATAGCATGTAGCAACGTAAATAGAGAAGGAACCCGTCTAAATAAACCACGTCAATCATTGGCTGAATGCACCGGAGTCGGGATAGCTAGGAAATTCCAAGTTCCTCATTTAGATTTGTTTACCCAGGATATTAAAACAATCAGATTCGAGTTTTTTACAAAATAAAAATAACATTCTGACTGCTTGTTCCGTGACAAATACTTTCTACAACTGGTCATATAATGACGGAGTGTGCTAAATTCATTAGCTATTTAAAGAGTTTTTGTTATGTTATTCCCTGCTATTTAATCAATATTTGAATTTCGATCATCATGACCGTGATACCGATCGGTGTCAATAATTGGTTTCGACCAACTGAATGCCGCAAATATTAAGAAGCCAATTCGGGTTGGTACCCCGTCAACTAACAGCGATGTTTTGTTGGCAACTAAAGGAAACGCAGCAATTGTCCAGTTAACTAGTTGGGTATCAGTACCCCGTGGCTCACCAACAGGTGGCCAATGTAAAGGGGTGGCTGGAGTAAAAAAAAAGAGTTCAAAACCTGCACACAAATGTCCAAAATTAAAGAAAATAATCAGCTAAAGGGTTAAATAATATAATAATAACCCCTAAGAAGCATGCTAACAAAATAGGAACCATGGCAATATGCTACAAGGTAAGTCTCCTCTTTGAAGAAAAGAAAGACAAACCCCAAAACCTGCACAAAAAAGTAAAAAAAAAAGTATCACATTTGTTTCAAAGGGTTAAAATTTAGAAAAATACCCTGAAAATATTACAATAACCAGCGTGGCAATATGCCAGTGAGGTAAAACTCCACTTAAAATAAATATCAAAACCTGCACAAAAAAGTACAAAACCTGCACACAAAAGTCCAAAATTAATGTAAATAAGCAGCTAAAGGGTTAAATAATATAAAAATAGCCCCAAGAAGCATCCTAACATAAAATAGGAACTATGGCAATATGCTACAAGGTAAGTCACTACTTGGAAGAAAAGGCAAACCTCAAAACCTGCACATAAAATTAAAAAAGTATCACATTTGTTTAAGGGGTTAAAATTGAGAAAAATACCCTGTCACAGTAACCACCATGGCAATATGCCAGTAAGGTGAAACCCTACATGAAAAATATCCACTTGGAAGATAAGAAAGAAAAACCTCAAAACCTGCACATAAAAGTAAAAAAAGTATCACATTTGTTTCAAAGGGTTAAAATTTAGAAAAATACCCTGAAAATGTTACAATAACCACCATGGCAGTATGCCAGTGAGGTAAAACTCCACTTAAAAAAAATATCAAAACCTGCGCACAAAAGTGCAAACCTGCACACAAAAGTCCAAAATTAAAGTAAATAAGCCGCTAAAGGGTTAAATAATATAAAAATAGACCCAAGAAGTATCCTAACATAAAATAGAAACTATGGCAATATGCTACAAGGTAAGTCACTACTTGGAAGAAAAGAAAGACAAACCTCAAAACCTGCACATAAAAGTAAAAAAAAGTATCACATTTGTTTAAGGGGTTAAAATTGAGAAAATACCCTGTCACAGTAACCACAATGGCAATATGCCAGTAAGGTAAAACTCTACTTGAAAAATATCCACTTGGAAGATAAGAAAGAAAAACCTGAAAACCTGCACATAAAAGTAAAAAAAAAAGTATCACATTTGTTTTAAAGGGTTAAAATTTGGAAAAATACCCTGAAAATGTTACAGTAACCACCATGGCAATATGCCAGTGAGGTAAAACTCCACTTAAAAAAAAAAAATTTAAAAGCACAAAAATCCAAACCTGTAAACAAAAGAAGTCCAAAATTGAAGTAATTAAGCAGGAAAAGGGTTAAAGAATACAACGTAGCCCTAAGATGTATGTTTACATAAAATAGAAAGCATGGACATATGCTACAAGGTAAATCTACACTTGGAAGAAAGGAAAAGAAACATGAAAACCTGCACGCAAACGTCAAAATAAGTCTAAAAATCTATTCAAAGGGTTAAAAAAATTTTAAAATGCGCTGGAAAGATATCAATGTTATAATAACCACCACCGCAATATGCAGTGAGGTCAACCTCAGTTGAATTTTTTTTTTTTATCACAACCTGTACATAAAAGTAAGAAGCTGTAAGCCTAAGTCCAAAAGCTGTACATAAAAGTCCAAAATTGAAGTAATTCAGCAGGAAAAGGGTTAAATAATACAAACATAGTTCTAAGATGCATGTTTACATACAATAGAAAGCATGGACATATGCTACAAGGTAAATCTCCACTTGGAAGAAAGGAAAAAAAAAACATCAAAACCTGCTGTGGTTCGGATGAAACGATCATGGTTAGCAGTTGTCGATCTGACCGACGTCTGTCATCAACATTGCCTGTTTGTCGCTAGCGTGACCACAACCTGCTAATCACCGATTGAGTAACGTTGAGAATTTGAGCCACTGCTGTCTGTCTGTTGCCAGCTTCCAACAAACCAACGGCACGTAAACGTTCGTCACGTGTCAGTCTTCGCATACCTCAAAAGTTACGTTTCGACCAGACAGATGAACGAGAAAGAAAAGAGCGATGAGACCTCCAAAAAAGCTCGTCCAGTGCAAATGAAAATTTCAAAACGTATCCCACAGACATTAACGCGGTGCTCATCGAAAAACCTGCACGGGATTTTCGTGGGCCGGTGACATTCATGATCCACACTGAATGTGGTAACATATCGATGTGTCCAATCACGTGTATCCAATATAATTTTCCGAAAATATTAACATCGGTTTGGATATCACCTACATTTTTGAACAGTATATATAGTAGAATAGGTAATCATGGTATAAATACGCAGAACTCCACACGTGTGTCAATGGGTTAATCGATATGGCACAAGTGCTAGCGTGGAAGAATAGAACGAGAGGCGACGGGCCTCGAGTGTTTTTGATGAAAATATAAATATATTTCACAAGTGCCATATCGATTAACCCATTCACACACGCGTGTCGTTCTGTGTTTATTACACACCTTCACGTCTATAAAAACAATTATTAGGACACTCAGCAATCATTTGACAACTATCAACAAAAATAATACATTTATCACCAACCAAATTTGAGAGGGAAACCCGTGTTACTATTTCGCCCCCTCTGTTCCAATATGTTCTATGTGCCTACTGGCTGCCTACTGGCACAGAGAATACACGGGAACTCAGCAGACGATTTCTAGCTATCGCTAGCGACTCAAATTGTAACTGCGGTGCCCGATTTGTGGAAAATTCCAGTGAAATTTCGCGTCAATTTAAAATTAGACCGTCAACGATCTGCGTTCCGCACAAGTGTGTGGACCAGATTCTCATTTTCCGCCTGGTTTGCAGTTGCTGTAGACGGGGATTTCAAAGAACAGGTGTGTAATAAATGTTCTTGATACACCACGCGTTGAATCTGAATTACTCGTAAGAGCATCATGTAAGATGTTACGTACCTGAGTGACGTTATGGAGTAAATGAAACGTTTCGACACATAACAATGTAAAGCCAGAATGTTATCATTTTAGTCAGTTTTATTTAATAGGTAGAAAATACAATTTTGGAATTAAAAGTTTTATATTCCATAAATGGATGTTTATTCGAACAATAAAAGTCTTGGATAATTTTTTGCTTTATTCACCTAGTAGCAGCTGCTAGTTGGATGAAAATGTATCCCCGTAGTTTTAACACTGTTTATACGAAAAGTAGAGACGGACTTGTTGACCTCTTGACCTCTATAGCATTCGTGTTGACATGACCTGTTTTACGTTTGTCAGCGCGGAAGGATGAATCGAGAGGCCACAGGCCTCGAATTTTATCCTTCCGCGAGAGTACAAGTGTCATATCGACAAACCCATTCACACGCGTGTGTCGTTCAGTGTTTATTACATACCTTCACGTCTATAAAAGCAATTATTAGAAGGACACTCAGCAATTCATTTGACAACTCGTCCCCTGAGCCCCAACGTGTTGATTTGCCACATAGAACACATTGGAACTCAGTGGACGAACTATCAACAAGAAGAACACTTTTATCGCTAACCAAATTTACAGAGGCTACCCTTGTTACTATATTTAGCTATCGCTAGCGATTCAAATTGTAATTGCGGATTAAGATTTGTAGAAAATTCCTGCGAAATTCTGCTGTTACTTAAATATAGTCCGTCAACGATTTCTGTTCCGCACATATGTGAGGAATAGATTTTCATTTCCCGCATGGTTTAGTGTTGCTATAGATAGGATTTCATAGAACATGCGTGCAATAATAATAGTTCCTAACGCTTTCCATTTCTCAAATGTTTCACCAGTGAGACTTTGGCTTCTTCAAACGAGATGAAGGTTCCCTCCATTTGAGAACAAAACGGGTCTCCTTTTCTTCCTCTTTGAGATCCCCAGACAGGCGAAATCTCTACACGTTTATGTTCCTTAGGGCGTACCCTGTGCTTGTTGGAATCACATTGCACATGACTGATTCTGGAATGACTTTTCGCTATCTAAAGGTGAACTAAAAAGAGCTAAAATGTATGAGTTTTGGTATCCATGTGAGAGTGTGTGTAGATTTTGAGGTTTGGACGCTTGTCCAAGAGGGTGCTGGATAAAATGATAGGTTTCAGGCGCGTTTGAGTGAAGGACTTCAAGGTTAGTCAAGGACAGCACGCTTTCGGGAGAAAGCGTCAGTTGGTGGGAACAATAATGCGATGAGTTTTCAGAAGAAGAGGATTCGAGGAGGTGGGCTTTCTAAGTTTCCGCAAAACCGCAAAAAGATTCGGATGTTCCCACAATTCCAGAAAAACTCCTGCTGGAGGGGGTGTGGGGGGGGGGGGGGCTAGGAACGAGGACGCTGTGAAGAGACGATATTTGAATTGACATTCACTCTATTCCCGCCACTCACTCATCCTCCAAACGTGAGCTTTCAAAGACCCATGCTCCACTCCTGAGACCGCCAGCATATAAGATTCCAATTTCCTGATGAGATTGAGTGCAATGTTTCGATTTCTAAAGAACAGGTCAGCGACACCATTGGTAATTGAATGTCAGAAATAATTTGAATCGATTTTTCCCTCTGATAGCAAAATATAAGGTATCCGCTACCTGTAATATCTTGTCATTTGGATCGAGATTTGGCGAAAAAAAAACCCGGAAAGGTAAGTGGAATAAATTTCGCCTTTGTTTTTTGAAAAACCCGTCTTTCAATAGACATTTGAATGGGTAATCTTAATGACGAATAAAACGAGTTGTAATAAGTTCTCTTGGGAGGACATTTATGGGCACAGATATTTCACTAAAACTGGATATAGGGCTCGTTTCGAGAAATACCCTGGTGTCAGGGCCATCGAGAGGGGGCAGTGGCGTATGGGATGGGCCCGCAGGGGGCCGCATTGCGGGGGGGGGGGGGGCGGCTAGAAGGGGGCCCCCGTCTTGAAGGACGTCCCAAAGCTGGAAGAAAGAGGGAAAGGGAGAGGGAGAGCGAGAGTTATAGGGTAAGTAAGTATATGTCTTAACAAAGACGTAGTCAATCCTGGGGCCAATACTATCAAAGGCTCGGCAGACTCATTTACCAGTCTATCGCTACGAGCGCGGAAAATACGAGTGAACGGGTACTAAGAAACAACGAGTCGCGAGTGGAACCGGCAGTCGTAACGACGCGGTCGTGAATACTGTGCGGCGTGAGCAACGGCTGTACTATCAACTGACACAACTGCCGAGTCCTCGTAAAATAACCACGTTTACGACTGTGTCCGCTACGATCGTCTATTCGTTCGTAAATGTAAGCCTGCGCTCGTAGAGTCACTGGATCACGAAGAAATTGGAGTTGTCCCTCCTTGAGAAGAAAATGACGTATTCGTCTGATGACGATATCGAGCTGAGCATTTATGATGAATTTAGCAGGCCAAGAAGAAGGCGACGGATATTTGAAGAGAGGCGTTTTGATGCTCCTTCTGAGAGAGAATTCAGGGAACGCTATCGCGTGCCAGAAGCAGTTGTGGACTCTCTTATCGACAAGATCGGACCACAATTGGAACCTCGCTGTAACAGAAGCCAGCCACTGACACCGAAACAGCAGATTCTCGTTTTCCTGCACTTTCTGGGAACGAATAGTTTCTATCATGTGATACAGGCATGTCACGGTGTTGGCCGAGATACGGTGAAACGGATTGTTCACAAGATAATCCCTATGATATGTGGACTTGAAGCAGAATTCATCAGATGGCCCGACGACGCTATTGAAGCCGCGATGAAGTTTTTCGATATTTGCGGTATGCCAAATGTATGTGCTGCTTTGGATGGGTCGCACATTAGAGTAATACCGCCTTCTTCGGATGAAGCCAGTTTCATAAATCGGCACCACTTCCACAGTCTGAACGTTATGGTTGCTTGTGGGGCGGACTGCAGAATTTATTTCTGCTCAACGAAAGCTGTGGGTAGATGGCACGACTCGCGGGTACTTCGTGCCTCGGAGCTGTGGCAGGCGTTTGAGATTGATGGTCGACGTCCTTTCCCGGGTGCCGTGATTCTTGCGGATAGTGCGTATCCATGTCGGGAGTGGCTGATTCCTCCCATCGACAGTGACTTGACGGGGGCTAGGGCGAGATTCAACACCGCACACAAGAAAGGTCGGAATCCTGTTGAGCGGTGCTTCGGCATTGTCAAACAACGTTTCTATGCTTTGAAGACAGGAGTGCGAGTTCGAAAATTGGAAACTGTCTCTAAGTTGATCAAATGTGCTTTCATTCTTCATAATATGTGTCTAGACTACGGTGACGATGGAACAGACTTTGAGGTTGGAGACGTTACCACAGTGCCGATGGCTGAGAACCCACCCGCAGACATTGCACCAAATCAAAGAAGGCGAGAGGAACTAATCGGTTATTTTGCATGATAATTGCATTTTTCTGCTGGGAGTTATTACATTCGTGTAACAGTTTTGATGAATTATACGAACACACGGTTATCACGATGAGTGGAAACATTATTAATCCTATCTCCTAACAACAGTTACTGTCCAAAGGCCAAACTGGGCTTAGAAAGAAGAAGGAAAAGAAGGGAAAGGTTAGTAGTTAGTACACCTACGTAGTGGACGGACATCCGGCATGCACGTTCGTCTGACAGGGCTTAGGAATAAGAAGGAAAAGAAGAGAAAGGGCGGTACGCCTATGTAAAGGGCAGACGTCAGTCAGGCCCTTGGGTCGGACAGAGCTTAGGAAGAAGTTCTAAGGAAAGGCAGGAGAGGACATAAGGAAATGTCATTATCCCCATCTCGGTATTGAGGGACCCCATTTTAGGGAATTCCAAATTGTTGAACCCCTCTTAGGATCTGATAGGTCTAGGGCAACCTTTTTTGATGTATGGGCCATGAGGGATACGAGAAAACGCCGCTCCCCGTACCCTCTCCTCCTCGTCTCGGTATTTGGAACCTCGTTCAAGTGAATCCCAATTATGGAATCCATTTCAAGAATCTCTCTGGGTTTTGGCGCCCCTTGTTGTAGTTTGAGGCCATGGGGGCTATGAGAAAACGCCGCTTTCTCATATTCAGATATTTGGGCACCTAATCCAAGGGGATCCCAATTATGGCGCCCCTTCTAGTATCTGATAGGCCTAGGATACCACTTTTTTCGTACGATGCAACGGCCATACGAGTTATACTTCTTGCCCTCTTCTGCCTTTCCTCTTTTTCCTAAGCCCTGCCAGACCCAAGACCCGCCACATTTCCACCCACTACGTAGGCGAACTAACTAATACCCTTTCCCTTCCTTTCCTTTCTGAAACCCTGTCAGGCACGGGGGCCCGACTGATCTCCACCCACTAAGTAGGAGTACTAACTACTACCCTTTACCTTCCACTTTCCTTATTCTTCAAAGAGACCTACTAGGTCTCCAGTAAGGGGTATCAATGTACCATTAAAGGTGTACCGGATGTAAACAAGAGGGGGCTTGAAGATAAAAGCTTCACAGTCCTCCACTAGGTCCTAAGTAAGGAGTTTCAAAGTACCCTAAAGGGATGATAATTTCGGTTATTCCCGAAATTATCTTGATGATTTCCGGATATTTCGGGTTTATTTGGGTAATTATTCATATGGGCGACATACTCCCATTCAATGGAACGTCCCTTCAAAATATAACCCCACCCTATCAGTGGGCACTGGGACACCTACTAGGAGACTACAGGTTCGTTTCGGTGATTTTCGGACATTCTCTGCTTGATTTAGGTAATTCCCTTTTTCAATCGAACGTACCCCCAAAATGCATCTCTGTCCTATAACAGATGTTTGGGTCACCTACCAACCCCGCGACCCCATAGAAACCAAGATGCGGTACTTATAGACAAAATGGCCACCGAAAACACGTATTACCATAACGACACGCGCTGCGTATGCGAAATAATAATACGTATCCCCATGGAGATGACGTTACAAGATGGCCACTTACGCGCTACCATGAAAACCCACGTGACACCCACAATGCACCACGGTATGGCCTCACTTCCCCTTCCGGTTTTCACTCTGGGTGGTGAGGGTTGAAGGGTGCGAGCTATATTACTGACCAGACACAAGGCTCTGTCTGGCTAAAATATTTTGCCCCGAAGGTGCGGTTTTCACCATCCAACCCGATATCCATCGATGATAAAAATGATATCTCCCAGGAGATCCAAGACCCCACCTCCACACACACACACACACACACACCTACACACCCTCACACACACACACACGCGCGCGCGCGCACACAGCCGATAGGACGGAGTGCGTCTAACAGTCATGATGTAAATCGACCATCGATATTTTTTTTCTATCTTCCATTTTATGTTCCATTTTATTTTATTTATTCATTTTGATTTTTTATTCATTCAGATAAATCATAACCCCCTCCCACTCACATACAATGAACGGAGATAATGTTATTCATTGAGTTCTCGCCTCAGCTTCCTGACCCTCAACTTCCGCTCTTTCAGTTCATATTTTAGACATTTTATTTCCAGTTTCAGTTTCTTTTTTTTAAGTTGGATGTAATCGTCTCTGAGAAGTCTATCGATTCCTCGCTTCGATGGGTTGACATTTGATTTTCGCGCAGACTGTTCAACAGCGCTCTCGACGTCGGACGCATCTTCGCTTCGAACATGATCGTTTGGCTCGGAAGGTCCCATTTCCGGAGAGGTCGATCCGCGCCCAGGCGTCTGTGCTGCGTTGCTGTGAGTGGGTTGCGACGTAGAGGGTGCAGTGGAAGTACTGGGTGGAGAGAAGGACACAGGTCCATCTGGAACGTCTATTCCTCTCACTTCTCCAGAATCCTTCCCTATTATGTCGAGAACGAGGTTGTCGATTTCGCTCAGAACACCTCCTTCTTCTCCAGTCTTCGAGAATTTCTCGTATTTCGCCACCGTCGATCTCTTCAAATTACCCCATGTTTGATCCCTTAATTTCGTCCAAGATAGTTCAGGACAACCAACTGCCACCATCCTACCAGAAATCTCCCTCCATGATTCCTCTTTCCGCTTCTTTGTGATTGCTGGACCAAATTTACCGAACAGTATTTCCCGCCTCTCATAAACCTCTCTTAGAAAAACCAGCTTCTGTTCACCCGACAACATTCTGGACGTTTGTCGATATGGATGTAAGGCAAGTGTTCAGTTGACGTGGGTTTATATAACCAACATGCATGTTCACCACGGATTGAGCGTGACAAAGCATTACTGAAATGACACAGTTTATTCATGACTGGGACAACTGGATGGTCAGCTGAGAGCACGCTCTGATGACCACGATTGTTCTTTTACGCGGGTACTATGAAAGACTCGTTGGTCAGGCCACAGTCGTAACCAATTACGCTTGCATGTTAAATACCAGTCTATTCCGCTAGTACTATGAAACCTCCAGTCGTTAACTTACACCTGCGTATTTACGACTGCCCGCCACTCGGCAGTCGTGTCCGTGCAGGCGTTTGTGATAGTATTGACCCCTGATTTGGTTCTATTCAACATTTAATAACTGGTAAATATCACGAGTGTCATAAATGTTAATTTTATGAACTAAATTCAGGATTAGCTATGTTGGCGTAGCACTTATGGTTATCTGTTATACGTGCCAGGTTGTGTATGTATTGATATGTTTACCTGTGCGACTGTTGCACAGTCCACAGTGTACAAATACACATAATGTCAAGCTCTCACTTCCACATGACGTACTCTTTGTAGTCTATGTATTATTCTTTTAAGTGAACGCTACATCATTGTAACTGATACATACATGGTGCCTCTTAAATGACACATGTTGTGCGTGCATGTGTCTATCGTTGGATGGTGGGGGTGAAACTTAAAACATGTAATGAAAAAATCTACAGAGTCGTACTTTTAGAATCGATCCTATAGGCTATACCTTCATTTAATTTATGGCGTATGTACTACATGAAATACTGTATGCTATGCACGGTAACAACACCAAACTTGCTCCCGTTTTAAAGGCAACCGCCATTATGAAAGGGCCCCCGTCTCTATCTCGCGGAGGGAGGGGGGACACAAGATTTTCCGCTACGCCACTGGAGCCGGGGTAGTAATCCCGGGGCCCGGCAGTCCGGGGGGGGGGGGCGTGAAGACGAAGCCGCGCTACCCGAGACAGCTAGTTTGTCAGGTATATAAAACCGAGAGCAGAATAAATCCGTTGAAACTCTTTAACTCTGGGTCAACTGAGCGTCCAAACCAATCAGCATGCATGGTGCATGCTGATTAGTTTGGAGCTCAGTTGACCCAGAGTTAAAGAGTTCCAACGGATTCATTCTGCTATGATGCATGCAGCCTATGTAGCATGACAGTAAATCGCTTAATGCTGAGAATCCTTACCACATGGCAACGCCTTTGTATGCAGTTTTAGGTAAGAGAAAAAAAACATAAAACGGGACAAAGAGGATAAAAATAACTGCAAGATGCAGTCGTGCGGCTGCAGCTTGCAGTTATTTTAATCCTCAATGTACAGTACCATCTGTATGCACTAGAGAATGTTCACATGCTTTATCATGTGCCAGTTAAAGTGGCGTGAACAATAATCTAGTCTTTGAGAGGCAATTGAGTCATAATAAATGTCGGTCGGGGGAAGGGTGAATATTTTCATGGGTCCTTGGTAAGTTGGGTTTGAAACAAGGGGGTCCGGGTGGTACCATCTAATTGATCCCCCCGGGGCCCGTATTTTCTCTCGGCGGCACTGCCTGGTGTGAGGGGTATCGCAGGGAATTTAAGGACTAGATAAGACTAGATAAAATCATGGTACTTTTTAGTATAAGGAGTGGATGGAAATAATTACTTCTTGCGACGTAAACGCGATGATTAGCAGCAGGAGTCTCGGGATCATCGCCCAGAAATGGTCTTAAATCTGTAATCATATTTCACTCACAAGGGAGCTTAGGTTAATGAAGATGGACGTGGCTCAGTGGTAACGCACTGAAGTTCAAACCGAAAGGTCCTTGGTTCGATCCCCCGCTAAGGGTTACTGCGTTGTGTCCTTAGGCAAGGCACTTCATCCCGATTGTCCGAATGGCGGTGGCGCTGTGTACTAAGGCGTACTGCACGTCGATGGTGCACTTGTCTTCAACCAATGCTAACACTGCTTGTGTGGAGTTAGTACGTTGGGGAGTCTGACAGTTGCTTCCCGTTGCTCGATGGTTCTCTCCGGGTAGTCCGGATGTGTCCACCCCCGTAAAACTGTCCAACACGAGGCCACCCTGGCTGTCGAAAGTGTCGTTAAAGCCAAATAAATAAATAAATAAATAAATAAATAAATAAATAAATAAATAAATAAATAAATAAATAAATAAATAAATAAATAAATAAATATGGGCGGCATGCATTCCAACATTAAATACTGTCATAACAAACCCAGATAGAAAAGTCCGACCGAATCGCGACTGGGTCGCGATCTCGTCGGACTTATCTGTCCGCTTTTCTTCCCGCAACACTGTAGAATATCACAAATCAAAAAGGAATACGAAAACATTTTAACTTGGTGCAATACGAGGAAATTTATTTAAAAAGCTTCTCCTTCAGATCCAGACCAAACCTCTTGATATTTAGAAAAACAGCATCCTTAGTGGAGTGAGATACAAGTTTGTTCAAATTAAGTCCCTGGGTTCATATTTTGGGCTGCTATGGGATCCAAAATTTTAACTCAGACCAATATGAGTAAATATTTTGTAAAGTCTTCTCGTCAGATGGACCAGTCAGAGTCTTCTGATGATTGCTACATAGAGCATCCTTAGGGTAGGAGCGGGTCAGATTCAAATTTAAAAAATCAGACCTTCTGGTCAGAATGTTGATATGCTGGATTCTTGGGCGGTTCAGATTCCAATTTCTTCAAATCAAGTCCCAGTTGTCATATTTGAGCTTCCAATGGGAATATCGAAAAATAAATAAATTAATTAATTAATCTGCAGGCGCATCCATATCGCAACACCCGAGTGCAGTAGTTGTTTAC
This sequence comes from Pictodentalium vernedei, assembly GCA_031216915.1. Classification (NCBI taxonomy): domain Eukaryota; kingdom Metazoa; phylum Mollusca; class Scaphopoda; order Dentaliida; family Dentaliidae; genus Pictodentalium; species Pictodentalium vernedei. The sequence continues at coordinate 91,739,560 of CM062290.1, read as the reverse complement.
AAAGATTGGAATTATGTAAGCAAAAAGTGGAAAATTAGCGCGTTTTAATTTATTAATTTTTAATTTATTTATTCAACAAATTAACACCAACAGAAAGGCAGGTCGCGAAAACAAAACAATAGTAATTAAAGAATGAAACATTCAAAAGAAAAGAAAACAGGTTAAGAGTACATAACATGCTACTAAAAATATCAACACAGAAGAATTATTTTATTTTGTGAGCTCAGCTATTCTGTGTTAAAAGAAGTACCTGATCATGCTAGAAATGGAACTACATAGCCGGGGGATATTGTTTCCCATTATCGGTTTAAAGTTTCCTCTTATATTCATATATTGAAAGTTTCCAGTCTCCATATTTATTGTTTTTAAGAGATCTTTTCACATCTTGTCATAAGCGACACATTCCATAACAAAAATGAAATTCGTCTTCAATCGCCTCCGAACCACAAACTTCACAAAGTCTCTCTTCAACCGGGATATGAGGTTGTGAGTGCCGTCCCTTCTTGATTAACAAGAGGCTGCCGTTACTAATTCTGAGTCGACTCAAGTCGATTCTAGCTTCCCGAGAAGTCGTATGTATCAAGTATGATTCCATGAAACAGTCATCTTTTTTCTTCTATCTTTTCATCTTCTCGACTTTTATGGTACTTCCCCCTCACCCACTCTTATGAAATTTGGCACACGTTTTGTTGGATGCCAAATCGCAGTTTTGGTTTTCTTGCTTTTTTTTTAATTTCGACCTTTATCCCAAACAATACCCACTTTACGTGTTTTTCTTGAAGCTTTAATATCAACACCTGTTGTATCTTTCCTCCCCATTTCAAACTTTGCGTATATCTCATCTCCATAAAAAAACTATCTCCCAAAATTGCCTACCGAACTCTCGTATCATCAGAGCTCTGGTCGAGATCTGCGGATAAAGCGAGGGTCTCAGGTCCTAACAAAATAAAATACACCGTTTTTAATGAAATTTTAGTATGATGTACGGATAAAAAAAAAATAAAAACACATGTTTTGGGATTTTTCGATTTCACGTCATTTTCAACGTTTTAATTAACGTGATATCAACCTTTGCGCCCCCTCCCCCTCCCCCTTCTTGTGACAGCCCTACTCCCCCAACTGGTTAACATAGCATCATAATGTTATTACAAACGGAAAGAGGATTATTTGAAGTCATGTTGTGTTCAGTTTTATCCAAATTGTCCAAAAATTGTTATACTCTATTACCTCATCGGCGATCGAAGTCAGAAAATGTCAAAATTAAATTTTTCTGCATAAAGTTGAAATCAAGGGAACTTTTAGTAAGCATGGTCTTAATAAAAAGTGGAAAAAAGTATTAACCCTTTACCTAACATGAAAAGCAGACGACACTTGCAAAAAACATTCTTGAATAACTAATTTTTTCATTTTTTATCTCAAACACATAGGTTATGACCCCTCGTTGGAACGAGCTCGACGAGCTCGTTCCAAATGAGGGGTCATAACCTATGTTTTGAGAAAAAAATGAAAAAATAATGAAAATTAATTGTCGATTTTTGAGAATAGCGCTGGCCGGTTTTGGCCGTTACGTTGGGTAAAGGGTTAAAACCCGACATCAACTTCTGGAGATATGACGTCATTAATAACAGCTGTTACCCACCTCCCATTTGGTGCCAACTCTACCCCCAAACTACATCACATGGTTCTATAATACTATAATACTAATAACCCTTCACCTAACACGAAAGACAGACTTCACTTGCAAACAAAAATCTTGAATAACTACTTTTCTTCATTTTTTGTCTCAAAAACATAGGTTATGACCCCTCAATGGAACGAGCTCGTTCCAGAGAGGTCATAACCTTTGCTTTTTGAGACAAAAATGAAAAAAATAATGAAAATTAATTGGCGATTTTTGTGAATATCGCTGCGGGTCGGTGTTGTCCGTTACGTTGGGTAAAGGGTTAAACACGGAGACAGGAATAATTGAGACCAGGTTGCATGCACTTTCATACAAATTGCCTGAAATTTGTTAACCCTTATTTCCGATCGAAGGTGGAAAACGTCAAAATTAAATTTTACTGCATATAGTTGAAATCAAAGGAGCTTTTAGTACTTGTGGTCGCGATTTAGAAGCTGTTACAAAATTGAAAATCCTCCTTCAGGAGATATGACGTCAACAGCGACAAGTGTTACCCACCCGTTTGGTGATAGCCCTAGCCCATAAACTACCTCACATAGTGCTATAATAATATCACAGGCGGCAAGACAAAGAGTTGGGTGAAAGTTCGCGCAGTTTCATTCAAATTGTTTGAAATTTGTTAAAGCTACGATGTTATTGGTGATGGAAGTTGGATGTGACGTCATTTATTTATTTATTTATTTATTTATTTATTTATTTATTTATTTATTTATTTATTTATTTAGTGGTGTTTAAGGTCATATACTTATGCACAATGGCTAATCATGACCGTGACAGTTTTACGGGTGGAGGAAGCTGGAGTACCCGGAGAGAACCACCGAGCAATGACGAGCAGCTGCCAGCTCCCCAACATCGGAACTCCGCACTGCAGCACAGGCGGGATTAGATTGGTTGAAGACATACGCACCATCGACGTGCAGTACGCCTTAAGAACACGGCGCAACGTGCCCACATGTGGACAATCGGGGTTAAGTGCCTTGTCCGAGGACACAACGTGGGAGTCTGAATTGATCGCTCAGACGGTCACCCATCCAATGATTAAACGGTATCGACGTTGCTTGACGTCGGTGATCTGACGAGAACCGGTTACAGCAATGCCACCGCGTCCCCGGATGTGACGTCATAAGCGATCATAGGTCCAAAATTAAAATGCGTCGGATTTTTTTCTAAATGTTGGTGTGTTGTACAGTTCCAAAAATAAAAGATGGCTGTTAATCAATGTATCGCAATTTGTCAACATTTCAAGGAATGTTAACCCTTTATCCAACGTGACGGCCAAAAATCGGGCAGCGCTATTCACAAAAGTTGCCATTCAATTTTCATTATTGTTTCATTTTTTACGTCAGAAACATAGCTTATGGGTCCTCGTTGGAACGAGCTTATTGTGCTCGTTCCAATGGCGGGTCATAAGCTATGCTTTTAATGCAAAAATGAAACAAAAAATTAGTTATTCTATAATTTTGTTTAAAAGTGTCGTCTGCTTTTCATGTTAGATAAAGGGTTTACAAGACTTTTGTTACATTAACCTACAAAAATTCATCTTGGCAGGAGTCCACTCGGTGATGGACGTGGAAATGGATTGCGATTTCATAAATATCTAGTGAGTCTGTTTGTAACACACAGACTATTGTTTTTGTACGTTTTCTTTTTTCTTTGTTTTTTCTTTTTGTTTTCTTTTCTTTTCCTGTCTTCTAAGCACTTCCTTGTATGCGCGATAACACGAAAACGAATAGACTTATCTCGTTCATTTTTGGCATACTGGCAGATAGTCACAAGTTCTCTGCTCGCTATATTTGTCAGCTTCCTGAAGCGTAGGGGTGCCCGTGGGGTGTTTTGAAAGTGGGTCACGCCCACATCTCAGGCGTTGTATGACCTATGGACCTGGGACCAACACCAAATGAGTCGACACTCGATGGAAGTTCAAAATATGGGTCAAGGTCACTGAGGTCACCTAGGGATTATTGAGTGCATTTTTCAGAATTGCTGGAAGTCCCATTTTTTGACCCCATCCCCCCCCCCCGAAGTTTGTACATGCATTTTTTTTAAACTAAAAAAGTGGGTGCGGCCAAAAAATTTTTAAGTGGGTCATGCTCATATCTCAAGCATGGTATGACGTATGGCCTGTGACCAACATCAAATGAGTCGAAACTCGATTGAGGTTCAAAATATGGGTCTAGGTCACGAAGGTCAACCAGGGGTCCTTTGAGGGCATTTTTCAGAAATGCTGAAAATCACATTTTTTTACCCCTAATGCATTCCCAAAAGTTCATACATGCATTTTTTACATTCAAAAAAGTGGGCGTGGTCAAAAGATTGAAAATAGGTCCCGCTTATAAATCAAGCATGGTATGACAAATGGACCTGGGACCAACACCAAATGAGTCGAAACTCGATAGAGGTTCAAAATATGGATCAAGGTCACTGAGGTCATGCAATGGTCAATGAGTGCATTTTTTCAGAATTGCTGGAAATCACATTGTTGGACCCCCTAATGCATTCCCTTGATTGAATCATTTGAATGCTGTGCACATAAATGCCTTTTCTGGTTTCTTGGGAAACTGATCCGATTCCTGAATGAATATCTTTAAATACTGTTAACGAAAACCTATTTACGATTTCTTTAAAACTAATTTATCCCTGAAAATAAGCCTCCAAAGTATTCCAATTACATTCATAGACGGGGCGTCGTGGCTCAGTAGGTAGAGTCGACGGCTGCAAACCGAGAGGTCCTCGGTTCCAATACCAACTGCGGCAGCCATGTGGTGTCTTTGGGCAAGATACTTCACCCCTCTGCCCACGTGGGGGCACGGTGGTATTGTGCACTAACGCGTACTGCACATCGATGGCGTTCTTGTCTTCAACCAACGCTAACCTTACTTGTGTGGAGTCAGTCTGTTGGAGAGCCTGGCAGTTGCTCGCCGTTGCTCGGTGGTTCTCTCATGGTACTCCAGATTTTTCCACCCGTAAAACTGTCTGACATAAGGTGACAGTGACCATGATATAACCCTGGCTGATAAAAGTGTCGTTAAACCCAATAAATAAATAAATAAATAAATAAATAAATAAATAGAAAGAAGTTCTTCAAACTTCTGTGGTAGCAATATTATTTTGTTCATTGTAAGTTCTTTTGTTACAATTTATAGGAGAGTGCCCACAGGCACTCTCCAATAAATTGTATCAAAATGAATCATTATGCACAAATTCTGACCGCCTCCATAAATCTTGCACAAGTAAATTCACAGAAGGCATGCCTTGAAGGTGCAGTTGTAATATTTGTGTCCCCTATGCGCTGTTTGTCAATGTGATAACCCGAATACAATCAATCCTAGCTAAATCTTTTTGTCATACTGATAGACTGTACTAGTAAATGAGTTAACTGAAACAACAGCTATTATTTAAAACTTGAGAGAATCTCTCATAAACAAAGAGGTCAGAGAGGAAGCTGTAAGTTTACAAAGAATAGCATTGTTTATTTATTTAATATCATGTTACAAAATTAATTCTGAAACCATGTCGAATAACGAATCATTCACATTTCAAAGCATTTTGAAAATTTATTTATTCTCAATCATAAGTCAGGATCGACAGGTTTCGGAATGGAGTGGTGTGTGGCTTTCTCAAAACACCTATCACAATTATAAAGTAATGAAATGGAAAATTTGAATGGTCTGTTTTTAACCCTCTTAATACTTCAATGTGAGTACAAACACCTTTCATATAACTCATAGCTGCAGAATGTTTTTACGTTTTCCTTTCTATAACATTTCATTCTATATGGAATGGGATACCTTTTCAGGTGTACCTTCCAAAGTAAGGCATTCTTAACCCTTTATTTAACATAACTGAAAAAACCAGCCAGCGTTATTCAAAGAAATTTCCATTCAATTTTCATTATTTTTTCATTCTTACTTCTCAATATCATAATATGGGTCCCCAAACTTTTACTTTTGCAATGCAGGAATAATGATAACAATTCTGTTCTCACAATATTGCTCTGCTCAAAACACGCATGGGCATCGATGATATGATATGATTTATTTTCTAACTTATTTCCATTTTCATGGAGTCAAGCTACAATGGTACGAAGAAAAAACAGTTATATATTGTACAGCACATGTCCGTGACAAAATAGCTTGATAAATAATTATTCCATACTCTCTGTCTCTCTTTCTCTCGCCCCCACATTCCTCCCCCCTCTTCCTCTCTCTCTCTCTCTCTCTCTCTCTCTCTCATTTATGTCTCCTGGTTCAGAGCCAACTTGACTGAGTTTTGGTATTGCCATGACACTCCCCAACATGCACCGCGGAGATACCTGGGGCGAGATTGAATTATACAGCACACGCACATACATACACATTACACACACATATCTATATGCACAAGTACAAATATATGTGTATATATATATATATATATGCATATATATATATATCTATATACTTTTGTAAACAGCCCCTAACCCAGACATCGTCGCGGTGAGGAGTTGGGGAAAGATAAGATAGATGAACTGGCCTAGAGTTGCAAGAAATATAATTATTTCCACGTTTTTCCTTTTGATATTTCACCATTACGTAACAACTTGCAATATATGCCTACAATCAACGACACGTAGCTTTAACCCGGTGTGACTCTTTTTGCATTTACTTCGAAAGATTTTCTATGCGTATAAAATGCAAGGAAGAGGGCCAGGAATGCCAGATGTTCCAAACGTAATGACTTTTCCTTGCGTTGATTGACTTCTATTTTTCCTACACGCACGCCAGTTCTAGTGCCAGTTTACGCACAGGCACACACACAAACGCGTGCTAAAATATATATACACAGGCACGCAAACCTGTGTGTGTATACTGATCACCCCCAACCCCCCTCTCTCATGCACGCACGCACGCACACGCGCATATATGTATATATATATATCGAAGATGACGTTTTGGTCATGCGGAAGCATCATGTCGCATTTTCTGATTTGGTTACTAAATCTGGAAAACTGAGAAGAGATGGAGGTAAATGCAACTCCTATAAATTGGATTGGGTGGGTACGGGTATCTATGTGGAAGTGGATAATTTTGTTCTCCTTTCTTGAAAAGTTATAAGCACACAGGGTTTTGAAATTTAGAAAGCCAGAGAAGAAGATCAGTGTGTGAATATGTATTTGCTATTACATTTTGTACTCTTGGCCCGATAATCGAGGTATAGGTGGTATTGGTGGGTTTTGGTTTTAGATTTAGCCGTGAGAAGTTTTTAGGAGTTTTATTTTTTTGATAAATTTTGCCAATTTACAGATTTGGCTGATCTTTGAGTTCGAGGACAGACTTTGTAGTTCGAACATGCTCGGATGTTGCCAAAAGAAGGGTTTTATATATTCCTTGCGTGTATAATGTAATTTTTACAAACTAAAATAAAGTGGTATTCATCTCCTAATTCGCATTCGCACAAGTTACATTTTCTTTGAGACAATTCTACAACCGCCCAGCTACCCGTTTCTATGGGAAGCCTATGATTTCTCACCCTAAACTGAAGAAGAGGGGTTGCCAAAGATAGGGGAAATTATTTAAGGTAATATTCGAAGCCGAAATCTGTTTTTATTGATCTATAAAATTGATACTTATTCGAGTTATTCATTGGCGCTCTCCATTCTTGCAAAAATATATCTTTAAGTTTTCCTTTATTATGGAGTCAAAATGTTTCGGGTTAATTGTGCTCTGATTAGCCCAAATGTAGCCCAAGCCAAGACTATTTAAAAGTATTGATATAAATTGGATCCAAGGTGATGAATTATTTATTTATTTATTGGTGCTTAACGCCACATCAGCAGCTAAGGCTATATCGGAGAAAAGTAAAACGTCAATATTATGAAGTAAAAGATTGAATAAAAACAAAGGATAATCACAACAGACATGCCAAAGACAAGAATAATTTAAATAACAATGAGTAATGAGTTAAGTGAAAAATGTCTACTTCTAAATCAACCTGATGAACTGAGCCCGATGAGTCCAGATTAAAAGAATAAAAACAATTTTAAAATTTGTTAAAAAGGTTGATTACTTTCAAAAATGATACAATTTTGTGTGGGCTCGTATTGTAAAATAGATCTCTAAGGGATCCAACTGTGAAGTACTGCCCTCTAACAAGATTAAAATCAGTACAATTTAAGAGAATGTGCTCCACTGACAACACCTGCTGACATGGAACACATTCTGGTCGCATATTACCCTCCAACAGAAAGGAATGTGTAAGTCGTGTGTGACCAACATGACATCGTGTCAGAATAACATGATCTTTTCTACAGAGGTTACTGGATGGGTAGTGATCAAATATGTTTGGTCGGAAGCGATGGAGCTTGTTATTTGTCGCCCCATGCCATTCCGCCTGCCACATAGATTTGATGTAACAACTAATATGAGGCTTAAAATCACTGAAAGGGATCTTAAAATCAGTGAGAGGCTTTGCTAAAGCCTGTTTTGCCGCACTGTCTGCTCTGGTGTTACCAGCGATACCTACATGTCCAGGTAACCAGCAAAACACGATATCATATTGTTCAGACATGAGAGTTGTTAACTTCTCACGAAGTTCCAAAATGAGAGGGTTCTTCAACCTGGGGTTGAGTAAAGCAAGCAAAGAGGAAAGAGAGTCAGAAAAAATAATCGTCTTCTTTTCCTGTACATTTTCGATATGTTCAAGTGCAAGTTGTATAGCTTTAACTTCAGCTGTGAAAATAGAACTCTGATTCGGTATTCTGATTGAGGTGATACCATCACCAGTAACAGCAGCTGATGATACTTTGTCACCATCTTTAGATCCATCTGTATAGATCCTTGTATATGCACTATACTTGGACTTTATTTCGGCATATTTTTGTTTGAACTGCAAGGAATTGGTATCAGATTTTTTGGTAGAACCAAGGTCCAAAATAACTGTAGGTTTTTTAAGATGCCAAGGAGGAATGTGTGATTTACGGTTTTCTTTTATAGATTCAGAATCAATTTTTGCAGACTCCATGTGGGGTTTAACTCAATGGAGGAATATGTTTCGGATGTCGGTTAAAAAAGTCAACATTTTGAGGTTCTGAAATACAATTAAAAGCAGGATTTGAAGGATTGGCCAAAAGTTTAGACACATATTGGAGAGACAATTTAATTCTGCGCTTCTCGAGAGAGGGCTCCTCTGCTTCAACAAGCATCGAGTCTATTGGGGATGTTCAAAAAGCCCCTAGACTAATTCTAATACCACTATTGTGAATAGCATCAAGTTGTTTTAGGTATGACTTCCTTGCAGAACCGTAAACTATAGAAAAGGTGATGAATATAAGCCTTGAAGGTGATTCAGGTACAATATAGAGTACAAGGAGACTGATATTTTACTTTCTTTACCGGATATTAATTTAGCCCAAAAGTTTAAGCATCGTGTTTTCATTTTAATTCCAACTGGTATTAGTCCAAGTTCGCCATATATAAAATTATCTCTGGTAGACTTTTGAAGTTTTAAAATAAATTTTAAAAACCATACTTCGAGTTTTTTCAATAGTTTTACAGTTTGCGTCGCCCCAAACTTCACATCCGTACGTTAGAATTGGGATTATCGACTTTTCATATATTTCTAAGACAATATCGGGTGTGAGTTGGTTTCTACGCGCCTTATTTATAATTGAGAACATGGCTTTTTTTGCTTCTGCACAGCGGTAATTTTTTTTCAGTTGTAGATTTCCCATTTCTTGTGAGTGTTACGCCCAGGTATTTGTATTCATTTACTGTTTCAATCGATGTGTCTCCCAAATGAAATTTTTCTTTTCTGCCCGAGCAGATTCCAAATTTTTGATTTATTTATATTAATTTCCAATTTCCAGTTATTACAGTATGGGACCTCGGTATTTTGCCAATGCCAGCAAGTCTTCAGATAGACTGAGGGCCTTTAAGGCCGTTTTAAGTCTATATTCCAACATTACTGAATTCTTTTACTCGCAATATAATTTTCTGAGGCACATGTACCTTAACATTTTCCAGTTAATATGAATATTTGCTATCATCTGCAAATATGGCAGATCCGAAGTTGGTGGGGCCAATATCTTTAAAGTGGTTTACGCTTATAATTCAGGTTTGGGATCTACACCGAATGAGTTGAAACCTGCTGGAGGTTTAAAATGTGGTCAACCTCAATGCGGTCAACGAAGGTCATTAATAGCATATTTTTTCAGAACTATTAGCAATTGCATTTTATAACAACTAATGCACTTCTGAAGATTATTCATGTATATCATTATTCAAATAATTGGCACAGCCAGTAATGTCAATTTCTGATTCCTTGATCGAATCCTTTAAATGGTGTGCACATATATGCATTTTCTTGTTTCTTATAAAACATTGTTCTGACTCCTGTATGAATATCTGTAAATACTGTTAACGGAAATCCATTTCTGATTCGTTTAAAAAATATTTTACTCCTGAAAGTAGACCTCCATAAATTCTCTTTCGTTTTAGTTTTTCCTGATACGTTAACCCTTTTCACACCCACTTGAATTTACTGGATGCAGTAAATTCTGTTTCTCTAGTTTAAAATATTATGTTTTTCAATTTTTTCAAAACATTTCAACAAAACTATATGATGCCACCCCTCACTGAAACGATCTCGTTGAGCTCTTTCCAACGAGGGGGCCACGTGATATGGTTGTGATGAAATTTTTGGAAAACTATATTTTTCATCTGCTCAATTTGTAACTTATGCTAGCGGATGCGGCCGATTCGTTACGTAAAGGTTTAAATTAAAACGCGGTCAATAAAATGCATCATACATAATGATTTTAGTTCGATCTCTTCGGCAAATCAATTGGAAACAGCTCAGATTTGTTGTTTGTTACGAAATGGCAACTCAAGAATGTGTATCTAAAAGCATCGCATGTTGATACATTCCTGAGAGGAAACGAAGTCATTAGTGGCTACTGCTTCAGATAAAAAGTGTTTGGTATCCTCGTGACTGGAGACTTGGTGGTATTGTTAGATTCACCACGTTCGATATATCTTCGTGGCGATTGTCGTCTTTGAAATATCAACATGAATATAGATATTGGTTGATTTATTTTTGAGAAAATTACTTGAACACGTGATGTCATCGATCAACGTCTTTCAGTAAAATCGCACTTCTGTCGCCTTATCGTGAACATTCACAGTGCAGAAAAGGTTATTACGATGAAAATAATTTCCGTCACTAACATGATAATTAGTCTGTGTGAAACACACAGACTATTGTTTTTGTACGGTTTCTTTTTCTTTTGTTTTCTTCTTCTTCTTCTTCTTCTTCTTCTTCTTCTTCTTCTTCTTCTTCTTCTTCTCCTGTCTTTTGTCTTCTAAGCACTTTTTTGTCCGCACGATAACTTGACAATGAATTGTCCTATCTCGTTCATTGTTGGCATATGGACAGACAGGCGCAATTTCGCGGCATTCTATGTTTTTTTAGGTCGCTATAGCCTTTGAGTATGGCCTAGTTGGAAACAGTCTTTTCACATCCTCCAATTTCCTGATTCAGTAAATTATCCTAAGCAATACTAGTTACGTTATTCACACTGGAGACAATGTAAACGCCAATGGAGTTAGCTGTCAAACAATAAATGTAATCTTGTTATTATAATCAGATATTAGTTCCTCGAACTATGTTGAGAGAAACCCTTTGCTTTACAAGGAAATAAAGTATAAATTATTCAGTTTTCGCTTTAACCCTCTCAAAACTTCAATGTGGATTCCAAAGATTTTATTTCAGTGAGCATGTCAACCCTTTCCATTCTCACACTACTGCTCTAAACACCATTCAAATAAGTCGCAGTGCCAAACGTGTGCACTTCTGATTCCTTGATCGAACCCTTTTTGTAGTATGCACATATGTTTTTTGTGGTTTCTTGGAAAAAATTATCTGATTCTTGTATGAATAGCTTTAAATACTATTAATGAAACCTATTTCTGATTTCTTTAAAAATATTTCACCCCCAAAAATAAGCCTTCAAAAATTCTCTTTCTATTTTGTTTATTTCTGATGCTTTAACCCCTTTCAGGCAGACTTGAATTTACTGGATGCAGTAAATCCGGGTTTCTCTAGTTTGGTTTTGCTTCGGATTCTGTCGTCGTCGTAAATGCTGAAAAAGAAATTAGTTTCGTGTCTATCTCGAAGCTCTTACAACATGTGTCTGCTTTAACCCTTTACCTAACATGAAAAGCAGACGAAACTTACAAAAGAATTCTTGAATAACTAATTGTTTTTCATTTTTATGTCTCAAAAACAGGTTATGGCGCCTCACTGAAACGTGCTCGACGGTCATAACCTATGTTTTTGAGACAAAAAAATAGAATAATAATGAAAATGAATTGGTGATTTTTGAGCACAGCGCTGGCCGTTTTTTCCCGTTACGTTGGACAAAGGGTTAATGTTTTTTGGTCGATATTAAGGTTTCTGTGTCTGGCTGTATAAAATTCTGCATTTTCATTTTCGGGGGTTTTAAGAGTTCATAGTTATTCGCATCCGTGTATGCCTCACTGAGAAATGTTTGAAAAGCCAATAAGTTCAGTTTGTGTAAGTATTTGACCTGGCTCTTAGTAGCGTCAATGGTGACAGGATATCTTCTTAATAGCCCAAGATGAATTTTTACTCACTTCAAGTACGAGTTTACAAAATTTGGCGAGTACATTTTCACAGGGTGAGTTTTTCAGCTTTATCAGCCCATATTTCACTGCCGTAGTGTCAAATGGGTTAATAAATTTGTCAATTAGTTTTAAATATATTTGTAAATATGTGTAGTATTTAGACTTGAATGAATTAATAAGTGAATAAAGTGCATTTTGGGCTTTGAGCCAAGTTTGAGGCTCAACTAGTATTAGGCACCGTGTAGTTTACCACTGGAAGATAAGTTAAAACTCGTACAGTTATTCACTTGCTCTTGTTTAATCGAGCTCATCTCCAAATCTAGAGGGAGCTTCTTGGCCTGAAAATTATGCATTTAGTTTAGATGTGTGGATTTATTGTTTTTCTGCTGTCGAAGTACGCTTATTTATTTATTTATTTTAATTAATTAATTAATTAATTAACAATTAATTTATTTATTTATTTATTTTTTATATTTATTTATTTATTTATTTATTTATCAGGGTTCAATGACACCTTAGTCAGTCACGGTCACCTCGTGTCGGACAGTTTTACGGGTGGAGGAAGCCGGAATACTCGGACAGAACCACCGAGTAAGGGCGAGAAACTCTCAGACAGTCCGACGTACTAACTCAACACAAGCGGGGTTAACATTGGTTGAAGACAAGTGCACAAACGACGTGTAGTACGCCTTAGTACACAGCACCACGGTGCCCCCACGTGGGCAATCGGGATAAAGGACGCAACGCAGTTACCACTAGCGGGGATCAAAGTTCAATGCTATGACCACTGAGCCACCGCGCTACCGAAGAACGTATAGATATATATATTTATATATCGGTGTTTAAGGTCACATACTTATGCACAGTGGCTAATCGTGACCGTGATAGTTTTACGGATGGAGGAAGCCGGAGTACCCGAAGAGAACCACCGAGCATCGACGAGCAACAACAGTCTCCGCTCAAGCAGGGTTACAGCGGTTGAAGACATGTGCACCATCGGCGTGCAGTACACCTTAGTACACGGCGTCATCGTGCCCCCATGTAGGCAATCGGGATAAAGTGCCTTGCCCAAGGACACAACGCGGGTCGTCCCGGACGGGGATCGAACTCGGGACCTCTAGCATAGAAGTCCAACAGTCTACCACTGAGCCACCGCACTCCCTCCCGAAGGACGCCTAGTACTTCGTAGCTGTTATTTCGTCATTATTCATTGGAATGCGGACGTCTAAGTTAATTAAAATTATCGTGTGACTGGTACTTACATTCATCAGAAATGGTTTTGAAGAATAGATTAATGAAAAAAATCGACTGTTATAACGGGATCGAGTTCGTTTTCGGTGAATTCTTTCTTTCTGATATTATTTATTACTTTCTAGTAATCTATAAGATTAGATGACTCTAAACTGTCTAATTCGTCACACGTATTTTTGAAATATAATTTGGATTTATATTTCTTGGTCCTTTTAAAAGTTCTTTTTTGCGATGAAGTAACTGATAATCAGGCTGTTATCAGGATTTGCAATCGGCACTGGAACCGATACCGATACCGGTGGTACTCGGTCTTTAATCGGTACCGATTCTCATCCTTCAGAACCGACGGTTCCTGTACTCGTAGTTATTATATGTGAATGTGATACACGAGTAACACGGCGGAATCTACACGGGCAGTAAAGTGTTAACTGAATGTTTCCATAATGTTGGAACTTCAAAGACTAGAGTCCCGCCACCCCGTCTCCTGGGTTCCAATGTGTTCTATGTGCCTACAGGCACATAGAACACATTGGAACTCATGGGACGACTCGTTTGAAACGGACTATAGGATGTTGGATAGGTGAAGTTTATATAGTCTACTTCAAATTATTACTGTGTCTGTCTATAAGGGTGTCCATTGATTCCAAGTTCGAACACGCGGGGTTGTAGACATTGATGAAAACTGCTGCAACAACAAACTGAAAATTATATTTTCAGTTGTTCAGCCTAAACAACACGTGTTTATTGATTGAATTTGACCCCCAAAATCACTGTTTACTCTTTTTTACCGATTAGACTTTACACGAATATACTACGATCGACTTTTCACTTGCATTATCGGAATATTAGATATGCCGTTCTCAGTACCGGTACCGACCCAGTTCTCGGTTCTGAACCCCAGTACGGTACCGGTACCGACAGCCGTGGAACCAACGGTACTTTGCAAACCCTGGCTGTTATTTTGTGGGCTTTTCCTCAAAGCAGGGGTGATGTCTTTCATTGTTTGTTTATGATGAAGAAATAGCTTTAACAAGGTGTTGGTCAGAACAAACTATCTGGGAGAGGGTGTGATTACAAAGTATAACATATGCAACAAATGTGATCTCTCTAAACCAAATGGTAGCGAGGAACTTGGAGATTCTACAAAATGAAGCAGGTCGGTGGATAACCAGATCAAGTAACGCAGCCGCAACGGAAGCGGTCACATGGGAACTCGGGCAGATGCCGGTTAAAAATAGAATAGTTGTGCGAAAATTATGCTAGCAAAATTACTGGTACACCTCCCAAACAGCAAATGGTGTAAAACGATGTTTAACCATGTATGGAACTATAACATTCAGACAGGATGGATAAAGCCGGCGAGGGTGTTCATGGAGAACTGCTCTGTAGAGACTGACGATCTTGAAGGGGAACTGCAGCAGGGGAAGAGCTTTATAAGGGAAAGGGTGCTTGGGAATTGTAATAAACACTGGCGAGTCGGATTTACGAACAAGAGTTCTTTAGATGGGTTATATAAAAAGGATGCGCTAGCTTTTGAGAAGTACCTGGGTGGATCGTTCGGGTGATCATTGTTGTTCAAAGTGAGATCCAAGTCACTGGAGTTTAGGGGGAGAATCGGGAAAGGAGAAGAAAGAGTGTTCTAAATGTGTAACTTAGGTGTAACGCAGACCCTGGAACATTTCATTTTAGAATGTCCCAAATATTTGCTTAGTAAAACAAGATTCCCTGGGAAACTAATTGAAAAATGAAATGGAAATATGAAGGATAATTGGACGAGGAATGACATAACGTCACCGGAGTGCTAGAATGTCCTATGTCCCATAGGGGACGTAGGACATTCTAGCACTCAGGCGACGATAAGTAAAAGGGTCAATGTTATAGTTGGGGAGATCGAAAATGGGAATTATGAAACGGTTTTTGACTGAATGCTGGTAGATTAAGGTGGAGAGTGGGGGAAGAATACCCCGTCTGGACACTGGGTTAGTGTAGGCCTCCTCCTTAGAGGATCGCGACAAATCAGCGAAAGGCCGAAGATTTATTATTATTATAGTCTGCATCCAGAGGCAAACTATTTACGTTTCGGCTTCCCTATCTTTGCCACATGATACATTTCAACGCAGCTGCATTGATACATCGTACAATATGAGTTATCTCTTCAGATGCCCCCCCCCCCCCCCCCCCCACCGTACCTCTTGTGTCCAAGGGGAAATATTCTGTTCGAAACTGTTGAAACAGGAATGGCTGTGTTAGGGCTACTGTATGATATTAACCCTTTCAACCCGGTGTGCCTAATTTTAACAATTTGCCTAACATGAAAAGCAGACGACACCTCCAAAAAAAATCTTGAATAACTAATTTTATTCATTTTTGGTCTCAAAACCATAGGTTATGGCACCTTATTGGAGCGAGCTCGACGAGCTCGTTCCAAAGAGGGGTAATAACCTATGTTTCTGAGGCAAAAAATGGAAAAATAATCAAAATTAATTGGCGATTTTTGTGAATCGCGCTGGTCGTTTTTGGCCGTTATGTTGATAAAGGGTTACCTAAAAAATGGCAGTGGACGAGAAGGCGATATAAAGAGCAAAAGAGAAGCTTCACAAATGTTTTAGGTTGTATCTAGAGTTTTATCTTGGTAGAGTTGGTCATATCATCTTCGGGGAGGAGTATTTGCTTGTCGTTATTATTTGTTACATAATCCGGCATTCGAGCAGTTGAAATCACCACGTAAGATGACGAGATCTTTCGCGCACAATTCTTTCTCAAGTCCGTCAAACCCTCGTCCGAACATGTTACTTTTCTGTTTGTTACTTGAGTTTGCGGATGGGATGTAGACAGAAGTAAAATTACGAATGTCGGTAGATTGAATATTTTGCCATAAGATTCTACACAAAGCTAAATCATCAATTTGACGAATTTTATTTTGAATTTAAGTGATAATAAAATCCACATACCACCTTTTTGTTATTAGTATTCTGGTGGCGTATGCCTCTCTGAGAAAGTTCAGATGTTTTAATCTCGAATTTCCCACGATGCCAAGTTTCACTGACGGTTACAAAACGTCATTTGTTAACATCTGTTTGAATCCACGGTGTTGGGCTTTACTGACCCATAGTATAGCCAATGTTGTTAAAATAACGATTTGTTTGATTTTGAGGTATCATTAAATGTTTAATGTCATGAAGTCTAAGCGAGACTAATGCACCATAGCTAGTGTGACCACACCCAGACGGGAGGAAGCATATACATAGCAAATATGAGTTAAGTGCAAATTCCGAACGGAATCCCTAAGCCAGAGATTCTCAAAGAGCCGAACCTCTAATGTGGCAAAAATAAAATGCCGGCGTCATCTCAACAAATATCATTCGAGACGAGTACGAAGTGGGCTCCCGCGAAGCTTCGAATTTCAATTCAATTCGAAAATATATTGATGATTTTATTCGAGTTGCGATGATTCGGAAAATTCGAATTGTGGAGAAGTTCTGAAAATCATTTTAAGTGTCTCCTCTTGAACTCTTCTTCTATCATCGGTTCTCCTGTTTTGGAGGGGGAATGTGGGGGGGGGGGGGGGGGGGGGTTGTCCTGTACAGGAGACCCGATGATAGTAGAAGAATCCAAAGAGGTTCCGCGTCCGAAACTACTTCGATCCCGCCCTGGGCTATTCCGTATTTTTAATAATTTCCCATAAAACAGACGAATTACAGTTAACCCTTTACCTAACCTGAAAAGCAGACGACACTTGCAAAAATAATTCTTGAATAACTAATTTTTTTCATTTTTTGTCTCAAAAACATAGGTTATGACCCCTTGTTGGAACGATCTCGACGAGCTCGTTCCAACGAGGGGTCATAACCTATGTTTTTGAGACAAAAAATGAAAAAAATAATGAAAATTAATTGGCGATTTTTGAGAATAGCGCTGGCCGGTTTTGGCCGTTACGTTAGGTAAAGGGTTAAATACAATACTTAAGTGGAGACTGGCAATATTTACGGTTGTAAGAAGGTGCAGTATTTTCAACTTCAAGAACGGTGAGATTCGATCGGGATTCGATTCGATTCGCAATGCCCTCTGTCTGATTCGATTCGGGATTCGATCCTCGATTCGAAAGTTGAGATTCGCAGGACCCTAGTAATAAGTCCACATTCTTGTTCTCACATGATACGTACTTGGATGATGGTTATTTGTTTAAACCTTGACACCTTATCTTGAGGGGCGCGGTGGCATTGCGGTAACCGGTTCTCGACAGATCACCGAAGTTAAGCAAAGTCGACCCCGGTTAGTCCTGGGATGGGTGACCGTCTGAGCGATCGATTCGGACTCCCGCGTTGTGTCCTTGGAGAAGGTACTTAACCCCTATTGTCCACATGGGGGCACGATGGAGGGGTGTACTAAGGCGTACTGCACGTCGAATGGTGCGCATGTCTTCAACCAATCTAACCCTACCTGTGCTGCCGTGCGGAGTAGCGATGTTGGGGAGCTGGCAGCTGCTCGTCGTTGCTCGGTGGTTCTCTCCGGGTACTCCTCCTTTCTCCACCCGTAAAACTGTCACCGACACGATATGACCTGGGCTGTTAAAGTGTCGTTAAACCTTAATAAATAAATAAATAAATAAATAAATAAATAAATAAATAAATAAATAAATAAATAAATAAATAAATAACTTACTCAAACACACATACAAGTCTTTACAAGAGTTCATAGGAACGAGCGTCTGGTCTCCCTTTGAAACTGTCTTCTGCTTTTGAAGCTGGAGACCATTTGAAGTTAAATGCACAAAAACCGTTTCTCTCTATTTTTAATACGTAAAGACCTAGAGGCTGTTGTTTTCACCTCACAAAATGGTGTTTTCAGGATTTATGCATCATTTTTAATGCATTTCAGTTGAGGTAAATCCTACTATTATCTATTTAATGCTAAATGAATATTTATTAACTGAATACACAAATGAGGTTGTTTTTGCTGTTTTTTTTCAACACAGACAGTGATAGGTACTGTAAGATACAAGATAAGAGGTGGGGAAATGGTAAAATAAGAGATTAGGGAGGCCTAAAAAGGAGAAAGGAGGAAAAATACATTCAAACATTTCAACCGGGCATGGGAAAACCTAGAAAAAATATCCATAGATATTAATAACTGTGTTCACTCACCTAATCCAAATAATGCTGGAGTGTCTTCTTCAGACAATAGATTTCAAAGACCAATGTTCACTAAATATCATGAAGCAAAATTCTCAACCAGTAACAATATGGGCTAAATACATTCCTATTTGCGACCTGTAAAGAAAGAAAAGTCACATATCTGATAAAGATGAACATGTTATCATAAATCTAAGTAAATTAAATGACACTCTGATATTCTTCATGAAATCACATAAGTGTTCTGGGTGTAAAATTTCACTGCCAAATATATCAATTAATAGAAGGCCAGACCTTTGCATTAGTGTACTGGTAAGTTGCAAAAGCTGTTCCGTACAAGGCCACGCAAGAGAGCGGTTCACAAAGTCCAGAAACAATACAAGCGGCCCTGCACTTGGAAGCCTAAATTATAGCTTGGCACTCTCAGTAGTAAAGATCAAATCAGGCCCCTATGTCCTTCATTTATCTTATCATGCCTTAATATTAAACCCCCATCACAGTCACTGCTTTATTCACGCCTCAATGATTTTTCTGACAATGCAGAAGAAATAAACAGCAAGTCAATGAAAGAAAATCAACTTTTCTTAAGGGACGTAACTAAGTTAAGTGAGCAAGATAATGTTGATATAGCTCTAAATACAGCCTTCAATAACCACCCACAAGCAAATTGTGAGACAGCTACACAGTCTGTATCTGTAGTTACAGAGTTAAATAACTCTAAACAACTATCTTTAACACTTCCAATAGCAAACAACCTTTGTTCAAAGCGTAAATGTTGCCACACAAAAAGGAACTGCCCAAAACATTCAGTAATGAAGACTCCATTGCATCAAGTGAATCAAAACTGGCAAAAAATAATCTCAACAAACTTGAGTCCTCTAAGATACTCAACATTAACTCTGTAACCTGTGATGAAAGCTAACAGCTTCAAAAAAAAAAAACTGTCAAAGAATATTCAGTGCATATTGGCAGGCACATAAGACAGTACACATTTGAAAAAAAAATTTGAAAAACTTATCACTGAAAAGTCGTTTGCCACGTAATGACAAAAACCTTTTCAAGCAGAAATTAGCAGCTAGTACAAAGAGGAGAGTTTTATTGAAATTACTCGTGCACACAAAACGTTTTCCTCTGAACAAGTATTTTTGGATTGCACTAATGCAGCAATACAAAACATACTACCCTGTTTTAGTAATAATCACACAAACTATCGGAAACAGACTCTGGTCTGTCTTGCTCATCTGCCAACATACACTCCAAAGTTTTTTTCCTTATGGCCAAAAGTTGAACCTTTAAAACGAAGACAAGAAAACATATAAAACTGCTTTAGACAAGTGTCTAAACAGAAACAAACTTCAAAATGTTTCACGCCTTTTACACCCAAATGAAAATGAAAACGTACATCACACGATTTTCACATATACCCCCAAAACACACACTGTGGTCAAGAAACTTTAGTGGTTTATGTCATTCAGCAGTTCACTAAACTACATTTGGAGCTGGCAAATCTACATTATTACTAGCAAAGCCCTTTGGTTTGAAATTCAGTAGAAGTGATCCGATAGTATGCCAGATGTCAAAAAGGGATCGCCGAACAGAGCTTGATAAGGTTACAAAGTCAATTCCTGTTGCTAAAAAAACGTTTCCTTAATATGAGAATCAAATGTAACAGAAAGTTACTTCAAAATTCTTTGTATGCAAATTGTATGGAAAAAATGCAAATTGATCATGCTTATGGAATCAATCTAAAACTGAACTTAAAAATTGAAACAAAGATAATTATTAAACTTCAACATGTTTACAAAAGACAATTACCTCATAGCACACATTCAGCAAAGCCCCTATGACCGTGGCACTCGCCTGTATTTTTGCAAACATTTCTATATTTGTTTACACTGTCTGGTTCAAGAGATAGGCGACTAAATTTTAGGCATGTTTTACTGGACACAGATGATATGCATATACATATTACAGGCTCCCACATACAGAATAAACGTATAGTGTTTGCAAGTAAAAAAATTATTCTACGAGTAGGATTAAGAATGAAACCGACGAGCCTCTGGCGAGACGGTTTCATTCTTAATTCTACGAGTAGAATAAATTTTTTACTTGAAAACACTATACGTTTATTTTGTTTATCACATAAATCTTCTCCAGGGCAGTCGCGGCACAATTGTGCTATAATTCGCTACAAAACACGGCGAGAAGCGAGGAGCACATTGGTCCAATTTGATCGACCAGCAAAATTGACAAAAATAAACAAGGCGCAGTAATACATTTCTGTCTAAAAATAATTCCCCTACAAACTTGAGCTAAGCTGGCAAAAATACTTTATTATATGAGCAGTCGGTGGTGTTTTCTACTGGCATTGTGTAAAACTTTCAAAAAGATTTGAAGAAATCAACAATCGAACTATTAATTATGCTAGACAAATGTGGTAGAGGCCAGAGGTCAACAAGTCCGTCGCTACTAGGGGAATAAATTCTTTTAGTGTTAAACCTATGGGGAAAATTTATCACCCTACTAGGTGAATAAAGCAAAATTATCCAAGGCCTTTATTGTTCAAATAAACGGCCATTTATGGGATAAATATAAGAAAGGGTCCAGTGGAGTTCCAGGATTTTGTAAAAAAAAATCCCAATTTATGAACAGCCAAACCCTTCCTTTTTCCTCGAAATAAAATAAAAACTCTGCCGTCATAGCGATGCCTATCTGTAGTAGCTTGCCACAGATGACAAATCCTACTTTCCAAAGTGTGTCTTTCAATGGCACGAGAATATTTTTGAACTTCCTCACCGGTGAGGACTGTACTGACTACTTCAGACATTCTTAACACAATTTTATTGAAATCAATATTAGAACAGTAACTGCCAAGGTCAATATAGCTTTTAGTGTAAACAATATTTTATTTCCAAAAAAGACAAACAAAAAGACAGACAATAATTGATTAACATTGAAAACAAAAACATCTTGAACATGGAAAGAGGATTCAGCAGTAGGCTGAGTGCTTATTCGAGGCCGTCTCCTGCTGGTAGTTGTATGTTAGTTATAATGGCTGGTACAAAGCTGATTTGGTCTGTGTAATAAGATAAACACACACGCATGAAAATGCAATAATAGGTGAGTAGCGGGGGGGGGGGGGGGGGGAGGGGGGGAGGTAAGGGAAAAAGACAACATAGCTTTTGGAAAAATTTGCAGTATATCTGAAATAAAAACAAAAGAAAAGAAATAATACTGCAAAGTCAATTTTCTCGTAGTGGTAGCAGGTTTATGTTTAGTCTCCCCCTCTCTCTCCTTCTTCAGGCTCCCACTCCCACAAAAAACGACAAATCGCTTAAGAAATAAAAAATAGGGAGAGGGAGAATGCTGGGGGTGACAGACAATTTATCTTGTTTTCAATGACGGGTAAGATCACACTCTAAAGTAAGGCAGACTAAAACAGGGAATGAGACAACAGAGATTGATATTATGATGCTTGGAGTCAGCATGTTAGATAACTATTTCTTTAATAACACATGCACAAATCACAAAGTGTATTGAAATCAAATCTGACTGGAATGCTGTTGAGGGGGGAGAGAGGAAGATGAGAGGGTTGAGGGAGCCAGGGGTTTTGGGGGAGGATAAGGGTCCACACTTACCCTATGCCAACCATATGTCAGCAAGACAAGGCAAAACAAAACAGATTTTTTTGTGTGCACGGGTACATTTCAAACAGACGGCTGACATCCACACAGACACTGCACTGAAAAAAAAATGTTTGACTCCCAGACTGCATGAATTCTGACCAATGCTCATCTTTACTAATGTAGTTTGTAAAAGAAAATAAGATAGTGTCGATGGTAACAAAGCATGCAGTGCAATATCCCATCCAAGTGTGGTTTTCTTTCTTAAAAAACTTGACAAAACTTCCAAAACTTTCCAAACAACAACAATTACTGTGAAAATCGGAAACATGAATAATATTCTCAAACTGACGTTGTGATGGTCCCCACTTTTTCTTATTGGGCATTACTTGATTGTTTTCAATCATTTGCATCTCCAAATAAAATAGAAAATAACATTATATTCACAAAAATGCTATGTTTTCATAAGCAGAACTTCCTGGTTGAAACTCTGAAATTGCGCTCTTAAGGTTCCGCTCCACAGTTTTCAAGGCATTGTCAAAAATGATGTGGCGTGTGCTCTAGTCCACTGTCAATACAGCCCAACTCATTTGCATTACCCCTGACATGTATACATTTTCTAAATTAGCTGAAACTAGTTTATACAGCCTGATAAGATAAAATTGATACATATAATTGTTGGGATGGGGGAGGGGGGGGGGGCTGGGTGCATAACTTAGAGTACAGAATGAAGCCCCTACCTGAAAATTTGAATGAACAATTACCAAAACCAGCCATTTTCAGGCAATTGGTAGCCACAAAAACAGAGTTTTTCCGGCTTCAGCACCTACCCTGCCTGGAGAACATCATCTCCAGTTAAGAAAAAGAGGAAAAATATATGTTTCCATTTCATTTTTTGGCTACACACCTCTAAACAATCCCGTGTAAAAGTGAGGTTTGAAAAGCTGGCCTCATTTTCTGAGCCACTGTTTCACAGAAATCCCATGCTGTCATGACACGATGCATCAGGCTTCCATCCAATGACCAAAAATCCAAAACATTAAAGTCTACTTGCCAACAAGTAGTCTCGTGCTTTCAAATCCCTAATACAAAAAATGTAGATCTAATTTATGTGGGGTAAGATTCAGGGCAGGCCTTTTATTTCAAAATTCACGCATGTGCAGAAGTACGAAAGTGTGGAGCGGAACCTCAGCGAGACAAGGTGGAAAAACAAGACGAGCCTCACCAATACTAATAGAGATGGACACGGATATTATACGCCTTTGCTACACAAGGCGTATTTGAACGGCAATTCGTTGTTTAGACGTATAAAAAATAATAGCGAAGAGTGCATTAACCTTTTACCTAACACAAAACGCTGACTACACTTGCAAATAATATTCTTGAATAACTATTTTATTCATTTTTTGCATCAAAAACATAGCTTATGACTCCTCATTGGAACGATCTCAACGAGCTCGTTCCAATGAGAGGTCATAAGCTATTTTGAGACAAAAATTAAAGAAAAAAATGAAAATTGAATAGTAATTTCTGTCAATACCGCTGGACAGTTTTGGCCGTTACGTTGGGTGAATTCGAAGCTCGAAAACTAGGCTCAGATGTTGCAATGGGATCAGCAGAATGATGTGCATGGAGGTTTTAGATAGTAACTGTGCCAACTGAGCCATTTAGTGTTTCGTTCGACAATTCCCAGCGAAAGGCGTCAAGGTCTAGGGTGTGCATTTGGAAATGGTCTAAAATTATACCCAGATGCTCCAGGAGTTTGTAGATGTGCACGTTGGATTCGAATTCTTCATGTGCCATCTGTCTGCAGTTTCTTTATTAATTCTACTAGCTCGATGATTTCACTCATTCTCAGAAAAGCAAATAAAATTGTCGGTGTAAACCATAATGTACTTTGTACACAATATATGTATTTATTTATTGGTGTTTAAGGTCGCATACTTATGCACAATGGCTAATCGTGACCGTGACAACTTTATGGCTGGAGGAAGCCGGGGTACCCGGAGAGAACACCGAGCAACGACGAGCATCTCTCAGCTCCTCAACATTCTAACTCTGTTCAAGCTCCGATCAAGCAGGGTTGAAGACATGTGCACCATCGACGTGCAGTTTGTCTTAGTATACGGCGTCATCGTGCTTCCATGTAGGCAACCGGGATAAAGTGCACAAGGACACAACGCGCGTCGACCTGACCGGGATCGAACTCTGGATACATAATCTAGTTGAGAAATGATATAAATGCCCTTGATTTTTCACTTGATACTTTTACCCAAACAGGGGAATGATTACTGAAATCAGGAGAACAAAATTATAATTTCGGAGTTTGATTTTTCTTTGGCATTTGTCAGTTTTGATGCTGATTTAAAATTGATAAGAATGTACGAACAATAATTTGTCAGCGAGTTCATATGACATTTGAATTAATAAGATAAATTTGCCCACTCTCAATCTTCATCATGTTTTGTACACTCATCTGGTAATATTCTTAGATTAAGATTTTCATCTAACATTATGTATTTATTAAAACCCCTTCATCAACAAACGAGGTTTGAGAAATTTATTACACGCCTGTTTTATGAAATTTCCATCTACAGCAACACTAAACCATGCGGAAAATGAAAATCCGTTCCGCACATATGTGCCGAACGGAAATCGTTGACGGACTATTTTTAAACAGAAGAGAATTTCACTGGAATTTTCTACAAATCGTGCAACGCAATTACAATTTGAATCGCTAGCGATAGCTAAAAGAGTAACACGGGTTCCCCTCGTAAATTTGGTTGGCAATAAAATGAGTTCTTTTTGTTGATAGTCGATACCCTGAGCTCCAATGTGTTCTATGTGCCTAATGGCAGATAGAACACACTGGAATGCAGGAGACGAGTTGTCAAATGAATTGCTGAGTGTCCTTCTGATAAATGCTGTTACAGACGTGAAGACGTGAAAAAAAGCAGAACGACACGCGTGTGTGAATGGGTTAATCGATACGGCACTTGTGGCATCACGGAAGGATAAAACTCGAAGCCTGCAGACTCTCATTTTATCCTTCCGCGCTGGCACTCGTGCTATATCGATTAACCCTTTACCCAATGTATCGCCCGCATCCACCCTCGTAATATGCAAATTCAGCAGTTGAAAAAAATATTATTTTTCAAAAAATTTCAACAAAACCATACCATGTGACCCCTCGTTTGAACGACCTCGTCGAGCTCGTTCCAACGAGGGGTCATATGATATGGTTTTGTTGAAATTTTTTGAAAAACTTAAAAAAATTATATTTAAAATAATAAATTTTGATAACCGTCTGCGTTGGGTAAACGGTTAACCCATTCACACGCGCGTGTCGTTCTGTGTACATACAGTTTTCACCTTGCCTGTTCATCCGCTCCAGGCACTGTGGAAACAGTCTCTGAACCCATACATGTTGGCTCCGGCGAATCACAATTTTTCAATTTTTCGAATCCGATCAGGCGAAAACGTCGAAACCGGATCGAATATCGAATCGAATTCACTTTCCAACTGGCACGATACAACGGTTGTTTTACTGGTTAGAGCACTGAACTTCAAACCGAAAGATCCACGGACTGATCCTGACCAGCGGTAACTGCGTCGTGCCTTGGCATGGGTATGGCACTTAATCCTGATTGCTTACCTGTGAGGGCACGATGGCGCCCCCGGTGTACTAAGGCGTACTGAACGTCGGTGGTACACTTGCCTTCAACAAACGCTAACCCCAATTGTGCGGAGTTAGTATAAGTTTGGGAGTATGACAACTGCTCGCCACTGCTCGTTGGTTCTCTGCGGGTACTCCGGCTTCCCCCAATCTTAACATTGTCCGACACGAGGTGACACTGGCTGTCGAAAGTGTCGTTAAACCCTAAGAAATATATAAACAAGAGCAACGCTAACGTGTGTGCTGATGCCCTCGAAGGTAGCAAAGTCGGACTTGCATGTAAATAAAAAAACATCTGAATGTTTGAACAGAATTGATTCATCCAAACAACTTTGAATGAACGGAATTAAAAAAACACCATGATTCTTGTGTCATCCATATTTATATTAATATATCGATATGCAGTAGGTTAAAATGACATGCAAACCTGCCCTGCAAACCATTGGGCAGTACAGAAATAGTGGACTAGAAAACATTGGGATAGTGGACTAAAAAAAAAATTGGGCAGCACTTCCCCTATAAGACACTGGCCAGTAAGAATAAAGGTGAAATTGGCATCCATATTTATATGGTTATATCGATATGTAGTAGGTTAAAATGACATGCAACCTCCCCACCAAGCACTGGGAAGCACAGAAATAGTGGACTAAAAAAATTGGGCTGCACTTCCCCCATAGAGACTGGCCAGTAAGAATAAAGCTGAAGTTGGGAAATTTGTAATTTTTTTTAATTCAAAAAGAGGCATAACTCTTGCAAGATTGGTCAGAGTGAACCTCCAAATGGAACTTGACCTGTATTTTGACATTAATAATAAGCAAATAAAATTTGAAATTGAAATCGATTGGTGCGGTGATACAATTTTAAATGGTCTGGAACCAAAGTCACTATAATTCTTGTGTCATCCACATGTATATGGATATATTGATATGTAGAGGTTAAAATGTCGTGCAACCTCCCCTACAAGCACTGGGCGGCAGAAAAATAATGAACTAAAAACAATTAGGCAGCACTTTGCCCCATAGGCTATGGTACAATTTACCTTAGTCAGAAACAGAGGCCAAAAACAAACAGGGGCCATAACTCTACCAAACATGAATGGACGAAACGATAGGTACGAGGCCATCCGTTCCCCAAGCTGCCCCATCACCATACCAAAGAACATTAAAATCCGACAACTGATGCTCGAGTTATAATACAAAATGTTCGTACAGACGGACGGACGGACGGACGGGAGGACGTACCGACGGACGTACGGACGGACGGACGGACTGACGGAGACCTCGACTATATACCCCCTCGAAAATTTTTCGGGGGCACACAGCACTTTGCCCTATAGGCTATGGTACAATTTACCTTGGTCAGAAACAGGGGCCAAAAACAAACAGGGGCCATAACTCTACCAAACACGAATGGACGAAACGCTAGGTACGAGGGCATTCGTTCCCCAAGCTGCCCTATCACCATACCAAAGAACATTAAAATCCGACAACCGATGCTCGAGTTATAATACAAAATGTTCGTACGGACGAACGGGCGTACGGAAGTACGGACGGACGGACGGAGACCTCGACTATATACCCCCGAAAAATTAAATGAATTAATAAATATATACGACTGTTTACTAGTTCCGTCAACCTCCACGTTAGGATCCCCACCCTTAGTTTCTTACGGATTTAATTCTAATAATGACTCATACTGTCATGGGTAATAACCCCCTCCCCAACCAGGTGGCCCGCTAATCTTTATAGCATATACATAATAAATATTTGTTTAATCATTCTTAACGAGATGCATATGTGTTCAATGCAGCTTCGACAATAGAGTATTATCACCCCACTCCCACCCTTTCCATAGCACATGTATATATAATAATCACTCCACATAACTTCTTCTCTTTTTATCTGACGCTGTTTCTTTGCATTGTTATGGCCTACCACACAGCTGCTCATTAAAACTTACTTTTGACAATAGCTAACGAAATATCTGTTGATCAAATCCAGACTTCGTGGCTGTCACTGAATGAGTGTGGAAGACACTAATAATTTTATCGCACCGTCCACACCACATGATTTTTTCCGTGCACGTGACAACCGTTACTTATTTCCAGTTCCTTATTAGATTCGATTTTATCGGTTGACAACGAATGTCGAATAAGGAACTAGAAATAAGAAATGGTTGTCACCTCTCCACTTTTTCCCTATCAACTGATTTTTGGTATGATTTTATAACTATGCAAGTAGCATAGCATTTTCCCGAACGTTCCTCGTCTTCTGGTTTTCACGTGCAGTCGGAGTCATAGTCACGTGACGATGGACGTCATATGTGTTGTCCTGGTCGCTAGAGTGAGTGGCCGTGTTGTCACGTAATTGTCACACTTATGCGTTTGTCACTACGCATCCACAGAACACGCTGTTAGGGTAAAACGTGCATCCGTCGCGCATTTTGGTTGAATGAGCACGCTACCTTGGGTTTCTAAGGTGCCACATATTATCCATGGGATCGAGTGACTTTTACTGAATGGGAAATTGTCCTTGTAACGTGTGGTGGAACTATGGTATGCAAGGTTAAAAGCTATACTTTTTACCAAACTCTGTCCCCCAATCAAGCGTTGTTTGTAGATAGAAAACAACGAGTTTGAACTCGGATAACAAAAATGTGATATTTTAAAGGTATAGAAAAAAAAGATAACAAGGGACAGTATTTAGAAAATATCGGTGACCTATTATCTGAAGGTAATACCTAACGAATATTTTGGTATGTTGATAACATGTTTCAAAATAACTTCGGAGAACCCCAGTGTTGAAAAGAAATTCAAATACAATCTCAAGATTATTCAAAACTGACAATGAGAAAACCAACCTCTCAAATGAGACATTCATTCAAAAACAGCATGCTGAACGCATAAAGAAAATAGCTTCCATCTTTTAAACGTAGATACTCGCTTAGTATTCATTTATTTATTTATTGGGAACTTCATTTTCAGTACTTATGACCTTATCGTGACCACAGCCAGGTACAAAGTCAAGTATAGGCAATCGTTTATACCTTTTCTGTCCGCTTTAGAGAACATCCATCCCGTTAGTGTCCAGGTCGTAGGTTATCGGTAAAACAGTTCTATTTGTGGCATTTATAGTGCCCGGGAAGACATTGCAAATTTATCAAATTTCTTAATTTAATTAAAAATAGTCATCATGATCGAATCAGTTATAAAATGTTGAAGAAAACAAAATTTAGTGCAAGCAAACCATTATTTCTTCTCTGTCCAGTCGCAGGTATTATTTGCATTTCATTGTGAGTAAAGGTGCGCTGATGTGATCCCTTTATTTAAAAGAGGAAGCGTCAAGCGCCCCGCCCCCGCCCCTCTCCTCGCTAATTATAGACTCCTCTCTCTATTTTACTGTATTTTAAGGAAGTATACAAACATTTTGAGGGCAACAATCTAATTGTCTGAACTACAACCACGATCTCCTTTTAAACAACATCACCGCCTTTTATGTGTTAGAGGTTTATGAATCTCCGCGACGAAGTAGATTAAAACGTGCACACGCGTGGCGTTTTCTGTGATATATCCTAGGCTGTTGAAAGAGTGTGGCATCGTGGCCTTATATCCAACCATATCGGGCCACTGCGCCGCTGGTGTTATAGCTACTCAACACACAGAAAACAGATATTAAAAATAGAAACTTTGCGCTGCAGGGAAATCAAGGCAAGAGTTCCGCGTGGGTCAGTTCTTGGCCTGCTTCTGTTTCTTGTCTACATCAACGGCATTATAGATGAAATCGATTTAGTTCCTCCCTCCTCTTTGCAGACGGCAATTGTCTCACTGAATCCTCAGTAGACAGTAATAATGCCCAAGCAAAGATGATTTTGGAGCTAGGGATAATAAACGATGGGCTAATAGATGGTTAATTGGTGTCATTTAACCTTCTGTAATCCGATGTCTAAATACCGCCATATTAAGCACTGACGTTTTCCAATAATTTAACTGGGGATTTAATCGAATCAATCTTGTGTTAGACACAGCTCAGTGAGTTCTGTCATGAAGAAGTGAATTGGTGAAGTTCATATTTGCATTATTGGAAACATTTGCAAGTTAAAATTTGATATTTCAACATCAGTATTCAGAAGGTTAATGAAACAAGAGGCCCAAGGGGGCCTGAGGGCGCTCACCTGGCATGGTATCCTAAATATCAGGCCAGAGAATTGATTTCAACAAGTTGCATCTGCCCCTCCTTGGAAACACTTATACCAAATATCCAAAGATTCGGACCAGTGGATCTAAAAAAAAAGATTTTTAAAGAATATTCCTCATATTGAACTAAGTAATAATTCAAATATGAACCCAGGGACTTGGCTCGAACAAACTTGAATCTCACCTCCAGTGGGATGCTGTATACCAAATATTGAAAGATTCTGACGGGTGGATGTGAAGAAGAAGATTTTTCAAGAATATTCCTCATATTGAACTAAGTTATAATTTGGGCTCCCACAGTGAGCCCAAATATCAACCCAGGGACTTGACTTGAACAAACTTGAATCTTACCCCCCCCCCTCCCCCTCCCCCACCCCCTGAGGAGGCTTCATACCAAATTCTGACTGCTGGATCTGAGGAAGAAGATTTTTAAAGAAAATTCCTCATTTTGAACTAAGTTATCATTCGGGTTCCCACAGTGAGCCCAAATACGAACCCAGGGACTTGGCTTCAACAACTTGAATCTCACCCCCCTACGGATGCTGCATACCAAATATCAAAACGTTCCGACTGCTGGATCTGAAGAAGAAGATTTTTAAAGAAAATTCCTCATTTTGAACTAAGTTACAATCGAGCTCCCACAGTGAGCCCAAATATGGACCTAGGGATATGGCTTGAACAAACTTGAATCTCACCCTCCTAAGGATGCTGCATACCAAATATCAAAGCATTCCGACTGCTGGATCTGAAGAAGAAGATTTTTAAAGAAAATTTCTCATTTTGAACTAAGTTATAATTCGGGCTCCCACAGTGAACCCAAATATGAACCCAGGTACTTGGCTTGAACAAACTTGAATCCCACCCCCCTAAGCATGCTGCATACCAAATATCAAAAGATTCTGATTGGTAGATCTGAAGAAGAAGATTTTTAAAGAATACCCCTCATACTACACTAATTTAAACATTTGGGCTCTCATAGAGAGCCCAAATATGGACCCAGGGATTTGATTTCAATAAACCTGTGAAACAATCTTCCAAAGATCTTATATGTGAAATTTGAAAGCTTTTGTAGCAGTGGTTTGGGAGAAAAGTAGTCTTAAATGTTTTTCCCATTACTCACAGTGTTAAAAATGCTGACTCAGCACTTTTGCAAATGTCCTCAAAAAGTACCCCATGATAAAACCGATAGCAATTTTTTTGGACCATTCCATTCTATTGGTCCTAAGGAAGCTTCACACCAAATACGAATTCTCAGTGCCGTGTAGTTTCGGAGATATAGGCGTTTTAATTTTTTTTTCTATTGTTTGCTCCTGCAGTTCCCATGGGGCGACGGGAAAATAAATTTGGGCATAAATTAAGTACTTATGACACAATAAGCCCTCATATCAAATTTGGTTCAAATCTGCCTCTCGGTTTGGAAAATAGAAATTTTGAGCGGGGCGAAAATTCTTGCCCCTCCCATAACGAAGGCAAATACAGCTCCTCGAACTTCTCTTGGACAAATCTGAGTCTACACCTCAAAAGGAAGCTGTACACCAAATATCAAGTCTCTGCTACTGCTGGCTCATGAGAAAAAATTTTTTTAAGATTAAAACATACTTTTTGGGCGTGGCCCTACCGAGGGGGCGAGGCAACTTGATTTGAACAAAATCAAATTGCGATGTCATGACAAACAGTTATCTCAAATATCAATTAAATTGGTTCAGTGGTTTGGGAGGAGAAGACGCAAACACCATGTTCACGGACGACGGACGGACGACGGACGGTGAGTGATCACTGTAGCTCTCCTGACTGAAAGTCAGGTGACCTAAAAAGCCAAACATCCCTATTCTCACTTAAAAGAAGTATCTCACTGAACACCTTGAATAAGAGTAAATAAAGAAAATTATTAAATTCTCACTAAAATTTTGGGTTCAATTTTGCAATCAAACTAGTCTATGACAGACACATCGATAATATGAGTAAAAAAAACTTTTAAGATTACTCAGAAAACTGACGTATGTTTTGCAAAGAATACTTGAAAATTGTAGCATCCATTCATTTTACCTATTTTAGAATAGTAGTTTCCAGTGAAGTGATGCGATAAGCTACATGTATAAACATCTCCCCAAATAAGCAGATGTGTGTAACTACACAGTCAGATTAGATAACGGAATGGATACACCTGTTTCACGGTGTCGACTTCTGTTGAAAGTTGGTAGGAGTAGCCTGCAATGCATGCATTACGTTCAGAAATTATATACCTTCTACAAAATTGTCATTTGGAATGCGCCAAATTTTCTCCATAATCTGTCACCACTCCCAGTTTTTGAACATCCCAATAGAATTAACGTAACTCGCCAAAGTTTGTTCCCTATCGTTCACTGTTCTTGTCGAACAGAACTCCTCAAACGGTCCTTCCACCTTTGTGCACGGAAATTTAGAACACCCTCCTTGAGATGGTTCGAAACAGCAGCGCCGGATTGTGGAATTCGAATGGACCAATACACTGCCTTGCTATAAGCTCCCCCCTCCCACCCCAACCATATATTATAACATGGCGAAACTACGAACTGCTTGTAGTGACCTTCACTGGGGACTAACGTTTTTTATGGATCCGCATCCGGACAAGATTTTGTAATTATTTAGGTGTTTTTACGATCTGGGCCGACCGAGTTAATGGGTGAAATCCGGGTCCGGAAAAAAGACATTTATAGAGTTTTCTTGTCTGGAAGAAGCAAGGAGACACGGATGTGGCGACAAGGGGGAGGGGTGGGGGGTCAGACCCCCCCCCCCCCCCAGCTAGGAGTATTTTTTTCAAAAGTTGGAAATTCCGAGGTCAAAAATCAAATAGTTGGAAATTCAATAAA
The DNA here is from genome assembly GCA_031216915.1 of Pictodentalium vernedei. Taxonomy (NCBI): domain Eukaryota; kingdom Metazoa; phylum Mollusca; class Scaphopoda; order Dentaliida; family Dentaliidae; genus Pictodentalium; species Pictodentalium vernedei. The sequence continues at coordinate 91,706,534 of CM062290.1, read as the reverse complement.
TTAACATTGTTCATGAAAAATATTAAAATTCCAACTAATGATGAGAAATTTTGATCTTTTATTTCCAACTGGAAACTTGAGTTTCAAATTTCCTACTCTAAAATTGACATTGGCCTTAAAATTTCGACTCTGACATCCATCCGGTAAATTTTCTGACCCAGACACATTATAAATGATGCTTTTTCTGTTTCAGAACTAGTGAACATTTTCAGAAGGGTTCATAACCCTTAACCCAACGCAGACAATTTCAAAATTCATTATTTTAAATATCATTTTTTTTATTTTTTTTTTTAAAATTTCAACAAAACCATATCATGTGAACCCTCTTTGGAACGAGCTCGTTCCAAAGAGGGGTCACATGATATGGTTTTGTTGAAATTTTTTCGAAAAATAATGTTTTTTCAACAGCTGTATTTGCATATTACGCGGGAGGATTAGGGCGATTCGTTGGGTAAAGGGTTAAAAGATATCACCCAGCCCTGCAGTGCAACCACCTATTGAAACCACTCACAGTTGGAATTTACGCCGGTGGCACCCCCCCCCCCCCCCCCCGCAGCTGAAACCCTCTAGCCACATCCCTGCAAGAAGATTGTATCGTTAAGTATACATTTTTCAAAGTTTACTGATAAAACACTTTCTCTGAATATGAGGAGGGGCAGAGGAAGAGGTGACCTGTCAGCAAGTACACCTTTGATTGGTATGTAGTCTGCAGAACTTCGTCCTCTTCTTCATGGATAGCAAGATAGCCATCCAGTGGAGGACTTGGTGGACGGTATTTTGGTGTCCGAAGGCATTTCTTCTTGTTGCTCAATCCTGACTGAATCTGTATAATTGTTCCTTGAACACAGGCAGCTGGGCTCGTTGTTTGCCTTGAATTCTGTGGCTCTGCAAGCAGGTGAGTCCATCGCTTCTTTTTTATTGGAGGGAACATCATTCTTTGGTTAGACTGCAGGTTGGTACTTCTTCGTACTTTCTCTCTTGGTTCGGCCCATCTTTGAAACTTCATTCTTCTGAGTGGCAACTTCATTCCTCTTTTGGTCTCCAGGTTGGTCCTTCTCTGTACCTTCTTCCCTGATTTGATCTGAAGGTTCGAAGCAGGCTACATCGAAGTGTGAGAGGCAATTTCATTCTTCCTCATTCTTGGTGGGCCATGTCCTTAGATTTGAGTTCTTCTTCTGATCTGCAACTTTGATTTTCTTTTAAGTTGCAGCTTTCTTTCGGACAGCAGACTGGTCCGTCTAATTATGATTTGATCTGCAGGCTAGCTGTAGACAACTTCGAAGTTTGAGAAGCAACTTCTTTCTTCTTCACTCCGTTCTTGGTGGGTTATACCTTTAGAATTGAGTTCCTCGTCTGGTCTGCAACTTTGGTTTTCTTTTGAGTAGCTGCTTCCTTTCGAACAGCAGGCTGTCCGCCAATTCAATATCTTTGGTGCAGGTGGTTGGTCACGTCTGGGTCTGTTCGCAACGACAACATGACTCCCTCGTTGTAATAGGCTCGTTCCAATGAGTCATCAGTTATGTTTTAAAGGCAAAACGTGGAAATGTTAATTAGGCAACACAAAGTAGATCTTCTGTTTCTCAGGCCTTTTTGTAAAATTTCATATATTCGGGCAGTTTTTTATTTTATTTTGTATCATTTTATTTTGTATCTTTGTAATTATTTCTTTGCCATAAAAAAATTCATGTTCTTGGTATGTCTTATGTTTTAGGTCTCATAATCTACAGAACAGCATGGGTTGTGGTGTATTTCGTTCCTTGAGTGCAAGAAGGCTTTGCAATGCAAAGCCTTCAAGGCTTGCACTCAAGGGACAAATTTATCAATTTTGTTAACTTGGGTAAAATATCAGGTATGAACTATTTAATTTTTTGGATTGGTTATAAAAAGATAGCATGCGGCAGCCTAAAGGACCATGCAGGAGGGCCTGAAATACAGATTTTTAACTTTTAAAAGCCTTATTCAAGATTATTTTTTGCAAGTGTCGCTTTCTATTCGTGAAAAGTAAAGAATTAATAGGACTTACATCCCCTTTACTCCTATTTATTTATTTATTTATTTATTTATTGGTGTTTAAGGTCACATACTTATGCACGATTGCTAATCGTGACCGTGACAGTTTTAAGGGCGGAGGAAGCCGGAATACCCGGAGAGACCCATCGCGCATCGACGAGCAACTGTCAGCTCCTCAACATTCTAACTCTGTTCAAGCTCCGCTCAAGCAGGGTTACAGCGGTTGAAGACATGTGCACCATCGACGTGCAGTACGCCTTAGTACACGGCGTTATCGTGCCCCCATGTAGGCAACCGGGATAAAGTGCCTTGCCCAAGGACACAACTCGGGTCGTCCCGGACGGTGATCGAATTCGGGACCTCTAGCATAGAAGTCCAACAGTCACCCACTGAGCCACCGCACTCACCCTTCACTCCTACTTTTCATCGCTAATTTCTATCGGAAAAGTATAGTATTGCTCCCCTCCCTCAACCCACAAACACGAAAGAGAAATGTTATGTTAGTCAAGGTCTGTTTGCACCGAGTGGCTTGAACGAACTCAACATATATTTGTAACAATCACGCCGTTGGAAGAAAATTAATTTTCTCTGCCTTTGGATGATATCAACAACGATAATAGAAGAAAAGAAAATATGGTATTATTTCCGTATTTAATGTGCTGCGAGGTGTTAAATTAGAGGCCGCTAATTGGCAAAAACGCCGACAATACTTCGCACCCAACTGAATTGAATTAACCCTTTAGCTAATAGAAATTACGGACGACAGGGGCAATATTTTTGTCACCGAGAGCGAAAAGTGAAGCGGATCCAGAACTACGAGAGTTTGTCCCCTCGTGGTCAATCGCTCCGTTCGTGATCAAACGTACGTTCGTGATAAAACTCTCGTCACCGTTCAGCACTTTTAGCTGCGACCAAAAAATGATCAACTCAAAACGTGTTAGCTTGTTTTCAAGTGCATTTATCTGTTCCTCCGTTCGTCTGTTCGTGGCCAAACGTTCTTTACAATGTCAGCTTATCGTGCCCTCGCACTTACACTTGTTTTCACAATCAACTCTAAAAATTATTTTTAAAAAAATCTTAAATTATAATCTCTGATTGACATGAGTATGACAAAGTTTTCCAGCGAGGATCTCGAGAGATATGGTTGAGCAAAAAACACCAAATCCAATTAAAAAATTCCCTCTTCAGTTAACAAGTTTTAGGAGAGGCTCTTCTTTTTAACCCTCTCAATCCTACGTATTCAAAAAGTTCGTCCGAATAAATAAATAAATAATGATGGGAACTGATTTTTTTTTAATTGAATACTTTATTTCGCCGCATAATAATATAATAGTATACATGTATTAAACAAAATTAACTCTATTATACTGTGGGGAGACAGCATAGTCACAAGGACTGTCTTCCTGCCGTCCCCACATAAAGGCTAAATGTAATCTTCACAGCAGATTTCGCCTACATTTTGATTCACTGAAAGAGACTAATACTGACCAGCATCTAGTAAGAAAAACAAAATAAGACAAATTTGTACTCACTGAGAGCCCTTCTTAAAAGGACCCACAGTCCATCATGGTGACGCCCCACTGTACCTGTTTGGAATTCGACTTTGTGAAAATGCTAGATCAAGAAAAGGTTGCCACTTGAAACTTTAGTGTCATTAAATATGTTTAAGAATCTATATTAACTCTTTGAACCCTAGAGGCCCTTTTCCGGTCAAGGAAAAATGATACGTCATAACTTCATTAAGCACAATGGCTTCAAAGCGAATATGTGGAGTAGTCCAATCAATATTTCCAACGTGATGCCCCAGGGTAGCCCCCATATAATGCCCCAGGGCAGCCCCCATATAGTGCCCCAGGGCAGCACGTTGAAAATATTAATCGGTCAGCCCCCAAATAATGAATATGGACTATTCCATTTGCTGCTATTGAACTGACATGGAAGATACCACTAGGGTTCAAAGGGTAATTAAACTATGCGAAGTCCATTTGCTTCTTTTTAGCCCTCTCAATCATACGAATTCAAAAAGAATACAACAGGCAGTTCATGGAGTTGTCTGTTGTTTTCGTTTATTGAAAGTAACAAAGGAACCTCGCATTTTATGAAAAGCCAATAAGAAGCAACTAGGTCACAGAAAATCCATCATTAGAAGATCTTTTAGCATCGCACCTTCCAATACTAAGGCCCACTATAGCTCTTTGAGGTGTCGTCTACTTTCGCCTAGAGTGCACTTTCGCCTACAAAATTATCAGGTAAAAGTGTAGGCGAAAGTGCACTAATAAAGGTATAGGGATTAGTAGCTAATTACCTGCTCCACCCACAATAAATGGACGAACAAATACAGTTTTTATGTTGTATGTTTTTATTGACACGAAAGAGAGAGAGAGAGAGAGAGAGACAGAGAGAGAGAGAGAAATTGTATCGATATTTGTAAATAAAACCTATAAATATGAATATTATTGGAACACCCCCCCCCCCCCCCCTCTCTCTCTCTCTCTCTCTCTCCCTCTCTCTCTCTCTCTCTCTCTCAATCTATCTCTCTCTCACTCCCCGTCTCTCTCTCGCTTTCTCTCTTTCCCTCCATCTCTCTCTCTCTCTCTCCCTCTCTCTCTTTCGTGTCAATAAAAACATACAACATAAAAACTGTATTTGTCTTCATGACTTCAGGTAAAACGTTTAACTACCTTGCACATAACATAACATAAGAAAAAACAATCACATAACATAAGAAAAATGCTGGGAATGAATGGTCGGTCAGTCCATTTATTGTGGGTATAGCAGGTAATTAGCTACTAATCCCTATACCTTAGTTAGTGCACTTTCGCCTACACTTTTACTTGATAATTTTTGTAGGCGAATGTGCACTGTAGGCGAAAGTACACTGAACACTCTTCGCTTAGCGAATGTGTTTTTACAGTAAATCGCTTTTTTTTATTCTCAGGGGGAAAAAATAGCAAATCACATCTCACAGACCTCTATGTTAACGGAAAGGACAGTGTCTGCATTTTGTCACGATGAGCACCGTGTTGATATGATGAACAAACAAAGTTACAAAACATCGAAAGATGGTGAAAATGCCGTTTTTATTTTTAAATTAGTTTCAGCAGAGAATAGCAGTCAAACGTTTAAACTCATCAATAAAAATAATTGTAAACTGCCAGCTTCTGTATTTCTACACTACTCAACAGGAAAATGCCTGAAGTTTGTGAAAGGACAGACATGTAAGTTTTCAGGATTTTTCCTGAATTCAGGATTTTTCACGAAAATTGATCCGCCAGTTCAGGATTTTATGTAAATTTATAACAAGCCTTGTATACTCTCACAAAACCCAAAGGCTTATTTCCAAGATTTTTTAAGTGTACACCACTCAAAGCAAAAAATATTCTTGAGTTTGTTGTCAAATCAAGCCATGGCTGTTAGCCATGGCTTGATTTGACAACAAACTCAAGAAAATTATGGCTCTCTGTGTACTGGCACTGTACACTTGTACGAACCCTATTTTAAGGGTAGATGGGCTGTTTCATGATTTTTCAATGACTTCACTTACATCTCTGTTAAAGGATTCGAACATCATGTAATGATAAAAATTTGCTAACATTTCGAAGTTTAAATTTTTATATGAAATTCCCATACCCTTAGTGTTAAAGTTACTGATAGCTTCACAAAAGTAATAGGAGCTAACTTTCCCGTAAGTGTCTTCAATTGACCAATATTTATTTATTTATTGGGGTTGAACGGCACTTTTGACAGCCCGGCTCATCTCGTGTCAGACAGCTTTACGGCTGGAGGAAGTCGGAGTACTCGGAGAGAACCACCGAGAAACGGCGAGCAAGTATCAGACTCCCCAACGTACTAACTCCACACAAGCAGGTTTAGCATTGGTTGAAGACAAGTGCCCCATCGACGTGCAGTACGCCTCGCACATAGCGGCAATCAGGATTAAGTACCTTGCCCAAGGACACAACGCAGTTACCCCTGGTGGGAATCGAACCGTGTACCTTTCGGTTTGAAGTTCATTTCCGTAACCACAGAGCCACCGCGCCCTCTCAAATGACGAAGATTGTCAGCCATAAAACAATTTACAAACGACAGAATAAAATACATGATCGAATAGACAAACGAACGAACGAACGAACGAACGAGGGAACGAACGAGGGAACGAACGAACGAACGAACGAACGAACGAACGAACGAACGAATTAACGAACGAACGAACGAACGGACAAATGAACCGACGAACAAAGGAGCGAACGAAAGAACGAACGAGCGAGCGAGCGAACGAACGAACGAAAAACGAACGAACGAAGGAACGAACGAACGAACGAAACAGGAAAATACCTGAAGTTTGTGAAGTGATGCGCACATGAATGATACAAATTCGCTAACGAACGAACGAACAGACAAATAAACAAACAAATGAACAAACAAATGACAAAGCGACTAGAGTTAACCCTCGGAACTCATAAAGCCGATTTTTAGGTCCAAAGCATAATTTCGTCCCATTTTTGTCTTATTATAAGAGGTCTATACACGGGGCATTGATATAAAATAATAACTGCAGTCAGCAGTTATTATTTTATCCTCCCTGTATATTGATATTGGACTGACCCATCTCACTGTAAGTGTTCACAAAGTCGATACCATAGCAGGAAACGAGGGTTCAAATGTTTAATTGTGCCATTGTTGATTAGTCTCTTTACTTTTTCAGACTTCGGCATTGATTTTAACTTTTGGACATGGATATCATCTTTAGAAAAAGAACTCGAGTATCAAGTTCAAACAGTTTACGGGACGCAATAAAAGAGAACAACCAAAGATGTACAACAGTCAAGATTGTCGTAATAATGACGTTACCAATTATTGGGGTAATGGTCTATTCAGGTTTTCATTTACACAAAGCAATAACGTTGTCCAATGTAGCTGAAAACATGCGAAAGAAAATTTCACTGAGTCAAGATGTTCATTCAATTGTCAATAAACTTCAAATAGAACGTGGGCGTACTGCTGCCCTTTTCGGTAATACTAGTACCCAAGGAGACGCTATAGTCCGATACAAGAGTTCCACAAATACAACAGACTCCGCTGTTGAAAGCACTTCCATCACAAATAGACTTTTTATCAACGAATTTCCTACAACAAAACAAGAACTGAAACTGAAAATAAAAGTCATAAGACAATCATGTTTTTATTTGGACGCAACTGTAGAGAGTTGTCTTAAAAAATATACTGACCTCATACAAGGAATGTTGAAGTTCTCCAAGAAGATATTAGTAGAAGGGGACAACGATATTTCTTTTAACTCGGTCATAATTTCGAACGCCGCTTTATTTTCTGGAATAGACGCAGTTGGTTTACAGAGAGCTTTAGGGTCGTTCTTTTATCTGGAATGTTATATTTCTAGTGAACATTTTGAGTGGTTTTTGTTGCTTCGTGGTGAGTCTGACACTCACCTAAAATCAGCATTTGATTACGACAGCATTGCCGCTGAAGCTTACTTTAACAACACACAGAATAATACATTAGAAATGCACAGTAACGATTTGTTTAGAGATGTAACACCGGAAGTCTGCGGTTCGATATTTTATGATAAAAACCTTCACAGAAGTTTAAAATGGTTTGACGACATAACTTACCATATGACCGTATTAATTGGTATTGAAAATAACCAGGCAACTAGGATCGTAAGATCATTTGACGACAAAAGCAAACAGGCGACTCAAGAGGTATTAGCATACGTTTTGTCATTGGCCGTCGCGACTGTCGCTTGTGTTGCAATTAGCATTTGGTACAGCTGGTCGGTTACAAAAATGACTGGGAAAATAAAGAACTATGCTCACGAACTTTCGCTCAGAAGTTTAGAGCTCTTTGATGAAAAATCGAAAACAGAGAGGTTACTCTGCAGAATGCTGCCACACAATGTTGCAGAGAAACTGAAAGACAATCAGGACGTGCCACCAGAACATTACGACAGTTCTACAATTTTTTTCAGTGACATTGTTGGTTTTACTCTGATAAGTAGCAGAAGTTCTCCTTACGAAATAGTAGCTCTTCTTAATTCATTATATTGGTAAGCAAACTTAACACTTATAAACCCGAAGTCGATTATCATGAGTTACATAGTCAGCAAGTGACCGGGTACGGGATGGTACCTGTCTGTAGATTTTATACCAGGTGAGGCGCGAAGCCTAGGCTCGCCTGGTATAAAACCTACAGATCAAATACCATCCCCTACCCAGTCAATTGCTGACTATGTAACGAATTTACCCCACCGATGACCTTCATGGATGAGGTTAATGAAAAGTAGTAATTTTACCAACATATACATACATTTACTGTCATGACCACCTGAAAAGGGTTAACAAAGCACTTTTAAACGTTCAAAAAATCACTTTTAATCTGTTGAGTAAATTGTAAAGAAAATGTTCGCTTCAGCATAAAAAAATGATAGAATCGTAAAAACAACAAAGTACCTTTTGGACTACAAATAATATTTTCTGTCCATTTTTTAAATGTTTTAAATTTTAAATCAATCAGTTTGGTACCTAAATTCTCTTATTTTGTTTTAATTCCAATTTTGAAAATTCGAAGCGAGTGGAAATACATCAACATTGTAATGGCGGCTACTCACCCGAGAAAGATAACTCCAGGTCACCGTATATTGAAGTGACACCCACAGTGTACGGGATTTACGGCCGGTATACACGTGACATTCTTAGCCAATAAAATTCGAGGATATATCAACAAATTTGTCAGAGGTGGGGTAAACACACCTATGTTGTTGTACAGCTAATACCCTGACACTAACGTTTTCGATAAAACTGACCAGAAAAAATTGTGTGACCAGAGTAGTTGTTACATGCCAAGTCTCGTCTGCCCTTTGATATTTGACTACTAACAACTATTTATTTATTTATTTATTTATTTATTTATTTATTTATTTATTTATTTATTTATTTATTTATTGGTGTTTAAGGTCACATATTTCTGCACAATGGCTAATCGTGACCACGACAGTTTTACGGGTGGAGGAAGCCGGAGTACCCAGAGAGAACCACCGAGCAACGGCGAGCAACTGTCAGCTCCCCAACATACTAACTCCACACAAGCAGGGTTAGCGTTGGTTGAAGACAGGTGCACCATCGACGTGCAGTACGCCTAAGTACACAGCGTCACCGTGCCCCCACGTGGGCATTGGGGGTGAAGTGTCTTGCCCAAGGACACAACGCGGTTGCCGCGGGTGGGATTCGAACCAAGGACCCCTCGGCTTGCAGCCTGCACCTCTACCAACTGAGCCACCCACCCCACCCCCACCCCTACTAACAACTGCAACACCACCACTCTTCATAATCTCACGTTAAAATAAATTCACTTTTAGTTTTCCAGGTCCGTGTGAGTTGGTGCCTGTAAATGTGAATCTGGAGTGGAGTAGCTGTGGTGGGCCCTCCTACCACTAGCTCCAGAAATATCCAACCTGTTATGTTCAATTTTTTGTGGTATATCAAACTGTTTCACCCTTTAAATTATTTGTTGCTGGTGTTATATAAAATACTATGAATCCGGAAGACCTTGATTACGCCCTTGACGGATCCTGAATTGGGCACCCCACCCTGTGGATGAGTGGAAGAAGACTTAATCGACCCCCAAGACCAGTGCCATAAAATGAAGATACACTTTTCAGTCTTACTTTGTTTAGGAAATAAAAACTAATCAATAATTTCAACTATAGTTTTGGCGCCATCTCCCTTTGCTACCGGGGAGGGTGTTCAATCTGTTACACTTGAGCCGTACAGAATAACCCCGATGCGGGCTTGTCATTTTTGTATGTGTAGATAGGGTCAGTAATAAGATGCACTCGAGGGACAATATGACCACCGATGTGATCTGTGTGAGCATTAGAGCTGACACGGTTAAAGGGTTTTCTTGAACGATTAATCATATGGGTAAACCTTGGTTAACCGATTAATCACTTGTTTTAATAGGTAGCTGAATTATTGCCGTGCCGTTGATTATATATAGCATTAACCCTTTACCCAAAGTAACGGACAAAACCTGCAAGCACTATATATAAAAATCTCCTTTAAATTTTATTGTTTTCAATTTTCGTCTAAAAAAAGCATAGCTTATGACACCTCATTGGAACGAGCTCGTTGAGCTCGTTCCAATGAGGTGTCATAAGCTATGTTTTTGAGACAAAAATTAACAAATTTTAGTAATTCAAGAATTTATTTTGCAAGTATCGTCTGCTTGCCGTAACGGGCAAAGAGTTAAAAATGACCATTTCCAGCTACTGATACAGTACAATGACCATGCAAGTGAACAAGTATGTCTGCACATAACTTGCAAGCTTTAATCTGTCTCATAATAATTGATGCAAGTCAGTGTGACAATGTTTGCCTGTTTTTGAGCAAGTTTGTTCCTATGTTAACCCATATAATACAGTAGTTTAAGGCAAAGGTTAATCGATCAATTATTTTTTTTTTTGATCGATCAAGACGTTGATCATTAGTTAATCGATCAATCGGTTAACCGTTTCAACTCTAATGAGCATTTTTACTTTGGTGCAGTTGTACTCCCGTTTATGCCAGAGTCACAACGGAGCAATATCCCCAGTAACAGCTCTGCAGATTGCGATAGAGATCTTTGTTCCGATCTATTCTCGCCCACTGTTGATAATTACCAGCTAAATTTAGGAATATATACGAACATGAGTTATTCGTGTGGAAAGCCCATCTCAATAGGGGAGATCAGTATTTCTCATCTTGATGACGTATGCCCCCCGCCCCCACCCCCCCACACCCCTCCAAGTTAACAGCCCACGGCGCCCGTACTGTACTCCCCTAAACCGATACCGACCTCAAGATCTCAAAAACCACCCATCTATAAAACTATTCTATTGAGCGGGTGATTCGGGCAATCTATCTTATAGACTTACAAATGATGCGCATGTGAACAAAATGCACATTAACTATGTACTCAGCGTTACAGCCAAAACCTGCCAGCGCTATTCACAAAAATCAACATTCAATTTTCATTATTTTTTCATTTTCTGTCTCAAAATCATAGCTTATGGCCCCCATTGGGGCGAGCTCCCTGAGCTCGTTCCAATGAGGGGTCATAAGCTATGTTTTTGAGGCAAAAAAATTAGTTATTCACGAATTTTGTTTACAAGTGTCGTCTGCCTTTCGTGTAAGGTAAAAGGTTAATGATTTATAAAGGAAATAACAAATACATATCAAACGAGTGACCAAAATAGATTCTCAGCATGCACGTCTATAATATTGAAATACTTATTTAAGTCGTATTTATTTATTTACTGATGTTTAAGCTCATACATTTCTGCACAGTGACTAATCCTGACAGCAACATGGAGATAAAGTCCAGTTCAGTCAATCGTTTAAACCAATATTGCCCATTATAGGGGACTTCTCTGGAACATTGGTGACTGAGTCCAATTTTACCAGTAAACGGAGCTTGTTTACCACAGTAAACAAGCACTGCTTCACTTCCTGAGGTTCCCACGAGGGATTAATTAAGTTGAGAGACAGAAGGATTTTGAAAACATCAATAAGATGGAGTGTATCCGACTCAGCCAATGTATTATGTGAGCACTGTCCTGTTAAGGTTCTATTGGAAATCGTTCCGATGATGCGATTCGATTCGATTTTGGTTGCACTGAACCGGAAATTTTCAAATCGTCGAGATGTTCTAAAAATCCTACAAATTGTCTCATCTTGAACTCTTCGTCTATTACCAGGTCTCCTGTTCACTAGGTCTGATGATAGAAGAATTATGGCCCCGAGAAGCTTCGGAATTCGATTCGAAATGGTTCCATGATTCGATTCGATTCGATTCGATTTCAATCGCGCCATTTCGAAATCGTCGAGATATTCTCAAAATCCTAAAAAGCGTCTCCTCTTGAACTCTTCTCCCGTACAGGAGACCTGGTGATAGAAGAAGAGTTCAAATAGGTTCCACTTTCGAAGTTATATTGATTCCGTTCTGGAATATTCCGCTTTTTTTGCTTAATTTGCGCGAGTCGCCGTTGCACACAATACTTGAGTGGAGACGGAAAATATTACGGTTGTAAGAAAGTGTAATATCCATGACTTAAAAAAGTTCAATTCGAGATTCGATTTGATTCGAAATTTTGTGCATGATTCGAATCGCGACTCGATTCAACACTAAATTTGAGATTCGCGGGACCCTAAGAAGATTAGTTCAAGGAGATTCCGCTTCCAAAACAACTTTGTTCTGAAACAGTCCGCCTTTTGGTTGATCTTCCCAAACAGACGAAACGTCGTTGTAATACAACACTTTATTGTACGCTAAACGATAGATTATCGAAGAAATTGCGGAAAGACGAAATCATATCCCCCCACTGTGAAGATATAGAAATTTTCACTTCCACGGTATCAATAAAAATGCCAGCTTTCAAAGCATCACGTCAAGGTGAATACGAGTCAAATTATCCATGGAAATGATCAATTTGTTCTAAAAACGTATAATAAAAAGTAAATCTAGTGTTTTTGAGCGGATATCGATCATTTCCAGCAATAATTCAACATGTATTCACCTTGAATTGATGCATGAAACCCGTTAGTCCAAACACGGCCTGAAAGTCCGTAATATAATTTTTTGGTTTGGTACGTCCTTTCAAAGGACGTACGAAACCAAAAACTTATATTACGGACTTTCAGACCATGTTTGGACTAGAAACCCGCCAGCTGAATCAGATCGCAAGTCGCTATTTGTTCCGAGTATCGATCAAATCACTTCCGCGTATAAAGGTTCAATGCGCTGTTTACTTTCATGCATCAATTCATGGTTGAAAAGATTAGAACTAACAGATTCTTACAGAAAGCGTATAATAAAAAGAAAATCTAGTGTTTTTGAGTGGAAACCGAAAATTATCTCACTTGTGACCGAGACAAAATAAAAATTTGTCTCGGTCACTCATGAAATAATTTTCGGTATCCACTCAAAAACACTAGATATCCTCTATTTCTTGAAGACTGGCATTATTTACGATAGTAAGAAGGTGGAATATCAACAGCTTGAAAAACGACAAGATTCGATTCGAAATTCAATTCGAAATCTTCTGCCTGATGATTTGATTAGTGATTCAATTCGACCCGAAATTTGATATTTATAGAGCCCTGGCTCTAAGAGATGTTCCACACTGCATCACTAAACCAATGGATATCTAACGTATTTATAATATCAAGAGTCTGCCCTAACTTCTAGATTTTCAAATATATGGGCCTACATTCTACGTGAGAGTCTGTTCAAGCTGAAAAGGCGAAACGACCATTTGCGCAAAAAAACAACATTAAATGGAGTTATAAACGAGAGTAAAACAGTAATATTTCTAGCAAATCAGACAGGAAATTGCAAATATGTAAATTAGCTGAGGAAAAAACTGTTTCAAAAATCAATCAAAGAGATCGTTCATACATTGTGAAAAGCGCAGACAAACACATCACAGGCGTAATTTCCCAACGGCTGATAACTAAAGTATGTATTGAGTATAGTTGCTGTCTCTGGCGGAATTGTATTTGATATCTTTGCACGTATTTGGGTACATTTTGCGTCAAAATGTGTACTTTACAAATCTGAAGCGGGAGAGTGTTCTTCGAAAGACAAAATAACAAAACTGGCCTGAAACTGATTCGATGTTAACGCATAAACATCGATATTTGGAACTTAACCCTTTCCACACTGGTGGTATCTTCCATGCCAGTTAAATGGCAGAATTGGAAGAGTCCATGTCCATTATTTAGGGGTAGAACAATTAATATTTTCAACGTGCGGTCTTCAGGCTACCACGCACGTTCACTTAGTGGCCATCCTACGTAATGAAATTATGACGTATCATGTTCCTGGACCGGAAAGGCGCCCTCTCGTGTTGAAAGAGTTAATACTGAAATGCACACTGTCAACAATACAATCCCTTTACTATTCGAGGTTTTATTTAGGAATCAGAAACTTATCACAGAGGCACCACGATGGTACCAAATTATGCGGACGTGTCAAAAGTTACTTATTCCCAATTCCTTATTCGACATTCGTTATCAACCGATTTTATCGGTTGATAACGAATGTATAACAAGGAACTGGAATTAAATAACGATTGCCACGTCCCCAAACGTCACTCCCACCAATTATGCAGGTGGGGTGCGTTAGGAGCGTAAACCTTATTTGTTTTGACTGTGATGGCAAACTCCTGACTGATAAAATAGTCCAACCTCATCACAAACGCATGTCTTTGTGGAAGGCAAGCGTGGTGGCTCAGTGGTAGACTGTTGGACTTCTATGCTAGAGGTCCCGAGTTCGATCCCCATCCGGGACAACCCGCGTTGTGTCCTTGGGCAAGGCACTTTATCCCGGTTGCCTACATGGGGGCACGATGACGCCGTGTACTAAGGCGTACTGCACGTCGACGGTGCAATGTCTTCAACCACTGTAACCCTGATTGAGCGCGAACAGAGTTAGAATGTCGAGGGGTTGACAGCTGCTCGTCGATGCAAGGTGGTTCTCTCTGGGTACTCCGGCTTCCTCCACCCGTAAACCTGTCACGGTCACGATTATCCATTGTGCATAAGTATGTGACCGTGGCTTTAAACACCAATAAATAAATAAATTAAACACCAATAAATAAAGAAATAAATTGTCGAAGGCATGCTTTGACATTGTAGTTGGAATATTCGTCAGCAGGGCTGAAAAGAATAAAGACTAATTGAAAATGTAATTGTGGATAAATAAAATATCACGTAGTAGGCGTATTTTAACTTCTCATTTAATTTACACACATCGTTTTAGTACTCCAAATTTGACATGTTGGGCCCCCAACAGCTCGAATGGGGTACTATAGGCTCCAATTCGTATGACTGACTGTTCTGAATGTCCGATATAAGTTCATGTATCAAATCTGAACTTGAAAGAAAGTACAGAAGGGCCGGTAATAAACCGGGACGCACGACAAAGTCATGTTACTACAATTATTACCATGACCGGAAGCGAGATGCGGGCGGCGAGCTGTTAATGAATTCTGTTTTCATTAACGCCCGTCGCTCGCTCCTGGTTACATGACGTCGTGAATTACTGAATTTTACCGCCCGGCTAAACTCCGTTAATATACTGGAGAACGCCCTATAAAGTGGCAACAGTAAGTTGTCAGATATCCTTATGTTTCAAATATCCTTGCACTAAAGAGCTCGTTATAAGTAATATATAGAGGATATTTAATATTTTTGAGTGGATACCGAAAATTATCTCACGAGTGACCGATACAAATGTTTATTTTTCGAGGGAGCTTGCGCGAGTGAAAATAGCATTTGTCTTGGTCACAAGTGAGATAATTTTCAGTATCCACTCAAAAACATTAGATTTTCTTTTTATAAGAATCTGATAATTCCACTCATTTCAACCATGAAGTGATGCACGAAAGTAAGCAGCGCATTGAATCAATGATACGGGGAAGTGATTTGATCGATACTCGGAAAAGACAGCATCTTGCGATCTGATTCAGTTGGCAGGTTTCTAGTCCAAACATGGCCCGAAAGTCTGTAATATAAGTTTTTGGTTTGGTACGTCCTTTCAAAGGACGTACCAAACCAAAAACTTATATTACGGACTTTCAGGCCATGTTTGGACTAACGGTTTCATGCAGCAATTTAAGGTGAATACGTGTTGCATTATTGCCGTAAATGATGGATATCCACTCAAAACACTAGATTTTCAATTCATTATACGTTTTTAGAACAAATTGATCATTTCCAGTGATAATTTGGCTTGTATTCACTTTGAATTGATGCTTTGAAAGCCGCCATTTTGATTGATACCGTGAAAGTGAAAATTTCTATATCTTCACTGTGGGGGATACGATTTTTATCTTTCCGCTATTCCTTCGATAATTTATCGTTTAGCGTATAATAAAACAACTGAATAGTCATGGGCACGAAAACATTTCGTGTATTATTATTATTTTAAAGAATCACTTTCGTTAAACGAGAGTAATTCTTTAAAATAATAATGAAAAACGAACGTTTTCGACCTGTTTCGCTTATTATTATTTTAGAAAAGTATTTTGAATTTGGTTTCATGTTTGTATCGACGGTTAACAAACGGGGAACACTGCGCAAAATTTCGACTATCTCTCCCCACCGTGTCAGAATTTTTTTTATGGTCCTAGCTTTGGACCTGCAGAGTTCATAAACTCGAGTAGTGTGTGTTTTAATGTATAATAGCGTAACACATAAATAAAAAAAACCCCAGAAATAACACTTAAATATATTTACAAATCACATCCAACAATTTGTTATTCAAACCTAGGCTACGCAAATGATCTTACTGTTCTATATGTTTTTGTGTAGTTTTATTTAAATCATTATCTTTGGATCATTCTCATCGGGGCGCGGTGGCTTCGCGGTAACCGGTTCTCGTCAGATCACCGAAGTTAAGCAACGTCGAGCGCGGTTAGTAGTTGGATGGGTGACCATTTCAGCAACTGATTCGCGCTCCCGCGTTGTGTCCTTGGGCAAGGCACTTAACCCCGATTGCCTACGTAGGGGCACGATGAAGCTGTGTACTGCACGTCGACGGTACGCATGTCTTCAACCAATCTAACCCTGCCTGTGCCGCGGTGCAGAGTTTCGATGTTGGAGAGCTGACAGCTGCTCGTCGTTGCTCGGTGGTTCTCTCCGGGTACTCCGGCTCCCTCCATTCGTAAAACTGTCACCGACATGATATGACCCAGGCTGTTAAAGTGTCGTTAAACCCTAACATATAAATAAATAAATAAATAATAAGATTAGAGCAGATTCTAAAGATCGTCACAGGTAATGATTTTTTTTTTTTTTAAATACGAGTATGAGTTGTTTTACCCAAAGGCACAGAGCCAAAAGAGAGGACTTCTTCAAAATCTGCATCCGGGAGATCAATATATGTTCTTAAGGCTTTTTACTTGGTTGATCATACTAGCGTCGTCATTCGATTGTTTCATAAACATTATCTGATAAAACTTCTATCTTCTCCCTCGATGCCTTTAAATACATATCGTAGAACAGAAATCAAAACTTTTAAAATTGTATTTTCTAGAATTGTATTTTCTAGTTATATGACTCTAAATGGGTTGAAATGAACCATTAGCATTTTCAAAGATATGACAATTTGCCACTTGGCAAATTGCCAAATCTTTTACAATGCTAATGATTCACATTAGTCAGTTATATTAACAGGTAGAAAATACAATTTTAGAAAATACATTAAATAAATAAATAAATAAATAAATAAATAAATAAATAAATAAATAAATAAATAAATAATCATTCTCATCCTCAAGCGGATTTTTTTTTTGGGGGGGGGGGGTATTTTTGTTTACTTGTAGCCGCCTATCGGGGATTGGTTTTGTATTACCATATAAGGCAAACCATGGAATCGTCTATTGCGGATTTTATAAGAGGAGGGACTGTGTTTGATGCGTTTACATGTTTTCAGTTTTTGAATTCGTTAAATAATCGCGTCATGCCTCTGTAAATAAAGAGCAAAGAGGCACGTGCCCCTACCCCCTCCACATCTGGTCCGCCGCCTCTGCTTTTCTGCAGTTTGTTTGTTTTTAATTGATTGATTGATTGAGTTTATTCAGTAGTGCAGCATGTATACAATCAAAACCAAACATATACAGTGAGATAACATTATTCACAACTACATGACTGCACCTCAGATGGCGAATCCACTAGTGGCTGTCTTCCCGCCATTTCCGTTTAAAAAAAATGAACAAGAAAAAAGAGAGAAAAAAAAACAAAGAAAAAAAGGAAAAATTGAAAGCAGTGAAATGAAAACGAGAAGCCGACATGACAATCGAGCCAATCCTGACAACAGCGTGTTCTCCAGTAGGAGATCATTGTATGTCCCTAATGTAAATGATATGTTAGGCTGGTTCTTTCCATCATGTGAAAAATCTATTCTATGTTTTTGACATGTGAGGAAGATTGAGTTCAATAGAAAGCTAGCGATGAGATAGATAGTTTTTTATGTTGTATCATTGCCGAATTTAAAACTGCCTTTGCACAGACTATAATGCGAACATCGTCGAAATGCTAAGAAATTGCCACGTGTCAGATTTTCGATTATCAGACTGTTCAGTCCTTTATCCGTTTACGTCTTTTTTTTTCACCCGATTACTAAATTTTCATTTCTATAAATTTATATGAAAATGGTTTGAAAAAGCATTTTCATATAAATTCAAAGAGAATTCATCTGGTAAAATGTCTACTATTACAATGGTGGTGTTTTTAGTATTTATTGTGCCTTCTAAAGTTTATTAAGTTATAACTTGTCCAATTAAGTAAGTTCTCTCTATTTTTCAGTTTATTTGACGCATGCATCGACAGACATGATGTGTATAAAGTGGAAACTATTGGTGATGCATACATGGTAGTCAGTGGAGTTCCGATAAGAAATGGTATTAGTCACGTGTCCGAGATAGCTGATCTGTCACTGAGTATACGATCGGAATTATCCGATTACATTATACCGCACAAACAGTCAGAAAAGTTACAAATACGGATTGGAATTCACTCGGGTAACTGCATACTATTTTATCACATAATCTAACGATGAGGAGACTTTAAACGTCTTCAACTCTTTTGGCGCGACTGGCGACTAAAGTCGACAGACGGCAGACCGCGGAAAGGTACTGCAGTCGTCATTTTAGCCAACTGTGTGTGTTCATTTCTAAGTGCTTTTAACCCTTTACCCAACGCAGACGATATCAAAATTTATTATCTTAAATATCATTTTTTCAAATTTTTCAAAAAATTTCAACACAACCATAACATGTGACCCCTCGTTGGAACGAGCTCGTTCCAACGAGGGGGTCACATGATATGGTTTTGTTGAAATTTTTTGAAAAATAATATTTTTTCAACTGCTGGAGTTGCATAATTCGAGGGCGGATGCGGTCGATTCGTTGGGTAAAGGGTTAAACAAAGATACGTATTCCTATGTTTCATGCACCATTTATGTCCTATCCATGAACAACGATATCGTCCCTTGAAAGTATAAATGTGCCATTTAAATATACACAGAAAATCATTTGAAAAACTGTCAATGAGATCATTAGAACATATGTTTAAATAATAACGCTTTAGTCTAACAGCCTATACTTTCTGTAAAATTCCTGATGAATAATAGGCGCTAAGAATTCTGTTTCTTAGATTATTCCGTGCCAAAAGAGTTAAATACACTTGACAATTTCTCACAAATATCCGGCCTGAAGTAGAGCTGAAACGGTTAGGGCTTTTTTTTGATCGAGTAATCACGTGACTTAACCTCGGTTAACCAATTAATCATTTGTCCAAATAGATATCTCAATAATTGTCATTCCGTTGATTATTTATAGCATGGACCCTTTACCTAACGTAACAAACAAAACCGACTATGCCCATATATAAAAATCTCCATTCGAATTTATTACGTTGAGCTAGTTCCAATGAGGGGTCATAAGCTATGTTTTTGAGACAAAAATTGAAATTTTTTAGTAATGCATGAATTTATTTTGCAAGTATCGTCTGCTACCCGCAATGGGTAAAGGGTTAAGAATGACCATTTCCAGCCACTGATACAGTATGATGATCATGTAAGTAAACAAGTATGTCAGTACGTAACTTCCATGCTTTACTCTGTCTCATATCATTGATGTGAGTCAGTGTGACAATGTTTGCTTGTTTTGGAGCAAGTTAGTTCCTTTGTTAACCCATATAATACATTAATTCCAAAGTAACGGATAATCGATCAATTTCTTTTTGGATCGATCAAGGTGTTGATCATTGTTTAATCGATTAATCGGTTAACCGTTTCAGCTCTAGCCTGAAGTTTAATTACGATTAGACCCAAATCGTGGATGGGATTTCGGCGTGGCTGTTGGCGAGAAGTAAATACAGTCAAACCTATAAAATGGAACCATCAATAGCCTTTACTATTCTTGGTATAAATAGAGATTATTACCGTTATGTGGATGTATAAAATATGTATCCGAGTCGAGCTTCGGATTCTAAGGGGCGACGGGCGAACAAACGCATCCAGACACTCAAAAACATAATCTCTGGATGCGACGCAATCCCAAAAGAAAAGTACATCAAAATGGGACCGTCCCGAACAATAAGCCGAAATGACACGAAACTGGCGGTCTACGGGACGAACACAGAAGAATTTAAATATTCATTCTTCCCACGTACAATCGTGGAATGGGACGCCAGCAATCAGGCCGCTATTGATAATATTTGCGGAAACCCCGCCATGTGTGTATGAAACACCACGCCTCCCCTGTGTTATAACACGCGTTATCGCGGTTTACACAGTAATCCCATTCAGATTCAGAAGACTCTGTATTTGGAGAACATGTTTGTTAATATACAAGAGATACATTTATACATGTATCCGAAGTAAAACCCTCCCCTCTTTTTCTGGCTTAGTGGGAGAAATCAAATCCTACAGAGCACTTGAATTTTACTCTCCACACATTTACCTAACAATCATATAAATTTTGGCCTGAAAACCACGAGAAACGGTACGTATCACAGGTGTTCCGATTCCCTATCATATAGACGACTCATTCTGATTCCGTATCATATAGGCCTAAACGACTCGTTTCCGGCAATGCGGCGGGCTATCATAACAGACGCATCAATACGTTCTATGTGCGTTTCAATGATCGACTCAGCTGATCGCTTACAAAACAAAACAAAATTTCTTACAGTTAGCGATAGAATAAACACTGATTAAACGAAATAAAAACAAACCTTTACTAGTTAAATGGTTGGAATGGACAAACTATTTAAAAATGAAGTGACACTGAGAGTGAATAATTTGATAACACAACATTGAAAATTGCGGTGACCGCGTTACTCATTGTTTGTTAGGGTGCACAACAATATAGTCCTATAAAAACTGTTTTTTAAAACTGTTTCTCGCCCAACATTATGTCCCAAAACTGTATTAATAATTTAAGATTTAATCTTTTTTTATGTGACAGAATTGTTAGATAAATGAATTACCGTGATAATGTGCATGTCCTGTGGTTTGCATCAGATTCTCGGTGGTGTCCAAAATGGGATCACAACTCGCCGGCATAGCCGGCTCGTTGAGATCCCATTTTGGACACCACCTCGAATCTGATACAAATCACAGGACATGCACATTATCGTGATAATCTGTATGTATCCAATCGGCAGGGCGGAAAGTATTAGGAAATAATGGACTTACTGAATGATGTCTTACAATGAAGATACTCTTGTGATGTTCAAATATACATATATTTCTTTATTACTGTAGGTAAACTGTATCTTTATGTATTTATGTTTATATGTTGTTCAATATATTTTTATACTGAAAAAGTTTTTTTTTTTCTAATAATCACCAATAAATAGCTCATTAAGGAAGAATCGCTCACAACACGTCTAATAAACTAGGGCTGTCAGTTTTTTTTTAATTTAGAATCGATTAATCGTCGCAAATAATCGATTAATCGTACCTAGATGATACCCCCTCTCCCTCTCTTTGAAGTCGTTAGAAATGAAGTTCAAGCCAGATGACCTACCTCAAGTAAACAACGAAGACGATCCTCTTTTAGGTACATTTAAAGCTTTGATGTTCTGAACTTTTGAATCGTCAGTGTAATAATCAAGGCCGGTCGTCAGTTGCGAACTTCGCCGCAACTGACGACCGGTCTTAATTATTACATTGACGGTTCAAAAGTTCTGAACATCAAATCTTTGAATGTACCTAAAAGACAAATGCTTCTAACGGCTTCTTGGGGTTTAACACCGACGTTCTTGACTTTTTACCTTTAGAAACAATTGTTTTTTCATCAATTTTTTTTAATTATTAAACGTCTAAACCGGGATAAAAATTTACCGATTCTTCGACAACGAAAAATACTAATCGATTTCGGCATGACCGATCGATTGATCGATTAATCGTGACAGCCCAATAATAAACGCGTCACGTCAGAAGTCAACTTCGACATGGTACGTTGTGAGTAAGTCGATTGGTTCTTTCACAAAACTTAGACGTCTTATAACTTAGACATCCCATAACTTAGACACTCAGTAAAAGTAGTTAATTGTGTTCACTTACTATTATAACGGACTAGTCTGATAGTATTGTAGTGATGAAATCATCAAACTTATTTGATGGTTTGCTTGAGAATTACCAGATAATTAAAACTTGTTTGCATAAACCTGTTTACCCATGTTTACACAAACTGACTTTGAGATTTCTGCTATTCATACCGTCACAAGGGAGTTTCCAGATGCAGAGATCCCAGGATGAACAATCACCTGAAATGGTATCACAATCGCCTGAATGGAACATTGCCTCATAGACACCCTAATATCCACAGGTTTGTAGAGGTAATAAAGAAGATTAAAAATGCTGGTAGAATAAGAGCAACGCTAACGCGTGTGCTAATGCCCCCGAAGGTAGCCAAGTCGTACTCACATGTGGATAATCAGACAACAACTTCACTGCTGCTGCATTGCTGAACAACACTACATTGCAGAACAACAGTAAGGAATGGCAAAGTGCCAATAAAATTATTATTACTTATATTTTGTTAGTATGTTTTGTAACAACAGACAACAGCTTCACTGCTGCTACATTGCAGAACAGCACTAAGGAGTCAGTAATAGAGAAAAAGTTATAAAAATAATTGCAGATGACTTGAATGGTGCCATATTGAATAATAACTGAAAGAGGCAAAAATAGAAATAGTACATACCTTTGTTAAAAATTCTCAAACCAGTGAAAAAGTAGAACTGGTCTTGCATCTTTTCCAAGTGAAAAAAGGGGGGCATAACTGCATCAAAAATTGCCGAGTCAAACCTCAAATTGAAACCGACCTGTACTTTGACATGCGGAATCAGCATATGAAATTTGAAACTCATCGGTTCAGCCAAACAATTTTAATTGGTAGGAAACCAAAAAATCATCAATTTTCAAAGTAAATAAGGGACATAACTCCTGTAAGATTTGTCGGACGAAACCCTATGTACAAGGGCATTCGTTCCCCCAAGCTGCCCTATCACCATACCAAAGAACATTAAAATCCGACAACTGATGTTCGAGTTATAATACAAAATGTTCGTACGGACGGACGGAAAAAATAAATAAGGGACATAACTCCTGTAAGATTTGTCGGACGAAACCCTAGGTACAAGGGCATCCGTTCCCCCAAGCTGCCCTATCACCATACCAAAGAACATTAAAATCCGACAACTGATGTTCGAGTTATAATACAAAATGTTCGTACGGACGGACGGAAAAAGTAAATAAGGGACATAACTCCTGTAAGATTTGTCGGACGAAACCCTAGGTACAAGGGCATCCGTTCCCCCAAGCTGCCCTATCACCATACCAAAGAACATTAAAATCCAACAACTGATGTTCGAGTTATAATACAAAATGTCCGTACGGCCGGACGGACGGACGGACGGAGACATCCACTATATACCCCTCGAGAAAATTTTTCGGGGGCATAACAAAAATTGTCCAGAAAAATTTAGGTGCTGCTCCACCAAACAAGAAAAAAGTCTGCAGGAAGTGTTAAGAACCGCCTTCAAAGTCCGAAGCAAATGATGGATCAAGGGCAAAAATCGCCTCTTGAATTCTTTGACGCAGCGGGTCATCTTTCAAGATTGGCATAAAATAGAGTTAACTGTTTTTATTGTACGCTAAAACGATAGATTATCAAAGAAATTGCGGAAAGATAGAAATCGTCTCCCCCACAGTGAAGATATAGAAATTTTCACGTTCACGGTATCAATCAAAATGGCGGCTTTCAAGGTGAATACGAGCCAAATTATCACTGGAAATGATCAATTTGTTTTAAAAACGTATAATGAATTGAAAGTCTAGTGTTTTTGAGTGGATATCCATCATTTACAGCCATTATTCAACGCTTATTCACTTTGAATTGAATCATGAAACACTCTAGTCCAAACATGGCCTGGAAGTCCGTAATATAAGTTTTTGGTTTGGTACGTCATTTGAAAGGACGTACCAAACCAAAAACTTATATTACTGATTTTCAGGCCATGTTTGGACTAGAAACCCGCCAACTGAATCAGATTGCAAGAAGCTGTCTGTTCCGATTATCGATCAAATCACTTCCGCAGATCAATGATTCAAGGCGCTGTTTACTTTCATGCATTAATTCAAGGTTGAAACGAGAGGAATTATCAGTTTCTTATAAAAAGTGTATAATAAAAAGAAAATCTAGAGTTTTTGAGTGAATACCAAAAATTATCTCACTTGTGACAGAGATAAATGAGTTTTTTCGCTCACGCAAGTACTCGCGAAAAATAAACATTTGTCTCAGTCACTCATGAGATAATTTTAACGATTTACAATTTATGAAATTGGGGAATCCCAAACGCGTAGAAATATCAAACGTTCGTGTCGAACATGAAACTTGAAAGTCAAAACAATGGAGGCCGCAAGTGCTGAATTTCAACCGGATAACACAGATTCTCCAAAGTTTTGTTGGATTCGCATCTTGAAAATTGTTGTTAATTGTTATTTTGCAATTATTCAGCTCGGCATTTTCAAATAGACCTCGACTGGAATGTTTGTGAATGACGTTTAATGAGGAGACGTAATGTATATTTGTCACTTGGCAACGGGCAGACGCAATATCAACAAAAAATCGAGTACGTTCGATTCGCAATAATATTGTAAACTATTCTCATTTCTCTTTCAATCGCATGTCGCGAAACGCGCAAACAGCGCAAACTATGCAATTGTTTTTATTGTATTCTGCAACTGGTCATAGAAAAGCAGTGTTTTTTCATACGGTATTAATAAACGACTCAAGATCGAATGCACTCATTACAGAATTCCCTGATGTATTTGTCGAATTTACGGATTTATTTATAGGCCACTGGAAGAAATAGTCCTTTCACGTGCGCCTCGTTTGTGACAGGCATGATAACGATCTGCAAAATTGTTGAGGAATTAAGTAGAAGTCTGTCGATCTGTGATCGTAAATTCTGGTGCCCCCCAAGTGTTGTGATTATTTATTTATTTATTGGTGTTTAAGGTCACATATTTCTGCACAATGTCTAACCATGACCATGACAGTTTTACGGGTGGAGGAAGCCGGAATACCCGGAGAGAACCACCGAGCAACGGCGAGCAACTGTCAGCTCCCCAACATACCAACTCTACACAAGCAGGGTTAGCATTGGTTGAAGACAGGTGCATCATCGACCTGCAGTACGCCTTAGTACACAGCGTCACCGTGCCCCCACGTGGGCAATGGGGGTGAAGTGAGTGTTGTGATTACTGGCAGTTCTGTGAGGTTCCACCAGCCCGTAGCGTTTTGTGATCCCTACCCAGATGATATCAGACACAGGCTCCAGGTTCTGGGTTCAGTAACTTCACGAACTTGTCGTGTACATCAGAACGAAGACTAGTTTCAAATTATCTACTATTTTAATAAATCAATCATTTATTTTATTAACAAATTCGCGACTAAACTGTCGTTGTCTCTGGCATAAATGTGAAATGGATCAAACATTAAAGTTCATACCTTCAATATCAGTGACGGCATCCAGTTTTCCTCTTGTAGACAGTTTCGTGTTCGTCAGGAGCCCAGAGGTAACTTGTCTAAGCAGGCAGAAATTGGTGCTTATATACACCAAATTTCTGATGCAATACATGGGTACGTGACGACCGTCAGCAAATTCTTCCTGAGTTTTTTGGAGAATTTAGGGAAAGTCCCTTGAGGTGGCGGTCGCCATTTTGTGGACTCGTTTACTGTCATGCAGACTGTCGGTCAGTCTGCATGCAGTCCTTGGAATATCGACTATAGAATAGTATCCTGCCGGGCTTCAGTTAACCGGCAGAATGTTCTGGTGACTTGTGCATTTTTGCAACTCAGCATCCCCAGATATCCGGGGAGACTCACCAGGTACATGTGATTTGTTAGACAGTTTGAACACCAACATCCCAGGAAATACTGCCGAATGTTATTGTTCCATCTATCAACAAATCCTACAATTTTACTGCTTGTTTACAATATTGGCCTGCAAAGGTATGCCTAATATTGTCAACAGAACATCTGGCGTGTACCCACAGAGTACACCTGTACTCCGGTCGCCAGTTTATACGATTCCATGTAATTCATTGCAACGTTCAATTTATGTTAATACTGTTAATAAAACTTGAGTCCACATTACCAAATAAATCCCCATAATACTTTGAGCTCGAGCTCTTACCCGAGCTTGCGAGCTTGATTAACCCATGTGGGATCACTTCGCAACAAAACTTGACACTCTTGTTTTCAGGAGAGCTGGATTTGATGGGCAAACTACAAAAGTATTGAGGGGCTATTTGTGGTAGTCATATAATAAAACTTTTGTTCAAATACTCCACCCAACATTAAAACATAAAACATCGTCAAACATTGTTAAAATTAATGTGCATGCTCGAACATCGTTCAACATGCTCGCACATGTTCGCAGATGTTCGCAGATGTTCAAATTCCACTGTACACCATAACACCTTTTTCCTTGAACATCATCATACAAATGTTGGATGGAGTTTTTTAACAAACGTTGTATCGTATGAATTGACCATAACAATGTTGTAATGTCAATAAAAATTCAATCAAATCAGTTCTCAATGATAATTTGTCTGGTGGCTCAATAGCTTGGGTCTCAACATGCAGATTAAGTACGAGGCCTTTATCGGACCCTGTAACAACCAGTAATAATCAACCAGTAGTGTAATATTAACTAGTAGTGTAATAAAAATTAACCAGTAGTATAATAATCAACCAGTAGTGTAATATAAATCAACCAGTAGTGTAATACAAATCAACCAGTAGTGTAATAACCAGTAGTGTAATAAACTTAACCAGTAGTGTAATAAACATACATGAAAACCAACAATTTTTCAACAAAATTTGAAAAATTTTGGGGTGGCTCAAATCATAGTTTGGGTACATCTTATCGGTTTTAATCATTTTATCGTACATTTAAAGGCGTTTTGCAGGTCATACATGATTTCGTGGGTTCAAATCGGCGAGAAAAGGTATTTTTATGATTTTTATGTGATGTGCGTATTTCTGGTGTTTAATGTCACTTTCTGCATTTGTGGCTTTATGTAAATTCAAAGTTGACCAATTATTTATAGTAATGCTGTGCATTTGAGAGACTGCTTACCCCAGGCATAAGTTGTCAGGTTCTATCATACCAGAAAAATTATGGGTGATAAAGTGTGGTATTCAAGGGCAAAAATTGTGTGATCTCCCGCGTTGTCTATAATTATAATATTTAAAAATGAGGAGGGCAATGTTTTGCACCCTTTGATTTTCTGGAATGCCAGACCTGTTTGGGACTGCCTTTAAAATCTATTATCATTTCGTCCCCCGAGTTCCAATGTGTTCTATGTGCCTACTGGCACACAGGACACGTTGAAACTCAGGAGACGATTTGTCAATGTTGCACTGATTCGCAATAATTCACGACCCATTATGTGTCACTTTCCAATACATTTTGAGTGTAGAAGACAGTCACATAAGAATTGAATGCAACATTCTGAATAATGAGATGTGTGTGTCAATTTGTCCACTGTGTAGCTGAATGTAGTACTATTTTTCAGTCACAATTTTAATACCTTGAAGTGAATATAACTAAAATAGCATATAAGGTTTTGCATTGAAAATTCCAGGTGCAAATTTCACTCCCAAGCACTCTGAGAAGGGAAATTCTTTTGCACCCCTTGATTTTCTAGATTGCCAGGCCTGCAACGTCACCCATGGGAGGGGTCTCCGTGTTAACTGACGTGACGTCATATTGAGGAAGCTGGGGCAGAGTGAGTTGCGACGTTTTTGTCTTTCGTTCCAGCAATCCAGTTGAATAAAGGGTTATGTCAGATTCTGATCTGCATGATACCGTTAGTCATGGCCTTTACGTTTACATATAGAATATGCCCATAGTAGCTTGGTGTGCCAAATGTTCACCACGAGTATATTTTATTTATACCATGATCGTCAGATTATTAAGAGTCGCTATTATTTTTTTCTCGATTTTACTGAGCACCAGACATATATACGTGCGAATCTGTTTTTGTTTACACGAGCATCGGTGGGCGGTACTTCCGCTGTCAATTTTATCGCCGAAACAAAATGAAAAAAAGAAACTGAACCTTTTTCGTTTTAATAACACAATAACATACTATTTCGAATTATGCATGCTTTATTAACGTGAGACAATGAATGTTTGTTAATCTTTGGCATCTTATGAGGTAAACCCATTTAAAAACGTAATAAATAATTACCACTTCCATTTCACTCTTCGCGAGGCGACGTGCGATAAATTTAGACAAGTTCGCATTCAGGTCGACGTCACTAAAGGTCAGCTTGGATGTAGTTCTACTGTAGGTGTAAATTTTTACTACTGAAATCCCATTGCTGGCGTGTTCATCACGGTTGGTGTGTAATGCTAAAATTTATGTCATCTGATTTTCACATATAGTAAAATAGGTAATCATGGTATAAAATGACATGACGTTGTTTCACTTCTATCTCACAGTTGTATCTCATCTGTGACGCACGAATCTGATTTGTAGGAGATGGGGGAAAACAGACATACCCAAAACACTTACTATATATGTTTCTCCAAACAGGTCCCGTTGTTGCTGGAATAGTGGGAACTAAGATGCCACGATATTGCTTGTTTGGGGATTCAGTCAACGTGGCAGCAAGGATGGAGAGTACAAGTGAAGGTTAGTGGCATCCTTTTAAAATTATAACACACAAGTGACGTAAATATCTGCGAGTGGTGTTCATGCGGTCATAATATTCGGAAAATGATTTTTGTTAGCTGATAAAAAATGAAACTATTTTTACCCATGAACGCGAAAACTCCACTCAGACGTTGCCATCGGGACAAGAATCATGCACGAAGTTAGTAACTAGGTAAACTGAATTTCCTTAATTAGAAACCTGACCTTCTAATCGAGGATCGCTTCCAAGCTCACAGGCCATCAGTCTAATTCAGTCAACAAGTGGTCGTGACATTTACTAAAAGGCTGTCCTCATACAGAATCAATTCACCCCTGGGTGCACCAGGACAACATTTGGAAGTCTGAGACTGCCGGTAGCGCCTTGGTGCGCTGATGGGACGAATTGCTACACGAAATTCACACCAGGTTCATGGAATATGGGTTTGTAAAACTCTGATCGCCCCCCATACCCACCTCACTATAATTCACCTACCAACAATACCATTAATATAGGGGCACCCCTTATTTACATTGTGTCCCTCTACACTTTGGTTACCTGCTCCATTGTCCTCATTCTAATTGTTTGATGTTATTTTATTTGCTGTACCTCATGTACCATAAATATGGTTTGAGCGTAATAAAGTAAAGTCTCAACTGCAGGAATAAATTCTTTCAGTGTCAAATCTATGGGGAAAATTTATCACCCTACTAGGTGAATAAAGCAAATATTTGTCCTAGGCTTTTATTGTTCGAGTAAATGGCCATTTATGAGATACATTTTAATTTGGCTTGGGTTAAATTTTGTGCGTTTTTGTTTGTTTTGTTTTTATAACAATTCCAAATAGACCCAATGTTGGGAGTTACTTTCGTTATCTTCGAGCCAATTTGTATGTAGTGATTAGAATTGCTTTCTTTGTGTACAACCGGCATTATTTATTTATTATTTATTTATTGGTGCTTAACGCCACATCAGCAGCTAAGGTTATATCGTGGCGATGAAAGTATGCATTTTAAAAAAGACTATTATCTACAATGAAATAATTAAAAACAAGTCGTTGAAATATGAAATTTGAGGAATAAAACTAAGGAGTGTTAACCGTAATGTCAGCCGGCATTGTTTTTTGACGAAAATGCACATAGGACTGCTAAATCAGGCCAGGCATTCTTTAGGAGTGCAGGCGTGCTGCCCACCTACTGCACGCCTAGAAAAAAATGAAGAGGGCAATTTTTTGCATCCCTTGATTGTCTGAAATGCCAGACCTGTTTGGGACTGCCTTTAAAATCTATTATCATTTCGTACCCTGAGTTCCAATGTGTTCTCTTTGCCAGTAGGCACAGAGAACACATTGGAACTCAGGGGACGATTTGTCAATGTTGCATTGATTCACAATAATTCATTACCCATTCTGTGTCGCATTTCGATACATTTTGATTGTAGAAGACAGTAACATAAGAATTGCATGCAACATTTTGAATAATGAGAAGATGTGTGTGCCAATATTTCCACAATGTAGCTGAATGTAATACAATTATTCAGTCACAATATTAATACCTTGAAGTGAATATAACCAAAATAGTTACAAGTTTTTGCATTGAAAATTTCAGGTGCAATTGCACTCCCAAACAATCTGAGAAGGGCAACTGTTTTGCACTCCTTAATTTTCTAGATTGGCAGGCCTGCTAAATAAGATAAAGCGAAGAACTTAAAGCGAGTTGCATTATATTTTTTGTGATGTTGATAAAACCAGGTCCTGGTATCATTTCTTGGAACGCCGTCTTAAAGAGTGTTCCAATAAATGATACACGCATGGTCTTATCAACACAGAAACAAAATAATGTAGGACGTTTCTAAAGTTCTTGAACCGAATGAATGAATGAATGAATGAATGAATGAATGAATGAATGAATGAATGAATGAATGAATGAATGAATGAATGAATGAATGAGTGGACCATAGTGTGGGTTGACATTTCCCAAAAACGAACGAAGGAAGGAAGGAAGGAACGAACGAACGAACAAAACGAACGAACGGACGAGAACGAACGAACGATCACAAACGAACAAACAGAACGAACGAACAAAACGAACGAACGAACGAACCAACGAACGAACGAACAAAACTAACGAACGAACGAGAACGAACGAACGAACGAACGAACGAACAAAACGAACGAACGAACAAAACGACCGAACGGACGAATGAGAACGAACGAACGAATTTGCAGCAGACACAAATCCAATATCAAGTAACAAATAACAAGGTAAGTTTACACACTATAGAAAGGGCGTATAGCTAGAGAGGCTGTCTTCCTGCCACACTCACAAACCGGATTTCTTGACATCAAAGCCTTATCATTTTGTATTTTCCTCGAGAGTTATGCCTAAATAAAATAAAAACAATGCATGGGTCTGCGACATTTCTTGCTAAAGACAAATCAGTTTAACAGTCGATGGGGAAATGTATACGG
Source organism: Pictodentalium vernedei (assembly GCA_031216915.1). Classification (NCBI taxonomy): domain Eukaryota; kingdom Metazoa; phylum Mollusca; class Scaphopoda; order Dentaliida; family Dentaliidae; genus Pictodentalium; species Pictodentalium vernedei. Next base: position 91,675,269 of record CM062290.1, on the reverse strand, counting down.
TAATGTCCGCCCATAACGGGAAAATGTCTGCCCACACTTGGGAAATGTCTACCCACACTAGGGAAACGTCCGCTGCGTAACTGTTCACCTAAGGTATCGCCTGTGGTAAAATCTGCTGGGGACATATCCAGCGTTCGCACCATAATGGAGCCTGCGACGTTGACATTTACCGTGACGGGGTGTTCCGTGGAGTGGGTGAGATTCCAGTTTCTCCTAAATGAATTTTAAGTTTCTATCAAATTAAAATTTTTACCGTGTCATATAATATGCTTGTACTCTTTCATCGTGTAAATGTTCATTTTTGCCGATGTGGGTAAATTCTCTGCAAACCACGTTACCCCCACCCGTTTAGATCTGACTTCGTTTCTCACCAAAAACTAAGAAACTACTTTGAAAATCAACCACAAATACACATTTGCAGGACACTGGTCGAACACTTGCCCAGCCTGACATACACTATTTGGTCGTTTCTGACATCACTGAAGTAATGTTCATTTTTCAAATTCTAGCGATGAAGATCCAGATTACTGATGAAACTTTTAACACACTTAATTCATTTGAACGATATGACGTGACGCTTCGTGGAGTGATGGATATAAAGGTAAGGACCAGGAACCACTGCTATAAAACTTTTTCAATTGTATCTTCTAGAATGGTATTTTCTGGTTATGATTTTAAATATATTGAAATGAATCATTAGCATTTTCAAAGATCTGGCAATTTGCCATTTGGAAAATTGCCATATCTTTTTAAAATGTCAATGACTCATTTCATTCAGTTATATTGATAGGCAGAAAATACAATTTTAGAATATAGAATTGTAAACGTTTTATAGTATTGGTTCCCGGTCATCACAGAGTAATCAAAGCTTGATGACAGACAGAACCACCAGCGTTACATTAGAACAGGTAAATTGTCTATCGCGTGAGTTGGGGGCGCGGTGGCTCAGTAGGTAGAGGTGCATGATGCAGTCCGAGAGGTCCTGCGACAACCGCGTTGAGTCCTTGGGCAAGACACTTCACCCCCATTGCCCAAAGGTTAAAGTTCCCAAGAAATATCGACGACGAGCTCACAGTTGCTTGCTCCTAGCCCCGTGCAGTGCCCAGTACAGAATTCTCTCAGCCCTGTCTGTTTTTGAACAAAAATCCTTACTGGGTAGTATTCCATCTACAACATCAAGGCATGTAGTTGGAATATTTTTTCAGTCGGGACTTCAAGACGCCTGTATTCGATTCAAGGTTCGATTCGATTTCGAATAGCAGACTCGATTCGATTCGAAACGAAAATATGTGATTCGCAGGACCCATGATAGCTAGCTGCCCTTAATTTCCTAAAGATGTCTGTGCAAATAACCTATCAGTCAATTTAACACATAGAGTATGGGAATTTCATATAAAAATTAAAATTTCGAAATGTTAGCGAATTTGTATCATCGAATCGATGTGTGTATCATTTCGCAGACCTCAGCCATTTTCCTGAAGAGAAGTATAAAAGTACAGAACAAGGCTTTTCCCAACTTTTTCTCAATCAGTTTGAATGTTTGACTATTTTTCTCTGTTGAACCCCATTTTAACCCTTTACCCAACGAATCGCCCGCATCCGCCCGCGTAATATGCAAATTCAGCAGTTGAAAAAATATTATTTTTCAAAAGATATCAACAAAACCATATCATGTGACCCCTCGTTGGAACGAGCTCGTCGAGCTCGTTCCAACGAGGGGTCACATGATATGGTTTTGTTGAAATATTTTGGAAAATTTGAAAAAATAATATTTAAAATAATAAATTTTGATATCGTCTGCGTTGGGTAAAGGGTTAAAATAAGAAAACAGCTTTTGCACCATCTTTAGATGTTCTATAAGTTTTTTTCTGTTCATTATATCAACAATTTGCGCATCGTGACATATAAATACACACGCTGCCCTTTCCATAATATATCTAGGAGAGCTAATTTGCTATTTGTTTTTCCAGGAAAGCATAACAACTTTCAAATTACAGTAAAAACACATTCGCTAAACAAATAGCCAAAGTGAATAATTCGTGTTGGTGTGGGGGGGGGGGGGGGGGGGGGGGGGGGTACTGAGAGATATTGTTATTGTCGGATTATCCGCGAACTACTTGCTTCTAATAAGCTGGCCATAAAAAGCCAAGGTTTATTTTGTAACTTTTAATAAACGAAAGCAACAGACAACTCCCAGAGCTGTCTGTTGATTTCGTTCATTGGAAGTAACAATCGGAAACTTGGTTTTATTTTATACTGTTATCATGGGTTCTTCTCAACAATTATTTGCTTCTTAATTGGAGTTTGATCGCTCATCTAATCATTCCACGGCAGATAACTTCACCGAAAAACGATTTTCATGACTATATAAGTCAAGGGTGGTTTTAGGCGATAACTTAAATATTACTCAACCGAGTCAATTATATTTTCGATATAAATTCAAGAATACAATAGTATCAGCAAAAATGTTTTAACATGTCAGCGTTCTGCCAAGTGGTCAAATGTCACGAAAGGACCGAAACGATGTGTTTACAAATCAGAATTGGACTTGTTTCACTTTTTCAACAGATAAAAGAATTTATAGTACAAGCATGTGTACACTCACACACCTGGTTGGGTATACGAGGTTAGTTATAAACCCTTAAAAGACAAAATGAGTCAGGTGTAATAGCCAGTTATCAACCCCACAGTGGATATTTACGAACCCCTCCCACCCTGTGCATCCACATACCATTCCACCACCTTGTGATAATCATTCTTGTCTTCAACTCTCTATAGGTTGCTTTTTCTAAGTTCAAATTCCGACAATAAGCTTACAGTACTAATCCTAACTTGTGAATAAAATTGATACTAAACGCGAACATTTAGTATTCCTCCAACCAAAGGAATGCTGTCACCCCACCCACACCCCAAACAAGAAAGTAATAATACACTTTATTACGCGCATGTTATATGAAATCCCCATCTACAGCAACACTAAACCATGCGGAAAATGAAAATCCGTTCCGCACACATGTGCGGGACAGAAATCGTCGACAGTCTATTTTTAAATAACAGCGAAATTTCACTGGAATTTTCTAAAATTCGTGCATCGTAATTACAGCTTGAATCCCTATCGATAGCTAAGGATTGCCCCCTGAGTTCCAGTGCGTTCTATATGCCAGCAGCACATAGAACACATTTACTGGCACATAGAACACATTGGAACTCAGGGGACGAAATAGTAGCACGGGTTCCCCTTGCAAATTTGTTTGGCGATAAAATGTGTTCTTTGTGTTGATAGTTGTCAAATGAATTGCTGAGTGTCCTTCTAATAATTGTTTTTATAGACGGGAAGGAGTGTAATAAACACAGAACGGCACGACCTCTCGTTTTATCCTTCCGCGCTGGCACTCGTGCCATATCGATTAACCCATTCACAACCGCGTGTCGTTTTATGTATTTTTCAGTCTGCATGGTTCTGGCACCAACGTTTCAAACCCAATTAGTTACCAGTTAATTACCACTAATAGAAAAAGTGATTATTAGAGATCCCAATTATGCCAGTGTTAATGATTGGTAGAATATTACAATAATCCCACTTCACAGTCCCTTGATCCGATAGTACCAATATGACATGGCCACGTGATCACCGAGTCTCTAATCATTTTGCAAGACTCGACCAAAGATGAGACATTTTGCAGCTTCCAGCCGACCCACCTTCGGCCAACGAAGTCTAGAAACCAGACGTATTATGGCAATGGCCAGTTCTAGATCTGACCTTGCCCCCAGAAGAAGCTGAAAATAGATTGAGAATGAAATTTGTATCCAAGGTGATGGGCTATGTTTTCCTTAAAAGGCTGTATTTATCGTGAGTGAGAACACACAGAAATTGCTTCCGGGGCTGAGTAGGCATCGATGTTAAAATTAGATACCTAACTTCTCCCGCAAAGAAAATCGACCAGAGCCGTTAACCTTATTAAACCTTTACCCAACGTAACGGCCAGTAGTAGGAGCTGCACCGTTCATGCTGGTTTACCCGGACCCCAATGGTCATTTCGCGCCCAAAGCGCCCAGGCCCTTTTTAGGCTCCCCTCACCCATCCCCGTGCCCAAGCCCGTTAGGCCACCTTCACCCTCCTCGCGCCGGAAAGCCAGTTAGTCCCTCCTTCGTGCCTAAAACCTGTTAGGAGCCCCTCCTCCATGGCCAGAGCCCTTTTATGCCATACGCACCCTCTTTGTGCCCAAGCTGGCGGTCCAAGATGGCGGCTTCCCCCATGATATCTGTGACGTGGCTACCATAATACATAAAGTGGGAGGCCCCCGCTACCATAATACATAAAGTGGGAGGCCCCCTCCCTTCCTGTACCCAAAGCCTATTGGGGACCCAAGATAGCGGTCCAAGATGGCGGGTGACAAGATGGCGGCTTCCTCCATGATATCTGTGACGTGTCTACCATAATACACAAAGTGGGAGGGCTCCCCCTCCTTCCCTGTACCCAAAGCCTATTGGACCCAAGATGGCGGCCCAAGATGGCGGATGACAAGATGGCGGTCCAAGATGGCGGCTTCCCCCATGATATCTGTGACGTGTCTACCATAATACACAAAGTGGGAGGGGCTCCCCCTCCCTCCCTGTGCCCAAAGCCCATCGGGGCCCAAGATGGCGGCCAAAGATGGCGGATGACAAGATGGCGTCTTCCCCCATGATACCTGTGACGTAAACAAGCTACTCTGCCAATGATTTAAATATTAAAATTAAAATAAAAAAATTCAAATTCAAAAATCTCATTACTGTTTCCGAAATATGCAATGTGTTTAGGGTAATATTGTACCGAGATATTTTCAAAGTACTCAGTTAAGAGGACTTGTTTGTGTAAACACTTATTTGATAAATAGATTGCATAAGCTCCACGGCAGGTGTGCATTATCTTCAGGACGTGTCTGAACTTGTTTCTCGAAATATGCTTTTATGTGCAGCAGCCATATTGTTTTATACTTTGCATGATGGGATGGCAGTTACTGATTTTTGTGATGAGGGTCTAAACGCGCTTTGTGCGCAGTGACGGACGAGGCTGAGCATTATTTATGGGTGTTTAAAGTCATATATTTCTATATTTTTTTATAAATTAAAAGTTTGGGATATAAACAACTCACCTTGACGTAGTGGCATTGTGTATTTTATAAAATTTAATGAAAAATATGGCGTCCCTCATAAAATACAAGGAGGCTTCCCCATGCCAAAATAATGAAAATTTCTTCATATAACACAACAAGACGGCTGTCCGACGTGTTATAAAACGGCGCATTGGCGGATCCAATACTCTACATCCTCGCGATATCAATAAGATGGCGAATTTCCCCACTTTAGTACCCCTTAAGTGAATTTAATAAAGTATTTTATAAAATTTATTGAAAAGTTACATGGCTTTTCCTCATAAAATATAGGGAGAAGGAGGCATCTCCTCCCCCCGAAATAATGAAAATTCGAGTTTTCATTTGAAATTTGTTCGATATTTTAAAGTCACCAATGTATATTGTAGGTTTTGTTTTCACTGAAAAAATGAGAAAAATTAATAATTTGTATGCAAGACGTTGGAGTTTTGTTAGCGAAAGGGATGAATTTGCATGTCTACACGTATAATAGGTTATGATAAACTATTACATCAATTTTAACAAATGGGGTTATGCCGTACTGGTTTATGGGTGGAGGATACCCCGAGGGGCAATGGGGTATGGCCCCCGACTCAAACTCCGCAATTTTTTTACCTACAGTTTTCATTAAAACCGATATGCAATACTTTGACTATTTAACTATAAGTTGCGCGAAATGTATTGGTGTTTCAAAAAGTACACTTAGGACAGAATGGCTCTTTTTAACTAGTTCACCAAGATGAAACTCAGATTTTGGGATGGTTTGAGCAAAACTTTAAGGTGCTGGAGGGTAGATAACTCGCCTGAGTCTCTCCATTTCAATACTTGACAAAAACTAATTTTTGTCGAACTTTATTGAAAAAATGTTTTACTGAGCCTTGTACCCAAAGCCGTTAGGCGCCTCTCACTCCTTCCCATGCCCAGAGCTCCTTTAGGCCATACGCACCCTCATTGTGCCCAAGATGGCGGTCCAAGATGACGGTTTCTGTGACGTCGCTACCACAATACGCAAAGTGGGAGGGCCCCCCCTCTCTCCCTGTACCCAAAGCCCATTGGGGCCCAAGATGGCGGATGACAAGATGGCGTCTCCTCCCTTGATATCTGTGACGTAAACAAGCTACTCTGCCAGTGATTTAAATATTAAAATTCAAATTAACAAAAAAAATTCAAATTCAAACATCTCTGTGCACATCGGTTTTACACATGTGCACATCGGTTTTCGTCCATTTTCACCGGTTTTTATCAGTTTTCATAGGTTTTCATCAGTTTTTTTTATCAGTTTTCATCGGTTTTCATCGGTTTTCATCAATTTTTATCGGTTTTAAACATGTGCACATCGGTTTTACACATGTGCACATCAGTTTTACTCATGTGCACATCGGTGTACACACGTGCACATCGGTTTTTACACATGTGCACATCGGTTTTCATCAGTTTTTCATTATTTTGGCATAGGGAAGCCTCCTTGTATTTTATGATGGACGCCATATTTTTCATTAAATTTTATAAAATACACAATGCCACTAAGTCAAGGTGAGTTGTTTATATCAAACTTTTAATTTATAAAAAAAATATAGAAATATATGACTTTAAACACCCATAAATAATGCTCAGCCTCGTCTCTCACTGCGTACAAGCGCGTTAGACCCTCATCACAAAAATCAGTAACCGCCATCCCATCATGCAAAGTATAGAAAAATATGGCTGCTGCACATAAAAGCATATTTCGAGAAACAAGTTCAGACACGTCCTGAAGATAACGCACACCTGCTGTGGAGCTTATTTAATCTATTTATCAAATAAGTGTTTTACACAAACAAGATAATCCTCTTAACGGAGTACTTTGAAAATATCTCGGTACAATATTAACCTAAACACATTGTATATTTCGGAAACAGGAACGAGATTTTTAATTTGAATCTTTTAATTTTAATTTTAATATATAAATCACTGGCAGCGTAGCTTGTTTACATTACATATATCATGGGGGAAGACGCCATCTTGTCATCCGCCATCTTTGGCCCCAATGGGCTTTGGGTACAGGGAGGGAGGGAGGGGAGCCTTCCCACTTTGTGTATTATGGTAGACACGTCACAGATATCACGGGGGAAGACGCCATCTTGTCATCCGCCATCTTGGACCGCCATCTTGGGTCCCAATAGGCTTTGGGTACAGAGAGGGAGGGGGAGCCCTCCCACTTTGCGTATATTATGGAAGACACGTCACAGATATCATGGGGGAAGCCGCCATCTTGTCATCCGCCATCTTGGGCACAGCGCCCAATAGGGTCTGGGCATGGGGAGGGGCGCCTAACAACTTTTGGGCTCAGGGAGGGTGCCTAACTGGCTTTGGTCGCAGGGAGGGGTGAAGGTGGCCTAACGGCCGTGGGTACACAGTGGGGTGAGGGGAGCCTAAAAAAGGCCTTTTGGGCGCGGGGTCCTGGTACTGGGCCTGGGTAAACCAGCATGGTTTGACCATTTCTTACTACTACGGCCAAAACCGGCCAGCGCTATTCTAAAAAATCGTCCATTAATTTTCATTATTTTTTCATTTTTTTTGTCTCAAAAACATAGGTTATGACCCCTCATTGGAACGAGCTCGTCGAGCTCGTTCCAATGAGGGTTATAACCTATGTTTTTGAGACAAAAAATAAAAAAGAAATAGTTATTCAAGAATTTTATTTGCAAGTATCGTCTGCTTTTCGTGTTAGGTAAGGGTTTTAATCAGAAGATCAACTAGTGAAAAACGACAGAAAACATAGCACCAATCGCATCCACGTACAAAAACCAACTTGAGACAAAGGCATCATGATTTCTGTCATAATTAGCAGAATTACTCAACCGTAACTATCGTCTCCCATGCTCAATGCGCTAAACATGAACATTGGAAGACTCAAATAATGTATTTGGAGACTACTTGGACGATAGCAACGTACCTTTTTATGACCACCCACGTGTATCATGAGAATCCTTCCACACAAAGCAAGAAACTAAAGTAAAGAAAGTAGTGCCAAAACTAGTAATTTATGAAACCTTTTCTATATGTCCCGGGAACCTGGCTTCTCTCACACGGTTTATCATTTCCCATCGTGACATCCCTTCCACATCAACAATAAGTTAACAAAATTTAATTTACTCCTACTTTCCATCATAACCCACTCAGTTTGCATCCTGAAAAAAACAGTCTTTAAATAAACGATATATATTGTACTTCCCAACCCCATTTTCATCTCCGACGACCTGTTACATAAAAGAGACAAAACTGCCAAACTTTCCCAAACCAAACATTCAACTGAATGGTAGAAACTTCTTGCCAGTTCCACACCCGTTTTGGAATTCCTTTCCATTTTCATCCTCATCCCCCCTCCCCCAACTCCCGAAAGAAAACCCAACTCCAAACCCTTTAAAACTATTAAATCACAAATTCTGCCCCACCCCTTCAAAAAAAAAAAAAAGCACCTGCTGAACCACAATACAGCACGGACGCCGTGGACTAGCCACGGATGGGTAATATTTCCCACGGATGCAATATTAGATTGTAAACACTCATTTTAGAAATAATCAACAAAAATCGAATTAACCCTCTGCACACTGATGTCAAAGTACATAAATTTCAAGCAGCAAATCTTTCCCATAATGCCATTCGGAATTTAACCAATTCAGTCTTTCTTGACAAAGCACAATGAGTTCCTTGTTGCATTATGGGAAAAATGGGCGGGTTTATATTTCTGTATTTTGACATTAGTGTGCAGAGGGTTAATGAAGTACCGAGTGCCATCCGATGCTTCGTGAATTAAAACTTTGTTGTTGATGATTTTTATTATCTAGTAAACGCATGAGTGGACATCACTGCGTGGATTACAACCTGTCACGGTGGCTCTACTGTATTTGCCAATCTAAACTACTTTAAACAACAGTGGATAATGACAAGTTAGTTCAATTTAACCCCCCCCCCCCCCCCCTCCACCGACCACTCACCCAAAAACTATATATTACTATCAGTGCTCAAAATAACTTTTTTTCTTTGCGTAGCAAAATGCTACACATTTCCAAAAAATGAATAGCATTTTGTAAAATTACATAGCTATTTTTGTGTACCAGAGTTATGTTATGCTGTTTTGTATTGAATTCTTCTAAGTAGATAGAATAGTTTCCATCCATTTTTGGGCACTTCCAAATGATCTGCAACACATGAAGCATTTACTATGTTTTTCTTTAACTGAAATGCCGTTAAGGGTTGCATGGACTTGGATATTTTCAAATGGCGTCTTGGTTGTTTAACAGAGTTCTCAAAATGGAAGTTGGGATTTTTAATATGACGGGCTTGAAGTTATTTTTAATGGGCATTTTATGCAAAATGTTGTAAAAACAGGAAGAATTTAAACCAATAGAATTCATCTTACATTTGAAGTTGCAAATGATGCTTGATGGAGAGTTAATCTGAGTTATACCTGGAATGTTCCACAATCAGACGTAAAACATCAATGAACTAGTTTTCAAATTTGTTTGCAAATTTTCATTCATATTTTGCGATACAAGATAATCAACTGTAGCCTAATAGGCTGCAGTTGATTATCTTGTATCGCAAAATGCGATACATAATTGAACATTGTGTAGCTTTTTGCAAGTTTTGCATAGCAAAAAGCGACGCGACACCGCTTATTTTGAGCCCTGATTACTATAACAATTGTTTTCAACTAAAATTACTTGGAAAGTAACAGATGCATCCTTTGATGTACTCACCAGTCTACTTTAAACTTGTAATCGTACGCACAATACCAACCAACTCTTATCGACATACCTATCTTGCAACGAATAGACTCCACATACAGTGTACCCTTCCATTAACTTGCTGTAATCACAAGAGGTTAGACGGCAGTTGATGTCCCAAGAGCAATAGTCACCTGACCCCCAACGTCATACACGCCCAGTGTGATAACTACATAGAAGTGTCTGAACGCGATCCGAACGAACGAACCGAACGAGCGAACGAACGAACGAACGAAATGAACGAACGAACGAACGAACGAACGAACGACGAACGAACGAACGAACGAACGAACGAACGAACGAACGAACGAACGAACGAACGAACGAACGAACGAACGAACGAACGAACGAACCGACCGACCGACTAACCTATACCATCTCACAAACAATATCAAAAAATAATAATAAATCAGTTAAACAATGTGGACAAAAGCGTATAAACCTAGAATTATATACCTAACACATAATGGATGCGAAGGGGCACATTGTCTTGAGACATCATTGCCAGATTGCCTGTCTTCCTGGCATTTTCATGTAGCTCACAATAGTTCTGACTGAAAGCAGATTTTTGGGTGTATGCTGGATGCTACAGTCTCTATTTCAGATTGCAGACGTAAGGTAATAAAATTAGGCCCCAAGTTTTGTACATTGGCAGAGGACGGTAATTTCGTGAAGGGCCATGATGGGTGATATAGCAGGGCAACCCAAGCACGTGTTCCATTAAACGTCTCTGCAATACAAGACAAACGTTATTGCCATATGATGTTCCATGAAGATCAGACTCGGCGGCTGCATTGGATTTAGGTTTTACCCGTTGGAATCAGTAGATTATTATTATTTATTGGTGTTTAAGGTCACACACTTATGCACAATGGGTAATCATGACCGTACCAGTTTTACGGGTGGAGGAAGCCGGAGCACCCGCAGAGACCCACCGAGCAACGACGAGCAGCTGCCAGCTCCCCAACATCGTAACTCCGTACTATAGAACAGGCAGGGTTAGATTGACTGAAGACAAGCGCACCATCGACGTGCAGTACACCTTAGTACACGGCGTCATCGTGCCCCCATGTGGGCAATCGGGGTTAAGTGCCTTGCCCAAGGACACTACGCGGGAGTCCGAATCGATCGCTCAGACGGTCACCCATCCGAGGAATAACCGGGCTCGACGTTGCTTAACTTTGGTGATTTAACGGGAACCGGTTACCGCAACGCCACCGTACTCCCAGGAATGAGTAGATATCTTTATTCCATTTATATTTGGATTAACGTTTTGGGAGTCGCTAAGAATTTCTACACAAGAATAAAAAGATACGACAATAAAGGGTCACCAAACCTTACGCCTCGTTCTATATTGAATCCTTCAGAACAATGGCCATTGTAAAGTAGGAAACCGGAGATGCTACTGTAGAAGGTTTGAAACCCCCTTATCATAGAGGGTCCAAAATTTAAGAATTCCATCGTCTTTTGGTTAAAAGTCCATTCCAGAGAGACGAAAGCCTTTTCGAAATCTACAAGAACTAGGAGGTCTGGAATATCTAGTTTGTCACATTTAGCAATTAAATCGAAAGTTAATCTAGCACACTCCCTAATGTAACGGCACCCTTCATAAAACTGAGCTGGATGTCTGAAATTAAATGAAACCATTTTCAATCAGTTTGTAATTACTACAGTTCCTATTTTTGCATCTTCATTAATTAGGGATATTGGCCGTCAGTTTTTTTATGTATCGTTTTGGTTTGTTGTGTTCTGGTATACAAGTAATAATTCCGAGTCATTGGGTAGTTGAAAGTTGTTCCAATTCGTAGCCATAATTTAGTGAGTTAATAAAACAAGTGACAATTTCTTTTCATAAAAATTTATTTAACTCCGCTGTGAAGTCGCTAGAACCGGGTGTTTTATTGTTTTGCATTGCTTTAAAACTTTACCTTACATGGAAAGCAGACGACACTTCCCCTAAAAATCGTGAAAAACTGTTTTTTCCATTTTTCTCTCAAAAACATAAGTTATGACCCCTTATTGGAACGAGCTCGACAAACTCGTTCCAACGAGGGGTCATAACCTATGTTTTTGAGACATAAAATTAAAAAACTAGATCGAGTTATTTGTGTGCAAAGCACACAATGGTGTATCCCCGCATTTCCTTAGCTACACCTTAGCATAGTTTTAACATTTCGAATTAATACCCAAGGAGCCTTTCGATGAAAACAGATTTTCTAACGATAAAAGTGGTTCCACTGGAACCACATGGGGCCAAATCAAAATTCCGAAACCTTCAAGCATATCTTGTGATGCTTCCTGCACACTTTAGCATAGTTTAAACGTTTCGAATTAAATACCCAAGCAGCCTTTCCAAGAAAACTGATTTTCCAACAATAAAAGTGGTTCCACTGGAACCACCTGGGGCCAAATCAAAATTTCGAATCCTTCATGCAAATCTAGAGATGTTACCTGAACACATTAGCATAGTTTAAACGTTTCGAATTAAATACCCTAGGAGCCTTTCGATGAAAACTGATTTTCCAACAATAAAAGTGGTTCCACTGGAACCACCTGGGGCCAAATCAAAATTGCGAAACCTTCATGCACATCTAGTGATGCTACCTGGACACATTAGCATAGTTTATACGATTCAAATTAAATACCCTAGAAGACTTTCGATGAAAACTGATTTTCCAATGATAAAAAAAGTGGTTCCACTGGAACCACCTGGGGCCAAATCAAAATTCCGAAACATTCATGCACATCCAGAGATGTTACCTGAACATCTTAGCATAGTTTTGACGTTTCGAATAAAATACCCTGGGTGCCTTTCGATGAAAACTGATTTCGTAACAATAAAAGTGGTTCCACTGGAACCACCTGGTGCCAAATCAAAATTCCGAAACCTTCATGCATATCTAGAGATGTTACCTGAACACATTAGCATAGTTTAAACGTTTCGAATTAAATACCTTAGGAGCCTTTCTAAGAAAACTGATTTTCCAATGACAAAAGTGGTTCCACTGGAACCACCTAGGGCCAAATCAAAATTCCGAAGCCTTCATGCACATCTAGAGATGTTACCTGAACACATTAGCATAGTTTAAACGTTTCGAATTAAATACCCTATAAGTCTTTCGATGAAAACTAATTTTCTAACGATAAAAGTGGTTCCACTGCAACCACCTGGGGCCAAAATCAAAATTCCGAAACCTTCATGCACATCTAGAGATGTTACCTGAACACATTAGCATAGTTTAAACGTTTCGAATTAAATACCCTAAGAGCCTTTCAATGAAAACTGATTTTCTGATGACAAAAGTGGTTCCACCTGGGGCCAAAATCAAAATTCCGAAACCTTCATGCATATCTAGAGATGTTACCTGAACACATTAGCATAGTTTAAACGTTTCGAATTAAATACCATAGGAGCCTTTCGAAGAAAACTGATTTTCCAATGACAAAAGTGGTCCCACTGGAACCACCTAGGGCCAAATAAAAATTCCGAAGCCTTCATGCACATCTAGAGATGTTACCTGAACACATTAGCATAGTTTAAACGTTTCGAATTAAATACCCTATAAGTCTTTCGATGAAAACTAATTTTCTAACGATAAAAGTGGTTCCACTGGAACCACCTGGGGCCAAAATCAAAATTCCGAAACCTTCATGCACATCTAGAGATGTTACCTGAACACATTAGCATAGTTTAAACGTTTCGAATTAAATACCCTAAGAGCCTTTCAATGAAAACTGATTTTCTGATGATAAAAGTGGTTCCACTGGAACCACCTGGGGTCAAATCAAAATTTCGAAACCTTCATGCACATCTACAGATGTTACCTGAACACATTAGCATTGTTTAAGCATTTCGAATTAAATACCATAGGAGCCTTTCGATGAAAACTGATTTTCTAATGATAAAAGTGGTTCCACTGGAACCATCTGGGTCCAAATCAAAATTCCAAAACCTTCTTGCACATCTAGAGTTGCTACCTGAACACATTAGCATAGTTTAAACGTTTCGAATTAAATGCCCTAGGAGCCTTTCGATGAAAACTGATTTTCTAACGATAAAAGTGGTTCCACTGTATCCACTGGCGGCAAAATAAAAATTCCGAAACCTTCATGCACATCTAGAGATGTTACCTGAGCACATTAGCATAGTTTAAACATTTCGAATTAAATACCCTACGAGCCTTTCGATGAAAACTGATTTTCTAACAATAAAAGTGGTTCCACTGGAACCACCTGGGGCTACATCAAAATTCCGAAACCTTCATGCACATCTAGAGTTGCTACCTGAACACATTAGCATAGTTTAAACGTTTCGAATTGAATACCCTAGGAGCCTTTCAGGGTGTGACGTAGGGACGGACGGACGTACAGACGGACGTACGGACGGAGATCACGACTATATCCCCGCATTTTTGAAAATGCGGGGATAATAATGAAAATTAATTGGTGATTTTTGAGAATTGCTCTGGCCGGTTTTTACCGTTACGTTGGGTAAAGGGTTAAGGACATTTAAACTTTACAAAGGTGTTAATGGCCTTTCGAGGGATTCCTTTTCGTCATCGCTTAGAGAGCTAAGAAAGGGGTTACTTTTGTCAAAGGGGGCGCGGTGGCTCAGTTGGTAGAGGTGCAGGCTGCAAGCCGAGAGGTCCTCGGTTCGAATCTCCCCTGCGGCAACCGCGTTGTGTCGTTGGGCAAGACACTTCACCCTGATTGCCTACACGGGGGCACGATGACGCTGTGTACCGAGGCGTACTGCACGTCGATGGTGCGCATGTCTTCAACCAATCTAACCCTGCCTGTGCTGCGGTACAGAGTTCAGAGTTACGATGTTGGGGAGCTGACAGCTGCTCGTCGTTGCTCGGTGGTTCTCTCCGGGTACTCCGGCTTCCTCCACCCGTAAAACTGTCACGGTCACGATTAGCCATTGTTCATAAGTATGTGACCTTAAACACCAATAAATAATAATATAAATAACTTTTGTCAAAAGAAATATCTGTGTCAAGAGGATAATTGTTAGGTAGTTTTGAAGAATATAAATTTTCGTAAAAGGTTTTTTTTTTCTCGGTTAGAATCTCGCGTATATCAGTAACTTCCGATCCACCAATCTTTACTAACAGGGGGATAGTTTTTTCTGTGTAACAACTTTTTTCTACAAGTTGCAGAAATACTTGTTTGGTTTTCCCCCTTCTGTTTTCCATTTTAATTTTGTTCCCATCGTTATTCCTTGAAGCTTTTTATCCCAAAAGGTTTTAATCCTTTACCTAACACGCAAAGCAGACGACACTTGCAAATAAAATTCTTGAAGCACTCATTTTTTTATTTTTTGCGTTAAAAAGATAGCTTATGACCCCTCATTGGAACGAGCTCGTTCCAATGAGGGGAATAAGCTATGTTTTTGTGACAAAAAATGAAAAGGTAATACAAATTGAATGGAAAATTTTGTGAATAGCGCTGGCCGGTTTTGACCGCTACATTGGGTAAAAAGTTAAGTTCATTCTCAAGTGATTTCATTTCCACTGTCGCTGATTAACCACCGCCCCGCCCCCCCCCCCCCCACCCTGACAAGTTTAATATTTAGAATTTTTAGATGATTTTCTATTTTTTGTTGCTTTTTGTCAGCTTTTCGTTTTACAGAAGAGGTTATGCTTACTTTTCCCTCTTTTAGTGTTTCCCAACGAAGCTGATTATTAACTTTCTGTGTTATCATTTGTATATTGATCTATTGTTTCAGCTATGACTTGTTTAATAGTAGTTACATAGTCTGGATCACCGAGTAGGTTATTATTAAACGTTCAAATACTCTTTCCCGGGGGCTGGTTATTAAAAGACAGTTTTATTCTTACTGGGTTATGGTCGGAGCAATGTCTAGAGTGAATTCCCACATTATGAAGAAATATTTGTAAGTCTGATAATAATAAAAAGTCTAACCTTGCCATTTTATTTTCAGATCCTCTCCAAGTTTAATGCCATTCCTCGGTATTTTCTAAACGTCAAGCATCAAATAATCATATTTTTCCAGTTCAATATTTTTTTACTTGTCTTTTGGTTGTTTTTTTTGTTTTTTTTTTTGTTTTGTTTTGTTTATATTTAATTGTATCTTTTCCGTAATCTTGTGGAACATTCCCGTCCCCGCCTAATATTATTGAATCATTATTCGTGCTTTCGATTTTAGAGAAATGAGAATAATTCATCGTAGAAATGTGGTCTATCATAAACAGGACCACAGACAACTGACAGGGTTAATCTTTAGTAAAAAGCATTTTCTGTAAAAAATCGAAAATACCTTTACGAAAGGTGAAAAGATTTTTTTCCGACCGGTAATTAAAATTGGGCGAGGAAATGTTACAGGTTACAACACGGGAAGAGAACAAAATCCGGAATACAAGTATTGGTCTTGAAAGCCGGAACTGACAACATAATTAGAGTGGAAGTATGGACAGCCAGTGAAAAAAATAATCAAGCAGCAATTCATCTGGCTTCATCACAACCCCTTTCAATTTAACACACGCCGCATCTCTCAGATCAAAAGGTAAGATCTTAGAAGCCCCTCATTTCCCCCATTATATCGCTACTATTTCCGTACTTGTTACTGACGTTGACCTTCAAAGTCAAGATAAAGCCTGACAAAGTAGATTTTCTGTTTCTCTGTCCATTTTAAGTAAAATTGAATGCGGGCGGTTTTTTATTTTATTTTTTATTTTTATAATTATTTGTTTGCCATCAAAAGTTTATTTCTTGGTTTGTTTTATGTTTTAGGTCTCATAATCTACAGAATAGCATGGATTGTGGTGCATTTTGTCCCTTGAGGTCAAGAAGGCTTTGCAATGCTAAAGCACTCAAGGGACAAATTTATCAGTTTTATTAACCCTTTACCTAACATGAAAAGCAGACGACACATGCAAAAAAAATTCTTGAATAACTAATTTTTTTCATTTTTTGTCTCAAAAACATAGGTTATGACCCCTCGTTGGAACGAGCTCGACGAGCTCGTTCCAACGAGGGGTCATAACCTATGTTTTTGAGACAAAAAATGAAAATATTTTGAAAATTAATTGGCGATTTTTGAGAATAGCGCTGGCCGGTTTTGGCCGTTACGTTGGGTAAAGGGTTATTGTGGGTAAAATATCAGACATGAACCATTCAATTTTCATTTTTTTATGTTTGCATTGGTAATAAAAAGAGAGCATGCGGCAGCCGAAATGACCATGCCGGGAGGGGGGAGGGGGGTTCTTAACTTTCTTAGGCCTAACGTTTCAACTGTACTTTCACACCCTCATGATTATGTCGATATTCTCTCAACTCTTCCACCCCTGTATAAAAGTGGAAATCTCGGTCAGGAAGATGCTACCTTCACCTGAAAAAAACGCTTTATCTCGTCAGGTATACAAATACATAAAACTGTTATTAGTCAATAAGAATGGGAGGAGGCTGTTGGACTTCACAAATGAGCTCCACTTGAGTATTCTGAACAGGGATGTGAGATATAAGGGGAAATGGACCTGGTAGAGGAACGACAGAAGAACGATAATATTAGTTACCCTTGTGTTTTCCAGGGTGGATGGGAATTTACACCTGTTTGGGAACTCATACACCCTGAGGCGAAGCCGAAGGGAGTATGAGTTCCCAGACCGGTGTAAACTCCCGTACACCCTGGAAAATACAAGGATAACGGATTTATTTCCAAGAATTTTGGTGTACTTAATACTTTAACCTACGTTGTTGGCAAAAACTGATAGAAAATTTGTACTTTGTAAGTTTCTTAATAAAACTAGACAAATATGGATGTCATTGAAACAGGCTCAATGAGCCCATTCCAATGACGTCGACATCTGTAATATTTTATTGCACATAAATATTAAATTTCTTTTATTTTAATGTTTCTTCTAACATAACATAGCAAAAGATAAGAATTAATAATTAAAAATGGGTAATTTTTTTTGCCACAGAGCCTGCGATTGTGTATTCTTGTTTTTACACCGTGGTTAACCACAACCAACTTGAACTTTATTTTAACGCCTTCGAAGAGAGTGAAAGGGGGTCATCTAGGTGCTGTTAATCGACTATTATCGATTATTTGTGACGATTAATCCATTCCTAAATTCAAACATCGTGACAGCCCCATTAAAAAGAAGGAGTTTTGGGAGAGATGCAGAGTGGCTTCAGAAGGGAAGTAGACTCACTGACTATCTAGAATTTTAGAAAACTGTGCCTTTTTATTCAGTTTTAACTAGGAAGCGTGGTGCGATCTGGTTTTTAATTTACCTCCGAAAAGTAGAGAGTGTTTAAATTTATTTCCCCTCAAGTTTAATTATAAGGAATGATCGTTTGTTTCTGTCTTTTTCTTGAGTTATGAACCCCAAAAAACAAAGACCAAACATAGTGTAGATGGACTGTTTTTGGGGGTTCATAACTCAAGAAATAGACAGAAACAAACGATCACACCTTATATATACTTCTGCACAATGGCTACTCAAGACCACGTAGAATTATATTAGTAAAGTATATGTCTGCCTAAACCCCATTTGCTCTCAACTATTTATGGAAAAAAGTCGGTGGGACGTGCACATCTCGAGTTCCAAAATTCCTGTATTTGAGCTTAAAATAAACAGTACTGCCGCCGTGGACAGGTCGTAAAAAACAGCTAAGGTTATACCTGTATTTAAATCAGGATCTGATAAAGAGTTCACAAATTACCGACCAATAAGTATATTACCGGTATTTTCTAAAATTGTGGAAAAGATTGTGTGCAACAGGCTGACAAACTTTTTAACCAATTTTGACATACTCTCACCATACCAATATGGTTTTCGGAAAACACATTCCACTTTACACCCAGTTATGCAATTACTAAAACACATAGCAACCTCAAATAATAAAACGTCATTCGATTCTATAAACCACGAAATATTATTAAACAAACTTGCTTATTACGGTATCAGGGGCATATGTAATGACTGGTTCAAAAGCTACTTTCAAATAGAAAACAATACGTTCAGTACGCCAACACAAAATCCTCTCTGATGCCTATAACGTGTGATGTGCCTCAGGGCTCAACTTTGGGTCCCATTCTGTTCCTGCTATATATCAATGATATCCACCACGCCACCTCTATTAATCTTCTTTCTTTTGCAGACAACACAACCGCGTATTCATCTGACTCTGACGTACAACAACTAACACAATTTGTAAATAAGGAACTTCAGCATATATTTAGCTGGTGTTCCGCTAATCAAGTTCTTTTGAACTGCAAGAATACCAAGTATATCTTAATCAATCCCAGTTCAAAAAGGGCAACCCCTTTTAACGAATCCATAAAAATCAGTGATACTGTATTAAAACGGGTGGGTGTCAATGAGGATGAAAGATTTATTAAGTTCCTTGGTATTAATATTGACGAACACCTGTCCTTTAAATCACATATCACCCATCTGTGTTCTAAGATAGCATGCGCAAATTATGCACTCAACAGGGTCAAATCTATACTTCCCCACGATGTCATGAAAATTTTATACTTCGCATTGATACACAGTCGTCTAGTATATGGTATACAGATATGGGGAATTCTAAATCAATCAACCAACTTTTCCTACTACAAAAACGCTCAGTTCGCATAATTAATAACGCACGTTTCAATGCCCATACTGACCCTCTATTTGCTCAAGATAAAATAATGAAAGTTACAGACCTTTTCAAATTCCATGCCATACTATTTTTATTCGATTGGAAAAATGGATCTCTTCCCCAGTCATTAAATGCAATGTTTTCACTCTTTAATAATAATACTACTGGTTCCACCACCAGGTACTCGATATCGATTCGCGTCTGCAGAACAAGAACAAAATCCTTAGATTATCTTCCTTGTTTCAATTACCCTAGGCTTTGGAACGACCTGGAACCGAGTATTAGAAATGCTACTAATCGTACTGCTTTTAAGAAAATGTTAACACAAAAACTTCTCTCAAATTATCAAACACAAATTACATGTAACAACCCGTATTTCCTAGACTGTACTAGATAGTTTACTATACTAATCTGTAATACATTTCTTCTTTTTTTACCGGCTGGCTCGTCAGTTTGTCACTCATCTTATTCCCAAACTATTGTCAATATTATTTTCAATATATTCTAATAATATTATTGATATTTTAAGTGTTTTGTTTCCCACGCATTAATGCAACAATGCAAGAATACAACATTACTCCAAAAGGATCTGTATTTCTCTCTTACCGGCTGTATACATTGTCTGATATGATGTTGCTCTAATTACATTTCTACCTCGGGGGATAGCAGGAAGACAGCCAATCTGGCTATGCTGTCCCTCAACGGTATGTATATGTATCACAATATTATTCTGAAACTGAATTGATTATTATATTTTACATACCGTTAAATAAAATGAATTGAATTGAATTGAATAATCTACACGTAGGCAGTGGTGTCCACGCATGTGTTTGCAAGGTAAAAAAATCATCATCAGCAAAAGTTTAATTAATGAAACACCGAGTTGTACCCGGTACTTCATTAATTAAGTTTTTGATGATTATTTCTATAATTAGTATTTGGAATCATTATTATTGCGTTCGTGGAAATATTGCCCACCAGTGGAAAGTGACCAGTCCATGGCGGCCACACTGTATGTAGATACTGGTGCCTATTTCTATGTAGCTTTTGTGCTTGTAGAAAAATAATCAAATAAAGATTATAAATTATTGTGATGAGTGGACGGTAACATGGTCTGAGGTTTGCGGCTCGGAGCTTATGTTCAACCGAGACGCGAAGCGTCGAGATTGAACATACGCTCCGAGCCGAAAACCTCAGACCATGTTACCCTCAACTCATCACAATGATGTATATGTTCCAATAAGACACTACCCATAGCCTAAAACCTACATCGTGAACTCGAGAGGCTTATTTACTAAACTTGTGATCGTTAAAAGTTGCCTTGTCCAAGGCAACTTTTATCGATCACAGGTTTAGTAAATAAACCTCTCGTGTATCCACGACGGCACTGGATAAATAACCAAGAAGCCAGATAAACTCATACCATCTGAGTTCAATTCGTAAATTGGTTTGTAATTTTAACAACACTTCATCCGGAACACCGTCTGCTGCACATGTGAAACATCCAGAAAAAATGAAGCGACTTGCTAGTCACTCCATTGAAGAAGCAATTACGAAATGGATGACGTCATTTCAAATATTTCGCGTTGTGACCTTCAGACGGTAACATTTGCCACTTGAGCCGTAAATACAGAATATACTAAGCGAACTCTCATCCAATCAGAGGAGGAGGATTTTAGTCTCATTGGAACATATGTTCACTTTTCTTTACAGGGAAAGGGAAACATGCGCACATACTGGTTGAACGGAAGGTTGTGACAACTTCACATAACTGAACTTTGATACATGATCCCGGCGTCATCATTTGCTGTTCCCGTGCATTAGACGACCAGTTTTCCAGAACAACGACAGTTCACTCCATCTTTTGTTTAATAATCAACATTAAAAAACCCTGACAATAAATATTTTAAATGTGAATCTTCATTGGAACACAATACGTGATGTGATGGACTGTTCCCATTTTAGATATGCTATGAGAATAAACGTCTTTTAGACCACGACCCTAACGAAGCCAAGCCCTCAACCCAAGACCACTGAATCGGAAGAAATGAGTGAAAAAACCAAACGTTTATGTAATTTTGTCAATTTTTATGACAAGATCATATCAGTCCAAAGAGTCATTATGATATGCATCATTTTAGATTTCACTATGGTGTTTTAAAGGTGCTTAATATTTGAGAGATGGACTCTGGTTTTGTCCGTATTTAATTATAATGGGGAAGTTTGATAAAATTAAACACTCGTACAAATCAATTCATTCGATCGTTACTACTATCTCGGCATCGAATCCCAGAAAATAAAGGCGTCGGGGTCCAATTCAGAGTTTAGAAAACAACATTTGACATAATGATGGCTGTAGTCAGTATAATCCGTGCGCGCGTGCGTCCGTCCGTCCGTCCGTCGATGCCTGCGTGAGTCTGTGCGTCCGAGTGTGCGTCCGTGTGTGCGTCCGTGTGTGCGTCCGTGCGTACGTCCGTGCCTCCCTGTTTATTGTTAACAGCTGATTAGGCTGTGTTTTGTTTATCCAATGGATTCGGCCATCATCGGCCACATTCAGTGTATATGGGGATCCCTGTCAAAAGTAAATATATAGAGGATATCAACGCTATTTTAGTGAATATCGGGAATTATCTCATTCGTGTGGACCTGAAAGTTTTTTTTTTTCACGAGCGCTTTCAATATTTTCAGGTGCACACGAATGAGATAATTCCCGATATTCACTAAAATAGCGTATTTTTTATTATATGCTACGTGAAATTTTACTGCACAACATTCAGTCCAATTCGACAGCAAATAGTTTTCAAGAGAAAAGCAATGATCTGCTGATCGTTCCCTCAAGGCGACGTTCAAGGCGACGTCATGCGCCGAAGAGTAACGTCATTTGGAAAGCTACTGAAAACATTCATCGTGTGGAATTGAAAGTATTATTTTTCTCTCGCGCAAAAATAATACTCTCAGGTTCACGCTCATGAGATAATTCCCGACATTGACTAAAACGGAGTAGATTTTCTTTTTATTATATACTACGAGACGTTTTATTGCAGAATATTCAGCCCAATTCGACCCCAAATGTGTACCTTTCAAAACAATAACAAAGATCAGGTGATCGTTCTTTCAAGGCGACGTGATGCGGCGTAGCGTGACGTCAATTAGGAAGCTACTGGGGGATATTCCTCGATATCCTTCGAGTTGATGGATATCGAGAAATATCTTTAAGATAACATGCGATAATTCATAGGCTAGCATATAATATAAAAAACAAATCGTAGGCGCGAAAACCTTTCTTGATGTATGTCTGTTGATTCCAACTGAACAGATCTGTTGTCCTAGCCATGTTCTCGGATATTAGAGGTAACTTCAGTCATAGATATAGTTTTCATGTAATTTACATCTGTGTACAGTTCTCGCCAAAATGCGTTAGAAGACTTTCAGGAAGCACAGAAACACGTCTCTACGAGTGTAGTAATTGACATGCATGCATTCGGATTCCATGTAAAACGACCTTCATTCTGGTGTATATGCCTGTAATACTCGAATATTAATCGAAATTCAGAAATCAAGAAATACTGTTTGAGAATATAATCCCCTGAGTTCCAATGTGTTCTGTGTGCCAGCAGGCTGCCAGTAGGCATATAGAACACATTGGAACTCAGGGAACGATATGTTTGGCTTATCTGAAAAATAGCCGTAATGTGCTATATAAGTAAGGAAAATTAGTTTACTTTGAAATATCCAAATTTGATATTTCTGAAACATACATTAAATATACACAAATTATGCATCAAACGGAGAACTATGATGAAAAGGACACGCACATTACGTCCCCCGAGTTTCAATGTGTTCTATGTGCCAGTAGGTACAAGAACACATTGGAACTCAGGGGACGAATATATGCAGTATGCTATCAACTCAAAGAGTTAACAGCAGACACCAATTGTTCCTGTAAGTGTGCTACTGTATTCCTACCAGAACTGATAATAAAATAATACTTCAAGAAAACTCATGGTCAAGGGTGCTTCAGATATCCAAGACCAAAGCTAGGAAATCAAAATTCTTCAAAACGTAGCGACAGAGCTGCGTGGGGGTAAACTCCAAAACTCTCGACTTTGTTTTCCTTGTCTGTTTGTTTATATTTTGGTCAAAGTTATCGGAGCCGAAAAAGCATCGATATACAATGTAGTCTAAAATCAAATAATGAGAAAGATCGCCGAGAGTGCACGATCCATATTTATTTATTTATTTATTTATTTATTTATTTATTTATTAGGGTTTAACGACACTTTAACAGCCATGGTCATATCGTGACGGTGACAATTTTTACGGGTGGACGAAGCCGGAGTATCCAGAGAAAACCACCGAGCAACGACGAGCAGCTTCTAGCTCCCCAACATCGTAACTCCGCACAGGCAGGTAAGATTGGTTGAAGACATGCGCACCATCAACGTGCAGTACGCCTTAGTACACGGTGTCATCGTGCCCCATGTGGACAGTCGGGGTCAAGTGCCTTGTCCAAGGACACAACGCCGCAGTCCGAATCGATCGCTCCGACGGTCACCCATCCGAGGACTAACCGGGTTCAACGTTGCTTAACTTCGGTGATCTGACGAAAACCGGTTACCGCAACGCCACCGCACCCACACGGTCCATATTACTTCTAAGGTATAATAATGCAAAGTGTGTTATCCTTTCCCCAAATGCTGTCATGTCGCTGCATCGTAAAGAGTTTTGATTGCCAAGCTCTGTTCATAGATGTCCGAAGCACATTTGGTCACGATTTGTTCTGAAATATTATTTTATTATTCGCTCTCGTACGAATATGTTGCCTGCTGTCAACTCGGTAAGTTGATTGCATATATTGTTCGTGTTCTATGCATCACAACCGCCAGTGTGATGTATAGTTTATGTATAATTAACTTGAATATCAGAGATGGGAATTTCAAAGTAAACAAATATCCCTCAGCAGCTTAAACATCGCAAAGCATAAAAAATAAATACCTTGTGTTTTTTAGTAAGTGCCAGAGTGCGGCCTCTCGTTTTATCCTTCCACTCTGGCAATGGTGCCATATCGATTACCCCATTCACACGCGTGTGTCGTTCTGTGTATATACTTCGAAAACGAGCTTCTTCTCACGACAATAATGGGGTTAACATAAGAATATCACCAAAACGACACGACCGTCGCGGATGGAAAATGAGCGATCCAACGTCGATTCCCACAGAAAAACGGAGTCCAAATCGATTCGGTGAATTTATCGGTGGGCCCGAACCGGCCATCGATGACGTGGAGAGGTTCTTGGCAAGGAGAGAGAGAGATCGCTCGTGGAGTCTAAACGCGTGAGGTGGGCACGAACGGGCCCGCAATTTTTTTTAGACTCAGAAGAGCGACGCTCGTCCGAGTCTAAAAAAATTGCGAGGTGGGTTGGAACTCTCTCTCCCTTGTGAAAAAAAAATATATATAAGTCAACTTGGTCACGTGACCTATATCAAATTAAAGGCATCGACGAGTGGATTGCAAAAATAATCGTCTCGATTGAAAGAAATATATATAATATATATATTATGATGAGTTGTGAGACTAGTGATGAAAAAAATTGACTGTTTATAAAATAAAAAATATATATATATATAACAACATTCAGAAAAAAAAAATACAAAAATATAACTGTTTTTCATTAAAGAAAAAAAAAAAAAAATAAATAAAAAAAAACTGTTTTTCATTGACTGTTTTTCATTTTTCACGACTAAATTCGATCCTTCCATCGAATTGAAGAAGGAAAAGAAATACGAGATGGCGTTGGTTAATCTCGAGACTTACTATTCGTTTCCCAACGTCACAGAAAAGAACAACGCGTTCAAGTACAGTATTCCGACGGAGTGGATTGGTTTGAGATTCGAATTCCCAAAGGGAGTTACGACAGAGACGATCTGAACAGTCACATCCAGACGAGACTGAAGACCAACGGTCAAGGAAGCAAGATGCTCAGACTCGCTCCCAACACGAGTACTCTACAGACGATATTAGACTTGGGAGATAATTTTCGAGTGGATTTTAGTGCGGAAGATTCGATCGGTAAGATGTTGGGATTCGATCGAAAAATGTATCGAGGTCACGCTGCATCTGAAAATATGGTTGACATTCTCACGGTCAATAGCATTTTAGTGAATGTTAATGTGATCTCGGGAAGTTATGTCGACTGTAGCGCTCAGACTATGATCTAATCGTTCTTTCTGGTCGTTTCACCGGGTTACAAGGCCGTGGAGCGACCTCGAAATCTCGTCTATTTACCGGTGATCCTGGACACGTTGTATAGCATCGAAACCACGTTGACGGATCAGAACAGCGATCTGTTAGATCATCACGGAGTGAAAGTGACTATGCAATTTCACATCAGAGAGATATGAAAAAAATATCAAGTAAATAAAAAAATAAATATAATTTGAAAAACAAAAAAAAATTTGTTTTCATTTTTTTATATATTTATATAAGAAATAAAAAAAAAACTTATAATATTTATAATCATAAAAAACAAACTTATAATATTTATAGTAATTAATAAAAAAACAAACTTATAATATTCCTAATTAAAAAAAAATATAAATATAATCCAGTGAAAAAATAACATATATGACTCAATACATCATTAAAAACGTGAACATATCTGAAGGACAGAAAGCTAAACTTTGCAGAGCGTTGAGTCATCGAGGCGAAGCCGTTAGATTTAAATTCAGTTACGAAGATCTGGCGAATGGCGGTAGTGATCGGATCGCCTGGACTAAAACTCAAATCAAAAGGATGGAGAAAGCGATTCGTAATCGAACGGGAATGATGGTGAGACTGAGTCCCGCACAATTGAGACACAATCTGAGAATGAAAGGCAGTTTCTTACCGCTATTGGCGGGACTCGCTGCCAAAGCATTACCCATTCTCGCAAAGACAGTGTTGCCAGCTCTGGCATGGGAGTTCTCTCGGGACTCGCTAGTTTGGGAGTCGACAAAGTAATGGGTAGAGGACTGTTTTTGAAGATGAGGGGAAACAGACTGTTTGTGAAGAAGGGAGGAGCTGTGTGTCACGTAGACGTGGAAGGTAAAGGATTGTATCAAGAACCCGCGAGAAAAGGCAGCGATCCTTTCCACAGAGACGGTCTCTACCTGAAGACCGGAGAGAATGTGGAACCGATTGGTGAAGGTTTGTTGTTCGGTCAGAATTCGTCGTTTAAGAATATACCTATTCTGGGTATGTTATTATAAAGTAAAAAAAAATAATTAAAAATAAAAATAACAAACATCTTTAAAAAAAAACAAAACTTTTTTTTGAGTTTTTTTAATTTTTTTTTATATATTTATATAAGAAATAATAAAAAAAATGAAACAAAAGGAGAGAAAAAAAATCTTTTAAAAGACATGTTAAGAAAAACGTTTTTGTTATCAAAAAACGTTCGTTTTACGAAAAGTTTTTAGCTTTTTCTAAACATTTACATGAGTGTGCATTAGAAAGAATTCAATCGAACAAACGTATATGTCGCATGTTTAAGTATGTGCGGCGTGTTGTTTTTGTTCATACTGTTCTTCATATCCATAAATCGAATCTATTTCGAAAATATTGAAACGATGAAGTGTTCGAACAAAAAAAATGTGTCTTACTAAGATGATCACATGATTATAGATATCCGAGATTGTTTGAAATACAAATTGAAACTTGTAGAACGTTACAATTATGGGGAAATTTATTACATGTTTATTTGCACGAAAAACATAGTTAATGTATTCGATCGTGGTGGTGGTGGTGATCAAAATATTGAAAAATCCATTCGTCAGTGAGTTGCATTTATTCACAGATTACACTCGTTCGCGTCAAATAGATCGTGTATCAACTTAGCTAAAAGGATAGAAATCATTATGGGTTATTTCACTCATCTTTATCTTTCTAACAACAACAACGACGATGATGAAAAAATGATGGTTTTATCAGAATACGAAAAGCATAAAATCCTTCTTTCGAAAAAATATAATAAAAATACGAACAATCGAAAGAGTTGACAAGTATTCGTTCATTCGGTTGATGATGAGATGAATAGAAAGTGTACTACTATATATAAAGAAAGAAAATAAATAACAGAAAAAATAATAAGAATATAAAAAAAATATAAAAAAATTATTTTTTAAGACTCAGAAAAACTTATATAATATAAAATATAATTATGAGTAAAACGAACGATTCCATGGAATCAAGAGCTTGGTTTCTTCGAAGGGCATTGTGTAGAGCTTACATGATCTGAGTGAACAAACAACTTCATCGCGTCTTGAACAAAAGATGCCTCGGCTGTTGGAAGGAGAGAGAATTTAATCACATTAATCCTTCATGTCTCATGCTGGAATGGGAAGACATCGTCACCACATATTTCATATCAGCATTGGAAAGAGTACGACACGATGACGTGATCAAATGTTGGAGGCAATTCGTGTCTTGCATTGCCCGAGAACCAGAGCTTACAAAATCGGAAAAGTTCAAGTTTGCGCATCGATGTCTCACTACTGAAGAAAGAGGATGCATTTTGGAATATTTGTTGGGAAAAGGGAGATCACCACCACCACTAAAAAATTGTTCTGACGGGAATCACGTTTTTATGGATTCCTTGTTGAAGGAAAGAAACCACTAAAAACATTTTCGTTAATTAATAAGAGGTGAAAAAATACATAAAAAATAATAATAGATATAAATAAATAAAATAAGATGAAAATGGAACTTCAAAGTCAAATAGTCTATCCATCGTTAGAGAAATTGGACGTCGAGCCCATGGCACCTCTTCTACCACCACCAGAAAGTGGCGACGACGTGGGACAGAAGTATCGAATTGAATAAACCAATAGAATTCACTCATATCTTATGTGAGAGAGAGATTCTTGTCGTTGGCTCAATAAGAAATATTCGAGATTCGAGAAATTTGTGAGTGGTGTGGATTTGACTCTCATCGCGGTCTCTATGGGTTTGAATATTGCCAGAATAAGTCTATTGTCGACCGCTATCGTTGCTCTTCCAGTCATGTTGGCCGTAGAAGGATTGGCTTTGACTTGACTGCTGGATTCGCCAGTATGATCGGAAAATGTATCGCTAAGAAATTATCCGTGAAGGCTAGCTAAGAAACACAAAAACATCAGCGTTTTAGCCAATGCAAAGATCAACACCGTGTTGGATAAGATCTCCATGGCATTGAAAGACGGTAGGATTTCGGACGCCGAATACATTGACATATTGAATGAAAAACAAAAATACGAAGTCATGAAAGTGAAGATAAGAGTCAAGAGTCGTCAGATCATCAAGGAAGAATTGAAGGATTCTCTCACGGAAAAAGGTAGGGAAGAAGCAAGACAATTGTTTCGTAAATTGTTGGATCCCAAAAAGATTCCAGAAGCAATTGATTGAAAAAAAATGTATATATATTAAAAAAAAATTATATATATATATAAATTAAAAAAAAAAATTAAAATATATATGAAAAACAAAAAAAAAGAAGACAAATGTTTTGCATCAAATGCAAGAGAGAGTTACCAATACGGTTAACGTACTGACGAAAAAATAAAAGTCCCATCCTTTGCAGAACGTGTGAAGTGTGCAGCTCGACCAAGACGCAATTTGTCAAACGTGGTGCCGGTCTGGTGAATAAATTGATTAATAATCTACCCATCAAAATGCATCTACCAGGACATCAATTCACAGGACCTGGCACGAAATTAAATAAGAGATTGAATTGAGATCTGACACCTAAATCTTGGAGCAAACCCATCAATAGGGTGGATTCGGCCGCTTACACTCACAATCTGTGTTACGCTAAACATCCCGACATCGAGACTCGTAATCAAATCTGCAATAAAGTCATGTTGATGAGGTTGAAAAATATATCGAATCCCACTTGGAGAGAGAGACTCGAACGTTTGTTAATCAGTAAAGTGATCGGTACCAAATGTCGATTCGGATGGGGATAAAAAAGATGTCCAGAATGTATTATTAACGAATGCATTGACGAACGAACTACACAAGCCTGTCACGGGTAAATTTCGAAGAAGGGTGTTCGTGAAGGGTTTGGATCAGATCTGGTCAGCCGATCTGGTCGACATGAAATCGCATTTGAAACGGAACAAGGGCATTAAGTACATACTGATGGTCATCAACGTGTTTTCGAAATACGGATAGATGAGACCTCTGAAGAATAAATCGCGAGCTTGCAGAGCATATTCGCATCGTTTTCTCGAAAACCGGATAAACTAACTATTGTATTGTTAAATAAAAGTATTTCTGGTTGATATAATTGAACTTTTAATTGACAAATAGAAAACTGTTTTGTTTTGGGTTTTGTTTGTTTGTTGTTTTTTTTTTTGGGGGGGGGGGGGAGGGGGGGATTTTTATGTAATTTTGCAGATGATAACTATTGTATTGTTAAATAAAAGTATTTCTGGTTGATATATTTGAACTTTTAATTGTCAAATAGAAGACTGTTTTGTTTGTTTTGTTTTTTTTTTTGGGGGGGGGGGTGTAAAAAATAAAACAGTTGAGGACTTTTGCGCTGGTAAATATGATGTGATATGAACCTAAAAAACTTATATTGACCACGGCTAACGCTGGGGTCAGTATAGTTTTTAGGTGCATAAAATTGATTCTAGTAACTGAAATGCCAACTCATTTATGATAGAATTATCAGATTATTATTATTTTGTTTTATTCTGGGAATTGAATATGTGCTAAACAAATGCTCAAATTTAGAATTGTGAACAATTCACACTGTCCTAAAATTAAATCAGATCTTATGCAGGAATGATCAGTTTTCGATGTTTCATCATTTTGTCACTGTGAATGATTCAATTCAATTTTATTCTTAATAACCAGATTCCTGGTGTCAAAGAAAATACACTGGTTTACATTCGCATTCAATCAAGATTTCATTTCGTTGGTTAGCGTCTAAAAATAAAAAGACTCAATGTAGCAAAAGGAAATTCCCAGAGAAACATAAGACCCTCTTCCTTCACCCCACCCCCTTTCCCGAGGTTTTACTTTCAATTTAGGAAACCCTCAATCGGTGTGCCAGGGTTATTAGTCTGGGTATTTGAACATGGTAGGTTTTAAAGTTATGACCCTTTAGCCCATGAAATTAACTCAGGATAACGATTTTACATGATGTGATTTTCTTGAAGTGCATTTCGAGGATTTTTTTATTACGATAAGTAAACGTACTATAGAAATCTCGTACCGATTGACACCATGCATACTTAAGAAGCTCGATATTGCTTATACTGCAGTTGTAAATAGTAACAGCTGGAATGTTTGCCGATTTGAACCGAGTTGGAATGTTGGGAAGTGAAGGAGACAAAAGCATCACAAAAGAAGCTCTAAAATCCAGAGAGATGAAATTTCCAACAACTCATGACTTGCCCTCCGAATTTCCAACTATAGTAAATTTTTGCGAGGATTGGGGGAGGGGTGATACCCCCCCCCCCCCACACACACACCCCTCTCGCCACGCCCCTGCGTATGACAGCAGAACATTCAGTATGTGACGTCATTTGGCATAAAATTGGAATGAGTACACAATTCAAGTATTAATTCAGCTGTGTATATAAAATTGTGTTGTTGAAGGGGCTTTCTGGCATTCGGTTGGAATTTTATCGTAAAATGTTTGTTTGACAATGTGAATTCAAATGTGGCGAGATATCACTTCAGCTACTCGTCCAGGGTATAATACTATAAACCTTTTACAATTGCATTATCTAGACTTGTATTTTCTTGTTATGACGTTGAATGAGTTGAAAGAAACCATTAGCATTTTCAAAGATCTGGCAATTTGCCAACTGGCAAATTGCCATATCTTTTAATATGCTAATAATACATTTTAGTCAGTTATATTAGTAGGTTGAAAATACAGTTATAGAAATTACAACTGTAAAAAATTATAGTATTGGTTCCAGGAGTGTGAAAAATATTATGGATGCGGTAGCCGAGAGCGTAACGCGTTGCGCTCGGAGCCCAAAGTTTGCGAGTTCGAACCCTAACCTGGGAAGCGTAACTTAATGCAATACCGGCGTGGATTCAAAACCACACTGCTCCTCCATAGTGCCATGTTCGGGGATGGTGCTATGCTCGTCCTATCGGGTGAGGACGTAAATGGCTCACCCGTGTGCAGTAATTACTGTGCACGTTAAAGAATCCTACTGTGGCAAAAAGAGCTGCAGCTCGGCAAAATCCCCCGATTCCCCCCTTGTATATAGTGTATATAGTGTAGTTCATTACCTGTATAAAGAACACCCGCAATGAATCAATCAGGATCCTCCAAAACAGCAATGGGGGAGTGACTGTACAAGCGCATTGAATCGTGCAACTACCGGAATAAAACGGATGTAAGGCGCGAACTTGAGGTACACGAAACTCGAGTGAGACAGATCTATCTTACACACCCGCGTGAGCATCCTCATTTTAATATTTAATATTTCTTGAGCTATTTCATTATCGACTGAATTTTGTAACCAAATATGGCCTCCCCTTTGCGTTAAGTGACACAGCTACCCATCGCAACCCCACACCGATCGAGGATGATTTTTCTCCCACTACATTTCAAAATTAATAATTTCAAAAGCGGCATCAAATGAATGTCAGCTATTTCAGTTCGTTTCGGCATGTTAACACATCGCTGTCGTCAGCTTACGAGACTGTTTTTTTTTTTTATAGATTTTACATTTGGTAAAATCAGAACTTTTCGAGACTCTTTCGGAATGTGCATTCCATTTTTGTCTGTCGGTAAAATAGTGAGCTTCCATCACATGAGCACTATTTTGATGACGTCATGTGTGGAGGTGGATGGGAGCAAAATCACCCCGGTATGGTATGGGAATAGTATGGGTAAATGTCACCTTCGGGAAAGATATTTGAATGAAACGCACGTAAAGGCTCGTATCTGGATGACATGTTTTCTCCCTCGTATGCCCATTGTCCCACTCCATCACCACACCACCAGAGGGCAATAGTATTGTGTCGCCTGGTGGAATGTGAGTGTAGTCATGGTAGTTAAACGCGCATCTTCCCAAGTAAAACGTTCCGATGTCAAAGAATGTAATACGTATCCGGGCTATTCAATTGATTCCATATCTGTTATTAACACTTTGAACTCGTAAGATCGATTGTTTGGGCCAAGGAATAATTTCATCCCATTTTGGTCTTATTATTAGAGATCTTTTCACGTGGCATTGATGATAAAATAATAACTGCAGTCTGCAGCCAGGCGACTGCAGATTGCAGTTATTATTTTATCCTCCCTGTATGTTTATTTATTTATTTATTTATTTATTTATTTATTTATTTATTTATTTATTTATGAGTGTTTAAGGTCACATATTCTCGCACAATGGCTAATCATGACCACAACATGAGTATCAACTCAAGACCAGGGGTGAGCGTTAATAAGCCATGTTGCTCATTTTAGAGTAGGGTTGCACCTACCTAGCACTGGTAGCGCGGTGAGTATAACTAATATTATGCGACACCAGCTTGAAACCGGAGAGAAAAAATGTGAATAAAGAATCTTTGTCAGAAATGGAAACACGGACGAGTGCGTGATGTTTTGCGAGAAAGATCGGGACAATGAGGGCTAAAAATACGGTCATTATTGTAAGAGATAATGGGCAAGAATTGGAAGATTAATAATGAAGTATTGTGTGCACACAGCTCCGGATATTAATGATCACATTTTCCAATACCAGACCTCAGAACGGAGCAACAAAGAGATAATAATTGACTTTGTGCTCACTGACCCCAGGTGGGCCTCACGGTGCTTTATAAGTTAGAGAATTTTGTTTATTTTGAAATTCTCACCTCTGATATTCCTTCAATTCAAATTCAAATTAAATACGCACAAATTATACATCAAAATGAAGGTTGAAATGTATAGAACACGAAACACATATGTAATCATCTCACAAAGTTGACAACATGCACCACTTGTTCCTGGAAGACTGCTACCGTATTCGTACCAAACTGATAATACTATAATATTTCACGAGAACAACTTGTAGCCAAATGTGCTTCACATATCCAAGAACAAAAGGAGGGCATCAAAATTCTCCAAAGCACAGCGACAGAGCTGCTTGGGGGTAAATGCCAAAACTGACGGCGTTTAGAATTGGTTTTACTTTCGATTTCCGGTCAACGGCATTGGATAGAAAAAACATCGAAAAACAACGCCGTCTTAAATCAAATAATGAGAAAGGTCGCCTTAATACATCCTTCTATTATTATATAGAGACTTCACAGTTGTTATATTCTATACAAGGTATCGTGACACCTGCTGAAATTTCTTAGAATTACGATCTTGTTTTTCGATGGAAATTCGTGGTATTGGGTGATTTGGGCATGTCCGTCGAACATGGAATCCATTTTCAATGAAAAATGCAGACAGTGTTGTCCTTTTTCCCAAATGCAGTCCTATCGCTGCACTCTAAAGTAAAGTGTTTTGAATGCCTGGCTTTGTTCTTGGATAAGTGAAGCACATTTGGCCTCAAGTTGTTCTCCGGAAATATTATTTTATTATTAGTTCTGGTACGAATACGATAGGAGACTTCTAGGGACCATTGGTGCCTGCCGTCGACTCTATGAGTTGATTACATTTGTGTTTCGTGTTCTTTAACATCCCATCCTTTTTTTTTGATGTATAATTTGTGTATACGTAATTTCAATTTAAGGAATATAAGAGGTGGGAATTTCAAAATAAACAATTCTATTACTTATATAGCACCTTAACCCTTTACCTAACGAATCGCCCGCATCCGCCCGCGTAATATCCAAATTCAGCAGCTGAAAAAATTGGAACGAACTCGTTCCAAAGAGGGGTCACATGATATGGTTTTGTTGAAATTTTTTGAAAAAATGATATTTAAAATAATAAATTTTGAAATCGTCTGCGTTGGGTAAAGGGTTAAGACAACAGTCGCCGTGGACTGGTCGTACTCCACGCGTGGGCAGTAATGTTTACGCATGCGTTTACTAGGTAATAAAAATCATCAGCAGCAAACTTTTCATGAAATTAATTAATTTTTTGAAATTATAACTTTAATTAGTGTTTGTAACCTAATATTAGTACGTCAGTAGAAATATTGCCCATCCGTGAAAGTGACCAGTCCATGACCGCCGTACCGTAATTTAGGCAAATTTGGGCAAAATGGCAAATATGGATTCTCTATATTGTGGGAGAGAAAAAGACAATATTTTTAGTTTAAACAATATTTTATTTCCTTAATTTGACAGCATATTATGATACATTTCATCAAGATACATAATTGTGAAAGAGGAAAGCTATAGCTTATGTAAGCTGTCTCCTTGACAATATTTTTGCATTCTCTACGTCTGTATCAATTCTTTTCAGCTCCCGCCCCCTTAGAACCATAGTTTATAACCTCTTGGTTCACAATATCTTGTAGGTCTGTCTCTGAAGTAGTTTTTTGGTGCACGCCGTTCTATCCACGATCGTTGAAGCGAATGTTATCTCGGAACGACTTTGCACGAATTTGTCAGAGCGCTCAGAAAATCAGATATTTGTTTGTTTCCTGAAATGCTATGTACAAAATTAGCTGTAATTTGTTAAAAACAATTCCAAATAAATGGAGAGCACATTTTATATTGGGCGTACTTTGATGCCTAAATTCTACGCATGTTTCAATAACATCATACGAGTTGTAATTTAGGAATATTTAAAGCCGGTTTGGAAGGTAATTAAAGTATCTGTTTAAAATTGAGGCCACTCTGAATCAGATTCATGCAAAAACAGCTATTGAAGTGGTGACTTCATTAAAATATATTCTATTCCATTTTCTTTTTTATTTAACGGTATGTAAAATATAATAATCAATACATTCACAGAATAATGTTGTAATACCGTTGGGGAACAGCATTGCCAGACTGGCTGTGTTCCTGCTATCACCCAAGGTAAAAAATATAATTGGAGCAACATCATATCAGACGGAGTATACAGTCGGGAAGAAAGAAATGCAGACCCTTTTGAACTAATGTTGAATTGTTGCATGGGAAACAAGACTCTTAATAATAGCAATGATATTTTAGAATACATTGAAAATATACTCGCCCAAAAAAGAAAGTGTGCATTGCAGAAATTGATCAAACTCAAAAAAAATAATTTCGTAGGTGTAAAGAGTGTTAACCTGTTCATGAATAAGTTATACTGAACACAAAGACAACTTTCCCCGTTAAAATTGCATTAACGTTAAATGACGTGCTGCACGTTTGTGAAAAGGCATGTTTTGCACGCGGAGAGTCTGAAAATTCATGCAGCAGTGTGAATCCTTGGGTATTTAAACACTAAAGTAAGGCCTTCCTATCGTTCACATTCAAACTTGCGCTGCTGTTAAAACGACTCCACATTAGCATGCCAAGATTGACAATGAATCAACGTCTCCTTGCCCTGGGTATGATTGGAGCTGGCAGAACACACAGAGAGGTTGCCCAGCATTTGAACTGCCACCGTAACACTGTAGACAGGCTAGTCCATCGACATGCACAACATGATGACGTTCGAGACCGACCCCGCTCCGAGAGACCCCGAGTTACCACCCCTGCACAAGATCGGTATATCCGTGTCGTCCCTCTCCGGAACCGGCAACAAACGGCAACGACGACAGCCAGAAACATCCCTAACCTGAGATGGATATATCCTCAAACAGTAATCAACCGGCTGAGAGAATACGGCTTACGTCCTCGAAGACCTGCAATTCGTCCGATTTTGACGTTACGCCATCGTCGTGCTCGACTGCAGTGGTGTAGACAACATCTCAGGCATCCCTTACACTGGTGGCGACGTGTTTTATTCACAGATGAATGTCGTTTCCATCGTTCATCATCAGATGGCCGCCAGAGAGTGTACAGACGTCGAAACGAACGCTACGCAGATCCATGTGTCGTGGAGCGAAGCCGTTATAGGGGAGGGTCTCTCATGGTGTGGGGTGGCATCACTGCCCGTAACAGAACTGAGCTGGTCATTATTGATGGCAATCTCAATGCAGCCAGATATCGTGATGAAGTGCTTACACCTGGTGTTGTCGCATTTCTGCAACGTCACGGCCCCGGCGTCATTCTACAGCAGGACAACGCCCGACCCCACGCAGCTCGTGTTGTTCAACAGTATCTGCAGCAACAACAAGTGGATGTTCTTCCCTGGCCCGCAAATTCGCCCGATATCTCACCCATTGAGCACGTATGGAACGAAATGAAACGTCAGCTACGCCGGCTTCCCCATGCACCGTCAACGCTTGTGGAACTCCAAAGACAGCTTATCAGAATATGGAACAACATCCCACAACACTTCCATGCTAACTTGTTCGCTTCCATGAGGCGTAGATGCACAGCAGTAGTCGAAGCAGACGGAGGTCATACCAGATATTGAGTGTGTTACTTTTGTGTTTGACCCTTAGTGTCTTTGACTCTCCATGGCACCAAGAGTATTTGTCGTAGCGTAATGAAATTTCTCGTGTTGATCACCAATTAATTCATCTGTGATTGAATAAAATTTCCATGAATGAAAATGATATATATCTTTTTTTACTGTTATTTTTTAGCATGCACACTTTCTTTTTTGGGAGAGTATAATATTGAAAATAAATAATTTAAATAATTTGGGAATAAGTTGAGTGGCAAGCTGACGAGCTAGCCGACAAAAGCAAAACTGAAGCAGAACTGTATTACAGATTAGTATAGTAAACTATCTGGTACAGTCTGGGTAATAAGGGTTGTGACATGTAATTTGTGTTTGATAATTTGAGAAAAGTTTTTGCGTTAGCATTTTCTTAAATGCAGTACGATTTGTAGCATTTTTTAAACTCGGTTCCAGATGATTCCAAAGCCTAGGATAGTTGAAACAAGGGAGGTAATCTTAGGATATTGTTCTTGTTCTATCGACGCGAATCGCAACCGAGTGCCCAGTAGTGGGACCAGTAGCTTTATTATTGAAGAGTGAAAACATAGAATTTAATGACTGGGGAAGTGATACATTTTTCCAATCGAATAAAAATAAAATGGCATGGAGTTTGAAAAGGTCTGTAACTTGCATTATTACCAGCTCCATCTCGTACCGTGATCCGAACTCTACCAGTCACTCCATCTAATTTAAATCCTACCTTATCGTGACGAGGCAATAGTAATTCTTTAACACCATTGATACCCCTATCACATCAGCTGGTTCCAAATAACGACCGTCTTTCAGAATAAGCCGATAATGTTGTTTTTTCGAAGTCCAGAATACAGCGAAGAAAGCTTCTTCCCCACGAATATTGAACCAAGTGTTTGGATACTGGATCTCTGCCAAGCCCAACACCCATTTCCCAGTGAGATTTATTGGTTGTGATAACTAAGTGGTGTGCGAAGTCAACGTGTTTTCGGGAAACACGTTCGTTCATGGAACTGTTACTTGGTAGAATAAAATAAATTATGACCACTTTATAGGTTCAATCCGTAAGCTATTATCACTCAAAATGAGGGCGTTCATTTTGTGTATTCGCTCTGTTCCCGATGACGTCACTGGGCCGGCGAGCCAATAATAAAATTGATTTTCATTATTGCCCCAGCGGCCCGGTGACGTCAATGTTCATTCAGCATTTCGGAGCATCAAACCGCCGAGGTAACTCTCCTTCACTTCCGAGAAATATCGATATATTTTGAATACGGTCGTGTTTAAATTGATCGTTTTTCAGTCGTTTCCTTGAGCTCCCCGTTATTTCGTGAGAAAAGAGCATTTCATTTGAGAGTATAATCATCCGATGAAAATCGTCAGGTAAGTAAGATACATTGTAAATAATATATCGTTAGTTGTTCGTCAATTTCGCCTGAACATGGCTTATGTCTCGCCTAATTTCGACGTGAACAAGCCGATTGTCAGCTAATCAGTCATGTGACTATGGGAAGTGACCTTACTGAGTTTCAATGCTGTGATGAAAGTGATTGTTTTTTGTTCATTAAATTATGTTGAGTTCAGTAGTACATTATTTCTCTCCTTGAAAATCCAATGAAGCAATACATACATGTACCTAGTGCCCTTGAATATTTATTAACAGTCCATGTGGTAATAATAGTAATAACATGATTTTGTAGGGCGTTATGGTTCATTAACGGCCCTACAGGAATGATTAAAAGCCCTTGGGCCTATTATCGGCTCTCGACTCCGTCTCGGGCCACTAATAGTCCCCTGGACTTTTAATCATTCTTGCCGGGCCGTTAATGAACCATAACGCCCTACAA
Organism: Pictodentalium vernedei; assembly: GCA_031216915.1. Classification (NCBI taxonomy): domain Eukaryota; kingdom Metazoa; phylum Mollusca; class Scaphopoda; order Dentaliida; family Dentaliidae; genus Pictodentalium; species Pictodentalium vernedei. Next base: position 91,636,471 of record CM062290.1, on the reverse strand, counting down.
AATCATGTCATTGTATAATTATTTTATATTGAGCAAATTATATATAGAGGGTCCTTGTGGGCATTGAAGCGTGCGTTATTAGTTATGCGAACTGAGCGTTTTTTGTAGTAGGAAAAGTTGGTTGATTGATTTTGAGTTCCCCATATCTGTATACCATATACTAGACGATTGTGTATCAATGTAAAATATAAAGTATTCATGACGTCGTGGGGAAGTATAGATTTGACCATGTTAAGTGCATAATTTGCGCACGCTATCTTAGAACACAGACGAGAGATATGTGATTTAAAAGACAGGTGTTCGTCAATATTAATACCCAGGAACGTAATAAATGTTTTATCCCCGTTTTCACCCGCCCGTTTTAATACAGTGTCATTGATTTTTATTAAAAGGGGTTATCCTTTTCGAACTGGGATTGATTAAAATGTACTTAGTCTTCTTGCAGTTCAAAAGAACTTGATTGGCGAAACACCATGGAAATATATGCTGAAGTTCATTATTAACAAATCGTATCAGTCGTCCTACGTCAGAGTCAGACGAATACGCGGTAGTATCGTCAGCAAAAGAAAAAAGATTAATAGAGGTGGCGTGGTGAATATCATTGTTATAGAGTAGGAACAGCATGGGACCCAAAGTTGAGCCCTGAGACACACCACACGTTATGGGCATCAAAGAGGATTTTGTGTTGGCGTACTGAACGTGTTGTTTTCTGTTTGTCAAGTAGATTTTGAAGCAGTCATCATTACATATGCCCATGATACCATAATGAGCAAGTTTGCTCAATAAAATTTCGTGGTTTATAGAACCGAATGCTTTAGCCAGGTCTAAGAATATCGCCAATGTGTGGTCTTTAGTCGCTTTATTATTTGAAGTTGCTATATGTTTTAGTAATTGCATAACTCGATGTGATGTGAAATGTTTTTTTCGAAATCCGTATTGGTTGGGTGAGAATATGTCAAAGTTAGTTAAAAAGTTTGTCAGCCTGTTGCATACAATCTTTTCCAAAATTTTAGAAAACTGGCAATATACTTATTGGCCGGTAATTGGAGAATTCTTTATCAGATCCTGATTTAAATACAGGTATGACCTTAGCAGTTTTCATTCCGTCCGGCACCGCCCCTTGTTCAAAAGAAATTTTGATAATATGTGCAATAGGTAAAGCAATTATATCGCATGTCAGTTTGACTATCTTTGACTAGAGCTGAAACGGGTAACCGATTAATCGATTAATCAATGATCAACATCTTAATCGATCCAAAAAGTAATTGGTAGATTTACCGTTTCTTTTGAACTACTGTATTATATGGGTTAACAAAGAAACAAACTTGCTCCAAAACAGGCAAACATTGTTAGGCTGACTCACACCAATTATATGAGACAGAGTAAAGCATGCAAGTTACTTGCTGACATACTTGTTTACTTGGATGATCATCATACTGTATCAGTAGCTGGAAATTGTCATTTCTAACCCTTTACCCATTGCGGGTAGCAGACGATACTTGCAAAATAAATTCATGAATTACTAATAATTTTCAATTTTGGTCTCAAAAACCTAGCTTATGACTCCTCATTGGAACGAGCTCAACGAGCTCGTTCCAATGAGGGTCATAAGCTAGGTTTTTGAGACAAAAATTGAAAACATAATAAATTTGAATGGAAATTTTTGTATATAGGCCTAGTCGGTTATGTTTGTTACGTTGGGTAAAGGGTTCATGCTGTCAATCATCAACGGTGTGGCAGTTATTCAGATATCTATTTGGACAAGTGATTAATCGGTTATCCAAGGTTAATCCACGTGATTAATCGATCAAGAAAACCCCTTAACCGTTTCAGCTCTATCTTTGACGTTGTGTTGTTGAAATCCTCACTCGATTTAGACTCCATTGCCTTTATAGTATTTATAATCTCTGATGGAGTAGTTGTGGTCATAAAAAAAGTTGTCTGAGTAACTGTTATTCAAAAAATGGGTAAATTCAATATTAGGCTTTTTAATTTGGGCGCGTGTATTCGTTCCGATATTCACCAAAAAAAATTATTGAAGTTATTGGCAATTTCTTGAGGGTCATTAATATCACTGTTGTCAAATCTGAAGGTAGAGGGAAGTCTAGTTACTGGTGTTTGTTTCTTAATTACGTCATTTAAAATTGTCCATGCTGTACATAAATTGTTTTTGTTTTCCATTAGGATATTTCTATAATACATTGCCTTACTTTGGTTTTTGATTCTATTAAAAATACGACAATATTTTTGTAATTTTGTGTATTCAATTCAGTTGGATAATGCATTTTTTTATTATAGAATTTTGTTTTATTATTTGAAGACGTTAGGAGACCATTTGTCATCCAGGGTTGACGCTTTATATATTTTTTCGTTTGATGTAGGCGTACCAGTGAAAAGGATATCTCAAATGCATTTTTATAGGTATCTATGAAATTATTGTATGCGTCGTCAGCAGATGTTGCCCCCAGAACAGATGCAAAATCGCTTTATGTTAGGTGGTTTTAAAATGATTTACACTATTCTCGTTTATTTTTCTTTTTAATAAGAGAGGTTGATCTCGTTCACTGCGGTTTTGTAGACTCAAAGTAAAAGGTCCCAAAGTGATCGGAAACATCTGTAGTAATCATTCCCGCATCTGTAGGGGCAAAAGCATTATTGGAAAAGAGGGGTAAAACCTTCAGAGAATAGATGAGTGAAGTAGCCTTGAGTTTTGAGATGAGAGTCTGATTTTCGCAGGTCAATATTCATATCGCCGATCAGGTTGGACATCCTCAACTTTTGTCGTCATAGATATTTACTCTTGGGAAAGTTATCTCCCCTAGTAAATACTGGAGTCTAGCTGTAATCCAATTAACGTTGAACCTCTGAAAGGTGTGAATGAAATCTTGATCGCCAGGGAATAATTGTTGGAAGCGCAGAAATCAGCTGAGAATGAATTGGCCAGCGCTATACACAAAAATTGACATTCATTTATTCTTTATTTCCACTTTTTGCTTCCAAAACATAGGTTATGGCACCTCATTGGGACGAGCACGTTGTGCTCGTTCCAATGAGGGGTCAACCCATGTTTTGGAAGCCAATAATATGAATTTTTAGGTTTACAAGGATTTTGTTTTACTGGTTGACCAGAAATTAATTGAGACGCTTTGGGGATATCGCACCTTTTCATTCGTACTCACGCGGAAACCTATCTGATATTGTGGACTGCGGTTTTAACTGTTTTTACTACAATAAAATTTTCTTGGTTTTAACATCAAGGGGAAAAATGGACAACTGTCAGCTTGAATATTTTTATATGGTTAGATAGATAGGACACTATCTATATTTTATGTCAGTATGCGCACAGCATTGCTAATATGAAGCATATAAATATATTAACCGCTAAAAGTTGATGCTAAAGCAATTGTCTATCACTTTCCATGGAATTATACAGAAAATAATAGTAGCATTTTAAAGCAACGAGGGAAAAAAATTGGTAGAATGAAATCGTTCGATAATATCACTAACTGTGAGCATATATATTGTTCTTAAAAGATTGATGCGCACAATATAACTTTCATAGGTTTTAAATAAATTGAAGAAATATAAAAATTCCCCATTCAGTTAGCGTTACTGGGAGTATAATGGGGAAGTGGGATGGGAGAATGAAGGACATGTGGTTAGGGGGGGGGAGACTCAAAAGAGAGGGTTAATATGTTAATCGGAGAGATTGGGAAGAATGGGGGCAAGGGATGTCATCAAGCAGTTCGTTTCCGAGTGTTGGGAGGAGAGGAGAAGCGTGGGAATAGGGAAGCAGTTGGGGGTACAGGGGTAACCATGGCCTTCTCGTCCGAGAACCGCGACAAATCAGCGGCTGGCCAAAGTGTTATTATTATTATGTTAATTTTTGCCAGCCAATTCTGAGCAATCAGGGGAGATAGCCTTTTCGTAAGTTGATGTGAATGACGCGAAAAGTTGACCATGACTTTGGGTTTTCAAATTTTAATTTATCGGTTATTTCGGCTAATTTAGACAAAAACATATGTTAGCCTTAGGTTGCGTGTTTGGCCTCTGTAAAACGCCAGTTATTTTGGGAATATTACTGGTTTGGGCCTCTATAAAAAGTGTTTCTATAACGTGCTGTATGAACACCGAGATAGCGTCTCTAATTTTAAAGTCAAGCGCCCCCCCCCCCCCCCCCCCCCCCTTAATAAACAACGCAACACCACCACGCCCATCGTCACTGCCCGGTCTTGTATTCTTAATAAGACTGTTGTATCCATCAAGTTTATATGAAATGTTCGGGGTGGGGGGTGGGGGGGGGGGGGGGTACTGAATATTTCGCTTAGTTCTATGACATCGAAACTGTTATTAGCAGTCCACACAGAAGAAAGATCATGTAACTAGTCCCAATGAACATTTGGACTTTGACAATTTATATGAAACATGGAAAATGACATATCAGTATTACAGTATGATGTACGAAATTGTTCAGGAGAGTGATACAAGCATTTTCCCATCAGATGGTTGAAGGGTGATACCTTTTCTTCATTATTAGCTTCTAAACATTCATTAAGATGATTAATAAAATCATATTAAGGATTTGTCTAGAGCTCGTCAATACCGATATTACCCGCCATTTAGAATACTACAATAAATAACATTATCCTGTGAATTGGTTCCCATGCAAAAACAACTGTGATTTTTTAACCCTTTACCCAACGTAACGGCCAAAACCGGCCAGTGCTATTCTCAAAAATCGCCAATTAATTTTCAAAATATTTTCATTTTTTGTCTCAAAAACATAGGTTATGACCCCTCGTTGGAACGAGCTCGTCGAGCTCGTTCCAACGAGGGGTCATAACCTATGTTTTTGAGACAAAAAATGAAAAAAATTAGTTATTCAAGAATTTTTTTTGCAAGTGTCGTCTGCTTTTCATGTTAGGTAAAGGGTTAACAATAAGCTCCTATTTTAGTGGATATGACCATTGGGGTTTGTATGTGATGTGAAAATCGAATCGATTTTTGATACGATGTTGCAAAACACGAAAATAGTCAAAATAAACATCAAGAGTAATGTACATTTGGGACCATCCTCAAACTGCAGAATTTATCAAGGTAGATGGTGGTTGGAGGGATTTGGCTTAGCTTTCAGGCATCAGGGCGAATGAACCTATTGCATTTCTGAGTACATACACACGCATATACATCTAGATGTACACAGATAGGTAATAAGATCAACGAGAGCCTGGTTTTCCGCGTACATGTACCAAATGGATAAGGATTTTTAAGATCCCACTTGACACACTATAAAGAAGTAAGTGTCTACGCGCGTTTATACGTTACGTGAAGAGATGAGTGCGTGCGTACGTACATGTGCGTGTATGTATGTTGAAGGACGCAGTCATGTTTTCAACGGGGCTGATATGTTGATTTCTGATCCCAGCCGAGAGATGAACCTTTGAGGAGAGAGAGAGGAGGGGAGAGAGAGAGAGAAGGAGGGAGGGAGGAAGAGAGAGAAAGAGGGAGAGTATTACCTGGCGTTCAGTAGCAGTATATAATTCATGGAAATTATTTCTTCAGCTATCAGTGAAGCAACAAGCCTGCGGCCGGTGGAACAAAGTTCTATTGAAGCAAAGAGTTTGACAAATCGTACATTTGAACCTTTGAACTCGTAAGACCGAGTTTTCGGTCCAAGGAATAATTTCGTCCCATTTTTGTCTTATTATAAGAGGTCTGTACACGGGCATTAATGATAAAATAATAACTGACTGCAGCCAGACGGCTACATACTGAAGTTATTATTTATACTGATACTGGACTGACCCATCTCACTGTAAGTATACACAAAGGCGATACCATGAGGTAAACGAGGATTCAAAAGGGTACTGTGGCCCTCAGTATCGAGGAGATCCTTCTTAAGACGTGTGTAAACGATTTTCTTTACACGTTTTATTTTTCATTGGTCTCAACATCACTATGTTATCGCCCCAAATTTCAAAGAACGAACAATCTATTGCTTCATTAATCTCCATATTTTGTAGAGCTGAAACGGTTAAGTGGTTTTCTTGATCGATTAATCACGTGGATTAACCTTGGTTAACCGATCAATCACTTGTCCAAATAGATATCTGAATAACTGCCATACCGTTGATGATTTACAGCATGAACCCTTTACCCAACGTAACAAACAAAACCGACTTGGCCTATATACAAAAATCTCAATTCAAATTTATTATGTTTTCAATTTTTGTCTCAAAAACATAGCTTATGACCCCTCATTGAAACGAGCTAGTTGAGCTCGTTCCAATGAAGGGTCATACGATATGTTTTTGAGACAAAATTGAAAATGTTTAGTAATTCATGAATTTATTTTGCAAGTATCGTCTGCTACCCGCAATGGGTAAAGGCTTAAGAATGACCATTTCCAGCTACTGATACAGTATGATGATCATGTAAGTGAACAAGTATGTCAGTACGTAACTTGCATTCTTCGCTCTGTCTCATATAATTGGTGTGAGTCAGCCTGACAATGTTTTCCTGTTTTGGAGTAAGTTTGTTCCTTCGTTAACACATATAATAAAGTAGTTCAAAAGTAACGGTAAATCGACCAATTACTTTTTGGATCGATCAAGATGTTGATCATTGATTAATCGATTGATCGGTTAACCGTTTCAGCTCTAATATTTTGCTTTGAAATGTTCAAATAAAATACACCAAAATGTATCTAAAACCAAATTGTATGCTCTTATATTAAATTTAACAAATCTAATCCCCCATGACTTAGGTGTAAAAGCAATGAACTTTATCTCTTAAATTTTACTCCACGGATAACAGCAAGTTGCTCTTATCTATCGCATAATATATTTTGTATTTCTTGATTTTGATTTTATTCCATTAATTTTTTCCATTTACATGGAGTAAAGTACAAACGAATAATATTCCAATATACATGAGTTTGTGTTACATGTCCGTGGTGGGTATTTACAAATTATACATGTTCTCTCTCTCTCTCTCTCTCTCTCTCTCTCTCTCTCTCTCTCTCGCGCGCGCGCGCGCGATTCAGTTATGTGGTAAACTTCCGGTACAAGGAGGTACGCCGGTGATGGCGATGGGCGGCAATTTGTAAATTGGGACTATCATCATGGTCCTACCAGGCATGGATGAGCGCATTGTGTTGTGCCCCAGCCCTAATAGAACAAGGTTGTTCAGTCGAGATAAACGTCAACAACGCCGAACATTATATACAACTCAAAGTCTGCTAATCACTACCTGTTTTAAGTTTTAGTTGAAATATTGTAATGAAAAGTGTATATATTTTTTATTTATTTATATCTTTAATGATTTAAGTACAGAAATTAAGATTTTGTTTGTTTGACATTATTTTTTAGCTTTTGAATACGATAACCATGGAAAATGAATATTATTGGTTGAAGTGGAAATTTTTCAATATGCCAAAAAGTTGATGGAGCTAACTGATATGCTTCAATATCGAGTATGAGACCTATTACTGTTAATTACAGCTTCACAACGCATTCTCATGCTCCCAATCAGGTTCCTGTTGGTCCTTTGTGGGATGTTGTTCCATTCTTGGACCAGCATGGCACCAAGCTCCTGGACACCCATTGGCTGGACTGGGCGGGATGAAATTGCAAGCTGCAACTCATTCCAGACATGTTCGATTGGATTAAGGTCAGGGGATCTTGCTGGCCAGTCCATACGCTCAACCCCCCCCCCCCCCTCAATCGGTACTCCCCGAACTCAAAACTGCGATCAACTAAAGGAAAGGGGTTATTCCTGTTCACCCAGCCCACTGGTTATAATCAACACCTGGGCGAAGGTTATAGTGAGTATCAAAACAGAGAGCTTATGTTTCATCTCCGGACAAACTTGATGGGTTGATATATCAAAACAGAGAACTTTGAACTCGTAAGACCGATTTTTCGGTTCAAGGCATAATTTCGTCCCATTTTTGTATTATTATAAGAGGCATTGGTGATAAAATCATAACTACAGTCTGCAGCCAGACGGCTGCAGACTGTAGTTATTTTTTTCATCCTCCCTGTATATTAATATTGTAACTGACACATCTCCCCGTAAATGTACGCAAAGGCAATATCATTCCAGGAAACGAGGGTTTAAAGGGTTAATGTTATTTATTAATTATTATTATTATTATGTTATTCATTATTATTATTAATATAATAATGTGTATTTATATGATAAATAATTAATAATAATGTTTGTTCGTTTTTTGCCATTTCCCTTCTCATCCATCCCTCAGCAGTATGTCGCGTACGTTTGAGGGAAAGGTTGCCGGACCTCGGTGCCGGACCTCGGAAGTGACGTCTTATCACGTGACACAGTGACCCTATGTTGTATTGTCACGGTAACCCGCGCGAGCGGCCATGTTGTGACGTCATCCCCATAGTGATACGTGGTGTTAGTGCGCATGCGTAGCGCGTGTTGTTAGAGTGATACGTGTTTCCGTCGTCCATTTTGTATACTGGAGGCCGCCATCTTGGTTTCTATGGTACCACGTGGTTGCTATGTTACCCAATGTTTCTGCAATGGGACGGGGTATGTTCGGAGGGTGTGTTCGATTTTAATCGGAGTAAATCTAATTACCACAAACAACCCGACAATCCCTCCAAATCACCAAAATCCACCCCAAATCACCGAAATTGACTTTATTTGATACGGGTTTTCCCATTTTATCGGCTTAGCACGTAGTACTATAGTACCGAGAGGGTACCGGGGTGTGTTCGATTGAAGTGGAGTATTTTCCCAGAATCCTTTTTTTGATCCCATAACGTTTTTTCCCAATAAATTGTTTTAGAGTAGCATGTAGTGCTATAGGACAAATTTACCCATAATCCTCGGGGTTTTTTTAACCATTATTTAAATTACAAGTAGGGCCCATATGTGTACATGAAAGCCATGAAGCTAACTTCAAGTTCCACCATATACTCATGTGAGGATCTACCCATATAAGAGAATCCCTTTTTCTCTCGTATGGGATCTAATTTACTATCCCTCTTAGCCTCATTTCGGTGTTTGAGAATACCTTTTTGGGTTTGTTAAAAAAATAACAACACAATTTTTACAATTTAATTACTTTTATTCAACAACAAAAATACATCTTTTTATGGTATGTAGATTGTCAGATATTCATAAACAGTCTTTCTGCAGATTGGACATCTTCTCAGTGGCTTACAGCAGTCTTTGCACAGGCACAAATGGTTACATGGTCGCGGAGCAACATTGGCTTCAGCTAATAAACACACACTACATTTTGTCCTCCGTGAATCTTCTTCTTGACATGATGTATCCATTTCTTCTTCTTTGATGGCCATTTCTTCTTCTTGAACTTTTTCAACGTCCATGAATTCAGGTGGTAAATTATGAATGTAATAATAGTCTGGAGAATATTTTCTGTGTTCTTCTATAACATTATCTTCTGTTTCCCAGAAACGAACAAATATACCACAATGAAAACATTGAGTTCTGTCTCCTGTCCCCAAATAAAAGAATCCAGCTTTTGTCAGTTCATTCGGGGTTTTCACACTTTCACTTTGTAACATGAATTGAAATGTATTGAGACGATTTTCCTCCAATGCATACTTGATGTGTTTTGGTGGTCTTTGTTCTGTTGTCTTTCTTATTTTCTCTCCTCCATGTAATAACTGCTCCAGTGGTGGTGGTGGAACATCACGAAAATGCGTTTCGAATGAAACGATCATTCTCTCTACAAAGTCTCTTGGATTTCTTGTTTCTTGGTTTCTTGAATGATAATCATTCAGTGTCATCCTGATCAAACATGGAATAGTGAACATTCTTCAATCCTTTTTATCTTCATTCTTCTTTGGTTTTCTTTCTCTCTTTGGTTTGGGTTCTCCTATTTCAGGGCTTCTCTTCTTTGCAATATGCACTGCTTTGGTCATTTGTTCGCAATCTCTTGTGGTAAACTGGAACCCAACGGCGTTCTTGAACAGTTGAATCTGTAAATCGTTGTTAAGTTTGAAGACGGTCACATTAGTATACATCCTTCTTCGTTGGCTGTCGAAACACAAATGAGCTGAACACCAAGTGCACCAGTTGTTTTATAGTTTTTTCTTCAATACAGCGACATCTAGTGGCTTGTTTCCTCCATGACGTCATTAACCAACACATCATTATCCATTAGATCAGTCGTAAACATGTTGGATATGGTATCCATCGGTACACCGCGACAGCGATGTTTCAAGTAAAACAGACAGTATTGTCCACACACTGGTAATGATCCTTGAAGGCGTTTTGTATTATACTTCCAATATCTGGAATTCTTCTTCAGGAAATTCTTGAATGGTCTGTGTTGTGGTGGTAATCCATAGGAATCAAAGTACTCTGCGTTGTGGTGACTCACAAAGAGAGCCACCCAATGTTCTCCTTTTCTGTGGTCTGGATCTGTGTTGGCTGTCACTGGTCTGTAATCTGGTAATCTTCTTGGCAATCTGTTTCTTGCAAATACACCCAAACATATTCTCTTCAAACAACTATCTGATCGAAGTGCATTCTCTAACTGCAACGTGTTCATGTTGAGTAATCGAAGATTACTTGTCTATTCTTATCCACTTCTATGATGTTCTGGAATTCTGCATACACCAGTACGTTGATTGTGGTTGGTAATGGGTTTTCGAAATGGACTTCTAGTCTCAAGGTTCCTCTCTTCACCAGATCGAAGTGTTGTCCATGTGATAGATCTGGAGTCAGGTCGAATACGAATAGGGTGTATCCATTTATGTACTCTTCTCCTCGGCTGATGTGGTTTCCTTCATTCTCATACATTTGTCCAGTTCCTTGGAACAGGGTCGCATAACATCTCGCCACTTCTTGTTGTTCGAATCAAGGTTGTAATGGTTTGGCTGGAATCTGCTGCCCATCCACGTACAAAGCCAAGTAATTATCCCCGCATTTTAAAAAATGCGGGGATATTGTAATGATCTCCGTCCGTACGTCCGTACGTCCGTACGTATGTACGTCCGAACGTCCGTACGGCCGTACGTCCGTACGTCCGTACTTCCGTACGTCCGGTTTTGTAATTCGAAACGCTGTAACTTTCTACAGTTGTTCGATAGGGTCTGTGCAACCCAAAAATACAACTTTTAAATTTTTGTGCCACCAGGTGGCTTCTGTGGAGCCACTTAAAAAATGCGTTATTTTTTCACTTTTTTGCTGAATAGTCCCAACCTATGTAATTCGGAGTTCTAAAATTACACTAGGGTGTTGCTAAATGATCTGTAGATATGTAGGAAGGTTTCGGATTTTTCGGCTGCCACGTGGCTGTGCCATCGTAGCCACTTTTGTGTTTTCTTAGACCGTTTCCGGCAAAAGGCTGGTAGGATATGTAATTTGAAATGCTAAATCCATGCTCAGATGTTGCAGTAGGGTCTATAGATGCGCACGAAGGTTTCGGATTTTTCAGGTGCCACGTGGCTGTGCCACCGTAGCCACTTTTGTGTTTTCTTAGACCGTTTCTGGCAAAAGGCTTCTAGGGTATGTAATTCGAAACGCTAAAACCATGCTCAAATGTTGCAGTAGGGTCTGTAGATGTGCACGAAGGTTTCGGATTTTTCAGGTGCCACGTGGCTGTGCCACCGTTGCCACTTTTGTGTTTTCTTAGACCGTTTCCGGCGATAGGCTCCTATGGTATGTAATTCGAAACGCTAAAACCATGCTCAAATGTTGCAGTGGGGTCTGTAGATGTGCACGAAGGTTTCGGATTTTTCAGCTGCCACCTGGCTGCGCCACCATTGCCACTTTCGTGTTTTCTTGGACCGTTTCCGGCGAAAGGCTCCTAGGGTATGTAATTCGAAACGCTAAAACCATGCTCAAATGTTGCAGTAGGGTCTGTAGATGTGCACAAAGGTTTCATATTTTTCAGGTGCCACGTGGCTGTGCCACCATTGCCACTTTTGTGTTTTCTTAGCCCGTTTGCGGCAAAAGGCTCCTAGGGTATGTAATTCAAAATGCTAAAACCATGCTCAAATGTTGCAGTAGGGTCTGTAGATGCGCACAAAGGTTTCGGATTTTTCAGGTGCCACGTGGCTGTGCCACCGTTGCCACTTTTGTGTTTTCTTAGACCGTTTTCGGCGAAAGGCTCCTAGGGAATGTAATTCGAAATGCTAAAACCATGCTCAAATGTTGCAGTGGGGTCTGTAGATGCGCACAAAGGTTTCAGATTTTTCAGGTGCCACGTGGCTGTGCCACCGTTGCCGCTTTTGTGTTTTCTTAGACCGTTTCCGACGAAAGGCTCCTAGGGTATGTAATTCGAAATGCTAAAACCATGCTCAAATGTTGCAGTGGGGTCTGTAGATGCGCACGAAGGTTTTGGATTTTTCAGCTGCCATGTGGCTGCGCCACCATTGCCACTTTCGTGTTTTCTTAGACCGTTTCCGTCGAAAGGCTCCTAGGGTATGTAATTCGAAACACTAAAACCATGCTCAGATGTTGTAGTGGGGTCTGTAGATGCGCACGAAGGTTTCCGATTTTTCAGGTACCACGTGGCTGTGCCACCGTTGCCACTTTTGTGTTTTCTTAGACCATTTCCGGCGAAAGGCTCCTAGGGTATGTAATTCGAAACGCTAAAACCATTCTCAAATGTTGCATTGGAGTCTGTAGATGCGCACGAAGGTTTCAGATTTTTCAGCTGCCATGTGGCTGCGCCACCATTGCCACTTTCGTGTTTTCTTAGACCGTTTCCGGCGAAAGGCTCCTAGGGTATGTAATTCGAAATGCTGAAAGCACGCTCAGATGTTGCAGTAGGGTCTGTAGATGCGCACGAAGGTTTCGGATTTTTCAGGTGCCACGTGGCTGTGCCACCGTTGCCACTTTTGTGTTTTCTTAGACCGTTTACGGCGAAAGGCTCCTAGGGTATGTAATTCGAAACGCTAAAACCATGCTCAAATGTTGCAGTGGGGTCTGTAGATGCGCACGAAGGTTTTGGATTTTTCAGGTGCCACGTGGCTGTGCCACCGTTGCCACTTTTGTGTTTTCTTAGACCGTTTCCGGCGAAAGGCTCCTGGGGTATGTAATTCGAAATGCTAAAACCATGCTCAAATGTTGCAGTGGGGTCTGTAGATGCGCACGAAGGTTTTGGATTTTTCAGCTGCCATGTGGCTGCGCCACCATTGCCACTTTCGTGTTTTCTTAGACCGTTTCCGTCGAAAGGCTCCTAGGGTATGTAATTCGAAACACTAAAACCATGCTCAGATGTTGTAGTGGGGTCTGTAGATGCGCACGAAGGTTTCCGATTTTTCAGGTACCACGTGGCTGTGCCACCGTTGCCACTTTTGTGTTTTCTTAGACCATTTCCGGCGAAAGGCTCCTAGGGTATGTAATTCGAAACGCTAAAACCATTCTCAAATGTTGCATTGGAGTCTGTAGATGCGCACGAAGGTTTCAGATTTTTCAGCTGCCATGTGGCTGCGCCACCATTGCCACTTTCGTGTTTTCTTAGACCGTTTCCGGCGAAAGGCTCCTAGGGTATGTAATTCGAAATGCTGAAAGCACGCTCAGATGTTGCAGTAGGGTCTGTAGATGCGCACGAAGGTTTCGGATTTTTCAGGTGCCACGTGGCTGTGCCACCGTTGCCACTTTTGTGTTTTCTTAGACCGTTTACGGCGAAAGGCTCCTAGGGTATGTAATTCGAAACGCTAAAACCATGCTCAAATGTTGCAGTGGGGTCTGTAGATGCGCACGAAGGTTTTGGATTTTTCAGGTGCCACGTGGCTGTGCCACCGTTGCCACTTTTGTGTTTTCTTAGACCGTTTCCGGCGAAAGGCTCCTGGGGTATGTAATTCGAAATGCTAAAACCATGCTCAAATGTTGCAGTGGGGTCTGTAGATGCGCACGGAGATTTCGGATTTTTCAGCTGCCACCTGGCTGCGACACCATTGCCACTTTCGTGTTTTCTTAGACCGTTTCCGGCGAAAGGCTGCAAGGGTATGTAATTCGAAATGCTAAAACCATGCTCAAATGTTGCAGTAGGGTCTGTAGATGTGCACGAAGGTTTCCGATTTTTCAGGTGCCACGTGGCTGTGCCACCATTGCCACTTTTGTGTTTTCTTCGACCGTTTCTGGCGAAAGGCTCCTAGGGTATGTAATTCGAAACGCTAAAACCATGCTTAAATGTTGCAGTGGGGTCTGTAGATGCGCACGAAGGTTTCGGATTTTTCAGGTGCCACGTGGCTGTGCCACCGTTGCCACTTTTGTGTTTTCTTAGACCGTTTCCGGCGAAAGGCTCCTAGGGTATGTAATTCGAAACACTAAAACCATGCTCAAATGTTTCAGTGGGGTCTGTAGATGTGCACGAAGGTTTCACATTTTTCAGCTGCCTAGTGGCTGTGCTGTTGCCACTTTCACATTTTCTTAGACCGTTCCCGGTGATAGGCTCCTAGGGTATGTAATTCGAAATCCTAAAATCATGCTCAAATGTTGCAGTAGGGTCTGTAGATGCGCACGAAGGTTTTGGATTTTTGTAGTGCCACGTGGCTGTGCTACCGTTGCCTCTTAGACCATTTCTGGCGAAAGGCTCCTACAGTATGTATTTCAAAATGGTAAAACCATGCTCAAATGTTGCAGTAGGGTCTGTAGATGTGCACAAAGATTTCGGATTGTCCAGGTGCCACGTGGCTGTGCCACCATTGCCACTTTCGTGTTTTCTTAGACCGTTTCCGGCGAAAGTCTCCTAGAGTATGTAATTTCCGGCAAAAGTCTCATAGAGTATGTAATTCGAAACGCTAAAACCATGCTGAGATGTTGCAGTAGAGTCTGTAAATGCGTAGGAAGGTTTTGGATTTTTTGGGTGCTAAGTGGCTGTGTCGCCGTTGCCACTTTTGTGTTTTCTTAGACTGTTTCCAGCGAAAGGCTCCTAGGGTAAGTAATTCGAAATGCTTAACACATGCTCAAATGTTGCAGTAAGGTCTGCAGATGCGTACAAAGGTTTCAGATTTTTCAGATGCCACGTGGCGGTGCCACCGTTTTTCTTTCGTGTTTTCTTAGATCATTTCCGGCGAAAAGCTCCCAGAGTATGTAATTTGAAATGCTAAAACTATGCTCAAAAGTTGCAGTAGGGTCTGTAGATGTGCACGAAGGTTTCGGATTTTTGGGGTGCCACCGTTGCCACTTTCATGTTTTCTTAGACCGTTTCCGGCGAAAGGCTCCCAGGGTACATGTATGTAATTCGAAACGCAAAAACCATGCCCAAATGTTGCAGTGGAGTCTGTAGGTGCGCACGAAGCTGTGTCACCTGTGCCACTCAATATGATTTTAGTGTGTCATATAATACATTTCTTCTTTGTATCAAGCATTCATACAAAGTCAAGGATGCAAATGCGGGGATACACTATAGTGTGCTTTGCACACAAGTGACACCATCTAGTTGTTTTTTGTAGTTCTTATAATTATATGGATTTTTCGAAAAGTTTCCATTGAAAGCATAGTTGTCTACACATCCCACCACGATGCGTTTAGGTAGTTGGCCTAAAAATAAGTTTTCTTGTGTAATGCTCAGATTTCCTTTCGGCACTGAAAACACCTTGGTTTCCACACGGTCGATAAGATATTTGGCAGTTGCCTTTGTTAGTGCTTTCTCGTGAGCCATTCTCACGAATGACTGGAGTCTCTCTTTGCTCACAAACATGGATACATCTAGAATTTTGATCTTGTATGTATCGGTATCGGCCATCAATGCGAAAACGTCTTTGGCTCTATTCATTTTAACATGAACATTAACTCCATTCAGCAAGTAACGAGTTTGGAAAAACATGTCCAAATGTAATCTTCCAGTCATGTCCACGATTTTACTTTTCTCTATAAATTTCTTTCGAAGAAGAAATCCCTTGTTATCATCTGTCAAATCTTCCATGTGTCCGGCCGTATCCTTGTACCATAATGCATTAGTCAGTTGTGACTTCTTGGCAGCTGGTCCATAACTCAACAACGTTTCTATGAAAGCTCTGTAGTGATAAGTGTTGTTGAAGGAGATACCAGTTTTTCATTCAAGCTGATATCGATTTGATTAAATAAGGAATGCATCCATAAATTGACTGGGCCCACATTGGCATCGGGTGCAATTGATGCCCCATTAGAATCTACAACCTTTGCTTTAACATACAAGTATGTCTGTGCCAAATTCAAATAATCATCTCCTAATCCTGCAGTGTGGAATTCTATTGAACCACTGTTTCCTATGGTCGCCAAAGGCATGTGTTCTACCCATTGCCCATGTTCCACACTAGTCTGTGTTGGTGGTATGGAAAACAAGTCGAGTTCGCTGTTGACACACTCACAAGATTTTTCATTGATGAGAGACATCATGCACCGAGAATGTCTTGGGTCTGTACAGTTCTCCTTCTTTTTGTCGATTTGCGAGTTTTGAGTGGTGCAGGCATTTTTATACCCTTCCTGCTGGGTGGTTTCGAACCACCAATCACTTGATTCCAAGCTCCCGCTCCAGCCTCATTGACTCTTTTGATTGCTGCCTTTTTTACATTTTTCCCTTCAATGACATCTTCGGCAAAGGCCGCTCCTTTTCTCACGAGCTGTCTTCCCACGGTCCTAGCTGTAGTTTTCAATAAAGGTAACACCATATTCTTCAGTCCTCCCAATATACTTCCCAAACCATAACCTCTCTGTATTTGAGCTCCAGAAAAAGCTGGTAGACCGTTCCCAGCTTGTTTCGTGTAATATTCTTCGTATAATTTGGACTTACAACAGTAAGTCATGTTTATGTGAAATGAAGAGATCTACGATTTCTGAAATGAAGTGTCACTGTCACTTTCCCGAACTCGAATGGTACTATGGCTCCTGTGTCACCCCTTATATACACCTGAACGGTACTGAAATATTTTCGTTCCACTGGTACATAATACACATTCTCAAAAGTTTTAGAGATGATATTCCCATACTTTCCACGCACGGGTACAATACGAAGAAGTGGTATTCTCGTATCTCCTATGACTTGGTCACGAACCAAGTCACAGTATACATAGAGTGAATAAAATCCTTGTTTGACATCGGCAACTCTGAAAGAACTGTAAGTTCCTGATTTAAAAACACACTCATTAAATCCCAAAATATTTTGAAGAGTAGGGCTCAATGTGACCACGACTCCATCACGAACCGTGATACGAACTTTACCAGTCACTTCATCCAGTTCAAAAACTACCTTATCGTGACGAGGCAAGAGTAATTCTTTAACACCATTGATAGCTCGTATCACATCAATGGGATCCGAATAACGACCTTCTTTGAGAGTAAGTCGGTAATTCTTTTTCGAAGATCAGAACACTGTCACGAAAGCTTCTTCTCCACGAATATTGAACCAAGTATTTGGATACTGAATCTCTGCCAGACCTACTTCCCATTCTCCCGTGAGATTCACTGGTTGTGATAACTGAGTGGTGTACATAGTCAACGTGTTTTCAGGAAACACGTTCATAGAACTATTACTTGGTAGAGTCAAATAAAACATTACTTTTTCTTAATAGTTGGATTTGGTAACAAATATCCTATGCTACTGCTCAAGAGAGCAGTCCACAACTTGCTGTCTGTGTTCTCGAGAGTGAGATTAACGACACTGGTAATGATGATGATATACAAAATAATTATTTGTGAAAAGTAAGTGATCTCGCTCCTTGGAATTCTTTTGCCAAACAGAGGCCAAGACCCATTCGATCCTTCTTCCATTTTGAAGAAACCTCAGAGGTTCACTTCCTTTTATAGGTGAGCTGACTCTGCTTGATCCACGAATTGAACGAAGTTGGGTATCCCAACCATTTTACGAACAATTCCCTTTTCTTACCTCGACCACGTTTCTTGAGTACGTGTTCGATTTTGTAAATAGTTTTATGTGAAACTCGCTGAAGCTCTTCGGTGTAGAACGACCCTTTCAATACTTCCCCATTATCATCTTGTAAGATGTATGTGACTGGATGTCCTTTCTTGATGGCTACCACTGTGAATGACTCTTCGGTCCAATTGGGCAAATAACCTTTCTCAATAGTTTTATTAACTTTACTGATTCTCACTCTGTCTCCTACTTTGTACTTTAGAGTCTTGTGTTTTATGGGTTGTCCATACAACCTTTGCCAAACCTCTTCTTGATTTTCAAAATTCACGGCACTGGGGGCCATACCTGTACTGCGGCGATGAGAATGATTATATGATTTCACAAAGTTTTGAAGCGGAAAAGTTAGTGTATTGTTCTTGGTAAAACATTTCCACATCTTGGTTTTCAAAGTTCTATTGAATCTTCCTACTATGGAACATTTTGTTTCAACATTTTGTGCCGTGAAAAATTTGACTTTGTGATCTTTGAGAAAATTCTGAAATTTTCTGTTTAGAAATTCTTTGCCTTGATCTGTTTGTAATTTTTCTGGTTTACGACCTTGTTTGAAAATTTCAGTAAAAGCTTTTACTGTGGAATCACCAAGTTTGTTTTTGAGGGGTATGACCCAAGCATATTTACTAAACACATCTATACATGTCAAAAAATTTTTTGTGTTTTTGTTGAATTTAGTTTTGTTTGAAACATCGACCAAGTCAGCTTGCCATTGTGCATCTATACCACTAACTATTACTTTCCTTCTAGGAAATATACGACGAACAGGTTTGGGAAGAGTGTATGTGTCTTGAGTCTCTAACCATTTTACAACTTGTTTAGTTTTTTTTTCTTGGACGCTCTACGAAGAGCGTCTACACCACCAAAACTACCAGGCGCTTCAGAATCATAGTATAATGCTTCCATGACTGGCTTGTTCAAGTGTCAACTCTATTTATACCCTTTTTCGGTCCACTTTGGCGTTTCTGTTTTCTTTGGTTGTTTAGGTTCCGACTTTATCGGTGCCTGTTTCATAAAATCCAAACGTTCTTTATGACCAATCAATTCTTGGGGTATGTTACTATCTCACAAAGCTTCGGCCAACACTTCCCATCCCTTAGGTTGGAAAGATTTTCGTCTTCTAAGTAAATCGTTTAGAAGATCTGTTACATTCGACCATACCACTGTTTGATCTTTGTAGACTAATTCACCCTTCTCATTCCAAGATATGTTTGGGTCACTTCTAATACGATTCAACAACAACTTTCCCTTTCTCTTCATTGTCATAGGAACAGAATCGAGAATGTCTTCGTCTTTATTATTTTTCTCGAATTCGACTTTAATGGGTCGAGGAGCCATTACCTTTTGTTGAAATGTCAAATATCTTTGTAAAATTTGATTATATTGAGTCATCTTTTCATCAGCTGAAAGAAAAGGGGCGTCGAGAATATCTCTCATTTCTCTATCCAGTGATGAAATAGCCAGTTCATTCGGTTGTCTTGGAGTCTCTTGTAGACGTTCCAATAACCTTGGTTCTACCAAAGCCATCTTATTACATATTCCATCATACAAAAATACCTTTAACAGCACCCAATAGTACAGGAGGTAGCAATGCCCCCAAAAATCCCCCTTTCTGCAAGATTTGTCTCCTCTTTTGTCAGAGGTACCTTTATTTGCCACTTCCCTCACTAGTTGTTTCTGACGAACGAGTTTGGTTCTCTGAGCTTTGGTCAGAGGTACTGCTCCCTTCAGTATATTCGAGGCACAGTCACACAAACAAGTAATCAATTCTTTGTCTGGATGTTTTAGTATGGATTTTACGAGTGTGGGTTTCGATTTAATGAGAACCTTGAGAAGAGCGAGGTTGCGCTTGAGACGGTCAGACATGCTTCTGACTTGTTGCTCCCCTTTTATACTTTTCGGAGGTACACATATTGGGTTTCCCCAGGAAAAATATGACTTCTTAATCTCATGTGTTCAGGACTATCTTGTTTGAGATCTATTAAAAGGTAACCATATGGTGTCGAAGTGGCATCTTCGAAAACTTCTCTCAGAAACTTGGAATGACCAGGACACATCTGTGCTGCCAAGTGTGAGATCTGAGAACGATCCCTAGGATTTTTAAACAAGATCATGTAATGACTATTGAGAGCTACAGTCCTATGGACTTTATTTTTGTCGAATAAATTTTGAACACTGTACATCACACTAATGTTACGATGATGACTACCTTTAATAAATAATCTAGAGACTCGAACATCTGCATGGGGCATCAGATCATCCAATATGACAAAACTATCAGATTTTAATTCTTGAGGTAGACCCTCTACGAATTCTACTTGGGGTAAAGTATTGTATAATGATTCCCATTCACTATAACACCAAATGATGTGACTAGGAACAGGTGATATAATATTTTGAATGTTTTGAATAACCCGATTTACAAAGGATGATTTACCACTACCTGTGTGACCACACAATAAACAAGTGAATGGATGCTTCCAACGAGGATTCATCTTTGTTGTTCTATGTGGGTACTACTTCCTTTTATACCTTTTGGGGAGGTGGCCCCCACTGAACGTGGGTACTGCTCCCCTTTTATACCTTTTGGAGAGGTGGTCAATATGACCGGCATCCAAAGATATTTAGCATTGGTGGCCCTCTGACTTACTGGCTGGGGACAGGTTAAGTTTGTTTGATATTTGTCAAGCAGATAAACATCAAATAACCTAAGCGTCATTACCACCTTTTTTTATCTTTTTTCTTCATTTTATACTTTTTTTCGTCTTCTTTTCTTTTTTTTATAAAAAACAGACATCTATTTACAACATCTATTTACATCTTCAGACTGAGTGGTTTCTTGAAGGTCATGAATTCAATCACCAAATCCATAATACAACGTCTCTGTTCATTTGTGAGAGGTTTCTCGAACATATCTTCATACTCTTTCTGTACTGGTGGTGGATTCATTCCAGAAGTATTATGGTGCCTCAGTAGATGAACATCATTCTTGTTAACTCTTTCAAGTGCTTCACTAAAACATGTTATAATCTTCTCTTCTTCAGACATCATTAGGCATACGTTATGCTGAATCTGATTTGGGGGATCGACTGTACATCCATAGCATTTTTCTTTCACTACAACGTCAATGTTCTCTTCGACATAATGAGCATATATGCCAAGCAAAGTTCATGCTGCAAGCGAACTTGCCTGAGTTCACTAACGACTTCATCAACGATCATTGGCCGTGGTTGGGTTATTCTCACTGTGATCTTCTTCTTCTTCTTCAAAGGTGGTTCTTGAATTGGTTTTTTGAAGTCTTCATGGTTAGTAGGTTTAGTAGGTTTAGTGTCTTCAGGAACTTCAGTTAAAGTTGTTTGTTGGGTTTTGATGGCTGCATCTACTTCTTCTATTTGGGACTTCAAGGCATTCCATTCTTCTAAAGATAGAGCAATACCAGTCTTCGTAGGATAAGGTTTCTGGTCTTTTCCCTCAAAGTATCTTCTGAGATGAATCTTCAGTTCACCCTGGTACTGGGTGACGTTAGCATAAGTCTGCTTGGTGCCAATTCAGAACATCTTCTCTGGTCAAGGGTTCGATCGTGAATGATGCCAAGTCCATGCTTTGCCTAATCTTATATACCTTTGACGGGGGTGATTGAAAACATCACCCCAATTCAACAAATTTTTATTGACTTTTTGATTCTTGGTTGGGATTTGTGTTTGTTTCCTATAGGATTATAGGTTAAAGTTGGAAAATTTAGAAAATTAGTATAGAAGTCAATGGGAAAGAAACAAAATGAGAATACAGAAATTCGATTGGTTGATTAACTCTGATCTGATTGGTCAGTTTGGCGATCAAACTGCAATCTTGATCCTTAAACTGTAGGATATGACCCTCTGCATTTTATACTGGCTTGGGGCAGGTCAAGCTACAAACATCTGTCCAATGGAGATAAGTCAAATAGCTCGAGTGCATTCCCACCCCCTACAGTTCGTATCCTTAAAAACAAAAGAAAACGAAAACAACATGTCCAACTTAGCAATTCAGTTTTCTATCATAACAATTTCTCATTTCCTTTAAATATTCACAACAGAGAATTTTTTAGTAATGATCATGATGATGATTTATTCCTTTGGTTATACAATAGGGGTAGCCTAAAAGACACAAGGAATCAACTTTAAAAAAAATGAAATGAAACTAAAAAGTTTGGAATAAAGAAGTATCATCTGGTTCCAATATGTGTAACCTAAAAGATACCATGAATCAACATTTTTTTTTAAATAAATGAAACTAAAAAGTTTTGAATGAAACTAAAAAGTTTGGAATAAAGAAGTATCATCTGGTTCCAATATGTGTAACCTAAAAGATACCATGAATCAACATTTTTCAAAAATAAATGGAACTAAAAAGTTTTGAATGAAACTAAGTTTTGAATGAAACTAAAAAGTTTGGAATAAAGAAGTATCATCTGGTTCCAATAGATGTAATCTAAAAGATACCATGAATCAACATTTTTTAAAATAAATGGAACTAAAAAGTTTGGAATGAAACTAAAAAGTTTGGAATAAAGAAGTTTCATCTGGTTCCAATAGGTGTAACCTAAAAGATACCATGAATCAACATTTTTCAAAAATAAATGGAACTAAAAAGTTTTTAATGAAACTAAAAGGTTTGGAATAAAGAAGTATCCTCCACTTCTAATAGGGTTAGCCTAAAGTATACCAGGAACATGATGATGATGATAATGATGAAAGAACACTCTGTATTAGAATAAATAAAAAAAACTGAGAAATCTTTACGCCAGAAAAATGTATTGCCTTGTAAGACTTGCCATTTAGTTTTTTTATGACTGCCATAAAGGACTTTATTAGGACTGCCGTATAGGACTTTATGTGGACTGCCATAAAGGACTTTTTAATTAAAGAAAAATACTGCCATAAAGGACTTTAGACAATGCCATAAAGGACTTTTTAATTAGAGAGAAAAACTGCCATATAGGACTTTATGAGGACTGCCATAAAGGACTTTAGAGAATGCCATATAGGACTTTTTAATTAGAGAAAAAAAACTTGCCATATAGGCCTTTATGAGGACTTGCCATAAAGGACTTTAGAGAATGCCATATAGGACTTTAGAGAAAAATACTGCCATATTGGACTTTAAAAATTTGGTGAGCCTAACATGATTGAGTAGACCACCTAAATTCCATTTCGGTTTTAGGAATTTTTCGGTCATCTAAATAGGACTTTTTGTAGGCAAAAGCTAGACTTTGTTCAGGTTGTAGAAAATATGACACTCACTTGTTTCTTCTTTAAATCTCTAGTGGTATGGTGCTAACTCCATCTTCTAAAACTCTTCGTTTTGGGTAGAAATACGATAGTCCATCTCTGCTCTGCTGGTAGGTATACATAGTGTTGTCATTCATAACAAATCCTCGGTTGATGCCAGATCCACTTTGTTGAGTCTTCAAAACTTGCAAATATTTGTCTTTCGTCAAATCATTGTGGCGTTTGCTGATTCCTTTACAACTATATTTATTGGTGGCACCGAAACAATAACATGTTTTACTACACAGTCCAACAATGCCGGTTCCTTGCCATTCTACCTTGAACAAGCCTGGAGTTCTCCTGTCAAAACGCTTTACTTCCTGACAACATGAGGCTGACAGCCATTCTTTGCCTTCTAATTTGGTTTTCACATAACCATCTCTGTGGAAATCACAACACTCTGATGGAAACCACTTGTGATTTTCGATGTAAAACTCTATTCTCTTCTCTGGTTTCACTAATTCATCTGTGGATGGTGACGAGGTACATAGATATGCAGAATCTGTGTCCATTTCAGCCTATTCGAAAACTTGGCGGTTGAAAAAAGTATCGATGACATCATAATAGAACTGAAGCATCCGGGATTTCGCATACTGGTAAACAAAGAATCCGATGTGAAGTGGCAGATCCAACTTGATGGTCTTCTTGTTCAGTTCGACTTCATATAAAGTTTCATCTAATGGATTCAAGGCTCTGAAGGACATGTCATTTACAGCTTTGGTGACTTCTTCATCGTCGCAAAAGCACACACGTCGATGCTTCTCTTTGTTGGTAACGGTTTTGCCATATCTAGAATTTCCCAACAGCTTCATGGTGTCGGCAACGATCGACTTGTCAGGGTCAACATCTCCTTGTCTTCTTGCTTCAGATACTTCATCTCCAAATTTTTCAAAATATCTTCTTGGTTTATATTGGATAACTTGATAGACGTGATCAACTTCAATGCCATGCTGGAGGTACCACTGCAGTAAAGGGGTTGCAAACAACATTTTTTCTGCTACATAGCTTCCAATCAAACTTCTACAGGGTTTCTTCATCATTCCATTCTTCTCAGCAAAGGACTTCATGTGTTCACCAATATCATCTATGGAAATATCTGTATTCTTGAAGATAGGTGTCATCTCTTCAAAGTACTCTTTCAGGTGATCTGGTACATGTATATCACATTCGACCAAACCAAACAGTTCACCGAACTTCACTTTCTTCAATACTTCTTCATCTGTCATTGCAGCATCTATTTTGTCTGAAAAGTTCTCTTTCAGGAAGGCTTTGAGTGTGGCATCGGTCTTCTTCATCTCTCTCCACTCACACTCCCAGATTTCAACAAGTTTATAGCCCAAATCGGTGATGTACTTTGCATTGGTACGGGTGTCTTGTAGCAGTTCTTTCATCGGTTTATCTGTTACTTCATTATGGATGATTGGAAGGCCATTCTTATCTTTCATACAGGTATGTCCGTGCCAGAAGCAGCCATGGAATTGGTATACAGTCTGTGTCTCTTTGCACCAACCATCAACAGGCAACTGTCTTCGACCAATCATTTTTTCAGCTCCGTTAAACTGATGTCTGATGTGGATATCATCTCTCATCGATAAAAACTCTAACCATTGTTCGGCCATTTTACCATACTTCATTGGGTGTTCTGGTTTAAACTGGTTTTCTTCACGACGTCTAATACTCCAACCCGTTGGCATCTCTTGCATTAGGCACCAAAGATATAATGCATTCGCATCATTGCCTATAATACTTCCACATGGTTTTGCTTCTTTGCCATATTTTTTGTTTCTCTAATTCGGGTAACATCT
Organism: Pictodentalium vernedei; assembly: GCA_031216915.1. Classification (NCBI taxonomy): domain Eukaryota; kingdom Metazoa; phylum Mollusca; class Scaphopoda; order Dentaliida; family Dentaliidae; genus Pictodentalium; species Pictodentalium vernedei. Next base: position 91,611,494 of record CM062290.1, on the reverse strand, counting down.
TTCTCGTGGTATCGGTTGAAGATAATTGAAGGTCCACCAACGATATTATCTTTCACTAAGTGATGCAGGTCTTTGTTTTTCTGGTTAAATAATGTGAAGTAAGTGTCATCATTCATGGTCTGGAACAGGTACGTTAACGTAAGGCCTGGAACACTGATACAATCTTTAAACATGTCGATGTGGCGTTCTTGGTAGAAAGCAAACTGCTTGTCAACTGCTTTAAGGAATGGTTTTACATCTCGGTTATTATACCAGATCAGAAAATCACGGAAAGTTGTCATCTCCAGGTCGTTTCATACATGCTGGCAATACTGGTATTCTTCATTGGATATGTTTTCTTTCTTTAGAGAACTGTAGAAGGCTTCATGGTCTGGTAGGTGGTCTTGATCCAATTTGTCCAAGCTGTCGATCCATTCATATGGTAAAAATCCCTTCGTCACGGAACAGCCAAATGCTTTCAAAAACTTGTCATAGCTGAATCCTGGAACGAGGTAGTTGCAAATATCAACAAACTTGAAAGATACTGTCGAGACGCACATGTAGTTATTCGATTTCTTCACTGCAAACTTGAGTGGATTCTGTCTCTTCAGGTATGGTATCAGTTCATGCTTGACTACATTCATATCATATTTTCTAGAGTTGAATCCGATGACGGCATCTCTTGCAGGTAGTCTTGAAATTTCTTCTCCAATTTTTGTAAAGGGTGCATCTTGGATGTGTCTTCTCCAGTAGCTCTGGCTTCTGCTTCCAGCGTTTCATCAACTTTCTGTCTGAGTTTAAATAAAGTCCAAGCATGAAAGGTCTGCATAAGTTGGTGGCAATGAGATGAAATATCTGTGAGGTATGTCATCATTTCTTCAAAAAGTTCTTGAGAATTTCCATTTGTAACAAAACACTTCGGTTCTTGGTATTCTGGAACATTACTACATATGCTCACACTCAATAGTCGTTGTTCTGCTTCCCATATCAGTTTATCACTGTCATCAGGTAGAATGGATTTGACAAAGTAACTTTCAAAATCAAACGTTGCACGGTATGGATAAAACTTCTTCTCTTCAGGCACTTCTGTACCTTCATCTTCTAACAGATCAAATGCGGACTGGGATGGATAGTATACACCGCCAACATACTGGTAATTTATTTCATCTGTACATGTTTTCTCGTGACGGTTTATTGCCCGGGAGGTCTTCCATAATTTGCCGCATTTGCGGCATTCAAATGATTTACAGTATTGGTCTATATCGATGATGTAGCTAAAATGGTTCCTGTAGACATTCACATTCATGGTATTCTCAAACTTTCTATGAGATCTCTGTACTAATTTGGCAACAGTTTGGTCATCATAATTCTTCACAAGTTCATATACTTGTATATTCACTTCAAAACATTTCTCCAAGTCTGGTAATTCGGCTAAAGTTACTCCACGGAATTCATTCTTTGGCTTCTTTGTATATTTGCTGTACATGGCATCTGTTGTATTATTCAAATTGTCTGTTGTGGAACCACTCCATAAAGCTAAACATCGGAAGATACACAGGTTGTCATCGTAGGTAAAATGGCGAGCTCTATCTTTCACCAAAGCATTTACTGCTTTGTTCTGGAGAATATAATCGGGAAGATCTTCTACCATTCCAATTGGGTGGTCTTTCAGCTTATTCACATAAAATGTGACGTTGGTAACTCTCTCCACAAGCCATTTGGTGTTGGGTCGTTTTAACTTGGCCCATTCCAGGATATCTTCTTCCATGACATCAACAAGGGATTCTTCAAAGTCTTCTTGGCAGCATACTAGTTGTGGAACATCAAGTACCCGAGCGTTGTTCTGTGATGGATGGTAATACTTAAGTCCATTCGTTTCATTGTGTCTCAGGATAAAAGCAAAACTAAGATTAATTTTAAATCTTAGCTGTTGTGGCAGAAATGCGGTAGTCATCAATTCAGCATTCATCATTTTCAGGTTCACATCGTTGATCCGGTAGTTATACTGGTCCTGGACTCTTCTGTTCATCATATGGCGAGTTCTAATAGAACTCAGTTATCTTCGTATATGGTCAACATCTCATCGGTCTCTTCTTCGGACATCATATTTTTGTCAAAATCAATCTGGTCAACATCATAACAGGTGGTCGTCGTGGTCCGTGGTTGTTTGGTTAGTCCTCTCTTCGGTTCATCGGTCTTCCTTTTAGATGGTACAGGAACTGGTCGGTGGGCGACGCTCTGGTGGCGGTTAAAATGGAGTAGTTGGTTAAACTCCTGCCCGCATTCCATACATGTATAGGTCTCCAAACATTTCTTCAGATGGTTTACCAAATCTTCTTTCCTCGTAAAGGTCTTCTTACAGTTGGTGCAACCGTGGGTCTTCTTCTCACCCCTGTGCTTGGTACGCACATGGCGGCTCCGGTTGCAGCGGTCCGTAAAGGTCTTCCCACACTCTTCACAGGCATAAACATCAGTCCTGTTAACGGCAGTAGCAGCATCAGACTCCATCTTCATAAAATTTTTGCGAAGGCAAAATTGCTATAGAAAACTCTCTAGCGATGTGTTCAGTTCGAAGGATCGAAACAGAATGACGCGACGTTACTCTTCTCCGGAATGTATTTCTACGTGACGGACGTTTTGGAAAACGTCACGACGTCACAGCGTTTTTTCATCGATATTTTCATTCTTGGTTGGGGTTTGTGTTTGTTTCCTATAGGATTATAGGATAAAGTTGGAAATTTAGAAAATTAGTATAGAAGTCAATGGAAAAGAAAAACAATGAGAATATACTAATCTGATTGGTGGATTAACTTCGCTCTGGTTGGTTAGTGTAGAAACATCTTGATCCTCAGTAATTTTATTATTTAAAAACATATAGTTAGAGGTGTCATTTAAAGAAATTGCTAAATATAGACCCTAACAATTAGTTAGGGGGTCAGTTAAGGATGTTTCTAAAAATTGAGCGTAGGAATTTATAAAAATATAGTTCCAAGTAGAAGCAGAGGATTCTGGGTAAATTTGTCCTATAGCACTACGTGCTACTCTAAAACAATTTATTGGGGAAAAACGTCATGGGATCCAAAAAAGGATTCTGGGAAAATACTCCACTTCAATCGAACACACCCCCGGTACCCTCTCGGTACTATAGCACTACGTGCTAAGCCGATAAAATGGAAAAATCCGTATCAAATAAAGTCAATTTCGGTGATTTGGGTGGATTTTGGGGATTTGGAGAGATTGTCGGATTGTTTGTGGTAATTAGATTTACTCCGATTCAATCGAACATACCCTCCGAACATACCCTGTCCCATTGCAGAAAAATTGGGTAACATAGCAACCACGTGCTGCCATAGAAACCAAGATGGCGGTCTCCAGTATACAAAATGGACGACACAAACACGCATCACCCTAACAACACGCGCTGCGCATGCGCACTAACACCGCGTATCACTATGGGGATGATGTCACAACATGGCCGCTCACGCGGGTTACCATGACAACACAACATGGCGCCACTACGTCACGTGATATGACGCCACTTCCGAGGTCCGGCACCGAGGTCCGGCAACCTTTCCCTCAAACGTACGCGGCATACTACTTCCCTCTGAAGTTGCAGTTAAATTCCCAACTGAACAAACCACAAATTTGAAGAAAACTATAGTCGGCATTTCTTTGATCAAGAAAAGTCTCACACTTCTACCAGAACAATAGCGGCTGGGGAGATAGGGAGATCCCAGGGAAAAACCCAACTATTGCGTTACTGGCCGTCATAACTTGATTACACCCGAAGAGCTGTCAACGGTCGCTTTGTATGATGTGCAGTGTACAATATTGATAGTCATGTTGATCGATAAGCAAAATCTTTCCTATGGCAGAAAACCCCGGCCCCTCCTCCACAAACCCATCCCGGCAGGTTGAGTTGTTGGAAAAGGTTTCTGCGGTGTTCTCACTAAGAAAATCTGAACATTATACTATCAAATAGAGCCGTAATATTGGCAATACCGCAATTACTAACCGAAAGCAGCCAGTCCAAGAACGACAACTCACTTTCCGATAAACGCTATAGTTTAGCGATAGTTTATAGAATGACATGTACAGTACAATTTCCTTCTGAAAAACATTTTCCGAAATCGCGCTCGAAATACGACATTGCACAGTTGCAGAAACTACATTGCTACGGAAGATCTAATGGTAAAACTAAGACGCCACACTGCAAAAAAATGCAGAAGTACATTCCCGTGAAAGATCCCAGATTTCCTATAGTTTTATGGACAGAAAATTGAAGTTCGCCGTTTACCTTAAGAAAACCCTATTGACTTTCGAACGCGTTTTGATCACTTGTGTTTTCATAAAAAAAAACATTCTATTTACTGTACAGCATTCAGCCATTACCACTAATAAAAAACGGGAACAAGATGAAACAGGATGGATGCGAAAGAAGTTTCTCAGAGATACGTTCTGCAAAGCATGTGCCCATCTCGTCGAAGAAAATATTCCTTATGCTTTGTGCGAAATCCAAATCTGAACGAGCACATCTGTCAGGTCACAGAATATGAAGAAGCCATTATTATGCCTCAAAGTTAGTTTGTCCAATCAGAACGCCAGAATGCCACCAAAGTGTTCCGCCGTATCAGGCAACTCACTTGATATTATTTGACAGCAGGTTAGTAGCAGCCATTACTATTTTGATCAAATCGTGGTATTTCCACTCGCTACGAATTTTCAAAATTTGAATTAAAGCAAAATAAGAGAATTTAAGTACCAAAAATATTTTCAAGGTTCCATATTTATTGGTTTAAACCACTAAATATTTTTAAAATGGACAGAAAATATTATTTGTTGTCCGCAAAGTTATTTGTTGTTTTTACAACTCTATCGGAAAGGCTGCCGTCCAAAGTCTATCGATTTTTTATGCTGAAGCAAACATTTTCTTGATGGTTTACTCAACAGATTAAAAGAGATTTTTTGAACATTTAAAAGTGCTTTTTTAATCCTTTTCAGGTGGTAATAAAAGTAAATGTATGTAAGGGTATTTCAGATATGCTTGTACGGTACGTTTTATTTTGTAAACAAATATCGAACTTCGAACAGCGACGATTGTTTACTGCCACCATGGATACGTTCCAGTGCCAGTTACTGTTGATAATTCTGCGTGGTGCTGTCAATAGCAGCTTCTAAAAAATAAACGTCCTGTCGTTTATTGTTTCTCGTGAAAAGTTATTAATCCCTTGATTTACATAGACTTTCGACATAATAAAAATGCTACATACTTCGCCTCACTTCATATGAACTCTTATCGACTTGTAAAGAAATTTATACCATCATTACCTATTCTACTATATATATGAAAAGCCTATGACATAAATTTTAGCTTTACACACCAGCCGTGATGAACACGCCAGCAATGGGATTTCAATAGTAAAAATTTACACCTACAGTAGAACTACATCCCCGTTGACCTTTGGTGTCGTCTACCTGAATGCAAACTTGTCTAAATTTATCGCAGGTCGCCTCGCGAAGAGTGAAATGGAAGTGGCAATTATTTATTACTTTTTTAAATGAGTTTACCCCACAAAACACAAAAAATTAACAGACATGCATTGTCTCATGTTAATAAAGCACCCACAACTCGAAACAGCATGTTATTATGTTGTTAAAATGACAAAGGTCCTCTTTCTTTTTCAATTTCGTTTCGGTGATAAAACTGACAGCGGAAGTACCGCCCACCGATCCTCATGTAAGCAAAAACAAATCCGCTCGCATTTACGGCTGCTGTTCAGTAAAATCGAGAAAAAATAATAGCGACTCTTAATAATCTGACGATCTGGTATAAATAAAATATACCCAAAGTAGCTTTGTATACCAGATGTTCACCACTCGTGGTGAAGTGAAGTTAACCGCGCGCCGAAGGCTCGCAGTTAACACCACTTCACCACTCGTGGTGAACATTTGGTACACCAAGCTACTATAGGTATATTCTATATGTATCAGCCAACTACAAGCCATGTAACTTACATCGTCACATGCTTCAGACCGGTGTTAAATATGGTTGGTGAGGGCGAAGTGATAGATAGATGAAAAAGTATGACCAGGTGCCGAGGGCAATTGCGTCCTTTAGATTACAAATTCTACATTTCCGGAGACTGGTGAAAAATCTCACGATAAAGGATCGAGAAAATGTTCTGTGTTTCGGTATCCACTCAAAAAAACCCGCTTTTCTTTTTGTTATACGCTTTTTATAAGAATCTGATCATTCCTATCGATACTGCCACTAGTTTCAACCTTGAATTGATGCATGAAAGTAAACAGCTGATACGCATTGATACGCGGAAGTGATTTGATCGATACTCGGAACAGGTAGGTCTTGCGATCTGATTCAGCTGGCGGGTTTCGTGTATCAATTTAAGGTGAATACGTGTTCAATTATTGCTGGAAATGATCGGTATTTATTAAAAATACTACATTTTCTTTTCATTATGCGTTTTTAGAACAAACTGATCATATAATCTATCGTTTAGCGTATTATAAAAGATGTGACTTTATAAAAGAAATAAAAAATTAAAAGAAATTTAAAAAAGGTCAAAATAATTGAAGATAAAAAATAACTGAAAATAAAAAATGTCATTTCTAAATATTAAAGATCCAACGAAGGGAGAATATATATTCAACATATTTTCTAATCGAAGAGAAATATTCAAGAGAGAGATATGACGAGGGATAGGGATATCGAATTTAAACGCGAGATGACTAAGTTATTCAGACCCGTCAAAGAAATTCAGGAAGAGACGAAGAAAGAGATTGAAACCCATTAGAGAAATTACTCACACACCTTATCAGTCGTCTTCTCACGTTGAGCCATCTTTCACCACCCCCCTTCCCCACCACTTGCCCCACATTTCGATATCCAGACCTTACCCTCAAACCCCACGGTATCGTTATTCTCTGTCAAATCTTTGATATCATTACTCATCTGGAACACCAAATCCTCTCGAGAAAGAATGGAGAGCGGAGAGTGAATAGAGCCAGTAGGTACATACAACACATTGGGACTGAGGGGACGACTGTAGTCACGGCAGATTATGGAGATTTGAGTAAATCCTACATGCGTTTTTTATAACACGTATCTCAGAAAACTGACACGACCTTCAGTTTTCGTACAGAATTTGATGATAATCTCTACATGGGAGATAACTGAGTAGAAATAGAAGGCAATAATTTGATTGTGGATGGAACTCGCCCGTTCAAAGGGACTCGAGGAGTGGGGAATATGTACGTGATGGATAAACTGTATCCCACCGATTACACTCGACACTTGACGGCAAAATCCTGATCCATCGAATGCCATGAGGAGGATTTACGATCTTATGAAGAACAGACCGAAAGCGAGCAAAAGTGACGAATGGAAACAAGTAAATCAATCCCTCGATCAGTCACCGGATAAAGCATTTTTTGTGCTACCACGATCATTTGTTTGCGGTCCTAACGCGCTGGTAGAGAGTTTGGAGCTCTTGGTGGCCAGTAGAGAAGGCGAAAATGTGGGAGTGAAAAGGGAGAGAGTGAGTATATGGGACGAGTTGTTAAGGCAAATTATAATTCATCAGTTAAATTTGATCTCTTTGTTCTTTCTGAACCCGTAATTTGATTGGTTGGGAGCCAGTCGGCCCCGTATTTTAATCTCAGGCATATTCACTCTTACCGTGATCTAACTGCCAGAATCGGGTTGTTTGTATCCACGCTACGTGCGATCTTTCTTTTCTCTTATGAACTCTTACGTCACCCGAGTCACGAATCGAACACATTCTGTAAATTCGATCATGGCAAACATACCGAGATCGAAAAGGCCATTTTTTATTGTTTTTCTTCAAATAAAACGAGTTTGGAGAATTTTTGCACTTCTAACGATGGCAGGGATTATAATGGAGATAAACGACTCTCGTTTCGTTAGACTTTTGGGAATTAGAAAATGGAAAACCATTAATTTTGTTAACTCGCACAAATTGCGTTCCATAGTCAAATCCCCTAATGTCTAACTCAACAAAATACGTTTATCTACTGAATGTCGTAAATAAAGATTTGTATAAATCTGTCATGAGTGCGTTATAATAACAAGCCAAGACCAATACCGGGTCTGGACCTGCGTCGCTGCATGCAATTGAATCGGCAAACAGGAAGTGGCTGCATGGCAGATCTGAAAATTGCATACACGATACAACTGATCATTACCAGGCTCCAGATGAAATATAAAATCAATCCCTTGCATAGAAGCTGAGAAAAGTTTGACGAAAAATTTCAATGTTCAGTGGGTACAGTAAAATTTCAAAGTATCGGCAAACAGGAAGTGGCTGCACGGCAGATCTGAAAATTGCTTACACGATACAACTCATCATTGTGAAGTAGCAGACCAAATATAAAATCAATCCCTTGCATAGAAGCCGAGAAAACCCTGACGGAAAATTTCAATGTTCAGTGGGTACAGTAAAATTTCAAAGTATCGGGAAACAGGAAGTGGCTGCACGGCAGATCTGAAAATTGCTTACACGATACAACTCATCATTATGAAGCAGCAGACCAAATATAAACTTATTCCCTTTGATAGAAGCCAAGAAAACTTTGACGGAAAAAGTGTTTCGGATGGACTGACGGACGGACTGACTGACGGACGGACTGACGGACGGAGTCGAGCGGTTACTAGACCTGCTCTGCCGCTGGCGACGCAGGTAAAAATAGTAAGTTGAAAAAAAAATTATAATAATAAATAAATAAAAAAAAAACGAAAACATGTTTGTGATAAAGACAAAAAGATTTAATAGATCTGTCGTCTACGGCAGATCACATTTGATAGGTTCTCTGATGCAATTTTTTACACCTTTCTTAACTAGCGTTGCTGCGAAATAGGTCGCTTCGACGATAGTGACGATCGGAACAGATTGGAAAAAGGACCGCGATGGACAACGACAAGAAAGCCGGGACCGAAGTCGAATCGTAACCAAAGCCAGCAACAGAACTGCTGATTTAGCTCAAGTAAATAACGCCGTCTAAACGAGCTAAACTACTGTCTTTTCTGGAGAGATTCTATCGAAGATAGACGTAAAGAATTCCGGAGGCGGTGTCGTGCAAATACATGAACTTTCCAGGAAATTAAATGGATGGGGATTGAAAGCAATTCAAAAAATTATAGTCTAAAAAACATGAAAAACTTGACGAAAACAAACTAACGAACTCAAAACAAAATTTAAAAAAAACGAGATGGAAATCAAAGATTTATCGTGGAAGGAAAAGAAGACCAAGAGATAGCACTGAACTGTACGGTGGCTGATTTAGGACACTCAAATATTTATTTTTATCTCGTTATAACGAGATACGATCTCGTTATAACGAGAAAACATCTCGTTATAACGAGAAAGTATCTCGTTATAACGAGAAAAGATCTCGTTATAACGAGAAAGTATCTCGTTATAACGAGAAAGTATCTCGTTATAACGAGAAAAAGATCTCGTTATAACGAGAAAAGATCTCGTTATAACGAGAAAACATCTCGTTATAACGAGAAAAGATCTCGTTATAACGAGAAAACATCTCGTTATCTCGAGATAAAATCACGTGACTCTGATAACATGAAACATATAGCCGCCACCACCAAAACAGTTTATATATCTCGCGGGTGTTTTCAATATTCTGGATGTAATACATGGGAAAAACACTTACCCACCCCCACCCCCAAGCATCCCAACCATGCCCGTGAAATACCGCTCCTCTCCCTCGCACATGTTGTCAACGATAATTACGATAAGCTCATATAACTCTCATACCAGTAAACACAGAAAATGAGATGGAATTCACACAAACAAATGAAACAACTATAGCGTAATAAACTCGCTGCCCCCCCGCCCCGCCCCTCCCCCACACCGTATGTGGAACACTTTTTCGACACACGGCACTCAAAACACGACTATAGCCTCAGCTCCAAAACAGTGTACATATCTTACGCGTGTGTTTAATACTGTGGATGTAATACACGGGAAACACTCCTACCCCTCTCCTTCCCAAAGCATCTCACAAATGCCCGCGAAATACCTCCCCTCCCCCTCGCACATGTTGTAAAAGATAATTACGACAAGTGTATTTAACGTTCATACTAATAGAACAAGGACAGGGACGTGAGAAGGTAAAAATATTGGGAGAGGGTTATCAAGGCGGAGATCCATGCAAAAGGGGCGCCCATTGTGCTGACAGTAGCATGATTCGACTCGCGCAGTGGCGAGGTGGGGGAGAGCACCAGATGTGGTATCCCCTTCTCGTTGGCCGGGTCCGGGGGCCCTTCCCTGGGAAAATGTTGCAAAATATGAGGGCCAAAACCCACGTTCTCAGTGATTCTGAGGCCGCTATGACACTACCAATTCGAATTTTCTGCTCGTTTCGTAAATAGGCTAGCTTCTGAATTTATCCGTTTGGTCAACCTCTTCGTTTGTGTTTTGTTTTGGACTGACTTCAAACATCTCCACGAGTTTAATCGGGACCATGGGTTAATAATTTTTTGATTTTTTGATTTTTTTTTTTTTAGGGGTGGGGGTGGGTGGGTGGGTGGGTGGGTGGGTTTTAAATATCCCCCTTACACCCCCCCCCCCGGTTTAACGCCACTGAGAAAGGATGGAAAACAGAAAAATGAGATGGAATTCACACAGACAAATTACACAACAAAAGCGTAATAAACTTACTGCCACCCCTCCCCACACCCTTCCCCCCCCCCCCCCACACAAGGGGAGATTTATTTATTTATCTATTTATTTATTGGAATTTGACGACTCTTTCAGCAGCCAGGGTCATGTCGTGTAATGTAGTTCTACGGGTGGAGGAAGAACCGAAGAATCGGAGAGAACCACTGAGCAGCGGCGAGAAACCGTCGAACTCTCCAACGTACTAACCCGGCAGAATTTGAGTTACATATAGAGTTCTAACGCAAATTGAAGACGACAGTATATAGCTTCACAAAAGTGACTTTAAACACCAATAAATAATTAAATAAATTTCCTATACCAGTGATGACTATAGTCGTCATGCTTCATATTCCATGTTCAGCTCAATCTGTCAGTGAACAAAATGAGAAGTTTATTGAAAAACTTAGTGCTGAAGCGGCATGGGGGGTGGGGTCGGGTGGTGGGGGGACACCCCATCCAATAATATTGCCCTCCACCCCACCCCACAAAAATCAAACTGCCACTTATAACTCCCAAACCTCCCTTCTCTCAAGATGCCCAGAATGTGCCCCAGAGCTTTATAATTTGAAAAAAAATCACCCCCGGACCCCACCAATGGGAGGGCGTACCTCCCAAACTCTCCGTCCCCTGCCTCAAACCTCGAGACATGCCCGTGGTATGTCGTTCTCGACCCTCGCGATATTACTGCCCCCCCCCCCCCAACACACACACACAATTTGGGATCCTAGCTCTACACAGTAAAAAACAATTTTCTGGAGCTTCAGTATTCATGCATTGCATTATTGTTATATTATTCACACCATTTAATTCTATTTCTAAGAAGTGCACAAGTTATCGGTATACCGTATATATTGGCCTAATCATGATAACCCCTTTACCCACCGCAGCGACACAAACCGTCTGTGTAATATACAAAATTCGCCACTCAAAATTTATGATCATAATTTTTTCTCCCAAACCATAGTTTATGATATCGCATCGAAAAGAGCTCGACGAGCTCGTTCAAATGAGTGTCATAAGCCGTTTAGTTTGGAAGAAAAAAATGAATTTCATTTATTTTTTTTTGTGTAAAAATAATTGTGGGCCTACTGTTGTCTTCAACTTGCGTTTGGTAAAAGGTTAATGACGCCATAATGTGTTCCCACGACAAACATGTACAGCTACCTACTATATAATTATGAGAGCGCGGTAGCTCATTTGTTAGAGTATCGAGCTTGAAACGTAGAGATCGACGGTTCGATTCTGACCCGCGTTGTGTCTTTAGGCAAGACACTTGATCCCAATTGTCCACGTGGCCTGACGTGGGGTCACGGTGGCATTATGTGCTAGGGCGTACTGCACGTCGACGGTGCACGTGCCTTCAACCGCTCTAGCTCTAATTCTGTCGGGTTAGTATGTTGGAGAACTTGACGGTTGCTCGCCGCTGCTCAGTGGTTGTCTCCGGTTCTTCCTCCACCAAGGGAACTACCCTGCATGACATGCCCCTGGCTGTTGAAAGCGTCGATAATAAATAAATCTCTCCTTGTGTGTGTTCCATCTCAGGGACAAGATTAGAACCAGTTTTGATTCTAAAGAGAACCTATATTTTTTGCAGTGTAGGGGGTATTTACCACCCCCACCCCACCTCTCCAATAAAAAAAATTATTAACCGATGGTCCCGATTAAACTCGTGGAGATGTTTGAAGTCAGTCCAAAACAAAACACAAACGAAGAAAGTTAACCAAGCGGATAAATTCAGAAGAGCGCCTAATTACGAAACGAGCAGAGAATTCGAATTGTTAGTGTCACAGCGGCCTCAGAATCACTGAGAATGCGAATTTTGGCCCTCATTGTTTTCAAAATTTTCCCAGGGAAGGGCCCCCGGACCCCGCCAACGAGAAGGGGATACCACATCTGGTGCTCTCCCCCGCCTCGCCGCGCCACTGCGCGAGTCGAATCATGCTACTGTCAGCACAGTGGGCGCCCCTTTTGCATGGATCTCCGCCTTGATACCCTTCTCCCAATATTTTTACCTTCTCACGTTCCTGTCCTTGTTCTATTAGCACTTCTCGTAATTATCTTTTACAACATGTGCGAGGGGGAGGGGAGGTATTTCGCGGGCATTGGTGGGATGCTTTGGGAAGGAGAGGGGTAGGAGTGTTTCCCGTGTATTACATCCACAGTATTAAACACACGCGTAAGATATGTACACTGTTTTGGGGCTGATGCTATAGTCGTGTTTTGAGTGCCGTGGGTCGAAAAAGTGTTCCACATACGGTGTGGGGTAGGGGCGGGGGGCAGCGAGTTTATTACGCTATAGTTGTTTCATTTGTTTGTGTGAATTCCATCTCATTTTCTGTGTTTACTGGTATGAGAGTTATATGCGCTTATCGTAATTATCGTTGACAGCATGTGCGAGGGAGAGGAGCGGTATTTCACGGGCATGGTTGGGATGCTTGGGGGTGGGGGTGGGTAGGTGTTTTTCCCATGTATTACATCCAGAATATTAAAAACACCCGCGAGATATATAAACTGTTTTGGTGGTGGGGGCTATATGTTTCATGTCATCAGAGTCACGTGATTTTATCTCGAGATAACGAGATGTTTTCTCGTTATAACGAGATCTTTTCTCGTTATAGCGAGATACTATATCGTTATAACGAGATCTTTTCTCGTTATAACGAGATCTTTTCTCGTTATAACGAGATACTTTCTCGTTATAACGAGATCTTTTCTCGTTATAACGAGATGTTTTCTCGTTATAACGAGATAGTATCTCGTTATAACGAGATGTTTTCTCGTTATAACGAGATCGTATCTCGTTATAACGAGATAAAAATAAATATTTGAGTGTCCTAAATCAGCCACCGTAGAACTGAACTGAACTGATCTGAATTTATTTAACAATATACATCTCTGTGAGTATTCAATAATTTCACAGGAATCAAGTTTCAACATTCTCACGTGAATATTGTTAGGGTACAACGTAACCAGATTGGCTGTCTTCCCGTTGACCTCCGGAATAAATATAAGCAAAATAGTAATAAAGTGGAATAAAACACTAAAGGAGTGATCGTTTATTGTTTCTGGGAAACATAGAGGAATGATCATATGAAAATCGAATTGCAGAAAAATGAATCTGCTGTGGAGTCTGTTGTTGCAAAACGAGTGGATGATTTATTGGGCGATGGGAGCTCAATAAAAGTGGATGGGCACAAATTTACAATGCTACCATGGTTCGACCCAATGTGAGAAAGGTTACAATGGTATATCAGTAAAGGTACCATGACTCGCTATAGTCTCTCGTTTAAATGAATATGCCGCTGTATGGTCACTTTCCTGTCCGTTTCTTCTACTTCAACCATCTTCCAAACCAATAGATAGTTGAAGTAGAGAAAACGGACCGAAGCTACAGAAAGTGGGATTCTTTTGCTAAATATTGTTTGGATTTGCAAATAATATAACATGAATGCCTGTGTATTGACACGTTTGTATGCGCCCATTTTAACTCATTGTGTAACTGCGAAACATACCTGTGGAAAAAAAGTGGAGGGGCACGTGAAACCTGTGTCCTCCTAGCTCCTCCGCCTCTGTGATTTATAATAGATTGTTTATCTTCGGCAAGAGTCTCTTTCAACACGAATATAAATTAATCCAAGAAGCTGATAATGAGAGTTTTCGATCATCGGGCGAGATGCATTTATTTATTTATTTATTTATTTAATTTATTTATTTATATATTTATTTATTTATTTATTTATTTATTTATTGGTGTTTAAGGTCACAATCTTATGCACAATGGCTAATCATGACCGTGGCAGTTTTACGGGTGGAGGAAACCGGAGTACCCGGACAGAACCACCGAGCAACGACGAGCAGCTGCCAGCTCCCCAACATCGTAACTCCGCTCTGCAGCACAGGCAGGATTAGATTGGTTGAAGACATGTGCACCCTCGACTTGCAATACGCCTTAGTACACGGCGTCATCGTGCCCCATGTGGACAATCGCGGTTATGTGCCTTGTCCAAGGATACAACGCGGGGGCTCAGGCGGTCACTCATCCGAGGACTAACCGGGCTCTACGTTGCTTAACTTCGGTGATCTGACGAGAACCGGTTACCGCGTCCCCAAGGGCCAGATGTACAAGTGCGAAGTTTCATCTACGATGCTCTTGCAAGTGATGTCGAGAAATCTGAGGAAAAAATCGGATGCGGAATGTTAATTTTACGAACGCGAACGATGTTTCCGATCCTCGGGAGATGAAATCGGAAAATTAAAATATGACAATCACAGACGATTTGTTGTAGAAAAAATATCAATGTAAATCTTACTACATTCGATCATGTCACAGCAACGTGGATTGTTTCTATCTGTCTCAAAATTACTTCAGATTATCAATGTATATAAATAACAAGAGTATTTTATTATTCTTAATTTCTTATCTTGACCTGGAAGCAATAAAGAAGGTTTTGCATTTTTTGTTTTGAAGGAAACTCTATTGATCCAATCAACTCCTTATACTAAATTAATGAGACTTCAAAATCTGATTATGGATCAATCATCGTCAGGGTTTTGAAGCTTATTTCAAACGTCTAATGATTAAAATTAGGTCTCACAAAGTAGATCTTGTTTCTCAAGCCATTTTTTTGTAATATTACATGTGGGCGGGCTGTTTTTTATTTTATTTTTGTTATTATTTTTGCCATCAAATGTTCGTCTTTCTAGGTTTGTTTTATGTTTAAGGTCTATAATCTACAGAATAGCGTGGGTGGTGATGGTGATGTATTTCGTCCCTTGAGTGCAAGAAGGCTTTGTAAAGCATTGCAAAGCCTTATTGCACTCAAGGGACAAATTTTTCAATTTTATTAACTTGGATATAAACCATTTAATTTTTTTTTTTTTAAGTTTGCATTGGCTGTAAAAAGAGAGCATGTAGCAGCCAAAAAGACCACGCGGAAGGGCCTGAGAAACATATTTGTAGCTTTTTTAGGCCTTATATTTATTTTCCATTTTGATAATTATGATCGCTACTACAATTACTCCCATTCGAAAAGGTAGAGTAAAAATTAACAAGTAATGATTACCATTATAGTTTTTTTTACAAATGAACTCAATTACATTAACTAGAGGGTTTAGAAATCGCAAACCGAATTTCAGAGGTCATTCAACGAAACACAGTTAACGCCTAGATGACGGCTAGCGCCGTTTGGTGGCCAAAGCTGATCTGTACTGTGGTGGCTGTTGGCTTGACAGAAGTTAAAAATGGCATTTTTTCTGGTTACGTTAATTGCGTTGTAACATCAAAACGTTTAGCGATGACCAAAAACAAACCCGACAGTGCTTTAGAACTGTCACTGCGGCGTCAACATGCGAAGTGTGGACTCCATAAGTTATATGGTTATATTTTGGCTTAACACGAATTGAAAGTGGTGTCTTTGCGCCTATGACGTAAATTCCATTGTAACTTGAAAAGGTTTATGTAAATCGAAAGCAAACTTGGTAATTCTTCAGAACTGTCACTGACGCATCTGAGGGGGGGGGGGGGGCGGTGGCTCAGTAGGTAGAGGTGCAGGCTGCAAGCCGAGAGGTCCTCGGTTCGAACCCCACCTGCGGCAACCGCGTTGCGTCCTTGGGCAAGACACTTCACCTCCATTGCCCACGTGGGGGCACGGTGGCGCTGTATACTAAGGCGTACTGCCCGTCGATGGTGCACTTGTCTTCAACCAATGCTAACCCTGCTTGTGTGGAGTTCGTATGTTGGGGAGCTGACAGTTGCTCGCCGTTGCTCGCCGTTGCTCGGTGGTTCCCTCCGGGTACTCCGGCTTCCTCCACCCGTAAAACTGTCACGGTCATTGTTAGCCATTGTGCAGAAATATGTGACCTTAAACACCACTAAATAATTAATAATAAATAATACTGACGCATCGTCACGCGAATGTTAGTCTCTGTAAGTGCTGTGGTTATGGCTGTGGACTTGATATAAGCTGAAGGTGGTATTTTTATCCACACATTTTCAAAAATAAGGGGATATAGTCGTGATCTCCGAATTAGGCACTCTGTTTGGATAAAGGAGCAAAATCAAAGATCGCAGCCTCAACGCTTAACCGGCTGAGAATTTTTAAGATAATTTTCATCAAATCTAGTCATGGCTGCTCCTAAGCAGCCATGACTAGATTTGCTGAAAAATACAACAAAATTTAAGTCAAGGACTCATTGGTGGAAAGAATTCATTTTATTTACAGGGCGGGAGTGTGTGTGTGTGGGGGGGGGGGGGGGGGGGGGGTCATTAAATGCGCCCAAATTATACTTATTTCAATAACAAGAGAAATCCTGTCCAGGCAGGAATACCCGCCGCAGCATGCAAGGAGTTGAACAATTACCGATTGCAATTCAACTGCCCAGATCTAACCCGTTCCCCGCAAAAGGCATGATATCAAAATTTGTGATTTTATGATTTTTTTTCAAATTTTGGAGAGAAAAAAATCAACAAAACATTATCGAGTGACCAACGGGAGTTCACACGATAAGATTAAAATCCACTCCCTTAAATTGGACGAGAGCTCGCTTAGTTGTTTCTATGTTTAGAACTCCAGAGGCATATGTTACCATGTGACATCACCACGCAAAAATATTTGAAACGAGAATAACAATTGGAAGATATTCAAAGTGCATATTGCCTTCAAAATCGTATTTCCCGAGGCCAGTGATCATTTTATGAATGTACCCTCACAACCCACTAAGTTCCTGATCTGAACTGAGATGGAGTAACCTCGACTTTTATTTTACGCTAAACGATAGATTTCCGAAAAAGTTGCTGAAAAGTAAAAATGGTATCCCGCACTGTGATGATGGAGAACTGTTCACTTTCAACGTATCAATCAAAATGGAGTCTTTCAACGCATCACTTCAAGGTGAATACGAGTCTAATTGTCAATGGAAATGATCAACTTGTTCTAAAAACTATAATGAAAAGAAAATCTAGTGTTTTTGAGTGGATGCCAATCATTTCCAACAATAATTCAACACATCCACCTTGAATTGATGCATGAAACCAGAAGCGGACTGAAAAAGATCATCACAGCGTGATTAGGCAGCTGTTTACTTTCATGCATCAATTCAAGGTTGAAACGAGTGAAATTAGCGATAGGAATGATCAGATTCTTACGGAATCCCATTAGTGCCACGGAAAAAAAAATATATTTGCGAATATTCGCAAAGGTTTGCGAATATTCGCAAAGATATTTTTTCTCGTGGCACTAATGGGCTTTCGTAGATTCTTATAAAAAGAAAATCTTGTGTTTTTGACTGAATACATTTGTCTCGGTCACTCATGAGAAAAGTTTCGGTATCCACTCGAAAACACTTGATGTGTTCTATTTATCGAAGTTATTGATTTTATGTTGTCCAGAGACGTCGTGAGGTGCGCGAAAGGTTTATTTACTAAATTTGTTTTTGTTAAAGTTGCCTTCTTCAATCAAGTTGCCTTGTTCATTTCACAAAGTGGGTTTCCAGCTATTGGTGGGATCGTATTGGAACTTGTGGCTCGGAGCGTATATTATATGTTCGAGGTTCATAACAATAACTTTAACAATAACTTGTAATGTTGAGTTTTTTTTGACAATTAATTTTTCTCAACTGCTTAATTTGTTAATTAAGCGAGCCAATACTGCTTTATCTCTACTTCAACGAATGTTAGACCAGCGTATCTCCAATGTCATGTAAATCCCCATGCGAGCCCCTGGAAGTGGAGCAGTATAGTACGACCGCCGTGGGCTGATCACTTTCCACTGGCGGGCACTATTTCCACAGTCGCAATTATATTAGATTTCAAACACTAATTACAGGAATAATAATCAAAAAATTAATTAATGAAGCACCGGGTACAACCCGGGTTTGTTTGGGTTTTGGGGAGGGGGGGGGGGGGGGGTGTTCACAGTCGCAATAATATTGGATTCCCAACACTAATTACAGGAATAATAATCAAAAAATTAATTAATGAAGCACCGGGTACAACCCGGTGCTTCATTAATTAAAATTTTGCTGATAATAATAATAATAATAATAATAATAATAATAATAATAATAATAATAATAATAATAATAACAATAATAACACCTTTGCCGGCCTCTGATTTGTCGCGGTTCTCGGATCAGAAGGCCTTTGTTACCCCTGTACTCCCAACTTCCTCCACATTCCCACGCTTCTTCTCTCCTTCCAACAGTCGGAGACGAACCGCTTGATGACATCCCTAGCCCCATTCTTCCCAATCTCTCCGATTAGCATATTAACCCTCTCCTTTGAGTCTCCCACTAACCATATGTCCTTCATTCTCCCATCCCACTCCCCCCATTATACTCCCAGTGAATCATATTCTTTTAGACTGGTATTTTGGGCATTCTAGAAGAAAGTGTTCCAGGGTTTCCACCACGCCCAAATTACACATCTGGCACTCCTTTTCACTGTTTTTCCAAATTTTTCCCCTCATGATGATTTTGGTAAACGCCTGTGTGGACATCACTGCCCACTCGTGGATTACGACCAATCGACGACCACTGTAATTTACCTGTTTACTGTAGTTAACCCTTTGCCCAACGAATCGCCCGCACCCGCCCGCGCAAACTGCAAATTGAGCAGTTGAAAAATATTTTTCAAAATATTTCAACAAAACGATATCAAGTGACCCCTCATTGGAAATGAGCTCGTTCCAACGAGGGGTCACATGATATGGTTTTGTTGAAATTGTTTGAAAAATAAAAAAAACATTATATTCAAAATAATAAATTTTGATATCGTCTGCGTTGGGTAAAGGGTTAACAAGTTCTGTTGCACTGGTAAAGTAGGACTCGAAAGCCCACGTCTCGGCTGGACGCCCTCTAAAGTGTAAAACATGGGTATAAACGACTGGCTTGACTTCATCTTATTATTGTGTTGCGGTACAGAAGCAGTGACCTCAAATATATGTAATGTAAAAGTAAATAAAAAGTAGAAACAAATGAATTTTGCTAGATCGCTAACCAATGAAAGTGTCAACGACACTGTAGTTCAACTTGTGTAAGACATGTACATGTATAGTATGTCACACAGCAATGACACATCTAGGTAATGACCTGATAACAAAGGTACATTTAAAGTATCGCAAAGGTCTGTAAATAAATACTGACCGTAGCCTGTAACAAATGTACTGGTAAAGTATTGTAAAAGTGAGTGACAGTTAGATGCCTCTAGCCAGAGCCGTATTGAAATATGTACTAACTGTGTATAAGTTGAACTGAATAAATCAAAGTTTGTCTAATTCGCCGCTGGCGGCCATCTTGAAATTTCGGACAGCAACCCAAAACACTAGTCCTCGTCCCAAGGTGATTACAAAGGTACCCAAGAAGTTTCGTGAAGTGATGTATTCCATGTTACGAAACATTCATTCCAAAATTTATTCAAATCAAAACCTTCATATAGAAGTTCTGTACAAAAAACTGATTGCACTAATTTCGGTGCAAAATGGCTGCTGGCGGCCATCTTGAATTTCGGACCGCACCTAAAAACATTCGTTCTCGTCCCAAGGTGATAATAAAGGTACCCAAGAAGTTTCATGAAGATCGGTTCATAAATACCCTAGCCCGAGCCATATTGACATCTGTACTTACTGTGTGTAAGTAGCACTGAATAACTCAAAGTTCACCTAATTTGCATAATTTCTGCACGAGAAAATTTTTTTTTATATGTGATGTATTCCATGTTACTAAACATTAAGACACAAATTTATTCAAATTTGAACTTTCATACAGAAATTCTGTACAAAAAACTAACTGCACTAATTCGGTAAAAAATGGCCGCCGGCAGCCATCTTAAACTTCTGACCGCACCCCACAACATTCGCTCTCGTCCCAGCGTGATAACAAAGGTACCCAAGAAGTTTCGTGAAGATCGGTTCATAAATACAGCCCCTAGCTCGAGCCGTATTGACATGTGCACTTAGTGTGTATAAGGAGCACTAAATAAATCAAAGTTCATCTAATTTGCATAATTTCCGCACGAGAAAAAAACCGTATTATATGTGATGTATTCGATGTTACTAAACATTCAGACACAAATTTATTCAAATAAGAATTTTCATACAGAAGTTATGTACAAAAAACTGATTGCATTAATTTCGGTACAAAATGGCTGCTGGCGGCCATCTTGAATTTCGGACTGCACCCAAAAACACGCGTTCTCGTTCCACGGTGATAATAAAGACACCAAGAAGTTTCGTAAAGATCGGTTCATAAATATGGCCTCTAGCCTGAGAGGTATTGAATTGGTGTCGGACGGACAGACGGATGACGGGTCATGACATAACCTCAAATTTGACTAGGTCAAAGGTGAGCTAAAAATGTATATTTAAATAAGAAATTTCCTTGAAAAATATTAATTGTCAATGTTGACTCTTAACCCGCTATTTTCAGATTATTTTTCTTCACATCTCTCAGTAGGTAGAGGTGTGGGCTGCAAGCCGAGGGGTCCTCGGTTCAAACCCCACCTGCAGCAACCACGTTGTGTTTTGGGGCAAGACTCTTCACCCCCATTGCCCACGTGGGGGTACGGTAGCGCTGTCTACTAAGGCGTACTGTACGTTGACGGAGCACCTGTCTTCAACCAATGCTAACCCTGCTTGTATGGGGTTAGTATGTTGGGGATCGGACAGTTGCTCGCCGTTGCTCGGTGGTTCTCTTCGGGTACTCCGGCTTCCTCCACCCGTAAAACTGCCGTGGCCATCATGAGTCATTGTGCTGAAATATGTGACGCCTTAAACACCAATAAATGAATAAATAAATGAATTTTATCAGATCTAGTCATGGCTGCTATAAAGCAGCCATGACCAGATTTTATGAAAAATTCTAAATTTGACTGAAGGAATCATTGGTGAAAAAACTCATTTAATTTACGTTGGATGGACCAGAGAAGATTGGCGACCTGTCCTTTTTACAGATGAGTCAAGGTACTGCCTAGACCACACAGATAGGCGTTCTAGGGTATGGAAAAGGCCAGGAGAGCGATTCCATGCAGCCAACATTGCTGAGCATGACCGCTATGGTGGAGGGTTAAACATGGTCTGGGCGGCATCAGCTGGGTTGGACGTACAGAGCTCTGTGTTCTTGAACGTGGTACATTGACTGCACAACGGTATATTGATGAGATCCTGGATGCCCACGTCAGATTGTATGCAGGTGCAGTGGGTGATTCATTCTGATGGACGGTAATGCCCGTCCTCATGTTGCCCATGCTGTCGGGGAGTACCGACAGAGGGAGGGGGTTGAGTGGATGGACTGGCCAGCAAGATCCCCTGACCTCAATCCAATGGAACATGTCTGGAATGAGTTGCAGCCTGCAATTTCAGCCCATCCAGTCCAGCCAACAAGTGTCCAGGAGCTTGGTGCCATGCTGGTCCAAGAATAGAACAACATCCCACAAAGGACCACCAGGAACCTGATTGGGAGCATGAGAAGGCGTTGTCAAGCTGTAATTAGCAGTAATGGGTCTCATATTCGATATTGAACCCATACCAGTTCGCTCCGTCAACTTTTTGGCATATTGAAAAATTTCCTCTTTTACCAATAATATCCATTTTCCATGGTTATCGTATTCAAAAGCTAAAAAATAATGTCAAACACAAATACAATCTTAATTTCTGTACTAAAATCATTAAAGATATCATAAAATAAAAAATATATACACTTTTCATTACAATATTTCAACTAAAACGTAAAACAGGTAGTTGGATATACTTGGTGCTCAGCAAACTTTGAGTAGTATATTATTATATAGAGACTGCACAGTTGCCATATTATATGGCACCTGGTGAAATTTCTTAGAATTATGATTTTGTTTTTCGACGGAAATTCGTAGTATCGAGTGATTTGCGCATGTCCATCGAACATGCAATCCATCTTCAATAACAAATGCAGACAGTGTTGTCATTTTCCCAAATGCAGTACTATCGGTGCACTCAAGTGTTTTGAAAGCCTAGCTTTGTTCTTGGATATGTGAATCACATCTGGCCACAAGTTGTTCTCAGGAAATATTGTATTAGCAGTTCTGGTACGAAAACGGTAGCAGACTTTCAGGAATCAGTGGTGCCTGCTGTCAACACTATGAGTTGATTGCATATATTATGTACTATGTATCTCAACCTTCATTTTGATGTATAATTTGTGTATATTTAATTTAAATTTAAGGAATATCAGAGGTGGGAATTTCAAAACAAACAAACTTCCATTACTTATATAGCACCTTAATAGAGCTGAAACGGTTAACCAATTAATCGATTAATCAATGATCAACATCTTGATCGATCCAAAAAGTAATTGATCGATTAACCGTTAATTTTGAACTACTGTATTATTAGGGTTAACAAAGGAACAAACTTGCTCCCAAACAGGCAAACATTGTCACATTGACTCACATCAATTATATGAGACAGAGTAAAGCATGCAAGTAAGTTGCTGACATACTTGTTTACTTGCATGATCATCATATTGTATCAGTGGCAGGAAATGGTCACTCTTAACCCTTTACCCATTGCGGCTGGCAGACGATACTTGCAAAATAAATTCATGAATTCCCCAAAATTTTCAATTTTTGTCTCAAAAACATAGCTTATGACCCCTCTTCGTTCCAATGAGGGGTCTTAAGCTATGTCTTTGAGACAAAAATAGAAAGCATCATAAATTTGAATGGAGATCTTTGTATATAGGCCTAGTCGGTTTTGTTTGTTACGTTGGGTAAAGGGTTCATGCTGTAAATCATCAACGCTGTGGCAATTATTTAGATATCTATTTGGACAAGTAATTAATCGGTTAACCAAGGTAAATCCACGTGATTAATCGATCAAGAAAACCCCTTAACCGTTTCAGCTCTACAACTTAACAGTGCAGGAAAACCTACGAAAGACATTTGCTAACAAATTCCCTTCAGTTTCATATTTCCACAGATACTATGGCTTCAGTAAGGATTATAATCAATTTCTGAACAAAAGCCACAGTTAATCATGGTTAAACGCTGCATGTTGCACGTTGATGGAATACCGTTAATAGCATGAAATACTTTGTGGGTATAATTGCATTATTGGTAAATGATAAAAACAGAAAGTTAACTGTCATATGTTTGAAATTTCTCGCGGAAAACCCCTGACACATATTGTTGATTATTTCATACCACTAATTTGTACCTTATAAACTTATACCGATTTCAATTTATCACAATATCAAGACCCAATTACCAAGCTAGCACATTTTGGTTGCAACAACGTTGTGGAAGCACTGCTTTTTGTGACTGTAACGTTCACTGACAGAACACCGTTTTTCATCCGTTTGGCAATAAATATCGGCTTGGGCGTCGGAAGCATTTCAGGGCAGGCGAGGGGTAAGACACCGGGAAGAGGGCACTTACACGCACTAACAGTATAGTCATGACATGCCGAAGCATGCATGCCTCGAAGGCCAAAGGCCCGAGATGGGGGAGTTTGAGAGAAGGTGCAACCTCCCATCGCGCTGGGGCCACCTCCTCCCCAACTCCCCCAGTGAATTTTGAAAGCTCACAAAACGGATTTGGGGTGTACTTTAGCTTTACTTCGAGATTAAATCATTCAAAAACAAAATGAGTGATGAACACTGGAAGGTCATAGTGTCCCCCCTCCCTGTCGCCTCCCCCTCACCCCTCCCCCTCCCCCTGTGATCCGAAGGCAGGGAGGGCAGCTGCCCCAATTATTTTGCACGATTCAACAACGTCTTGATAATTTGAAATGGACAAAGCCAATGTATACAACAGAAACACAACAAACCAGAGGTTTGTTTCCAAAAGGGAAATAAATTGCCGCAGTCCTTGTTTTTGCTAGTAATACGGCCGATTGGATTAGGGGAGACATGCATATATTTTGGTCGAGTTTTTGTTAAAAAAAACTAGACCTATAGTTTGATGAAGTCGGTGCGCTGGTGAGCGGGTGGGCAGACAGGCGGGGGGGGGGGGGGGGGCGGACGGGTGAATGTGGATGAGCATGACTTTCTTGTCAATGGATTTGGTCAATATTTGGTAGGTGAAACTTTCTTCACAATGCTTTGAATGGGTTCGAAAACTGGTAAGGTTCGACCATACCGAGCAGAGTTATGTCCCTCAATTCGTTAATTTTTTGCCCGTTTTCAGCTCGTAAGAGCGTGAAAAGTTGAACATCTATCGATGGATTCAGTCAATGTTTAGTATGTGAGACTTTCTTTACAATGTATTTAATGGGTTCGAAAAGGTCTGGATATATAGAGCGGAGTTATTGTCCTTGAATTAGTTAATGTTTGCCTGTTTCTGCTCTTTGGCGCGATAACTTGAACAAATATCAATGAATTTGGTATGTAAGACCCTCTTCACAATGACTTTTTACCTGTTTTCATATCGTTACTCGTTAGCGCTATAACTTGAACATATGTCAAAGGATTTACGGGCATGATTAGCCATTGTGCATAAATATGTGACCTTAAACACCAATAAATAATAATAATAATAATATCAAAGGATTTGGTCAATATTTGGTATGTACGATGATTTTCTTAACAATATCTTGAATAAGTTTGAAAGCCGGTGCGGTGTGCCCATACTGAATGGAGTTATGGTCATGAATTAGTTCATTTTTGCCTGTTTTTCAGCTCGTTAGCGCGATAACTTGAAGAAATATCAGTGGATTCAGTCCATATTGGTATGTGAAACTTTCTTGACAATATCTTGAATGGGTTCGAAAACGGGTACGGTTCGACCAAACTGAGCGGAGTTATGGCCCTTCGTTAATTAATTTGTGCCTGTTTTCTAGTACAGAAATGGTTAAACGGATAACCTGTTTGAAACCGATTGCCCACCTAACCGATTTGACAAAAACGTCAACCAGTTATCCGAAATATCGAAAGTGATCGTCATTCCACGGTTAAAACATAGTAAATCAGCCGTTTCTCCTTTGGGATAGATTACACCTCGAAGCCGCGTTGTATTATATTGAGAAAAATAATCGACTTTGGTGTTCAAGACTTTGTTAATGCTTGGCAGTTTCCGTGAGTATTGAGTAACCACAGAAACTATTCCATAGTATGAATACAAACAAACGTTGTCGACTACTCGACAACATTCGTTTGTATACATACTACGGAATAGTTTCTGAGAATACTGCTTTCCAATTCCCACAGTTTTGATCCCAGAGTTGTGGAAATAATGGCTACGGATAACCAGATATTATCCGGTTGTAGCTCTCGGTTAGTCAGTTGTGAAAATGAGCCAACTTTTTCAGCCCTACTTTTTTCAGTTCGTTAACGTGAGGACTTGAACAAATATCAATGGGTTGATTTCCGTCTAATGACAAGCATTGCGGGTGCAAACAGCGATATGCAAACGTTGGGCCATTTTAGTCAACAAAATACAAAGACTTCAATTTTTACACGAGTCTAGCTAACAAACATATACTATTCCAAAAAAAGTAAGGGATATCCAAACTGATGTTGTTATTTTCGGAAAATGGTATTGGAAACGAGTGATTGGACACATCATTATGTTACTAAGTTTAGTGTGGATCATGAATGTCACTGGCCCGCGAAAACTTCGTGCAGGGTTTTCGCACGAGCGTCGCGTTAATGTTTGTTGGGTACGTTTTGAAATTTTCATTTGTACTGGACGGGCTTTTTCGGAGGTCAAATCGTTCTTTTCTTGGTATAAACTCGTTCATCAATAGTTTCTGGTCGGAACGTAACTTTTGAGGTATGCGAAGACTGACACGTGACGAACGTTTACGTGCCGTTTGGGATGTTGGAAGCTGGCAAACGACAGACTGCAGTGGCTCAAATTCTCAACGTTATTCAATCGGTGATTAGCAGGTTGTGGTAACGCTGCCGTCAGGCAGGCAATGTTGATGACAGAAGTCAGTCAGGTTTTCCAAGGGCGACACCTGCTAACCGGGATCGTTTCATCCGAACGACAGCATTACATAACCGCCATCAAACGTGCCTCAGAAATCGGGCAGCACCGAGCGACAGATGTGCGAGTCAGTGGTAAGACTATCCGAACTCGCCTAAACAGCTGGAATTTGTACGCTCGGCGACCTCCATTAATTCTACGTTTGACGTCACGTCGCAACATGGCGTAACTGGGACAATCGTCGGTGGAGCAACGGCATGTTTTCCGATGAATCGAGGTTCTCTCCCGACTTCCGCGACAGGCGAAACAAAACAGAGTGTAGCGGCGGTGGCGGCGGCGGAACGAACGATACCACGATACCACGACGTAACCGTTAGGCAGCACGATCCAGGTGGTGGATCGGTTATGGTGTGGGGAGGCATAATCATGACAAGCAGAACACTATCACATTTCATCCAATGGCGTGTCACGGAGCAGTACTACCATGACAACATGTTAGCAGCTCATGTGGTATAATTTGCGAGACGTCACGGCCGTCGATTCATTTTCCAAGAGGACAACGTAAGAGCCCACCGGGCTCGTGTCGCTACAGAGTTCCTCCAGGTGCAGAACATCACTACACTATCTTGGCCAGCAAGAAGTCCAGACCTTTCATCAGTCGAGAACGTATGGAATATGTATGGCAGGCGCCTTCGACAAGGCCAACAGCCCCCTACCAATGTCTAGGAATTCGCCGCTGCACTGCAGGAAGAATGGAATAACACCAGTCAAGCTGATATTGGACGTTTGGTGAGGAGTATGGCATTTCGGATCTGCTAGTCTCGCGAACCGAGGAGGATTTACAAGGTATTGAGGTCCTGGACTGAATGTGGTAAATTCTCAGACTGACCGCCCATGTCTTCTACAGCTCAATGCGTGGAATGTGTGCTTGTCAGACATACAACTATCGCTGAAATCATTCACCAGATGTACAGTGCAATGCCTCAACTGTCCTTTTGATGAAAATATAAATATATTTCTTCATATATCTCACTTTTATCAAATATCCCCTACTTATTTTGAATACTATACTACATAGCACAGTATTCTGCTTATTGCGTTTTATGCGTTTACTGCCACAATCTGTTGAGAAACAACCACACGTCACCTTCATACATATATTTGCCTGTAACTGTTGGACAGTAATTGTTAGCCATCTCCCAATCATTTGTGGCTTATGGTCACTTTGTTTAATGTCACTTCATTAGATTTCTACCAGCCTAATACTGAATACCTGAATTCAAAACCTTCTTGTTTAAGAAAGGGCTAAAACTGAATGAAAACAGGAAACTAAACAGAAAGATGAGAAGTGTGAGTATGAATGAATAAGTATAAAGAATAAATAAAAATAGTATGAATGAATTAGTATAAAAAACAAATAAAAATAGAAGAAATAAATGAAACAATATCTGGTTGTCTTTGATCAATGTGTTATTATTTCACAAACTGCACCAAAGACAGAGAAAAGCCCAAACAATCTATATGTAGTCTTAACTGGTCGACAACCAATATGAACCCTTTGGACACGGATGTTATACTCCACGCCACCCAGAGCCATCTACTGGTAGAATTTATATTCGTTACTTAGGGGGTGACCAATCAATATTTCCAACGTGCAGCCTTGGGGCTGCACGTTGAAAATCTTGATTGGTTTATCACTCTAATTCACTGAGCAACTACTTTTTGAATTCAGTCCATATCACGATCCGGGGCCGAAAAGGCGGCCTTTCGCGTTCAAAGGGTTATGGTGCTATACAAGTAATAGAAGGATGTTTATTTTGAAATTCCTACCTCTGATATTCCTTAATTCAAATCAAATATACACAAATTATACATCAAAATAAAGGTTGAGACGTACAGAACACGAAACACATATGTAATCAACTCATAGAGTTGACAGCAGGCACCACTGGTTCCTGGAAGTCTAGTCTACTACCGTATTCGTACCAGAACCGACAACACAATAATAATTCCCGAGAACAACTTGTGGCCAAATGTGCTTCACATATCTAAGAACAAAGCTAGACATTCAAAACGCGTCAGGATGCAGAGATAGGACTCCATTTGGGAAAAGGACAACACTGTCTACACTTTTTTATTGAAGATGGATCCCATGTTCGTTGAACATGCGCAAATCGCTCGATACTACGAATTTCAATCAAAAAACAAAATCATAATTCTAAGAAATTTTACCAGGTGTCATGATATCTTGCATAGAATATGGCACCTATGGAATCCTTTATAATAACAGTATGCTGTGTTAAGGCGATCTTTCTCATTATTTGATTTTAGACGGCGTTGTTTTTCGGTGCTTTTTCCATCCGATGACGTTGACAGGAAATCGAAAGAAATTTCCAATGTAAACAACGTCGTCGGTTTAGGGGATAACTATGTTGTATTTGATTGTTTGGGGCCGTAAACGATGGTTTTACTGTCGCAAATTGAGTTTTGTCGGCGACGCGTTAGCGGAGCCGGTAAAACGGATATTTGCGACAGTAAAACCATCGTTTACGGCCCCAAACAATCAAATACAACATAGTTATTCCCATTCTAATATAATTCGTCTGAAAACGGAGATAGTATTTGATCTCCCAACTATAAAACAACGCCTTGTCGAAGACAACATTGTCAACAATTTAAAACTAAAAATACAGTCTTCGTGACGTCATTTGGGAGTTCCGAACCAAATCACGAAATATATTTTACGCTGCCACAATACAAATAATTCCAAACGTTTTAGTCATTTTATCACCAATAACAAAATATATTTATATTTGTACTGACAACATTTATCATGTTTAAATGTTTGTGACAATCTGAAAACAAAATACACCGGCTGCTTTCTCTGTTTACCTTGTGATGTTTCAGTCGGCGTCGGAAAGCACTCGAGGATTTACCACTGAAGTTAAAAAATTGGAGATCTTTGATTGGAAGCCCTTGTTTAACCGTAATAATTACTTATGGTTACAGAACAATTGTTCATTTCAAATTGTTTCTAGGAAGTGATGTCTTGTGGAACTGGGTTACTGATATTGACATAATTGTTGCAGAACGAATGGGTCACCTCTCTCAGTGGTGAACGCATTTCTGTAGATGTACATGTGGTGCCACGAACGCAGGTAACAAATTAGAAAATGAAAGGACCGCTTGCACTTGAAGTCGATGTTATAACATCGCTACCGGATCTGTCTGAAATGTTTGGCCTTGAACAATTAAAATTATTATTGCCAGTTGTCGGAATTTTGGTTTTCTATTTCGCACATAGCGTCCATAAATTCTTCATCGTACGAAAAATGGCTATTTATAAATTATATTTTAATATCGCTTACTGATTCCACATGATTGCCGTTAAGCCCGTCGAAATCAGTTTTTTCAACACTCATTTCATACTCAGCAGTCTCTACCAAACCCCTATTCCACATTAATATTAAACTTTCCAACTTCATCCATATTAAATACAGTTAATTACAAGAAAGATGATAACGTTTTTACAGCAAATCAACGCGTTCACAGCGTTTGTTTACATTGGATACGGTAGTCAATGACACCAAATGGAACGAAAATAGAACGTCCACGATTACATCTTGACTTCCTGAAATAGTTTTCGACAACACAAAATTTCCTACAGGTTACGCCGATTTTACTGTCGCAATTTTTATTGATTAACCAATCAAATTTCGGGATTCATAGTAATTGTATTAGAATTCAGAATTTACCCCCTTGTGGCTCTGTCGCTGTGTTTTTAAGGATTTGAATGTCTAGCTTTGTTCTTGTTTATGTGAAGCACATTTGACCACAAGTTGTTCTCAAGAAATATTATTGTGCTATCAGTTCTGGTACGAATACGGTAGCAGACTTCCAGGAACCAGTGGTGCCTGCTGTGAACTTCATGCGTTGATTGCATATATTATGTACAATGTATCTCAACCTTCATTGTGATGTATAATTTGTGTATATTTAATTTGAATTTAAGGAATATCGGAGGTGGGATTTGCAAAATATACAAAATTCTATCAATCAGAAAGCACCTTAACTCAGTAACTGCACATCACGGGACTTGACAAATGCTGTTTTAAACTTGTATTGATAAAAGAGGAATAACTCTGTATTTCCTTAATCATCAAGGTGACTGATGCCCTGTTTCAAATCCCACTAATTTATACACGGCTCATGCCGCCTGCAGAATAATGAAGCACAGTTTTCTGGTTTCTTATGTGCACTCGTGTGTACGTGGACATTGATGATTTGTGTCAAAATTACTAGGGCTGAAACGGTTGGCTCATTTTCGTAACCGACTAACCGATAGATATAACCGGATAATATCCAGTTATCCGTGGCCATTATCTCACCGAATATGGGATCAAAACTATAGGAATTGGAAAGCAGTATTCTCAAACTATTCCGTAGAGTGCATACAAACGAACTTTGTTGAGTACTCGACAACGTTCGTTTGTATACACACTACTGAATAGTTTCTGCGATTACTCATTACTAACGGAAACAGCCGATCATTAACAAAGTCTTGAACGCCAAAGTCGATTATTTCTCAATAAAAACAACGAGACTTCTATCACAAAGGAGAAGCGGCTGATTTACTACGTTTTAAACGTGGATCAACCTTTTACAAGTGTGTTTGTGGCATTGTTTTTTGCATTTTTCATTTATTAGGTTTGGTTATGGCTAAAGTATACCTCTTGAAAGCACATGCAATTTGATTTAATGGATAGTGGGTTAGGCTGGATTAGAATGAAATTAGGATGCAAAAAGCTTTGTTCTACAAAGGTCACTGTCAAATTGTATTTGTGGGGCTTGGGGGTGTCTGACCTGTTGGAGGATTTTTTTTTTGGCACATTTGGGGGTGGTGGATGGTCAGAGTGCGGAAAAACTGTTTTCAGCCTCGGGTCTGCAATTTTTTCCTGCCCCCCCACCCCCCCCCCCTCCCCTGATTTTTATTCATTTCTATGGCATCAGAACATCCACTATAAGCATACATTTGTTATCGAGTGTGGAGGTGGGGAGGATATCTAGTGTGAGAGAGCTCCATGAGCTCTGTCAAACAAGAAATAACAGAATACATGCTAAGGTAATCACTAGAATACAGAATAAATGACACGATTCCTGTTAATTGAATTATATCTCCTGTTAATTTAATACATTTTTACTGGCAAATGGGCTATTCATTTAAAAACCCTTCTTATGTCAAATTAATTTTGGAAATCTACCAAATTATGCAGTTCCATACGGGTACTATAGTTTGAACTTGATTTTCACCCTTCATTATTCATTTTTTTATATAATAAAGTATACACTTGTAACGTATGCTACCAAAACTTTAGAAGTCCATAATTTGCATAATTTATGCAAATTAACCACTTTATATACTTATTTTTTTATTCATCCACACAGAAATAAATGATTTTATTAGTAATTTAGATGCAGCTTTCCATATTTTAGTTCGAAATTTATGTTAAAACCACTGAAAAAGTAAACAACATCAGCTGAATACATTTTCTGAAAAAAAAATTGATTAATATAGCATGAATATTCATACATATCCAGTACGTGGAGTGTGGACGGAAACTAAATCACCCACAGAGTGGAGTTATCACCCAAAGTATCACTTTCAAATTCTGTACATATGGATAAAAAACACAAGCAATGTTTCAGCCAATGGACCTCCGAGTTTAACCCGGAGGTCCATTGGCCTGAACTTTGCTTGTGATGGTTATGCTTTGCAATAAATTTGCAATTATTGCTCGGGTGGTATCTACACTCTGCGGGTGATTTAAAGATAATACACTCTCCACGTACCGTATACACAATCATTGGGTAGGCTCAGTAGAGCTTTGAAGTGTCAGATACTGTAGTGGTGGTATATTTGGGTGTATATAACCTGATTTGGTACACATATGCCTGTATGTACCTGTGCGTTTGTTTATGAACATTAAAAGAAAGATTTCCTTACCTTATGCAGACTAAATTAGACAGGTAAACCCCTTTCATGGTGGTAGTGATGAATTCCCATTGCATACAAAATTCCAATAAATTCCATTATTTCAGATAAGATTGTATCCCCCGTGCCATATTTTACTTTCGTTTTTATAGAGAATATAGGTTGTTTTGTTCAACCAATGTATGAAAGATTTCATATGGGCACATCAGTTCAGAAAGTCAATTGGTGAAGCATCAGTTCCAAGAGGAGATGTTGGTCCATGTTTGCCACGAAATTCAGGGTACTCAACGCAATTGACTGCATCAATATTTCTTCATTTTAGGGAAAAAAATCTTTTTCACCCACCCTTGGCTTTGTTTTCTTACGTTGTGGCACATTTTCTAACACTGACATATTTCTGCAGCTCAAATGTGAACGAGATGGCAATATTTCACCATTTGATGATTCACCTGGGGCTTGAGGACCACGCCCCCCTTTCTCAAAAGGTTCAGACAGGTGTTCATCATCAGAAATTGCCGAAAAATCAGAATCAGTACCTATTTCTTCGAAATCCGAATTACTGGAATCGGTATCGCTCGATTCGTCACCACTTGAACGTGAAAGCATTATAATTTGGTGTGCTCCATCGGCACTGAACATTTTACTCCTCCTCCCTGATATCATCAAGATGATTTTTGAAAAAATCGCACAGGTATTTAACACAGTTTCGGTCTGAACGGTGTTATTTTGGTAAAATTTGAACACATGTTTGTCAGAATTTGTTTAAAACATTGATATTACCTCCCTTGAACAAATTTGGGTTCAGAGCTGGACAAATTCTTTTATAAAACCTGACTGAACAAACCACCCTGAAATCGCACCGTTTGGCGCTTCTGGCATAAAAAGGGTTAAAAATATTCCAACATTATTTTAGGAGGAGGCAAAATAGGAAGTGGATTAGGCAGAAGTGAGAAGTCTTAAGATCGGATTAGGAAGAAATCGAGAGATCTGACGTTTAACCCTTTACCTGATATGAAAAGCAGACGACACTTTGCAAACAAAATTCTTGAATAACTAATTGTTTTCATTTTTTGTCTCACAAACATAGGTTATGACCCCTTGTTGGAACGAGCTCGACGAGCTCGTTCCAAAGAGGGGTCATAACCTATGTTTCTGAGATAAAAAATAAAAAAAATAAGGAAAATTAATATTGGCGACTTTTGTGAATATCGCTGGTCGGTTTTGGTCATTACGTTGGATAAAAGGTTAACAAATGCAAGAGGGACAAATGAAATGAAAATGAAATGAAATGAGATTTATTCATCAATATATCATACCACAAACAATATCAAAATTAATAACGAAATGAACAGTCGAAAATTGTGAAGATGAGCATATAAAGATGCAATGGTATACATAATGGATGTGATATAATAATAACACTTTGGCCAGCCGCTGATTTGTCGCGGTTCTCGGACGAGAAGGCCTTGGTTACCCCTGAACTCCCAACTGCCTCCCTGTTCCCACGCTTCTCCTCTCCTCCCAACATTCGGAGACGAACTGCTTGATGACATCCCTTGCCCCATTCTTCCCAATCTCTCCGATTAGCACATTAACCCTCTCCTTTGAGTCTCCTCCTAACCACATGTCCTTCATTCTCCCATCCCACTTCCCCATTATACTCCCAGTGAATCTCATTCTTTTAGACTGATACTTTGGGCATTCTAGAAGGAAGTGTTCCAGGGTCTAAACCATGCCCAAGTTACACATCTGGCACTCCCTTTCACCGTCTTTCCCAATTTTTCCCCTCAGCTCCAGGGATCGCGACCTCAGCTTGAACAGCAGTGACCCCCCCCCCCCCCCAAAGGTGCCATCAAGGTACTCTTCAAAACCTGGCCTCTCTTTATCACGCAGGCCACCCAAAGATCTCTTTGATTTGACCCCCTCTCGCCAAATACGGTTACAATTCTCCATGACCCTTTCTCTGACGATTTTTTTACCCTGGTTTGCCCCAACGTCCAGGTCCGAGATCTCCAATGAGTAGTTCTCTACTAGCTCCCTCACTTGGACCATCCACCCCGTTTTGATATTTGAGTTGAAAATTCGCAGGAACATTACTTTACACCATCGGCTGTCGGGGAGATTCACCAAATAATTAAGATAACCGAGTTTCAACAGGTCTATCCTGTCCTTGATCCTCATCCACCCAAGCTCACCCCTGATTGCTTCTAGCGCTGCGGCATTACTCGACCCCGTTATCCATCGGCCTGCATCGTTCTGTAAGATTTCCAAGCTCTTTACGGCCGTCTGGTTTAGGGGTACCACTTCCGTACCGTATGTTATACTTGGCAGCCCCACCATTTCCCAAATGGTTTTCCCCACGAAAACCTTATTGAAACTGTTTCTCCCTATAAGTTTCATTTGGTTAAGGATTCACTTCCCCTTCAGAATCAATTTATTTGTTTGGTTTCGGTAGATGCCTCTTCCTGTAATGTTTATATTTACCCCCAAATACTCGTAATCACTCGTCTCTCCTACACTGAGAAGTTTGCTGCTCCCTTCCGGAATGCAGAACTCACCCACTCTCCACCTTCGAGTGGTTAGGCACATTGTTTGGAGACACCATAGCCGGATTGGCTCTCTTCCTGGCGCCTCCACATTACTCACAATAACGCTCTCTCGGAGCACACATATTGAAGTAGATAGGATGTCAAGTCCCTGTTTCAACATACAGATAGAATCAGGACCGAAGTTCTGTGTGATGGCCGACCACATTAATTTTTTGAGACAATTTGGAAGTAGGTAGAACGGACAAAAGAGTAAATTAGCAACAAAAGTAGGGGTCCCCCCGGAACCCAAGAACAAGCAGAACTTTAGTACAGATGACCTGGTACTAAAATGTTCCACATTCAACAGATGTATAGGTTTCTTGTCCTGATGGTAAGCCCCACATCCACAGAAGCTTGATATGTAGATTTCACTCCCCGAGTAGTTCCCCGGTTGAGTCTTTCGATTTTGAAAATGGGAGGCACGCTGTATACTGCTCACAACCATTTTCAAGAAAAACATCAATAAACATAATTCTCTGCATCTTAGAAACTCTCAAGAAATGTGCTGCGTACAAAAAGTTAACTGAGCACTGATCTGATCTAGAGTGTGGGTTAGACGTTTTCAGATATATCCTGCCGTTGATCGTTGAGGAGAGTGAGAACAGGTTGGCATGTGGGGAGGCACAGTGTTGCAGAAATTACATGCGCGTTTCAGTAATCGATCAAACATTATGTCCCAAACTGTTTTAATAATTTAATATTTATTCTGTTTATGAGACAGAATTGTTAGATAAGTAAATTATCATGATAATGTGCATGTCCTGTGATTTGCATCACAGGATGGTGTCGGTTGTGTCCAAAATGGGACCACAGCTCGCCGGCGAAGCCGGCTCATTGAGATCCCATTCCGGACACCAACTCGAATCTGATGCAAATCACAGGACATGCACATTATCATGATAATCTGTATACACACAACAATAAACATTTCATTCAATGTGAGTGGGACGAGGCCCTACCATCTAAGCTCATAGACTCGTATTAAATATGCCCAGCGGGTGATCCGATACGGCCTGGATTCACTCCAAATCTATAACCGTGAATACGTTACGTCGCTATTCTTCATTGTGAGGCAAGGAAGCAAGGCAAGTAGAGATTCCCATAAAATACCAAACAATGAGATGATTAAAACACTCCTTTCTCATGAATGGCAATGATCACATGTTTCCATCGCTATTTGTTTAAAATTCCATTTTTGAAAGAGCACGCAGACAGACAAACGACGAGAACAGAAGAACAACAACACTGTCCTAAAAACTCTTAACTTTCGTCAAAACAGTTTGTATCACAGAAGGCGGCATCCTGTAAGGTTTTCACTCCTTTCCAGTCAACCAGTATGTACACATGTTTCCCTTACCCTGAAATAAAAAAATAAATCATGTTTTTAAATTCGAATGTTGGTCAACCAGATGAACACTTATTTTCTCGAAAAAAGAGCAAATGACAACGCGAACCAGCGGGGAGGAATTTTTTAATCCCACCGCAAGGAGCATCCATTAAATTGTATTCCGGGCAATCTTGAATTTAGGCCTTGCAGCACACCTTTGACCTTTGGTCTAAAAATCATTGGATGTTCAGAACTTAACGATGACCACCATCTGCAGGGCTTATTCGTGGTATCTTGAGTCGCGTTTTTTCTTCAAAATGGTGATAAAACACATATACACTATGAAAGACAAATTACAGTCCTTTATACCCAAGCTCCCAGACCACCAATCTAATTCTGTCAGGAATTTGACACTGTTATGGGATACTTGTTTGGGAGCACGGTGGCTCAGTGGTTACGGCATTGAACTTCAAATCGAGAGGTTCACGGTTCGATTCCCGCCAGGGGTAACTGCGTTGTGTCCATGGCCATTGCACTAAACCACCATTGCCCACATGGGGGCACTGTGTATTAAGGTGCACCTGTCTTCAGCCAGTACTAGTTCTGCTTGCTTGTGTGGAGTTAGTACGATGGAACATCTGACAGTTGGGCGGCGTTGCTCGGTGGTTCTCTCGGGTATTCCGGCTTCCTCCACGCCAAAACTGTCAGACACGAAGTGACCCCGACTGTCGAAAGTGTCGTTAAACACCAATAAAAAATGTGCGCAGATTACCGTTGATGTTATGTGGTGTCCATTTTCAGATTTTCTATCGTTCTCCAGTTAAAAATATTTCAGTCAATAAGTAAAAAATTAAACCTTTTTCTGTTCAACCATTTTGAGGCAAAATGATTGGCTAAAGTATTTCTTTTTTTTCTTCTTTTCATAACACAATGAACCGAAAAAAACGCATTTAGGCCCGCCCTAAACCACGCCCCCAATATTTGTCTTAAAAATTACGTTGCACAGTGTGAATGGAAAGGAACCCCTGCACGGTCATATTGTTTGATCGTGAAAAGTAATTAATATTTATCTCATCATATTAAAAAGACTTTCAAAATAAAATTTAATAAACAATAAAATTCTTATCATGCTTTTTATTCCGTGTTCAATTTGTTTATACCCAAAAGGTGATCATCTGCGTTCATCGTTTTACACAAATCAAACGTAAACAATGTTCAGTCATAATAACCCACAAGCGAAACTGACGCGAGCAAAACTTTCCAATTTCTAAATAGCTTGAATGGACTCTTTCTGAGACAAATTTCAACACTTCATCTCATCTGGGTTTATATCGAACTCCACATTTACAAACTGTTTTCAGTTTCACGGGAAATAGCCAAAATCAGAAATAAATTTAACTCAGTATTGCTTGGAATGACAGCACCCCCCCCCCCCCCCCCCCCCCCCGTCAAGTGGAAAAGGAGATTGAAGTCTTATGTGGGCGTGGACTATGACATTCCTTTCAACTTACGCATTGGTCAATAATTTTTTTAATGACACAAGAACATGTTTCAGTGAAATGTATCGTTATTTTAGAAAATGCCTTTTTTATTCAGTTATCACTGGGAAGCGTGATGCGACCTGGAGCCAATACTATAAAACATTTAAAATCGTATTTTTTAGAATTCCATTTTCTACCTATTAATATAACTGAATAAAGTGAATCGATAGCATCTTAAAAGATATGGCAATTTGCCAACTGGCAAATTGCGACATCTTTGAAAATGCTAATGGTTCGTTTCAACCCATTTAAAGTCATAACTAGAAAGTACAGTTCTACAATTGTAAACGTTTTATAGTATTGACTCTTGGAGTTTATATCAACTACACAAAGTAGAGAGTGTTTAAATTTAGTGCCCCTCAACTTTAATTGTAAGGAATGATCGTTTGTTTCTGCCTATTTCTTGAGTTTTGAACTCCGAAAAACAAAGGACAAAAAAACATAGTACGCCCTTTTACACAGTTTGGCCTTGTTTTGGGGGGTTCATAAATCCTAAAAACAAATCAACCAAAATTATAATTACGCATCCATCTAAGACACTTTATTGGAAAATGTATTTAAATATCCCATAAATATTTCAAAATGGACAAAGATAATAGTAAATTACCTGCTTGTTGTTTTACGAAAGATACAGAAGGACATCCTTAAAATCATAAGACAGTTAACCAATACACACGTAAAGAGTTATTAATACCGGTCCTTTTTAGATATTGTTTTTGGGAAGATTACATTCCCAAAATTTCAAAAGATTAACCCTTTGAACCCTGATAGTATCTTCCATTCAGTTCAATCGCAGCAATCAGAAGAGTCCATATTCATTATCTGGGGGTAGAGCAGTTAATATTTTCAACGTTCAATTCAATTTCCAAGTTCTTTTATTCACTCAGACAATGTTATATACAAAGTTCATGAGGTATTTTTCGAGTTAAATACAGAATTTTACATATGGAGAGGTCAGATGTATATAGATATGTGGGTTATTATTGGAAAATTTGAGAAAGCCTGTGTTGAATCGGTCATATATATACACACATTCGTATAGTTATTCATAGTCACTAGTAATCATTAACCCTTTACCCAACGCAGATGATATCAAAATTTATTATTTTAAATATAATTTTTTCAAATGTTTCAAAATATTTCAACAAAACCACATCATGTGACCCCTCGTTGGAACGAGCTCGACGAGCACGTTCCAACGAGGGGGTCACATGATATGGTTTTGTTGGATATTTTTTTAAAAATAATATTTTTTCCACTGCTGAATTTGCATATTACGCGGGCGGATGCGGCCGATTCGTTAGGTAAAGGGTTAAAGCGATTCAAGTCACAGCCCCCCCACACACACACACACACGGATACATATACACACCCCACATAAATACATGTGACGGAAAGTGTGTGGTTGGAGGAACTCCAAGACCTGTGTGTGCATGGATATATGTAAACACATATACATCGATGCACACACATATCGTCTTCAAGTGGTACTGTTTCGTAGCACTCACCCCCACCAACCATTCCTTGCTCTGTAGGTTCAATTATCCATGCAACCTTTAGGTATAAGTTATATCCGTGTACCTTTACACAGGTTGTAATTTAACTGTCGAAATAAAGCAAGGGATGGGAATATAGGGTAGGCTAAGGGATCCAATTCTAGTTAAATTTCAGAAACAGCTTTATGAATAATTCTGATAAAGGTACATAGTTTGTTGAGGGTTGCTGGCTCAGTAGTGGCCATAAGGCTGTTAAACGTATTAATACTTGGGATTGTGAAGGTTGACTGTTTAATATATTTTATTCTGGCGTTATTTAGATAAGGACATTCCAATATGTAATGATATTCGTCCCCAACCGTTACAAAGTTTACAGATTCTCTCATTTCTTATGGTTCCACACCATCTACCAGTTTCTATGGGGAGACGGTGATTAGCAGTTCTAAATTTAATAAATGTAATCATGTTCCGAAACCCTAATTTGTCAAAATATGGCTCTTGTCCAAATGATATATATAGTTTGAAAGCTTTTGTCGAATAATTCATATCTTCATCCCATTGTTGTATAAATTGATCACAAAGCGTAGTTAAAACGTTTTTTTTAATCCAAATTGGGCAAATGGGATTTTGATTAAACCAGATATAAGAAAGTCCACATTTATTCAGAATTTCGAGAATATTTTTTTATCCAGGGAGAAACTTACGTTCGATTTTGATATTTAATAAACATATATTGGTACAGTATCAACGAGAGTTTATCACTTTTTGATGTTAACATTTTTGCCGAAAATGATATCATTCTACATTTGGCTTAAATGTGTAGAGGAAATATTCCAGTTTCGCCATAGACCATATGATTCGGTGTACTATTTTTTAGTTTAAAAATAAATTTTAAAATTTTTAGCTGGATCCTTTCGATTTTGTCCATTTTCTCAAAGCACGGTACTTCTGAGCCGTACAGAAGAACTGGGGTAATGACTTTATCAAATAGATCGAGTTGACAATTAAGCGGGAGGTTGTTTACTGTTATCTTTTTTATTACGCTGTACATACCTTTTAACCCCTAGTCACACAA
Source organism: Pictodentalium vernedei (assembly GCA_031216915.1). Classification (NCBI taxonomy): domain Eukaryota; kingdom Metazoa; phylum Mollusca; class Scaphopoda; order Dentaliida; family Dentaliidae; genus Pictodentalium; species Pictodentalium vernedei. Next base: position 91,570,886 of record CM062290.1, on the reverse strand, counting down.
ATGTTGCTTCGTTTTCACAAATGACCCGTTTTTTGAAAAAATAAGGCCCAGGTATTTCATATTTTCAACTTGGTCAAGTTTAACATCGTTGATGTGAAAATTATAAGACACAGGACGCTTTCTACCAAATACCATTACTTTAGTCTTCCAAACGTTTATTTGTAATTTCCAACTTTGTAGTATTTACAAAAAGCGTTTAGGGACAACTGCATATCAGCTTCCGAGTTGGAGAATATAACTGTGTCGTCAGCGTAAAGTAGAATGAAAAGCTTTATAAATATATTTAGCTCGTCTTGTATGTCACTATTAAGATTTTCGAGCCCACTCACGCCAAGGCATGCCCAAGAATCCCTCGACAACGTTTAGATAGAGAGAAAAAAGAATCGGTGAAAGGTTTTCCCCTTGCCCTGGGGCTGCACGTTGAAAATACTGATTGCTCAACTCCACACATGACCTTTGTAGCCACCCTACTTAATGAAATTAAGATTTATCATGTTCCTAGACCGGAAAAGTAGTCTCGTGGGTTAAAGAGGTTAAGGCTCGAAACGAGATTAAAATACAAGGTATGGAGAAAAATATCAAATTGGCATCGCTGGCATCGGATGCCCTAATTTGAAAAGAAAAATAAAGGTACACACCAGCAAATGACCGTAGATTTGTGTGGAAAGTTTCATATCTGTGTCCCGTATAAATACGTCGAAAATGGAATCACAAGAAAATTCAGTCAGTGCCACTGAGAATTTCCTATAACGACCCATATTTTAAGTTTTAATTTTTGTTGAAGATTATAAAATTGGAAAGAGGTAGGATTGATACAGGCGAAGATATTTATTATTATTATTATTATTATTATTATTATTATTTGAGGTCACATATTTATCCACAATGGCTAATCGTGACCGTGACAGTTTTACGGGTGGAGGAAGCCGGAGTACACGGAGAGAACCACCGAGCAACGACGAGCAGCTGTCAGCTCTCCAACATCGTAACTCTGAACTCTGCACCGCGGCACAGGCAGGGTTAGATTGGTTGAAGATATGCGCACCATCGACATGCAGTACGCCTTAGTACACAGCGTCATCGTGCCCCATGTAGGCATCGGGGTTAAGTGCCTTGCCCAAGGGCACAACGCGGGAGAGTGAATCAGTCGCTGAAATGGTCACCCACCCAACTACTAACCGCGCTCGACATTGCTTAACTTCGGTGATCTGAAGAGAACCGGTTACCGTGACGCCACCGCGCCTCCTGGCGGAGATAGTTAAAGATAGAGAAAACGCGTCTGGTGTGACGTTGTTTTCAATAAAGGCGGAATATAAAAAAAATCTATGACCGGGATGATAAATACAGGGATGCCATTTACAAATGTGCCAAATTTGGCGACTGTAGCTTTGAAAATGTAACGCCGAAGAACAAAACAAGAGGCTAACGATCGCTATAAGTCATTCCAACTTCGTTGGATGACTAAATACAAACCCATAATGCAGTGACAAAATATATTAGACTAGGATTGTCGTGTCCGCTGATAACAATAAAGCCTCAATTACGCAACGACTAATAATTATTTGGCAAATCTCTCCGACAGCCGACGGTGCAAACAGACGGTTTTGAATATTTGGAATTCGAATGCAAAGAAGGGTTGATGGTTAAAGTGAGGGATTTAAAAAAGAACTACTCACTGGAGATCTCAGACTTATAAGTAGGGGCAACCCAGGGTACAAAAATCGTCAGAGAAACAGTTATGGAGGATGGTAACCTCAGTTGGTGATAGGAGGTCAAATCAAAGAGGTCTTTGGGTGGCCTGCGTGATAAAGAGAAGCCAGGTTTTGAAGAGTACCTTGATGGCACCTTTCGGGGATCACTGTTGTTCAAGCTTAGGTCGCGGTCCCTGGAGATGATGGAAAAATTGGGAAGAATAATTAAAAGGAGAGCCAGATGTGTAATTTAGGCTTGGTGGAGACCCTAGAACACTTTCTACTAGAATGACCTACATCCGAGTCTAACAGAATAAGATTCACTGAGAGTATAGGTGGGAAGTGGGATGGGAGAATGAAATACATGTGGTACAAAGGAGAGGGTTGGTATGCTTATCGGAGAGACTGGGTAGAATGGGACACGGGATGTTATCAAGCAGTCCGTCTCCAAGTGTTGAGAGGAGAAAAGAAGCGTTGGGATAGTGAGACAGCTGAGAACACAGGGCCAATCAAGGCCTTCTCACCCGAGGACCGCGACAAATCAGCGGCTGGCCAAAGTGTTATGATTAGGACGACTCGGCCATTATTATAATAGAGAGTGACGGGGGCCGTGATGTGAATAATCATCCTACCTATCATTAATAAGGAACTGGGAATAAGTAACGACTGTTACGTAACCCTACATTTTAGTGGCTCCATAAGTGATCGGAATTGACACGACACTTCGATATTACGATAAAGGTGCATACAATCACCAGCATTGATTTCAAGGGCACCTCTTGCCCACGGGGCACTTCGATATTGCGATAAAAATTGCGTATCATCACCATCGAGCTAAAAGATCTCGGCGCCACCGTATCCAGTAGTGCCGAATGCCCATATTACCACTACTCCCGTCATCTACTTGTGCCATTGGGCGGGTCGCTTAATTCTGACTGCCCAAGTAGTTGCGAGACGCCGATGTGTTCTAGGGCGTACATAATGTCTTTTTAACCACATCGCCTTCAACCAATGCCAAATCCACTTGTGATGGTTAGTAAGTTGGAGGGTTCGACAGTTACTTGTCGTTGCTCGGTGATAAAACTGCTAGACACGACATGACCATGGCAGTTGAAAGTGATTTGAAACTGCAATAACCAAAGAGACAAAACCATATCCGACGACAGGCCTTGAAGACTATTTGTGTAACTGTGATAAAAACAGACAAATGACCAAAGAAACGGCCAGGGGTACGCACTGCCTACCAGCCAGCAAGCCACATAGACATCCATCGATCTATAAAAAAAACGGCCAGGGATACGCACTTCCCATCAGCCAGCAAGCTACATAGTAAACCATCGACCTATAAAAAGAACGGCCATGGGTACTCACTGCTCACCATCCAGAAAGCTACATAGTAATACATCGGCCTATAAAAAGAACGACCAGGAGTAACCAGTGCCCACCAGCCAGCAAGCTACATAGTCAACCATCGGCCTATAAAAAGAACGGCCAGGTTACGCAGTACCTACCCGCCAGCAAGCTACATGGTAAACTATCGGCCTATAAAAAGAACTACCAGGATTACGCACTGCCCACCATCCAGCAATCTACATAGTCAACCATCGGCCTATGAAAAGAACAACCAGGGGTACGCACTACCCACCCGCCAGCAAGCTACATAGTAAACTATCGGCCTATAAAAAGAACGACCAGGATTACGCACTGCCCACCATCCAGCAATCTACATAGTCAACCATCGGCCCATGAAAAGAACGACCAGGGGTACGCACTGTCCTCCAGCCAACAAGCACAAGCTACATAGTCAATCATCGTTTTATAAAAAGAACGGCCAGGGGTATACACTGCCCACCATCCAGCAATCTACATACTCAACCATCGGCCCATGAAAAGAACGACCAGGGGTACGCACTGTCCTCCATCCAACAAGCTACATAGTCAACCATCGTTTTACAAAAAGAACGGCCAGGGGTATACACTGCCCACCATCCAGCAATCTACATAGTCAACCATCGGCCCATGAAAAGAACGACCAGGAGTACGCACTGTCCTCCATCCAACAAGCTACATAGTCAACCATCGGCTTATAAAAAGAACGGCCAGGGGTATACACTGCCCACCATCCAGCAAGCTACATAGTAATACATCGGCCTATAAAAAGACCGATCAGGGGTACGCACTGTCCACCAGCCAGCAAGCTACATAGTCAACCATAGGCCTATAAAAAGAACGGTCAGGTGTACACACTGCCCTCTATCCAGCAAGTTACATAGTAATACATCGGCCTATAAAAAGAACGGCCAGGGGTACGTACTGCCCACTAACCTACAAGCTACATAGTCAACCATCGGCTTACAAAAAGAATGACCACGGGTGCGCACTGTCCACAATCCGGCAAGCTACATAGTCAACCATCAGCCTATAAAAAGAACGGCCATGGATACGAACTGCACACCAAAGGCAAGCTACATAGTCAAACAGCGGTCTACAAAATGAACGACTAGGGGTACGTACTGCCCACCAATCTGCAAGCTGGATAGTCAACCATAGGCCTATAAAAAGAACGGCCAGGGATACGAACTGCCCACTAACGGCAAGCTACGCAGTCAACCATAGGCCTATAAAAAGAACGGCCAGGGGTACGTGCTGCCCATCAACCTGCAAGCTACATAGTCAACCATAGGCCAATAAAAAGAACGACCAGGGGTAAGTACTGCCCACCAGCTTGCAAGCTAGTCAAACAGCGACCAAAAGAAAGAATAAAAAGAACGACTAGGCGTACGCACTGCCCACCAACCTGCAAGCTAGTCAAACAGCGACCTACAAAAAGAATAAAAACAACGACTAGGGGTACGTACTGCCCACCAACCTGCAAGCTAGTCAAACAGCGACCTACAAAAAGAATAAAAACAACGACTAGGGGTACGCACTGCCCACCAACCTGCAAGCTACATAGTCAACAATAGGATTATAAAAAGAACGGCCAGGGATACGAACTGTCCACCAACGGCAAGCTACGTAGTCAAACAGCGACCTACAAAAAGAATAAAAAGAACGACCAGGGGTACGTACTGCCCACCAACCTGCAAGCTACATAGTCAACCATAGGCCTATAAAAAGAACGGCCAGGGATACCAACTGCCCACCAACGGCAAGCTACATAGTCAACCATAGGCTTACAAAAAGAACAACCAGGGGTACGCACTGCTCACCAACCTGCAAGCTCGTCAAACAGCGACCTACAAAAAGAATAAAAAGAACGCCTAGGGGTACGCACTTCCCACCAACCTGCAAGCTACAGTCAAACAGCGGCCTACAAAAAGAATAAAAAGAACGACTAGGGGTACGCACTGCCCACCAACCTGCAAGCTACATAGTCAACCATAGGCATATAAAAAGAATGACGAGGGGTACGCACTGCCCACCAACCTGCAAGCTAGTCAAACAGCGACCTACAAAAAGAATAAAAAGAACGCCTAGGGGTACGCACTGCCCACCAACCTGCAAGCTAGTCAAACAGCGGTCTACAAAAAGAATAAAAAGAACGACTAGGGGTACGCACTGCCCACCAACCTGCAAGCTACATAGTCAACCATAGGCATATAAAAAGAACGACGAGGGGTACGCACTGCCCACCAACCTACAAGCTAGTCAAACAGCGGTCTACAAAAAGAATGAAAAGAATTACTAGGGGTACGCACTGCCCATCAACCTACAAGCTAGTCAAACAGCGGCCAATAAAAAGAATAAAAAGAACGACTAGGGGTACGTACTGCCCACCAACCTGCAAGCTAGTCAAACAGCGGCCTATAAAAAGAATAAAAAGAACGACTAGGGGTACGCACTGGCCAGCAACCTGCAAGCTAGTCAAACAGCGATCTACAAAAAGAATGAAAAAAACGACTAGGGGTACGCACTGCCCACCAACCTACAAGCTAGTCAAACAGCGGCCAATAAAAAGAATAAAAAGAACGACTAGGGGTACGTACTGCCCACCAACCTGCAAGCTAGTCAAACAGCGATCTACAAAAAGAATGAAAAAAACGACTAGATGTACGCACTGCCCAGCAACCTGCAAGCTAGTCAAACAGCGGCCTATAAAAAGAATAAAAAGAACGACTAGGGGTACGTACTGCCCACCAACCTGCAAGCTAGTCAAACAGCGACCTACAAAAAGAATAAAAACAACGACTAGGGGTACGCACTGCCCACCAACCTGCAACCTACAAAGTCAACCATAGGCCTATAAAAAGAACGGCCAGGGATACGAACTGCCCACCAGCGGCAGGCTACATAGTCAAACAGATTCCTACAAAAAGAACGACAATGGGTACGCACTGTCCACCATCCAGCAAGCTACATAGTCAACCATCGACCTATAAAAAGAATGACGGCCAGGGGTACGTTCTGGCCAACATCCAGTAAGCTACATAGTCAAACAGCGGCGTACAAAAGAACTTCCCTGGGTACGTACTATCCACCATCCCGCAAGCTACATAGTCAACCATCGACCTATAAAAACAACGATCATGGATACGCACTGCCCATCAGCCAGTAAGTTACACAGTCAACCATCGGCCCATAAACATACAGATTCGGATAGACATACCTTTATATTCGTTACTCCACGAAATTGAATTTTATATCCCCCAACGAATACAAGCATCTTGTGTGTATCCTCACTAATCTGGATCTTCATCGCTGAAATGTATAGACACAAAGTTTTGAAGAAATATTTCGCCACACATTGCATTCTCCGTGAGGAAAGAATACTCACTACCAAACTTCAAGCATCTGTCAGAAGACGAAAAATAGTCATATGTAAATCAAGGGAGAGAATTGTACCTTATGAACATGACTCCGTGGGATTGACGTAAGTCCAAACTTGGACAGTGAAACGGGAAGACGGGGTGGTGGGGGTTGTAACGAGCGAAGGGCCCTAGCTAGGACTAGAATTGACGTATACGAGTTTTGATCCATTAGCCCTTTACCCAATGCAGACGATATCAAAATTTATTATTTTAAATATCATTTTTTTTAATTTTTTCAAAAAATTTCAACAGAACCATATCATGTGATCCCTCTTTGGAACGAGCTCGACGAGCGCGTTTCAAAAAGGGGTCACATGATATGGTTTTGTTGAAATTTTTCGAAAAATAATATTTTTTTAGCTGCTGAATTTGCATATTACGTGGGCGAATGCGGGCGATTCGTTGGGTAAAGGGTTAACCTTTTACCCAACGTAACGGCCAAATCCGGCTAGCGCTATTCACAAAAATCGCCAATTAAGAATTTTGTTTGCAAGTGTCGTCTGCTTTTCATGTAAGGTAAAGAGTTAAAACACATTTGATATCACAGTTGCTCGGTGAATTGGTCTACTTCCAAATTGTATCTACAACAAGCATATAGTTCTCTTATACAAATAAGAATGTCCAGACAAAACACAAATCTGTATTGAGGATAACTTCTCTCGACAAACGTGCGAACCCAGGAAGAGAGATTTTTCTCTCGTGACAGTTTCACTATTTTCTCCATTAACTGGTTGAGAGCTGGAAGCCACCGGGCCTGGCATTCTTAAAAAATGCACGAGGGCTGAAAATCGCTCTCCTCACATGGCCTAGGGGAGCGATTAGCTCTCCTCAAGCTTACAAAAGATAAAAGTGACAAAATGAAGTTGTACTATTAATGACTTTTGCCTAGTGGCCTTTGTACTTACATTTTATTTGGTGCTGCTTACCGGGCAGTCTCTGTGAGACGGCTACATTACCCCTCCAACACCTCCGGGCCTTGGTAAAGCCCGGAGGTGTGGGGTGAGTAGTGTGGCGATATTGCAGAGACCACTAACAAAGCAGAGATCTGGAAACCTGTGGGTTTTAGGAATAGGCTGTTGTGGTAATTATTATATTTTTATACTGTACCAATGACCCAGACTTAGCTGGTGCTAACTCTAACAAAACCAGGGCCAAACACAAATTTTGCCTCCCAATCCCCAAAATTTGCATCCAAAACAAAAAGAAATCATGTCCTAAAGGACCTCCATACTACGCCTCTACTGCGCATGCGCAGTGACGCAGTCGTCCCGAAATTGGCGCCAATTATCATTCTCTGTTTGGCTCTTCATCAGTCAACATCTCACTGATCTTTGTGCTTGTAAATCTCAGTTTAAAGGATGCCAGACACGTAATTTTTGGAGAAAATGTGATTCTAAGGAGGATAGAAGGAGGAGAGGAAAAAGAAGTGGCAAAAAATAATCAGGGCTGTACTTAAAATGTTTTGATGAAATTATGTTAAGTTGCCTATTTTCGAGGCATGGGCCTCTTGTTGTCATTCTTGCTAATTGTTGCACTGCTTATTCAGTGTTTCCTCTCCCCTAGCCTTCTAAAGCCCCCCCTGGCAATTCTCCCATGCTTTTGGCATATTTTTGAGAAATTTCATTTCTAAAATTTCCTGGGAGAGTTGCTTGGTTACAGAATGTTTTCTGTTATTTTCCCCATAGTTACGTTTTCACCCATGGGTGTATAACGTTTGTGTTCTGCATCTTCCATCTGATGTTCTACAGATTCTCCCCTGGGAGTCTCTGTTTTGCATCAGATAGAGTGTAATTGATGACTGATTCCGGGCCAGTTTTTTCAGTGCCTGGAGTCATGTTTTCTAGTGTGTTTACACTGTTTGTTTTCATTGGCAACAGCCTTTTTTGAGGGGGGCTGTTTGCCTTTGTGGTAGTTTATCTCATTATAAGATACATTTATATTATCCGAAAGTGTCTCATTAATTATTTTATATAAATTTAAAATTTTTGACCACACTTTGCCATCGGATCCATCGGGGCTCAACGTTACTTTTCAGCAACTTGGGCTTCTCTGAAAAAATATTTTTTCAAAATTATTTTGTTTTGCAATTGTTTTTTCATTTATTAATGGATCATGTTATTATGTATCTTTGTGTCAGGGGTTTTTGCGAGTAACTAGGACTTATTGTTGTTCTTTCACAATGAAGGGACGTTGTTCAAATTGTAATAGGAAGAAATCTTCCTCTGACTTTCATGATCATTGTATTAATTGTAGTCAGTGTTCTCGCATTAATCCCTGTCCTATATGTGAACATTGGGATGAGAAACATTGGAAACGTGTGTCACGATATGTTGTTTCTGGAGAAAGAGCGATGCCGGCTCTTTCTCCGCAAGGTCACTCTACTCTCTCAGTTTCTATTTCAGAGGAACCAGAACAGGGTGATGTTTCCATGTTATCTTCTTCAAGTGTGCGTCCGTCGTCACAAATGAATTCAGAGCTAGCGGCAAAAGTGCTCATGGAGATTAGACAAATGTCGTCCGCTAGCTCGCCCGGTGTAGCGTCCATTCACCGAATGGTTCGGCAGCCGGTTTCGTCCGATGCGGTCCAAGAGGAAATTTTGGGTGATGCGAGCACTATAAACATAATAGATGCACACCCAGTGACGGCGGATAGTAAGCGAGAACGGAGGAAGCCTTTTAGTCCGGTTCCTAGCTCGTCCAGGTCCAGCCGGGCCGCGAGCGAGAGAGGTCCCTCTCTCGTACAACAACATCTGGGACCAGATGTTGTGGTACAAAATGTGTCTTTAGCGGAGCATACGTCCGTCGCTCGGGACGCTCCGTTGTATAAGCAGTCCGCAGAGACTGTTAAGGCTTCCTCTTCTCGTCAGCGCACACGACCGCACCTTGGCTGCGTGACCGCCGATATATTACCAGCTTCGCCGATGAAGGATTCTTCGGCGACCAGGTCACACCATCCGGCAGCCAGGGATTCGAGACCGATGGACTCCGGACGTTCGCATAGGAAAAGTATGCGGGAGCCATCTGATGCGGAGCTGCCCTCGGCGAAGCAGCGAAAGACTGCGCCTCCGCAGGTCTCGACGCCGGACATTCTTGTGCAGATAGCACAGCTTATCGCAGCATCCCAGCAGCCGACAGAAACGGTGTCGGATCGAGAATTATCCGACGGCGCTGGGTCGGTACGCTCCGCCGAAGCATCGGGGGCGGACGACCGGGAACATCGTGAGGTCCGACCGGATGGTGAAAGGGATACGGATGACTTGGAGCTATCCCTTTCGGAACAACATAAAGCTGCCGTGGACTTCATCCGGCACTTTCTCCCTCAAGTTGTTCCGTCGGGCCAGACTGCTGCGCTTCCGGACAAGAGAATTATAGCGTCATTGGACTCTGAATTTTTTGAGCGGTTCAGGGACATCGCTCCCGAGTTTCCGTCGCAGTCCAATAATGTTGCTAGAACATTTGAATTATTGAACGACGCTATATTTAAACTTGCTTCCAGGACGGGGAAAGCAGGTTTCTTGTCCGCTAATACTCTCAACCTGCCTTTCATTAATGCAAGGAATAAATTCGATACGGCAGGACAGGGTATACCGAGAGTTCCTCTGCGTATGGACGACGAGGCGGAAGACTTAGAGCTATCATTACCGTCGTCAGCTTCTATTCCAACCGCGGTGTTGGAAACAGCTATTGCGTCTAACAGAGCCAATTTAGATGTCTTATCTTACGCAGATCACCTTACTAAGGCGTTATCACTGCGCCTTCAAGGGGAAGAGTTTCAGGATATACAATCCTCTTTAAGACTTCTTTCAAGGGCAGTAGCTTATTCCACGTGTAACTCCGCCCTTTCAGTGGCAAATCTGGAGTTGGTTAGACGTGACGCAGCCCTAGCTACATCCACACTAGTGGATTCTAAGGTGAAGAACTCTCTTAGAGTCGCTTCGGTCTCAGGAGAACTTCTCTTTGAGGGCAAGCTTTCCGCTATTTATGATAAAATTAAAAAGAAAGCTAATGATTCTCTGTTGTTCAGATCGGCTCCTAAGAAGTCGGATACAGCAGACACGAATAAGACAGGCACTTCTGGGTCTAATGCGCCCAAGAGAGGTTCCTATAGAGGTTCCGGTGCGTCCTCTTGGTCTTATTCGAGAGACCGTCAGGATAGCGACTCTCGTTCGGGACGTCCTTCAGGCCGGGACAATCGGTCGGACGCCCCGAGGTCGACGAGGCGAGGTGCGGGTCGTGGAAGACGTGGTTTCTCCTACCGCAGGCCTCGCAGGTCCAGGAGGTGATGGCTTAAACCTCTATCGCGTTCCGGTTGGCGGAAGGATGTCGAGTTTTTCACAAGAGTGGGCGTCGATTACGGACGACCCTTGGGTGAGAGGAGTGACTTCGGAAGGTCTAAAGATATCCTTCAAACGAAAGCCTCCATTAACTCGAAGTCCAAAGTGGTTTCATCTTCCGTCAAATCCACATAAAAGAGACGCTCTGTTATCAGAGGTGCAGTCTCTTTTAATGAAGAACGCGGTAGAGGTCGTAGAAAACCAGGAATCTCTGGGATTCTACAGCCATCTGTTTCTGGTTCCGAAACCAGACGGCTCGTTCCGTCCAGTCATAGATTTGAGCTGGATAAACAAGCTGATCGTCGCTCCGAAGTTTTATATGGAGACGATTCGATCGGTCAGAGCGAGTATTCGGGTGAACGATTATGCAACGAGCATAGATCTCAAAGATGCGTACTTTCACGTCATGGTACATCCGACATTCCGAAAGTATCTACGCTTTGCAGTCCTGGGAGTGGTGTATCAATTCCGGGCGATGTGCTTCGGATTGAATCTAGCACCCTGGGCTTTCACTCGGGTAATGAACTCGGTAATGATCTACTTCCGAGCTCATTCGTCTGCGGTAACGTCGGCCTACCTGGACGACATTCTTCAGAGGTACGGCAACGAGTTAACGCTTCAGAACGATGTTCAGAATCTTCTTCTATTGCTCCGACGTCTCGGTTTTATAGTAAACGAGGAGAAGTCGGATCTGGTGCCGTCCAAGTCATTCACTCATCTGGGAATGAGCTTCGAGACGCACAACAATCTCGTTCGTCTGCCGTTAACCAGAGCGAAATTAGTCAGTTGTTACGCTCGCTATTGTCTGCACGCAGACAAAGTCACGGCGAGAGAATTTATGAGACTGATAGGTCTGTGCGGAGCCGCCGCGGATCTCATTCCGATGGGGCGGCTACGCACACGTCCTCTTCAAATTTTCCTGACTCAGAATTGGAGTGTGAAAATTCATTCGCTCGATGTAGACGTTCTCTTGTCAGATCAAGTGAAACAAGAGATTCAGACTTGGGCAAACATTCAGTGGTTAACTCAAGGAGTTCCGCTGCAGTTGCCGGATCCGAGTTTTACCGTTATGACGGATGCCAGTCAAACAGGTTGGGGTGCATCATTAATCCCAACGGATTCGAGATGCCAGGGTCTTTGGGATCCGCAATTCCTGTGCAAACACATAAACATCAAGGGAATGATGTCAATTTGGCTTGCGTTACGTCACTGGATGGACATTATTCACGATGCTCATGTCCAAATCCTATCCGACAATACGACAGTAGTGGCGTATATACGGAATCAGGGAGGCACTCATTCAGTTCCGTTGTTCAATCTAACGGAAAGAATCCTTCTGTTTGCGTTAGAACATCACGTTCTTCTTTCGGTCCGTCACATACCGGGTCGTCTGAATGTGCTAGCAGACTCCCTTTCACGAAAGGGTCGCTTGTTGCCGTCGGAGTGGACTCTCAACAAACAAGTATTCAATCAGATTTGCTACCAATGGGAACGGCCAATGATAGACTTATTTGCGACACATCTCAACAATCAGTTGCAGACGTATGTGTCTCCGTGTCCGGATCCAAGAGCATTTGCAGTAGACGCTCTGTCGATCCCTTGGGACGGAATGATAGGATATGCGTATCCTCCAGCGCCGTTAATTCAACAAGTATTGCTAAAGATAAAACAATCTCAATGCAAGATTCTGTTGGTAGCATCTCTGTCGCCACAGAGACCGTGGATAAATCTACTCAGGTGTCTGTTGTGGGACCTACCGCGGAAGCTTCCTCCACGAGAGGATCTTCTTTCGCAGGGGAAATCGCGCCAACTCCATCACAACCCGCAAGGTCTCAACCTTCACATTTTTCCGTTGTGCGGTCCTTCTTGCATGGCAAGCACTTTACAGGACGAGCAGTGGGCGCGATTTCTAACTGTAGGAGGACCTCCTCTTCGCTAAACTATGCGGCTAAGTGGAAGGTTTTTCGTCGTTGGTGTAGGGATCATTCTGTAGATATATTTGATCCCTCTATACCAGACATTGCAAACTTTCTAGTATACTTGTTTGACGAAATCAAACTGCAGCCTGTTACTATAAAGGGTTATAGATCTATGTTATCTGATACCTATGCACATCATGATAGTTTACAAATTGGATCTAATGTCTCTTTATCGAAGTTGGTTAGAAACTTTTCGATAAATAGACCCAGAACTCTTAGATTAATTCCTAAGTGGAATTTAGCTTGGGTTCTTCTTAAATTGAAGGAAAAGCCATTTGAACCTCTTGGGACAGTAGATTTCAAATTCTTATCTTATAAGACAGCTTTTCTCTTAGCTTTCTCTTCTGCCAGAAGAGTCAGTGAGCTTCATGCACTATCGGTGGATGATTCTCATTATCGTAGTGTTGGGAACACTATCACCTTCACTATTAATGTGGGTTTTTTAGCTAAGAATCAGGCTCCTAATAAATATCCGGAACCTATTGTTATTAAGGCTCTTCCGTCTTCAGACGGGCGTAGGCCTTTACTCTGTCCTGTTAGAGCATTACGTATCTATAAACAGAGATCTCAGTTTATCAGAAAGGGACGGAAACGTTTCTTTCTGTCTTTGATGCCTAATAGAAAGGACATTTCAGTCCATTCTATTGCTAGATGGATTCAGTTAACTATCCGTACTGCTTATGAAGATTTATCTTCTTCTCAGCAGTCTGTGCTTAAGATTTCTGCTCATGAAGTAAGAGCTCTTTCTACTTCCTGGGCTTATGCTAATAGTGTTGCTATTACAGATTTAATGAAGGCTGCTTATTGGTCTCAGCCATCCACATTTACGAATTTTTATCTCAGAAATATTGAGTCCATTTCTGGAGACCTGTATTGTTTAGGTCCGTTATCTATTGCTCAGAATGTCGTCCACTAAACAGTTGCAACTATAGTTATGCAGGCTTTCTGTTCCGGCAGTGACTCCGTCCGGCTGCCCTCTTCGCTCTGGGCTATTTGACCCAGGGCAAGGGGAAGGGGGGGGGGGGTGTTCCCTTAGGTCACCTGCTTTATAGTGAAAAGCAAGGGAATGCCTCCTCCAAGTCAGTATTTCTGAGTCGCTTCCGGGGTGGTTTTAAAGTGTAATATTAATGTTTAAATTCATTCATGTCTTATTTTTAAAGTGTAGCTCGGTGTGAAGCATTTGTATATGTCAAGTGTCAAACGGGCTTTAATATACAATACTCGGACACTTTTAAATGATTATAAAGAGTCTCAATTCTCTGGACTACTTTATTTATTGGCTTGCTTTAAAAATAATTAGTATAAGGGTTATACTGGATGTTAATAGAGAACATGAATGTTATTGTGCTCAATTATTAAGGGTAGTGTATCTTTCTAATTTAATATTAAATAAGAAAGATACATGTAAAGCCTAATACTCCTTTTCTCCTTAAGGGGTTACCTCTTTACTATATAGTTGAGCTTATTGGATTTTCCTCTATATCCTAGGCCCTCCAGCCTGTTTACTATTCAGCTAAGTCTGGGTCATTGGTACAGTATAAAAATGTTAAAAAATTTATAGTAATTTATATATTTTTTATACTTACCAATGACCCAGACGGGGATGGCCCTCCCTGGAGTTGGGAACTCTTGCCTCCCCGCTGAGTACATAGCGCTGACCAGGCACTGCCAGTAAGAATGATAATTGGCGCCAATTTCGGGACGACTGCGTCACTGCGCATGCGCAGTAGAGGCGTAGTATGGAGGTCCTTTAGGACATGATTTCTTTTTGTTTTGGATGCAAATTTTGGGGATTGGGGGGCAAAATTTGTGTTTGGCCCTGGTTTTGTTAGAGTTAGCACCAGCTAAGTCTGGGTCATTGGTAAGTATAAAAAATATATAAATTACTATAAATTTTTTAACTTTCTAAGGATAGGAGGTCTATTTTTCGCCCTCCTCAATTTTTTTAAGAAGACCAGCAGGCGAACGAATAAATCGCCCTCCTGAAAACGCCAGGCCTGAGCCACTGTCAGGTCTTTCAAAAACATGAGGGTATCAGATCAAAAGCCAACATTTTCCTTGCTTATGTTTTATATTCAGTCAAACACAAATTCCATTTTGTTCATATAAATTTGTTTGTTACAAATTATTAAAGTGCCTGTAGGCACTCTCCAATAATTTGTAATGAAACAAATTTTCATTAACAAATTCAGACCACCAAAAATAATGTAGCCCTCAACCAGTTAAAATCTAGTGTTTTTGTACACATAGATTTTCATTTTTTCGAATCCTTTGCTGGACAGCTAAGATACTTGTCACTATTAATACTATATTTGGCATACAGAGTTGAATGCCCCAAACACTGTGTCGTGTTGACAATTTTGAAAAGAACAACGTGTGAGCTAGGCTCACTTGAGACTTTTTAGAGCGCCCCACAATCTGATCCATGAGGCAAAATAATGATTCAGCCTAATTCTATCACAAAAGAAACACCAAAACTATATCAGCTTTGGGCTGTACGATATTCTAAACTGAATACGGTATCGGTATTCAAAAAAATATATATATATATACCGCGGTATACTGGTATATCGAAAGACTGTTCAGATATCTGGACATACGTACCACAATCGGGACTTGGACAATCACAGTCAGCATGCCTTGATGATGCAGTTCGAAAAACAATTTACCTAACAGAAACGATATCAAAATTTATTATTTCAAATAGTAGTTTATCGAATTTTGCCAAAACAATATCATGTGACCCCTTATTGGAACGAGCTTGACGAGCTCGTTCCAGTGAGGGTTCACATGATATGGTTTCGTTGAACTGTTTTGACAAATTTATTTTTAATTGCTGAATTGGTATATTACGCGGGCGGATGCATCCACTTCGTAGGGTAAAGGGATAATATTATTCATTCGGGACTACAGTTAAAACCCACGACATCTTGAACAGTAAATTGCGGTTAAATAAATAATGACGATAAACCTATATTTTTTTAATCACACCGGTATTTCGTTCGAATACCGGTATGTATCGGTTTATCGAATTACCGTGCACCCCAATATCTGCTGTTTCTATGAGTAGGATTTGAGACGTGATCACTATTTCAAATTGTACAAGCATATGTACAGCAATGCAAACGTAATAGGGCACACAAAAAAGCCAAAAGAACAAATAGGACTGAAGACTGGCAAAATTTCAGGAGAATTCGAAACTATATTATAAATTGTGTTATTGATGCAAAAAAAAGTTTTGATATCAATTTAGAAGAGTCTAAAGAGTCTGTATCTATAAGAAAACCAACCTCTAAGCAGTGATGGAAGAGTTTGAAAGATTTTCACCAATCAGCAGTCTATGAGGGCAGCCTTTCTCCCGTTGCTCGAGGATGATGAAATTATAAACGATCCAGAAGATATCGCGACTATCTACAACAATTATTTTACAAGTCAGTGTAATACAATAGTCGAAAGAGAATTATCTTGCATTTGTAAACATGATGGGTCATTAAAGGCTATAGAAACCGACGAGGTGGAGGTTGCATTATTGTTATCAAAATTAGATACGACAAAGGCTAGTGGCCCTAACCAAATAAGCAATATAATATTAAAACAATTCTCGAGGCAGCTATCCTGGAAACATGCAAATTTTATACCAATCCATAAAACATTATCACAAAACGATAAAGAGAATTACCGACCCGTGTCGTTGTCTAGTTGTGTCAGTAAGGTACTAGAAAAGATAGTTTTCAATCTCGTATATAGATTTCTTGTTGATAATAACCGCCTTACTGACCTTCAGCCTGGTTTAGGCCGAGAGATAGTACGGTATTTCAATTAATCTCTAGAGATAATTATATAAAATCTGCACTAGATAAAGGTTCGGAAGTCCGCTTTGGCTTTTGTGATATAAGCAAAGCGTTTGAAAGAGTTTGGCATGGTGGTTTGCTACACAAACATGATGCTATTGGGGTAAGGCGTGAACTTTTAACGTGGTATGAAAGTTATTTGACTGATCGTACACAAACAGTTGCCATTAACGGAAAGAGCTCTACAAAAAAGTGATACTTACTGGGGTTCCCCAAGGGTCTGTTTTAGGACCTCTTCTTTCAAATATATACATAAATGATATCGTTCATGATATCCATTCGAATATAAGATTATATGCAGACGACGCGTCCCTATTTACTCTTGTAGAGGATGAAAATGAGGCTGCAAACACACTGAACGGTGACATGGAACGAATTGGTTTATGGGCAGATACTTGGCAAGTGATTTGTAACTCCAGCAGGGCAGTAACCCTCAGCTTTACAAGAAAAAATAATCCAAATTCGAGGCCGCAAATCTACTTAAATGGTTCTCTTATACCCGAAGTTAATGTACACAAACATCTTGGACTAATGTTTCAAAACTCGGGACCCTGGGGGTAATCACGTAGATTGTATTATTGATAAAGTCAGTCCAATGATAAACTGCCTCCGTAGCTTAAAATATAAATTGTCCAGGTCAGCTTTGGAAACTCTGTATACTCATTTCATACTCCCACTTTTTGACTACGCCGATGTTATTTTGGGATAACTGTCCAAAAGGTAGACTAGATGAACTCGAAGTTTTACAACTAGGCGCCCTTCGAACAATATGCGGTATTCACAGGGGCACAAGCCACGAGCGTATATATCGCGAAACTGGTTTTATTACATTACAAGAGCGCAGGAAAGACACAAAATAGTTACTATGTTTAACATTATGTCTGGTAATACGCCTCATTATCTGACGGCAATGATTTCGCCCCAAGTGTCCAGGCCTGGCATTTTCAGGAGAGCGATTCTTTCGCTCGCCTACTGCTCGCCTAAAAAATTAAGGAGGGCGAAAATTAGCCCTCCTGGCCTTAGAAAATAATGATTACCATAACAGTCCATTCCTAAAACCCACATCTTTTAAAATCTCAGCTCTGTTAGTTGTCTCTGTAAGAAGGCAACACTGCCCCTCCCACACCTCCGGGCCTTGACGAGGCCCGGAAGTGTTGGAGGGGCAGCGAACCGTCTCACAGAGACTACCTTGTTAGCAGCACCAAATAGGATGTACAATCCCCACTCAGGCAGAATTCATTAAGAGTAAAACTTTATTTTACCACTCGCAGCTTTTATAAGCTAGAGGAGAGCTAATCGCTTCCCTTGGTCATGCTGGGGGCGCGATGTTTAGCCCGCCTGCATTTTTAATGCCAGGCCTGAGTGTCGGAATATAAAATTTATCCACTTTGTTAATCAAACAACCGACGTGAAATACAATATCGGACTAAACTTTTTTATGACTCTTTTTACCGTTTGCTGTAAGACTCTGCAATGAAATGGATATAAATATGACAAGCTGTGGATCTGTACAGGTACTGAAAAACATTCTCAGAAGAAAGGACCCTATCATTCCTGGATATCATAATGCTGGCGGGAGAAGACGCCAGATATTGCACTGCAAATTAAGATTAAGATGTAGCGGCTTAAATGGTCACATGTGTGAACGATTTCTGTGCGATGACCCGAAATGCTCTTGTAATCACGAATATGAGGACTCGGAACACTACATTCTTTTTTGTCCAATCTATAATACCCAAGGAGAAATTATGTCTCAAAGTATAGGTTACACCATTGAAGATATTAACATTATCTTATCCGGAAATGAAACGAAAACAGATTCAGAAAATATTCTCATATTTGGAGCCGTGCATAACTATAAGAAACGAACAAACGATGAGACTTCAATGATTACCCGAGAAGTAGAATAACTTACATCAATCAGTCATTACATCCCATTATCAGATTGAAGAGTCATATCAAGACTCATGACACAAGTTAGTTTTGGCAGAAACTATGATTGACAGTGGACTGTGTCAAGAACAAACTTCACAACTCTGCACTTGTTTACGCGCCATTGTTGCAGGCCTGGCATTCTTTGGGAGAGCAGGAGTGCTGCACGCCGACTGCACGCCTAGAAAAAATTGAGGATGGCAATTTTTTGCACCCCTTGATTTTCTGGAATGCCAGACCTGTTTGTGGCTGCCTTTAAAATCTATTATCATTTCGTCCCCTGGGTTCCAATGTGTTCTCTGTGCCTACTGGCACAGAGAACACATTGGAACTCAGGGGGCGATTTGTCAATATTGCATTGATTGGAAATAACTCATGACTCATTCTGTGTCGTATTTCGATAGATTTTGAGTGTAGAAAACAGTCACATAAGAATTAAATGCAACATTTTGAATAATGAGAAGATGTATGTGCCAATTTTTCCACTATGTATCTGAATGTCGTACAATTTTTCAGTCACAATTTTAATACCCTGAAGTGAATATAACCAAAATAGCATACAAGTTTCTGCATTGAAAATTTCAGGCGCAATTGCACTCCCAAGCAATCTGAGGAGGGCAACTGTTTTGCACTCCTTGATTTTCTTGATTGCCAGGCCTGTTGTTGTTAAAATAAAAATGTATATTTTTATGTATAGGTGAGGTATATACATAGGCTTATGCCTGTTTACCAAACCATTTCATGACGAATAAACTATTGTTTATAAAAAAGAAAATGCAACGTGCGAAATAGAATCTTAAAGTAAGAAGAATGCCACATACCCTCTCCAGTACTCTCCATCCTAGATGCTACATTGACCGAATCTCCAAACAAGCAATAACGTGGCATCTTCGTTCCTACTATCCCAGCAATAACTGGACCTGAAGAAAACATACAAAATATTCAATGAGAGATGTGCATCGCCTTTTCCTCATCCAAACATTCCCGGATGAAATAAGAAAGTGCGTTACAATGGGGTAACTCTTTTCAAAGAAACATTGGCAAACAATCGAATTTCATGCAGTTGTGCTCATTCTTGTAACTCAATAAATCACTGAGTCTGATGCAAGTTGTTCACTGCTGCATATTATTCGTTCAATCGGTAAAAATCTTTGTGCACCGTGCAGTATGGATTCATGTCATTCACATTACAGAATTCTGAATTGTTCGATACCCGCGAAAGAAAGTTAATAGTATTCAATCCACATAATACTATTAAAAAATGTAGGGGATATGCAAACTGATGTTGATATTTTCGACAAAATGGTATTGAATACGCGTGATTGGACACATCAATGTGTTACCAAGTTTAATATGGATCATGAATGTTACCAGTCCACGAAAACGTCGTGCAGGTTTTTCGCACGAGCGCCGTGCTAATGTCTGTGGGGGTACGTTTTGAAATTTTCATTTGTACTGGACGGGATTTTTCGGAGGTCTCATCGTTCTTTTCTTGGTATAAACTCGTTCATCAATACTTTCTGGTCGAAACGTAACTTTTGAGGTATGCGAAGACTGACACGTGACGAACGTTTAAATAGACTGCAGTGGCTCAAATTCTCAAAGTTACTCAATCGGTGATTAGCAGATTGTGGTCACACTACTGTCAGACAATGATGATGACAGATGTCGGTCAGGTCGCCCAAGGGCGACAAATACTTACCAGGATCGTTTCATCCGAACCACAACACAACATACAGCCATCAAAGTGCCTCAGAAATTGGACAGCAGCTGCACCGAGCGACATATGTGCGAGTCAGTGGTCAGACTATCCGAAATCGCCAACACAGCTGGAATTTGTACGCTCGACGACCTCGAATAACTCAACGTTTGACTGAACGTCACATCGCAGCAAGGCGTAAATGGTGTGGAGTACGACAGCGCTGGGACAATCGTCAGTGGAGCAACGTCATGTTTTCCGTTGAATCCAGGTCCACTCTCGACTTCCACGATAGCGAAACAGAGTGGGGCGGCGGCGGTGGAACGAACGATACCATGACGTAACCGTTAGGCAGCGCGATCGTTCTGGGGTGGATCGGTTATGGTGTGGGGAGGCATAACCATGACAAGCAGAACAGCATTACATGCCATCCAAGGGCGTGGCACAGGGCAGTTCTACCGTGACAATATGTTAGCAACTCATGTGGTGCCATTTGCGCGACATAACGGCCGTCGATTCATTTTCCAATGACAATGCAAGAGCACACAGGGCCAGTGTTGCTACAGAGATCCACCAGGAGCAGAACATCACTACACTGCCTTGGCCAGCACTAAGTCCAAACCTTTCACCAATCGAGCACGCCTGGGATATGCTTGGCATGCGCCTACGACAACGCCAACAGCCCCCTACCGATGTCCAGGAACTCGCTGCTGCACTGCAGGAAGAATGGAGTAACATCAGTCAAGCTGATATTGGACGTTTGGTGAGGAATTTTCCACGTTGGATCCGCGCTTGTCTCGCCAACCGAGGAGGATTTACAAGGTATTGAAGTCTTGGACTGAATGTGGCAAATTCTCTGACTGACCGTCCATGTCTTCTATAGATCGGTGCGTGGAATGTGTGCTTGACAAACACCCCATTCACCAGATGTCACAGTGCAATGCCTCAACTGTCTTTTTGGTGAATATATATATATATATTTCTTCATATATCTCACTTTTATCAAATATCCCCTACTTGTTTTGAATAGTATATTATGTACGTATAGTTCTCATTGAAATGCTACCTGTGGGATGAAACGAAGGTCTCCTACACATCTGCGCCATTGGGCCAAGGAGAGACGTTAATATAAGTTGCACAACTTGTTCGCCAATCTTTGTAAAACAAATAAGATTAAATAAAGAAATGCTGCCTTCATTCCATTCATTGGCGAGGTCTCTTATTAGTGGGTTTTCCAATAAATGATAACAAGAGAAGAATAGTTTTATTCATTGAAAACGATTGGCGATTGCTCGGCGTCGGAAAATTGAAAACCTTCGATAAATTTTGCTTATTAAGCACTATCTATTTATAGAGAACCCCCCCCCCCCCCCCCCTCGCTGGCTGCACGTGAGTCGGTTTCCATATGTGACCAGAGAGGGTTCGAGATGTCCAGCTGTATAAAGCTGGTGAAATATAACTTAGAACTATAATCACCTGAATGACAACCGATGCGTATTTTCAGTTTTTCCGATTTCATGTGAGGAATTTTGAAACTGAATATTTCTGCTCTCAAACATAATGACAGTTCAGCTATCTCCGACGCGTGACAAACACCATTTCTTGTTGGGACTCCGCTGACCACCATGTAGGCATCACCAATTGTTTCCACCTTATATACATCATACCTGTCGATCCATTTGTCAAACACACTGAAAAAACAACAACAGGATAGCAACAAATCACTGTGCGCACGTTTCCGTGTTTTATCTTACAATTTATTTATTTTTTAGGGACGACACATTAACAGGCAAGGTCACATTGTGTCGGTGACAGTTTTACACTGGAGGAAGCCGGGGTACACGGAGAGAACCACCGAGCAGCGACGAGCAGCTGCCAGCTCCCCAACATCGTAACTCAGCACTGCAGCACAGGCGGGGTTAGATTGATTGAAGACATGCGCACCATCGACGTGCAGTACGCCTTAGTACACGGCGTCGTCGTGCCCCCATGTGGACAATCAGGCTGAAGTGCCTTGCCCAAGGACACAACGCGTGAGTCCGATTTGGTCTTATCTTACAATATAGAAAATAGTTCACTTCTCGGATTCGAGAACGATTTTTATCCTCGAGTGGGCCGCGAGGCCCACGGGTTTTGTATTTATGTTATTTTCTCCTTATTTGTTTTCCCAAAACAACCCTTTTTTAATTGATTCAACTCAACCGATTTGTAAACAATAAAAAATAGTCCGTCAACGCTGAGAGGGGAATACCATTTTCGGCGAGTGGGTGTGGGAATCAGGGCCGTATTATTCATAGGCTGACTAGGCTGAAACCTAGGGACCCGCAGGGACACGGAGTCCGCCAGTTTCTTGCTGAGGCACCGTTACCAGCGTCTTAGGGCTCCAATGGTTAAAGGTACTTTGCATTCTGCACCATAGCGATGCATCTACGTATGTATTTATCCATATATATACACTCATAAATATACTATATATATATTTTTATTACCCGGTTAAAATTATACAAGCTTCCTGATTGGTCAGTAATCTATGCATCCAGTGCGGTACACTTAACTTTAACTCCAACAGGGTGTACGAAGTTCAACAGGGTGTATGTGAATATCACGTGACTTCTAACCGGGGTGTACAGACATTCTATTGTATTGTAAACTTTGCCGATTTCCCTTACACCCATCGCCTCAAACATTTTCATCAGCAACAAGAAACATTCAAACTACGAAACAAAATGAGAACAATAATGTTTCATGAAAATGTTCCTAAAACTTGAAATAAAACTTGCATACATACCCTCAACGTCCGATTTTACTGTCGAGAAAAGGAGTCTGTTGTGGTGTTTCTACACTACAGATCGTCGCGGATTCGAAAAGCAAGCAACCTCTCGTTATATGAATTGTCTGTTCCGTGAAACTTATTAATCCACTTGTACAAGTTTGAATATAGGATCTCGGTTCTTCTCCAAGATGCACAATGCACCACTGTATCAAATAAAAAACTAATAAACAACTCGTGTCCCACAATAAAAATAACTCATCATTTCTCAATTTCCTTGAATTGAAATCTCCCAAATGTTTGAGTACAATCAAAGGGAAATAACTCCATATCAAATAAAATTCTTCGTCTGCCCCGAGGCTGCACGTTGAAAATATTGATTGGTCTACCCCAAATAATGAATATTGGCTCTTCCAAGTGCTTTCATTGAACTGGCATGGAAGATACCACTAGAGTTCAAAGGGTGAGGCCGTGTTTGGGATATTGGCAAAATTTCAAACAATGGATCAAAGTTTGTTGGATGACCCATTTAAATGTGTTGTCTCTGACTAAGGTAGTGATCGCTCCACGCAGACCGTAAAATTTAGGACTTGTTTTGATTTGGGTGGCGGTTTGTGAATTTTATTCGCCCATTCGCCTCGGCCGTCAGCATCATAGCCTCTGTAATTATTCACATCTGACTTCCGGTGTAATGATAGATATTTCGCTTTCCGAAAATGGATGAGATGTAAGGGAACATTCAATGAGTCCACCTAGTCTTTTTTATACTATCCCTCTCCCTCCGACAACACTATAAAAAGTAGGTTGTGCTTTGTGTATTTCATTGGTAGTGTTTATTCTTAATATGAAATTTAGGCAAACCTAAAAGCGAGCGAAAGTGATGCATTAGGCTTAAAGTGCTGTAGGCCTACATTGACTGGTAAAGAATAGGGGACAACCAAATTTCGAGATAACTGTTTTTATCTTCGTTTTGATTGGAAGATATTATTTTCCAGTGCTCTGATTGAAAGATAATTTCATCATTGCTTTGATTGGAAGATGTATTTATGGTGTTGTTGTTTTCCGGAATTTATCCGAGGATTTACGGAAATTGCTGCGTTCATTTTTTATTTTTTCACAAATAGCGTGTAGCATTTATTGTTACTATTACCAACTGTTAGTAGCCACAACAAGAAAATACAGCAGTGCTGTGCAAAAAAAATGACAATGATAATATGCCAATGCAGTTTTACTGAAAAGTCCATCTTTAAAATAATAAGACTGAGTATCACAAATGTATTTTCATGATTCGGACCAGATTTTTATAAAGGACGTTTCGGCTCAGATCTATGGACGATTCGGACCATATTTCTGGCCGATTCGGACCAGATTAGTGGTCGATTCGGATCATGTTTGTGGACGATTCGGACCAGGTTTCTGGGCGATTTGCCCAACAGACACACAAACTACACAAGGCAGCACAGACATACACACTCCACAAGACAGCACAGACTTGTCTTTTGAATTAAGTAGGCCTAGAGCTTTATGTGCCAATTTCAGTGAGCCATTTTCATTAATTTCACTGGAAAAATACCGAGGTACCAGTATTGTTTGTAGTTATCACAACAGATAATTCTGCGAGTAATTATGACACAGCTAATCCTGTGCTTCTGGGTCATGTCAGGGAAGAGGAAAAAATACGTGACGTCAACTTTGACCCGCCTGTTTTTATTTGCGATGCATTTTGGGTCCGTATACCGAATTTGGTCAATATCGGCCCAGTAGTTAGCCCGTTGCTAAGGGGCGCTCTCGTTACTAGGGAAGTCACGTGACATCAACATTGACCTGTCTGTTTTCAATTGTAATGCATTTTGGGTCCGTATACCGAATTTGGTCAAAATCGGCCCAATAATTAGCCCGTTGCTAAGGGGGAGCTCTGGTTGCTAGGGAAGTCACGAGACGTCAACATTGACCTGTCTGTTTTTATCTGCAATGCATTTTGGGTCCGTGTACCGAATTTGGTCAAAAAAGGCCCAGTAGTTAGCACGTTGCTAAGGAGGCGCTCTGGTTGATAGGGACATCACGTGACGTCAACATTGATCTGTCTGTTTTCATTTGCAATGCATTTTGGGTCCGCACACCGAATTAAGTCAAAATCGGCTCAGTAGTTAGCCCGTTGCTAAGAGGGCGCTCTGGTTGTTAGGGAAGTCACGAGACGTAAACTTTCATCTGTCTGTTTTCATTTGCAATGCATTTTGGGTCCGTATACCGAATTTGGTCAAAATCGGCCCAGTAGTTAGCCCGTTGCTAAGGGCGCGCTCTGGTTGCTAGGGAAGTCACGAGACGTCAACATTGATCTGTCTGTTTTATTTGCAATGCATTTTGGGTCCGTATACCGAATTTGGTCAAAATCGGCCCAGTAGTTAGCCCGTTGTAAAGGGGACGCTCTGGTTGCTAGGAAAGTCACGTGACGACACCACATTGACCTGTCTGTTTTTGCTAGCAATGAATGTTGGGGCCATCTATCAAAATTGGTCAAATTGGCCCAGTAGTTTGCCCGTAGCTAGGGGCGTGCTTTACTTGCTATGGACGTCACGTGTCATAATTAGTGAGTCAATAGTGACCCATTAGCCCCCTTCCCCACCCCCCCACCCCCACCCCCATCCAATGTATTAAGGGTCCCTTGACCCAGTGAGGGTGAAACCAATGGTGGAGAGCCATCACTTGTTCTAGCGTCCGAGTATCCTTGAAAAAAATGTAACCTCATTTGTCCCCGGTTCCTTTGGGAAAAATCCCTAAAAGTTTCTTCAATTGCGAATGTCAATTTCCGGGGTGCGCCAACATGTCAGCGTCCTTGTGTACCACTTCCGTTGAAAAATTTTGAAGTTGATGCCTTTGAGATGAGCTTGGGTTCATACAAACGGTACATACGTGTTGCATAATAGCTTGCGAAGCAAGCGATCTTTCGGATCGCTTTCGCTCGCTTTAAATACTACCAGAGGCGGCGAAGCCGGGCGGGGGGCACAGGGAGCAAGTGCCCCTCCACTTTTTTTCATAGATGTTTCGCAGTTACACAATGAGTTAAAATGGGAGCACGCAAACTTGTCAATATACAGGCATTCCTGTAACATTATTTGAAAATCCAAACAATATTTAGCCATAGAATCTTCGGTCCATTTCTTCAAATTCAACTTCTACCAACCCGAAGGTGGCCTTCGGGTTGGAAGATGGTTGGAGTAGAAGAAATGGGCAAGACAGGGACCACACAGCGGCATATTCATCTAAACGAGAGACTATAGCGAGTCATGGTACATTTACCGATATACGATTGTAACCTTTCTCACACTGGGTCGAATGGTAGCTTGTAAATTTGTGCCCCTCCACTTTTATCGAGCTTCCGCCGCCCCCTGAATACTACTCTTGGGATACATCTATCACAACCTACTTTTATATAATGTATTTATTCTAATTCTCCGTGGGAATCCCCGAAAGTGAAGCATTGAGTGCTTACTGTGGTAAATAATCTGTTTTATGCATAATATAAGACCGGTAACCAATTACGGACGGACGAACGAACGAACGAACGAACGAACGAACGAATAAATAAATTGATTAATTATTGTACTCACCAATATAATGAATTCAGAAGGTTCACTATTTCCAGCGGAGAACTTCGACTACCAATAGCCGTAAAGCCAACTATATCACTAAAAAAGATGGTGGAATTCTCATAATGCTCCGGAGCAACATTTTGGTTATCTCTCAGTTTACATGCAACGTCGGGTGGAAGAATTCTGTAAAGTAACCTATCTGTTTTTGATTTCTCCTCGCTAAGCTCCCAACTTTTGTTCGATATTTGTTGAGCATAATTTTTTATTCTTGAGGTCATTGTTGTTACAGACCAGCTGTACCAACTACTAGTTATTAAACAAACAAGTGTCGCGACTACTAGAGACAAAACATACGTCATTACTTCTTGAGATGCCTCCCTGCTTTTTTCTTCGAAAGTCGCAACTATTGACTTTGATTGTACTGATTCAATATCGATTAATACACTCATGTACGATGTAACATCACTGAACCATTTCAAACTTTTTTGAAGATTGTCTTTATGAGACATCGATGTACATATTGATGGGATAATTTCCTCAAATAGTTTATTAGAATATGCGTTTAGAGTATTACTGTAACTGTTCTTCTGGTATTCCACAAAAATGGAATTATCGAAATCAAAAGCAGATTGTAAGTATGTGTTGGACTCCCCGCGAAGTAGAAGAAACCACATGAGTCTTTCGCGAGAAATGTCGCATTCCAGATAGAACAACGACCCTAACGCCCTCTGTAAACCTACGGTGTCAATGGCAAACAATAGTGCTGCGTTCGAAACTAACATAGTGGTAGAAGTTATATCGCTTTCGACCTCAAGGACCGCCTTCTTAGAAAATGTCAGTATACCTTGTATTAGTTCAGTATAATTACCGAAACACGCTTCCAAAGTTATCTCCGAATTGAGAGCTTTATTCCTGATTTCTTCAATTTTCGACATGAGCCCAGATTTGGATACACCAGTATATCTGATAAGAAAAGTATCCGTAATATTTATACTTTGAACAACAGAGTCAGTTGTCATCATGGCCTTTTTGTGGATCTCAAAACTATGATTCCGGTCATCAGTACTGCCAAAAAAATTAGCAGTTCGTCCTCGTTCTATTTGTAACTGATGGACAACTCTGTGAATGTCTTGACTCATTGTAAACCTTAGTTCCACGTTTTTAGCGACTTGAGACAGTGTGTATGCTCTTTCCAGGAGGAAAATAGAATATATAATCACACCAAGTATTGGCAAAGTCATTGCTGCTACCATCTTAACTCTAGTCCATTTATTAGTGTTAGTGTTTCTATTCAATACTTCTTGGATATACGTTTGGTCGCTATTCATGCTAGCTACTCTTGTTCTGTTCTGTAACTTGAAGATGTCCATGATTGGTGAAGATGATAGACGCCACAACCTGAAAAAAACAATTATTATAAGTTATCTCCGTCAACATGTATGGTATATGGGTCTGCGTTTGTAAAAATAAATTCACGAATTTGGTCCAAGTGATTACGGAGCATGAGAAACGCATCCACAATTTTTTCTCCACTATGTTTCTAGTGTGTTTCAAACGGGACAAAAACGTTATATCCGCCAACATGTACGGGATATGGAGATTTAATACCTGGATGTTGGCTTTTAAAGACCGAGCCGCTGGCGAGGTGTTTAAATGAAACATCTAGGTATTAAATCTCCATATACCACGCATGTTACCAGAGATAACGTTTTTGTCCCCTTTGAAACACAATAGAAACATAGTGGAGAAAAATTTGTGAACGCGTTTCTCACGCCCGTAAAAATTTAGACCTAATTCATGAATAACTTTTTTTTTTGCAGACTCAGAAGTCAACAGATAGAGTTACATCCCTTGGGTCGTTAAGGAAACGAGTAAACAGTATTTTGTTTACATATCGTCCCCGAGTTCCAATGTGTTCCATGTGCCTACTGGCACATAGAACACATTGGAACTCAGGGGACGATAGTTGCTCTTATTTTATTTTTCTGAAGTTGTTTCATTTAATTATTCGACTATTTAATTTATAATGGCAAAATATGATAGAACTCTCAGAAATTTGATATATTTGTGATTATTTTCAGGTTTTGAGGTTCGATTTTTATAACGAGGCGAGCGGAAGCTTTTATTCAAACCATATAACCCCCGATGCTCGCGTGCGCTTATACCCTGGATGTTGAACGCTCTCGTATGTCTTGGGTGTTGGGTGCACCCTTTGCCATGGCATTCTGACCAATCAAAACACGGAATTTATCGGGTATAGTGACAAAAGCATTTAAACTTTTAAATAATGTCCTGAGAATCACAAATTTCGAGTCGAATCAAATCTGGTGGAAGAATTCGAATGATATCGAATCAAATCCCACGGCCTGTTTCCCTTCTTACAGCCGTGTAATATAATAAATACTGCACTCTAGGATTGTATTCAACGGCGAGTTGTTTGTTTAGGCAATTTAGTCGACAGGCTGAATATTCCAGAAAGAAATCAAAGTACAGGACAACCCCCCTCCCCTCCTGTGCAGTTATTCAGTTATTTATTGGTGTTTAGGGTCACATTCTTTTGTACAATGGCTAATCATGACCACCCTTCTGTACAGGAGATCTGATGATAAAAGAAGGGTTCAAGCGAAGACATAAAGAATAAATAGGTACTTGGGGCGGTAATCAGATTTAAACCACAGGTAGGATAAGGGTTTTAACCACAAGGCTCTGTCGAGTGGTTGAACCCCTTATTCTACGAGTGGTTTAAATCTGATTACTAGCCCTAGTACCTATTTGTTTTATTTATACCATGCTCTTAATAAATCAAATTAAATGGTTTCACGCGACGAAGGCGCCAGGGACGGTGTGGGCAAGCCCCTTTCGACCATCAGCAATGACTGTATTTAATTTTTCTTTCTATCATGTCTGGGCACGGTAAAGGAGGAGAGAGCTGAGGTAATCAGCGGCGTCTGTGTTTTCGTCTGTTTTTAGGAGGTGGTGGCTGCGTTGGTGATGTGCCCTTTCGTGGTGTTGAAGGAGGATTGTTGGAGGGCTGACTTGGTTGGTAAGGTCTAGCCCTTGCAGCTGCCGGTGATGAAGACCACTTTGGCGTTGTACGTATAGGTAGTGGCTGCTAACACTCTCTATTGCTATTCTGAACATGTTTTCATTGAGCCCGCGATTTTACAAGTTTTTAATCGTGGCTAGTAGAAATGTTCGGTGGTCGTCATCTCTGACCTTTTCTCCTAGGATGCTTTCCACGGACTCCGCGGTGTTTGCTTCCTGGATGGTGTCCCGGTTGGAAAAGGCAGGCAGAGCAAGAGTGGGTTTAGCAACATGTGCGATGTCCGATTCAACTTCCTGCTCCACAAACAGACCTTCCTCCTCCATCTCTTCCGGGGAAGAGAGTGATGGGCTGGAGATTGGACTGTTACCTGGCGAGCCGGGGTAGTAGGCATTGAGCTTTCTACGCCATGGTTAGCCTCCCTCTCTTCCTTTTCCGTCATTTTCTTTTCCATGAACTCTGTCAGTCGGCGGGCATCGCGTCGTCTGGCGGAAGGTCCCTTCTTTCTCTTTCTTTTCTTCTTGATCTCGGCGGCTTCTATCTTCTTGGCATCACTCAGCAAGTCCGTGTCAATAGAAGGGTGACCAGTGCGGGGGGAAATCCCCTCACGAAAGGTCCTCCACCTCTCCGAGGACGTCGGTTCGGTTTCTTTCTCAAAATCCACTGTCAGGTGAATTTTTACCCTTGAGCACCTGGATACTCCAGGTGGTAGCAAGGGTAGCCTTCACTCTGTTCAGTGTTTCTTGTATTACATTTGGAAGCCCCATTGTCAAGTTGTTAGCACCTCGGAGTCCAATAGCAAATAATCGACTTTGTGACTTAAAATGGAGAAAAAACTACACTTTCTATCGCAAACACATGGGTTTGTTTTGTTTACATCTGCACCGGTGGGCAGTACTTTCGGCTGCACGTAAATGCTTGATTGACAGATAGACAAATCGTCAAAGTTGATTGAATTTTCCCTTTTACTCTTTTTTGTTTTTAAAATGTTTTTTTATTCAGATACAGTTGTGAAAATTATATACAGTACAATTGGACATTCGTAGAGATAGGTTTCTTATGTAAAATTATAGACGTATGATTTTGTTATAGGGTGAGTTTCTCATTGAAAACCAGGGTTAATTATTGTAGTCATTAGGTAGTGATTATAGCGTTTGTTTGTAGAGTGGTCAAATGTATAAGAGTTTACATGAGCCGATTATCCATGATTACCACATTTGTATAACTGCACACGCTGCTTGAATAATCGTGTATTTGAAAAGGGTTTAAATATTTGGTTTAGGTGCATGTTTACAAGTAACCGTTGTTATAAGTAACTGTTATGTATGCATAGTGTCATTTTCCTGAATACGGTAGCCTGGCTATACCGGCTGAGGAAGAAGTACGGTTGGTTATTCCGGCGCTAAATGTAAACAAATGTTTAAAGCTGACAAGCGCTTTGACTGAGCTAATTTCCCCACAGTTTCGCTTTACGACATTTTCATGCAATCATTGTACTGTAGCAAATAAACTCAGCTAACAATAAAAATCATGCCTACAAAACCACTGTACGCTCTATACTCATCCTCTGTTTGGGACCCACATTCAGTAAACTAACAGACCAGATCAAAATCGGTTCCACAACACCAGATCCGTAACCCAGACGATAGAAAATCTACAATGGCCTCCCCTATACACACGCAAATCAGGAG
Organism: Pictodentalium vernedei; assembly: GCA_031216915.1. NCBI lineage: Eukaryota > Metazoa > Mollusca > Scaphopoda > Dentaliida > Dentaliidae > Pictodentalium > Pictodentalium vernedei. The sequence goes on along the minus strand of CM062290.1, from coordinate 91,539,496 downwards.
CGACGGATCGATTTTCAAAGTGTGTGTGTGGGGAGGGGGGGGCGGGGGGGGGGGGGGCTGAATCGGGCGTTGGATGGTCGTCGGTATGAAAAATTTAAATTCCAGGGTCCTAAAACCCCCATTTCCACGCATCTGAGTGGATATTTTGAGATTTGAGATTTTTCAGATGTATTTGAAAGATTTCACACTTTGAGCGCCGTTAAAAAAAAGTCGGTGAAGCATACAGGTGAGGTCTATTTATCAGCTTTGGTCGTAATGACCAAAGCTGATAAATAGACCTCACCTGTATGCTTTACCAGACGTTTACAGCAGTTATACTGTCTGTGGATTATCTTGTCGGGGGGGGGGGGGGTGGATTTGGTACTTGCATGTCTGTAAGATTACGATCTATTTCAGTTAACCGCTTTTTAACAGACTATATACATTTTAGCGTTTGCTGCCACTTACTGCAAAAAATGACCCGAAATGCATCGAAACTGAACCAGTACGAGTGAAACATAGCTGGCGAAAATATGGGAGAGGCTCTGGATCCACGCCTTGTTTCACCAGTCATTGGTTGTGTTAAAATATATGCATACTGAACTATTTCTATTGCCAGAGTCAGACATTAAATTTCGAGTTGTCGCCCCTATTTTTTCACACTTGACTGCACGGGTAATAATTAAAAAGCTTCGCACCTCGCTGTGTACCATCGATGAAGTAATTAATTTACAGTCGTCTCGAACGCACAAGCACATTGGAATATGAAAATGAAATGTGATTACCAATAGTCGGCGACCATTCGTTACCTGCACATCGTATTCATATCCCGGTATACTTGTATGTTTGGAAATGAATGCAATTCACAACTTTACAGTTGGCTGTCGATCGCGTCATCTGCAGAACTGTAAATGTACAAAATGAAAAGCAAAGACTAAAATTTGATGTAAAACGTTTTTATTATTAAAATTCAAAAACTTAAACACAACAAATAAGTAAATATTTACAAATAACTATCTTCCAAAAGCACACGCAAATCTTAAATAAGGGGATGTGAGGACTGGGAGTGGGAGGGGTGGGGTGGCGTTCTTCATATTTTAATTTTTGAATTCTTGGTTTGCAATAGTAGAGTAAAATGCATTTGAGAACAATTTTATAGCCCGAAAAAAGGATTTTTTAGGGCAGTTTCATTTTGTTTCGGGCAAGTTTGTGTTGCCCCCCAAAAATATGAACATCGTCCGAAAAAATCGAGTTTCACAGTGCAACTTCACAACTTTGGCTGCCCTAAAAATTGGCTCCCTAGAATCATGTGAGTGTGTGTGGATGCTGAATTTGCTCAAAAATATATTTGGCCTCAAAAGTGAATGATTTCCTCCGCAAATGCGAGGTCAGAACGGCAACCTTTTTACGTATTCTCTTCATATATTAACAACAAGAACGATAGTTACCTTGCACTGAAATTTATCAATTTATCATTTAGAAAAAAAAATACAAGTTGTAGTAAAATGGGAAATAAACAACTTTTTCTCTTTTCACACACTATTTAAAGCACAAATATCTTAGCACAATATCAGCAACAAAATTATGTATACATCTTTATAAAGAGCATACATAAGAACAAAAGACTGTTGTAGCACGTTTTTGGACACTGATGGAGTGGTACGCGGTGTGGTGGTGGGGCGGGGGTGTTTGAGTGTGCCTGCAACATACAAGGATGTACTACTGCAGCAAGGGTGCACTTTTGTAACATGTATGTGTAGGGAGTCAATCGACCAATAATACTAGCTACAAGGACGTGACTTATTAATATTTTGGGTCGGAAATCAAAAAAGTCACAAGTCAAGTGTTTGTAGCTAATAATACTGGACTATATTGAATTGATGTGGGAGTTGGTTGGGGGAATGGGGTAGTCCCTATGAGACCCATAATAGACCAGTGGCGTAGCCATGATTCTATAATTGGGAGCCAAATCATTTTTTGGTGATGTTTGTCCTCCTCTAGTCCTAACTAGGACTCTCTCGTGTCGTTACCCATCCTTCCAGTTTTCTCCCGGAAAGTGGAAGGCTAGTATAATGACCCGAGTGTCCTAGTTATGACAAGGCCTCCCCCAAGAACATTTTGCAAAATCCAGTGCTCTAAGGTCGAAAAAATTGTAGCATGTGTAGCACTATTTTGTGGGCTTTTCATTATGTGAAACTTGCATTGGATCATGTTTGGGGGGGGGGTGTATTTTAAGGGGCCTTGGCCCCCCAAGGACCCCGTGGCTACGCCTCTGTAATAAACCTGAACGACGCACTACTATAATGTTGAGTGAGCAAGTTACCCAATACTATATAAGCCACAAAAGTGCGGCTTACTAATATTTTTGTCGAGAAATCAAAAATACTAATTAATCCGGTGGTCCATCAACAGAAACTTTGCTGAGATTTCTTATGCTTTAAATCAGAAATTGTACATTTTTGCTGAGTGGAGAATCAACTTCTTGGGGGAGGGGGTGGGGGTGGGTGGGAATCTACACTCCGGTACTTTATATTCGTGTTTAATTAATCACCATAGCTTTTGAACGCACTCGGACTAAGTGCGGGATTAGTACTTCGCGTCACCACTGGAGGAGCTGACTTCGTTACTTTTGCAGGCACTCGGACTAAGTGCGGGATTAGTACTTAGCGTCACCACAGGAGGAGCTGACTTCGTTACTTTTATACTTACACACCCTCACCCATGGTGGACTCGGACTAAGTGCAGGATCACCGTCTTGTGGGATGATACTTAGCGCCACCACAGAATGAGCAGACTTCGCCACGCTAATCCTTACAGACTCTCATACTCCCACCCATGGTGGACTCGTACTAAGTACTGATCACCGTCTTGCGGGATAGTACTCAGCGTCGCCGTCACCACAGAATGAGCAGACTTCGCCACGTTAATTCTTGCACACAGTATTAACTATTTAATGCCCTACAAAACAGAAGTAATTCATCTTTATTGTGAGCTATACAATCATTAGTTAACACCTCTGTCGAATGGAAACCTACAGTGGGGAGAAATAGGATTACCACAAGACCTATACAGACTATAATTTCCATCCAGGAAAATAAACCTACAACTGCACACCCACAGGTAGATTTTCCTCTCAACTTTCAATATCTGAGAAAGTGCATAAGAACCGCTCGTAAGTTTTTTTTTGTTAATGCACCACCGGGTAAATACGGCGAGCCATTAATAGCAAGCTTGCAAGCGGTTTTTATGCTCTTTCTTAGATATTGAAAGTTGAGAGTAAAAAACGCCCCAAAACCTCCCATAGCATAAACCTTTTGCTTCTTATGTCTAAATTCCGGAGATAATTATTTAGAAATATAAATGTTCGTCTTGTTGGGATTCGGCTTGTTGGGATATTTTACCGACTCGTCTTATTGGCTGGGATTCGGCTTGTTGGGATGACACCTTTTTTGAAAGTATATACGAATATATTCGAGTGTATATCACCCCCCCCCCCCCCCGGAACCCCGGGAAGTGAAGCTGTTCTTGTTGACTATGGTAAAAAAAGTTCTGCTTTACTGGTAAAATAGGACCCAGTCATCAATGCTTGGCATACAAAAAAACATGACACGGCAAAAAAGTGGAGGGTTACCCCCCCCCCACCCCCACCCCCACCCCCCACCCCACCCCACCCCATCCCCAGTTTCGCTGCCCCTGCCTCAGATTGCAATCTAGACTAACAATGTTCTTTAAAATTGTCACCCACAAGGTAGCTATAAATCCTCCAGCAAACCTTACAATAGCTGACCTCCGAACAAGATCATATCACCACAACCCATATGCCTTCAAACAGGTCCAAACTACCAGAGACTCCTATAAATACTCATTCCACCCTCGCACCATCACCCAATGGAATCGCCTGCCAATGTCAGCTGTGACAAAAGATACAGTGGATGCATTCAAATCTGCCATCCGTGTATCCCTATTATTGCACTTGAAAACATAAGACTTAACACCATCCGCTGTACATAGTATTATCTTATTTTTCAAATAACGAAAATTTAAAAAAGTCTTTCTAACGCGTGGCATATAATCATCAAATCTGATGGCTTGCCATTTTCAGCAGCAGAAGAAGAAACAGCGTGTAACATTTTAACCCTTTATCTAACGTAACGGACAAAAACGGCGAGCGCTTTTCTCAAAATTCGCCAATTAATTTTCATTGTTTTTTTTTTCATTTTTCTCTCTAAAACATAGGTTATGACCCCTCATTGGAACGAGCTCATCGAGCTCATTCCAATGAGGGGTCATAACCTATGTTTTTGAGACAAAAAATGAAAATAATAGTTTTTCAATAATTTTTTTTTTCAAGTGCTTTTCATGTTAGGTAAAGGGTTAACAAAGTAAGAGCTATGTACCAAAAATATATCTGATTAACGAGTGTTGCAGAAGCAGATGTGAACTCTCAAGGGGCAGTGGCAGAGTATAATCTGTCGCGCCTCATGGGGTTAGGGTCTCATCTTTGACGTCAGTGGCCTTTTTCCACCACATCTTCACAAGTGAAAAACAGCTGTCAAGAGTTATATAATTGTTGACAATCTGGTCCACCTCGCCTTCAGCTCCGATTTATTGGTTTAGTGATTTCTTTATTTCTATTTTTCACCTCGGATGAGGTATACAAAGTAACTTTAATTATCTTTTTCATTAAATAAGATACATGTCTGTAGTAGTTATAAAATATACATATTAGAGTAGTACATCTCTCTCTCTCTCTCTCTCTCTCTCTCTCTCTCTCTCTCTCTCTCTCTCTCTCTCGTGAATATTAACATTATTATAATCAGTTACCGTAACAGGGTTCATAGCCAGAGGTGGGTGGTGTGGGAAGAGTGGGGTGGGTAAGTATAGCCTAAGTACTGACGCGAATTCTGCAATAAAATACCTTTTAGGTGTATATACACCAATGGACGTTAAATCTATATTTTTGTACTCTTTCAATAGTTCAATGAAGCTTATGAAATCTGGTGGTGGGGAAATTTCTCACTTTGAAGGAATAAATTATTTGTTTATAGATAAAAGTACATATATCTGTTATTGCTTCCGTTTTCTCGTTGTTGTTGTAACCCAAAATAAATATTGTTTTTCGATCGGTAGTGAGATCCCGCATCCCTCTTAACTTTTTCTATTAAGTTTATTAGTATTGTTTTCAAGAACTATTCCAAAAAGGATGCGAGATTGTCGCTTTAGCATTATTACAGAAGGTACAAACAGTAAGGACGCTGTGGACTGGTCAGTTTCCACAGGTGAGCAACATTAACACGGACGCAATAATATTAGTTACACAGTTTGTTGGTAGCCTGATATGGTATATATGGTGTCAGTTAATTTCATATTGGACGAGAGCGAAGTTCACACGAAATGTTGATCACCGAGGTGTTTGATCTCACTGGTGAGGGGAGAACGCAATTTATTTTTTACCGATTCCTATTATAATTCGACATTAGGGGTGTAATAAAAGCTGGTATTCAACATTTCATTCCATTTTCTTTGTGCTTGAAGAGGACATGTGGCAAACTTTAGCAAGAATGTTGGAAATTACTTTCTTTTAGTTATGACTTTAAATGGGTTTAAATGAACATTAGCTGGCAAATTGCCACATCCTATAAACGCTACTTATTCACTTTAGTCAGTTATAGTAACGCATCACGGAGGACAACTCTAACTTGGTTCATACCGGCCGAGATCGGTGTCATATCAGCTAAATGTGAAGCCATAACTGCTGAGCTTGATAACGGAAAATTGTGGGAAATAAAAAAATCGTTTCTAATAAATAATGATTAATATTAGCATTGAAATTTAGACAGAAATAATGAGAAAAATGCCATTCTGCTTTGCGTTGCAGGCGACCGGATATAACATTAAAGTAACATGGTAACGTGTTCTGGAGCCAGTACTATAAACTTTTACAATTGTATTTTCTAGAATTGTATTTTATATCTGTTAAAATAATTGACCAAAATAATTCATTAGCATTTTAAAAGATATGGCAATTTGCCAGCTGGCAAATTGCCAGATCTTTGAAAAAGCTAATGGTTCTTTTTAACCCATTTAAAGTCATAACTAGAAAATACAATTCTTGAAAATATAATTGTAAAGCTTTTATAGTATTGGCTCCAGGTGATAGGAGAAGAGTTCAAGAGAAGACACTGGGGCGCGGTGGCGTTGCGGTAACCGGTTATCGTCAGATCACCGAAGTTAAGCGACATCGAGCCCGGTTAATCTTTGGATGGGTGACCGACTGAGCGATCGATTCGGACTTCCGCGTTGTGTCATTGGGCAAGGCACTTAACCTCCACCCGTAAAACTACCACCGCCACGATATGACCTTGGCTGTTAATGTGTCGTTATACCCTAATAAATAAATAAATAAATAAATAAATAAATAAATAAATAAGAGAAGACACTTGTTTTATTTGTTCGACTTGATGGAATTCGTCTTGGGATGGCTTCCACCTTCAAACAATTACTTTCAGGGGCAGTCTGGAGAGCGGATATGTAAGAAGGATGGAAAAAGTGTCTCCACCAATCGGTAAGAATAGCATACCAGGGGCGCCACGTGTTTTAAAAATGGGCAAGGCAACATCCAGGGTCTTAGAAAAGGACAGCGAAATCACGACCAGAGGAATAGGATTTGTTTCTAATATGCCTCCGTGAGATATGGAATAGACAGGATGAAACGGATTGTGATGATGAGGGTGGATGATCCAAGTGAGGGAGCTAATAGATAACTACTCAGTGGAGATCTCGGACCTAGACGTGGGGCAACCCAGGGTAAAAAATAGTCAGAGAAAGGGTCATGGAGGATGGTAACCTTAATTGGCGAGAGGGAGTCAAATCAAAGAGATCTTTGGGTGCCCTGCGTGAGAAAGAGAAGCCTGGTTTTGAAGAGTACCTTGATGGCACCTTTGTCGGGGGGTGGGGGGTCACTGTTGGTCAAGCTGAGGTCGCGGTCCCTGAGGCTAAGGTGGGGGATTGGAAAAAACGGTGAAAATGTGTGCCAGATGTGTAATTTGGACGTGGTGGATACCATGGAACACTTTCTTCTAGAATGCCCAAAATACCAGTCTAAAAGAATAATATTCACTGGGAGTCTAATGGGGAAGTGGGGTGGGAGAATGAAGGACACGTGTTTAGTGAGTGACTCAAAGGAGAGGGTTAATATGCTAATCGGAGAGATTGGGAAGAATGGGGCAAGGAATGTCATCAAGCAGTTCGTCTCCGAGTGTTGGGAGGAGAGAAGACGCGTGGGAATATGGAGGCATTTGGAAGCACAGGGGTAACCAAGGCCTTCTCGCTCGAGAACCGCAACAAATCAGCGGCCGGCCAAAGTGTAATTATTATATTATGTGACGACCAGAAAACTCGATTGCTTTGGCTCAGGATATCACTCGAGCCGAAGGCTCTCGTGATATCCTGGGCCAAAGCAATCGCGGACAATAATTCTTAACCCATTAAAACGTATGTGTGGTTCTGCACATGTATTTAGGAGTTCACATGTGAGATAGTGACAGTGTAGCTGGTAGTAAATGACATCGACCAAGGACCAAGACCCATAGAAGGCTACCACGATCGCCACTGATTGTCCCCAGACTCCGCAGAGAATATACTGGTACCAGATAGTTATTTTCTGAGTGACAAGACCAATAATAATTATTTGTTCATATGGATTCATTCTCAAGAATGCGGCGCATCGATTTATAAGTATCGCGGACTAGTGGGGAACCGCATAGCTGATTTGGGAAACATTAACATCGGGGTTACCGGACGCATGGTGGCAAAGATGTGTAAAAGTTGAATGTCAATTTTGGAGAACAAATCCACTGACTGATTGCGCCGAAGCCCAGAGGTAAATCAGGTAAGACGACTGCTGGTATAATGTCTCGTAAAAGCATCTTATTTCCAGTTGCATTGTCTTTTATTCATTCAAGATAGCTTCCTTTAGTTTAAACCCGTCCGTACATGAATACATATATATAGGTCCTGCAATTGTGTTAATAGTGATGTTTCAACTTGTTCTTGAAATAAATGTTAAAGGAAATATTAAAAAATGAAATAAACTGGGATGAAAGGGTTGTTGTTAATGTATACATTCCTTGTGAATTTGAAACTCTGAGGTTTATCTCCTTTTCAACTTACCTGGGATATAGGTATATAACATAGGTTATGACCCCTCGTTGGAACGAGCTCGTTCCAACGAGGGGTCATAACCTATGTTTTTGAGACAAAAAATGAAAAAAAAATAGTTATTTAAGAATTATTTTTGCAAGTGTCGTCTGCTTTTCAGGTTAGGTAAAGGGTGTTTAGAATCTAATATTATTCTGTCCGTAGAAATATTGCCCACTCGTGGTAAGTGACCAGTCAAAGACGGCCGGGGTGAAAGGTTGATATTGGCGAGTGACCTCAATTCCTCCCACGCCCCTCCCTGTGACTACATCTGTGCATCACTTGCTTACTGTCGCCACTACCTAGTGTTTACAGTAAATTTACAACAAAACAACATCCGTGCAAATGCAAACACTATTGTGTTTATTTCTGTACAATTTGATTTGTTTTAGAAAATATAGCTCGTCCACACACTTTGAAAAGTGTCCAAAGAGCTCGTTCCGATGAAACTATATTCGCTGTGTTTCGAATGTAAAACGTAACCTTTTTCAGGAACATTCGATTTTGAATTTTGTGAAAAAATCTCTGGGAACGACTTGGGAAAGAATTAAAAGTGTTCTCGGAAAAACGGGAACAGGAGAAAATGATATATCATTTCAGTAACACTGGGAAAATGACACAATGAGTTGGGAAAAAATGACACATGAGGGTACAGAATATCAAACTTTTGTTAAAGGTGTTTCAAACTTTTTGTTGCTATTATTTTTTATTAAATGAAAATTCTTTTTTATACTCTACACGATAACCTGAAAAAATCGCATAGGAAAAATGGAGCAATATTTCAGTACCTCGAAAAAATGACACACTGTGTTGGAAAAAATGTGACCCCGAGCCAATACTATAAAACTTTTTACAATTGTATTTTCTAGAATTGTATTTTCTATCTATTAAAATAACTGACCAAAATATATCATTAGCATTTAAAAAGATATGGCAATTTGTCAACTGGCAAATTGCCAGATCTTTGAAAATACGAATGGTTCTTTTTAACCCATTTCACCCTTTACACAACGAATCGCCCGCATCCGCCCGCGTAATATGCAAATTCAGTAGTAGAAAAAATATTATTTTTCGAAAACTTTCAACAAAACTGTATCATGGGACCCCTCGTTGGAACGAGCTCGTTCCAACGAGGGGTCACATAATATGGTTTTGTTGGAATTTTTTGAAAAATTTGAAAAAATGACATTTAAAATAATAAATTTTGATATCGTCTGCGTTTGGGTAAAGGGTTAAAGTCAGAACTAGAAAATACAATTCTAGAAAATACTACTAAGTACTAAGTTTTATAGTATTGGTGCCCGGTGGTAGAAAAATGGTACTTTTATCAAAGGGCGTTTTATAACTTTTCTATTTTTTAAAAATTATATTTGACCTCAATGAATATTTCTATATCTGAATGAGCTAAACTCGCAGTTTTTCTGTGGTTTTTTTTCTCCTCTGCCATTTTTCCTGTGGTATGTTTTCCTACCTGTATTAAAAAATGTCTATAAAATTTGAAAATGTATGAAAACGAAAATTTTCGTACTCACGTGAAAAATTTCTTCATTTTTCGACGAAGCAAAAGCACACTGTAACGTGTTAATTTGGTCATTGTTCCAAAATAAATTTCTCCCATTTCCATGTATATAGTCGTGTAAAAGACAGCACTCGTCGGTTCACTGGGTTAACTTGCGTTCATACATTTCGTTAATCCAGCTTATTCGCTTTTTAAGAACCATTTAACGTTCCAATGTTGCGAAAATATCTATTTAAATCAAAGGGGTAGGAAATTATTGTCGGTAGTAGTTCATTTTGGATTTATCTTAATCTCATTGTTAAAATGAATGCAGCTTAAGCAGATACAATAGGGTTTTTTTGTTATTTTATAGCCTGCGTATGTCTCCATTAAAGAATCAACCAAGCCGACTAGTGGCAACCTTAGCATACTATAGAGTTTTAATTAGTTTTTATGCATGTGGGTGTTATTGTCGGTCTTTGGTACAATATGTCAATAAAGAAAATGGCGATGACAAAAATGACAGGAGGAAAAATAGAGAGGTAGGATAAAAACAAAGACGAATGGATAAAATATCACAACACGACGATCCGAACAAGACGAATTCCAAATAGACGAAAACCATTTTTTTCATTAATTATAGTGAAATTAATAAAAAAAATAGAAATAAAATGTTTATATTTAAGCTACTTGGGGTTGTTTAGGGCGATTTTTACCTTTTTCAGAAGTTGCTGAGCAGTTAATATTTTTTTCTTATTCATCATTTGAGCGTCCACAATCAATGTTTTGCACGAGCAAGAGTTTATTTCCGTAGTAATTTCAAGACTTATACTCAGAACGACACGCGTGTGTGAATGGATTAAATGATATGGCACGAGTGCCAGCGCGGAAGGATAGAACGAGAGGCCACAGGCCTCGAGTTTTATCTTTCCGCGATAGCACAAGTGGCATATCGATTAACCCATTCACATGCGCGTGTCGTTCTGTGTTTATTACACGCCTTTGCATCTATAAAACAATTATTAGAAGGACACTCAATAATTCATTTGATAATTATCACCAAAAAGAACACATTTTGTCGCCAACCAAACTTGCGAGAGGAACCTATGTTACTCTTTCATCCTCTGAGTTCCAGTGTGTTCTATGTGCCTTCTGGCCTTCTGGTGTTATAATCATTACATAAAAAAGAAACAAAAAAAGACAAAACATAAAGATATTTATTACACGCCTGTTCTATGACATCCCCATCTACAGCAACACTAAACCGGGCGGAAAATAAAAATATGTTCCACACATGTGTGAAACGGAAATCGTTGACGGACTGTTTTATAAAGAAGCGAAATTACAATCTCAATCCCCAGCGACAGCTAAAAGTCGTCCCCTGAGTTCCAAGGCACTTTATCCCGGTTGCTTACATGGGGCACGATGACGCCGTGTACTAAGGCGTACTGCACGTCGATGGTGCACATTTCTTCAACCGTTGTAACCCTGCTTGGGCGGAGTTTGGATAGAGTTAGAATGTTGAGGAACTGACAGTTGCTCGTCGCTGCTCGGTGGTTTTCTCCGGGTACTCCGGTTTCCTCCACCCGTAAAACTGTTTCGGTCACTTAATTAATTAATTTTCTGACAGGGTTATCTCATTCTTTTCATCAAATCCGAAGTTACCTTTTGTAGTTCAGCTATCCGAACGCCACCGCGACATTCGTATAACTGATCTTCGGTACGTGGAGAGTGTATTATCACTAAATCACCAGCAGAGTGGAGATTCCGCCAGAGCAATAATTGGAAATGTGTTGCAAAGCACAACCAGCACCATTGCTTGTGTTTTTTGTCGATATGTACAAAATTTGAAAGTTATAGCATTGCTGATAACTCCACTCCGCGGGTGATTTAGTTAAATCCACACTTATCGTGCTGTATCTCTTCTCTTACTTACATGAATTACCGCTTACGACTCTGAATTTTAGTTTGCGTTGAATAAAAACATTTATTCCATCAAATTAGTTCAAAACAGACTAACATTCTACTAATCAGCCAACTTATTTCTGGGAAATAAATTAATTTACTTCCAAATGATGATGGTAAATTACCTTATCAGACAAGTGGGATAATAAAAGGTATAGAGACAAATTAATTGGACAGAAAGCTGTCAGACTGATGAATGCCGACATACTAAGAGTATATGTCAAGTTAGAGCATCCTCAACTCTTTTCCCACCAAGGTTATCTTTTATTTATTTATTGGTGTTTAAGGTCGCATACTTATGCACAATGGCTAATCGCGACCGTGACAATTTTACGGGTGAAGGAAGCCGGAGTACCCTGAGAGAACCACTGAGCATCGACGAGCAACTCTAAGCGTCTAAGCTCTTCAACATTCTAACTCTGTTCAAGCTCCGATCAAGGAAAGTTATACAGCGGTTGAAGACATGTGCACCATCGACGTGCAGTACTCCTCAGTACACGGCGTCATCGTGCCCCCGAGTAGGCATCCGAGATAAAGTGTCTTGCCCAAGGACACAACGCGGGTCGTCCCGAACGGGGAACGAACTCGGGACATCTAGCATAGAAGTCCAACAGTCTACCACTGAGCCAACGCGCTCCAGAATTTTGTGTAACACTCTCATCTTCCCTGTCTTCATCAACCTAATCCTTACCTCATGTCATCATTAATTCCGCGACAAATAACGGGGAACGACTTAGTTGTAAATAAACTGACTGCACCCAGTAATGCATCAAGGAGGACAACTCTAGCTTAGTTCTTATCGGCCGGGATTGGCGTCATATCGGCCGAGATTTATATTGGGCAATTATGGGAAAGAAAATCTTATCTAATATTCATTTCTCATACAAAGATACTTGAAACTTTAGAGTAGTTTTTTCATATTGCAAATTGTGGTTTTACCAAATTGTCATTTAAATTTGCGGCTTTTGAAGAAAATGTTTAAACGACGAACAGTTTTCCGTAGGAAAATACAAAATTCCGACAGAATCCGACAGACAGGATTCTAAGATCGACTCCATTCCCTCCCCGGATGGACGTGACGATCGTTACTTATTCCCAGTTCATTATTCGACATTCGTTATCAAATCGACTTTATCGGTTTATAACGAATGTCGAATAAGGAACTGGGAATAAGTAAATGTTGTCATGTCCCCGGCATCCACTAGTCTGCCTGTTAATTTGTTTGAAAACCGAAGAAAAAACAAACACGGGTATACTCCAAGGGTTTTTATCTTATTTGTTGTAGAAATAATTCCTGTTTCCAGGTTATCTCCACGAGATTGTAAACCAAGCGCCCTTAAATTCAAAATAATGAATCAACAGAAAATCAACTACTCACTCTAACCTATTTTTCCAAAAATTGTGAACTTCGTCAAAACAAGAATAAACTCTTAATTTTTACATACACTGACAATCTTATATGAACAATAACAGGCCTGGCATTCTCAGGAGAGCGATCTATTCGTTCGCCAACTGCTTGCCTTAAAAAAATTAAGGAGGGAGAAAACTAACCCTCCTGACCTTAGAAATTAATGGTTAGCAGGACAATCTATTCCTAAAATCTACATCTTTTCAGATCTCTGCTATGTTAGTGGTCTCTGTAAAACTGTCACACTGCCCCTCCCACACCCACGGGCCTTCCCGAAGCTCGGAGGTGTGGGAGGGGCAGTGTATCTGTCACACAGAGTCTACCTGGTTAGCAGAACCAAATAAAATGTACAAAGACCACAAGGCAGAATTCGTTAATAGTAAAATTCCATTTTACCACTTTTAGCTTTTGTAAGCTTGAGGAGAACTAATCGCTCCCCCAGGCCATGCGAGGGGAGCGATTTTTAGTCCTCCTGCATTTTTAAGGATGCCAGGCCTGTATGAACAGTAACATAAAATACAAAAAGAAATCTTGAAAGTAAACACAATAAAAGAACAGGATGCGACTGCAAGCTTTAGGCTTTTGTAAAGTCGTCTCTTGCATGGTGGCAAATCTACACAGTTTCATTACAAGGCCCAGGCGGAATCCAATATAATTTTTCATTAAGAGTAGAATAAGAGAAATGAAACAACAGATAGAAAAAAAGAATGGAGAGAACATACAGTTATCGATGTGGATGGATGATTGCCTAAGTCGATTCAAATTGGAGACCAGGGGTTTGTGTCTAGGGTCGGCAAAGCAGACATGTCACACATTAGTGTTCTTTTGTGCGTCCCACCTAAGGTGGTGCGAAGTTAAGCATCAAAAATCAAAGTGATAAAATCCGTACAACCCTACGCCCAAACACTGAAATGACAGGTATACCTCTCGGTCCTTCCATCACAACCTACCGATTACTGATTAGGAGGGCAGTGTTGAAGTTTGGTGTCGTCGCCGAGTACGGTAGCCTCAGGGAATATCATCGCTTGTCCCACTGAGCGGCCTCCCCACTCGGCGAACACCAAACTTGAAAACCATGTCATGATTTCGCGACAACCATTGCTGAGAGTCTCGGCAACCATCCGTGAGAAGGAAACCCTGACACAGTTTCGGAACAAGATACAAGAAAGACTTTTCTTGCCAAAAATAGTATTCCATTGCATTAGTTTGCTTTTGAGTTCAAAACAGAGTGGTCAGTCAAAACGTTTGCTCAACACAGTGAATTTTTGAACAGCTTTGAAAATGTTGTTATTCGTTTTATTGGCGTAGCGTTCTGAACCAAATAATAGCGTGACAGAAGATATTTGCATTGACACACCACCAAGTGTTTCACGACGGATGTTTTTGTAGCGCGGACAGTACAGGAGGTTATGCATGTTGTCTATACTTCATCGCAGGTACAAAATTGTGAACTTTCTCCTTCTTCATTGTCTAATGTTTCCTAACGCACGCAATGGAACCATCAATTTTCTCCTTTTCACTATAGATATTACCACACTTCTTTTTGGCTCAGAATTTTTCAGAAACAAGGAGAACAGTTGAATTTTTGATATAGTGCAAGACTTCATCTTACAGAGAGGCCGGTTCCTCTGACAAGTGACGACAATTGTTTTTTGAACATGCTTCATCTTCATTAAGATTTCCTCTTTCGGTGTCCGCAGGACTAAGGCAATGTACCACAATTTTACTATCCAGTTATTTATAGAGTTGCTTAATTTCAAGACCTTATTTTCTATTCACCATGTATTCGGGATGGCTTCTTCTTCTTCTTCTTCTTCTTTATCTTAATTCTTTTTCTTGCATCTTTTTACTATCTGACTTCTTCTTTTTATTCATCTATTTTTTATCGGTTAGACCACTTCTGATTTCACGTATGTGTAGTTTACACAATCGCGTATATTGCTGGCTAAGGGGCTGAGCCTGTTGGTCAACTCATTCTAAGCATAAAATTATTATAAACTGCCTTTGTCAATTTTTTCCTGATGAGCTGTCGGTACCCCCCCCCCCCCCCCCCCTCCAGCTGCACTTGTTGATGTAAAGAAAAGTGAGCCATTATGTAGTTGCAGGTGACTGCGCGTACGCACCTAGAATGCTCACGTAGTATGACGCGGGCAGGTGGTGAGCTTGTCCAAGGTCAGAGATTCAACCATATTCATTTGCCTGCTAGTGCTCACCCCTAAGGCTGCGATATACATGTTTCATTTCTTACGACCTATCATTGCCATCTACCGATCTAATTATCACTGTTGTTGTTATCTCGTATACTGCTAGTAAAACTTCTTTTTTTATTAATCTATTGTACTGCTATGTAATGTATACATATAACATTATCTTGAATAAATTTTGTTTAAACTAAAATTGCGAACTTGAAGTAAGTAATTAAACTCTCCTATACAATTTATTTATTTTCTGTAGAATTTGTCTCCATTATATAAAAAGCGATTAAAATTTTAATCTTTTGGCAAAAGTGAACGATTTAAAAATGCAAAATATATAAAAATTTAAGTAATTTTAAAAGAATATTTGAATTTATTACTTTCCAAAGTGTGATTTACTGGGATTTCTGGGTTTGATTATAAACGATAACTTCACAAGTTAATTATGCAATTAACAATTGTGTCATGTATCCGTGCTCGCAAACGAAGAGGCTTTTCCGTGGATGTAATGGGGACTTCATTATTTTTTTTTTAACCCTTTACCAAAATGAAAAACAGACGACACTTACAAAAACAATTCTTGAATAGCTATTATTTTCAATTTTTGTCTCAAAAACATAGGTTATGGCCCCTCATTGGAACGGGCTCGTTCCAATGAGGGGTCATAACCTATGTTTTAGAGACACAAAATGAAAAAATAATGAAAATTAATTGGCGATTTTTTAGAATAGCGCTGGCCGTTACGTTAGGTAAAGGGTTAAATAATATAATTATCGTTCATAATGAAAAGTAATAAACAGAGTAATCGCTTGGCTGGACTGGTTACGTGAAATAATTCATTCGAGGCGAGGAACTATATTGTATTCGTGCACTCGTGTTTGTACAACGTCCCTCACCTCTCATGAATTATTTCACGTAACCAGTTATCATGTTTTCGAATCTCTGCTTATTGAAATCAAAGATAAACACAATTCTAAAATTATCGATGTCAGTTTTAGACTCAATACACTACCAAAGACGATATCAACCTTTTCGTATGAAAATTAGATGAATTAACTGATGTTCTGAATGCCAAAAATAAAAAGAAAGTTTATAGCGAACGAAGAGAGCATAATGGTAACGTGTGTGTATGTGTGAAAATATAAGAAATTTTGAAGAATATTTCAGAAAAATGTGTATCTGAGCAATCCAAAAATCTGTGTCCGGAAGTAAACTCCATGGACAAAAAACAGAAGTCGAAGTTGATCAAATTGTGTTGTTTTCATTGGTAAAAATCGAATTAGATTTCTGAAAAAAGGAACAGGTGAGCGTGCAGGAAAAGCGTCACATGGTTCTCGATTCCGTCAAAAATCGAAACCACAAAAGAAACGCACGCTGCGCTACATTAATTTTGTCGTTCAATTTTTAAACTTCAATTCCTTGTAAAAAAAATAAATCAGAATTGTTGAAGGCCACAAAGTGGCATGCTTGTTAATAAAATATCTAAGAACAAGTGTGTCTGCAAGAAATTCTATAATTTTAAGTATTTTCCTTTCGCGAGGCGTTTAAAAACGATGAGTCGATGTTTTCTCGCATTTCTTATTTCTGACCCTGTCTGACCAGCTTTTTTTTATCTAAACAACGGGTTTACCCCTCTCGTGCTTATGACGATTTCCACTGGAAACCCGAGATACGTAATATACAATCAAAAGAGGCGCACAATGGGACTCCTGAGACCTTGCTCTTCGTTGTTGGGTGCCGTACATTTCGGCTCGTCAATTTTTTCCCATTTTTCTGACGCAATAAAGTTTTGGGAACGATTTTTCACTTTAATATTTATCAAAAAGTACGGTACCGGTAGGCTTCCTAGCTGGTATTGATATTTCGAACACGATCTTTCCATTTTTGAATTTTGAAGTGATGCAGTGTTACACCCAAGCACTTCCAGTCCAGTGGAAACTCCACAGAAAATTGTTGCTACTTTCGGATTGACCCACTTTTGCGTCACGCAGAGATTCTTGTAACGTTGTATACCGATTTTGGCAAGGAAAGACGGTTTTCCTTCTTCAGGCTATGATTGCAAGAGAAAATTATCAATACACACGCAGTGTTGATACATTTTGTTTTTGAATATAAAATCATTCAGTAAATAGTTCATGGCTGATTCCTTCGGAAATTAATGCATTAATGGAGACCAGAAGGTGTCGTTTTTGATCAGTGACCGAGTCCCGATCCAAGTTACACTCAGTGAGTCAGTCTGCAAATGCATTTACAATTTCAGCCAAAATCAGGCGAGCAGCTAAATGGGACTACAAATTATTAAAGCGTCAAAATAAATGTAATTAATTCTAATTCTTCTATAAATTTGATAATTTTACTTACACTCACTGATACTGAATTCATTTTCTATCTGGTCCAAAACTTTTTTACATGACGTTCAAGAATCCAGTGGCGGCGCCACAGCCTGGCACAGGAGGAGGGATGGCTGCCCCCCCCCACTTTTCCCTCGCCCCAATCAGATTTCAAATTTCTATCTGACCGTGGTTTTCCCACCCATTATCACACCGCAAACGATACACAACAATACACACCGTGTGTGGTGTTGTAGAAATGCTCAGATATCGCTCCCAGGGACTCCAATTATGGAAATCTTTCACAGGGAGACCAACCCATACCCCCTCCTCCAGCTATAAGGCTTGGCATCTCGACCTTGGACCACCCATATATTACTGAACTTAAGTCCCCCACCCCACCCCGCCCACCCCCCCCCTCCCAAAATAGAAATCCTGGAGCTGCCACTGTAACAATCAGTCGTTATCAAGAAAACTTGTGATGGAAAGACAATGTCAATGGGCTACATAAAAGAAAGCTACATAATATTCTAACCTTCTTGCAAGTTGAAAATACAACCGCACCACATATTTGGGTTCGATGGGGGTGATTGATGCCCCCCCCCCCAAACAAAAATAAAGACCCTTTCCAACCTACTTGAAACCTGAGGTGTTGAGATTGATTGGGTGAGAGTATTTGTTGCGCGCCCCCCCCCCCTCCCCCACACTTTTCTGAAAATTTTCAACCTGCTTAAACTACATGTACTTGAAAATACAAGAAGTGATATGGAGGCAGTGTGTGGGTATTTTAATTGATGTCCCCACCCAAATGATCCCATCACAGATTGCTGAGTTATGAAATTATGAAAATTGAAAGTGATAAAAAGTCAGAAATCTTCGCTAAAAAATTGGGAAAACAATCTTTTCTTGCTGCTGAGAATTCACCATAATTAGAAAATGTTCAAACACAAAAAGAAAAGATCCAATCAGAAATTCATGCTCACAAGACCATGAAGAAATATTTGAAAGGAGTCATAGCATGCACGTTGCATTCCATCAAATTGTTAATTGTACTTTCTAAGGACACTGCTAGAAAACCTCTGGGTGGATGGTCGGTGGTGGGGGATAGAGAATAAACTAGAATTTCACAACAAGACCATAAAAATATAAGGAGTTGTGGCAATTAACTGGATTTTTTTGGTAAATAGTACTTACTGTGAATACTAGTTAGAAAATATTGGTTGTGCTGATGGGTGTGAGTAGTATAGCATGTACCCGAACAGGCCTGTTTGGGGGAGGGAATGGGGGAAGGGGAAGTGACGTCATAGTCACGTGACCCAGTTACGTCATGTTGTGTTGTCATGGTAACCCGCGTGGGCGGCCATCTTGTGACGTCATCTCCATAGTGATACCTGGTGTGAGTGCGCATACGCAGCGCGTGTTGTTAGGGTGATACGTGTTTCCGTCGTCCATTTTGTATATTGGAGGCCGCCATCTTGGTCTCTATGGTAGCACGTGGTTGCTATGTGACCTAAAGTATTACAACAAGACGGGGGTATGTTCGGAGGGTGTGTTCCTTTGTAGAAGAGTAAATTCTCGATTCGTAGAATTACCACAAACAACCCGACAATCCCTCCTAATCACCAAATCCACCCAATATCACCGAAAACGACTTTATTTCCCCAATTTATCGGCTTAGAACGTAGTGATATAGTACCAAGGGGACCCCTGGGGTGTGTTCGATTGAACTAAAGTATATCTAATTACCCAAATAGACCCGCCCACCCTTACAGACCACCAAAATCTCCACCAAACCACCCAAACGGACATGTGAAGCCCCATTTTGGGCATATAAAAATAACACGTTATTCTATAGTACCAAGGGGTACAGGGGGTATGTTCTATTGAATAGTGGTACAGGGCCTGATTTTCCCAGAATCCCAGTTTTTTAATGCCTATTGCATATGTTTCTCTATCATTAACAGTCTATCCAGTCCAAACTATCTCTGGTTCTCTCGTCCAAGTCTTATAATTACCAGTTCTTGATTTCACATAATGCAGTTATCTCCCCTGTGTATATCAAAAGCATTCCCAAACCCAATAAGCAATCGAGCAGTTACTGATAAACCATTGCTCGAATGACTCGAATCCCATCGAGCAAATGAGCTTTAGAGTAATTGCTCGATCGAGCGACTCGGCATATTGCTCGAACGAATAGAATCCCATCGAGCAAATGAGCCAATGAGCAATTGCTCGTTCGAGTGACTCCTCGAACGACTCTTCGACTCATTTTAGAAAAAAAGGGATTCCATAGCCAAAAACGTTTTCGAAAAAGGGATTCCACAAATGGGATTCCACAAAAAGGATTCCATAAGTGGGATTCCGTCTTACCTCGAGTGACTCGCACATATTGCTCGAACGACTGGAATCCCATCGAGCAAATGAGCCAACGAGCAATTGCTCGTTCAAGTGACTTCTCGAATGACTCTTCGACTCATTTTAGAAAAAAGGGATTCCATAGCCACAGGAGTTTTCGGAAAAGGGATTCCACAAATAGGAATCCCACTTATGGAATCCTTTTTGTGGAATCCCTTTTTTGTAAAATGAGCCATTTTCTCGATGGGATTCGAGTCGTTCGAGCAATATGTGCGAGTCACTCGAGGTAAGACGGAATCCCACTTATGGAATTCTTTTTTGTAGAATCCCATTTGTGGAATCCCTTTTTCGAAAACTCCTGTGGCTATGGAATCCCTTTTTTCTGAAATGAGTCGAAGAGTCGTTCGAGGATTCACTCGAATGAGCAATTGCTCGTTGGCTCATTTGCTCGATGGGATTCGAGTCATTCGAGCAATATGTGCGAGTCACTCGAGGTAAGACGGAATCCCACTTATGGAATCCCTTTCGTGGAATCCCATTTGTGGAATTCCTTTTTCGAAAACGCCTGTGGCTATGGAATCCCTTTTTTCTGAAATGAGTCGAAGAGTCGTTCGAGGAGTCACTCGAATGAGCAATTGCTTGTTGGCTCATTTGCTCGATGGGATTCGAGTCGTTCGAGCAATATGTGCGAGTCACTCGAGGTAAGACGGAATCCCACTCATGGAATCCCTTTCGTGGAATCCCATTTGTGGAATCCCTTTTTCGAAAACGCCTGTGGATATGGAATCCCTTTTTTCTAAAATGAGTCGAAAAGTCGTTCGAGGAGTCACTCGAATGAGCAATTGCTCATTGGCTCATTTGCTCGATGGGATTCCAGTCGTTCGAGCAATATGTGCGAGTCACTCGAGGTAAGACGGAATCCCACTTATGGAATCCCTTTTGTGGAATCCCATTTGTGGAATCCTTTTATTGAAAACGCCTTTGGCTATGGAATCCCTTTTTTCTGAAATAAGTCGAAGAGTCGTTCGAGGAGTCACTCGAACGAGCAATTGCTCGTTGGCTCATTTGCTCGATGGGGTTCCAGTCGTTAGAGCAATATGCCGAGTCACTCGATCGAGCAATTACTCTAAAGCTCATTTGCTCGATGGGATTCGAGTCATTCGAGCAATGGTTTATCAGTAACTGCTCGATTGCTTATTGGGTTTGGGATATACACAGGGGGAGATAACTGCATTATGTGAAATCAAGAACTGGTAATTATAAGACTTGGACGAGAGAACCAGAGATAGTTTGGACTGGATAGACTGTTAGTGATAGAGAAACATATGCAATAGGCATTAAAAAAATGGGATTCTGGGAAAATCAGGCCCTGTACCCCTATTCAATGGAACATACCCCCTGTACCCCTTGGTACTATAGCATAAAATGTTATTTTTATATGCCCAAAATGGGACTTCACATGTCCGTTTGGGTGGTTTGGTGGAGATTTTGGTGGTCTGTAAGGGTGGTCGGGTCTATTTGGGTAATTAGGTATACTCTAGTTCAATCGAACACACCCCCAGGCGTCCCCTTGGTACTATAGCACTACGTTCTAAGCCGATAAATTGGGGGAAATAAAGTCGTTTTCGGTGATTTGGGGTGGATTTGGTGATTAGAAGGGATTGTCGGGTTGTTTGTGGTAATTCTACGAATCGAGAATTTACTCTTCTACAAACGAACACACCCTCCGAACATACCCCCGTCTTGTTGTAATACTTTAGGTCACATAGCAACCACGTGCTACCATATAAACCAAGATGGCGGCCGCCAGTATACAAAACGGACGACGGAAACACGTATCACCCTAACAACACGCGCTGCGCATGCGCGTGCGCACTCACACCACATATCACTATGGAGATGACGTCACAAGATGGCCGCCCACACGGGTTACCATGACAACACAACATAACGTAACTGGGTCACGTGACTATGACGTCACTTCCCCATTCCCTCCCCCAAACAGGCCCGTTCGGGTACATGCTATACTACTGGTGTGTGTGTGTGTGGGGGGGGGGGGGGGGGGGGGGGGGGTAAATTGTAATTTTGCAGGACCATAACAATTTATTTGAAAAGAATGTTATGATGGGCAACAGACCTTTTGCCAAATTGTGTTTATTGATGTCGGAAGTAGGAAATCCCAGGGCTGTTTTGATGCTGGATTATTTTCTTATGGCTTCGTCTGAATCCCCCTAACCAAGACCCTGGGTAAAATCACAGCACATCAGTCTGAATTTATTCAGGTTTTTGCAGGATACTATTTTTTAAAGAAGGTACTGTATAAGAACTTGTAAATGTTCAGCTCATAGACCGCTTGCACCCCCAGGGCTTTGTGTTGGAACTTTTATTTTTTTGTGAGTTCTGTTCTCAAAAAGTGTTAACAATTGTTGTAAAGGTTTGTGATTTAATGGTTGTCTGCTCTCTCCAGGCTGTATCTCTTCTCCAACTCCATGCTCCGCTAATTCTCTGGTGACTGGTGAGAGCAACCTGTATCTCATATTCTAATTCTATATGTAAGTAGTATGTAATGTGGTTTTGAGGGACAGGTTGCCGGACCTCGGTGCCGGACCTCGGAAGTGACGTCATGTCACGTGACGTAGGGGCGCCATGTTGTGTTGTCATGGTAACCCGCGTGAGCGGCCATGTGACGTCATCTCCATAGTGATACGTGGTGTGAGTGCGCATGCGCAGCGCGTGTTGTTAGGGTGATACGTGTTTCCGTCGTCCATTTTGTATACTGGAGGCCGCCATCTTGGTTTCTATGGTAGCACGTGGTTGCTATGTTACCCAATTTTTCTGCAATAAGACGGGGTATGTTCGGAGGGTGTGTTCGATTGAATCGGAGTAAATCTAATTACCACAAACAACCCGACAATCCATCCAAATCACCAAAATCCACCCGAAATCACCGAAATTGACTTTATTTCCCCATTTTATCGGTTTAGTACGTAGTGCTATAGTACCGAGAGGGTATCGAGGGTGTGTTCGTTTGAAGTGGAGTAATTTTCTGGTTCGGATTTTCCCAGAAACCTCATTTAATTACCCAAATAAACCCGTCAAGTTGTATTATTTAGAATTCTTTAAGAATCCATTTTTTTGGATCCCATGACGTTTTATTTCCTTATTAAGAGTAGCACGTAGTGCTATAGGACAAATTTACCCAGAAATCCTCTGCTTCTACTTGGAACTATATTTTTATAAATTCCTACGCTCTATTTTTAGTAACATCCTTAACTGACCCCCTAACTAATTGTTAGGGTCTATATTTAGCAATTTCTTTAAATGACCCCCCTAACTACATGATTTTACATAATAAAATTAATGAGGATCTACCCAACAGATGTGTCGTACGAGGTCTAATTTACTATCCCTCATTTTGATTTTTCTTTGTACTTCGATGGAAAGTTTAAAAAAATAACAACACTAAATATAAATTTAAATTTCTTTTATTCAACAACAAAAATACATCTTTTTATGGTATGTAGATTGTCAGATATTCATAAACAGTCTTTCTGCAGATTGGACATCTTCTGAGTGGTTTACAGCAGTCTTTGCACAGGCACAAATGGTTACATGGTCGCGGAGCGACATTGGCTTCAGCTAATAAACACACACTACATTTTGTCCTCCGTGAATCTTCTTCTTCTTGAAATGATGTGTCCATTTCTTCTTCTTCTCTGATGGCCATTTCTTCTTCTTTTTCAACGTCCATGAATTCAGGTGGTAAATTATGAATATAATAACAGTCTGGAGAATATTTTCTGTGTTCTTCTATAACATCATCTTCTGTTTCCCAGAAACGAACAATAATACACCAATGAAAACATTGAGTTCTGTCTCCTGTCCCCAAATAAAAGAATCCAGCTTTTGTCAGTTCATTCGGGGTTTTCACACTTTCACTTTGTAACATGAATTGAAATGTCTTGAGACGATTTTCCTCCAATGCATACTTGATGTGTTTTGGTGGTCTTTGTTCTGGTGTCTTTCTTATTTTTTCTTCTCCACGTAATAACTGCTCCAGTACCGGTGGAGGAACATCACGAAAATACGTTTCGAATGAAACGCTCATTCTCTCTACAAAGTCTCTTGGATTTCTTGTTTCTTGGTTTCTTGATTGATAATCATTCAATGCCATCCTGATCAAACATGGACTAGTGAACATTCTTCAATCCTTTTTATCTTCATTCTTCTTTGGTTTTCTTTCTCTTTTTGGTTTGGGTTCTCCTATTTCAAGACTTCTCTTCTTTGCAATATCCACTGCTTTGGTCACTTGTTCCCAATCTCTGGTGGTAAACTGGAACCCAACGTCGTTCTTGAACAGTTGAATCTGTAAATCGTTGTTAAGTTTGAAGACGGTCACATTAGTAGACATCCTTCTTCTTTGGCTGTCGAAACACAAATGAGCTGAACACCAAGTGCACCAGTTTTTATAGTTTTCCTTCAATGCAGCGACATCTAGTGGCTGGTTTCCTCTATGACGTCATTAACCAACAGATCATTATCCGTTAGATCAGTGGTAAACATGTTGGATATGGTTTCCATCGGTACACCGCGACAGCGATGTTTCAAGTAAAACAGACAGTATTGTCCACACACTGGTAATGGTCCTTGAAGGCGTTTCGTATTATACTTCCAATATCTGGAATTCTTCTTCAGGAAATTCTCGAATGGTCTGTGTTGTGGTGGTAATCCATAGGAATCAAAGTATTCTGCGTTGTGGTGACTCACAAAGAGAGACACCCAATGTTCTCCTTTTCTGTGGTCTGGATCCGTGGTGACTATCAAAGCCACTGGTCTGTGATCTGGTAATCTTCTTGGTAATTTGTTTCTTGAAAATACACCCAAACATATTCTCTTCAAACAACTATCTGATCGAAGTGCATTCTCTAACTGCAACGTGTTCATGTCGAGTAATCGAAGATTACTTGTCTATTCTTATCCACTTCTATGATGTTCTGGAATTCTGCATACACCAGTACGTTGATTGTGGTTGGTAATGGATTTTCGAAATGGACTTCTAGTCTCAAGTTTCCTCTCTTCACCAGATCGAAGTGTTGTCCATGTGATAGATCTGGAGTCAGGTCGAATACGAATAGGGTGTATCCATTTATGTACTCTTCTCGGCTGATGTGGTTTCCTTCATTCTCATACATTTGTCCAGTTCCTTGGAACAGAGTTGCATAACATCTCGCCACATCTTGTTGTTCGAATCTAGGTTGTAATGGTTTGGCTGGAATCTGCTGCCCACCCACGTACAATGCCAAGTAATTGATTTTGTAGTTCTTGAAATTATATGGATTCTTTGAAAAGTTTCCATTGAAAGCATCGTTGTCTACAAATCCCACTACGATGCGTTTAGGTAGTTGGCCTAAAAATAAGTTTTCTTGTGTAATGCTCAGATTTCCTTTCGGCACTGAAAACACCTTGGTTTCCACACGATCGATAGGATATTTTGCAGTTGCTTTTGTTAGTGCTTTCTCGTGAGCCATTCTCACGAATGATTGGAGTCTCTCTTTGCGCACAAACATGGATACATCTAGAATTTTGATCTTGTATGTAGCGGTATCGGCCATCAATGCGGAAGCATCTTTGGCTCTATTCATTTTAACATGAACATTAACTCCATTCAGCAAGTAACGAGTTTGGAAAAACATGTCCAAATGTAATCTTCCAGTCATGTCCACGATTTTACTTTTCTCTATAAATTTCTTTCGAAGAAGAAATCCCTTGTTATCATCTGTCAAATCTTCCATGTGTCCGGCCGTATCCTTGTACCATAATGCATTAGTCAGTTGTGACTTCTTGGCAGCTGGTCCATAACTCAACAAAGTTTCTATGAAAGCTCTGTAATGATAAGTGTTGTTGGAAGGAGATACCAGTTTTTCATTCAAGCTGATATCGATTTGATTAAATAAGGAATGCATCCATAAATTGACTGGGCCCACTTTGGCATCGGGTGCAATTGATGCCCCATTGGAATCTACAACCGTTGCTTTAACATACAAGTATGTCTGTGCCAAATTCAAATAATCATCTCCTAATCCTGCAATGTGGAATTCTATTGGACCACTGTTTCCTATAGTCGCCAAAGGCCTGTGTTCTACCCATTGCCCATGTTCCACACTAGTCTGTGTTGGTGGTATGGAAAACAAGTCGAGTTCGCTGTTGACACACTCACAAGATTTTTCATTAATGGGAGACATCGTGCATCGAGATGGTCTTGGGTCTGAACAGTTCTCCTTCTTTTTGTCGATTTGCTAGTTTTGCGTGGTGCGGGCCTTTTTATACTTTTCCTACCGGGTGGTTTTGAACCACCAACCACTTCATTCCAAGCTCCTGCACCAGCCTCTTTGACTCTTTTGATTGCTGCCTTTTTTACATTTTTCCCTTCAATGACATCTTCGGCAAAGGCTGCTCCTTTTCTCAATAACTGTTTTCCCACGGTCCTGGCTGTAGTTTTCAATAAAGGTAACACCATATTCTTCAGTCCTCCCAATATACTTCCCAAACCATATCCTCTCTGTATTTGAGCTCCAGAAAAAGCCGGTAGACCGTTCCCAGCTTGTTTCGTGTAATATTCTTCGTATAATTTGGACTTACAACAGTAAGTCATGTTTATGTGAAATGAAGAGATCTACGATTTCTGAAATGAAGTGTCACTGTCACTTTCCCGAACTCGAATGGTACTATGGCTCCTGTGTCACCCCTTATATACACCTGGACGGTACTGAAATTTTTTCGTTCTACTGGTACATAATACACATTTTCAAATGTTTTAGAGATGATATCCCCATATTTTCCACGCACGGGTACGATACGAAGAAGTGGTATTCTTGTATCTCCTACGACTTGGTCACGAACCAAGTCACAATATGCATAGAGTGAATAAAATCCTTGGTTGACATCGGCAACTCTGGAAGAATTGTAAGTTCCTGATTTAAAAACACACTCATTAAATCCCAAAATATTTTGAAGAGTAGGGCTCAATGTGACCAAGACTCCATCACGTACCGTGATACGAACTTTACCAGTCACTCTACCCAGTTCAAAAGCTACCTTATCGTGACGAGGCAAGAGTAATTCTTTAACACCATTGATAGCTCGTATCACATCAATGGGATCCGAATAACGACCTTCCTTGAGAGTAAGTCGGTAATTCTTTTTCGAAGACCAGAACACTGTAACGAAAGCTTCTTCTCCACGAATATTGAACCAAGTATTTGGATACTGAATCTCTGCCAGACCTACTTCCCATTCTCCCGTGAGATTCACTGGTTGTGATAACTGAGTGGTGTACGTACTCAACGTGTTTTCTGGAAACACGTTCATAGAACTATTACTTGGTAGAGTCAAATAAAACATTACTTTTTCTTAATGGTTGGATTTGGTAACAAATATCCTATGCTACTACTCAAGAGAGCAGTTCACAACTTGCTGTCTGTGCTCTCGAGTGTGAGATTAACGACACTGGTAATGATGATGATATACAAAATGATTATTTGTGAAAAATAAGTATTCTCGCTCCTTGGAATTCTTTTACCAAACAGAGGCCAAGAACCGTTCGACCCTTCTTCCATTTTGAAGAAACTTCAGAGGTTCACTTCCTTTTATAGGTGAACTGACTTTGTTTGATCCACGAATTGAACGAAGTTGGGTATCCCAACCACTTTACGAACAATTCCCTTTTCTTACCTCGACCACGTTTCTTGAGTACGTGTTCGATTTTGTAAATAGTTTTATGTGAAACTCGCTGAAGCTCTTCATTGTAGAATGACCCTTTCAGTATTTCTCCATTATCATCTTGTAACATGTATGTGACTGGATGTCCTTTCTTGATGGCTACTACTGTGAATAACTCTTCGGTCCAATTGGGCAAATAACCTTTCTCAAAAGTTTTCTTAACTTTATTGATTCGCACTCTGTCTCCTACTTTGTACTTTGGTGTCTTGTGTTTTATGGGTTGCTCATACAACCTTTGCCAAACCTCTTCTTGATTTTCAAAGTTCACGGCAATGGGGGCCATACCTATACTGCGATGATGATAATGATTATATGATTTCACCAAGTTTTGAAGTGGAAAAGTTATTATATTGTTCTTGGTAAAATATTTCCACATTTTGGTTTTCAAAGTTCTATTGAATCTTTCTACTATGGAACATTTTGTTTCCACATTTTGTGTAGTGAAAAAGTCGACTTTGTGATCTTTGAGAAAATTCTGAAATTTTCTGTTTAGAAATTCTTGGCCTTGATCAGTTTGTAATTTTTCTGGTTTACGACCTTGTTTGAAAATTTTACTAAAAGCTTTCACGATGGAATCACCAAGTTTGTTTTGTAATGATATCACCCAAGCATATTTACTAAACACATCTATACATGTCAACAAAAATTTTATGTTTTTGTTGAATTTACTTATGTTTGAAACATCTACCAAGTCAGCTTGCCATTGTGCATCTATACCACTAACTATTACTTTTCTTCTACGAAATGTACGACGAACAGGTTTGTGAAGAGTGTATGTGTCTTGAGTCTCTAACCATTTTACAACTTGTTTAGTTTTTTTCTTGGACGCTCTACGAAGAGCGTCTACACCACCAAAACTACCAGGCACTTCAGAATCATAGTACAATGCTTCCATGACTGCCTTGTTCAAGTGTCAGCTCTATTTATACCTTTTTTCGGTCCACTTTGGCGTTTCTGTTTTCTTTGGTTGTTTTGGTTCCGACTTTATCGGTGCCTGTTTCATAAAATCCCAACGTTCTTTATGACCAATTAATTCTTGGGGTATGTTACTATCTCTCAAAGCTTCGGCCAACATTTCCCATCCCTTTGGTTGGAAAGATTTTCGTCTTCTAAGTAAATCGTTTAGAAGATCTGTTACATTCGACCCTACCACTGTTTGATCTTTGTAGACTAATTCACCCTTCTCATTCCAAGATATATTTGGGTCACTTCTAATACGATTCAACAACAACTTTCCCTTTCTCTTCATTGTCATAGGTACAGAATCGAGAATGTCTTCGTCTTTATTATCTTTCTCGAATTCGACTTCAATTGGTCGAGGAGCCATTACCTTTTGCTGAAATGTCAAGTATCTTTGTAAAATTTGATTATATTGAGTCATCTTTTCATCAGCCGAAAGAAAAGGGGCATCGAGAATATCTCTCATTTCTCTATCCAGTGATGAAACAGCCAGTTCATTCGGTTGTCTTGGAGTCTCTTGTAGACGTTCCAATAACCTTGGTTCTACCAAAGCCTTCTTCTTTGCATATTCCATCATCCAAATATACCTTTAACAGCACCCAATAGTACAGGAGGTAGCAATGCCCCCAAGAATCCCCCTTTCTGCAAGATTTGTCTCCTCTTTTTGTCAGATGTACCTTTGTTTGCCACTGCCCTCACTAGTTGTTTCTGACGAACGAGTTTGGTTCTCTGAGCTTTGGTCAGAGGTACTGCTCCCTTCAGTATATTCGAGGCACAGTCACACAAACAAGTTATCAATTCTTTGTCTGCATGTTTTAGTATGGATTTGACGAGTGCGGGTTTCGATTTAATAAGAACCTTGAGAAGAGCGATGTTGCGCTTGAGACGGTCAGACATGCTTCTGACTCGAGTCTGACTTGTTGCTCCCCTTTTATACTTTTCGGAGGTACACATATTGGGTTTCCCCAGGAAAAATTTGACTTCTTAATCTCATGTGTTCAGGAGTATCTTGTTTGAGATCTATTAAAAGGTAACCATATGGTGTCGAAGTGGCATCTTCAAAAACTTCTCTCAGAAACTTGGAATGACCAGTATACATCTGTGCTGCCAAGTGTGAGATCTGAGAACGATCCCTAGGATTTTTAAACAAGATCATGTAATGACTATTGAGAGCTACAGTCCTATGGACTTTATTTTTATCGAATAAATTTTGAACAATGTAGATCACACTAATGTTACGGTGATGACTACCTTTAGTAAATAATCTAGACACTCGAACATCTGCATCGAGCATCAGATCATCCAATATGACTAAACTATCAGATTTTAATTCTAGAGGGAGACCCTCTACGAATTCTACTTGGGGTAAAGTATTGTATAATGGTTGCCATTCACTATAACACCAAATGATGTGACTTGGGACAGGTGATATAATATTTTGAATGTTTTGAATAACCCGATTTACAAAGGATGATTTACCACTACCCGTGGGACCACACAATAAACAAGTGAATGGATGCTTCCAACGAGGATCCATCTTTGTTGTTCTATGTGGGTACTACTTCCCTTTTATACCTTTTGGGGAGGTGCCCCCCCCCCCTGAACGTGGGGACTACTCCCCCCTTTTATACCTTTTGGAGAGGTGGTCAATATGAACCGTCATCCAAAAAATATTTAAAATTGGTGGCCCTCTGACTTACTGGCTGGGGACAGTTTAAGTTTGTTTGATATTTGTCAAGAAGATAAACATCAAATAACTTAAGCGTCATTACCACCTTTTTTTCTTGTTTCTTCATTTTATACTTTTTTTCTTCTTTTTTCTTCTTTTTTTTATAAAAAAATCATCTATTTACAACATCTATTTACATCTTCAATTAGAATCCAATTGTAACAGGTTTCTTGGTGGTCATAAATTCAATCACCAAATCCATAACACAACGTCTCTGTTCATTTGTGAGAGGTTTCTCGAACATATCTTCATATTCTTTCTGTACTGGCGGTGGATTCATTCCAGAAGTATTATGGTGCCACAGTAGATGAATATCATTCTTGTTAACTCTTTCAAGTGCGTCACTAAAACATGTTATAATCTTCTCTTCTTCAGACATCATTAGGCATACATTATGCTGAATTTGACTTGGGTGATCGACTGTACATCCATAGCATTTTTCTTTCATTACAGCGTCAATGTTCTCTTCGACATAATGAGCATATGCCAAGCAAAGTTCATGCTGCAAGCGAACTTGCCTGAGTTCACTATCAATTTCATCAACGATCAATGGTCGTGGTTGGGTTATTCTCACTGTGATCTTCTTCTTCTTCTTCAAAGGTGGTTCTTGATTTGGTTTTTTGAAGTCTTCATGGTTAGTAGGTTTAGTGTCTTCAGTTAAAGTTGTTTGTTGGGTTTTGATGGCTGCATCTACTTCTTCTATTTGAGATTTCAAGGCATTCCATTCTTCTAAAGATAGAGCAATACCAGTCTTCGTAGGATAAGGTTTCTGGTCTTTTCCCTCAAAGTATCTTCTGAGATGAATCTTCAGTTCACCCTGGTACTGGGTGACGTTAGCATAAGTCTGCTTGGTGCCAATTCGGAACATCTTCTCTGGTCAATGGTTCGATCGTGAATGATGCCAAGTCCATGCTTTGCCTAATCTTATATATCTTTGACGGACGTGATTGAAAACATCACCCCAGTTGAACAAATTTTGATTGAGTTTTTGATTCTTGGTTGGGGTTTGTGTTTGTTTCCTATAGGATTATAGGTTAAAGTTGGAAAATTTAGAAAATTAGTATAGAAAGTAATGGGAAAGAAACACAATGGGATAACAGAAATTTGATTGGTTGATTAACTTCGATCTGATTGGTCAGTTTGGCGATCAAACTGCAATCTTGATCCTTAAACTGTAGGATATTGCCCTCTGCATTTTATACTGGCTTGGGACAGGTCAAGCTACACCCCCTACAGTTCGTATCCTCTTTGAGGGAATTTTTTTTGTTCATCAAAAAAGAAAACGAAAACAACATGTCCAACTTAGCAATTTAGTTTTCCTAACATAAAAATTTCTCATTTCTTTTAAATATTCACAACAGAGAATTTCTTAGTAATGATGATGATGATGATTTATTCCTTTGGTTATACAATAGGGGTAGCCTAAAAGACACCAGGAATCAACCTTTTTTTAAAAAATGAAATGAAACTAAAAAGTAAAAAAGTATCATCTGGTTCCAATAGGTTAAAAGATACCATGAATCAACATGTTTTTAAAAATAAATGGAACTAAAAAGTTTTGAATGAAACTAAAAAGTTTTGAATAAAACTAAAAAAGTAAAGAAGTATCATCTGGTTCCAATAGGTGCAACCTAAAAGATACCATGAATCAACATTTTTAAAAATAAATGGAACTAAAAAGTTTTGAATGAAACTAAATTTTGAATAAAGAAGTATCATCTGGTTCCAATAGGTGTAACCTAAAAGATACCATGAATCAACAATTTTTAAAAATAAATTGAACTAAAAAGTCTTGAATGAAACTAAGTTTTGAATGAAACTAAAAAGTAAAGAAGTATCCTCCACTTCCAATAGGGTTAGCCTAAAGTATATCAGGAACATGATGATGATGATAATGATGAAAAAACTCTCTGTATTAGAATAAATAAAAAAAATTGAAAAATCTTTACACTAGAAAAAATGTATTGCCTTGTAAGACTTACCATTTAGAATTTTTTTTTGAAGACTGCCATATAGGACTTTATGAGGACTGCCATAAAGGACTTTTTACTTTGTGAAAAACTTGCCATGTAGGACTTTTTACTTTGAGAGAAAAACTTGCCATATAGGACTTTTTACTTTGAGAAAAAACTTGTCATGTAGGACTTTATGAGGACTGCCATAAAGGACTTTAGAGAATGCCATATAGGACTTTATGAGGACTACCATAAAGGACTTTAGAGAAAAACTGCCATAAAGGACTTTAGAGAATGCCATATAGGACTTTATGAGGACTGCCATAAAGGACTTTAGAGAAAAACTGCCATAAAGGACTTTAGAGAATGCCATATAGGACTTATGAGGACTGCCATAAAGGACTTTAGAGAATGCCATATAGGACTTTTTACTTTGAGAAAAACTTGCCATGTAGGACTTTATGAGGACTGCCATAAAGGACTTTAGAGAATGCCATAAAGGACTTTGAGGACTGCCATAAAGGACTTTAGAGAATGCCATAAAGGACTTTAGAGAAAAACTGCCATAAAGGACTTTTTACTTTGAGAAAAAACTTGCCATATAGGACTTTATGACGGACTGCCATAAAGGACTTTAGAGAATGCCATAAAGGACTTTAAAAATTTGATGAGCCTAATATGATTGAGTAGACCACCTAAAAACCATTTCGGTTTTTTTTAGGAATTTTTTGGTCAACTAAATAGAACTTTTTTGTAGGCAAAAGCTAGGTTGTAGAAAAATATGACACTTACTCAATTGTTTCTTCTTTAAATCTCTAGTGGTATGGTGCTAACTCCATCTTCTAAAACTCTTCGTTTTGGGTAGAAATATGATAGTCCATCTCTGCTCTGCTGGTAGGTATACATAGTGTTGCCATTCATCACAAATCCTCGGTTGATGCCAGATCCACTTTGTTGAGTCTTCAAAAGTTGCAAATATCTGTCTTTCGTCAAATCATTGTGGCGTTTGCTGATTCCCTTACAACTGAATTTATTGGTGGCTCCGAAACAATAATATGTTTTACTACACAGTCCAACAATGCCGGTTCCTTGCCATTCTACCTTAAACAAGCCTGGAGTTCCCCTGTCAAAACGCTTTCTTTCTTGGCAGCATGAGGGTGACAGCCATTCTTTGCCTTCTAATTTGGTTTTCACATAATCATCTCTGTGGAAATCACAACACTCTGATGGAAACCACTTATGATTCTCTTTGTAAAATTCTACTCTCTTCTCTGGTTTCACTAATTCATCTATGGATGGTGGCGAAGTACATATATATGCAGAATCTGTGTCCATTTCAGCATATTCGAAATCTTGGCGGTTGATAAAAGTATCGATGACATCATAATAGAACTGAAGCATCCGGAGTTTCGCATAATGGTAAACAAAGAATCCGATGTGAAGTGGCAGATCCAACTTGATGGTCTTCTTGTTGAGTTCGACTTCATATAATGTTTCATCTAATGGATTCAAGGCTCTGAAGGACATGTCATTTACAGCTTTGGTAACTTCTTCGTCGTCGCAGTAGCACACACGTCGATGCTTCTCTTTGTTGGTGACGGTTTTGCCATATCCAGAATTTCCCAACAGCCTCATGGTGTCGGCAACGATCGACTTGTCAGGGTCAACATCTCCTTGTCTTCTTGCTTCAGATACTTCATCTCCAAATTTTTCAAAACATCTTCTTGGTTTATATTGGATAACTTGATAGACGTGATCAACTTCAATACCATGCTGGAGGTACCACTGCAGTAAAGGGGTTGCAAACAACATTTTTTTCGCTCCATAGCTTCCGATCAAACTTCTACGGGGTTTCTTCATGATTCCATTCTTCTCGGCAAAGGACTTCATGTGTTCACCAATATCATCTATGGAAATATCTGTATTCTTGAAGATAGGTGTCATCTCTTCAAAGTACTCTTTCAGGTGATCTGGTACATGTATATCACATTCGACTAAACCAAACAGTTCACCGGACTTCACTTTGTTCAGTATTTCTTCCTCTGTCATCGTACCATCTATTTTGTCTGAAAAGTTCTCTTTCAGGAAGGCTTTGAGTGTGGCATCGGTCTTCTTCATCTCTCTCCACTCACACTCCCAGATTTCAATAAGTTTATAGCCCAAATCGGTGATGTACTTTCCATTGGTACGGGTGTCTTGTAGCAGTTCTTTCATCGGTTTATCTCTGACTTCATTATGAATGATAGGAAGGCCATTCTTATCTTTCATGCAGGTATGTCCGTGACAGAAGCAGCCATGGAATTGGTATACAGTCTGTGTCTCTTTGCAACAACCATCAACAGGCAACTGTCTTCGACCAATCATTTTTTCAGCTCCGTTAAACTGATGTCTGATGTGGATGTCATCTCTCATGGATAAAAACTCTAACCATTGTTTAGCCATTTTACCATACTTCATTGGATGTTCTGGTTTAAACTGGTTTTCTTCACGACGTCTAATACTCTAACCCGTTGGCATCTCTTGCATTAGGCACCAAAGATATAATGCGTTCGCATCAAAGCCTATAATACTTCCACATGGTTTTGCTTCTTTGCCATATTTTGTTTCTCTGATTCTGGTAACATCTTTCTCGTGGTATCGGTTGAAGATAATTGAAGGTCCACCAACGATATTATCTTTCACAAAGTGATGCAAGTCTTTATTCGTCTGGTTAAATAATGTGAAGTAAGTGTCATCATTCATGGTCTGGAACAGGTATTTCAACGTGAGGCCCGGAACACTGATACCATCTTTAAACATATCGATGTGGCGTTCTTGGTAGAAAGCAAACTGCTTGTCAACTGCTTCAAGGAATGGTTTTACATCTCGGTTATTATACCAGATCAGAAAATCACGGAAAGTTGTCATCTCCAGGTCGTTCCATACATGATGGCAGTACTGGTATTCTTCATTAGATATATTTTCTTTCTTGAGAGAACTGTAGAAGGCTTCATGGTCTGGTAGGTGGTCTTGATCCAATTTGTTCAAGCTGTCGATCCATTCATATGGTAAAAATCCCTTCGTCACGGAGTAGCCAAATGCTTTCAAAAACTTGTCATAGCTGAATCCTGGAGCGAGGTAGTTGCAAATATCAACAAACTTGAAAGATTCTGTCGAGACGCACATGTAGTTATTCGATTTCTTCACTGCAAACTTGAGTGGATTCTGTCTCTTCAGGTATGTCATCAGTTCACGCTTGACTACATTCATATCATATTTTCCAGAGTTGAATCCGATGACGGGCATCTCTTGCAGGTAGTCTTGAAATTTCTTCTCCAATTTTTGTAAAGGGTGCATCTTGGATGTATCTTCTCCAGTAGCTCTGGCTTCCGCTTCCAGCGTTTCATCAATTTTCTGTCTGAGTTTAAACAAGGTCCAAGCATGATAGGTCTGCATCAGTTGGTGGCAATGAGATGAAATAGCTGTGAGGTATGTCATCATTTCTTCAACAAGTTCTTGAGAATTTCCATTTGTAATAAAACATTTCGGTTCTTGGTATTCTGGAACATTACTACATATGCTAACACTCAATGGTCGGTGTTCTGCTTCCCATATCAGTTTATCACTGTCAGCAGGTAGACTGGATTTGACAAAGTAACTTTCAAAATCAAACGTTGCACGGTATGGATAAAACTTCTTCTCTTCAGATACTTCTATACCTTCATCTTCTAACAGATCAAATATGGACTGGGATGGATGGTATACACCGCCAACATACTGGTAATTTACTTCATCTGTACAGGTTTTCTCGTGACGATTTACTGCCCAGGAGGTCTTCCATAATTTGCCGCATTTGCGACATTCAAAGGATTTGCAGTATTGGTCTATATCGATGATGTAGCTAAAATGGTTCTTGTAAACGTTCACATACATGGTATCTTCATACTTTCTGTGAGATCTCTGTACTAATTTGGCAACAATTTGGTCATCAGCATTCTTGACAAGTTCATATACTTGGATATTTACTTCAAAACATTTCTCCAAGTCAGGTAATTCAGCTAAAGTTACTCCACGGAATTCATTCTTTGACTTCTCTGTATACTTGTTGTACATGGCATCTGTTGAATAGTTGAGGTTGTGTGCTGTGGAACCACTCCATAAAGCTAAACAGCGGAAAATACACAGGTTGTCTTCATAGGTAAAATGGCGATGTTTATCTTTCACCAAAGCATTTACTGCTTTGTTCTGGAGAATGTAGTCAGGAAGATCTTCTACCATTCCAATTGGGTGGTCTTTCAGCTTGTTCACATAAAATGTGACGTTGGTAACTCTCTCAACAAGCCATTTGGTGTTGGGTCGTTTTAATTTGGCCCATTCCAGGATATCTTCTTCCATGACATCATCAAGGAATTCTTCAAAGTCTTCTTGGCAGCATACAAGTTGTGGAACATCAAGTACCCGGGCGTTGTTTTGTGATGGATGGTAATACTTCAGTTCATTCGTTTCATTGTGTCGCAGGATAAAACCAAAACTCAGATTAATTTTAAATCTTAGCTGTTGTGGCAGAAATATGGTAGTCATCAATTCATCAGTCATCATCTTCAGGTTCACATCGTTGATCCGGTAGTTATATTGGTCCTGGACTCTTCTGTTCATCATGTGGCGAGTTCTAATAGAACTCCAGTTATCTTCGTACACGGTCAATATCTCATCTGGCTCTTCTTCAGACATCATATTCTTTTCAAACTCCATTGGGTCAACATCATAATGGGTGGTCGTCGTGGTCCGTGGTTGTTTAGGTGGTCCTCTCTTCGGTTCATCAGTCTTCCTTTTAGATGGTACAGGAACTGGTCGGTGGGCAACGCTCTTGTGTCCATTAAAATGGAGTAGTTGGTTGAACTCTTGGCCGCATTCCATACATGTATATATCTCCAAACATTTCTTCAGATGGTTTACCAAATCTTCTTTCCTCGTAAAGGTCTTGTTACAGTTGGTACAATCGTGGGTCTTCTTCTCTCCGGTGGCGTGCTTGGTACGCACAGCACATGGCGGTTTCGGTTGCAGCGGTCCGTAAAGGTCTTTCCACACTCTTCACAGGCGTAGACATCAGTTCTGGTAACGGCAGTAGCAGCTTCAGACATCTTCATAAATTTTTTGCGAAGGCAAAATTGCTATAGAAAACTCTCTAGAGATGTGTTCAGTTCGAAGGATCGAAACAGAATGACGCGACGTTATTCTTCTCCGGAATTTATTTCGACGTGACGGACGTTTTTGAAAACGTCACGACGTCACAACGTTTTTTCATCGATATTTTCATTCTCGATGGGTGTTTGTGTTTGTTTCTTATAGGATTATAGGTTAAAGTTGGGAAATTTAGAAAATTAGTATAGAAGTCAATGGGAAAGAAACACAATGGGAATCCAGAAATCTGATTGGTGGATTAACTTCGCTCTGATTGGTTAGTGTAAAAACATCTTGATCCTCATTAATTTTATTATTTAAAATCATGTAGTTAGGGGGGTCATTTAAAGAAATTGCTAAATATAGACCCTAACAATTAGTTAGGGGGTCAGTTAAGGATGTTACTAAAAATAGAGCGTCGGAATTTATACAAATATAGTTCCAAATAGAAGCAGAGGATTTCTGGGTAAATTTGTCCTATAGCACTACGTGCTACTCTTAATAAGGAAATAAAACGTCATGGGATCCAAAAAAAAGGATTCTTAAAGAATTCTAAATAATACAACTTGACGGGTTTATTTGGGTAATTAAATGAGGATTCTGGGAAAATCACAACACTCTGATGGAAACCACTTGTGATTCTCTTTGTAAAATTCTACTCTCTTCTCTGGTTTCACTAATTCATCTATGGATGGTGACGAAGTACATATATATGCAGAATCTGTGTCCATTTCAGCATATTCGAAATCTTGGCGGTTGATGAAAGTATCGATGACATCATAATAGAACTGAAGCATCCGGAGTTTCGCATAATGGTAAACAAAGAATCCGATGTGAAGTGGCAGATCCAACTTGATGGTCTTCTTGTTGAGTTCGACTTCATATAATGTTTCATCTAATGGATTCAAGGCTCTGAAGGACATGTCATTTACAGCTTTGGTAACTTCTTCGTCGTCGCAGTAGCACACGCGTCGATGCTTCTCTTTGTTGGTGACGGTTTTGCCATATCCAGAATTTCCCAACAGCCTCATGGTGTCGGCAACGATCGACTTGTCAGGGTCAACATCTCCTTGTCTTCTTGCTTCAGATACTTCATCTCCAAATTTTTCAAAACATCTTCTTGGTTTATATTGGATAACTTGATAGACGTGATCAACTTCAATACCATGCTGGAGGTACCACTGCAGTAAAGGGGTTGCAAACAACATTTTTGTCGCTCCATAGCTTCCGATCAAACTTCTACGGGGTTTCTTCAAAGTCTTCTTGGCAGCATACAAGTTGTGGAACATCAAGTACCCGGGCGTTGTTTTGTGATGGATGGTAATACTTCAGTTCATTCGTTTCATTGTGTCGCAGGATAAAACCAAAACTCAGATTAATTTTAAATCTTAGCTGTTGTGGCAGAAATATGGTAGTCATCAATTCATCAGTCATCATCTTCAGGTTCACATCGTTGATCCGGTAGTTATATTGGTCCTGGACTCTTCTGTTCATCATGTGGCGAGTTCTAATAGAACTCCAGTTATCTTCGTACACGGTCAATATCTCATCTGGCTCTTCTTCAGACATCATATTCTTTTCAAACTCCATTGGGTCAACATCATAATGGGTGGTCGTCGTGGTCCGTGGTTGTTTAGGTGGTCCTCTCTTCGGTTCATCAGTCTTCCTTTTAGATGGTACAGGAACTGGTCGGTGGGCAACGCTCTTGTGTCGATTAAAATGGAGTAGTTGGTTGAACTCCTGGCCGCATTCCATACATGTATATATCTCCAAACATTTCTTCAGATGGTTTACCAAATCTTCTTTCCTCGTAAAGGTCTTGTTACAGTTGGTACAATCGTGGGTCTTCTTCTCTCCGGTGGCGTGCTTGGTACGCACAGCACATGGCGGTTTCGGTTGCAGCGGTCCGTAAAGGTCTTTCCACACTCTTCACAGGCGTAGACATCAGTTCTGGTAACGGCAGTAGCAGCTTCAGACATCTTCATAAATTTTTTGCGAAGGCAAAATTGCTATAGAAAACTCTCTAGAGATGTGTTCAGTTCGAAGGATCGAAACAGAATGACGCGACGTTATTCTTCTCCGGAATTTATTTCGACGTGACGGACGTTTTTGAAAACGTCACGACGTCACAACGTTTTTTCATCGATATTTTCATTCTCGATGGGTGTTTGTGTTTGTTTCTTATAGGATTATAGGTTAAAGTTGGGAAATTTAGAAAATTAGTATAGAAGTCAATGGGAAAGAAACACAATGGGAATCCAGAAATCTGATTGGTGGATTAACTTCGCTCTGATTGGTTAGTGTAAAAACATCTTGATCCTCATTAATTTTATTATTTAAAATCATGTAGTTAGGGGGGTCATTTAAAGAAATTGCTAAATATAGACCCTAACAATTAGTTAGGGGGTCAGTTAAGGATGTTACTAAAAATAGAGCGTAGGAATTTATACAAATATAGTTCCAAATAGAAGCAGAGGATTTCTGGGTAAATTTGTCCTATAGCACTACGTGCTACTCTTAATAAGGAAATAAAACGTCATGGGATCCAAAAAAAAGGATTCTTAAAGAATTCTAAATAATACAACTTGACGGGTTTATTTGGGTAATTAAATGAGGATTCTGGGAAAATCACAACACTCTGATGGAAACCACTTGTGATTCTCTTTGTAAAATTCTACTCTCTTCTCTGGTTTCACTAATTCATCTATGGATGGTGACGAAGTACATATATATGCAGAATCTGTGTCCATTTCAGCATATTCGAAATCTTGGCGGTTGATGAAAGTATCGATGACATCATAATAGAACTGAAGCATCCGGAGTTTCGCATAATGGTAAACAAAGAATCCGATGTGAAGTGGCAGATCCAACTTGATGGTCTTCTTGTTGAGTTCGACTTCATATAATGTTTCATCTAATGGATTCAAGGCTCTGAAGGACATGTCATTTACAGCTTTGGTAACTTCTTCGTCGTCGCAGTAGCACACGCGTCGATGCTTCTCTTTGTTGGTGACGGTTTTGCCATATCCGGAATTTCCCAACAGCCTCATGGTGTCGGCAACGATCGACTTGTCAGGGTCAACATCTCCTTGTCTTCTTGCTTCAAATACTTCATCTCCAAATTTTTCAAAACATCTTCTTGGTTTATATTGGATAACTTGATAGACGTGATCAACTTCAATACCATGCTGGAGGTACCACTGCAGTAAAGGGGTTGCAAACAACATTTTTTTCGCTCCATAGCTTCCGATCAAACTTCTACAGGGTTTCTTCAAAGTCTTCTTGGCAGCATACAAGTTGTGGAACATCAAGTACCCGGGCGTTGTTTTGTGATGGATGGTAATACTTCAGTTCATTCGTTTCATTGTGTCGCAGGATAAAACCAAAACTCAGATTAATTTTAAATCTTAGCTGTTGTGGCAGAAATATGGTAGTCATCAATTCATCAGTCATCATCTTCAGGTTCACATCGTTGATCCGGTAGTTATATTGGTCCTGGACTCTTCTGTTCATCATGTGGCGAGTTCTAATAGAACTCCAGTTATCTTCGTACACGGTCAATATCTCATCTGGCTCTTCTTCAGACATCATATTCTTTTCAAACTCCATTGGGTCAACATCATAATGGGTGGTCGTCGTGGTCCGTGGTTGTTTAGGTGGTCCTCTCTTCGGTTCATCAGTCTTCATTTTAGATGGTACAGGAACTGGTCGGTGGGCAACGCTCTTGTGTCGATTAAAATGGAGTAGTTGGTTGAACTCCTGGCCGCATTCCATACATGTATATATCTCCAAACATTTCTTCAGATGGTTTACCAAATCTTCTTTCCTCGTAAAGGTCTTGTTACAGTTGGTACAATCGTGGGTCTTCTTCTCTCCGGTGGCGTGCTTGGTACGCACAGCACATGGTGGTTTCGGTTCCAGCGGTCCGTAAAGGTCTTTCCACACTCTTCACAGGCGTAGACATCAGTTCTGGTAACGGCAGTAGCAGCTTCAGACATCTTCATAAATTTTTTGCGAAGGCAAAATTGCTATAGAAAACTCTCTAGAGATGTGTTCAGTTCGAAGGATCGAAACAGAATGACGCGACGTTATTCTTCTCCGGAATTTATTTCGACGTGACGGACGTTTTTGAAAACGTCACGACGTCACAACGTTTTTTCATCGATATTTTCATTCTCGATGGGTGTTTGTGTTTGTTTCTTATAGGATTATAGGTTAAAGTTGGGAAATTTAGAAAATTAGTATAGAAGTCAATGGGAAAGAAACACAATGGGAATCCAGAAATCTGATTGGTGGATTAACTTCGCTCTGATTGGTTAGTGTAAAAACATCTTGATCCTCATTAATTTTATTATTTAAAATCATGTAGTTAGGGGGGTCATTTAAAGAAATTGCTAAATATAGACCCTAACAATTAGTTAGGGGGTCAGTTAAGGATGTTACTAAAAATAGAGCGTAGGAATTTATAAAAATATAGTTCCAAATAGAAGCAGAGGATTTCTGGGTAAATTTGTCCTATAGCACTACGTGCTACTCTTAATAAGGAAATAAAACGTCATGGGATCCAAAAAAAAAGGATTCTTAAAGAATTCTAAATAATACAACTTGACGGGTTTATTTGGGTAATTAAATGAGGATTCTGGGAAAATCCGAACCAGAAAATTACTCCACTTCAAACGAACACACCCCCGACACCCTCTCGGTACTATAGCACTACATACTAAACCGATAAAATGGGGAAATAAAGTCAATTTCGGTGATTTCGGGTGGATTTTGGTGATTTGGATGGATTGTCGGGTTGTTTGTGGTAATTAGATTTACTGCGATTCAATCGAACACACCCTCCGAACATACCCCGTCTTATTGCAGAACAATTGGGTAACATAGCAATCACGTGCTACCATAGAAACCAAGATGGCGGCCTCCAGTATACAAAATGGAAGACGGAAACACGTATCACCCTAACAACACGCGCTGCGCATGCGCACTCACACCACGTATCACTATGGAGATGACGTCACAACATGGCCGCTCACGCGGGTTACCATGACAACACAACATGGCGCCACTACGTCACGTGACATGTCGTCACTTCCGAGGTCCGGCACCGAGGTCCGGCAACCTGTCCCTCAAAACCACATTACATACTACTTATGTATTTTCCTCCATTCATCAATGTTCTCCTGTTTCTTGTGTGAACTTTATTGGGAAAATGGGGGGGGGGGGGGTATACTCTCGTGACTGTCATCCATATAATAGTATGGTGAGGACTAATAGTACATCGTGGAATATTATACTGAAGTTACAAACTTACTTCATAATATTTCAAAGTGCCATACATGGACAACCTCAAAATTCCAAAACAACTCCAACTATCTACAGCTAAGGAAAATGTTAAGAATTTAGTCCAAAATGCCTCATGAGAATTAGACTGCAGTACAACCAGGTGAAAATGAATAAAAATAGGGGATCAAATCAGAATAATATGTAGTAGAAAATACAATAAAATATCAATACTAGGGTGTGATAATTTAGAACACAGGAGTAGGAATGAAGTACTTTCCCGACTGATCACCATTTTATTCTTATGTTGTCGTTTTCACTCAAATATTTATTGTCAATCCCAGTCAGCAGCCTCTTTCGGATTTTCACTGCTTCTCAAAGCTGTCAAACTTTCTCATGCAATGGGTGTTACACGTTCCAAGCAGCACAGTGAACTAGTTCAGCAAGGGGTAGCCACTATACGTTCAGATCGCTGAACTACACAATGAGCACACTGCTCTGGTACACATGGACAGTCCAGCCAGCTGAAAGAAAGGTGGCCAGCTTTGAGAGTGGCCTTTTGGAAGTATTAGTCACAACTATTTAACATTATTTATTTATTTATTTATTAGGGTTTAACGACACTTTAACAGCCCGGGTCATATCATAAAGGTGACAGTTTTAGTGGTGGAGGAAGACGGAGTATCCGGAAAGAACCACCGAGCAACGACGAGCAGCTGTCAGCGACGAGCAGCTGTCAGCTCTTCAGTATCGTAACTCTGAACTCTGCACCGTGGCACAGGCAGGGTTAGATTGGTTGAAGACATACGCATCATCGACGTGCAGTACGCCTTAGTACACAGCGTCATCGTGCCCCCATGTAGGCAATCGGGGTTAAGTGCCTTGCCCAAGGACACAACGCGGGAGCGCGAATCAGTTGCTGAAATGGTCACCCACCCAACTACTAACCGCACTTGACGTTGCTTAACTTCGGTGATCTGACGAGAACCGGTTACCGCGACGCCACCCCCCCCCCCCCCTCCCCCATTT
Source organism: Pictodentalium vernedei (assembly GCA_031216915.1). NCBI lineage: Eukaryota > Metazoa > Mollusca > Scaphopoda > Dentaliida > Dentaliidae > Pictodentalium > Pictodentalium vernedei. The sequence continues at coordinate 91,495,672 of CM062290.1, read as the reverse complement.
AACATTATTTTCCCCACTGTGCAGGCTGAGTTGTGCGTGAAATTGCAAAAAAAAAATAGTTGTTAGTTTGAGAAATGAATAATAGTACAAAATGAAACCTAAATGAATAGATGTGCATATTTATTAAATAATAAATTTAATTGAATTATATTTTGTCACCTCATGAAATAGGAAACTCATTATAGGTCAGTACAAGAGCGTTTGGATTTTATTTTCCCGCGCTGCCCGATTTTGACCCCGTAAAACTGTCATGGTCACGATTAGCTATTGTGCATAAGTACGTGGCTTAAACACCAATAAATAAATAATTCTAAAAGTGGATGCATCACTTAATTCTATGTTGTGATCAGTTTTGCTTATTAATGTTAAATCTATAACCTATTTTTCAAATTGCACCCCTGACAAATAAACTGCTATGAATATTGCCATTCTATTATTATTTTTGGGGCACAAATTTACTTTTTTTTAAAGTGTTCAAAATGGTTTTGGGTACGAAATCACTTGGGTACGAAATAGTTTGGGTAATGGATACAGAATTAAACACACCCAATGACATCCTCTGTATATTTTGTATGCCAGTTTACAAAATAACTACGTTCGCACTTTAGGTAGCACCAATTTCATATTATTATGGGTGATCCTAATCTATTCCTTCTAAAGGCAAGCGCACAATCCAAGCCAGAAGAATATGTATATCTTATGTTTAGTCAGGAATTCTTACTTTATATCACAAAGACAACTAGAGTGACCAGTCATTCCGCCTCTCTGATAAATCATATCTTTTTTCTAATAGTTTTTCACAAACAACCTGTTTCCGGTATAATTTTGTCTGGTGTTTCAGATCACTTTGATGTTGTTTTTTTAAAGGACGATTGCATCGTAGGCGCACGAGTTCATACGCCGGAGGCGTCTGAACTCGAGAGTCCTTTATACAAAAAACACTTTTTTATTCACCGGAAGGAACGCCCGAGAAGAGACTTTACGAGAACGGCTCTTATTCGAGGAATCTTCCCAAGAACAAAAAGGGACAATATAATTGTTTTCAAAGGAACATTCGGATACCAATTGGGTAAAGTGACTGAACCATCAGTTGTGGGAAGTAACAGGGGAGAGAGCGTGGTGGGGGGGGGGGGGGGGGGGGGGGGGTGCAATTGAGATATTCTCCCATAATACACCGGGAGTCAGACTAATTTACAATTTACTACATCACGTGACGTTCCTAGCAACACGCAACACCCCTAGCAACAGGCGATCTACTGGATCGATTTTGACCAAAATTGATCCAAACCAAGGAGTCGGTAATGATGTCAGTTTGTTTCCCTAGCAACGAGCCTGCCTCCCTAGCAACGGGCGGCCTCTTGGGCCAATTTCTACCAAATTTGATATAAGGACCCACAATGCACTAGGGATGCAAACCAAAGAATTGAAAATGGTGTCAGTTTGTTTCCCTAATAACCAACGTGCCTCCCTAGCAACGGGCGAACTACTGGGCCAATTTTGACTAAATTTCACTCGTGGACCCATAATGCATCAGGGATTCAATCCAAGGAGTCGGTAATGATGTCAGTTTGTTTCCCTAGCAACCGACGTGCCTCCCTAGCAACGGGCGACCTATTGGGCCAATTGGACCAAATTTGATATATGAACCATAATGCACTAGGAATCTAATCCAAGGAGTCGAAAATTATGTCAGTTGGTTTCCCTAGCAACCAACGTGCTTCCCTAGCAACGGGCGGCCTCTTGGGCAAATTTCGACCAAATTTGATATATGGAACCACAATGCACTAGGGATCCAAACAAAATAATCGAAAATGGTGTCAGTTGGTCTCCCTAACAACCAACGTGCCTCCCTAGCAACGGGCGACCTACTGGGCCAATTTTGACTAAATTTGATACGCGGACCCTTAATGCACCAGGGATTCAAACCAAGGAGTCGGTAATGATGTCAGTTTGTTTCCTTAGCAACCAACATGCCACCATAGCGACGGGCGACCTATTGGGCAAGTTTTGACCAAATTTGATATATGAACCCATAATGCACTAGGAATCCAAACCAAGGAGTCGGTAATGATGTCAGTTTGTGTCCCTATCACCCAACGTGACTCCCTAGCAACGAGCGGCCTCTTGGGCCAATTTCGACCAAATTTGATATATGGAATCACAATGCACTAGGGATCCAAACAAAAGAATCGAAAATGGTGTCAGTTGGTTTCACTAACAACCAACGTGCCTCCCTAGCAACGGGCGACCTACTGGGCCAAGTTTGACTAAATTTGATATGTGGGGTCATAATGCATCAGGGATTCAAACCAAGGAGTCGGTAATGATGTCAGTTTATTTCCCTAGCAACCAACGTTCCTCCCTAGCAACAGGCGACCTATTGGGCAAGTTTTGACCAAATTTGATATATGAACCCATAATGCACTAGGAATCCAAACCAAGGAGTCGGTAATGATGTCAGTTTGTTTCCCTAGCAACCAACGTGCCTCCCTAGCAACGAGCGGCCTCTTGGGCCAATTTCGACCAAATTTGATATATGGAACCACAATGCACTAGGGATCCAACCCAAAGAAACGAAAATGGTGTCAGTTGGTTTCCCTAACAACCAACGTGCCTTCCTAGCAGCTGGCGACCTACTGGGCCAATTTTGATGAAATTTGATATGTAGGGCCATAATGCATCAGGGATTCAAACCAAGGAGTCGGTAATGATGTCAGTTTGTTTCCCTAGCAACCAACATGCCTCCCTAGCAACGGACGACCTATTGGGTCAGTTTTGACCAAATGCAATCCATGGAACCACAATGCACTAGGGATCTAAACCATGTTGGTTGACACATAATCAGTGTTGTTGATTTGAGGAGCTTTATCGCACTCGCACTTCTTTGCGCTTCTGAAATGGAAACAAGAAGCTCTCTTTTTCGTGCTTCTCCATTACACCTATTAAAACATGCAAATGAGGTGTAAAGCGTATACTTGCAAACGGTTGTGTCAACGCTGACAGCTGAAGTGCATCTGCAGAAGTTCCGAGCTGTTCGTGCGTTTTCGACATGTTCTGAACTTCTTTTGGGTAAATCTTGCAGTAATAAATTAAGATTGGTTAGAAAACAAAACGTCACATAATAATGATATTTACATGTACTACTGAATGAAGTTTTACAACTGGCATTACATATTGCACATACTGACCAAACAAATCGCACCATTTGGTCACCTGGTGCATTTAATATTCAATGATGCTATTGTTTATAGTGTGTCTCGCTTTTCATTGGGGGTCGATTAACCCTTTACCTAATGCTAGTAACAGACAGCACTTGTAAAAAAGAATTCTCGTATAACTAAAATTTTTTTTTGCTTCCAAAACATAGGTTATCACCTCACATTGGAACGAGCGCAATGCACTCGTTCCAATGAGTGGTCATCAGCTATCTTTTGGAAGCAAAAAATTACAATATAAAAAAATTGCCATTTCCTTAGGTAAAGGGTTACTTTATGCAGGCCTTGGATATGGACAATCAATCGATTCACGAATTGCATTAACCTCTCCACGTGGGAATTCAGTAACTGTAAAGAAGTGAAAGCAATCATTCAACAAAGAGAGAAATGGACTGTCGATGAATTTCTTAAATAGACTAGTTCTACGGTCACTAGTAAGTAGCTAGTAAGGTAAATTCCATTCCTAATCAATAAGATTAAGAAAAATATGTTTACTCTTAAAGAAATTGAGAAGAGTGAGTGTAATAACTCTTCTTGCCATTTTTAGAAGTGTTGTTTTCAGCTCTCCTCGTGTTTCTAAATCAACAACACTGCATAAGTCTTTAAAGTTTAAAAATATTTCTTTGAACGTTTGGTTTGATTGTTAAAAAGGACCAGCTGTGGAATTGTCAAATGTTAATTTCTGTCTTTTTCTAACCTTTGTGTGTTCTCATTTTCTAACTGTTTGATTATTTTAGGCTTCATTTACTAATAGCTACTGTAACATTATCCATTTAGTATTGTCTCACTCTCATCTATAAGGCTAAATTTTACAGCAGGAATTCTGAGAAATACAGTTTTACTTTTAGCAGTGTATAGTGGCATAAGATTGGGTCGGAGGCAATCTCTACATTCAGGAAACTGCCACCCTGAACATTGAACTAGCGCTCTGTAAACATGACTTGGAAGATTATCCTTTCCATTTGAGATTAGATTTTTAAAATATAAAAAATATCATCAGGTAGTTACTCGCAGCTCTGGATTTTTTTCATCGTCCTTTCTTTGCATAGCTTTGCTATAATTTCTTGTTTATATTGACGTGGCACCTAGCATAAGTGATCCGTCAAACTTTATTTTGATTAGAGCTATAAATTCAGAGAGTAACCAGTCCAGTCAAGCGATTACTCTCTTTGAATTCATAAAATATATTCTTTTCTTTTTGCATTTATTCCTCCTCATCTTAGTTCGGGGCGGACGGGCTGACACAGTGGTTCATTCCCACTAGACCAATTCCCTTTAGACCAATTCCCACGAGATCAATTCCCAAAAGACCAATTCCCTTTAGACCAACTGATATGTTCTAGTTTTAAATTCTACATCAATAATTTGATATATTTATAAATATTTAGAAATGTATTTAATGTTATTGATATTCAAGCCTGAAAATAAGCAGTCTGTCATTTGCAAAATGAGGTCCTCAGAGGGTGATGCTTTCCCATACAGTGGGCCAGTTTATCCTCTGAGTACCTCTTTCTGTTTATGCTTGAGACTTTGGTTCAGGTTGAGGTTCACAGAGGATAAATTTACTGATGCTACCCTGCTGTGCAGGTAAGCGATGGGGCATGGGGAACCCACCAGAGTGTCCGAACCAGGTCGAGGAAAATCTATCGGACTTCGTGTGCAGCGAAATCAAAACTGAGGAGGTGCGAAGGGTGATCTCAAAATTGAGGAATGGAAAAGCGGGAGGGGTGGACGAAATTCCTAACGAGTTTATCAAACAAGGGGGAGAGGAACTCTTGGAAAGCCTAACTGCCCTATTCAATTTAGCCATAAAAAAACAAGAGGTCCCAAAGGAGTGGAGGGAAAATAAAGTGACATTTATTCACAAAAAGGGGGAAAAAGACATCTTGGATAACTATCGAGGGATCTCTGTCAGCAGCAACATTGGAAAAGTCTTTTGTAAAGTCCTGTATGGGAGATTAGAGGAGGTGATTGAAGAGAAGGGTTTTTTTGGGAGAAATCCAGAATGGCTTCAGGAAGGGAAGGAGAGTCACTGACCATCTTTTCACGCTATCCCAAATGGGATTTGGATGTTAAAAAAGCATACGATAGAGTATGGAGGGTTGGTATGTGGCGCAAGCTGGAGGCACGGGCTTGGGAGGCGAGTTTGTTGGGATTATGAAAGTATTATATAAAGACGTACAGAGTGAACTTAGCCTGGGAAACATTACAACAAAATGTGTACCTATGGAGATAGGCCTAAAACAGGGGTGTATCCTTTCTCCAATTCTTTTTGCATTGTACATCAAAGGTTTAGGAGATGAACTCCTGCATAGCGACGAGGGGGTTGCAGTTGGAAGACTTGAAGATCCCATGGCTATTTTTTGCAGACGATATGGTGCTAGTGTCAGAAAGCGAAGAGGGGCTAGCGAAGATGCTGGGAATTGTTGGGAAATATGGGAGCAAATGGAGACTCGAACTTAATGAAAGCAAGAGCAAAGTTATACCCGTGGGCCGCAAAGTGGACCCCACTCGAAGGTGGAGAGTGGGGGAGTTCTGCATTCCGGAAGGTAGCAGTAGACGTCTTAGTGTAGGAGAGACTAGTGACTATGAGTACCTGGGGGTAAATATAAACATCACAGGAAGAGGCATCTACCGAAACCACACAAATAAACTGATTCTGAAGGGGAAGCGAATCCTTAACCAAATGAAACTTATAGGGAGAAACAGTTTCAATTAGGTTTTCGTGGGGAAAACCATTTGGGAAATGGTGGGTCTGCCAAGTATAACATACGGTACGGAAGTTGTACCCCTAAACCAGACAGCTGTTAAGAGCTTGGAAATCCTGCAGAACGATGCAGGCCGATGGATAACAGGCTCGAGTAATGCCGCAGCGCTAGAAGCAATCAGGGGTGAGCTTGGGTGGGTGAGGATCAAGGACAGGATAGACCTATTGAAACTCGGTTATCTTAATTATTTGGTAAATTTCCCCTATAGCCGATGGTGTAAAGTAATGTTCCTGAGAACTTTCAACTCAAATATCAAGACGGGCTGGATGGTCCAAGTGAGGGAGCTAGTAGAAAACTACTCATTGGAGATCTCGGACCTTGATGTTGGGGCAAACCAGGGCAAAAAGATGGTCAGAGAAAGGGTCATGGAGGACTGTAACCGTAATTGGCGAGAGGGGGTCAAATCAAAGAGATCTTTGGGTGGCCTGCGTGATAAAGAGAAGCCTGGTTTTGAAGAGCACCTTGATGGCACCTTTGGGGGGTCACTGTTGTTCAAGCTGGGGTCGCGGTCCCTGGAGCTGAGGGGGAAAATTGGGAAAAACAGTGAAAAGGAGTGCCAGATGTGTAACGTGGGCGTGGTGGAGACCCTGGAACATTTTCTTATAGAATGCCCAAAATACCAGTCTAAAAGAACAAGATTCACGGGGAGTATAATGGAGAAGTGGGATGGGAGAATGAAGGACATGTGGTTAGGGGGCGACTCAAAGGAGAGGGATAATATACTAATCGGAGAGATTGGGAAGAATGGGGCAAGGGATGTCATCAAGCAGTTCGTCTCCGAGTGTTGGGAGGAGAGAAGAAGCGCGGGAATAGGGAGGCAGTTGGTAGAACATGGGTAACCAAGGCCTTCTCATACAAGAACCGCGACAAATCAGCGGCCGGTCGAAGTGTTATTATTATTATGGGGACCTCATTTTTCAGATGACAGTCTGCTTTTCACACACTTTCAAAGGCTGTGATTCTTTCTATTCTTTTGTGGTTAACAGATGTTGACCTAATTTCCATAACAAAACTAACACAATCCTTTTTGTGTATTGATGTTATAAATCTATATTTTTTTGTAAAATGTTATATGTACTGTGCTATGCTGAAATGTTATAAACCTATATTTTTTGTATGTTATGCATATAATTTTTTTTGTCAAATAAAGTGCTTATCAGTAAATAAATGCTTTCTTAATTATCCTTAATCAACCCTTAATCAATAACAGTATATAGTTGGTCTAAGAGGAATTGGTCTTTTGGGAATTGGCCTAAAGGGAATTGGTCTAAAGGGAATTGGTCTAGTGGGAAGACACCGACACGGTCAGGTAGGCAGACAGGCAGGTAGGAAGGCAGACAAACAAAAACTTACTTTCAATCCTCTATTATGAGTTTTTTTGTTTGTTTGTGGAAACCTCACTTTGTGAATATTTTTGTGGTAAAGAAACCCTCCACCCACGTTACATACCTTCAGTAGATAGCATCTATATTTACCTTTGTTGATAAACAGTTAATATCTTTTTTATCCGTCATAAATATTTCTCAAAATACTCTCACTGGAAAACCATCATGAAGACTGAAATACACAGTTCCATATTATCCAGTCTCAACAATGACAGGTGGAGATGCACTCACTTCGCCACCACGCTCACTAAATGTTATGTCAGTTACCTGTATGGAAGACGGAGGCCGTCGTCAAATCATGGTGATACGAATTGATTTTCTCTTTAGTATTGGACATAATGTGACAAGTATTTAAGTAATTAATTTCAGAAATTGTGTTGATTCTTTTCCTCATGTTGGCTGCCCAGTTCATTGTTCAACTGCGATAGTGTAAAATCTTCTATTGTGCGACTTTAATGATGCGACGAAAATTGTCGGTGAAAGGACTAGTCATTATGTCGTGTTAGATTGTGATGAATGCTTCTGCCATTATTCTCCATCCATTCAGATCACCGGAAGATCAGCGAAAAACGTTGCTACTCAGTACCTCAAGCAAGATAGCGTCAGTCAAGCAACGCCGTAACTCCTCTCAAATCATTGACGTTTGATGACGTGACAGCTTTTACTTCATCAAACATCATGGCGTTTAACTACCGTACATCCGCCGTGGACTGGTCATTTTCCACGGGTGGGCAATATTTCCACGGACGCAATAATATTAGATTCCAAACACTAATTGCAGGAATAATCATCAACATTTAATTAATGAAGCACCGGGTACAAACCGGTGCTTCATAATTAAAATTTTGCTGCTGATGATTTTTTTATTACCTGGTACGCGCATGCGTGGACATCACTGCCCACGCGTGGACTACGACCAGTCCACGGCAGCTGTACTGTGTACACATTCATGTCTGAAACACCCAAAAGTGGTTCATGTAATTTCATACTGATACCTCTTTTTCATTTTTTTAGATTTATTTATTTATTTACTGGGGTTTAATGACACTTTCGATAGCCAGGATCACCTCGTGTCCGACAGTTTTACAGGTACGCAATACTATTATGTTATGTCAAATCGGGCGTAAGTAGTTTTAATTTGATGCCGAAAAGCTGGCTTACAAGATGTTTGTTTGCCATGTATTTTCGAAATACTTAAGGCGTCTCAAAGACGACCGATTGTATGTTTGTTTGTGTGATTGGTGTAGATGAGGGTGTGATGTGGGTGAGGGTGGGGTGGGGGTGGTTAACCCGCTTTGTACCGACTGTGGTGGTTTGAGTCACGATTGGTAAAATATCAAACTATAGATCACCAAGGCATGCCTTAATGATGATGTCAAACTGAGTGTTCTTGAAAATTTGTTTGCGGATAAATACAGTATGGCCGCCATAATATTATAATCATCAAAAATTTAATTTATGAAGCACCGGGTACAACCCGGTGCTTCATTAATTAAAATTCTGCTGACGATGATTTTTATTACCTGGTAAACGCATATATCATTGCCCACGTGTGGATTACAAAAATTAATACGGAAATTAGTAACACATCACTAACTTTCCAACCTTGGCACTTGCTTTTTGTCAATAGTAATTAAGATTAAGTTGTAAACTCGAGCCGTTTGTTTTTACAGATGAGCCGATTATATCCGAAGGCAGAACATGTGCGATTAGGTCGCAAAACTTAATCCGAAGCTTAATCCAATTGTGTCTGCAAGACAAATATGGCTGCAAAATACATGGTGGTTGTGTCAGCAGGTCAACTTGCGGAATCAATTGGCCTTGTGGGCCTATTCGGTGACGCAGAAGCGCTCTGTAAATTGATGCTAAAAGTGAAGCTTTTCCCTCGCCGAGATACATCCGAGTACCCAGGAATACGCAAAGCATATCTTTATATTTGAACGGATAAGTTGGTCCTAAACTTCATAATTCCTTGGCATGTACAACAAAAGTAGCTCAGATTTAAAAGCCTTCATAAATGTTCTCAAATAATATTTATTCAATGAGGTTTTAACGTTTACCCCTTTACCTAACATGAAAAGCAGACGACACTTGCAAAAACAATTCTTGAATAACTAATTTTTTTCATTTTTTGTCTCAAAAACATAGGTTATGACCCCTCGTTGGAACGAGCTCGACGAGCTCGTTCCAACGAGGGGTCATAACCTATGTTTTTGAGACAAAAAATGAAAATATTTTGAAAATTAATTGGCGATTTTTGAGAATCGCGCTGGCCGGTTTTGGCCGTTACGTTGGGTAAAGGGTTAAGTGACGTAGATGCACTGGCAGTATTTGAATCCTAATTTCTTTTCCCTTCCTTTTCAATTACTGCAAACATATATTTTCTGCAATTCAACTAAAACATTCTTGGACGAAGTCCATATGTTTTATGTGTACATTGTCCTTGTACATAATCTTATATCGCGAGACTCTTTTTGGGGAAGTATAGCTACGAGTCGCGCTTGCAGGACGAGCAGCTTTACCTTCACGAAAACGAGTCGAGTCGCGATAAAAGATTATTATAAATACATAATACTTTTATTTACCATTTAGTCAACAAAACTAAAAACCATGACTTTTCATAAATAGTGGTTAACAAACAAAATGCCGCACTCAACAATCCATTTTCATTTCTCTCAACTAAACGGCGCGTGATGAAATTCCTTGAATCTGAATGAAATTGGACATTTTGAACAAACTCATCCCAAGAATGCTTTGTCCGTCGGATAATGATCTTTTGAATCAAACGCAATTCAATTGGTAAGGTTCGTAAGGTCATTCGGTAAGTAGTTTGAGAGAATAGCGAGGAAATTATATTCATCACTTACTTCAAATGCTGGTAAAATCTCTTTTCTCCTCCAACATCCTATGCAAGGTATGCGTGTCTGTCTCACGTGAGAAGGCCATGTGAAACGGATATCTATCTCACATGACCCACGTGACCGGCTTATTAGCAAATTTAATGAGCGCAAGACTATTGAATCACTGCACGTTCTTCTGAAACAAACAACACGGTGACACGTTTCGGAAATATTAGAAGACGAAAGTTTGTCGAAGAAGAAAGAAATAAAAAAAAAAAACACAAACCGCAAAACCTTAACTCTTTTATATGAATTTTTGGGTGAACGAGTGTAGAGAGTTGTACAAAATTCCCGTCGAAGTTATGCGAATACATTGCAGAATTTATAATATGACGTCATCGGAATGTGTCGATGCTCATTTCGCTGCAAATCTTTAAATCCTGTCTTGCCGCCGAATTTCGTGGTATATACCTGTGGTATATACAAAATTTTTGTGGGATCTTTTCGATAAGCAAATCATTTTTTTCAGAAATGGACAACAAAAAATGTTCGATATAGCTGCACATGCCCCTGAATTACTTTTGAAGACCTCGGGGTGTTTTGGCGTGGGAGAAAAATTATCACTGACGGGGGTGGGTGTGAGATGAGAAAATCTCACCCTCAGGACAAGATATCTGGTCCAGACACTCGGCAAGCCTCGTGTCTTGCCCAAATATCTTGCCCTCGGGTAGAATTTCCCACATCTCACAGCCACCCCATCAGGGATAATAATAATTATCTCACATGGATATATCCCATCTAAGATAATAGAAGTTACCATTGTACCTATCGTTAAGAACAAAGCAGGGAACGTCACGGATAGACACAACTATCGACCTAACGCTCTAGAAACAATAATTTTAAAACTTATCTAGAAAATTATCCTCAATCGTTGTTCAGATTATCTGAAGACCACTGATAACCAGTTTGGTGTTAGACGCATCCATTCAACTGACAGTTGTATCTTTGTCTTAAAAGAAGTTATTAGGTTATACATGAGCGTTCCCCGGTATATGTCTGTTTTCTTGATACCAAAAAGGCATTTGATCGTGTCAAACATTCTGTATTACTTGACAAATTGTTAGATCTCAACGTACCCAATAAGATCATTCTACTCCTTAATATCTGGTTTAGGAACCAGTTATTCTCTGTTCCTTGCGGAAAGTCATTTCCCCGTTTTCCATGTCAGTAATGGCGGGAGACAAGGGGGTGTTGCTCTCACCATTTCTGTTTAACATATGAGTTAATCGCTTAACACATCCCCTACAGGCTGCTGTGTGGGTAAAGTATTAGGCAACTACCTATGCTATGCTGACTATATGTCATCCCCTGAGAACCAAAGTGTTCATAGAACACATTGAAACTTGGGGACGATGTCTTTGCTATGCCTCAGTATTCAAGGGCTGCGTAGGCTTCTAGAAATCTACGAACAGGAAGCCGAGCAGATCAATACGCTGTACAACTAAAAAACCGGTTTTCATGGCTTTTACTCCAAATACATTTCCCGTCTGTGTAACCCCACCTGTCCTTTTGAATAATTAACCTCTAACATTTGTTAGCCATTTCAAGTATCTCGGCCAAATTATACAAAATGATTTAAGAGACGATGCTGATATTGAAAGGCAGTATCGCGCCTTGTAGATGAACTCCGATGTCTTAATTTTGTAAGTTCGGAAAATGCAGTCCAGATATAAAATCTTTTCATCTCCCCGTTATATTGCACTCACTAATGGGTGAAATTTCTTAAGCATAAAATGCGTCGCATAATAGTTTGCTATAACAATGCCTTCCGTTTCCTTATGAAATATGACCGGCTCTGTAATGCTAGCATAATGTTCGTCTACAACTCTGTTCCTACTTTCCAGATGCTTAGGCACAAAGCAGAATACCGATTTCTGAAAAATGTCAACCAACTCGATAATGTTTACACTTACACCATTTGTGCTTCCGACTTGAAATTTAAGTCTCAAACGTTTAAATGGACCTACGCGTGGAGTCTGAAATAAAGATATATTATTATTATTATTATTATTATTATTATTATTATTATTATTATTATTATTATTATTATTATTAGATTGCCGTTACGTTTGAAACATTTCAAGTTATCACTTTCAATTATTGTGAATCATTTTAGTTTTCATTGTATTGGTGTGTTACTTTGTGGCTTTGTGAATAGTTTCTGTACTGAATCATGCTATTCCCTGCAACGTAGAATGCACGTCGAGGAAAACTATACGCATCATTCGTTGCAGTATTATCATGCCTTGCCTTTACCAGTACCGTTGAAATAGTCCGACAGCCGCACGAGCTCTCGTTTCTCGCGACGTCATGTGATCTGCGCTGTTGTTACTGCAATAGAGATACAAGATCTTTTATCGCCGAATTGTTATCGCTACTGATATTTGCTGTAAACAGCGCAAGTCACATGACGTCGCGAGAAACAAACGCGTGTGCGGCTGTCGGTCTATTCCATCTGTAAACAGCAAATATCAGTAGCGATAACAATTCGGCGATAAAAGATCTTGTATCTCTATTGAAGTAACAACAGCGCAAGTCACATGACGTCGCGAGAAACGAACGCATGTGCGGCTGGCGGACTATTTCAGCGGTACTGGTAATGGCAAGTCATAATACTTTTTTTCAGCAAAATGGTAAATAAAACTCTCTATAATATGACTTCTCCATTTTTCGGCTTATTACCGTTTCATATTTTTAGTAAATAACACCTTCAGTTGATTTGATTGGTCAATTTCAAAAGAACGCTTTCTGATTGGTTATCGCCGAAAAGATATGCGTTAATTTAATGCGCATGTAAATAGAACTATTTCAAAATATCAACAAAGCCACGATGCCTGATTTTATTTGTTATAAACATTCAATAAAATCCCAATGATAAGAAATGTATAAATACTTGAAAATTAGTATTTATAACGTCGAATTGTGGAACTATATTTTGTCGCGGTTATTACGTATTACTGTGTGCAGCGGTGGCGCACCACATCAAATACATGGCGTTCAACGTGAAATTCCCTTCTTTAGCCCTTCTTTTGATTCTAGAAGTTGTGGTTTTGATAACTGTGGTATCATATGAAAAGCGAATATGAAATTCGTGTTTTGGTCATACTCTATATATGAAACTCGACTACGAATTTCCCGTGGAAAATTCTTAGACTCGTTTCATAAATAGATTATGACCAAAACATTCTTTCCATATCCTCCGTGTTATGAGGGTAGAAATATTTCTGGAACGTGCAAACTTGGTAAGGAAGATTCCAGAACACGCACTCGTCAACAAAACGTAATTAATTACTTCAATTTATACCATGCCCGCCTATTTTCCTACCCGTGAAAAGCCTGTATGTTAATTTTTAGCTATTAACTCCACTACCGGAGTAAAGCTTCTACTGTGGTTAAAAAAATAATTCTACTACTATAGACGAAAGTTCATCCAACTTGACCTTTGGCATGACGCAATTTGCCAACTTCGATACATTCACGCAAAGTCTTCGTGATGTTTCATTCAAACATACGATATTTTGCGGGACTATCTACTACATGTAAATGACTTATTAAGTTTACAATACCTACAATTAAATATTTAAAATAAAATTTAAGAATTGTTAATAATAATTTGATTGAAAAAAGCAAGGTAAATTCAATCAACTTTGACGATGTGTCTAGCTATCAATCAAGCATTCACGTGAGACAGGTAGTACTGCCCACAGGCGCAGATGTAAACACAACAAACCCGTGTGTTTGCGATTGAAAGTGTCGTTTTTTCTAAATTTTAAGTGACAAAGTCAACTGTTTAAGGGCATGGTATCAATAAAACAAATAGGTACAAGGGCCGGTAATCAAATATAATCCTCTCGTAGAATAAGAGTATTAACCACGCGGCAAGTGGAGTGGTTAAAACTCTTATCCTACTCGTGGTTTAAATCTAATTACCGGCCCTAGTACCTATTTATTCTATACTGAGTCAAAAAGAAAGTACAATAAACTTTGAGGAGCATTCTTTTAGTATTTTCGACTTTAATCCCAAACAAATTATTGTAAATTCATATTTCGAGTCTTGCTGTATGAATTAGCATAATTTCATGTTCTTATTGTTGCCAGCGTCACGTCAGGACGTCGCAATTCAGACATGGGGTGAAATGAAAAGTTCACACATGCAGTCAATAGCGTGTATGTCAACCGTTTGCCTCTTGGATGGCAAGACATTGACGGCGCATGGACCTTATAAGATTCTGGATGTCACCCTGTGGTACTGCGATCTCCTTCCTTAGAACATTACGTGAATTGCCCAACGTCTGAAGATCACGAAGTCGTACCCGACCGTCCAATTGATCCCAAAGATGCTCGATCTGGCGATAGTGGGGGCCAGGGAAGAAGTTCGATGCTCTGCTCCTCAAAAAAGTAACGGCAGATACGCGCCACGTGATATCGGGAATTGTCTTGCTGGAATAACTGTAATCCGACGTTAGCGTTGAACAACGGGACAAAAACAGCGTTAAGAATTTCGTCCCTATATCTCTGTCCATTCAGATTACCATCGATGAAGATCAACTGCGTTCGATGGTGAAAGGAAATTTCTGCCCAAACCATAACACTACTCCCGCCGAAATGGTCGCATTTCCGCACGCAAGCATCAGAAAACCGTTCTCCTCTTCGGAGATACACTCTTGCCCTACCATCAGCGCGCCGTAGACAAAATCGTGATTCATCACTAAACAGAACTGCGCTCCGACGCTGCGGAGTCCAAAGAACACGCTGACGTACCCATTCCACTCAGACAGTACGATGACGGTGGGTAAGGAATGGTCCGTGGCATGGACGCCTACTGTGGATGCCGTGTTCAGCGAGTCAGTTGCGGACAGTTTGCTCACTGATTCTCTTGTTAGTTCTACCAGGAGTAATTGCTGCTGACCTCGTCGCCGGAAGGAAGCGATCCCGCAAGTGAGACGTCCTGATGTGTCGGTCTTGTGCAGGGGTCGTTACTCTTGGTCGACCTGAACGCGGTCGGTCGGCAGTAGATCCAGTGGTCGTATACCTTCCAATGAGACGGTAAACGGTGGCCACAGTGACTCCGAACTCGGCAGCGAGCTCATCTGGAGGTATACCAGCCCCATGCATGCTAATGGCACGCAACCTCTGATTTTCGGTTCATCTTGGCATTTTTTAAAATGTCAGAAGACAAAAACTAGCGTGTTTTCTCAATAACCCAGGCTCTCTAGCACAACATAACACAAAGAAAATCGTTGGTCACCCATTCAATTTGACATTCTCGGGTAGCACGTGGTATTTTGAAATCCGTAGCAAAATTGTGTACGGTTGGGTGGACAACAACAACATGTCATTAAACTCTTTGCACGATTTCTTGTCCACAAACATGCAACATTAGAACTATTATATTTCATCCTTCATGCTATTGTTCTCATTTGTTTCTATTATACTTTCTTTTTGGACGCAGTATATATTTCAATACTCCACCCTGCCCCCAGGGTGGTAATCAGCTATGTTTCTAGTCACCTGTGGTGGAGTGTTATAATGTTATCCTATAAGAAAACCATGGCCTGTTATCATAAACCGTGGTTTTAATTAGGTAATCTCTATTGAGTTACCAGTCTTGTTTTCATTTTGACACTCTCGTCGTTCACAACCTGACGCCGAGTTGTGTGAACCCTACTTTATCACCTGAGAATTATCTACTGATATATAAAAAGAAAAATCATTTCAACAAAAACATGTCATTCGACCCCTAACTGGAACGAGTTAGACGAGCTCGTTCCAATGAGGAGTCACATGATATAGTTTTGTTGTAATTTTCTGAAAATTAATATTTTTTTCAGCTGTTGAATTTGATTATTAAGCGGGCGGATGCGGCCGATTCGTTAGGTAAAGGGTTAAGCACAAAGAAGAAGAAATGAAAGCAGAGACCCCCTCCCCCAGTCAGACCACATGATTCCCATGGACTGACGAACTTTCTGGAAAAAGAGGATAAAGAAAAGATAGGTGGTGTTTCCCCACAGAAGCAACAACCGAAGTAGTATTGTACATCAGTAGACAATCTACCCCCTCCTTCACGGCTCACTCATCACATGAAGACAAGACAAAAAAAGAGAAGGATGTCCATGGAATATGATAACGTCTTATCGACGTTACCGTTCCACCAGTGTCTTACATCTAGACTAGAGTACCGTCAAGGAGGCGGTCGTTTGTGAACCACAGAAAAGATCTCGGAACAGTTTTGGGAGCAAATACGTGGTAGAATCAATAAATCACAGCTTTATAGCAACAAAAGCAATCTTTCAGAAGTCCCATCGCCTCTAAAACATCACCTTAGTCGTCTCCAAAGAACAAAAATATTCCGGGAAGTCACTGACTGTGCAGACATACCTTTGTTTTTGCCGAACCCGTGACTCATAAGCGGCTGCCAAGCATATATCTCGAATTACATTGTTGAAAACAGAGCGTTATTTGTCAGTCTCCAGTCCAAAAATACTCCTCACATACATTATTACCACCACCAGTCGCTATACCGCTCGGGCCACCTACTGGATAACACAGGAAGTGACGTCATGTCACGTGACCCAGCTACGTCATGTTGGGTTGTCATGGTTGCCCGCGTAAGCAGCCATGTTGTGACGTCATTACCACAGTGGCACGTTGTTCCAATGTACTGTTAAAGTGACAAGTGTTTTCGTTGACCATTTTGGATACTGGAGGCCACCATCTCTAATAGGACGGGGTGCGTTCGTTTGAATGGGAGTATATCTAATTACCGAAATGGAGCCAGTGATGTCTCCAAAATTCCCGAGTCCTAGGATTATACCTATCTAGATCGCCATCTTTAATGGAAGGTTGTAGCTGTAGACCAGGGAAGCATCTAATAGGACGGAGATGTGTTCGGAATGTGTGTTCAATTAAACTAGAGTAAAACTAATTACCGCAAACAACCTGACAGTTCCTTAAATCACCAAAAACAACTTTATTTTGTTCGGGTTCCCGGAGACTTCTCTTTATAACAGTAGCACGCAACGCTATAGGCACCAAAGGACGCCAAAAGTTACGTTCCACTGGACAAAAGTAAAGCTAATTACCGCATACAACCCGGCAGTTACCCCAAATCAACAAAAACTACTACAAATCATCGAAACGGACTTGGCGAAGCCACCACTTCGGGTTTATAACAGTAACACGTAGTGTTATAGGTCTGTAAGTGTGCTGTTCTATTGTGTATTTATTTATTTATTTATTGGTGTTTAAAGTCACATACTTATGCACAATGGCTAATCGTGACCGTGACAGTTTTACGGGTGGAGGAAGCCGGAGTACCCGGAGAGAACCACTGAGCAACGACGAGCTGCTGTCAGCTCTCCAACATCGGAACTCTGAACTCTGCACCGCAGCACAGGCAGGGTTAGATTGGTCGAAGACATGCGCACCATCGACGTGCAGTACGCCCCAGTACACAGCGTCATCGTGCCCCCGTGTAGGCAATCAGGGTGAAGTGTCTTGCCCAAGGACACAACGCGGTTGCCGCATGTGGGATTCGAACCGAGGACCTCTCGGCTTGCAGCCTGCACCTCTACCAACTGAGCCACCGCGCCCCCGTTCTATTGTGTAATATTTCTTTGCTGGCTCGTATTCCCTCGGGATCTCTCTTATAATAGTAGCACATAGTGTAAGGTGATTGTGTGGTTGTTGTTACTTTCTATAAGAATAGGTGTGCTTATCCAAAAATAAACAATGCGCGCAGAGCACATACTGATACCTTTCACACAGTAATGTATTATTGGGAGATACTAACAGGGCGGTGCCTTTTGGAGGATATTTATCTGAGGATATCTGGTCAACTCATTTTTGCCTACACCACCCATAGGATATGTCTGTGGTTACAGCACTCCCTTTTCGTTGTAGGTGCATATGTACTGCATGCGTTGTGCTCACATTGTGCATGTTCACATATGGATATATCAGCACAAAGAATGGGTAGTGGCAGGGAATAACAAATGGACGAAATTGAATATGGCACCATTTTTGATGAATAACAGAAGCATGGAACTAGAGCCAAAGATGTAGTGGGCATTTGGCGCCTTTTAACAAATCTGTACAATAATTGTTGTATTTGTTTGTATGTCGTTCGTTACATTATTATATTAGAACGTTTCTTTTTATGTTCTTTCAGTCGATAGTACTTTAGGTTGTGTGATTTCTGAAATAAAACCTGAAGCAGCGAAGGTTTTATTTCAGAAATCACACAAACTCAGGTACAATCGACCGATAGAATATGAAAAGAAACGTTCTAATATTATAATGGTAATGTTTCTATGACTGCGGGAGTTCGTTTGAAGAAAATGTGATTTAGTTAATGGTTCTAAGATATCTATCTCTTTAAGGATAGTGACTGATGACTGTCTCACTACAGAATATTGCACTGCAAATTTTACAAAGAAAGTAAAGGGTCACACATCTTTGTGAAGTTAAAAGTAAATTTGCTGGAAAATTGTCTGCTTTCTGAAGATGATTTGAGATCAAATATTCGTATTCGATGCTATCAAACATTTATGAAGATACAACAATTGTCTATGTAATGTTACACAAACACTACTGAATAATTATTAATTATTAATTAATTTATTACTTTCCAAAGTGTGATTTACTGGGATTTCCGGGTTTGATTATAAACGATAACTTCACAAGTGAATTATGCAATCAACGATTGTGTCATGTATCCGTGCCCGCAAACGACGACGCTTTACCGTGGATGTAATGGGGACTTATTTTTTTGTTTTTTTTAACCCTTTACTTAATATGAAGAGCAGACGACACTTGCAAAACAAATTCTTGAATAGCTATTAATTTCATTTTTTGTCTCAAAAACATAGGTTATGAATCCTCATTGGAACGAGCTCGTTCCAATGAGGCGTCATAACCTATGTTTTAGATACAAAAATGAAAAAAATAATGAAAATTAATTGGCGATTTTTGAGAATAGCGCTGGCCGTCACGTTAGGTAAAGGGTTAAATAATATAATTATCGTTAATAATGAAAAGTAATAAACAGAGTAATCGCTTGACTGGACTGGTTACGTGAAATAATTCATTCGAGGCGAGGGACTATATTGTAAAACACTCGTGCACTAGAGTTTGTACAACGTCCCTCACCTATCATGAATTATTTCACGTAACCAGTCCAGTCAAGCGATTACTCTCTGTGAAATTTTATAGCAACATGATAACTGTAGTAGGTTGGTATAATAGAAATTGGTGGTGTTGGTATACGGTCTTTCATAAAAACATGATCAAGAAGAGAGCCCCAGATTGTTGTTAACTCCTGGCAATTTGCCTGTACCCAAACGTTTCTACCAAGTCAAAGATTGGAGTTGGTACTGAGAATAAATTATCATTGAAATCACCAACAATGATGACACTCGAAAATTCTTAGGACTCCAAGTCAGTCAGTAGTACACGAAGCTGACGAGCAAAGATGGTGACAAGATAGGACCGCGTTTTGTAGACTGATACACAACAATCAAAGATTCTGCTTGATTTGCCATGGGTGTGTATTCCAGTTTGTTCACAGCGCCAAATACATTCGTTTCAAATTCATCTCATGCTTGCAATAAATACCAACACCATCCCTTGCCTCATGCTATAATGTCTGGAAGACCTCTTCATCATCATCGTAAGAAGCAGCTCGTGTCTGGAAATAGGAGTTAAACTACGGAATAAAAGGGCCATATTCGTCATCCAACCACGTCTCCGTGAGAGCAATAACATCACAATTGCGCAAATGGAGGAATGGTTCACCAGGTCATCCACGTGTGGAAATAAGCCTTGTGTGTTTAGCAATGCTAATGAAATGGCCCCTGGACTATCAGATGTTTCTTCAGTGGAATATGTCAGCGGAAAGGGCTCCATCGTCTGTAAAGAATCTGCAACGTAGGCTGGACAGTGAAGATTTTGTTCTTTGAAATCAGCTATTTTTAAGCCTTGCAGTGACGTTACCCTGCTGAGTGCAACATAACTACCGACAGGAGCAAATACGTTTCTCACGGAAACTACAGCCATGTCTGTTGCTATTCCTTGAACTTTGTGTGCAGGCCCAAGCTAACTTCAGAGGAAACTGTCTGAGAACATGATTGCCTTTTCTCTGTTCACTGAAATGTTCAACAAGGACAGCTTCCTTGTCTGTTTGTTTCCTCAATACTTGTTTGCCTACCTTTGGGTCATCAAACTTTTGAAATATTGCAATAATTTTTCCGGATTGATTTTGAACAATTCTCGTCACTGTGCCAAGGACTCCATTGACCAGTCCATCACCAGTGTTCAAATTCCTTACGAACATGGCACGCGCATTTATTGCGACGGCTAGTGTTGCTGGTAGGGTATCGGATGACTCAGCACTTGCTGATACAGCTGATAATCTTCCGGTGCAGGGATTCCGTGAAAACGTTTCCGCCGCGATTTCAAAAACATCTGTACACACTTTCTTCCGCATTTCCATGTTGTGAACATAGCACTGCTTGTTCCCAGGAAAAATGTTAAGGCATTCTTCTGGCAAGTTCTGCTTCTCACTCTTGTGAACAATTTCTAAGTCTTCCTCACACAGTTTGTCGGTCTTCGATTTTACACTAATTCGGTTGAGGAAGGGCGCGAATGTTGCATCGTCCTTTTGTCTCATGACTTCTGTGAGTTTCACAATTTGGAAATTGTCTTTCTAGAGATCAAAGTAATCAGTCAGTGTCGATTTTCTGAGTGATGTGGCACATACTGGTGAAAGTTGGTAGAAGTCCCCAACAGCAATAACACATGCATTACTGAAAGGAGCATTATCAATTCTTTGTTTGGTCTGCCTCAAACGATAATGTACGTATTTTAATAAATGCTTTGAGACCACTGAGATTTCATCTATGATCAGGATTTCTATGTTACCAAGCTTTGATCTCAGAGCATTTATCTTCGCCTCCCCCAGAGGTGGGAAACCTTTCGAACATCTACCAATACCAAAAGTTGAATGAATGGTTGCCCCTCCAACATTAAAAGCAGCTGTTCCTGTAGGTGCGCACATAAGAATGGAAATTGTGTTTGGTGTTGGCATAGCAGGGGCTAATATTCGTTGAGCCTCATAAAATACGCATTTCACCAGATGAGACTTCCCAACTCCTTCCCCCACCCCTCCCCGTTAAAAACATGTAAAATGGATTAAGGCGCTTCCCTTATCTTTTCTCCAGACAATACTGTCTCACCGAATAAAATACACTTCTTTGTTTGTTGTTCAGTGACCTTAACATAGACAATATATCATGTTTTGAGAATAGTGGCTGTAAAATCTCAAACGATGTGTCACTCTTCGTCGATGAATTATTCACCAATTCGGGAATATTATCAATGGTAAGCTCCTCGGGGCCTCTATCGTCTGGTACTCTGCTGGTTATGCACTCGAGTCTTTCTGCCTCACAAACTAGCCCATGCCTGCTCAAACCCAGGAGCAAACTGTAATTCAAAATTGTCTTCGTTATTCTCTTCAAATTTTTTAAACGGTATAGAGTTACCCAGAATAACTTCCCTCAAAGTTGTTGGTGTCAATGATGGTCTCAGCGCAACTGCACTATGGAAGAAGTAGTCTTCATAGGACGCAAAAGGCATTGGCTTGAGATCATCATCAGTTCTGTGAGGCAGAAACAACTGAAGCTGAGACATATAATAATCCTCAGGGTGTTTGTCTGCAGTAAACCTAGGGCACCCTGTTATGGCTCAGTCTGTCCGAGTCCGTTTCAGGACATAGCATAAATCTCCAGAGAGTGTCGAAACATGTTGACTGTTTCTGTTATTCAGATTAGAGCGAGACAAGACTCTGTAATTCGTGCAAAAGAGGGCTAGGCACATAGTCGAAAATTCATCTGTATCTGGTCTCGCTCCGTATTTGTCAATCAAACTGGACAACCAAACATCCTCCGATTCGGCATGTCGGGAACGAATGACGGACACGGGCAGACTCAGCCGCACCCGATTTCTGCTAACGGGTATGGACTGCACCTTTCTAGAGCTTTCTTTCAGATGCAGTTCACATACTCTGTACGTTGCCTCTTGCGCGCCAATTTCCCGGTGATTGAAGTACACTCCACCTATTTTCTTCATGACTCCCTGTGCATCCAATTTTCCCTCTACCGCTTCTTTGTTGGCTTTTTCCAAAACTGCCTCGGTCTCTGTCTCAGCCTTTGAAATGTAGGATATAACATACATCATACAGGAATATGCACCGGTAATGAGCTGTATGTCCATATTCGCATTCCAGCAATGAAGTAGAGTGGAATTATAATTTTTAACCCTTTACCCAACGAATCGCTCGCATCCGTCCGCGTAATATGCAAATTCAGCAACTGAAAAAGTATTATTTTTCGAAAACCTTTGACACCATATCATGTGACCCCTCTTTGGAACGAGCTCGTTCCAAAGAGGGGTCACATGATATGGTTTTGTTGAAATGTTTTGAAAAAAATTTAAAAAATGATATTTAAACTAATAAATTTTGAAATCGTCTGCGTTGGGAAAAGGGTTAATCCATATATCAGTCGACTTCCTTTCCAATACAGTCGAGCGTCTTTTGGAAAGTATGCACAAGGCATCCTGGAATGCTTGTTGTGTAATACCAGCTGCATCCAATACTTCCTCTGACGTGCTATATTCACGCTCTGTAAGGACTTCTTTTCCATTGTTTAAAACATTCCTTGCAGTGATAGCATTCTCTTCGGCTGAGAGATCGGGAAGGTTTTCGAATGCAGTTTGTGGACGGCAGATGAATGTTTCACATGATGGCGGACGAGGGAAATTGAACCGGCATTCACCTCCCTTCTGTTTATATGTTTTGGAGTGCTGTTTGCTATGCTGTACACTGGCCACAATTTCATGCCGCACATGATTAATTTGTTCATCAGGTAGGTGACAATGTACATATCTGTCGACAAACTCTTTAACGTCTTGATCGGAGTCTACATTTATCTATGGTGCATTCTGAACCCAGAAAAAGCAGTGTACGTGTGGTGAACCACGCTGCTGAAACTCCACACGGTAGAAATAGTCAGTTATTTTACCAATATGTTCAACGTCCGAAAGAAGTACCTTGTTCAAAAATGTTTTGAACCTATGATCGAACATCCTCGCCGTAGTTACCGGTGCCTTGTTCAAGAGGACACATTTCTCTGCCCATGTCAAATCATTAACATCAGCTAAAATCCCTTGTTGCTGTAACATTGTTTGTATAATTTCGGGCCAACGAAACTCGGCAGATGAGAAGGAACAGAACTAAGTAGGCTTTCCAAGTTGACGAAGCATTGCAAAGAGATCTTTGAGTGTTGCTTGTCAATACGGCGGTGTACCTCTAATTGGTTTCATGAACTTATAATTTTTTTTATTAGCGTTTAAGGTCACATATTTATGCACAATGGCTAACCATGACCGTGACAGTTTTACGGGTGGAGGAAGCCGGAGTACCCGGAAAGAACCACCGAGCAACGGCGAGCAACTGTCAGCTCCCCAACATACTAACTCCACACAAGCAGGGTTAGCATTGGTTGAAGACAAGTGCACCATCGACGTGCAGTACGCCTTAGTACACAACGCCACCGCGCTCCACGCGGGCAATGGAGATGAAGTGTCTTGCCCAAGGACACAACGCGGTTGCCGTAGGTGGGATTCGAACCGAGGACCTCTCGGCTTGCAGCATGCACCTCTACCTACTGAGCCACCGCGCTCCCACATGAACTTATAAGCCATATCTGTTTTGAGGATATTTCGCAGGAAGTTTGGATCCTTGACATTTTCCGCTGTAACAGTTTCTTCAATATTTTGTTGCCGAGTCCCTTTTCTCAATGCGATAGACACTTGTGTTATCACCTGTTGTAATTCGTTCATATGTTGCGCATAAAACAAGAAGGCCATATCACTTGAGAAACGGGTATCAGCATCCATAAGTCTGGAGAGAAAATATCTGTGCAATGTGATTCTGTTTTCTCTCGTGTCATTGAATGTTGTATGCCCATCGGGAAACTGTACAGGGCAAGTCATTGCTTCATTGTAATTGTCCTGCAGAATTCTGACAGGCAGATTACCTTCTGCAGGAGCAACACAATAAACTCTTTCCATTGGATTATCCAAAACTCCCTGCACAATGTCAATGGGCTGTAAGCGGGTGTCGTTTTTGATACCTTATATTCTGTCCCTTCATCGTTCTCAGTAGGCCCCTCCTGGGTGCCCTGTTCAGTTTGTAATTGCGTAGTTTCGATTGGTGGAACGGGGTTGTCTGTCAAAACTTTCAGTTACAATCGTCACATTCTCATAGTGTTGGTTCTTCCCTTTCAGATGCTCTAATGCTGTTTGAGCTTATCGACTGCAATAAACCGATATTGAACATACTCCTTAAGTGATAATTTTCGATTTAATTTGACTCTGATTAACTCGTAAGAATTCTGGAGAGGCTTTATGTTGAGCGTCTGAGATGTGTTAGAAGGTACTGAAACAACGGGACCAATAACACCATGCTGTCCGCCCTTTGGCAGTGCCGCCATTTTCACAAATGGGAGATGCCTTGATGTGAGCTGCCGTTCGAGTACATTAAGATCTTGTAGACATTGTAGAATTGGTGCGAGCTCCAACGCATTCACTACTGCTTCAGCAGGTTGATGTCCAAGGAGTAGTTTTCTGTCACACGTGTGACAAACCCACAGTTTTCCATATGGACTACTGAGTAAAAAGCAATTTTTCATGCATGAAGTAGCGCATTCATGCAGGTAGGTTGAAGAAGTGCAGGCATCTGCCATAAGTCCAAATTTTTCAGATTTCTTCTGGGACCTGGTCAGAGCAAACTGAATAACTTGCTTCTGAAAAAGAAGTTTATGACAAACGGAGCAGATGAACTCCGGACCAACTGAAGTTTCCCTACGAAATTCATCTACTAAATCTTCCTCGTTCACAGTTGTCTGCACTCTCCTTGCTCGAACTCTATGAATAATTCGTAGTTTGTTCATTCTGTAATGTACTCTGGTCGCGTGGTTGATTTTTTCCTGTAGTTGGTGTTTTGTTTGGTGCCGTTGATTGTTTATTGCCATTAATCACAAGGTAGTTTATACCAGAGTGGTATCTGCAACGATCTCTTTGCCTCTTTCCCTGTCTGCGATCAGTATATTGTTCCATGAGGTGCATATTTCCAGAGACCTTTTGTTAAGATGGAATATATATTTGATTTTCTAGAAGTGAACGCGTTATCTGTGGATAGGCTGGAGGATATTTTCTCGTCCTTGATGCATTTGATGGAGGCAGAGGAATGCAGCATGGATGATCAGACCAAAAAGAGCATCCGGGTATTGGTTCATAATTGTCTTCAGTACTTTTATTTATTTCAAAAATGGATGGTTGAACTTCTGTATTGTTTGCTGCTTGATAGGAAGGAAGTACCATCGATTCATCAGACCAGAAGGAACAACAAGGCTTCGCTTGATCAGATAGGAAGAAAGCACCATCGATTGATCAAGTCAGAAGGAACAACAAGGCTTTGCTTCATCAGATTTGGGTGTGTAATTCTAGTGACCATTGTTGTGGTCCATCTTGTGTGGTATCACCGGTAAAAAGGGGAACTGCTATGATAACATCTTGGTTACTGTTAAGCAGTGCAATGTCGTCAGGGACCTAATTACTTTTTGAGGGTTTTTTCTCTGCACCTGTTTTCCTTTTTTCCCATGACAAACAAGCTTTTTTCATTATGACAAAGGAAAAAGGGTAGGAAGTAACAAGCTTCAAACAAAGAAAAAGAAGAAAAAAAGACAAAACCAGATTATTACAATTGTGACAAACAACAAAATTGTATCCTCGAAACAACTG
Source organism: Pictodentalium vernedei (assembly GCA_031216915.1). Classification (NCBI taxonomy): domain Eukaryota; kingdom Metazoa; phylum Mollusca; class Scaphopoda; order Dentaliida; family Dentaliidae; genus Pictodentalium; species Pictodentalium vernedei. The sequence goes on along the minus strand of CM062290.1, from coordinate 91,469,543 downwards.
AATAGTTTCAGATGAAACTATATAATATTTTTATACCATGATTACCTATTCTACAATATATGAAAAGCCTATGGTATAAATTTTAGCTTTATACACCAAGCATGGTGAACCCGCCAGCAATAGGATTTCAGTAGTTAAAATTTACACCTACAGTGGAACTACATCCAAGTTGACCTTGGTGACGTCTCTTGTCTAAATTTATCGCACGTTGCCTCGCGAAGAGTGAAATGAAAGTGGCAATTATTTATTGCGTTTTTAAATGTGTTTACCCCATAAAACGTCGAAAATTAACATTAGCATTGTCTCATGTTAATAAAGCATCCATAAATGAAAAAGGCTCTGTTTCTTTTTCTATCTCGTTTTGGTGATAAAATTGACAGCGGAAGTACCGCCCACCGATACTCATGTAAACAAAAGCAAATTCGCAAGTATGTACGGCTCCTTTCTCAGTGAAATCGAGAAAAAATAATAGCAACTCTTAATAAGCTGACGATCATGGTATAAATAAAATATACCCAAAGTAGCTTGGTGTACCAAATGTTTACCAAAGGCTCGCGGTTAACACCACTTCACCACTCGTGGTGAACATTTGGTACACCAAGCTACTGTGGGTATATTCTATATGTAAATGTTCACAAATACAAATGGACGTTCTGCGGTTCGGAAACACGATTTTCAGCACTTTACTATATGGGATACACAACTAAGTTGAGCCACCTGTAGCCTACCGTTAGCCCAATCGTTCATCCAGTGTCGTTTATCTCCCGTGCGATCTGTACGCCATCCGAAGAACCAAAAGACCGCGTTCATTTTGGCCTGGCTCACCCGCGCCAGCACGTCCTGTCAATTCAGGTGAGGTAATTTAACTGTAGTTGGGGTGAGCTAAATTACATTTGGGAGACTATACATAAAAGCCGACACTGAACCTCCATGGTGAGTTTATACACCAGTGACCCAAACCAGTGTGCCCTGGTTGTGCGATAGGTTATTCCTTCTTTGCATTATCAAAGTAAACTCCAGTGTTAACTTTGGACATGGAATACAAACATTGTTTCCAACAAGGACGCCATCCATGAAAATACATGAGACTTGCAGGAAGCTGACATTCATTGCAATGCGAAGTGATATTTTTCAGGCCTGGCATTCTTTAGGAGTGCAGGAGTGCTACACGCCTACTGCACGCCTAGAAAAAATTGAGGAGGGCAATTTTTGCATCCCTTGATTTTCTAGAATGCCAGACCTGTTTGGGACCGCCTTTAAAATCTATTATCATTTCGTCCCCTGAGTTCTAATGTGTTCTCTGTGCCTACGGCACAGACAACACATTGAAACTCGGGGGACGATTTGTCAGTGTTGCATTGATTCACAATAATTCATGCCCCATTCTGTTTTGTATTTCGATACATTCTGAGCGTAGAGGACAGTCACATCAGAATTGAATGCAACATTTAGAATAATGAGAAGATGTGTGTGCCAATATTTCTACAATGTAACTGAATGTGGTACAATTCTTCAGTCACAATATTAATACCTTGAAGTGAATATAACCAAAATAGTTACAAGTTTTTGCATTGAAAATTTCAGGTGCAATTGCACTCCCAAAAAATCTGAGGAGGGCAATTGTTTTACACTCCTTGATTTTCTAGATTGCCAGGCCTGATTTTTTTAACGAATTTTTATGTGACAGAGCTTAATGTCAAAAAAGGATGTATGCAATAAAAGCAATATCTTCCATCGAAACAGAAGTAAAAGTCTATTTCAATACAGGATACTTCCTCAAACAATGAATAGATGAATGAGTGAAATTTTATTTGCGATATTATTTTTGATTGGTTTAATGAGAACTAACGCCAATTTATTTATTGGTGCTTAGCGCCACTTCAGCAACTAAGGCTACATCGTCGTGGCAATAAAAACTGATGTGGCATAAAATGATTCTTTCATAAGGTAAAATATATGAGAAACAAATGAACATGATGTTTTATGTGAGTAAACTCAGTACCATGCAATAAAATGTGTTCGATTGTCAACGGACATATATTGCACTCTAACAAAAAGCAAACTGGAAATCTTGCATGACCAATATTACTTTGTGTCAGAATGACGTGATCTTTTCTACAGAGGTTACTAGACAGATACTCATCAGTAACAGTATTTCAGAAGCGATGACGCTTGTTATTTGTCGCTTTTTCCCATCCCGCATGCCACACCGATTTAATATACTTATTGATGTGTGGTTATTGTTATGTTGTTTAAAATCACTTAAAGGAATTTTAAAATCAGTGAGAGGCTTGTTTAAGCCTGTCTTACTGTACTGTCTGCCCTGGTGTTACCTGAGATAACAACATATCCAGAAAACCAGCAAAATAGGATATCATATTGGTCAGACATGAGGGTATTCAACTTCACACGAAGTTCAAAAAATGAAACGCTCTAATTATTTAGTTATGCTGACCAAAAAATAGCTTTCATTGTTAAACGCTAACTGCAGCATGCCATCAATCATATAACAGGGTAGCCGAATCCAGACACATGCTTTTAGTTACGTCATTTCAAACGAATGTCGTCGCTTTAGGAGTTTCCAGATCACCAATTTCGAAAATGACTCGTTACAAGTGCCGTCGCTTTGGGAGTTTCTATATCACCAAATGTTAGTCTTTACATGTTACAACTGCATGGTCATGCTGTTCATGTTATAATGCTATTAATGCTTGTGTGATAAGTGGTATAATGGAATATAAATTCATCATTTCTTGGACGACGACAGTTATTAGAATTAAGCCGAGTGAAGCTATTTATTTTGAACTTGAGGCGGAGACTCGGTGAGGTCGAGCAGTATACTGAACTGGTGGAAATATTATAAGTTATGGGGCTTTCAGTGGGCGAATTTATATTAACAATTCACAACTTTAATTCAGTGTTAAGTACTGGAAAAATAAACAACTGGAGCAAATGGATTAACAATTCTTTCAAGAAGGTAAGTGGGAACAGTTTCATTCATTATTTGTTCTTAATGGTGATGCTAATGTTTCCGACTCGGTAGTTCGCAAACACAGGCATATTTCCAGTAAGTTTACACATGTCATTTTATTTACATTTGTTTATTAAAACTTCTCAAAGACTGAAAGAAACGTATTATAGTTGTACGTTGCTCAACAGACACACACGCGGAATTATTTGTTGTTCGTTGAACACGCGAAATTAGGAAAAACATCGAAGCGAGCGTTGGATGTCAAAAACAAAATGTCGGAACTGACCGTATATAAGCTCTATATACGGTCAGCTCGATGATACACAGTCTCATATACGGTCACTAGATACTGAAGCTGAATGGTCAATAACAATTACTGGCATAATAAAATTTATTGAAGTCATATTCATGATTCACTAGAAGTGGTGAACAACAGGTGAGTTTTTAATATTTCTGATTCTTTTGAATTCATTGTTTGCAGTTAAAACTAAAATCACACCCACTGAAGATGATATATTGTTGGTAAGTTTGTGTCTATCGGTGACGAAAAAAGTTAAACAGTTACGGCACCAGCCTTTGGCGTTGAGAAATTCCAATCAGTGTGTGCGCAATCGACGCTGATCAATGGAAGTGGAGCTTACATTTTCTTTGTTCTCATGTCTCCAGGGAAGAACGTCCCGATAGTACCCGTGTTTTGTCTCAAAACTCCAGTACTATGACTTTTAGAAGGTGTCCAATTAACCAATCACGACAGACATCACATACGTGAGGCATAATAAAGAGCTGTTAGTTCGTCACGTTTTGCAGGAATTGCGCAGGCATTGAAAACAAATAAGTGACGTACCATGTAAGTGATTCAAATTACTTGAATTGTTTTTTTATGTTGTTGTTGCATCTTTTCAGTTTTGTGTTTACGTGTTTGTGTTTTGAATTTTAAATAAAACAAACTCTTGAGAAATCGATGAAAGACAATCGAAACACTTCTGCTTTTAATTTGTAACTTGCTGACAGATAAAACACTTCCTTAGTCCAATCATTCACAATTTACAGTTCATCGGTAACATTTATCTCGCATAAGGAATGATCGTTTGTTTGTGTTTATAGACAGAAACAAACGATCGAACCTTATATTTAAACTTGAGGGGCAATGAATTTAAACACTCTCTACATTGCGGAGTTAAAATAAAAACCAGGTCGCATCACGCTTCCTTGTGATAACTGAATAAAAAGGCATAGTTTTCTGAAATTCTGTTTGAAATAACGATAACTTTCACTGAAACCCGTTCTTGTGTCATTAAAAATTTTATTGACCAGTGAATTGCGTAAGTTAAAAGGAACGTCATACGCCACACCCACACAAAACATCAATCTCCTTTTCCACTTGACGTGAGGGTGCTGTCATTCGAAGCAACACTGAATTAAATTTAATTCTGATCTTGACCATTTCCAGAAAAATTGAAAACCTTGTTTGTAAATGTGGAGTTCGATATAAACCCAGAAGACACGAAGTTGGTTGAACGTTGTCTCCGGAAGAGTTTATTCAGGCTATTTGGAAAGTGGAACGTTTTGTTGCTGTGAGGTTCGTTTGTGGACTATTATAACCGGCCATTGTTTACGTCTGATTTGGGTAAAATGATGAACGCTGACGATCATCTATTGCATATAAACAAATTTAATATGGAATAAAAGGCATGATAAGGATTTCATTGTTTATAGAATTTTATTTTGAAATTCGTTTTAATATGATGCGATAAACATTAATTACTTGTTCATGTTCAAACAACATGAGCGTGCTGGTATTCCTTTTCATTCACCTGTACAACGTAATTTTTAGGGCAGACATTGGGGGCGTGGTTATGGGCGGGCCCAAATCCTTTTTTCGGTTCATTGTGTTATAAAAAGAAAAAAAACAGAAATACTTTAGCCAATCATTTTGCCTGAAAATGCATGAATGGAAAAAAGGTTTATTTATTAAATGCTAACTTCAAACATGTTCAGTTTGGCTTTGATAGCGTCACTATTCTTATGAAGCATACTACGACTAATTGATAGTGATCTCTGTCGGTATACCGAGAAAACGATTCAGTTGCACGATTACCGCATGTTGTCATTCTGTGGAGAACATAAGAGATAAGTCTCAGATTAAACTAAGGAAATACAGTTGGCTTTCAGTGATATAACCAAAGCAACCGATAAGACTTGGAGTGCAGGATTCATCTGCAAGCAGAATGCTATTGGAGCAAACGGTGAATCGTGAAGCATGGTTTGAGAGCTAGTTGGCCGAACTAAACTAACGCGTTGTGGTAAGAGGGCAGGAGTCTGTAAATAAATCGATTCCTAATGGGGTTTTGCAAGGGTCGGTCCTTAAACCCATATTATTCAAAATAAATGCCATTGTGCAAACTATAAAATCATTTACCATCCCACCTGTTTAATTTGACCAATCAACGTGCTCTAATAGCATCGGTGGACTATGCGATATTAGGTTATTCAATGGGGAACCGGATAAGGGAATGAGTCCATACACTGCCAGTGACCGTGTATCAGCCCATACACCCCCTCTGTTGGGCGCCATTTTGTTTCCGAATTAATCTTCTCACCTCAGGTTTTCACATCTTCTCGTGCAAATAAAAGACAGTTCATTGTGGCAACATTTCCGACACACTTAACTTGATCCTCGTCTTTTAATTTATTATTTATTTCGTTCGGTGGCATGATAAATACGTCACATGACGTTTACTTGTCAGGTATGGCGTCACGTGAGGCTCAGCGTGATCAATATTGATCTGGTTGAGCCTCACCTTTTAAAAAAATGCATTTTAAAAGCGCCGAGCCTCATGTTTTAAAAAAATGAAACGCGGCTTAAGATGTTTATTACCACAGAATGTATCGAGTGGAAGTACCTATCCTCTCAGAAATTCGAACCAAATTGTCGATCCACAATTGCCGAACAAATTTGTTTCCGACTATTTCCGGCCAGAAGCTATAAGATTCTGGAGCGGCTTAAATTCCCAAATATAAGATAGTCCACTATTTAAGACAAATCTTTGGTCTAAGGCAAGAGAATAATGTTATCTTATCGTTCTATCATGATTTTACAACAATGGGACAGATTATATGTTCCAAATTACGACTTAGGTGTAGTAATTTGTATGCTCAAAATTTTGTTAGATTCGTTTCGACCGAGTCATCGTATCAGTCTGGATATCAGAATGAAGACGAAGAACGTAAATCCACAGAACGACACGTGCATGGGTTAATCGACATGGAACGAGTGCCAGTGTGGAAGGATAGAACGAGAGGCCGCAGGCCTCGAGTTTTATCCTTCCGCGATGGCACAAGTGCCATATCGATTAACCCATTCACACTCACGTGTCGTTCTGTGTTTATTACACGCCCTCACCTTTATAAAAATAATTATTAGAAGGACACCCAGCAATTCATTTGACAACTATCAACAAAAAGAACACATTTTATCGGCAACCAAATTTGCGAGGGGGAAACGTGTTACTATTTCGTCCCCTGAGATCCAATGTGTTCTATGTGCATACTGGCACATAGAACACTTTGGAACTCGGGGGGAGGGGAGGGGGGATTTTTAGCTATCGCTAAATCCGTCAACGATTTCCGTTCCGCACATGTGTGCGGAATAGATTTTCATTTTCCGCAAGGTTCGGTGTTGCTGTTGATTCGCAGAACAGGCGTGTAATAATATTGTTTATTGTTCTTTGTTTTCGAAACAGCGCTTAAACGTTTTTAATAAGATTAGTGCAATCAGTCCTGCATCGAATGACATATTACATGTAATTGGTACCCAATAATGCCCTTCTCTGATCAGACAATGGTATTTCAAGCATAAGGAGAATTTATAGCTGATTCCAACAGATTTTAATTGTTGGAATGAGACATTTTCACACATAATGTTGTGCGAACGCCCGGGCGTGGCGGGGGAGGATGAATGTCGAGTTTCGTGTTTCCTTCTGGATTTCTGCATTCATTTATACCTCCCGTGACCCTTGTTGCAAAATAGACACAAATAGCGACCGCGGTAATACCGACGTACAGACTGAAATATCAGCGTTTGGTTTGGTGACTGGATATTCCACACCTGACATCGGTTAACTGGATGTTAGTGTCTCTGCCCTACAGCAATCTTAAAATAAAACCAGGTCCCAAACGTTGCGTTGGGATTGCAATGTTGTTTGTTACTTTGTAGTACCGAGTCTCTGGAATTCGGGATTCTAATTTTTTATACTCTCCCCCTCCTCCTTCCCTCCTATCTCCCTCTCTCTCCCACTCTCTCCCTCCTTTTCACCCCTCCCTCCTTCCCTTTCATCCCACCCACCCCCTTCACACTCTCTCTCTCTCTCTCTCTCGCTCTCTCTCTCTCGCAAAAGCAGTCAAACTATTTATTTACAGAGAAAATTTATATAATAGCATGCTTTCATGTTACAAATAAATTGCTAGAAATTATCAGATAAAAGATTGTATTTTCTTCTTGTGATTTATTATTGTTCGCACTTGACGCCATTTCCTTCAGTACCGTTCAAGACATTTTTCAAGCTTGTTATTTATTAACCTGCACGTAAAACCCATCTCCAGACAGATTGTCATTAAAACATCAATGCTTAATCGCTTCAACACGGAGTACCAGAATGGGATTGCCACTTTCAACTTTGGCGGCAGCAGTTGGGCGAATCCAATATAATTGAAGGGAGGTTGAGTAAAATCTTCATCCAACAGGCTTGTGGGGCGGAAGTGGGGGTGGGGGAGGGGGGGGGCGGAGATTAAATTATTCCTGAACCTCCATAATTATATTAGTTCTATCATTCCGTTTGCTGACCTACCACTGAATTTTACATTACTCGAAAATTTATCCGAACTTGGTTTTAAAGAGTGCTCACATTTTCTCCCTCGTGTGTATCGCATCTTATCCGAGTGTTTCGCGCATTATTTATTTATTTATTGGTGTTTAAGGTCACGTACTTATGCACAATGGCTAATCATGACCGTGACAGTTTTACGGGTGGAGGAAGCTGGAGTACCCGGAGAGAACCACCGAGCAACCACGAGCAGCTGCCAGCTCCCCAACATCGTAACTCCGCACTGCAGCACAGGCAGGGTTAGATTGGTTGAAGACATGCGCACCATCGACGTGCAGTATGCCTTATTACACAGCGTCATCTTGCCTCCATGTGGACAATGGGAGTTAAGTGCTTTGCCCAAGGACACAGCGCGGGTGTATTACCCATTACACTCTTGACACTTTTGAAAGGATTCTATCGTTTGATGGTATTTTTTGATTGCAAGTTCACATATTAAGGAATTGTATGTTTTTATCCAATAATGCCATTAGCAATAATATTCCGACGACATCTAACCACAGTAAATGAGGAAAATGATATCCATTAGGCCCCACAAAGTAGATGTTCTGTTTCTCAGGCCAATTTTTAGGAAATTGCGTGTGGGCGGGCGGGTTTTTATTTTATCTTGTATTTTTGTAATTATTTCTTTGCCAGCAAAATTTCATGTTCATGTTTTTTTTATGTTTTAGGCCTCATTATTTACAGAATGGCGTAGTTGGTGGTGTATTTCGTCCCTTGAGTGCAAGAAGGCTTTGCAGTGCTAAAGCATTGCAAAGCCTTGTTGCACTCAAGGGGCAAATTTATCAATTTTATTAACTTGGGTAAAATATGTGACATTAGCCATTTAATTTTTATGTTATTAAGTTTGCATTGGTTATAAAACGAGAGCTTGCGGTAGCCAGAAGGACCATGCGGGAGGGCCTGAGAAACGGATTTATAACTTTTTTAGGCCTATCGAAAATTATCAACTGAATGCCATCAGGACTTTCCCACTTGACGAAGATCATTGATAAGTTTCTATCATTGTGTGTTTGCTATCAACGGGAACGATCAAATGTGCATTGACAACGAGGGGACGAGGCAAGGCTTCACTGGGTTCTTAGGTCACTTCGGGGTTCTTCATTGACAAGAGAAGAGTGATCAACGATTTAACAATTTATATTATATATATATATAACTTATTACATGTCCACAGCCAATCAATTCCATAATTTCTTCCAATTACCAAAATATAAATTTGATCTTGTGATCGATCACCATACCCAACAATAAATCTGGAAAATATTATCTGCAATTGAATCGTTTCCCAAACTCGCATTCGTAGAGAAATATGGAAGCAGAAATTAATATATACATTCACTTATCAGCGCCCACCAAGTTAGGTGGAATTACAGTTAATACCAAAACTCGTTTCTTAAATTAATCCTTTACCCAACGCAGACGATATCAAAATTTATTATTTTAAATATCATTTTTCAAATTTTTCAAAAAAATTCAACTAAACCATATCATGTGAGCCCTCTTTGGAACAAGCTCGACGAGCTCGTTCCAACGAGGGGGTCACATAATATGGTTTTGTTGAAATTTTTTGAAAAATAATATTTTTTCAACTGCTGATTTTGCATATTACGCGGCGGATGCGGTCGATTCGTTGGGTAAAGGGTTAAAAATAGTAATTTATACATTTCCGAATATGATACCTTGCCTTGACATAATACTATTAAGTTTACCAAGTCCTTTTTTATGTCATTCACTTTGAAGGACTTCCCATCCCATGCATTCAGGGGGGTAGGAGGGGAGGGGGGGGGCTTTTAAACAAAAAAGACAGATAAGTAGTAGAAGATGTGGGAAATGATCCTATTCTGGGGGAGAGGGGCCGAGGGGGGACGAGGGGGGTGGATGACGTCATCATAATTAAAATGTTACGTAAGGTAATTAATATTACTTAATGATTTTTTTTTTAATCACTTTAATAATAAATGCAATTAATGACTGTTGCATAATTAATGTAATTAATGTAATTAATGAGTGTAATTAGGGTTGATTATAATAATTAGTATATTAATAAATGAATTAATATTGACGAACTGGACATATGCGCATGCTATCGGTTGACTGACCCGCACAGGTCATCACGTGTCTGGGTATCATTAAATCGATTTTTTCTTTTCAAACGCCAACTACTGACAGATGTTGAAGCAATTAAATCTATTGTCACACTTTAACGACCGGTCATAAATATCGTTAGACTGGACATGCTATCATGTATTTAAAAATCAATATATCACGTGACAAGATGTGTCTTGCTTTTACCTGAAGACTGTGAACGACTCCATTGTGGCTATTTTTATAGGTATAATTTGATTTAATAACTTGGCGTGATTCTTACATATTAATAATGCAAGTTTATTCTTCTCGTTTTTATGGCTGTCGAAAAACTCTCATAGACCAAGATATTCCGATTTTACCCCTCACGCGATAAAGTATTTTTTTAACGGTCCAATTTCTACGTTATGACGAGTTCTCAAAAAAAAAATCACAAGAGAAATCGCCATGAGACTACTGTACACGGGGGAGAGGATATACATGGCTGTACTTTATGCCCCAATACTTTGATGAATTAACGGATCATCTGAAAACCCACCAAGAAGGTGCTTTGAACTGTCAATTTTGTGTTTCAATAGCAAATTCAACAAAAGAGAGAGGCAGTGTACATCGAACAGACGTCGATGTCAAGATGTTCCAGTGGACGTTTTGTCTGAAATCCTATACTAGGAAAGATACATTAGAAAAAAACATGGAGAAATGTCAAAACTCGACATTTAACTGCGCGATTTGCGGGTTTCAGCTGATTCAACTTAACCGTCATCGCGCCACAAGTAGCAGAAATGCACAACTCGATTGGCCGGTGGAGACGTTCCTCATCAAATAAGGGGGGTCAAACGAGGTTATGAGGAGGGGTGAAGGAGACAAGTGTGCGGTCATATGTTTAAAATTTTAATAACCTTAATTGCTATGACGTAATCTCCTTAATAAATAGCGTATATTCATTTAATATAATATATTAATAATTTTCGTTAAAAAATTCATTTTTTATTCCGCACCCCTGTATCCCCTCACAGTACCTAAAACTTCAATGAACGCTCCTCCTCCAGGTCATCCAATACTAAAAAACTTTTGGAAACCGCTCTCCCCCGCCCCCACCATAATCTTAAAAAGAGTTGCTTTGTCCCAAACACACACCTTTTTAACCAATCAGACACCTCCGTTATCCCACACCCTCACCGTCACACCCCTGTATCCCCTCACAGTACCTAAAACTTTCCTGAATTCCCCTCCACCAAGTCATCCAATACTAAAAAAAAACTTTTGGAAACCTCTCTCCCCCCTCCCCCAGCCCTCACAATAGCTAAATTATCTCGAACCCCAGTTCAGTTCTCTAAATGTAATGGACATGTCAGGCCCCCGAATACGCCTTCCCCACAATTTTGAGCGATCAAATTACCCCGATTAGTCTCCTCTCATAACTTACCACTCTCTTAACCCGTATTTACTATGAGATTGTCCCCTTAATAAATAGCGTATGTTCATTTAATATAATATATTAATAATTTTCGTTAAATAATTCATTCCACAAGACACTTGTCGAAAAAACAAAATGGCGGATTAGTTTGACAGAAATACGCGTATCGATTTATTCAGGAATGTCTGTCGGTTGTGTCCTTGGGCAAGACACTTCATCCCTATTGACCATGTGGGGGCATGGTGACGCTGTGCACTAAGGCGTACTGCACGTCGATGGAGCACCTGTCTTCAACCAATGCAGACCCTGTGTAGAATCTTGACAGTTGCTTGCCGTTGCTCGGTGGCTCTCTCCGGCTTTCCCCACCCGTAAAACTGTCGTGGTCATGATTAGTTATTGTGCAGACCTTAAAATCCAATAAATAAATATAAATAAATAGTCGGTTATCAAAACAGCCCTTAAGTGTTTAACAGTTAATAGTGGACCAGTGCGTTTAAAAGTGAAAAAAATTAGGTGATAGCATACGGACTGTGTTTAATCATAGAAAAATCACACCCGCGCTATTACTAACCTGTATGATTTATTTTTGAATGTTCGCTGAAGAATAACCCACCCATCTAAGTAAAAGCATGAAAGAGCTACCATTATCTTATTACCTATGTGAGGTGGGGGTGGTCGGTAACGTTGTGTACTATGGCGTACTACCTTCAGCCAATGATAACCCTGTGTAGAACTTTGACAGTTGTTCGCCTCTGCACGATGGTTCTTTCCGGATTGCCCCAACTGTCGTTAAATAAATGAAAAAAACTACAATTCTATAATAACAGGCCAAGACCCCTTCGTTTTGTCAGGGGGAAAATCAACAGTACTTTCACCCCCCTCATTTTAATAGTTGAAAAGTGCTGTTACTCGATCCAAAAAAAATGGTAAAAGGATATGCGACTCTATATTAGCCACCCAAATTTGCGAGACTTGGGGAAAATATAACCCACCTAGAGCTGCACCAAAGCTACGTACACTATTCGAATTCCCGCATTGTGTCCTTGGGCAAGTTAATTTACCCCGATTATCTACATGGGAGCACGATGACGGCGTGTAATAAAGTGTACTGCACGTCGGTGATACTCATATTTTAGAACAATCTAACCCTGCTTGTGCGGATTTCCGACGTTGGTGAGATGACAGTTACTCGTCGTTGCTCTGTGGTTCTCTTTGGATATTCCGGAGTCTACCCGTAAAATTGTCACATTTAATTATAACTTGAACTTGATGTCCGGGAGTAATGAAATAGCGTATTTTCTGCAGACATTCTAAATAAACGCAGCTGGTTTACAGACCTGTATATAATTTTTTCAATTGAGTAAAAATATAGGATAGTTACTGATGTAAAACGCCGATTAGTATGTTTAATGAATCTAACTACGCCAGTCCGACCGACCCTTTGCCCACCATGATCACAACAAACGTTTCAATTCTCTCTCTCTCTCTCTCTCTCTCTCTCTCTCTCTCTCTCTCTCTCTCTCTCACCGATACAGTACGGGTGGAAACTAATTGCGTTCAAGCTGTTGTTTTTTTTTCTCGAGGTTTTACCACCTCCCTTACAGCGCAAATCGAAATGAAATCTGATTCACTGAACCATACTACAGTGCATGTCAAAATTAATTTTTGAACGCCATTTTTTCTATGTGCCGCTATCAGCAGCTATGACCATAGCGTAACTTTGTGGTAAAATGTTTATTTTTGTACAAAACTCAAGACCTTTCTCTGACAAATGCCTATATAAAAACAAGATAATACGTGAGAATGCGTTGTGTACCTACATTTTGTTGATAAAATATGGCATGACCACATTCCCGGATATTATTAATGTACCCGCTTAATAACAGCCGAATATTTATCGGATCACAGTTTTTGATTTGAATAATTGCCGATTTTTGTATTAAATCACATTCAGTAATTTATGCAGATTTCCTGAACTGGGCGAATGTCAAGAAAGGCACTCTGTAGTTTAGGAGACACCACAAATAAAAACAAAATAAAAAATCTGAGATATATTGCATTTTTTTTTAATTATCCATATTAACCAGAAGTCAAAACTAGTCAAATTAATTAGTATTAAATTACAAATGGTTATGAAATTTGCAGTAAAATGAACACTGGTATATGCTGCTGGCCGCATTTTAGGTGTCTGTAATAGCTGTTGTTCAGAATGTCACCCTATTGGTGTGAGTTTTCGCTTTTTCGTCCAGTTTCATGAGAGCTTCCACGAAGTCCGTTCCACATTCGCAATCTTTCCCAGGGGCCATTCTTCAAAGGCTGGTCCATCGCAGCTTTACAGAGATATTGTTTCTGGACGACAATGTTCAAGGCGTTCTGGGTTTCCGATGAGACCCCTTGGGATATTTCGATCTTTAAGGATGTTTGCCAAAATTTTCCACCCTGTCGGTTGAAAATCTTTTCTTTTTCGCAGCAGATCATTTATTAGATCACACATATTGGAGCCCGAAATTGTAATGCCGTTATACACGAGTCGATCTTTCTCATCCCAGGATAAATTGGGTATATTCTTTATTATCTGGAGTAACAAAAGCGCCTTCTGCTGCATGGAATTTGGTATAACGGCTAACCAGTCCGGATGATTTTCCACTGAAAAACTTGTCGTTAAGGAGTGTGGTTTGGTGTTTTCTTTGCGTAAATTTGATTGGCGCTGAAAGATTGTCTGGTTCAGCAGCCCTTTCTCTTCAGAACCCGATGTTGAAGATTCAGGAATTGGTCTCATACCCTGGTCTATGGGCGGGACAGCTACAGCATTCAGGGGTGCGCGTATTTCCTGCAACTGTTCACTCCCCCATGGTTCAATACACTGAATTCTGCTTGAGGGGAGGCTGATTGAGTCATCTATAGGTTTTGCCCTCAGTGATTCCCCCATCACTAGCGATTTTACTGGCTCTAGCTTATTTGCAAGCCCCAAAATATTTCCACTTGTTAATGCATTGTTCCAACTAAAGGCTGATTTCATATGCACTGGAGGATAGGGTGGCTGGTTACAGACAGATCTGGTTGTTAACTCGGCTGTATTTGTGTTCGCTCCCCCTATAGTGTGTTTAAAATTTACATTTTTGTGTAATTGTCGTCTGTGTCGATAATAATGAGTTTTATGAGAGTAAGATTTTTGACACAATTCACAGACGTAGCGCGCGTTCATCCTTTTCAGAAGCGAGTTAATAGAGTGGCAATACAGTTCCAACACTCTTCCATTTATATGTATGAATAGGATGGGTCCCACCCCAACCTGTCAATCGCTGATTGGCTAATTATATATCAAGATAAGGTAGGTTCTACCCCAATCTGTTGATCATTGGTTACTTCAAATTCTCACACAGTGCATTGTGGGAAATTCCAGTGGTAGAGCTCTGAGGTAAAATAAGTTACAAATTGATATAGTTTACTTCAAAAAAAGAAACATCAAAGTCACATTCATGACAAGCCGAGGTAGCACATCTGAACCACCAACTCTACACTGTTTAATCAGATAATCCATTTATTCAGATAATTACATGTGCATATCAGTTTTTCATTGGTTTTTCATCAGTTTCCATCGATTTTTCATTGTTTTTTATCGGTTTTTCATTGGTTTTTATCAGTTTTTATTGGTTTTTATCGGTTTTTATCGGTTTTACAATTCGATAAAACGGTTTTTAGTGATTTAAATCACGTAAAATGATCACTAATTACCACTAATTGGTCACTAATGGTCACTAATTGCCACTAATTAATGACCAATGGTCACTAATGGTCACTAATTGCCACTAATTAGTGACCAATTGGTCACTAATGGTCACTAATTGCCACTAATTAGTGACCAATTGGTCACTAATGGTCACTAATTGCCACTAATTAGTGACCAATTGGTCACTAATTACCACCAATTGGTCACTAATGGTCACTAGTGACCAATTGGTGGTAATTAGTGACCAATTGGTCACTAATTAGTGGCAATTAGTGACCGTTAGTGACCAATTGGTCACTAATTAGTGGCAATTAGTGACCATTAGTGACCAATTGGTCAATTAGTGACCATTAGTGACCAATTAGTGGTAATTAGTGATCATTTTACGTGATTTAAATCACTAAAAACTGTTTTATCGAATTGTAAAACCGATAAAAACCGATAAAAACCAATAAAAACTGATAAAAACCAATGAAAAACCGATAAAAAACAATGAAAAATCGATGGAAACTGATGAAAAACCAATGAAAAACCGATATGCACATGTAATTATCTGATTAAATGGATTATCTGATTAAACAGTGTAGAGTTGGTGGTTCAGATGTGCTACCTCGGCTTGTCATGAATGTGACTTTGATGTTTCTTTTTTTGAAGTAAACTATATCAATTTGTAACTTATTTTACCTCAGAGCTCTACCACTGGAATTTCCCACAATGCACTGTGTGAGAATTTGAAGTAACCAATGATCAACAGATTGGGGTAGAACCTACCTTATCTTGATATATAATTAGCCAATCAGCGATTGACAGGTTGGGGTGGGACCCATCCTATTCATACATATAAATGGAAGAGTGTTGGAACTGTATTGCCACTCTATTAACTCGCTTCTGAAAAGGATGAACGCGCGCTACGTCTGTGAATTGTGTCAAAAATCTTACTCTCATAAAACTCATTATTATCGACACAGACGACAATTACACAAAAATGTAAATTTTAAACACACTATAGGGGGAGTGAACCCAAATACAGCCGAGTTAACAACCAGATCTGTCTGTAACCAGCCACCCTATCCTCCAGTGCATATGAAATCAGCCTTTAGTTGGAACAATGCATTAACAAGTGGAAATATTTTGGGGCTTGCAAATAAGCTAGAGCCAGTAAAATCGCTAGTGATGGGGGAATCACTGAGGGCAAAACCTATAGATGACTCAATCAGCCTCCCCTCAAGCAGAATTCAGTGTATTGAACCATGGGGGAGTGAACAGTTGCAGAAAATACGCGCACCCCTGAATGCTGTAGCTGTCCCGCCCATAGACCAGGGTATGAGACCAATTCCTGAATCTTCAACATCGGGTTCTGAAGAGAAAGGGCTGCTGAACCAGACAATCTTTCAGCGCCAATCAAATTTACGCAAAGAAAACACCAAACCACACTCCTTAACGACAAGTTTTTCAGTGGAAAATCATCCGGACTGGTTAGCCGTTATACCAAATTCCATGCAGCAGAAGGCGCTTTTGTTACTCCAGATAATAAAGAATATACCCAATTTATCCTGGGATGAGAAAGATCGACTCGTGTATAACGGCATTACAATTTCGGGCTCCAATATGTGTGATCTAATAAATGATCTGCTGCGAAAAAGAAAAGATTTTCAACCGACAGGGTGGAAAATTTTGGCAAACATCCTTAAAGATCGAAATATCCCAAGGGGTCTCATCGGAAACCCAGAACGCCTTGAACATTGTCGTCCAGAAACAATATCTCTGTAAAGCTGCGATGGACCAGCCTTTGAAGAATGGCCCCTGGGAAAGATTGCGAATGTGGAACGGACTTCGTGGAAGCTCTCATGAAACTGGACGAAAAAGCGAAAACTCACACCAATAGGGTGACATTCTGAACAACAGCTATTACAGACACCTAAAATGCGGCCAGCAGCATATA
Organism: Pictodentalium vernedei; assembly: GCA_031216915.1. Classification (NCBI taxonomy): domain Eukaryota; kingdom Metazoa; phylum Mollusca; class Scaphopoda; order Dentaliida; family Dentaliidae; genus Pictodentalium; species Pictodentalium vernedei. The sequence goes on along the minus strand of CM062290.1, from coordinate 91,452,512 downwards.
CCAGTGTTCATTTTACTGCAAATTTCATAACCATTTGTAATTTAATACTAATTAATTTGACTAGTTTTGACTTCTGGTTAATATGGATAATTAAAAAAAAATGCAATATATCTCAGATTTTTTATTTTGTTTTTATTTGTGGTGTCTCCTAAACTACAGAGTGCCTTTCTTGACATTCGCCCAGTTCAGGAAATCTGCATAAATTACTGAATGTGATTTAATACAAAAATCGGCAATTATTCAAATCAAAAACTGTGATCCGATAAATATTCGGCTGTTATTAAGCGGGTACATTAATAATATCCGGGAATGTGGTCATGCCATATTTTATCAACAAAATGTAGGTACACAACGCATTCTCACGTATTATCTTGTTTTTATATAGGCATTTGTCAGAGAAAGGTCTTGAGTTTTGTACAAAAATAAACATTTTACCACAAAGTTACGCTATGGTCATAGGTGCTGATAGCGGCACATAGAAAAAATGGCGTTCAAAAATTAATTTTGACATGCACTGTAGTATGGTTCAGTGAATCAGATTTCATTTCGATTTGCGCTGTAAGGGAGGTGGTAAAACCTCGAAAAAAAAACAACAGCTTGAACGCAATTAGTTTCCACCCGTACTGTATTGGTGAGAGAGAGAGAGAGAGAGAGAGAGAGAGAGAGAGAGAGAGAGAGAGAGAGAATTGAAACGTTTGTTGTGATCATGGTGGGCAAAGGGTCGGTCGGACTGGCGTAGTTAGATTCATTAAACATACTAATCGGCGTTTTACATCAGTAACTATCCTATATTTTTACTCAATTGAAAAAATTATATACAGGTCTGTAAACCAGCTGCGTTTATTTAGAATGTCTGCAGAAAATACGCTATTTCATTACACCCGGACATCAAGTTCAAGTTATAATTAAATGTGACAATTTTACGGGTAGACTCCGGAATATCCAAAGAGAACCACAGAGCAACGACGAGTAACTGTCATCTCACCAACGTCGGAAATCCGCACAAGCAGGGTTAGATTGTTCTAAAATATGCGTATCACCGACGTGCAGTACACTTTATTACACGCCGTCATCGTGCTCCCATGTAGATAATCGGGGTAAATTAACTTGCCCAAGGACACAATGCGAGAATTTGAATAGTGTACGTAGCTTTGGTGCAGCTCTAGGTGGGTTATATTTTCCCCAAGTCTCGCAAATTTGGGTGGCTAATATAGAGTCGCATATCCTTTTACCATTTTTTTTGGATCGAGTAACAGCACTTTTCAACTATTAAAATGAGGGAGGTGAAAGTACTGTTGATTTTCCCCCTGACAAAACGAAGGGGTCTTGGCCTGTTATTATAGAATTGTAGTTTTTTTCATTTATTTAACGACAGTTGGGGCAATCTGGAAAGAACCATCGTGCAGAGGCGAACAACTGTCAAAGTTCTACACAGGGTTATCATTGGCTGAAGGTAGTACGCCATAGTACACAACGTTACCGACCACCCCCACCTCACATAGGTAATAAGATAATGGTAGCTCTTTCATGCTTTTACTTAGATGGGTGGGTTATTCTTCAGCGAACATTCAAAAATAAATCATACAGGTTAGTAATAGCGCGGTGTGATTTTTCTATGATTAAACACAGTCCGTATGCTATCACCTAATTTTTTTCACTTTTAAACGCACTGGTCCACAATTAACTGTTAAACACTTAAGGGCTGTTTTGATAACCGACTATTTATTTATATTTATTTATTGGATTTTAAGGTCTGCACAATAACTAATCATGACCACGACAGTTTTACGGGTGGGGAAAGCCGGAGAGAGCCACCGAGCAACGGCAAGCAACTGTCAAGATTCTACACAGGGTCTGCATTGGTTGAAGACAGGTGCTCCATCGACGTGCAGTACGCCTTAGTGCACAGCGTCACCATGCCCCCACATGGTCAATAGGGATGAAGTGTCTTGCCCAAGGACACAACCGACAGACATTCCTGAATAAATCGATACGCGTATTTCTGTCAAACTAATCCGCCATTTTGTTTTTTCGACAAGTGTCTTGTGGAATGAATTATTTAACGAAAATTATTAATATATTATATTAAATGAACATACGCTATTTATTAAGGGGACAATCTCATAGTAAATACGGGTTAAGAGAGTGGTAAGTTATGAGAGGAGACTAATCGGGGTAATTTGATCGCTCAAAATTGTGGGGAAGGCGTATTCGGGGGCCTGACATGTCCATTACATTTAGAGAACTGAACTGGGGTTCGAGATAATTTAGCTATTGTGAGGGCTGGGGGAGGGGGGAGAGAGGTTTCCAAAAGTTTTTTTTTAGTATTGGATGACTTGGTGGAGGGGAATTCAGGAAAGTTTTAGGTACTGTGAGGGGATACAGGGGTGTGACGGTGAGGGTGTGGGATAACGGAGGTGTCTGATTGGTTAAAAAAAGTGTGTGTTTGTGACAAAGCAACTCTTTTTAAGATTATGGTGGGGGCGGGGGAGAGCGGTTTCCAAAAGTTTTTTAGTATTGGATGACCTGGAGGAGGAGCGTTCATTGAAGTTTTAGGTACTGTGAGGGGATACAGGGGTGCGGAATAAAAAATGAATTATTTAACGAAAATTATTAATATATTATATTAAATGAATATACGCTATTTATTAAGGAGATTACGTCATAGCAATTAAGGTTATTAAAATTTTAAACATATGACCGCACACTTGTCTCCTTCACCCCTCCTCATAACCTCGTTTGACCCCCCTTATTTGATGAGGAACGTCTCCACCGGCCAATCGAGTTGTGCATTTCTGCTACTTGTGGCGCGATGACGGTTAAGTTGAATCAGCTGAAACCCGCAAATCGCGCAGTTAAATGTCGAGTTTTGACATTTCTCCATGTTTTTTTCTAATGTATCTTTCCTAGTATAGGATTTCAGACAAAACGTCCACTGGAACATCTTGACATCGACGTCTGTTCGATGTACACTGCCTCTCTCTTTTGTTGAATTTGCTATTGAAACACAAAATTGACAGTTCAAAGCACCTTCTTGGTGGGTTTTCAGATGATCCGTTAATTCATCAAAGTATTGGGGCATAAAGTACAGCCATGTATATCCTCTCCCCCGTGTACAGTAGTCTCATGGCGATTTCTCTTGTGATTTTTTTTTTGAGAACTCGTCATAACGTAGAAATTGGACCGTTAAAAAAATACTTTATCGCGTGAGGGGTAAAATCAGAATATCTTGGTCTATGAGAGTTTTTCGACAGCCATAAAAACGAGAAGAATAAACTTGCATTATTAATATGTAAGAATCACGCCAAGTTATTAAATCAAATTATACCTATAAAAATAGCCACAATGGAGTCGTTCACAGTCTTCAGGTAAAAGCAAGACACATCTTGTCACGTGATATATTGATTTTTAAATACATGATAGCATGTCCAGTCTAACGATATTTATGACCGGTCGTTAAAGTGTGACAATAGATTTAATTGCTTCAACATCTGTCAGTAGTTGGCGTTTGAAAAGAAAAAATCGATTTAATGATACCCAGACACGTGATGACCTGTGCGGGTCAGTCAACCGATAGCATGCGCATATGTCCAGTACGTCAATATTAATTCATTTATTAATATACTAATTATTATAATCAACCCTAATTACACTCATTAATTACATTAATTACATTAATTATGCAACAGTCATTAATTACATTTATTATTAAAGTGATTAAAAAAAAATCATTAAGTAATATTAATTACCTTACGTAACATTTTAATTATGATGACGTCATCCACCCCCCTCGTCCCCCCCTCGGCCCCTCTCCCCCAGAATAGGATCATTTCCCACATCTTCTACTACTCAGATATTCCGTTTATTGTAAACAAGTACTGCTCTACTTTTCCCGCATTCTGCGGAAAAAAACTGCAAACGTTAAAGCAAATAACGCCCAACAAACCTATGATCGTACGTATGGTATGAAACAAAATGTCGCTGACATGAATGGCATCAGTACGGAGACACAATAAAATACTAAGCCTGTTGATTGTCACCGTATGGTACATTACCCTGCTACCTGTTTAAGTTGACCAATCAACGTGCTCTAATAGCATCTGTGGACTATGCGATATTAGGTTATTCAATGGGGGACCTGCTACGGGATTGAGTCCATAGACTGCCAGTGACCGTGTATGAGCCCATACACCCTCTCTGTTGGGCGTCATTTTGTTTCTGAATTAATTTTCCCACCTCAAGTTTTTACCTATTTTCGTGCAAATTAAAGACAGTTTCCTGATAAATATTCAAAATGAAGCGATTCAGATCTCTTAATTTCTTATTTAATCCGTTTGGTGGCATGAGAAATACGTTGCAGGACGTTTACTTGCCTGGTATGGCGTCATGTGAGGCTCAGCGCGATTAATATTAGTCTCACCTCGCCTCACATGATACCACACCTGACAAGTAAACGTCCTGTAACTTATATTGCCATTCACACTACTAACCAATCAGCTGACTTATGCAAGTGTTCAGGTCCGTCAGTTATATACGCTATTAGTCATACACTTCAAAAAATCCATTAACTCTCACACTGCTGAAAGCGACTATTGTCACCTATTTGACGATGATCATCTGTACGTTCTGATATGCACAGATCAAAGCTACCATCTGATTAATTGTTGGAAAGGGCTGAGAGACAATTAATCAGATGACAGCGTTTCAAGTGTGTCATAAATTTTATTAAAATTCCTCGCATACAGTCGTGCACAGAGGTCCTCCATATATGGCTAAAGTGGGCGTGGCAGTAAAGGTGTTAATCATTCACTTTTGAGGCTATATACAGTACGTGGAGGGTGAATTATTATTAAACCACCCGCAGAGTGGAGATTCAACCCGAGCAATAATTGCAAATTTATTGCAAAGCATAACCATCATAAGTAAAGTTCCAGCCAATTGACCTCCGGGTTGGCTGAAACATTGCTTGTGTTTTATGTCCATATGTACAGAATTTGAAAGTGATACTTTGGGTGACAACTCCACTCCGCGGGTGATTTAGTTACAATCTATGCTGCACGTACTGTACAGTGTAAACCCAAGTCAGCCATAAAGACATCATTGACGTTGTTGTTGGGTGCTCGGTTTCACCAATTTTCGGAGACACATGTACGAACGCGACACTGACAACTGAAATAACGGTTGATGAAAAGTCGAAACTTCGACTTGAAATCACGGAATGTCGGTTTAATTGTCGAAATGTCGAGTTTTTAAGAAATTCTTCATGCCACTTAGACGCTTTCGTAGATCTGTTATTTTATCCTGCAATCAGTCATCCCCCTCCCCCCCCCCCCCCCCACCAATACAAGCTAAAACGTCAAGACTGAAACAAATTTGTATCAGCCACAGTAACTTTTGCGACCACGTGCGATCATTCGTTTCCGAAAGAGGGCGTTTTAACCTGCACTCATTGAAAACTGATTACACATGTAGAGGTTACCGTTATAAATGGCTATTCAATTAGCAGGGTTCCACTGTAACGTAACGGCCAAAACCGGCCAGCGCTATTCTCAAAAATCGGCAATTAATTTTCAAAATATTTTCATTTTTTTGTCTCAAAAACATAGGTTATGACCCCTCGTTGGAACGAGCTCGTCGAGCTCGTTCCAACGAGGGGTCATAACCTATGTTTTTGAGACAAAAAATGAGAAAAATTAGTTATTCAAGAATTTTTTTTGCAAGTGTCGTCTGCTTTTCATGTTAGGTAAAGGGATCTGTAGCTGTGTCCATTTAACCACATTTCAAATCCTTTTATCATACATCCACTACAAATTTGACCTGTTCATTGAATATAGGCTATAGAGTAAACTGTTAATTGAATAAACAATCTTGTAACCTGTCGAGAGATTATCCAAACACTCCCCAGTTTTCCTTTGTTTATAGGCCTATTTGGCCTCAGTACATCCAATACAGGCATTCAGTCTATTATATCTTTTTGAGAGAGCTCATGGAGCTCTGTCAAACAAGATATAATAGAATAAATGCTCAGTTTAACTCTAGAATACAGGAAAGTGACCAAATCCTTGTTAATTGAATACTCCTGTTAATTGAATAATTTTCACTTGCGAAGTGGCTATTCATTTAATAGGGTTCCACTGTATTGCTCAAAGCAACGCTCGCGGAGGTATCCCGTCTATGTGTTATCTGGTGGGCATTTATCGGGCTGTGGATTGCAAGCAAAGGTAATACCGCCTCCCTGTAGGGCTTTATTACGGTTTTTGTATTGGGTCCGTAACGCCGAGTGAGTTTCCATAGGTTGGAATGAGCTATAGCATTTGCGACTGAGATCTGTTCGGGTCAGGTCGATTTTCTCAACAATCCGAAACTTCCGCACAAGTCTGACATCTGCGACAGGCGCGCGATAACTTTGGACGGAGTCATCCCTGAGCTTTGCAAAAATGACTCGGTCAAAATTCTCGGATTTTGGCTGTCAGACTTGATAGATTTGAGTTTTGTCCTACCTCTAAACATTTTATCCCCGATTCGGTGGTTGTTCAACCTGAAAATTACATGCCTGGCCCTAACTTTTTGGCCATTTATGACCTGTGGTCCAACACGATGGCTCCTTGATATATCTCCTGCAGTTAGATCAGCACCAATTTTACTGGCAATGTTGAGCATAATTTTGTCTGTTTTCACCGGCCTTTTCAGTGACACCAGACACTCTTAGGTTTGTTCGTCGACCATATTGCTCTAGGTCGTCAATTCTATTACTTAACTGCTCTATTTTATTATCTTTGAGTTGGAGTTTCTCCTGTTCTTTATTTATTTATTTATTTATTTATTTATTCGGGTTTAACGACACTTTAAACAGCCAGGGCCACACAGGCACGTAGACGGGATTCTATAATAGAGAGTGCCCTAGCCTTTTGGGGGGATTATATATGGAATGCCGTTGAGCGTCAGAGCCCCCTAGTCATGACTAGGACTCTCCGGACGTTATAGCATCTCCCACTTCCCTGAACTAGGCCCCTCCCCCGTGAAAAGTTTTCAAAACTCGGCGCTCTAAGAACGAATCTGAGGCATTTGAAACACGTGTTATTTATTTATTTATTTATTTATTTATTTATTTATTTATTTATTTATTTATTTATTTATTTATTTATTTATTTATTTATTTATTCATTTATTTATTTATAGAACCACCGAGAAACTGTCCGACTCCCCAACGTACTAAGTCCACACAAGCATGGTTAGCATTGGTTGAAGACAAGTGCACCATCGGCGTGCAGTACTCCTTAGTAGTAGAAGTGCCTTGCCCAAGGACACAACGCAGTTACCCCTGGCGTGGATCGAACCGTGAACCATGGAGCTCCTTCTGTAAGCTCTGTCCTGATTGTTCAAGTTCACGTATACGTTCATTGTCTGTCTCCAGAAATACGCCCTTCAGGGCGACGCGAACAACCGGGTTTTGAAGAACTTTAATTAGAGTTACACTTAAACGGACATGCTACTTGAGGGATCAAATGATGTATCCGGGGTGCCAGAAAGATAATCGAAAATGTCGAATTCCTCATCCAAATTACTACCCTAGCGAAACTTCTGATTCTCTACTGGTGAGGGGATTTGACCAAGTTCGGTTTTGTACTTTTTTGAGTCCTTTACATTTTCTGAACTGATACTAGGAGCCATTACTATAAAACCTTTACAATTTTATTTTCTAGAACTGTATTTTATACCTATCAAAAAACTGACTTAAATGAATCATTAGCATTTTAAAAGATATGGCAATTTACCAAAATTCAAGTTTAGTCAATTGTTTATACGTTCGCCTGGGATCGCGGTGGCTCAGTGGTAGACTGTTGCACATATGCTAGAGGTCCCGAGTTCGATCCCCGTCCAGGACGACCCACGTTGTGCCCTTGGGCAAGGCACTTTATCCCGGTTGCCTACATGGAGGCACGATGACGCCGTGTACTAAAGCGTACAGCACGTAAATGGTGCACATGTCTTCAAACGCTGTAACCCTGCTTGAGCGGAGCTTGAACAAAGTTAGAATGTTAAGGAGCTAACAGTTGCTCGTCGATGCTCGGTGGTTCTCTCAGGGTACTCTGGCTTCCTCCATCCGTAAAACTTTCACGGTCACGATTAGCCATTGTGCATAAATATGTGACCTGAAACACCAATAAATAAATAAATAAATAAATAAATAAATAAATATATAAATAAATAAATAAATAAATAATAAATAAATAAATAAATAAATAAATAAAATAAATAAATAAATAATACGTAGGCCTTATGCTTACATTAGAGAGCTTTCACCATGGATACTGGTTTTCGGGTCCTATTCAACTGGTAAAATTCAACGTCTTTACCACAGTACTCAAGAACAGCAGGATTTCTCGTGGCAACCGGGAGTGGCAATGCGTTAAAGAATACTAATTGTGATACTGGCTATCACACTTTTATGGTTATATATTGAACGGCATTCTCAAGTTAAACCCTTTGATTCCTGGTGGTGTCTTCCATGTCAGTTCTGTGTCATCAATTGGAAGAGTCTATATTTGTTACTTGTGGAAGACCAATCAATATTTTCAACGTGCATCCGTGGGGCTGCACGTTGAAAATCTTGATTGGTCTACCACACAAATTCATTGAGCAACTATCTACTTAATGAAGTGAGGTTATATCACGATTCTTGTACGAAAAGAGGTCTTTCGGATTGACAGGGTTAAGTAGGTCAACTTGCACGCAGGGAAACCAATAAAAGGTTATCAATCAAAACGACAAGGAACAAGCCACTTTCGGTTATTTATCATTATAAATATTCTTTGTTCTGACAGAAAAAAAACCGTTTGATTTTGGACATATTTAAAAGCGGACAAAATTATGTGCTTGCCATTAATATAAACGATAATCTTGATAGTGTAAGTGTTACAAAAGATGTTGTTTTTCATTGACTTTTAAGGAGGTTTATATGAAATTTTACGGACCTGACCAAAGTTTTTTTCACCGGGGCTCAAAGCCTCGGTGAAATAAACTTGGACAGGTTCGTTCAATCGGGAGCTTGGTGGCACATTAGTTATGGCATTAAACTTCAATCCGAAAGGAGCACGGTTCGACCGATCCCCACCAGAGACAACTGCGTTTTGTCTCTGGGCCAGGCACTGAATCCCGATTGCCCACGAAGGGGCACGATGGCGCTGTGTACAAAGGCATATTGCACGTCAATAGTGCATCTGTCTTCAACCAATGCTAGCCCTGTTTATGTGAAGTTAGTACGTTGAGGAGTCTTACAGTTGCTCGCCGTTGCTCAGTGGTTCTCTCAAGGTACTCCAGCTTTCTCCACATGTAAAACTGTCTGACGCGAGGTGACCCTGGATGTCGAAAGTGTTGTTAAAACTCCAATAAATAAATAAATAGATCCGTGCAATCACGTTTCATCCTATAACTGTTATGTTATATGACAGTATCCAGGAATGATGTGGAGTTCTTCGACCCCTTGTAGCTCTTTTTAAATGTCACTTTCCACTGTCTTGTCAGGAAGAGGCACACATGGTGAAGAGACTCGACCGCAACCAAGCGTCAAATAGCCTAGGCCGTGGTAACCACCAATGCAATTAGCTGCTCCACCATACCCCCACCCCACCCCACTCCACTCCACCTCACCCCAACCCTCCGAGAACGGAGAAATGCGTACCGTTTTCAAAGCTTTGAGTCGTCCATCAGTCTATCGAGGAAGACAGGATACTGAACAAGAATTCTGATCCTTCACTTCCCCTACCGTAAGAATAGTGCACCCAATATCCAAGCACTTCTCACCTCACAATTACGAGGCTTGAATTAAGCGTTTATCATCATTACCGAATGAGGCTCATATGAGACTACCGGGGCCGGTAAACTTCTATCGTATAAACTACGAGGGTGTAACTGTTATGTTCAACAACTTCTTTTCAGTTTTTTGTGACGCACACGGCTTTTTTAATATATTCTTGATAATATTTTTGACAAAATATCTCTTGAATTCAACAGAATATTTCAAAGGTGTTTTCTGGTGAGCGAACCCACATTTCGAAAGCTGACAAGTGTATGACAACACACACGGCATATCAACCAACATCCAACGACGAGTTTGACAACCTGGATGTCAACGAAATGTTGATTCAACGTCAAACCGAATAGTAATGGAAAGTCATCATCTCACCTATAAACTCTTTTCATGTAAACATAAACGGAAGACATTTATGGTAAAGTAACTCGCAAATGACAAACGCTCGACAAGAAATTCGATAAATGAATTGAAGTACACGGGCGACAAACAATCCTTTGTTTTAAAAAAGACATTCTTCAGAAGTTAAAGATCGAAAAAATAGTTTTTTGTTAGAAAGAACGCAGTTGAAAACATCGATACACACGTTCACTGCTGATCCCAAACCTATTTGTAGCTTATAAAGCAAGAGGAAATGATATTTTTGCAGTGATTTGTTAGTGAAGACATGGGAGCTTGGAAGCAAGGGGCAAAGTTTCGCGTTCCAGCCAATTTGTAGGCAACACTGACAATTTATCAATTCCTTAACTCAACAAGCAACAAGCTCTCCACAAATATTTTACCGGTCTGTGATCATTTTCCCTCTGCATCTGATTTTGTATTTATCACACGCTATTTAATTGTACGACTCACTGCCTATAATGTCCGCAGTGAAATTTATAGAGCAAAAAGGGAATTGAAATCTGACAGAGGCGGAGTTTTTATCACCGAGGCTTTGACCAAGCACAGACAGGAAATCATAAAAGAACTATCAATTCTTAAGCGTGAACAAAAGATTTTCACATTTTGGACTTTGGATGGGCGCATTTTCGCCAAACATCAATGAATGGGCCTAAAATATTGATTAGATGCAAAGATGACCTTGCTGACTTTACATTACATTTTTAGTACAATTTACATTTCACACACACACTAATTCATCCATATACTCTAACAAACACATACAGCTAGTAGCAAGCACACACACCCTTACACACTCACACACACCTTTACACACTCACACACACCCTCACACACTCACACACACTCTTGCACACTCACACACACCCTTACACACTCACACACACCCTTACACATTCACACACACCGTCTTTACACACACATCCTCACAATGACTCGGGACTTTTTCACCTCTCAGATACATACAGACACCCTCAAACACACACATTAGATTTTTATATGGTATTTGGGGCCTCCCATTTTTGTTGCAGTACACATTACGACCGGGAACGTCCCCTCTTGGCAAGTGTCCCCGGGGAGAAGGTTTTTTACCTAAAACGACCCGGGTGGTGAGTCACGCACGCACGCACGCACGCACGCACGCACGCACGCACGCACGCACGCACGCACGCACGCACGCACGCACGCACGCAAGAGGAGTACTAATACACAATGTTGGAGGTCTTCTGGGTTCGGCTACAGCCGGCAAACCAGTTCCAGCTGTGGCAACTTAGCGACTGCCATTTATAAGAGAAAATCGCAGTTTCTCTCCATATTAGTGTAAAATAATTATACTCACTGCTAAGTAATTCGTGTACATATCCAACATATAAATCCATATCCAAATGAATAAACATCAGAAATTATAACTGTCCCAAAACAAAACCAATTGAAAAATGACAATTCACTGAAACTGTTGACCTGAAACCCCGATTGATTCAAAGCCAGAATCTCGAGAAGAGTTCAGAACCATTGGTTGACCGCAAACAACTTCGTTTACATCTTCAGTGAATTACCGAGCTGTATTCAGAGTATTCACTCTGTGATAGCCAATTGTGCCCGTGGTCAGTGGAGACGATAATAACCTTACTGACACAAAATCTCGAGTTATCATCTGTTGTGTCACTTATTTGTCCTACAGCATGTCTAGATCATACAACATTCCCACAACAAAAGGAGTCAAACTACACTATGAAATGGGCACCGCATCTGGCGTGTCCTTCCTTTCCTTATCCGATGTCACTTGAGGCCGAGATCGCTCTCCGAAGGGCTCTATGTGGGAACCTACCACAAACGAAGTACTGTTTAGTAGGAGATTACTTGTCCAAAAGTGATAACACAGAGGCCTGGCGGGGTTGGGTGGTGGTGGGGGGGGGGGGGGGGGTCCGAGCGAGAGCTCCCCAAGGAGGCAATAGCGGCTTCTGGTGGCCTCGGCGTTGTATGTTCTGTTCAGTACTCCAGAAAACAATTAATTTCACCTTAGCCGTCCACCTGCCCAACGCTGGCCATCGAATCTGTTTATAATCTGCTGCATTGAAACTCAGCACTTCTGAAGAACACTGATGGATAGAACCAAACGCCCAAACAGCAGCAAATTCGCTATGATGTGTATATATGTTCATTGCATTCTTTTCTTGTATTTCATTTTTTTTCAGCCTGAGCTGTATTTGATGGTCTCCGACTAGTCCTCTCTCAACAGTCCCCAATGAATCTAATGCCTATTTATTGTGTTCATTGTTTTATCCCTGGGACGACCAGCTCCGGTGTTAGCTCAAAGTATCACATGTATAGCATTGATTACGGCGATTGATTTATTTGACTACCTTCGGGTGATAGGTCTTTTCCGTAGCGGACAGCATAGTAAGCACGGGCATTACAGCACACGTAATAAAACTACCGCCCAAGTCAAAGCTCTCAGACGTTGCCACTCGCTATTGGTTTGTATTTTACTCTCACAATTTTCAAGCTATATAATTTTGTTGAGTGATCACATCGAGCTTAACCCAGGCCCAGTCAATAGAATGCATGGAAGCAGTACCTGCATATTTATTATAAATTATCAGGGCTGGGAGGAGTTAAACATTTTCCTGAACACGTTAACGTGTTAAATAATTCTGCGTTAACGAGTTCGTCTCTTGAATTCCAATGTGTTCCATGTGCCTACTGGCACATAGAACACATTGGAACTCAGGGGACTAGTTATTAATATAGTTCACTGGGGTTATCGTAAATTCTAACATATAGCGATGTTTTCATTTAAGAATACAATCGCTGCAGCCGTATCGTTAGAAAGAGACACCAGCGTTGTTCGAATATCACTCCTTACAGGGAAAATAGGCGTTCAGATGAAGCTGATATTGCTGTATCACCAAATATCGGCGGGCCAACTTCGCCAACGTTGATAGGAGGGCTTCGTGGTCTCTCCACCAAATCAGTGGGTCGTCTATAATTGACGGACATCTAAATTATTCGTGTTCTTCAATTTCGTCAAATGGCGCAAAATTCGACGTCATCGACACGCGCGATCCAGTTTGGGTAAACACAAGATAACGACACAATGCTACATATCATACAATTATACTCTTCAAAGTTAAATGTTATTAACTTGGTTAAATGATTTAACGTTGTTAAAATAATTTAACACGTTAACTGATCCCAGCACTGTAAATTATAATATTCGAAGTTTACGCAATAAATTACCAAACATTTTGGAAGACATTGATGATTATTATGTTATTTGTTTTACGGACACGCACCTCGATGGCAATTTGATATACAGTACGTGGAGAGGGTATTATCACTAAATCACTCGCAAAGTGGGGATACCACCCAAGTAATAATTGCAAATTTGTTGCAAAGCCTAACCAGCACAAGCAAAGTTTCAGCCAATGAACCCCCGGGTTAAACCCGGAGGTCCATTGGCTGAAACATTGCTTGTGTTTTTTGGCGATATGTACAAAATTTGAAAGTTATAGCTGGGGTGATAACTCCACTCAGCGGGTGATTTAGTTACAATCCACTCTCCACGTACTGTAAGTAATATATTAATACCAAATTACTCCACACCAGTCGTGCAAACAGAAATCAATATGGGGCTGCGTCGCAATGTATTTTGCGGACAGTATTAATTATAAGCTTTTTGATGATCTAGCCTTTGATGACGATGACGTTTTGTGGTTCGAAGTCGGTAATCGCGGTAAATTTCTCCTATGTGTGACATATAAGTCTGAGAGGTAGTGCTCTCATAACTATTGGCCCAACCTGGAAGAAAAAATAGACAACGCTTTGTCGCGAAACCCGTCTGTTGTCATCACTGGTGATCTTAACTGTGACCTTCTTAAGCCTCGGGGTGACTTACATTCATGACAAATTTGAATTTAAGGAATGTTATTTCTGAAGCAACCAGAATTACTCCCACCACTCGATCATTAATTGACCCAGTTGTCGTAAGTAACACTATATGTGTTATAGACTCTGGTACATCTGAATTGGGTTTGTCAGGTTACTGCGCATCATACGTCTACTTTGCCCTAACACGAGCAAATACCTACCCGATTTTTCGAATGGTGTGGAATTTTGGCTAGGCTAATTTCACCCAAATGAATCAACTTCTGGCGGAAACGGACCGGGAAACCCACATTTGCTCCCCTAACGACATAAACGACTCGGTCCAAAATTTTGTAAATATTTTTCTAAACAACTCCCAAACCTGTATCCTCACTATAAGGTCGAAATTAGCAAAAATGAAAAGCCATGTTTCGATAATTCGATTAGGAGGGAAATTCGACGTGGGGACCGAGCTCGGAATTCAGTTTTAGTACACAACACCCCTCACCTATGGGCCAAGTATAGAGCTGCTAGAAATAAAGTTAATAATATGAAAAAATTTGCAAAACAGCAATACATGTCGAAATTAGACACTTCGTTATCGGGTGACGTACAACCTAGGGAATTTTGGCATACTGTCAAACAATTATTAGGTGGATTTTCGGGTGATTCTTGTATCCCCCGCTTCATGTACCTGACAATGATGATATAATTGATGACGATTTAAAAAAACCACTTTGTTTAACGATATCTTCATTCAAAACAGTAAACTTCCAACATCAAACCATGTACTCCCACCCTTTAAATGTAAATGTACTTGCTCACTGTCCAAACTATCGCTCACTGAACTTGACATCACGAACATATTGACCTCTCTTCCACTGAAAAAGTCAAACGGACATGACGGCATCGGCCATAAGCTTCCGAAAGAAACTAAAGATTCCGTGTGCAGACCCCTATATTTGTTATTTACTAAATCCTTGGATTCCTGTATTTATTCCGACGAATGGAAGCTAGCAGATGTGATTCCCCTATTCAAAAAGAATGAAAGATTTGATGCCCCAAATTACCGCCCAATTTCTTTACTGTCTTGTATTGGCAAGTTAATGGAAAGAGTTGTGTTTAGAGAAGTACATAAACACTTCCTTGACAATAACCTTTTTTCAAACACCAGTCAGGATTTTTACCAAACAATAGCATAGTATTTCAACTTATTACTTTCCAAAGTGTGATTTACTGAGATTTCTGGGTTTGATTATAAACTATAACTTCACAAGTGAATTATGCAATCAACAATTGTGTCATGTATCCGTGCGCACAAACGAAGACGCTTTGCCGTGGGTGTTTTTGCTTTTTTAACCCTTTACCTAACATGAAAAGCAGACGACACTGCCAAAAACAAATTCTTGAATAACTATTATTTTCATTTTTTGTCTCAAAAACATAGGTTAAGACCCTCTCATTGCAACGAGCTAGTTCCAATGAGGGGTCATAACCTATGTTTTAGAGACAAAACATGAAAATTAATTCGCGATTTTTGAGAATAGCGCTGGCCGGTTTTGGCCGTTACGTTAGGTAAAGGGTTAAATAATATAATTATCGTTAATAATGAAAAGTAATAAACAGAGTAATCGCTTGACTGGACTGGTTACGTAAAATAATTCATTCGAGGCGAGGGACTATATTGTAAAACACTCATGCGCATTCGCACACTCGTGTTTGTACAACGTCCCTCACCTCTCATGAATTATTTCACGTAACCAGTCCAGCCAATCGATTACTCTCTATTTCACACCAGTCAGGTTTTTTACTAAACAATAGCAGGGTATTTCCACTTATTGAGGTCTTTCATAATATATGCAAAGCCTTTGACAATCATGAATATTCTTGTGGAGTCTTCTTTAATATCTCGAAGGCATTTGACAGAGTATGGCACGTGGGTTTAATTTTTAAGCTCAAAGAGTACGGTATATCAGGACATCTCCTTCATTGGTTCAAAGTCTATCTAACTAATTGCAAGCAAAGAGTAAAATTCAACAATCAGTGCTCTGAGTACAAATGCATTGAAGCTGGGTTCCCACAAGGCTCAGCCCTAGGTCCCCTCCTCTTCTTAGTTTATATCAATGATATCGCTGACGAAATTGTCTCGTTGATCAGATTATTTGCTGCCGACACATGTCTAACTCAGTCTGCCCCACAAATTTCCATGACTGAATACAATTTAAACTTAGATCTTGAATAAAAAAAATAAAGAAATGGGCCAATACTTGGATTGTAAGTTTTAATCCCCAAAAAAACTAATCTGTTGTTGTTTACTCCCCATAATGGAATATGCAAGCCCCGTATGGTCTGAAGCACCATCGTGTCTACTAAAACGTCTAAAAAACGTACACTTTATTTATTTATTGGTGTTTAATGTCATATACTTATGCACAATGGCTAGTCATGACCGTGACAGTTTTACGGGTGGAGGAAGCCGGAGTACCCTAAAAGAACCACCGCGCAACGACGAGCAGCTGTCAGCTCCCCAATATCGTAACCCCGCACAGCAGCACAGACAGGGTTAGACTGGTTGAAGACATGTATACCATCGACGCGCAGTACGCCTCAGTACACGGCGTCATCGTGCATCCATGTGGACAATCGGGGTGAAGTGGCTTGCCCAAACACACAACGCGGGAGTCCGAATCGATCGCTCAGACGGTCACCCATCCAAGGACAAACCGGACTCGACGTTGCTTAACATCGGTTCCTATAAAAAAAATTCAGAATAAAAATAACATTCTGACTGCTGTTCCTTGACAAATACTTTCCACAACTGGTCATATAATGATGGAATGTGCTGAACTTGTACCTATTTAAAAACTTTTTGTTGTGTTATTCCTCGCAGTTTAATCAATATTTGAAGTTCCATCATCGTGACCGTGACACTGATCGCTGTCAATTGGTTTCGACCAATTGAATGCCGTAAAATTTAAAAAGCAAATTAGTGTTGGTACCCCGCCTATCAACAGTGATGTCTTCTTGACAACGAAGGAAAGGCAGCAGTTATCAACTTGAAAAGTGGTTTTAGTTCAATTTTCGTGTAGACTGGTTGTTACATGGGAGGGGTGAAAAAACGCGACCACAACTCTTCGCCTTCGGCTCTCGTGATATCCTGGGCCAAAGCAATATCGTGCGATAATTCTTAACCCATTCAAAAGTATGTGCGGTTCTGCATATTTACCGGTCTGTACTCATTTCCACTCTGCATCTGAGTTTGTAAGTCTAGGCGTTGATTTATGCGTGCTGAGACATGATCGATCGTAAAACGCACTGGTATTGTGTCAATTAACCTGTATCATTACGACTGATTTTTGAGAGAAAAGGGTATATATATACACTATGAACGCAGAAAAGATCATAAACAGGGAGTTGTGTTATTTATGTATTTTTATAATAGATCCTCTATCCATTTTCTCATATGTCATCTCGTCAAGTGGTTTGTCACCTTCAAATCCATCAAAAAACCAAATTATGCATGCATTGTTTCCAACATTTTTCTTCAGCAATTCACACTTGTAAACAACATACAAGAGTAGGGTATAAATGGGTGTTTCAGCTCATTTTCGTCAATTTAGAAAATACCTCAGATAAATCTCGAAAATGTGTGGGATTTTTTAGTGTTAAATCTGTGAAACATTTTACGACTCGTACTGAACGCCTACTCCCGCACAATCCAACAGAAAGGAACATTTTTTTAAAAAGAAACAATATTTGTGCATATGCACACTTTTCCTGTGGGGAATCCCACTTTGAATTCCATCTAAGATGCTTGGGTGTGCCATGTAAAACGCAATGGGGTTTTCTGTGTTGTGGTCGCATTTTTTTCACAGACCGCGAGAACACACTGACTTGGGGATTCGCCATTGGCATTTTCTAATTCACACAAATACAAATCTTCCAAATGTTCCGTGTTGTTTTTTGAATTCACACAAAATACAAATCTACCAAATGCTCCGTGAATATGTGGAAATTAACATGGATACTCCCATGTCAAATTGCAACTTCGCGAAAATCGAGTTGTTTTTTCTTCGTTCGCGTGCTGAAAGATTTCCTCGAATGAATGTTTTTATGATCGGATGTTTTTAATCGGGTACATTTTTTCGAGTCGGATGGGGCAAAATTAAAAACAAAGATTCGAATTAATTTAAAATAAAATTTTAACAGGTAAAAAATGAATGAAGTTATATAACGAGAAGAAGTGCAGGTGCGTCAGAAGTGTCTCCGAGATATGTTCCATAGAGCGTTTGCCAATCTCGGGGAAGAAAATATTCCTATAATGTTCCAATAAGAGTAAAATCCTCGGCCTCTGATTGGATGAGAGCTGGTGTAGTTTCTTTTATGTTTACAGCTCCAGTAGCAAATGTTACCTCCTGACACCACAACGCGAAATATTTGAAATGACGTCGCCCGATTCGTAATTGCTTCATCAACCGAGTACCTTGCAAGTCGCTTTATTTCTTCTGGATTTTTCACACGACACGTGCAGAAGACAGTGTTCCGAATAAAGTGGGGTTTTTTTAAATTATAACCCGATTTACGATTTAAACTAAGATGGAATGACTTTATCTGTTTTTTTTATTATTTGTCCAGTGTCGTCATGGGTACACGAGAGGTTTATTTACTAAACCTGTGACCATTAACAAGGCAACTTCTTACGATCACAAATTTAGTAAGTAAGCCTCTCGTGTTTCACGATGTAGGTTTTGGGTTGTGAGTAGTGTCTTAGTGGAACATATACGTTATTGTGATGAGTTGACGGTAACATGGTCTGAGGTTTCATGAAGATTTATTTTGCATCTTCTTTCTGAAAGGAGAATACAATACTCGAGTCAGTCTTAAGAAAGACTCGAAGATGAAGTTCGATCAATTCAAAGATAAACTTCTCTCTGTCGCAATGATATTTGTTCTTAGACGTTTAAAAAAAGAATCAAAATCTTATTTTCGCTCTCTATACTTATTAAAAAAAACACAAAAATAAATAAAAAAATAATTGACTGAATTTTCATACATATGATTAAAACACATTCACATATAAAAAAAACATTTTTTTTTAAATAAATACAAAATTTTTTAAACAAAATAATAATAAAATTCAAGTAGCAAATATAAAGAGAGACATTCCTCATAAGAAACACAACATCAAAACGATTTATTTCCACATGTACAATCTCCTTCTGGGAAGCGTTTGGACAGAGGTTATGAGTCCGGTTGCCAAGTTAGAATATTATAAAATTAAAACTGTCTTTCAACAAAGAGCAAGTGTAATATTTTCTAGCTCTGTGGTATGATGCGCGAGGCATCGCAAAAAAAGAAGTTAAAAAATTTGACAGGGGTAATCTGACTTTGGTCTACGGTAGTTGCACATATCTCAAAGTCGACGAAAACTCAGAAATGTGGTAAAGGCGACTTCACTAAATTGAAAGACATTAAATCGATGATGCTAATCATGGACATGACAATAATGGACATAGATTATTGAGAAGGTATTCCTTACGATCCCACCACTACTTTTAAAAAAAAAACTTTTTTTGTCTAGATAAAAAAATAATTATAAAAACAAACACACAAAAAATAATCTAATAAAAAAAAATTCATTTCTAAAAATGAAAAACCTTGAGAAGAGAGACGAGACGATTCTCGAGTTGAAGAGCAATATTGAAGAGAGCGATATATCGAGACGAACGTGTGGATACGAATTGAAATGTGAGATGACTAGGTTATTCAAAGCCGCGATCGAAACTCAGGCACAGACGAAAAAAGAGATCATCAAAGAATTGAAACCCTTTGTAGATTTAAGAACCAACGTAAATTCTCAGCTAGGCCTGGTAATCTAGAAAATCAAGGAATGCAAAAAAGTTGCTCTCCTCAGATTGCATGGGAGTGCAATTGCACCTGAAATTTTCAATGCAAAAACTTGTTTGCTATTTTGGTTATATTCACTTCAAGGTATTAATATCGCGACTGAAAAATTGTACTAAATTCAGCTACATAGTGGAAAAATGGGCACACACATCTCATTATTCAAAATGTTGCATTCAATTCTTATGTGACTGTTTTCTACACGCAAATGTATCGAAATGCGACACAGAATGGGTCATGAATTATTGCTAAACATTGACAAATCGTCCCCTGAGTTCCAATGTGTTCTCTGTGCCTACTGGCACAGAGAACACATTGGAACTCAGGGGACGAAATGGTAATAGATTTTAAAGACAAATTGTTCTGCTCGGTTTTTTCTAGGCGTGAGTAGGCGTGCAGCACTCCTGTACTCCTAAAGAATGCCAGGCCTGCTCATCAAAACATTTACACACCTCACGAATGGTGCACCTGTCTTCAGCGAATGCTAACTTTGCTTGTGTGGAGTTAGTATGTTGGGAAGCTGACAGTTGCTCGGTGGTTCTCTCCAGGTACTCCGGCTTCCTCCGTAAAACTGTCGTGATTGTGATAAGCCATTGTGCGGAATATGTGAACTTAAACACCAATAAATAAATGATTACACTCCTTATTACTCACCACCAGCATATTCTCTCTAGAAAGAGGCCGATACTGAGAGGGAACCGGTGGTCAACGCCAGAACGACTACAGGCACGCAGATTTTTTAGTCTAAAGTAAATCTTATATCAATATTTATACAATGCTCGTGCATGTTATTACCCGAGGAAAGCCTGTAAGTTAAAGTTTAGATTTTAACCCCACTACCGCTGTAAAGCTTCTATGGCACAAACTTTACACCAATAATCGGACGTCCATGCAATTTGACCTTTGGCATGACGCAATTTGCCAAATTCGATACATTCGCACTTCGCGATGTTTCATTTAAACATACAATATTTGCGGTACTATCTACTACGTGCAATGACTTATTAAGTTTAAAATACCTATAATTAAATATTTAAGATAAAATTTACAGGAATTGTTAATAATTTGACTGAAAAAGCAAGGTAAATTCAATCAACTTTGACGATGTGTCTAGCTGTTAATCAAGCATTCACATACAGCCGGTGGAACTGCCCGCCGGTGTGACAGGAATGGAAGTCCGTAGGAAAATTAGTCCCTCTGGACTATTATTCCGCGGAATTACAGTCCTAGGTCTAACATTTCTAGGAATAGTAGGCCGCGGAATAATAGTCCAGAGGGACTAACGTTCCTACGGACTTCCATTCCTTTTACACCGGCGCAGATGTAAATAAAACAACCCTGTGTATTTGCGATAGAAAGTATCGTTTTTTCGAATTTAAGTGACAAACTCGACTATTTATTAAGAGCATGGTATAAATAACAGAAATGGGTACTAGGGCCGGTATTCAGATTTAAACCTCTCGTAGAATGAGTGTTTTAACCACTCGGCAAGTCGAGTGATTAAAACCCTTATCCAACTCGTAGTTTAAATCTGATTACCGACCCTATTGCCTATTTATTCTATGTATAACATTGATGACTCCGACATTGACGGTATCCATAAATCATGTGATGGAATTCTCTACATGGGAAATGAACAGAGAAATAGAAAGCTACAATTTGATCATGCTTGGTGATCACAGGTTCGAAGGCACTCGTGAACTGTGGAATCTCTTCATGTTGGCTAGACTGGATCCCGATTTATTTATTTATTTATTTATTTATTTATTTATTTATTTATTTATTTATTTATTTATTTATTTAATGGTGCTTAACGCCACATCAGCAGCCAAGGCTATATAGTGGCGAGAAAACGTTAAAGGAAAACATGGCAGAAATGAAACACAAAGATGAGTAAAAAACAACTACAATACAAATGATAAAGACAATGTAGTATGAACAGTGATGTGTGAGGAAACAAGAAATATGAATAGCTCACAAATCAACCTGGTGAAGTCTTAAAGACTCAAGTTTAAGATAATAAAAACAATTTTAAAATTTACTAAAATCAGTACAATGTAAAAGAATGTGTTCCACTGACAACACCTGCTGGCAGGGAACATGCTCTGGTCGCACAGAACCCTTCAACAAAAAGAAATATGTTAGTCGAATTGTTGTTAGAATATGTTATGACCAATATGACATCGCGTCAAAACTGCAAGATCCTTTCTACAAAGGTTGCTGGATGGGTAGTGATCAGAAATAGTTGGTCGGAAGCGATGGAGCTTGTTATTAGTTGCCCATCCCATTCCGCCTGCCACATGAATTTGATGTAACTATTAATATGAGACTTAAAATCACTGAACGGGATCTTAAAATAATTGAGAGGCTTTGTTAAAGCCTGTTTTGCTGCACTGTCTGCTCTGGTGTTACCAGCGATACCTACATGTCCAGGTAACCAGCAAAACACGATATCATATTGGTCAGACATGAGAGTTGTTAACTTAATTACCGGATCCGGATAATTACAGTCAAGAGGTTCTCAACCCTTACTGTGAGATACGGGCCAACACGAATGCTATGAAAAGAAATAACAATCCTAATGAGAAAAGGCCGAATGTGAGTACAAGTTGCAAATGGAAATAAGTGGTGAAACCAAAATGGAACGAAATGATAAAGCATTCACCAATCAAAGATTTGTTGTGGAACGAAACAAAGATCAAGAGATCGAAGCATTCATTATTTCCGAGAAGCATAAGCGGACTTATCTAGGGAAAATCGAATTGCAGAAAAACTAGACTGTTGATGGATCTTTTGTGGCAACAGGAATGGCTGAATTACGATAAATTATTCATGTTCAAGAAAAGTCCCTTTCAATCCTAATAAAAATTATCGCAATGAGCTCTGATCGAGAAAATACCGAAGAACATGATGGTCAAAGTTTTCGATCATCAGGACGAGATCGAAAAAATGCGAGGTGTCTCCCATGACGCTCATGCACGAGAGTTCAAGAGAACTCGGAAATAAAAAAAAACTCGGACGTGAAATGTCCTTTCTACGAAAACATGGACGACATGCTCAAGTTTCTTGTGTCTATTTCGTCAGGAATTCAAGAGTTTGAATCACATTTTCCATAACCACGAAGCCAATGACATTAGCAGAGAATAATTCAAGAGATATCGCATGGTGGTGTGGGAACAAGAGCCGTATAATTTCTTGGTCAATGATTTGCTGAATCACAAATACCACTGAAAATAAAGTAATGGATTCGACTACTTTCAAATTTCGATATATTTGACAAAAAATAGAAAATGTTGTTGTTTTTTGCTCGCGATAATATACACATAAAAAGAAAAATATCTAACAATAATTAAAAAAAGAAATAATTTTGCTTAAAAAGTTACAAGAAAGGTTGTTAGAATTGATAGCCGATAACACAGCCACGAAATGTTCCTTTCAAATCATGGTGAGCGATAACAACACTCCCTTCACTTCGAAATTTAATCTTACAGTAGAACTGAGAAAGAAAAGAGATACGAGATGTCACTAGTGAATCTCCATCTGTACTAGTCATTCCCCAACATCACGCAGACAAATAATCTGCCCAGATATTCTCCTGACAATGGAACGAGTTGGTACGAAATTCGCATTTTGAAAGGTAGTTACGATATAGTCGATCTCAACAATTTCAGAGAGATGAGAATAAAGATGAACGATCATGGAGCTTCATTAACCCTTTGAATGCTGATGGTATCTTCCAAGCCAGTTGAATATCAGCAATTAGAAGAGTCCATATTCATTATTTGGGACAGACCAATTAATATTTTCAAAGTGCAGACTCGGGGCTGCACGTTTAAAATATTGATTGGTCTACCCCACACATTTACTGAACAGCCATCACATTTAATGACGTTATGACAGAAGTTCCTCTCCTGAAATGCGGGCGCCCGGGTTCAAAGGGTTAAATAAAACTGTCAATGCCAATACTTTACGAGCTATAGAAGACATGATAGCTAGCTATTGGGTGGATTTCAAGATGGACGATACTTTTGGAAAATTGTTAGGAATCGTTCGAAATGTATATCAAAGTCGCGTGACATCTAAAAACGTGGTGGAAATTGTCACCATCAATAGCATTTCAGTTAACGTGGACCCCATCGCCGAACGGTAGCATGCAGCTTATGATCTCTTCTTTTTTTCTGGACATTTTGCCAGGCTACAAGATCGTAGAGCAACGCGATATTTAGTCTATTTACCAGTGACACTAGATATATAGCATTGAAATAATCATTTTATTGTTTTTCCCGATCAAAATGGCGAGTTATTAGATCTACGAATTGCTAAGTGACATGTCTGTTAGGAATGCCGTTCCCAGATTATTCTCACTTCAAAATCGAGCAATTCGCCTGATTCATAATAAAAAAAAATACAATTGCCAAACTGATCCCTGTTTAAAAAGTGTTGAATATTAGAACTGAAAGATCTCTACAAGTTGAATGTATCCTTATTTATGTTTGACTGGCACCACTCTAATTTACCAAAAGCGTTTGGAAACTTCTTTAATATCATAACATATCCAACGGGCATGGCAACAAGGCACGTAGGTCTGTTGCAGTGTGGTAAATCAAGGACCAATCTATCGGCTCAGTTTCCAAAGTGCGCTTTTCCGAAAATATGGAATGAGCTCGATAGAACTTTAAGAGGAACTCCCACTTGAGGATCATTCAAGAAGAAACTTTTCATGACAATTTTAAATTCATATTCTTCAAGCGTAACATGAAATAATCCCTAGTGAACGACTGCAGACATCAATGAAGGTTGGATCAATGATAAGGTCAGGTGTCTTCCATGATTCCCACTGTAAAGATTGCAGACGCAAATAAAGGCTGGAACAATGATAAGGTCAGGTGTCTTCCATAACTTATTGATCAATTTGTATTTCATCTACTCATTTATTCTTCTGTGCAATTATCCCAATCCCATTATTCTTATTCCATCAACCGGTCACATATAATGAACTGTTTAGAGTTCAACATTGTTATTATAATTATATAATTATTTTCTATAGAACCAGATGGCTCCTTCTGACGCATTTTCAACACATTTATGTTACTGGAGACAGCTGGTAGACGGCCAATCTTGCCATGCTTTCTCCCAACAGAATATCATCAATTACCTACATTTACAGATTTTCACAATTATTTTACTATTCTGTTGAAAAAACTTTTCTTACTTACTTACTCTACAATGAGTATGTGTTATACGATTTCACATTAGGCCACACAAAATAAATTAACTGATTCTCAGGCATTTTTTCAAATCAGTGAGGGAGGGCAGGGGAGGGAGGGTTTTATTTTTCATTTTTATTTATCTTTTACAAAAAGTGAGCAAACATGGAGAGGATTTCGTCTGTCTTTTTACACACAGAAATATAGGAAGTGCATATTTATACAAATAAACTGATTTTTAATTTGAAAAATAAAGTATTCCTTTAAAAATAAACTGTAGTTACTGCAACTCAAAGGCTCATATTCTTTCAATGCTCTTCATATTATCTTTGAAGTAAAAGTATTTAATCTTTGGGGATTTGCCTCGTTATAATTTATGGGAAAATATTGGAGACGCAACTATATAAATATGCATCAATCAAAAAATGTAAAACGTTTTGGGTCTCCCTGAGTTTGTACTAATATTGGGAGACACAGATAGGCAATAAAAATGTCCAATGAGGGGGGGGGGGGGGGGGGGGGGGGGTTTAATCAAATTCAATGTGGGACAGCCTGAGAATGAAAACACTTTTTTTAGCTTTATGAATTTTTTTTTATTTATTATGTATATACTGAGTCAAAAAAGAAAGTATAACAGAAACAAATGTGAAAAAAATAGCTTAAAGGATGAAATATAATAGTTCTAATGTTGCATGCTTGTGGACAAGAAGTCGTGCAAAGATTGCATTTGCGTGCAAGTGTTGTCTGATTTTCAAGTTAGTAAAGGGTTAACTGAAATCTAACACACTACTCAGCTCTTTTGTTCATATCGTATTCAACTGTCTCGTGTGTTAAAATTTTTCCTTGACTGAAAGCAGGGTTCAAGCATATGTCCCGTGTACGAGGTCCAGTAGATTCGTGAATCGCTGACCACCCACGTCTAGCGCACCTTCCACCTTATCCCAGTCTTCCACACTTTGGTGGCGTCCACATACTCTCTGCTGGTGGCGCTCGGTCGGAATTCTGTGCCCGCCTCGAGACCGAATAGTTTGTGACTGCCCATGTTGATTTCAGACTCCATCTTTCCTCCCAATGTTTTGCTCAGATATAAATCTTTCACGTGCGTTTAAAGATAGGTCTCTGATTTTGATAGGAATTGATGTAGCCTTTATTAGCTGACGTCGATTCCGAATCTCAATCCTCTTTTTAGATAGATTTATAATGTTATTCAATCCAGCATCCAAATCGGTTTTCAGCTCGTTCATGGCCATCACCTCTATTATCATTTGTTCTTTAGTGTCTACGTAAGTTATGTTTAGGATCTGCTAGATTCGATACCTTATTTGCATTCAGTTCCGAATCCATGGCCCTGTTGAGTAGGGCTGAAAAGGTTGGCTCATTTCCGTAACACCCACTAACCAAGAGCTATAACCGGATAATATCCGGTTATCCGTGGCCATTATTTCACTGAATATGGGATCAAAACTAGAGGAATTTGAAAGCAGTATTCTCAAACTATTCCATAGTGTGTATACAAACGAACGTTGTCGAGTACTCGACAACGTTCGTTTGTATACACACTACGGAATAATTTCTGCGATTATTCATTAATCACGGAAACTAACGATCATTAACGAAGTATTGAACGCCAAAGTCGATTATTTCTCAATATATACAACGCGGCTTCGATGTGTAATCTATCACAAAGGAGAATCGTTTTAAACGTGGAATGATGATCACTATCGATATTTCGGATAACCGGTTGACGGATTTTCTAATCGGTTAGGTAGCTAACTGGTTTCATACCGATTATCTGGTTACCCATTTCAGTACTACTGTTGAGGTAACAATCTCTCATATACTTATAGTAACGTGCCTGGGAATCATCGGCATAACGCTTTGTGGCCCTATCAGTTACGCCATTGGATCGGCGACGTTCATCAATCTTTTTAATTTCAAGTCGAGTTCGACGTTCATGTTTCTATCCACCTAATTTTCTCTCAAGTGCTTTTCGAGATTCACGTCTCGCTTATCTGCATATCTTTTAGTCGTGGCATTGGGAATATTTTAAAGCTTCTCAGAATTCATGTTGAATGGTTCGTGTCGCGGTTCGCACCTCTTGACCAGATGATCGTTCAAGTAAATCTCGGTAATTCCACTAACATTGTCGCCATCATCGATACCAATGGTGGTGGTCTTTCTCTTTTTTTGTAGTGACTTTGCTTTTTCCAGATTTATTGACTGTCATTTCTTTCTTTCTTTTTTTATTTTTAAATTAGTTTTTTTTTCAAAAAAAAGAGCTAAAAATTCCCTTTTAAAGTAAATCATTGAAAATGTCTTGAAAATGGTGTAGTGGAGACCATCTCTTGAGAACATACAGTCCACATAACTCTTGATTTGAGACTGTACTCCTTCCGTATTGTGATAGATGAGCGATTTTAAATAATTCCTCAATTCGTCAGGTGGTGACATTCCTTATCTATTGACTAAAGTGAATTTTTTGATTTGATTGGTTGATAGATACGTGGTATGAGACCATATTCATTGAAACCCACGATACGTCCGCCCAGCCACTGACAAATTTCCCATACCCAGTGGAAGCCTCGTTCCGACATCTACAAATTGTCCATACATAATATTTTTTTTATACTAGTCATATCGGCATATTTTCACAAAAACTCTTTTACACAAAAATTCCACAGAACCTGTATGGCTCAACAATGGAAGATAAAAGATCTCATGCTGTGTGTGTTTACACATGAAATAGATTGTACTTCTAAAACGGAAAGTCAATAGATAAATTCGTTACCCCGTGTCTGATCACGTGGTACGGGTTTTTACCTACCCGAAGCCAGCCGTATCCCATTCGGCCTTCGGCCTCATGAGATACGGCTGGCTTCGGGTAGGTAAAAATCCGTACCACGTGATCAGACACGGGGTAACTAATAGTAACTAATAATATATACTATTCAAAAAAAAGTATGGGATATTTGATAAAAGTGAAATATATGAAGAAATATATTTATTAAAGACAGTTGAGGCATTGCACTGTGACATCTGATGAATGATTTTAGCGATAGTTAGGTGCCTGACAAGCACACATTACACGCACTGAGCTGTAGAAGACATGGACGGTCAGTCAGAGAATTTACCACATTCAGCCCAAGACCTCAATGCCTTGTAAATTCTTCTAGGTTCGCGAGACTAGCGCGGATCCGACGTGGCATACTCCCCATCAAACGTCCAATGTCAGCTTGACTGATGTTATTCCATTCTTCCTGCAGTGCAGCGGCGAGTTCCTGGATATTGGTAGGGGACTGTTGGCGTTGTCATAAGCGCCCTCCAAGCATATCCCAGACGTGCTCGATTGGTAAAAGGTCTGGACTTAGTGCTGGCCAAGGCAGTGTAGTGATGTTCTGCTCCTGGAGGAACTCTGTAGCGACACGGGCCCCGTGTGCTCTTGCATTGTCATCTTGGAAAATGAATCGCGCAAATGGCACCACATGAGCTGCTAACATGTTGTCACGGTAGTACTGCCCTGTGAGACGCCCTTGGATGACATGTAATGCTGTTCTGGTTGTCATGGTTATGCCCCCCCTCCCACATACCATAACCGATCCACCACCAAGACGACCGTGATGCCTAACGGTTACGTCGTGGTATCGTTCGTTCCGCCGCCGCCGCCGACACACTCTGTTTCGCTTGTGTGGAATTCGGGAGTGAACCTCAATTCATCAGAAAACATGACGTTGCTCCACCGACTATTGTTCCAGCGCTGTGCTGATCCACGCCAATTACGCTTTGCTTCGATTTGACGTTAAGTCAAACGTGGAATTATTCGAGGTCGTCGAGAGTACAAATTCCAGCTTTGTAGGCGATTTTGGATAGTCTGACCACTGGCTCGCACATCTGTCGCCCCGTGCAGCTGATGTCCAGGTTCTGAGGCACTTTGATGGTGGTTACGTAATGCTGTGGTTCGGATGAAACGATCCTGGTTATCAGTTGTAGTCCCTGGACGATCTGATCGACGTCTGTCATCAGCATTGCCTGTTTGACGGTAGCGTGACCACAGCATGCTAATCACCGATTGAGTAACGTTGAGAATTTGAGCCACTGCAGTCTGTCTGTTGCCAGCTTCCAACGTGCCAACGGCACATAAACGATCGTTACGTGTCAGTCTTCAAAAGTTACGTTTCGACCAGAAACTATTGATGAACGGGTTTGTATCAAGAAAAGAAAAGATGAGACCTTCGAAAAAGCCCGTCCAGTACAAATGAAAATTTCAAAGCGTACCCCCACAGACATTAAGGCGACGCTCGTCCGAAAAACCTGTACGAAGTTTTGGGGGGTCGGTGACATTCATGATCCATACTAAACTTGGTAACATATTGATGTGTCCAATCTCGCGCATCCAATACCATTTTCCGAAAATATAAACATCAGTTTGGATATCCCCTACTGTTTTGAATAGTATAGTAATTTTCATTTTTCTCGAACCAGGCCACCTAGTGAGTACGATCGCCTAAGAGTAAGAACTCGTCTACATTCATTATTCTGTATTCTTCACGTACAGGACAGGTACATACAGATTATCACCACAGTGTGTGTGTGTGTGTGTGTCTCCGGGAATTCAGATCAAGTCGAGTTGTAGGAACAGAATAGCATTTCGACGAGCCCGTTAGGGCGAGTCGAAATGCGATTCTGTGCCTACAACGAGACTTGATCAGAATTTCCGGAGACACACATTGTGGTGATGATAAATTTATCTCACAATATGGACCACAAAATGTGTTATAAAACTAGTTTAAGAGGAACTACTTTTTCATTTGCCTTATCGATGACAAGTCGCAAACTGAAAAATAGAATAGCGTTCATTGATCTCCATATTGAGGTCAGTGATGACGTTTCACTTCAGAGAAAATTACGTCACTGGGATTCACTTTACTGAATATTGTCTTGCGAAGTGGGGCAACTGTGTGTTTCGTCAACGTGAATTTGGTTGTAACTTTTGCAACAATTACTGGTGAATTAAATATCCCTCTTGGTGTAAAGGTTTGTTATATTTTAAAATATGCCGTTCATCGTTTATTCAGGTGGAGTTTTCCACATTTCATAGCGAAAGCTAATCCTTTAACTTCAATAGAGAAGCCTCGACTCAGCGTTCAGGAAAATCCCAATAATAGGCTACAAACCAGCCCAAGATGCCATAAAGTACACATAATTTAACTATTCGTTGAGTTAACTTTCCCAGTGACATTTTAGCATGCCGTGCATAATAAATGCGTTACGGGGCGTTTAGTTGGCAGATACAGTGTCATGTACGGCTCAGAGAAAACAATATTAGGTTCGACTTCGCTTCACCTAATATCGGAAGGAAAAAACGCGAAGCGATCGAAAAATGATATTAATGTCGTTGTTTTGGCAACAGCTGAATCACGCGCTTGTATCAGGGGCCCTGGATACGGATTCGGAACAAGAGCCCAGATTCATTAAACTTTAGTTGCGTAACAGTGCAAAAACGCCCCGATTGTGAGATAAATCTCGGGAAGCGACTCCACGAACATATTTTATCTTTAACACTTTGAGCCCGAGAAACAGATATTCCGGCCCAGGAACACGATTCGTCATACCTTAATTAAGTAGGATGGCTGCTAAATTAACCCATAATGCAACCTATTTGCTTTCTGTTCTCAGTTTATGCCCACAAGTAATAATATTAACTTTCCAGGAATATTATAGTATTGCACTAGTATAAACAATACAAGGTGCCACTAAGTCTTCATTCTGTGCATGACTTGTCTTCAGTGGGGATTTTTGTCTGGTATTCTCGTCCTTTCCGGTCTCCTGATTTGGTCTCAACTGTTCCAAAACTTTAAAGCTGTTATTCTCATAAAAATCAACCGAGGTTCGGATCAGTTAACCGATAAAATTGTTGAGACCATTTCAAGAGTACCGTGCTGTAATTGACACCGTCCACCCAACATTCTCTTGTGCAAATGTCGCGGAGTAACCCTGTCTGTTGGAGCTAAAACAGAATTAACAATGTTGCACTTTGGCATCATTTTCTTCTTCGAGTTTCTTCCGTCATTCTGTAGTTTTCTCTTTTCTGTCAGAGGGAAAGGCGGGCAGACAGCCAATCTGGCTATGCCTTTCCCTGCCGGTATACAAAAATTGTTATATCCCATTATCTATGTACATGTGAAATAATATTACTGTATACGAGAACCCTGTTATGATGTAACCATACGTATATATTTAGCATTCTGTATTTTTGTATATTGGTAAATAAACATATCATATCATATCAAGTGTGCGTAGAACAATCAATATTTTCAACGTGCAGCCCTAAGGCTGCACGTTGACAATATTAATTGATCTACCCCTAAATAATTAACATGGCTCGTCCAATTGCTTACATTGAACGTATATGGACGATTCTTCCACAGTTTAAGGGCTTAATGCTTTGAGCACTTCTAACTTCTACATAATGATAATAATAACACTTTGGCCAGCCGCTGATTTGTCGCGGTTCTCGGACGAGAAGGCCTTGGTTACCCCTGTACTCCTAACTGCCTCCCTATTCCCATGCTTATCCTCTCCTCCCAACACTAGGAGACGAACTGCTTGGTGACATCCCTTGCCCCATTCTTCCCAATCTCTCCGATTAGCATATTAACCCTCTCCGTTGGGTCTCCCCCTAACCACATGTCCTTCATTCTCTCATCCCACTTCCCCATTATACTCCCAGTGAATCTTATTCTTTTAGACTGGTACTTTGGGCATTCTAGAAGAAAGTGTTCCAGGGTCTCCACCATGCCCAAATTACCCATCTGGCACTCCCTTTCACTGTCTTTCCCAATTTTTCCCCTCAGCTCCAGGGATCGCGACATCATATTGAACAACAGTGCCCCCCCCCCCAAAGGTGCCATCAAGGTACTCTTCAAAACCTGGCTTCTCTTTATCACGCAGGCCACCCAAAGACCTCTTTGATTTGACCCCCTCTCGCCAATTACGGTTACAATACTCCATGACCCTTTCTCTAACGATTTTTTTACCCTGGTTTGCCCCAACGTCCAGGTCCGAGATCTCCAATGAGTAGTTCTCTACTAGCTCCCTCACTTGGACCATCCACCCCGTCTTTATATTTGAGTTGAATAACGGTTTATTTAGCAAAATAACATCTTCTACTGATTACTGATATGTTCGTATTCTCTCTCTCTCTCTCTCTCTCTCTCTCTCTCTCTCTCTCTCTCTCTCTCTCTCTCTTATTTTTTCATTCTTTTTTTAATTATTTTTATTTATATTCTAGATTTTCTTTTTTTTCATGAGCGTTTTCTATATCCTGATCAATTTCCATGTTCTGCAGTCGGCAAAATACTTTGACTTTGAGGAATCGATCAATCTTCTCCATTCTGTGGAGTTGTAGAATAATATCCATAAGCTAACGAACTTATTCCATTCGATTTTCTTGTTGTCGTCAGTCAATAAGGAAATTTTTTGACCATCTACGCATAGATGTCATGTTATCGCTTCGAATCTTCTTCATCGTATTGTGGATTGTAGAACCTTCGGGCAAACAATACTTGTAGTCTCCGAAAGTTATGCTGTTCGGAGTGGCGCATTTTTTACCACCTTTGCACTGATGTCTTGACAGTTCTTCCTGTTCAGGTTTTGGAATCGTAAGCTTCAATCACAAGCCGATTCATTCCACGATTCCCTGACCCACAGTTCCCAACCTGAATTTGCTAAGAACATTTTTATTCGCTTCTGACACGATGTCCAAAGGGTGAATGAGAAAAATGCTGCTCATATCGAAATGATCCTTCACATCCAGTGATGGATGACCTTATACAAGTTTTCTGTCTCTGTCTCTCAAGCTAAACTATCGGCGTTGGTAAACGACAGCTTGACTTTCGAACCCTCATATTTATTTCTTGACGTAATCGTATCGAAAATGATACATTAAAGTTTTACAGAAATCTAAAATGCACATTCCAAAATGTACTGATTTGTCGAAAGTCAATCAAGTCTTTTTCATGTGCACGAGAACCAATTTCTCACAGAAAATTGTTCGGTATTGGTAGTTGGATTGCGCCACGTATTTTCTAGTGCGCTGTTTCGAATTTACTGACGAATGCCGGTTCGTTTCCGCACATTTTCCATCATTTTTCCAAGATTCTGCAATGGTGTCTATTTTAAGGTCTCACCCAGTCGTCACGTTAGCCTGCCCACGAACCAGGGAAGTTCGGGTCTTCTTTCTTGTGGTCCCCGAAAGGGGTCGTTGTTGTTTTCTTTCAAAGACGTCCTATCAAACAGAGACAAACTCAGGCAGATTATACTTGCCAGTGATGGCCAACACTCGAAATCATCTCCGAAGTGGCAGACTATACTTGCCTGAAAACTTAAGACTACAGCACCCTCGGGGGGGGGGGGGGGTGTAGTACCTTGTGAGAGGACCAACCTCCCACACTGGTCCTCACCCTAGGGTTCAACCTACATCGGTCAACGAAGCCATCACGCCGCAACCAGAGACACCTGCCGAGTACCTGAACCAAATCCTCCTTCAACACGCCTAGACATGTGAAAACCGATCATATACAGTCACTGAGGGTCGAAAGGGGCTTGTTCCCCAAACCGTCCCTGCGCGCCTTCGGCGCGTGAACCCATTTCGTTCGCGAGTTGCCATTTGTTGAAGTTCGCTTTCCTTTGGTTAATTACCGGATCTTATTTCACCAATCAACCAAACCTTTTTACCACGGCACTTAAAGCATTGATCTATTTTCAAGTTTTTTGCGGAGAGTGAAGTTCAAGCGAATTTTTTAGAGAAGGATTCGACGAGGAAAACTTTTGGGCATTGCAAATCCTAAATTTCAGATCGAATCAAATTGAATTTCGTTGCTTTTCGAATTATAGACATTGAACCGTCCTGAAAACGTGGAACTTAGCAAATATTGCCAGTCTCCACTCTGGTATTGTATTAAACAACGACTCTCTGTTTGAGGAAGTCGGTAATTTGAAAGCGGAAAACTACTCCATAAACGAAACCTCAGAACAGTTGAAAATGACACGTCCTTGAATTCTACTTCTGTTATCAGGTCTCCTGCATAGGAGACCTGATAACAGACGTAGAATTCAAGAGGAGACACTTCCGTATGCTTGTGAGACCATTTCGACCCTGCAAATTTTCGAATCGGCGCTACCGGAATCGAATCGATTCGAATTTCGAAGCCTTACGAAACGTTCTCTTCTAATACAGTTTCCACTTGGGCAAGAATCTCTAGATCATCCCAAAAAAGAAAAAAGAGTGAGAGGTGTTGAGCTTCTTTTGGGGGAAAGCCCGGTTGACATTCCTACTTTTGGTTCTCCAAAAACTTTGTTTAATTTTATTATGATTATTATTATTCAACACAAAAGCATTTCGCGCACCCGATGAATACTTCCGATCTACGTGCAGCACAGAATTTTCCGTCACAAATCCTTTTGAGCTTATGACAACCGTTTTATCAAACCAATCAAGATTATTTCTGTCCCACCCATCATTGACGTAGATAGCAAAGATGATAAACCTTATATAAACCCATCTCACAAAAATTGAGTTTACAATTATCTCATCTTGGTTAAACAAGACTACCCATCCATCAGTAACAAGATCAAAGACAAGGTAGGTGTCAGTTTTATTGCCGTGTGGTTTTATTTTTAACAAGAGATCTCCTTTAGTCGTTGTCCCCCTGAAAAAGAAAATAAAATATTTGTTGGAGAAAACGGTTTACATCACAATTTATGTTTCAATTGTTGTTTTTGAGAATCAATTCAATTTTAATCCTTAAACCATTTATCTAACATGAAAAGCAGACGACACTTGCAAAACACTTCCTCAATAACTAATTTTTTCATTTTCTGCCTCAAAAATATAGGTTATGACCCCTCATTGGAACGAGCTCGTTCTAATGAGGGGTCATAACCTATATTTTTGAGACAAAATGAAAAAAATAATGAAAATTAATTGGCGATTTTTGAGAATAGCTCTGGCCGGTTTTTAGCCATTACGTTGGGTAAAGGTTTAAAAACGGTGAGCAGAATATTTTGTGTGAAACAAAATTTAAAATTCCATACTAAGATAAAATAAACAGGAAAATTTTGGCGAGCTCTGCAATAACCATTTATTAATGAAACATACATAAGCGAGATACCCTTATGTATCATCATTCAAATTTAACCCTTTACCCAACGTAACTGCCAAAACTGGCCAGAGCTATTCTCAAAAATCGCCATTCAATTTTCCTTATTGTTTCATTGTTTATCTCGAAAAAACATGGCTTATGACCACTCATTGGAACGAGCTCGCTGAGCTATGTTTGTGACGCAAAAAAAAAATGAAAAAATATAGCTATTCAAGAATTTTGTTTGCAGTGTCGTCTTCCTTTGCGTGTTAGGTAAAGGGTTAATTGGGTTTCTTTAAATTTTTGCCTAAAAGTAATTTATGACCCTTAATTGGAAGGAACTTTTCCAGCTTGTTTCAATGGAGTATCATAAGCTACATTTCGAAGTTCAATAAATTAAAATTGTTAATTAATCCATCAAAAACAAAAAAAATAGGTTTTTCTGACCATATTAGGTGAACGGTGAATCCCAGAATTCCATTTTTTTTGGGGGGGGGGGGGGAGGATACTCTCTCTTTTTCGTTCATATCAGATAAAAAGTCGGAATTTGGGCTTTTAATTTTTTTTTTACATGTCACTTAGAAGCTTCTCCAGGATCAGCAACTGCTGTGATTATTTTATTTTAGTTTTCATGAATGCAAGTAACCTCCCATCCAAATAAACTTGGGTTAAGGTGCTGTCATAACATTATTATAAGCGAATTTTCTTCTTAGACTGCACAGTGGAACAAGTAAAATGTGTGCATCGCTGTAAAATTGACACTCATATCGACAACAGAGTTTTGTGCAAACGCAAAAATAAAGAGTTTATTTATTTATTTATTTATTTATTTATTTATTTATTTATTTATTTATTTATAATGTTTAAGGTGAATTTCAACATCTATGTCCATATCATGAATGCAATACAACCCATTTATACCTATGCTTCCCTCTTTGGAGGACGTCCAGCCCAGACCTTCATTAGCGGGTCCTATTTTACGAGTAAAACATAACTTGCTATCTTCTGTAAGCACGAAATACATCACTTTCCTGAAGTTGATAGTCCTTCTTACATTTTTCAGCAGGAGAACCCCAATGTAATATTGGGAAGTTTACAGCTGGGATGGCTATTTATTTATAGGTGTTTAAGGTCACTCCCAGCATCAAGGGCCATAAGACCTTAGCAAAAGTGTGCAGTCAAGTTTACCAAATTGTTTATAACTCGGATGTCCACATTAGAGGGCATCTAACACAGGTGTTCGTTAGCAGATCCTATCGAGGCGCGGTGGCTCAGTAGATAGAGGTCCTCGGTTCGAATTCCACCGCAACCGCGTTGTGTCCTCGGGCAAGACACTTCGCCCCATTACCCACGTGGGGACACAGTGACGTTGTGTATAAAGGCGAAATGCTATCCCTGCTTGTGTGGAGTTAGTATGTTGGGAAGCTGACAGTTGCTCGGTGGTTCTCTCCGTGTACTCCGGCTTCCTCCGTAAAACTGTCGTGGTCATGATTAGCCATTGTGCGGAATATGTGACTTTAAACACCAATAAATATATAAATAAATGATTACACTCCTCAATTCTCACCAACAGCATATTCTCTCCAGAAAGAGACCGATTCTGAGGCGTTGTGTACTGAGGCATACTGCACGTCGATGATGCATCTCTCTTCAACCAATGCTAACCCTGCTTGTGTTGAGTTAGTATGTTGCTTGCCACTGTTCGGTGGTTCTCTCTCGGTACTCCGGCTTCTCCCACTCATAAAACTGTCGTGGTCATGATTAGCCATTGTGCAGAAATATGTGACATTAAACACTAATAAATGAATAATAAATATCAGGTCATATTTACTAGTAGCACAGAACTGCTCCACATCTTGTGGTTTCAGTGTCGAACATGAAGGCGATAATTATATATAGAATAAACATACAGTGTTTTCAAGTAAAAAATTTATTCTACGAGCAGGATTAAGAATGAAACCGACGAGCCTCTGGCAAGTCGGTTTCATTCTTAATTCTTCGAGTAGAATAAAATTTTTACTTGAAAACACTATACGTTTATTTTGTTTATCCCGTAAATCTTCTACAGGGCAGTCGCTGCAAAATCGTGCTATAATTCGCTACAAAGCACAGCGAGAAGTGAGGAGCGCATTGGTCCAATTCGCTTGACCAGCAAAGTTGGCAAAAATAAACAAGGCGCAGTTATACATTTCTGTCTAAAAATAATTCCCCTACAAACTTGAGCTGAGCTTGCAAAAATACTTTATTATATGAGCAGTCGGTGGTGTTTTCTACTGGCATTGTGTAATACTTTCAAAAAGATTTAAAGAAATCAACAATCAAACTATTAATTATGCTAGTCAAATGTGGTAGAGGCCAGAGGTCAACAAGTCTGTCGCTACTAGGGGAATAAATTCTTTCAGTGTTAAACCTATGGGGAAAATTTATCACCCTACCAGGTGAATAAAGCAAAAATTTATCCAAGGCCTTTATTGTTCAAATAAACGGCCATTTATGGGATAAATATAATTTTGTCGCAATGTTCCCCTGCGGTACAAGTAAT
The DNA here is from genome assembly GCA_031216915.1 of Pictodentalium vernedei. Classification (NCBI taxonomy): domain Eukaryota; kingdom Metazoa; phylum Mollusca; class Scaphopoda; order Dentaliida; family Dentaliidae; genus Pictodentalium; species Pictodentalium vernedei. The sequence goes on along the minus strand of CM062290.1, from coordinate 91,414,643 downwards.
CAACCATGTGGGTTTGGGTGGGAGGTGGGGGGGGGGGGGGGTCAGTGGGGCTGTGGGGTTAAATTATCACAGAACCCCTCCTTTCCATGTAGGTTATTATTGCGTCTACTAACGGGATGTCAACTTTTGCTTTTCGTAAAAAATATGCATATCGTTTTGAAAGCTGATAAATTCTTTTTATTTTCAGCACCATGAAATTAATTTACTTTCTTCTGCTTGGATGTTGTGTTGTGGCATTGGTGCGTGCAAAAAGTTGCAGCAAATATTACAAAAACAAGCCGTGTGAGTGCTCGTGCAAGTTAAACCAATTTGACTGCCTTGACACTTGTAAACGAGACTCCGGAAACAGCGTGGACTTTTATCCCACCCTAAAGTACTGCAATGACAACTGTTTCAGTGCCGTCTTGAACTGTCTCATAAAGTGCGTGATGGGATGAACATTCTAAATCGGGATTGCCAAAAAAAGGACACAGAAAATGTTCAAGTTTCGATACAGGGATGTCAAGTTGCAATCTATAATGGTGAAAGTGTACATAACATTTATTTATTGGTGTTCAAGGACCTATTTCTATACATACCTATGCCACCCGTTTCATAGGACATCCTCCACAGGCATTTGTTTCCGCGTCCTGTTGTACCAAATGATCAGAATATGTTTACAACAGTAAACAAACATTGCTAACAGCTCCATATTATGGGGACGGAACTAGGAAACCCTTTACCTACACAAACCTCGATAGAACTCTACAATGTTATATTTAAAGTGTTATTTACTTAACATTCTAGCCAAATGAAGAAATTCAGAAATAAAATCCGTCTATGTTTTACTATAAGCAATTATTTATTTATTCATTGGTGTTTAAGGCCACATACTTATGCACAATGGCTAATGGTGACAGTTTTACGGGTGGAGGAAACTGGAGTACCCGGAGAGAATCACCGAGCATCGACGGCAACTGTCAGCTCCTCAACATTCTCAACATTCAGCTCCTCAACATTCTAACTCTGTTCAAGCTCCGCTCAAGCAGTGTTACAGCGGTTGAAGATATGTGCACCATGGACGTGCAGTACGTTTTAGTATACGGCGTCATCGTGCCGCCATGTAGGCAACCGGGATAAAGTGCCTTGCCCAAAGACACAACGCGGGTTGCCCTGGACGGGGATCGAACACGGAACATCTAGCATAGTACTATAGGCAATTCCTCGTATCTGTTGAAATGTCTGTCACGAACAGCCTATAATGTTTAACTACTTGCATGCTGTTGGCAGATATTGCTGCCCAGGACAGAAAGTTTCCAGTCACTGGAATAAGTATAATTTGGGCATATTTAACCAAAATTTCTTTCCTATAAACTGAACGGACGTTTTACCAATGATTTATTTCATTAAGTTTAAATGAATTGTTTATCAAATCTTCACCGCAGCCATGACTAGATTTGATGAAAAATATTTTAAGCGTGTTAAGGTGCTATATAAGTAAGGAAAATAAGTGCTTACTCTGAAATCCCCAACTCTTTCCATAAACATAAATTAAATATTCACAAACTAGGCATCGAAATGAAGGTTATAATGTGTATAGCACGACGTATATATGCAATCAACTCACAGAGTTGACAACAGGCACCAATTGTTTCTACCGTTTTCCTACCCCACCGTGTAATTAAATAATATTTCATGAGAACAATTCGTGGCCAAATTTGCTTCAGGTAACCAAGCACAAAGTGCAAGGAAATCAGCATTCTTCAAAATACAGCGGCAGAGCTGCATGAAGGTAAATTCCAAAACTCTTGGCATTGTTTTGGTTTCCCTTTGTTTATATTTCGGTTCAAGGTCATCGGGGTCGAAAAATCGTGAATATACAATGCCGTCTAAAATCAAATAATGAGCAGATCGCCTTCACACTACACACTATTATTTTATTACACATCCATTAAACTATAAATCCTTGTATTTAACGGAATCGCCGCTTTGACATTCATGTTTCTCCATTCGACTGGTGATGTACAAGCCGGAACTTTTTCCCAGCACCGTTTATACTAGTTTCTTTCCCGTCGAGTCATTAGTTACACTTCGAAAAGTAATAGCCACTAAATGGTTAGGCGTGTTTGTTGAAATTCGCATCGCGGTTTCTCCAAAGAGAAACCGCGATGCAAATTTCAACAAACACGCCCAATAGAAAAGATAACGAATGTAATTTAGTCTTGTACCCAAAAGGTTGTTTTGATTTTTTATCGATCATTTTGATCAGTACAGCTTCAAACAAAACAAACGGGCTCGTCACCTTTGCGTTTAAGCATCGGAATTAAAATTTGTTTATTTTTTATTTAAATGAATTTTAATGCATTGGATGTGTAATAAACACAGAACGCGATGTGTGTTTGAATCGGTGGGTGTTACGGCTCTCGCGAAATATGACAACACTATTCCAACTCGTTATGTAAAACACACATCGCGTTCTGTATATATATGGATACTGCAAAGTTGCTCTATTTTGCTATATTACTTGCAAGGTACGATCACACCTACTCGAATTTCTTAGACTTACACGATTGTTTTTTTTATGACAATTCGTGGTATTATATGATATACGCATGTCCGTCGGCCATGGGACCCTACTTCTTCAGAAAAATGCAGACAGTGTTGGCCTTTCCCTGTTTACAGTCCAGCGCGGCATTGTAAAGTGATTTGAATGCCAAGCTGTTTTCTTGGATATATGAAGCACAGTTGGCCACGAGTTGTTCTCCTGAAATATTATTTTATTATCAGTTCTGGTACGAATACGGTAATAGTCCTACAGGAAGGATAGGTGCCGCTGTTAACTCTGTGAGTTGACTATATATTTTCCGTGTTCTGCCACAACCTTCATTTTCACTTAAATTTGTGTATATTTAATTTGAATTTATGGAGTATCAGAGGTGAAAATTTCAAAGTAAACAAATTTCCCTTACTTACATACCACCTTAAGCTTTGAGGATTTGACATATCATGCATCAGGAAAGTCTTTCAGCCACGTCGTAAATGTTCAAATCGAAAAATGTCTCGTTGGTTTTTCAGTCATTTAAAATTCGACTTGGACAACTTTAAACATATGTGAACACATCAATCAACAACCAGTTATTCTTCGTGAAACTAGGTCGTGACATCAGTCAGCTGATGTTGGAAATATCAAATGAAATTTGTTATACGACTTTTGTATTTGAACAATTAACCAGACAAATCAGTGAAATCATTGTGCTCTACACATGGAATCGGACTTCAGAATATTCAAATTTCCCTTTCACTCTTCCGTTGTTCTTAACGCACATCGCGCCAATCAATGGCCTAGAAGCGTAGAATACTTTTTATACTTTTTATAGCCCCTTTTAACATTTAAGGTTATAAGTATTGAGTTCTACGAATCTTTTATACAGTACATTCGCCGAGCACTGGTTCCAATCTACGCATGGGCAGCGATGTCCACGCATGCGTTTACTAGGTAATAGAAATCACCATCAGCAAAATTTTAATTAATGAAGCACCGGGTTGTACCCGGTGGTCCATCAATTAACTTTAGCTGATGATTATTCCGATAATTAGTGCTTGGAATCTAATATTATTTCATCCGTATAAATATTGCCCACTCGTGGAAAGTGACCAGTCCATGGCGGCCGTACTCTTCATATATTGCCTAGTTTAGAGTGCTCCCACCCCATGCGTTTTCACCAGGTTTTTTTACAGAGTAAACAAGGGTCACTGGGGGGTAGGTATAATAGAATCCCTATGATAAATATAGGATATGGAATGAGTGTTTTTCTTATATAATATTTATGAAACGAGTCTAAGAATTTTACGTTTTGGTGAGCCTCTGGCGAGCCCAAACGGAAAATTCTGACGAGTTTCATAAATATTATATGAGAAAAACACTCATTTCACATTCTGTTTATATGACACATACACGCACAAATTAGCCACTTAGTATGACCCTTTTAACCCATCACCTAACTTGAGTTGCAGACGGCACTTGGAAAAAACATCCCCGTGTAACTAAAAAATTTCGTTTTTTGCTTCCAAAACATAGGTTATGACCCCTCATTGGAACGAGCTCGTCGAGCTCGTTCCAATGAGGGGTCATAACCTATGTTTTGGAAGCAAAAAGTGAAAATATAAAAAAAATGAATGTCGTTTTTCTTGTAGGTAAAAGATTAATACAATATAACCCACCCTAAATAGGACAGGTAACGTAAATTCTCCCTACTGAAATTATGCAAATCTGACCCAGTTGTATTTTGTTTAGCCAATCAAATTGTCCAGTTTTCAAATTGACCAATGAAAACTCCCAACTCTAATTATGCAAATTATGAAAATGTGGCCCAGTTGTATTTTGTTCAGCCAGTCAAATTGTCTAGTTTTGAAACTGACCAAAGAAATTGACGGAAGGCTTTATTTATCACTGATTAATATGAAAACAAAATATCAAATGTTTTAAAGTGAACAAAACGGACGAGTCATATGATAAAAAACTGTACGGGATAAATATCCACACGGACAAAATCTCATTGATGAAAAACGCCCTTCGCAAAATGACAAAGATAGACGAATATCCAACAATTGTGGGGAAAATAAATCAATTTTCAAATCAGTTACCTTTTATTCATTTTTGTTATTACATTTACAATAATAAAAACGAAATAAAATATATGGAGCATACGATTGCAGTGGAACAAAAAAGAACTAATCTAAATTAAGCATGTTAGATGTTTCATTGCATAACATCTATGTTTGTACTATTCATTGACGTGGGATGGTAAAGATAATTGTGGTCAAATGTATCTCCGTCTCTCGCACTCTTATATTTCTGGAAATAGTTGTGGGCACGTGCCCCATGTGCCCCCAGCACTACCCATCCACCCAGTGCATATATATAATACAAACATTGATGTTATGTGACGAAACAGATAAATATACACTTTTACATAGTACAGCTGTCGTGGACTGGTCACTTTACACGAGTGGACAACATACCCACGGATGCGATAATATTAAATTCCCAATACTAATTATAGGAATAATCATCGAAAATTTAATTAATGAAGCTCCGGGTACAATCCGGTGTTGTAATAATTAAAATTTGGCTGCTGATGATTTCTATTACCTGGTAAACGCTTGAGTGGATATCACTGTCACGTGTGGATTATGACCAGTCCACGGAGACTGTATTGTATTGTATAATATTGTCTAGCACCGATGTACGGATTTGTCTGGGTTGACATCAATTAAAATGTTTCTACATAGCCATTATCTAAAAGATGGAAAATAGTTTACATATGAGGTAAAAATTTAAAACTTACCATTTAACATTATAAGTTATTGTGATGAATTGACGGTGACCCGGTCTGAGGTTTGCGGCTCGGAGGTTATGTTCAATCGAGACGCTTCGCATCTCGGTTGAATGTACGCTCCGAGCCGCAAACCTCAGACCATGTTACCGTCATTCATCACAATAACGTATATGTTCAATAAGACACGACCCATAGTCCAAAACCCACATCGGGAAACACGAGAGGCTTATTTACTAAACTTGCGATCGTTAAAAAGTTGCCTTGTTCAAGGCAACTTTCAACGATCACACGGGGCGCGGTGGCGTCACGGTAGCCGTTTCTCGTCAGATCACCTAAGTTAAACAACGTCGAGCGTGGTTAGTAGTTGGATGGTTGACCATTTCAGCGACTGATTCGCGCTCCCGCTCTGCGTCCTTGGGCAAGGCACTTAACACCGATTGCCCACATGGAGACACGATGACACTGTGTACTAAGGTGCGCATGTCCTCAACCAATCTAACCCTGCCTTTTCCGCGATGCAGAGTTCAGAGTTACGATGTTGGAGAGCTGACAGCTGCTCGCCGTTGCTCGATGGTTCTCTCCGGGTACTCCGGCTTCCTCCATCCGTAAAACTCTCACCGACATGATATGCCCCTGGCTGTTAATGTATCGTTAAACCCCAATAAAAAACGATCACACGTTTGGTAAATAAACCTCTCGTGTACCCACGACGGCACTGGATAAATAATCAATAAACGAGATGAACCCATTCCATCTTAGTTCAAATCTTAAATCGTTTTGTAATTTAAACAACACTTTATCCGGAACACCGTCTGCTGCACGTGTGAAAAATCCAGAAAAATGAAGCGGCTTGCCAGTGAAGCAATGAAGCAATTACGAAACAGGCGACGTCTTTTCAAATATTTCGTATTGTGACGTCAGACGGTAACATTTGTTACCGAAGCCGTAAACATAAAAGAAACTACGCCAGCATTTATCCAATCAGAGGGCGAGAATTTTACGTTTATTGGAACATACACAATTAATTTAATAAAAGTATGAAATAAAATTAGTCTCTTACTGAAAATATTATAGACATTTTGTCCACATTTGTCATATTTTACAGGCTTCTGTCCGTAGAGGTTTTGTCTGTATGGATTTCTTTCCACAATGTACTTGTCATTGGGCTTTTGAATGTAGCCCAAATGAACAAGTTTCAAAAACTAGTATAGCTAAACACATGGTTTGGATATGACAAAATCAGGTTTGAGTTATTTCCTAAAAATATTGCCACCACAGTCTGAATATCTCATTGGTAAATGTTTGAAAGGCCAGATCTAACGCGGTATCTCCATTCAGAGGTAACTTGCTAAAATATTTTCGAGGTGTTACATACTCTAATTAATGGCTACCTAAATGTCTTTTTGTTGACGACTAATCTCTTTACCACTAAAACAGAGCTAGTTTACTACAGTAGACAAGCACTGCTTAATTTTCCGTTGCTCTCTCGTGTGTTTCAGCTTCAAATGGTTAATTTAACCCTTTACCTACCACGAAAAACAGACGACACTTGCAAACATAATTCTCGAACGACTAATTTTTTTCATTTTTTGTCTCAAAAACATAGGTTATGACCCTCATTGGAACGAGCTCGACGAGCTCGTTCCAATTAGGGTTCATAACCTATGTTTTTGAGACAAAAAATGAAAAAATAATGAAAATTAACTACCGATTTTTGAGAATAGCGCTGGCCGGTTTTGGCCGTTACGTTGGGTAAAGGGTTAACGGACATAAATATTCTAGATCTAATATACATTTCTCTCTCGTAAAGTGTCCTATATTTTTTCCATTTCTCCTCGCCAGGTATAGAACCCTTGCCTAACATCACGAGGACCGTACAATACCAGCAATATGGGAGAAGTCACATCGGGAGATGTCCATAATAGAATAGAGTGAAACACGATGGATTTCAATTTTCATGTTATTGTTAAGACAGCCAATGGCATTTCGGTCACTTTTAATGTGCGTTTTTATATATTAATATATGTGTATCATGATTTCTGTATTATTAACTTATTTATTTTTTTCCAATTTCCAAATAGCCTGAATGAACTCTTTCTGAGACCAAGTTCAAGCAACTTCATGTCATCTGGGTTTATATCGAACCCCATATTTATAATCTGTGTTTTCAATTTCTCAAGACCGCGTCGCCCCTCGTTTGAACATAAACTCCGAGCCGCAAACCTCAAACAACTTAAATTTTTTTATTCAGAAAAAATAATATACAAATATAAATATGCAATAACATACAGACACAGAAGTAGTATATACATTTATTTCCAAATGAAAAAATACTGTGTTTTGCTTGACTGAAAGGTAAGCATGACTTTTCGAAAATACCTGTCAATAAAAAAAAACATACCCGACTGATCAAAATAACAGGACTCCGTTATCAATCCTCTCAACCCAACGGCACGTGATGGAATTCCTTCTGTATGAATAAAATTGTATGTAGTGATACAAAAAAAAAACAAAAAAACAAAACAAACAAAAATATGCTTTTACCGCCTGGCAATGATATTTCGAACATTAATGAGGTAAACCAAGGGAGAGATGGGTGGTTTGCGAAAACAGCTAGGGAACTATATTGTATCCCTTTGAACTCTAGTGGTATCTTCCATGCCAGTTCAATGGCAGTAATTAGAAGAGTTCATATTCATTATTTGGGGTAGACCGATCAGTATTTTCAACGTGCAGCCTCGGGCTGCACGTTGAAAATACTGATTGGTCTACCCCACAATAATTACTGAACAGCCATCCAATATAATGACGCTATGACGTATCGTGTTCCTGGCCGGAAAAACGGCCGCTGGGGTTCAAAGAGTTTTAAGAAAAGGTTTGCTTGACAATCAACATGACAAATAATACGACACCTTTGGATGATGTAAAGAAGTTGATGGTACCCAATTCCGCAGTGCTATGGCCTTTCAATTAGTAGGGCCTCAATTTAGAAAAAGCGATTCAATAGTATCGCATTGCACACCAACACACGCTCTGAAACAAAGAATTTCGCATTCAAACTGGTAGTGAATTATATTGGTATCCAGAGTGCAGAAAATGAACCCTTTGAGCACTGATGGTATCTTCCATGCCAGTTAAATGGCAGTAATTGGAAGAGTCCATATCCGTTATTTGGGGATAGAGCAATTAATATTTTCAACGAGCTTCATGTTGAAAATATTAATTGTTCTACCACAAACGTTCACTTAGTAACCATCCTACTTAATGACAGTATGACGTATCGTGTTCCTGGACCAGAAAAGCGGCCTCTCGTGTTGTAAAAGTTAAGGAACTAAAGTGGAGATAACCCAACAAATCGAATGCCAATTAATACAAGTGTGGTATTTTCCAAGGAGATTCTCTATCACCCTTGCTACCTCATATCGTGGATTGGAGTCTTTCGGGGCAGGTTCTGAGGCCAGATTTAGAGACCACCGACGCAAAAAATCGACCATTGTCTTTACATGGATGACTGGATGACCTCAAATTATTCGTTGAATCCGACACCCAACTAAAACAACAACTAGACCCAGTAAAGGCACTTAGCGATGATAGAGGAAAAGTTTGCTCATAATGTCATCCTGAACGATCAAGGTGAGATAAAAAACGTATACGTACTTGGGGGTCGACGAAAACGATGACCTCGCACAAAAATGTGAAAACCAGGATTATGAAAGAATAAATCAGGATGGTCAGAGAGGTTCTGCGTTCTGGGTTAAATGCTAAGAATAAAATTACAATAAACACCCGGGCAATACCCATCGCCAGATATGGTTACAGACTTGTTCAACATGGGGGGGGGGGGGGGGGGGGGGGGGTTGATAACGATATATAGGAAGACCCGGAAGTTATTAACAATTCTCGGCATGCATGACAATAAGGCTGTCGTACAACGTATCTATATGTCTAGATATGATGGTGGCATAGGGCTTGATAGGAATAGAAACATGCTATAACCCTTTACCCAACGCAGACGATATCAAATTTATTATTTTACATATAATTTGTTTAAATTTTTCAAAATATTTCAACAAAACCTTATCATGTATCCCCTCATTGGAACGAGCTCAATGAGCTCGTTCCAGTGAGGGGTCACATGATATAGTTTTGTTGAATTATTTTGAAAAAATTAATTTTTTTCAACTGCTCAATTTGCATATTGGGCGGGCGGATGCGGGCGATTCGTTAGGTAAAGGGTTAAATGCACAATAATTGGGCTGGATGAATACATTTGGCACAATCCCGATCAGAACATAGATAGGGTCCGACCCAGGCATGTCAACCGATACAGGGACAAAATTATTTAATGAGGAAATTCCTTATTGATTGAGGGTAAACAGGCTGATAAACGAGTATGGCTCACTTGTATGACATACTTTTGACTTATTTGTGAATGAACATATCAAAACACTCTACAGGCGCATGTTCTGTCTGCAGCACGACCACGATAAGGCCGACCATTTTGACTTTTCAAACGTCGTATCAAAGACAACGAAAGAGCCGTCATCAGATAATTTAAACGAAATTATTCTGCGGCAACATCACAGCAATCATCATGATTTATGATTACTTTGATGTAGCCGCAGAATAACTGGCACGATGCCATGTTTATCTTGCAATTTTGGGGACTGGGGCGGTTTGAATGCGAATTTCTCCCATCTGATTGCGATATGCCATCCAATTGCTGATTTGTCCGGGTACCGGTACTGGTTATATTGGTTATACTGGTACCGGAGGTACTTTGACATGCCAAATCTATATGTCTAGATTTGATAGTGGTATAGGGGCTTGATAGGAATAGAAACATCCTATAAATGCACAATAACTGGGCTGGATGAACACATTAGGCACAATACCGATAAGAACATAGATAGTGGCCAGCACCATGGATATAATTAATAAAGCGAGAAATAGTATTGCAGAACTTGATCGGAAGTTCAAAGAGGAAAGCAACATCGAAAACCTACTCAACAACCTAACCCTCTGAACCCTCGTTTCCTGGAACGGTATCGCCTTTGAGTATACTTACAGTGAGATGGGTCGGTCCAATATCAATATACAGCGGTTAAAATAATAACTGCAGTCTGCAGCCGTCTGGCTGCAGACTGCAGTTATTATTTTATCATCAATGCCCTGTGTATTGACCTCTTATAATAAGACAAAATGGGACGAAATTATGCATTGAACGGAAAAATCGGCCTTAAGAGTTCACAACTCAGTCGTCCAAACTTGTAAAATCTATTTTAAAGAATAAATCAGTCTAAAAACGCAAACAGGTGTATGATGAAAAGCCCATGCATGGCCAGCAGCATGTTCTATACATGGAAAACACCAGTGTCGATATACACCAGTCGTACCACTGGTTGACACAATCAAGCTTGGAAGAACATACATAATCCTTGACGATAGCTTCCCAGGATCAAGCAATCACCATGCGATACTACTGCAAACGTATAATGGAACGACAGATTTATCAGACTTGCCGAATATGCCACGAAACACTCTAGTCAGTAGAGCACTTCATTTCATTCTGTCCAGGCCTTGTGTACACTGACTATTTACTCGTTATAACAATGTTGCTAGAAATCTCCACTGGGACCTGTGCAAAGACAACAATATTGAGGTTAGTGCATGTGGTATAACCATCAATCACAGAACGTCAAAATGATATTACCATCTTATGGGACACAAAGGTACACATCGATAGACATATACCATATAATAGACCCGACATTATTTGGAAAGCTGGGGAGTGCGGTACTAGCCTTCTACTGGATAGTTGTTAAATCCCCAGCTATTATAACATCGTGCAGAAGAAAACAGAGAAAGTGAAGTATGGTAATCTGCAAACAGAGTGAGTGTAGTAGGTAATGGAATTTTTCGCCTGTCATCCCAACAATCATCAAAGCCACAGGTACCATCACAAAGAATTTTTAAAAGGGGCTTTATAATGTATCCAATTCCATCAGACCACATCACCTTCAGAAAACCGCAAATATCCCATACACCATTCTTCCCATTATCTCCAATAATAATACTAACCCCTTACTTTGTGTCACCAAATACCCACATAGCCTTCATTCCCCCATCCCACGGCCCCATTATGCAACTAGATAATCATCTTCTGTTAGACTCAAATTTTGGTCATTCCAAAAGGTGTTCCCCAGTCTCCACTATTCCTAAATTGCCCATTGAGCACTCCTTTTCACTGCCTTACACAAATTTTCCACTAACCTCCAACGACCGAAACGTCAGCTTACAGCTACAAACCATTTATATCCATAGTGGTATGGGAACAATTAAGCCAACAGAAAAAGAAAACATCAGTGCTTTAATACCTCTACACTTCATTATTTCCCAACTCCAAACCACAAGTTATATTATTTGGAGGGAGAGCGGTGGAGGAAGTACCCGGCGAGGGGTGGGCTTGATGCCAGTCTCCTCGCTAGAGGACCGTGGCAAATCAGCGGAACGCCAGAGTATTGTTATTATTTGTTATGTGGAAGGGGCAACTAGAAATGAACTACAAAAAAGGTTATGTATAGAAAGCCTAAATCCCCTCAAATGGAATGTTTCATCTCATCTGTGAACATTAAATTGACAATGCTATCAAACTGAGCAATCAATGACATCCATATCTGTAATATTTTATTATACATAAATATTAAATTTCCTGAATTTTTATTTTTGTTCTAACATAACCGATCAGAAGGTATGAATTAATAATTAAAAATGGGTATTTTTTTAGCCATTTCGCCTGTTATTGTGTATTCTTGTTTTTAACCCATGATTAACCACGGTGTAAAAAAGCTACTGTGGATTGCAAGTTACTCCGTACCTCTCAGTCAATCAAAACGCAGTATTTTGTTTCATTTGGAAATAACTTTTTTAACCAATTACCTTTTTACTAGTTATTGTGAAAACCATAATGTAAAAATTAAAAGATACTGTAGATTAAAATCTACAACGTACCTCTCAGCCAATCAAATTTATTTATTTATTGATGTTTAAGGTCACATAATTATGCACATTGGCTAATCATGACCGTGACAGTTTTACGGGTGGAGGAAGCCGGAGTACCCGGAGTGAACCACCGAGCAACGACGAGCAGCGGCCAGCTCCCCAACATCGTAACTCCGCACTGCAGCATAGGCAGGGTTAGATTGGTTGAAGACATGCGTACCATCGACGTGCAGTACGCCTTAGTACACGGCATCATTGTGCCCCCACGCGGGCAATGGAGATAAAGTGTCTTGCCCAAGGACACAACGCGGTTGTCGCAGGTGGGATTCGAACCGAGGACCTCTCGGCTTGCAGCCTGCACCTCTACCAACTGAGCCACCGCGCTCCCCTCTCAGCCAATCAAATAGCAGTATTTCATTCCAACTGGAAATAATATTTGTTATCCATGTTTATCATATGACACGTCCGTTTTGTTCACTTTAAAACATTTGATATTTTGTTTTCATATTAATCAGTGATAAATAAAGCCTTCCGTCAATTCCATTGGTCAGTTTCAAAATTAGACAATTTGATCGGCTGCATAAAATACAACTGGGCCACATTTTCATAATTTGCATAATTAGAGCTGGGGGTTTTCATTGGTCAATTTGAAAAAGGGACAATTTGATTGGCTAAACAAAATTCAACTGGGTCACATTTGAATAATTTCAGTAGGGAGAATTTACGTTATCTGTCCTATTTAGCTGCAAGAAAAACGCCATTCATTTTTTTTTTATATTTTCACTTTTTGCTTCCAAAACATAGGTTATGACCCCTCATTGGAACGTGCTCGACGAGCTCGTTCCAATGAGGGGGTCATAACCTATATTTTGGAAGCAAAAAATGAAAAAAATAAGTTATATGAGGATGTTTTTTCCAAGTGCCGTCTGCAACTCAAGTTAGGTGAAGGGTTAAAAAGTCATACTAAGTGGCTTATTTGTGCATGTGTGTCATATGATAAATAGAATATGAAATTAGTGTTTTTCTCAGATAATATTTATGAAACTCGTCCGAATTTTCCGTTTGGGCTCGCCAAAACGGAAAATTCTTAGACTCGTTTCATAAATATTATATGAGAAAAACACTCATTCCATATCCTCTGTATATTCCAGGGTGTATGGAGATTTACGCTGGTTTGAAAACTGATACACACACATCTCGAGGGGCAGCCGAAGGGTGTATCAGTTTTTTTAACTAGTGTAAATTTCCATACAACCTGGAATATACATGGATAGCGATTTTATTTGCTCACTAAGTTCCTTCAGATTGAAGACAAATTTCAATTCTGTAGAATAGGCAAATAACCTATTTTATTTTGTTTGACAGAGCTCTGCCAAGCAAAATATATTCGGTTATATCAACAGCCGTTTTCATGATGAGATGTATCAAAGATAAATGAATCGGTAAACAGTGTACTTTTGGGAATAATCAGTGAGCACGTTGGCATTGATGAGGTATAATAGATGCTAAGAATTTGATAAAGTGACAAAACAACAGAAGAAAGCCAACAAATACTGTCCAAATGGCATTTTAAAAGAGAAAAAATGAACAACTGATAACTCCATTTTAAAATATAGTTCTATCAGCAACCTGGGGTTTTTTGGTCATAAGTAACACGAAATTAAAGGTATTATTATGATTATTTTTTTCAATGAACAGTACTGGTAACTTTGAAACATGTGTCATTATCCTAAACTATTTTATGGGTTGAAAAAAAATCACCTCGACTTCATATTCATGTTTTTACACCGGGCTTAACCGATGTGTAAATATTTCAAGTGGGTGAGGTTATTATTTACATCTTAACTTTCAGCCAATAAAATCGCTAGATTACAGTCTGTTGGGAAATGATATTAGTTATCCTTGTGTCTTACAGGGGTATAAGAATTCACACCGATCTGGGGACTCATACTCCCTGGGGCACAGCCGAAGGGTGGATGAGTTACGAGACGTGTGAAATCCCAATACACCCCCAGAAGATACAAAAATTAACATTTTATCCTTTCGCCAATAAATATGTTCTTAGTAAATTGGCACATTTTTGTTGCACCTGGCTGTATTTAATGGTATAATTTTTGTTCTCTTTTCTAAAATATTAGTTTCAGTATGACCTGTAAAGCGTTTCTTAAAATTAATTTGAGCCATTGTTAATTAAAACAAAACGCATCACATCCCTGCCAAAAGCTGGTACCATAAATAAATAATCCCAACTTGATACATATGTATTTTTATTTCCATTCAAACATTTGTGTAAGAATTTACTTCAAAATATTTAATTAACCATATATGTATTTTTTCAAACACTTAAATGAAATTGTAAATAAATATTTATAATAATATAGAAACAGGACTTTTTTTGCAGCCCTTTTTACCAGTTATTGTATATTTCTGTTTTACACCGTACTTAACCTCGGTGTAAGAATTAAAAGATACTGTGGACTAAATGTTACAACGTAACTCGCGGCCAAACAAAAAACAATATTTCAGTCCATTTGGAAATAATAGTTTTTTTCACTTCTAACACGGTAGACAACACCAGGATGGTTGCGTCGAACGATTAATTATAATACCAAATGAATATCATTCACTGATTTCTGCGCAGCCGGAATTCGAATATGTCTGCGAACAAATCACAACTAAGTGTGCCCATCCACCACCAAACAAGATGGTGGTAAAATTATCCAAATGGCATTGTGTGACGCATCCCATGGTGATGTTTTGTGACAGGGAAGCTGCTACTCTGTGACTGCAATCAGCGTAACAGTTTTCACATCAACAACGTTTTAACGTCATGGCATTTCGTCGCCTGTGTGCTAGAATGTTCTATGTCCCATAGGGGACATAGAACATTCTAGCACTCAGGCGACGATTTATGGAAAGTCTACCTGGACAGCCAGAAACACGGTGTCAGCTTTCCAATATCGACACTTGGTTCTTGTCAATGGTAACTAAAATATTCAATCTAAATTGTGGTGAAAAACATGCATATCATAAGCAATTTCGTTTTTGTAGATATTAACCCTTTGAACTCTAGTGGTATATTCCACGCCAGTTCAATGGCGGCAATTAGAAGAGTCCATGTTCATTATTTGGGGTAGACCAATCAATATTTTCAACGTGCAGCATCGGGCTGTCGTACAGATCAAGGGTGCATGTATGTATTATAACTTACGGAAAGATTAGTCGCAGGAAACGTTGCCACACGAGACGAATGAGAACAACATTAGGTGAAGCTTTAGCTGAGACTAATATTGCTCCCGCTGAGCCGCATGTGACAACTAATCGCCCCATAACGTACGTATTACCTCACCCTCCTCTGTTCTGACATTTCATCACCAGTTGTGTCTGCAAATTGTTTCATGTTTTCATTAAATTCCCCTATCGGCATTCATTTGTTTACCAAAGCAGATGAGTAGTGATGCAATATAGGATGGGTAATCAAACATCTCATTGATTGCCAGGAAAAGTATTGATTTATTACCTCCCACATTTTTCATTTCATTGAAGCATCTGTATCTTGAAGCACACCACAGACAGGTGAATATATTCATTTCTTTTTCACTTGTATATTGTAACCTCATGACCAAAACTATGGTGAAAGGTTGAAAATAAACATTTATGTACATTTATATATATTACAATTCTTCCTGCTTTCCGACGCTTTGAACTGAAAACAAATTTTCTAAAGTGTCAATTAGCAGAATTCACACTGCAATGTTTGCAATGAAAACAAAATGGCGAACAGTGATAATTAATACACCGCCTGTGTCGGTATATTGAGTTTATACGGGATCAATGTTGACCGTTACTGTCGGGGTATTCCTCAGTCTTCAGCCATTAGTTATGACTGTTCATTGGTTAATGTCTCCAGCTGACGGAATATATGTAATTCTACACATCTATCTGGCAAATGAATGCGCCCTTCAAAGTGATATCATCCACATCGTTCCATAGAAACTGTCCATTCCTCATGTTTATTTCTAAAACGTCTTCTCTGCCACGATTGTCCGGTTGTCCAACCTCCCATTCATACCAATCCATTATCTTGCCATTTTGAAATTTCCACAGTCCCTCTTGAACAGAATCGGATCCGTCTATGAAGAAAGCACGCACCGAAGTGTAACCTGAAAAATAGGAATCAACTGGTAACTAGTGCACAATAGTTTACTTTTTTCGATGACGCAAATTCATTTATAAAACGCCTGTTCAATGTAATCCCATCTACAGCACACTACACAGAACCACACACACATTGCGGCCTCTCGCTTTATTCTTCCGCGCTGGCACTCGTGCCATATCGATCTACCCATTAACATGCGCGTGTCGTTCTGCGTATTTCTTCAAGTCACAGTGTAGCTACGTGTGTGTGTATGGAATTTCACGGGGCAAGAAGTGAAATCTGTCCATTAAAAAACACGTCTGGCATCTTCTGGAGCGCTATAAGGCGTTTTGTAGCATTTGTTTTACACCCTTTCAATTAAACTCATATGTTACAAGTTTTCAATCACGATCAGTCAACATTGTGATAATAGTCCCAGATATTCAAAGTTTTAGCCTGAACCATGAACCTATGTTGCGTGTTCATATTCTGTAAGCTACGTATCGCGTAAATGTGACGTTTGCATATATATACTTGTTGTCTTAACAAAGTTCAGTTAATGAATGCCTCGAAATATCTACACATAAACTGATAACCTTTTACCTAACAAGAAAAGCCGACGACACTTGCAAACAAAATTATTAAATAACTTTTGTTTTAGGTTTTGCATCAATGGGAGCTCAATGAGTTCGTTCCAATGAAGGATCGCCAGTTATATTTTTTAAGCAAAAAATGGAAAAAATAATTACCATTGACTGGCATTTTTGTGAATAGCGCTCGTCGGTTTTTTTCGAACGTTGATTAAATGGTTCAACAGATATATATATATATATATATATATATATATATATATATATATATATATATATATATATATATATATATATATATATATATATAAACCTTTCTTTCTTTAACTACTAATTCAGGAGTGCTGCTAATAGAATACCCGTTGAAAGAAATGTGTGTTCATACTTCGTTTAAATGAATTCAGGGGCTTTCGGGATTTTAGAGACGACGGACGGACGGACGGACGGACGGACGGACGGACGGACGGACGGACGGACGGACGGACGGACGGACGGACGGAGGAAGAGGGAGGCAAAAAGAGTGCTGGAGGGCGAGAGAGAAGAGGCGGGTCCGGGCGGGCGGGCGGGCGGGCGGTTTCGGGTGGGCGTGCGTGCGGGCGGGCGGTTTCGGGCGGGCGGGCGGACGGACGGGCGGGCTGTCGGGCGGGCGGGCAGGCAGGCAGGCGGAGCTGTGGCATGATTTGTAAGGGTCAGAAGAGTAGAATATAGTTTAGAACAGACCAGAGAATACTTAATCAAAACATAATATGCTTTAATCCCGTAAGATTCGACTTGGATTGTTCCATGGAATGGATTAATGTTAAGATGAATGTAAATTGAAATAGCTTGGAAAAAATCGTCGGGCGCAATTTCTCTTTTTTCTAGTTTATGGTGCACCTTTAGTGGACTTGCGAACTGTACCATAAATGAGGTATGCCAAGATCTCCCAAAATTATTCAAACATTTAATGATCTCACGTTTGAAGAACTTTTCTTTTCTTAGCACCTACACTCATTGTGATGCAATCAAACCTCTATAAAACATATGCGCACAGTTTGGGATTTTTTCTAGTGTGTATGGGCACACACCTGAGATTTTGATTTTTTGTGATAAAAGAAATACGGGTAAAATTTCTGTAAATAAGTTAATGAAGCTCGTGTAAACAAAAACCACCCATCTTGATCATGTTGGAAAGTAGGATTTTTTCAATAAAGTGGGCAGCACAGGTGAGTGGTGTTCTTTGGTGTGTGTTTGGCCAATATACTCAGGACAAACTGTGGCAATTACAGAGCAAGCCAAGTCAGTGTCGTGGATGAATGACTCTTCATTGTTGAGAAACCACCAACATTACCCTACTTGGGTACGACGCCACTGGAACAGTTACGATCACATTAAAAACAAAAGTTCATCGGGTTTTACACTGATGAGCGAATGGTATTAATATAGAATAAACGTGTAGTGTTTTCAAGTAAAAAAATTATTCTACTCGTAGGATTAAGAATGAAACCGACGAGCCTCTGGCGAGTCGGTCTCATTCTTAATCCTACGAGTAGAATATTTTTTTTTACATGAAAACACTATACGTTTATTTTGTTTATCCCATAAATAATTTATAGGGAAGTCGTGGCGAAATCGTCTTGTTATTTGCAGCAAAAACAATACGAGAAGTGAGGAGCACATTGGTCCAATTCGATCGACAAGCAAAACTGCCAAAAATAAACAAGGCGCAGTGATACATTTCTGTTTAAAAATACTTCCTCTACAAACTTGAGCTAAAGTTGCAAAAATACTTCATTAAATGAACAATGTTTATCTTTCTTAATTTCGTTGTTTATTGTTGTTTATTTTTTTCGTCGCCGATTCAACTTTAGTTTTATAAACAAAGCAGACGACACGCGCCTTTGTTTATTTATACTTTCCTAATTTGGAAAATAAAACATCACTCATCATGTCCCTGCTTTTCAGAATCGAACTTGTATGCTCTTCAGCGTTTGATTTCGATTGATTTACTTTTTGTTTTCTTTGTTAATTGTTATTCGTTTTTTGTTAGACAGATCATATACTCTAAAACTAAACATTTCAGCCGTGGTCAACGTTTAATAAACGTCTGTTAATTTTGTTTCCCACAAACGTAAAACATGTCATGACAACACAAACGCGGTAGAGGTCAGAGGTCGACAAATCCGTCTCTACTACAGGAATAAATTCTTTCAGTGTAATAAGTACGGGGAAATGTATCCCCCTACTAGGAGCTGCTACTATGTGAATAAAGCAAAAATGTATCCAAGACTTTTATTGTTAGAATAAACTTCTATTTACCAGATCAAAATATTTAGTACCTTTTTGCTTATTGTGCAGCTGGGACATTCTAAATGCAGATGGAAGATAAACGTGAGCCACACCGTTTAACTAACATATTCAGTTTATCCAGATTACATCTCCATGATAACATTTTTGATGTTCCTGGAAATGGGCGGAGCAAAAATCTCATACAGCGAACATTATTCATCAGATATAAATATTACTTTTCTCGTCGGGTTGATAAATCCTTGTGGCAACCTCAAGGAAAGTCAATTACCGTTTTTTTTATCATGACAGAAAAAAAATCGTTTGAAAATTCCTTGCTTTATCAAGGGAGGGGGGGGGGGACCTAAAAATTTGCAAGACGTGACGTCCTATTTTTTATTCGGCTTTTTTTTTTACACCCACCTATCCACTACGTGCAAATTTTCTACTACCGTTCTCAGACACCCACCCCCCCCCCCCCCCCATTAAAATCCAAAATAAACTTATAAACTTAGTAGGCACAGCTGTCTTTAGGGGGGGGTTTCATAATGTTCTTAACCCTTTACCCAACGTAACGGCCAAAACCGAACAGCGCTATTCTCAAAAATCGCCAATTAATTTTTATTATTTTTTCATTTTTTGTCTCAAAAACATAGGTGTTATGACCCCTCATTGGAACGAGCTCGTTGAGCTCGTTCCAATGAGGGGTCATAACCTATGTTTTTGAGACAAAAAATGAAAAAAAAATTAGTTATTCAATCATTTTTTGGCAAGTGTCGTCTGCTTTTCATGTTAGGTAAAGGGTTAAACTGGTACCACCAATTTAAACCTCTGTGGGCTGCTATGGGCCCCAATCTACAAATGACAAGCTGTTCATTATCAGGCTTGGCCAGAGCAGGTGTACATATACGGGAACAAATTTTCATTTGAATTGTTCCCAAAATATTGTCTGCACATTTTCTACTTTTCAAACAAGACACCCACCCCCTACTAACGTGTGACAATTCCCCAGTTTAAGCCCAATATTCTCACTTATAAAGCCTCCTGATGTTGTATTTATGTTAAGAGTGTGATTTACAACATCATCTTTAAGTGTTGAAACACAAATGATGGTATATATTAGCTGATATATTGATATATTTTTAAAAAATTGCTCAAGTTGGAAATGCACATTTTTGGCGCACTCAAGAGACCCACCCACCCCCACGTCACGCCTTGCAAATTTTTGGTGGACTCCCCCTTGCTTTATTAAATATTTTTGGAAAAAAACCAGCATATTCATATGCACAAAAATAAATTTAATTTCAACTTATATATATATAAGGAAGCAATGTGTATTAACTTATTTGTTCATGTTGTAGTTAATTGTTATATTTGAACAGTTCCTAAATATTGGAACAGGGAAATTGAAGAAGGGGCATGTTGGAAATACCATTTCCATTTTATCGCAAACGGGTATTTGGAAACATTATAACAACCTATTGCGCTATTTTATGACAGAGTGGTGAAATATCAACTCGATTTCGATAAGAATAGAATAACCCAAACTGGAATTTATTATACGCTAAACGATACATTATCGAAGAAATTGCGGAAAGATAGTAATCGTATCTACCACTGCGAAGAAAGAGAATTTTTCACTTTCACGGTATCAATAAAAATGACTGCTTTCAAAGTATCTCTTCAAGGTGAATACGAGTCTAATTATCACTGGAAAAGATCAATTTGTTCTAAAAACGTATAATGAAAAAATATCTTGTGTTTTTGAGCGGATACTGATCATTTCCAGCAATAATTTAACACGCATTCACCTTGAATTGATGCATGAAACACGCAAGTCCAAACACAGTCTGAAAGTCCGTAATATAAATTTTTGGTTTGGTACGTCCTTTCAAAGGACGTAGCAAACCCAAAACATATATTACGGACTTTCAGGCCATGTTTGGACTAGAAACCCGCCAGCTGAATCAGATCTCAAGACGCTATGTGTTCCGAGTATCAATCAAATCACTTCCGCGAATCAATGCGCTGTTTACTTTCATGCATCAATTCGAGGTTGAAACGGGTGGAATTATCAGATTCTTATAAAAAGCGTATAATAAAAAGAAAATCTAGTGTTTAAGCGATCGCGAAAAATAACCATTTGTCTCGGTCACTCACGAGATAATTTTTGGTATCCACTCAGTGTAATGATCCCGCCGAAAGGAAAGGTATGGGGGACAAGCCCCTTTCGACCCTCATTGACTGTAGGTGATTCATTCTCACATGTCTAGTCGTGTTGAAGGAGGAACTGCTTCGGGTACTCGGCCGGTGTCACCAGTTGCGTCGTGATGGTCTCTTGGCTGATGTCGGTTGAACCCTCGGGTGAGGACCAGTGTGAGAGGTTGGGTCCTCTCACAAAGGTACTACCTCTCCCCGAGGGTGCAGTCGATCTGGATTTTCGGGCAAGTATAGTCTGCTGCTTCGAGGATGATTAGCTATCCCCTATATATCAACATTTCTGACGAGTGTTTTAGCCAATCAAATTACCAGAATATTTTCAGTCAATAATTTCGTCACATTGCAGTCACACATTTCGTGTTAGTCTGTGCCAATGGGTGGGAAAAATTAACAGAATAATTATATAAAATTAGATTATAAATTCAATTAATGTATTTAAATGGACGTAGAGTGTGTCGTGTGATTATTGATTTCCTCTCACTTTGTTGAGGACGATTCCATAGCGTGTATCTGGAATACAGCGAAACGAAAAATTACTATCATTTGAAAGCATATAATGCCTTCTTAAATGAATGCTATACACTGAATTGAACCGCTCTCTTCAAACATTGGTACACAGCAATTATGCCAAGCAGTTTTGGACTCAGATGGAGGTGGGATATTAAGTTTGGATGACGTCGATTCATGACGTTAACGTCTGAAACGGCTCCATTTCTGCTTCATTTATCCATTAAAACTTTGATTATGAATTGATTTCGTTCTCTATCTCATTCTCCCATAGCGCGTGAACGTCTCTCATCACAGAAAACCCGATTTGCGTTTCTTTTTTTTTTGAAAAAATGCCTTTATTATATTCCGATGTGCAATTTAGTATGTGTGTTTACCGTAAAAATACCATTCGTTCGTTCGTTCGTTCGTTCGTTCGTTCGTTCGTTCGTCGTTCGTTCGTTCGTTCGTTCGTTCGTTCGTTCGTTCGTTCGTTCATTCATTCATTTATTCATTCATTCATTAATTCATTCGGAATTTACGTCTTCCACAGTGCAACTTCTGGTTTGACTTTCTGAAGTTCAGTACTTACCTGGGCATGACTGAATCAATCGAGCTGCAAAATCTTGTACCTCGCTATTTAGTATCATCATAAGATGTCCATTTTCTGATTCACATTTGTCGGAGGCCGTTCTGTAGTTGCCCATTTCACTGCAGTAAATTTTGCTGCATATATTCAATGAACAGTTATATGTATATCCTTGATCATAAGGGCAAGCTTGAAAAACAAAATAGTAAAACAATACATTAAGCACCTGTTCATTAATATTCATTTGGTTTCACCAATTGCCCACACTTTTTCGTTTTGAAACATTCTCTTTGAAAAGTAAAATTAATTTGAGATTTTATCTCTTTTTCCACAAACATTTCGTATTTACTGCTTTTTGGCAAAACGACAAACTTGGATGCGCGATGGCTCATTGGTTAGAGCATTGGATTTAGAATCGAAAGGTCGACTATTCGATTCTGACCAGTGCCATCTGCATTGTGTCCTTAGACAAGACATTGCATTCAGATTTCGTATGTGGCAGCACAGTGGCGACGTGTACTATAGCACCGGAAATTTCGATAGTACACCTTTCTTCAACAGATTCTAAGTTAGTTCATGAATGAGTCCGACAGTTAATCGCCCTTGGTCGAGGGATCCCTCCGATTCCCCAGCCTATACAATTGACACACACAATATGGGTCTGACTTTTGAAGGTGGCGCCAAACACCAATAAATAAAGACACGATCTGTTGTTGTGGGCTGCAACATCTTCTTCATCATTTCTCATTCAACCTTAACCCTTTACCCAACGCAGACGATATCAAAATTTTTTATTTTAATTATCATTTTTTAAATTTTTTCAAAAAATTTCAACAAAACCATATCATGTGACCCCTCTTTGGAACGAGCTCGACGAGCTCGTTCCAAAGAGGGGTCACATGATATGGTTTTGTTGAAATTTTTCGAAACATAATATTTTTTCAGCCGCTGAATTTGCATATTATGCGGTTGGATGCGGGCGATTCGTTGGGAAAAGGGCTAACCAATAACAAGATATTCTAAGAACAGTGTACAGTCCGTCAGCTGTGGACTGATCACTTCCCACGGGTAGACAGTATTTCTACGCACGCAATAATATTGGTCTCCAAACACGCATCATAACAATAATCATCAACGATTTAGTTAATGAAGCACCGGGTTCAAACCGGTGCTACATTAATTAACATTTTGCTGCCGATGATTTTTATTACCTGGTACTCTCAATTGCCTAATAATAGTGCAGGGTGAAATAAAAGTACAGGTTGGAAAATATCTGAAAATTAATAGTAGTATAGGGTCAATTAATAATAGAGGGTGGAAAATTCCAAGATGCTCAGAGGCGTTTTTATAACACAGACGTCTGATGCTTTTGAATGGTAAAGGGGTAAATTACTTTTGGTTATCATAATTTTCATATAGATTTGACTTGATGGAATTTATGGGAGAGTACAGGCACTCTCCCATAAATTGCACCAAGGCAAAACCTTATCGACTATATTATTTATTTATTTACTGGTGTTTAAGGTCACATATTTCTGCACAATGGCTAATCATGACCACGACAGTTTTACGGGTGGAGGAAGCCGGAGTATCCGGTGAGAACCACCGAGCAACGGCGAGCAACTGTCAGCCCCCAACATACTAACTCCACACAAGCAGGGTTAGCATTGGTTGAAGACAGGTGCACCATCGACGTGCAGTACGCCTTAGCACACAGCGCCACCGTGCCCCCACGTGGGCAATGGGGGTGAAGTGTCTTGCCCAAGGACACGACGCGGTTGCCGCAGGTGGGGTTCGAACCGGGAACCTCTCGGCTTGCAGCCTGCACCTCTACCTACTAAATTACCGCGCCCCACCTTATAGACTAATTAATTCTGTTTCAGCGATGGTATGAAGTACCAGGTCTTAACTTTATGGTAACAGTACTTCAGAAAAAAGCCCAAATATATGCTTCCAGATCTCTACCAGTTAACATTTCCATTGCACCCTGCGTTTGCTTGTTCATGTACCTTATTAGTTTGTTTCGATAAACTTCTCGAGATAAGGGGCTGCTCTGCACATTCGATTGCTGAAAATTATTTATCATGCAGGGTCAAATAAGAATCATACAGGCGGGAATTTTGTTTGAAAAAGAAAAATCATACATGTATGATTATTAGGCACTCAAGAATGAACGCATGCGGGGACATCACTGCCCATGTATGCATTACGACCAGTCCACAGCGGATGTACTGTACTGCACCACCAACGGCTGTTAAGTACGATCCACATCGCAAGTTAAATCTATCACTTTTACCTGAATTGTGGTATATTTGATGCAATGAATACAAAAGTTGTGAATTTTTTCACCTACTTTAATATTATTTGCTCGTGCGAGTGTTGCTCGGCATGTACTAACTCGTAACCGTTCTCAGGTATGGGCTTTGAGCCAATAAAACGGGGAGGAGTGTAACGGAACGAGAATTTATGGTTCGAAAAGACTGGATGCCTATACAACTGTTACCGAGCATACTCCTTAGAAGTGGAACGTGCCTGAGTTGCAGTATTGCAGGCATTTAAACTGGGCAGTTCTTCTAGATATCTGACATTGGACGGACGTTCCCAAGAAGCCTGACAGATAACAAAAAGAGCCGGATCGTAGCTTATGATGAGTGCCTAACACTATGTTTACTGAGTCTATAACACCATTAAAATCGCTTACAGGGATAAATAATTGTGATAATGACGTAACGTGAATTGATGGAAAATTTCATTTGGGATAAATCAACTGCATAATTTTATACAGTATATGGAGAGTGGATTGTAACTAAAACACCCGCGGAGTGGAGTATCACCCAGAGTATCAGTTTCAAATTCTGTACATATGGACAAAAAACACAAGCAAAGTTTCAGCCAATGGACCTCCGGGTTTAACCCGGAGGTCCATTGGCTGAAACTTTGCTTGTGATGGTTATGCTCTGCAACAAATTTGCAATTATTGCTCGAGTGGAATCTCCACTCTGTGGGTGATTTAATGATAATACACTCTCCACGTACTGTATATATATTCAGACGTTAAATCTGGTGGTAAAGTAAGTTCAGGCAGTTGAGTGATAAAAATACACGAATAAACATAATAGCCTTTCTGTAAAAACATACATTTGGCAAGATTGTGCATTCATACCAGATATTTAGAGGAAATTTATTGTCTTTTTGTCTATCATATCTTTTATACAGTGTCGATGGATTCACTCTGAATGAGCCAAAATACAATCGACTTCGAATGAGAAAATACTTACCCTTTCTCTCTTTAAAACTATAGTATTTAGAACCATTGTGTCCACGGACATCACACTTTGCCTCATCCAACACATATTTGTGCAGTTGACATCGGTTCTCGTTCTTTGCGTAAAAGAATGATACGCAGTTCTCGGTGGCCAAACACACCTTGGCGCAAGTTAGTTTCGATGTAGCTGCAACGCTAGTAATTATCCCAGAGTCACTGATTTTGTTGTTAAAATTACGAATGGAATTGGCATGATTGGTCGGGGATCCATTTCCTTTCCCATGGCTGCCAACAACGAACAGAATAACCAGAAGCGAAGCGCGGATAGATGCTATTTTCAACATTGTTGAAGAAGCAATCCTGAAAGAAACACCATTCAAGTTAATGTGTTTTTTTCCTAGTACATTTGATACAACTTTTCTCTGTTCTGATGATATATTGCCAACCTCCGTCTAAATACTATGTACATTATTTCCTTCCAACACGATGTGACTCTGGCTGTTGATAGTGTTGTTAACCCTTTACCCAACGTAACGGACAAAACCGGCCAGCGCTATTCTAAAAAATCGCCAATTAATTTTCATTATGTTTTTCATTTTTTGTCTCAAAAACATAGGTTATGCCCCCTCGTTGGAACGAGCTCGTTCCAATGAGGAGTCATCACCTATGTTTTTGAGACAAAAAAATGAAAAAAATTAGTTATTCAAGAATTTTATTTGCAAGTGTCGTCTTCTTTTCATGTTAGATAAAGGGTTAAACTCCAATCAATAAATAAACAAACATTATTCCCTTTATTTGTGTGTTTGTCCATTTCGAAAACACATTCAACACTTAAACAAATTCAAGAAGAAGAATGCTGCTCTTGAAAACTAATTCTTAAACAACTGAACGTTCCAATTTTTGCCTCCGAAACATAACTTAGGATCCAATGAGAGGGCCAAATCTACGATTTTAAGTCAAAAATTTTTTTAAAAAAATAATAAATTTCGAATGGGGAATTTTGCACCGAGTGACGCGACCCGGATATAACCGACGCACGAAGTAAAGGGTGAGGCCGACCTCCTCCCGTCCTAGTTATCCTTTCATCAAAATGAATCTGATATTCCACTCCTCACGTTTACACTTTTAAACCCATTCACTCTTGTCGTCATAATGATAATAATATTCCGTCCCTTCCTTTATAATTAAATCTTTTTTTTTCTGTCCATGCATTTTCAGGCAAAATGATTGGCTAAAGTATTTGGATTTCTTTTCTTTTCAGAACAGAAAAAACGCATTTAGGCCCGCCCTAAACCACGCCCCCAATATCTGTCTTGAAAATTACGTTGCACAGTGTGAATGGAAAAGAACCCCTGCAAGCTCATATTGTTTCAACATGAAAAGTAATTAATATTTATCTCATCATATTAAAAAGACTTTCAGAATAACATTTAATAAACAATCCTTATCATGCTTTTTATTCCATGATCAATTTGTTTATAGGCAATAGGTGATCGTCTGCGTCCATCGGTTTACCCAAATCAAATGTAAACAATGGCCGGTCATAATAATCTACAAACGAAACTCATGCAAACAAAACCTTCCACTTTCCAAATATCCCGAAGGAGCTCTTTCTGAGACAAAGGTCAACCAACTTCATGTCATCTGGCGTAATATCGAACTCCACATTTACAAACCGTGTTTTCAATTTCTCAGGAAATGGCCAAAATCAGAATTAAATTTAACTCAGTATTGCTTTGAATGACAGCACCCTCCCGTCAAGTGGAAAAAAAGATTGAAGTTTTGTGCGGGCGTGGCCTATGGTGTTCCTTGTAACGAACAGAGTCCATTGGTCAATAACATTTTTAATGACACAAGAACATGTTTCAGTAAAATGTTTCGTTATTTCAAATAGAATTTTTGAAAGCTATGCCTTTTTATTCAGTTATCACTAAGAAGCATGATACGACCTGGTTTTTATTTTATCCCCGCAAAGTAGAGAGCGTTTAAATTTATTGCCCCTCAAGTTTAATTATAAGGAATGACCGTTTGTTTCTGTCTATTTCTTGAGTTATGACCCCCCCCCCCCAAAAAAAAGCGAAACAAAGGCCTAACATAGTGTAAATGGGCTACGCCCATTTACACTATGTTTGGTCTTTGTTTTGGGGGATTCATAACTCAAGAAAAAGAGAGAAACAAACAATCATTCCTCATATAACCTTATCCCAGTCGTCCTTATCAAAATACTAATACTGATATTCTAATGTTTACGTTTATAATCTTATCCCAATCTTCTTAATCATCATAGTGATACTGATATCGCGTTCCCTACCTTTATAATCTTATCACAGCCACTCTTATTGTCATAAAGATAGTAATATTCCGTTCCTAACGTTTCTAGTCTTATTCCAGACGTCTTAATCATCATAATGGTACTGATATCGCGCTTCGTACCTTTATAATCTCATCAGAATCATACTTGTCGTTATAATGATACTAATATTCCGTTCCTAACATTTCTAGTCTTATCCCAGTCGTCTTTATCATCATTGTGATACAGATGTCCTGCTCATTACGTTTATAATCTTATCCAAGTCGTCCTTATCATCATAATGATACTGATATTTTATTTCTTACGTTTATAATCTTATCCTTATCGTCCTTATCGCCATGATGATACTGATATTCCATACCTTATGTTTCTAGCCTTATCCCAGTCGTCTTTATCATCACAGTGATACTGATATTCCGTCACAAAAGCGACAGTCCAAATTCGCCCCAATGACAAACTTTGGTTATTTCCGAAGTCCGCCTCGAAATTAGATTTTTAGGAAAAAAATTGTGAAAAAGTTCTACTCAAATCGTTTTTGCCTATTTTATTCGGAACATTCTCCTCTATAAATATCACTGTAGGTTTATTCCTGGCCACAGTACTGTGTTTCAATTTTTAGAACTCTATCATTCGCTGTATCAGTCACAAGAAGATCAATTAGTGATTTCTGACATTTTCTGTGACATTTCAAAAACGTTTGAGAGGGTATGGCACAACTGTCGCCTCCATAAATTAAAGCATTACGGCATAGCAGGCCGTCTATTGGCGTGGTTTACGAGCAATCAAAAAATAGCAAGCCCAGAGTTTTGGCGAACAACATTTATTCTCCTTATCTAGAAATACAGCCCGGACTTCCCCAAGGATCTGTCTTGGGAACTTTCCTGTTTCTGGTCAACATAAATCATATCGCAGACACCATAGAATTCCTTGTGAGATTATTCGCGGACGACACATGCCCACCTAATAGAAAACGTTCGGCGTATGACCTAACAAGCCTGCTAAATCACGATCTGGCCAAAATCCATTCTTGGTCATTAATGTGGTTGGTATCCTTCAACCCATCCAAAACAAAGGCTTTACCTTTTTCTGGAATTTCCAATATCAATCACCCAAATCTGACTTATAATGACGCTCCTATAAGTTTTTTCTGATTCACATAAACAGTTTGGTTTGATCTTACAATCAAATCTGAAATGGGTTGCCACAGAGCGGAAATTTGCCAAAATGGTCAGTCCGTTTGACGAATCTCAGGAAACTCAAGTATAAACTCCAAGGAAAAACACTGGAAAAATATATTTCCCATTTATTGTACCACTCGTGGATTATTGGGATATTGTTTGTGATTGAGCTAAAACACACTTATTAAATAAACTAGATCGATTACACCATGATGGCGCAAGAATACTATTCGGTCTCACACGTACGTTTCCATCTGAGGGTTTACCCCTAGTACTTAGCTACCGCTAACTCGCCGAGAGACGACACCACCACAAACTAGGTAATTTTTCAGAGTAGTCAACAAAGATGCTCCCGAATATCTTATAGAATTGTTACCCCTTACAGTAAGCGAAGTAACAACTTACCATTTGCGTAATCCTGACAACTTATCAATGAATTGTACCAAACAAGGACGGAACTATTCTCTAATACTTTCTTCCATTGAACCGCCAAAATCTAGAATGAGCTACCGAACAAAACAAAACGGCCTCATCACTTACTGTATTTAACAGCAATCTTGCTTGTTCAAACCCAATAGTTAAACCCCATCATGCCTTTACTTTGGAAATGCGAAAGGAAAGTTCTCCATTGCTTATTATTATTATTATTATTTATTGGTGTTTAAGGTCATATACTTATGCACAATGGCTAATCATGACCGTGGCAGGTTTACGGGTGGAGGAAGCCGGAGTACCCGGAGAGAACCACCGGGCAACGACGAGCAACTGCCAGCTTCCTAACATCGTAACTCCGCACTGCAGCACAGGCATGGTTAGATTGGTTGATGACATGCGCACCATCGACGTGCAGTACGCCTTAGTACACGGCGTCATCGTGCCCCCATGTGGACAAGTGGGGTTAAGTGCCTTGTCTAGGGACACAACGCGGGAGTCCGAATTGATCGCTCAGAAGGTCACCCACCCAATGATTAACCGGGCTCGACGCGTTGCTTAACTTCGGTAATCTGACGAGAACCGGTTACCGCAACGCCACCGCGCCCCCATCAATTGCTTACTGCGAAATTATTGCAGTGATTTAAACCACGACAGATTCAATAAATAGAGGATATGGAATGAGTGTTTTTCTCATATAATATTTATGAAACGAGTCTAAGAATTTTCCGTTTTGGCGAGCCTCTGGCGAGCGCAAACGGAGAATTCAGACGAGTTTCATAAATATTATATGAGAAAAACACTCATTTCATATTCCATTTATCATATGACACACACACGCACAAATTAGCCACTTAGTATGACTTTTTAACCGAATACCTAACTTGAGTTGCAGACGGCACTTGGAAAAAAACATCCTCTTAGAACTAAAACTTTTCATTTTTTGCTTCCAAAACATACAATATAACCCACCCTAAATAAGACAGATAACGTAAATTCTCCCTACTGAAATTATGCAAATGTAACCCAGTTGTATTTTGTTTATCCAATCAAATTGTCCAGTTTTGAAATTGACCAATGAAAGCTCCCAACTCTAATTATGCAAATTATGAAAATGTGGTCCAGTTTTATTTTGTTCAGCCAATCAAATTGTCTAGTTTTGAAATTGACCAAAGAAATTGACGGAAGGCTTTATTTATCACTGATTAATATGAAAACAAAATATCAAATGTTTTAAAGTGAACAAAACGTGACGAGTCATATGATAATTATATTTCTCCCACCTCATATTGTAGTTGTGGCCATTCCCAAGAAGATTCACACCATTTCTTTTTTTCAATACCCACACTATCTTAACACCTGATGATGATAACACCTGGTCGATTTGTCTGAATGTTCTTGTTAGTTACGACATCACAAATGTGGATGAACAACTTTATGGCAAATTCGGCTTAACCCTAAACCAGAACATAACTATATTTAGGAAAGTCCAGTCATTTGTCTTATCGTCTTGTCGATTTGAATAACTCTAACCCCAACCATATCCTATGTCAGTCTGTACTCAATCCCATATGCGTGAAAGACAGGGAGTAACGGAGTGTTATTTGATGCAATGATGACGGTGAGAGAAAAATACCCCACTTTCTGCAGGTTATTTTCCATTACGACAACCTTTCATTCACCTTCACTCAACTTTCATTTTTGTTCATGAAATAACTTTTCTTTATTTTTATTGATGTATCTATGCCGCAAATTTTAAGTTTAGTTGTCGAGGGGAGGAGTCTCGTAAGTTGTTATGACTTGTTCTCCAATCCTTTTTGCTGTAATTAGTGGCAAATTAAATATGTTTAACCTCCTGCACGCTGATGTCAGAAAACCCAAATTTCAACTTTAAAGTTTTCCCCATAATGCATATAGGAATTTAAACAATTCAATCTTGTTTGACAGAGCTCATTGAGCTCTGTCAAACAATACTGAATTGATTAAATTCCAAATTGCAGCATGGGAAAAATTTGCTACTCGAAATTTCAATATTTTGACATCAGAGTGTAGAGGGTTAAACTAAACTTGCACATGTTTTGGCGGGAATTGGACAATAGGTGACTGACTAATCAGGATATAGATTACCAGATTCTATGAACCCAAAACAAATCGGATCCAGTAAACCCGGTTTGGCTTGTTGGTTTGTGGATTTATGTTGTTGTTTAGGATACGGCTCTTGTATTGCTTTGGTAAGTATCAAAAGATAAAATTTGGTATAAAATTTTAATTTCATTGGTAGGAGGCGGGACAAAATCATTATTTCGGGCATGGAGATTTAATACCTTGATGTCTCTTTTTAACACTTCGGCTCTCAGTCTAAGGGTTAAAAGCAGACATCGAGGTATTAAATCACCATGTACCTACGATGCTGCCGAGATAACATATAATATTACTGCTTAAAATATATCCCTGCGACCTTGTCATACTTCACATTTTTTTATTTATTTATTTATTTATTTATTTATTTATTTATTTATTTATTTATTTATTTATTTATCACCTCGTGTCGGACAGCTTTATGGGTGGAGAGAGTCAGAGAATCGAAGAGAACCACTGACCAGCGGCGAGCAACTGTCAGATTGCCCAGCGTACAACCTCCACACAAGCAGGGTTAGCATAGGTTGAAGGCAAGAGCACCATCGGCGAGCAGTACCCCTTCAGTACACAGCACTACCGTGTCCCTGGGCTAGGAATATGTTTGTACCTATAAAATAATCAAATTTATTACTTTCCAAAGTGTGATTTACTGGGAATTCCGGGTTTGATTATAAACGATAACTTCACAAGTGAATTATGCAATCAACAATTCTGTCATGTATCCGTGCGCGTAAACGAAGACGCTTTGCCCTGGGTGTAATGGGGACTCCATTGTTTTGTTTTGTTTTTTTTGTTTTTTTTTGCTTTTTTTAACCCTTTACCTAACATGAAAAGCAGACGACACTTGCCAAAAAAATTCTTGAATAACTATTATTTTCATTTTTTGTCTCAAAAACATAGGCTATGACCCCTCATTGGAACGAGCTCATTCCAGTGAGGGGTCATAACCAATGTTTATTGTAAAACACTCGTGCGCATTCGCGCACTCGTGTTTGTACAACGTCCCTCACCTCTCATGAATTATTTCACGTGATCAGTCCAGTCAAGCGATTACTTTCTGTAAATTCGCCCTTTCAATCCATTCGGAATTCGCCAAACATTATTTGCAAAACAGGTACCTAGGGACAGAGAGGTGGGGTGAGGCTTCAGCGTTCAAAGTATATCAAAATAATAAACGAATGAATGGTGACAATACACACATGGTTATAATATCTGGCGTGTTTACTCACTTAATTACCTGTTATTTTATTTTATAGTTATGAGATAATGAAATGGAATTGATACAGATATACTCGTTAACTTTTGAAACTTTACTAATTCGTTTCATCAGTGCATTAAAACACATTATATGAATTTTTAGCCGTGCACGCAATACACCATCTTTACAAACTTCACCAGTTCTTCACAGTTGCAATTGAAAATATTTTCATTTAAGTTAGGGCATGCAAAATTGGTACACTCACAGTATTTATCCTATGTGGCCGGGGATACAGAATACTGCTTGTTGCCACTGGTAGAGTTGAACAAGAGTCTCTGTGTGTGTGTGTGGGGGGGGGGGGGGGGGAGTATTGGTTGGGGTGTGGGTGATACTTTTTCCAGCTCACAGCAGTAGATTTCGTCTCACCTGATATGAACTCTCATCGCCTTGTATGGAAATGCATTAGCCAGCTACACGCCATGTAACATATTTATTATGTCGAAAGTCCATGTCAATCAAGGGATTAATACATTTTCACGGGAAACAAAGAACGACCGGGCGTTTATTTTTTAGAAGCTGCAATTAACAGCACCGCACATAATCATCAACTGTAACTGGCACCGGTATGTATCCATGGTGACAGTAGGCACATAGAACACATTGGAACTCAGGGGTCGATTTGTTTACAAAATAAAACTTTTCGCTACAAGCATATCTGAAATACCCTTACATACATTTACTGTCATTACCACCTGAAAAGGGATAAAAAAGCACTTTTAAATGTTAAAAAAATCACTCTCAATCTGCTGAGTAAACTGTAAAGAAAATGTTCGCTTCAGGCTCAGCCTAAAAATC
The DNA here is from genome assembly GCA_031216915.1 of Pictodentalium vernedei. Classification (NCBI taxonomy): domain Eukaryota; kingdom Metazoa; phylum Mollusca; class Scaphopoda; order Dentaliida; family Dentaliidae; genus Pictodentalium; species Pictodentalium vernedei. Next base: position 91,380,657 of record CM062290.1, on the reverse strand, counting down.
GATAGACTTTGAAGTTTGGTCGGTATAGGTATAGGTAAAAAACAACAAAGAACTTTTGGGAGTACCAATAATATAACCTGTTTTGCTATACAGGTACATGCTGGACATATTTTGCAGATTTGTTATAAGCCTAGAGTTATTGCATGCCATGCGTTGATGAGCTAATGGGAATGGACACCCCTGTCTTGTTTTTTAGAAGCGGCAATTGACAGCACCGCGCAGAATCATCAACAGTAACTGGCACCGGTGTGTATCCATGGCGACAATAAACAATCTTCGTTGTTCATCCTCTGAGTTCCAGTGTGTTCTATATGCCAGTAGGCTGCCAGTAGGCACCCCAGCAGGCACATAGAACACATTGGAACTCAGGAGACTATTTGTTTACAATATATAACTTATCGCTACAAGCATATCTGAAATACCCTTGCAAGTTACATACATTTACTGTCATTACCACCTGAAAAGAATTAAACAAGCACTTTTAAATGTTCAAAATATCACTTTTAATCTGTTGAGTAAACTGTAAAGAAAATGTTTGTTTCAGCATAAAAAAATCGATTGACTTTGAAGTCGGTAAAGGCTAGAGTCTCAAAAAACAACAAAAAAATTTTGGGACTACAAATAATATTTTCTGTCTATTTTTAAATATTTAATGTTTTAAATCAATAAATACGGTACCTAGAAACTATTTTTTGTACTTAAATTCTCTTATTTTGTTTCAATTCAAATTTTGAAAATTCGAAGCGAGTGGAAATGGGTCAATTTGATCAAAATAGTAATGGATGCTACTAACCTGATATCAAATAATATCAGGTCAGTTACCTCAAACGAGGGTACCCTTAGATGGTATTCAAATGTTCTGATTGGACAAACAAACTTTGAGGCATGATATTAAATATTTCTAGGATTTCAAAAATTGAATATAATCATTCTCTTTTCATCAAAATCAACAAAACTATTTTACTTGTATGAAGTGAATTATTGACAAATTATTTTGCAAAAATTGCATTTCTTCGTGCTAACTCTATATGTAGTTTTGTTGTTTTTGGTGTGTGTTTTTTAGGGGGGGGGGGTGGGTTCTGATTTACGATACTGTGAGTTGCGTTATTTTTTATACACAAACTTCGCCACAAAACAAATAACATCATCAAACAAGATATTACCACTCGGAAGTGACTATGCCCCCGACATGACAATGACCTTGATCTGTGACCTTGACATCCACCGAACCAAAAACATTTGTGCACGACACATAGTCTCGGCAAAAGCAACATGTATGTCAAGTTTCAACAAAATCCAACGAGGCCTATCAGAGTTATGGAACGGACGGACACGAAAATCTTCCTGATGCACAGTTAACCTTAATTTGTTGTGACTTTGACCTCCAACGAACAAAAAAAATTGTACGCGACACATCGTCTCCCCATAAAAACACTTTTCAATAAAATTCCAACGAAGCATTTCAGAGTTATGGAGCGGACACGAAAATCTCCCTGATAGACAGTTGACCTTGATTTATGACCTTCACCTCTATCGAACAAAAACAAATTGTGTGCGACACATCGTCTCCCAAAATGCAACATGTGTGCCGAGTTTCAACAAAATCCAACGAAACATCTCCGAGTTATGGAGCGGATACGAAAATCATCCTGCCGGACAGTTGACCTTGACCTCCATGGAACAAAAACATATTTTATGCGCGACACATCGTCTCCTCATAAGCAACATGTTTGCCAAGTTTTAACAAAACCCAACAAAGCATCCGAGAGTTACGGAGCGGGCACGAAAATCTTCCTGTCGGACAGACGGACAGACCAACAGACGGAAATGACAAACACTAATATGCCCCCTCCCCCTCCCCCCCCCCCCCTCCCCAATCTTTTTCTGGTGCATAAAAGCCAACCCATATCCTGTAACTCGATGATATTTAAACTTAATTACGCGGGTAGTATTTGATGCATGATGACATAAATATTTCAAAACTGTTATCAGAAGCGTCGCGAAGAGATGACTGATTGTGGAGGGTGGGTGGCGGTGTAAGCCAGATTTGTCCCGACTGTTATGACTCAAGTCCCGGCTGAAGAAATATTCCAACTACATCACCAAGGCATGTTTTTGAAGTCATGCCTTGATGATATAGTTAAAATTCTTGTCAATGGGGATAACCCTGGTGGTTGTTTATTTATTTATTGGTGTTTAAGGTCACATACTTATGCACGAATGGCTAATCATGACGGTGACAGTTTGACAGGTGGAGGAAGCCGGAGTACCCGGAGAGAACCACCGAGCAACAACGAGCAGCTACCAGCTCCCCAACATCGTAACTCCGCACTGCAGCACAGGCAGGGTTAGATTGGTTGAAGACATGCGTACCATCCACGTGCAGTACGCCTCATTACACGGCGTCATCGTGCTCCCATGTGGACAATGAGGGTTAAGTGCCTTGCCCAAGGACACAGAGCGGGAGTCCGAATCGATCGCTCAGACGGTCACCCATCCGAGGATTAACCGGGCTCGACGTTGCTTAACTTCGGTGATCTAATGAGAACCGATTACCGCAACGCCACCGCGCACCCACCCTGGTGGTTATATAAAGGGTAGGCCAATTAATATTTTCAACGTGCAACCTTATTATTGAATGGTATACTTCACACATTCACTTAGCAACATCCTATTTGATGATATTATAAGTTACATGGCGTGTAGCTGGCTGATACATTTCCATACAAGGCGATGAGTGTTCATATCAGGTGAGGCGAAGCCGAACCTGATATGAACACTCAGAGCCTTGTATGGAAATGTATCAGCCAGCTACACGCCATGTAACATATTTATTATGTCGAAAGTCCATGTAAATCAAGCGATTAATAATTTTCTCCATAAACAAACAACGGCCCGGAATTTATTTTTCAGGAACCCTATTGATAGCACCGCGCAGAATTATGAACAGTAACAGGCACCGGTACGTGTAACCATGGTAATTGTAAACAAATCATCACTTTGCGAAGGGCGATTGTCGTACTTGTTTACAAATTAAACGAATCGCTGCTTGCCACTGAGATCAGTGTTGCTTGCCAACTCGGCATAATCTGGAGGCCCCTTGCGTACATTTACTGTTGTTACTACCTAAAAAGGACTAATAAAGCAGTTTTGAACATTAAAAATCACTTTTTTTACTGTAGAGCAAACAATAACAATAACGCAACTTGAACTTTGAAGTTGAATCTGAAACGCACACCGACTTTCTGTTAATTCTGTTTGATCGGAATGTTTCAAAAACAAGTTTGTTCATTTATTATTTATAGTGATGTTGATGTTGCCGATTTTGCAATTTCTGAAAATAGGAGCACCCTTTGGCATTGATGAGCTGGACAAATAACTCCAGAGGGGCAACACAAATTTTCTATTCACCTCAAAAACCCGATCCAAACAGTGACTGAAGGAGTCGTAAAACAAAGAACTTTTCAGACTACAAATATTATCTTCTGCCCATCTTTTTACATATTTAATGTTTTAAATCACAAAATACGGTATCTTGAAAATATTTTCGGAACCTAAATTCTCTTATTTTGTTTTAATTCAGATTTTGAAAATTCGAAGTGAGGGGAATTGCATCAAAATAGTAATGGCGGCTACTCACCTGATATTAATTAATATCAGGTGAGTAACCCGATACGGTGGAATCTTTAGAAGGTATTCCAGCATTTTGATTGGACAAACTAACTTTGAGACATAATAATATGTCGTATCATGTTCCTGGACCAGAAAAGCGGTCTTACGGGCTCAAAGGGTTAAAAACTCGAGATAATTGTTTGCGGATAAAAATGTGTGATAGACGAGAAGCATGGGCTTACCAATGTATTCAATTAGCACGTAATAGACTAAAAATTGGTTTTGCTGAGAGACCGACGGCGTATGAGATTTAAGTCCAAGAAACAAATCTACTTCCGTATGAAAGTACCAGGTAACTAGTGAGACTCCAATCCAGATGAAATATCCCAACTAGAAAAATATTGGGGGTTTCACCCCTACACCCCACCCCATAGTTACGCCCATGACTGTTGTTGGTATCATGCGCAATAAGCTATAAGATGAATATAGACAAACCATGGCATATTAGTGACCATTAAGTGCGTATTTTTCAGAGGCGGACTGGTCGGATGGTCCACCGGGGAAATTTTCGGTAGGCCCCTATTGGTTGGTCCTTAGGGCCCACAAAATTGATGAAGCACTGTATCTGTTGGTGACTGAAATTTCGTGAGAACGCCCAACAGACAAAATGTATCTGATAGCAAAGAATGTGGGTATATTGAAATGTTCTCCATGTGGACTGCCATTGGCAGTCCACATGGAGAGCATTTCGATATACCAGCAGTCTAGTCTGTCGCCGATCGCTCAGATGAAAGGAAACAGCCTTCTCTTGATTTTATAAATCAAAATTTTCTCCCATTGGCCCTAACCCTCGCTCCACGCCCTGTTGATACCATTCTTGCCGAATGAGTGACGAAGAAAAAAATGACATCGAAATGTCCTCTGTGTGGACTACCAACGATCGCCTTCGTTCAGTTCGAAATATCCAAATTTTCTCCGGGGCCGACTTGATGGATTTCCAGGTTACATTTCTTGGTCCAGCCTGCTTCTGGTATTTTTGCTGCATTCTGGTAAAAACTGGGCTCTGGTAGCTCTTTCCAATAGAGTATCACACCGAATTATCAGCCGAAGTGAAAATAGTTATAATGTTCTCGGCATAGAATCGGTTCTGGGGCAAAAACAGTTAAAAGTTGTCAATAACTGAGTGTTCCAGTGTTTAAAGGAAGCAGCATATTCCGTGGGACAATGTAATGTTAAACGTCTTTGTCCATAACTAACCTCCGCGCTCTTTTGCGGAAACAACGTACGTAACAGGGACTTCGATCATTTTATCAACAGTACGTGATGATCTAGCCTGCCAAGAAAGTACAAACTCATACTGGAGTGTGGTACTTCATGGAATAATAGACCTTTTTCCATATCAAGTCTTTTGAAAGAACATAAATTCCAGAGAGAGACACATTGTGGATTTAATGAAAGCAAAAGCACTCATTATATCCTCTGAGATATTGAAAGAGGAACGCTGGCAATTGTTTGAGAAGGTCGAAAGTCCCTCTTCCACAATGTCAAACAAGTTACAACTTTTCAAGAGTCAAAGAGAACCTTTTAAATCTTACCTTTGTGGAGCCCGTAATCGATTTCCGCCAGACTGCGCACACTTGAAGATTGACCAATCAATTCGCAGATTGTTCAGAACGTAGTTTTATAGTATTAACGAGTCTGGACTATCGACCGATATCATTTTCAGGTATAGTAGTACTAACTATTTTCTCATAGGTGACTATTACAACGTTTATGTGAAAAATTTGATCCCATCATTTTAATTTTGACATTCAAATATTTTTGTCAAGTATAGCACTTTGGACAACTTTTTCTATCCTAAAACAGAGGGCCATGCAACAAATAAGAAAGAAAAATCGACTGGAAGAGGTATCAGTCACGTGCACATTTTCGGGGAACACCCAGCTAAAATACACCAATAGTCAATTTACCCTTTACCGAACGAATCGCTCGCATCCGCCCTGTAATATGCAAATTCAGCAGTTGAAAAAATATTATTTTTCAAATAATTTCAACAAAACCATATCATGTGACCCCTCGTTGGAACGAGCTCGTCGAGCTCGTTCCAACGAGGGGTCACATGATATGGTTCTGTTGAAATTTTTTGAAAAATTAAAAAAATGGTATTTAAAATAATAAATTTTGATATTGTCTACGTTGGGTAAAGGGTTAAACATTCTAGGCCGAAATATTCATCAAACAAATTCCTGTTTTTTTCTGGAATATTCAGCAGTAATGCAAGATTTCAGCAGATGTCTTCAAACCTTTTTCGAAACAATGTATTTGTTTCAAGGCTGTTTAATTTCTAAGATTGCATCACTTCAGACTGCCACTTTGCAATGCGTGAAACTCCCATTCAATATTTTTTGTACGGTCATACTTACAAATTTGTGATGGTATTTCCTACGGAGCACAGCTCGATGTTTAGAAAGTACTCTGTGAGTATAGAAATTGGAAATGTGATTTCCGGAACATGAAAAATAAAATATCAAAGTGTTCTTCTTTATATACTAAAACGTTTTTTTTTTTGCGATCCTTTACTAACTGTGTAGTCTTTTCTTTCGAAGGTCATTGAATCAACTTTAGAGAGATATATTTTATTTATCACTCCTCTTCGTCGAGTTGGTAAGAACGGGTGTGTTCCAGTTGAGTGGCATTTCACGGTTCGAAAATGAGAAGTGCATCGTTTGATACCAAGAGCACAGTTCTCTGGGAATCTCTTTCAATTATCGAAACAAGTCCATTGTTTTAATTACCAAGGATTAATGGTAGACAAAATTTACATTTTTTAACCCCTTGAACCCGGACGACCGCTTTCCTATCAAGTACATGATACGTCATAATGTCATGAAATAGAATGGCTATTTAATAAATATGTGGGGTAGACCAATCAATATTTTCAGCGTGCAGCCTCGGGGCTGCACGCTGAAAATATTGATTGGTCTACCCCCAAATAATGAATATAAGCTCTTCTAATTGCTTCCATTGAACTGGCATGGAAGGTACCTCCAGCCTTCAAAGGGTTAATTGTAATGTTCGCGAAGGGCCAATTTACCTATCGATAAACTGCCACATCCCTTAAAACGGCAATGATTGATTTCAATCAAATGGGCAAGGAAAAAAAAAACAATTCTGGAAAATACAGTTGTAAAAGTATTGTATTATTTGAGCACCTCTGGTGAATATCGCCATTAGAAATTATATTTTGTCCAGCTAACCACATTGCTGAATAAATTGTCGATAAAAATCAAAAACTGAACTTGGAGATATGGGCGCCGGCTACTCTACTTTCTCTCCTCTTTCATCTGACCGCCTGGAAAATAAGCCACCGGTTCATGCCATTTCCTCACACTTTGTTTAATGATTTAGAATCGACTTTTGGCTGCAGACCAATTAACACTTTTTGTGACTTGAACCAGCGGTGGTGGTTTTATGGTGTTGTAATTTATTTATTGGTGTTTTTAAGGTCACATATTTCTGCACAATGGCTAATCATGACCACGACAGTTTTACGGGTGGAGGAAGCCAGAGTACCCGGAGAGAACCACCGAGCAACGACGAGCAATGGCGAGCAACTGTCAGCTCCCCAACATACTAACTTCACACAAGCAGGGTTAGCATTGGTTGAAGACAGGTACACCATCGACGTGCAGTACGCCTTAGTGCACAGCGTCACCGTGCCCTCACATGGGCAATGGGGGGGGGGGGGGGGTGAAGTGTCTTGCCCAAGGACACAACGCGGTTGCCGCAGGTGGGATTCGAACCGAGGACCTCTCGGCTTGCAGCCTGCACCTCTACCTACTGAGCCACCGCGCCCCCCTATGCAGTTGTAAGAGAGTGTAGTTTTCAAGTTAGTGTAGGGCTTCTGTGTCGAAAGTAAATCGGCAAAGATTCTGCGATTTACTGAAGCCTCGTTTCTGGGGTTGGTACTGTCAGGGCGCCCCGTATCCAGCACGATGAAAGGTGTATGCTAAACATTCCAACTTTCTCTTCAAGAAGAAAGAGAATACGAAGCATACGCTACAAGGTCACCACACGATTTTTTTATCGGCGTGGATGTTAAACATCCAAACGCGAAAAACTATTGTTGATACGCATGTGCGAAGATCCGAGTAGGGCGAAACTCAAAATATACTATAAAAGTCTATGAATAAAATGATTAAAGTTGAGATTTAAAAAAAACAGTGATTTTATTTGGAATGACCGAACTTTAATTCATGAAGTCCATGATAAATGGTTTTCAGTAACACATAATTTAAATTGTTAGTGTGGTGTTTTGAACTTCTGTTTTGATTTAAAGTTTAGCACTTTTCTTCCTCTTCTTCGGTACAACTTAATGCTAAATGTTTAAAAACAGCTTAATGTGGCTTCTTTAAAGTGAAAGTATTATATTTAAAAACGTAGACTGACATCATTTCAGAACAAGTAAAGACTGATTTTTTTTAAACCAAAATGAAAGTACAAAATCAGTGTTTATCTCCTTACTCCCATTTCAGATTTCACACAGATGGTTTTTTCAGTCCCGCTGAAATTTCAGAAATGTGTATTAGGTTAGCATCCCGACATTAACCCTTTACCGAACACGAAAGGAAGACGACATTGTCAAATAAAATTCCTGAATAACTATTGTTTTCATTCTTTGCGTCAAAAACATAGCTTATGATCCCTCATTCGAACGAGCTCGTTCCAATGAAGGGTCACAAGCTATGTTTTTGAGAAAAAAAATGGAAAACATAATGAAAATTGAATGGTGATTTTTATGAATGGCGCTGACCGGTTTTGACCGTCACGTTGGGTAAAGGTTTAACCCTTTACCTAACACTAAAGGCAGCCGCCACTTGCAAATAAAATTCTTGAATAACTAAATGTTTTTACTTTTTGCGTCACAACCATTGCCTTGACCTCTCGTTGGAACGAGCTCAACGGGGGGTCATATGTAAGTTATTTGTCATAATTGCCATACCGTTGATGATTTAGAGCATGAACCCTTTACCCAACGTAACAAACAAAACCGAATAAGCCTATATACAAAAATCTCCATTCAAATTTATTATGTTTTCAATTTTTGTCTCAAAAAGATAGCTTATGATCTCTCATTGGAACCGCCTCGGTGAGCTCGTTCCAATGAGGGGTCATAAGCTATGTTTTTGAGATAAAAATTGGAAAATATTTAGAAATTCATGAATTTATTTTGCAGGTATCGTCTGCTACCCGCAATGGGTAAAGGGTTAAGAATGACAATTTCCAGCTACTGATACAGTATGATGATCACGCAAGTAAAGAAGTATGTCAGCAAGTAACTTGCATGCTTTACTCTGTCTCATATAATTGGTGTGAGTTAGTGTGACAATGTTTGTCTGTTTTGGAGCAAGTTTGTTCCTTTGTTAACCCATATAATACAGTAATTCAAAAGTAACGGTTAATCGATCAATTACTTTTTGAATCGATCAAGATGTTGATTAATCAGTTAACCGTTTAAGCTCTAGTAAGAAATAGCGATGAATCAAACAAAAAACCTAAAAGCTCCTCTCTCTCTCTATGTTTTTATCTCTACAATATATTCAAATTTCAAAAAGTTCAACTCACGTTTAATTTTTGGTGTCGTCGACGCCAATGACGTCACCCAAAAAATCGGCCAGAGCCCGTCAGAATTTCCTACCACGGTCTTATATTTATAGATATGACTTTTGTTGAAGATGATATTTACAATATTTGAAACACGTTGGATTGATACAGGTGCTGATATTAAAAGATAGAGACATTTGACGTGACGTTGTTTTGGATAAAGGTGGAATATCGAAAATCTAACTGCAGAATATACAATACCGGATCTTCATTTACAAATGTGGAAAATTTGGAGACTGTAGCTTTAGACATGTGAAAATTGAAAGCCGAAGGACAAAAATAGGCTAACGATCCCAATAAGTTTGTCCAACTTCGGTTGGTGACTTAATAAATGAAAAATAGGCTAACAATCGCTATGAGTCATTCTAACTTCGTTTGATGACCTTTCAATGAAAAATAGGTTAACGATCGCCATGAGTCATTTTAACTTCGTTGGAAGACTTAATAAATGAAAAATAGGTCAGGGATCGCTATGAGTCATTTTAACTTCGTTTGATGACTCAATAAATGAAAAATAGGCTAACGGTCGCTATGAGTCATTCTAACTTCCTTGGATGACTTAATAAATGAAAAATAGGCTAAGGATCATTATGAGTCATTCTAACTTAGTTGGATGACTTAATAAATAAAAAATAGGCTGAACTGTGTTGACCCATGAGTAGTATGTAATGTGGTTTTGAGGCCTAGGTTGGATGACCTCGGTGGATGACCCCACAGGGGACCGTTGAAGGGAGAGCCAGAGGGGAAGCGAAGTAGTATGTAATGTGGTTTTGAGGCCTAGGTTGGATGATCTCGGTGGATGACCCTGCAGGGGACTGCTGAAGGGAGAGCCAGAGGAGAAGTGAAGTACTAGGTAATGTGGTTTTGAGACCTAGGTTGGATGACCTCGGTGGATGACCCCACAGAGGACCGCTGAAGGGAGAGCCAGAGGAGAAGTGAAGTAGTATGTAAAGTGGTTTTGAGGCCTAGGTTGGATGACCTCGGTGGATGACCCCACAGGGGACCGCTGAAGGGAGAGCCAGAGGGGAAGTGAAGTAGTATGTAAAGTGGTTTTGAGGCCTAGGTTGGATAATCTTGGTGGATGACCCTGCAAGGGACCGCTGAAGGGAGAGCCTGAGGGGAAGTGAAGTACTATGTAATGTGGTTTTGAGGCCTAGGTTGGATGACCTCGGTGGATGACCCCGCAGGGGACCGCTGAAGGGAGAGCCAGAGGGGAAGTGAAGTAGAATGTAAAGTGGTTTTGAGGCCTTGGTTGGATGATCTCGGTGGATGACCCTGCAGGGGACCGCTGAAGGGAGAGCCAGAGGGGAAGTGAAGTAGTATGTAATGTGGTTTTGAGGCCTAGGTTGGATGATCTCGGTGGATGACCCCACAGGGGACCGCTGAAGGGAGAGCCAGAGGGGAAGTGAAGTAGTATGTAATGTGGTGCCTAGGTTGGATGACCTCAGTGGATGACCCCGCAGGGGACCGTTGAAGGGAGAGCCAGAGGGGAAGTGAAGTAGTATGTAATGTGGTTTTGAGGCCTAGGTTGGATGGCCTCGGTGGATGACCCCGCAGGGGACCGCTGAAGGGAGAGCCAGAGGGGAAGTGAAGTAGTATGTAAAGTGGTTTTGAGGCCTAGGTTGGATGATCTCGGTGGATGACTCTGCAGGGGACTGCTGAAGGGAGAGCCAGAGGGGAAGTGAAGTAGTATGTAATGTGGTTTTGAGGCCTAGGTTGGATGACCTCGGTGGATGACCCCGCAGGGGACCGCTGAAGGGAGAGCCAGAGGGGAAGTGAAGTAGTATGTAAAGTGGTTTTGAGGCCTAGGTTGGATGATCTCGGTGGATAACCCTGCAGGGGACCGCTGAAGGGAGAGCCAGAGGGTAAGTAAAGTAGTAGGAGATGTGGAGATCCGGTTGTAGAAACCACAGGTTTTTACGACAATTAGCCTCTAGTCCCCACCAGCCCCAAATAGTCCCCACCAGACCCCACTACTTCCCACCAGTCCTCAAATCACCACCCCCTCCCCCCCCCCAAACAAACCCAACTCTATTTGATATGGATTCTTCAAGAATGCAGCACATAGTGCAATATGACCGCCATACCTTTCACATAGTCTTCATGGCCTCATACGACTAAAAATGCCCTACTTACGGAATCCCTTTTTAAGAAGCCCTTTTTGGAATCCCTTTTTTCTGAAATGAGTCGTTCGAGGAGTCACTCGAAGGAGCAATTGCTCGTTAGCTCATTTGCTCGATGGGATTCGAGTCGTTTGAGCAATATATGTGAGTCACTCGAGGTAAGACGGAATCCCACTTATGGAATCCCTTTTGGGGAATCCCATTTGTGGAATCCCTTTTTCGAAAACGGCTGTGGATATGGAATCCCTTTTTTCTGAAATGAGTCTAAGAGTCGTTCGAGGAGTCACTCGATACAAGCAATTGCTCGTTGGCTCATTTGCTCGATGGGTTTCGAGTCCTTCGAGCAATATATGCAAGTCACTCAAGGTAAGACGGAATCCCACTTATGGAATCCCTTTTGTGGAATCCCATTTGTGGAATCCCTTTTTTGAAAACGCCTGTGGCTATGGAATCCCTTTTTATGAAATGAGTCTAAGAGTCGTTTGAGGAGTCACTCATACGAGCAATTGCTCGTTGGCTCATTTGCTCAATGGGATTCGAGTCATTTGAGCAATATATGCGAGTCACTCGAGGTAAGACGGAATCCCACTTATAGAATCCCTTTTGTGGAATCCCATTTGTGGAATCCCATTTTCGAAAACGCCTGTGGCTATGGAATTCCTTTTTTCTGAAATGAGTCTAAGAGTCATTCGAGGAGTCACTCGAATGAGCAGTTACTCAATAGCTCATTTGTTCGATGGGATTCAAGTCGTTCGAGCAATATACCGAGTCACTCGATCGAGCAATTACTCTAATGCTCATTTGCTCGATGGGATTCGAGTCATTCGAGCAATGACTTATCAGTAACTGCTCGATAGCTTATTGGCTGCCTTTAACGGTCCCCTGCACCGGGGTCCCCCAACCTGTACCTCAAAACCACATTACATACTACTTCACTTCCCCTCTGGCTCTCCCTTCAGCGGTCCCCTGCAGGGTCATCCACCGAGATCATCCAACCTAGGCCTCAAAACCACATTACATACTACTTCACTTCCCCTCTGACTCTCCCTTCAATGGTCCCCTGCGGAGTCATCCACCGAGGTCATCCAACCTAGGCCTCAAAACCACATTACATACTACTTCACTTCCCCTCTGGCTCTCCCTTCAACGGTCCCCTGCGAGGTCATCCACCGAGGTCATCCAACCTAGGCCTCAAAACCACTTTACATTCTACTTCACTTCCCCTCTGGCTCTCCCTTCAGCGGTCCCCTGCGGGGTCATCCACCGAGGTCATCCAACCTAGGCCTCAAAAACACATTACATACTACTTCACCTCCCCTCTGGCTCTCCCTTCAGCGGTCCCCTGCAGGGTCATCCACCGAGATCATCCAACCTAGGCCTCAAAACCACTTTACATACTACTTCACTTCCCTTCTGGCTCTCCCTTCAGCGGTCCCCTGCAGGGTCATCCACCAAGATCATCCAACCTAGGCCTCAAAACCACTTTACATACTACTTCACTTCTCCTCTGGCTCTCCCTTCAGAGGTCCCCTGCAGGGTCATCCACCGAGGTCATCCAACCTAGGCCTCAAAACCACATTACATACTACTTCACTTCCCCTCTGGCTCTCCCGTCAACGGTCCCCTTCGGGGTCATCCACCGAGGTCATCCATCCTAGGCCTCAAAACCACATTACATACTACTTCACTTCCCCTCTGGCTCTCTCTTCAGCGGTCCCCTGCGGGGTCATCCATCGAGGTCATCCAACCTAGGCCTCAAAACCACATTACATACTACTTCACTTCCCCTCTGGCTCTCCTTTCAGCAGTCCCCTGCGGGGTCATCCACCGAGATCATCCAACCTATCCCTCAAACGTGCATGACATACTACTCCCATGCACACCACTACGCCCAGCGGGCCAAGTGGTGTGCGTAGTTCTGTGTAGTTTGACAAGGCCATTAAGAGTTTTTTTTTTTTCTGCGGCACCATCCCGTTTGCAAAACTGTACTGACACACCCACACCCCTCCTCCTTAGATGGACCGACTGGTGTGTGTGTGTGCTGTGGAAAACAATCCGGGGAACGGAAAAAACTCTAACGTAAGAACTTTCGAAGGGATGCACACCTGTGGGAGTAACTCAAACGAACAATGCATGGATGGGATCAAAAGCCTAACTTGCGTAAATGTAAATATTGTTGCAATGCAAGTGTTGTCTCGTTAATTACTTTGTTTTAACCTCGTATTCATCACAATATGTCAACAAAAACCAAAAACTTTCTATCTTTTGAAAGTTATAACAATATGTGCCACAGTATATGTAAATAAGACTACACTAATATAATGGTCTATGGTCCCAGCTTCTTAACACAGGAATCTCAATTAATGGAAGATCCGTGAAGATGCAACTGCTTGAATTTAATTTATATCGCCTATGTCAAGCAGGAATTCCACCATGCACAGTCCTAGCACCGCGCCATTGGATTGCAAACTGCAAAGTTTTTTGGAAAGTGGCCTCGACAGGAGTCGATCCCGTGTCTATGGCACCCAATCGCCTGGCCATAAATGCTCTGCCACCATACCAACTGAGCCAACTGCAACCCATTGAAGATTGCAGTTGACTCAGTCAGAATGTCAGTTCACATTTACAACTCGCGCCGAGACCGATATTCGAGATTAAGACTATAAGACTACATTAATATAGATTCATTTGGAACAAGCTCGATGATCTGATTCCAATGTCAACCTTATTTGTATGTTTGAACAGATGTACAAAGTCATGAGGTTTTTAAATGTGTTTACATTACTTTATCCAATAAATGGACGTTTATTCGAACAATAAAAGTACTGGATAAATTTTTGCTTTATTCGTCTAGTAGCAGCTGCTCGTGGGGTGATAAATTTTCCCCGTAGGTTTAACACTGAAAGAGGAGGCGCGGTGGCGTTGCGGTAACCGGTTCTCGTCAGATCACCGAAGTTAAGCAACGTCGAGCCCGGTTAGTCCTCGGATGGGTGACCATCTGAGCGATCGATTCGGACTCCCGCGTTGTGTCCTTGGGCAAGGCATTTAACCCCGATTGTCCACATGGGGGCACGATGATGCCATGCACTAAGGTGTACTGCACGCCGATGGTGCGCATGTCTTCAACCAACCTAACCTTGCCTGTGCTGCAGTGCGCAGTTACAATGTTGGGGAGCTGTCAGCTGCTCATCGTTGCTCGGTGGTTCTCTCCGGGTACTCCGGCTTCCTCCACCTGTAAAACTTTCACGGTCATGATTAGCCATTGTGCATAAGTATGTGACCTTAAACACCAATAAATAAAATAATAAATAAATAACACTGAAATAATTTATTCCTATAGTAGAGACGGACTTGTTGACCTCAGGCCTCTATCGCATTCGTGTTGCCATGACCTGTTTTCCATTTGTGGGAGACATAATGAACCGACGTTTATCAAACGTCGATCGTTGCTGAAATGTTTAGTTTTAGAATACATGACACATTTCAACTCTGTCTAAGAATAAAACGAACAACAATTAACAAAGAAAACATAAAGCAAATTAATCGAAACCAAGCACTGAAAATAAACAAATGTGACGTGTCGTCTGCTTTGTTTACAAAACTCAAGGTTGTATCGACGACGAAAAAAATATCAATAAACAACGAAAATAAGAAAGATAAACATTGTTCATTTAAACAAAGCATTTTTGCAAGTTTAGCTCAAGTTTGTAGGGGAATTATTTTTAGACAGAAATGTATCACGGCGCTTTGTTTATTTTTGGCAGTTTTGCTTCTCGATTAAATTGGACCAATGCGCTCACTTCTAGAAGTGTTTTGTAGTGAGTAACAGCACGATTTCGCAGCGACTGCTCTACAAATGATTTATGGGATAAACAAAATAAACGTATAGTGTTTTCAAGTAAAAAATGTATACTACTCTAAGGATTAAGAATGAAACCGTCTCGCCAGAGGCTTGTCGGTTTCATTCTTAATCCTATGAGTAGAATACATTTTTTACTTCAAAACACTGTACGTTTATTCTATATGTAAAAAGTCAATGGCAGACAGATGATTTTAATTGAATGCGGATTATGTAAGAAAATATTTGGAAAATGATAGTGTTATTGTATGCTTGGTTCAAATTGACAGGAACTGAGATCACAATAACAAGGGACAGATGCCAGTAAATTAACGAGTTGATCAAAATGTTACTGAAGCGGACATGCAATTGAAACTAAATAAATATCGTTTAAAAATATTCTGCATTTTTTGCTGTTTTTTCTTAGGGTTTTTTTCCCACTCGGGATTTTTTTCTACACTCAAACATTCTCGATTTGAGTACGAATCATGGCCACAACAGTCGCAGTATATTCATGGAGCAGCAGATGAAAGATTCAATAAAATGACGATCGCGCTGATTTCTACATTGTGAACATGTAGTTAACTGGTTGAGGGCCCTCAGGCACTCTCCAGTAATTTGTAATAGAACATATTTATATAAATAAAATAGTATGTGTGTTTGACTGATTATGAAACATGAGCAAGGAAAATGTTGGCTTTTGATCAGGTATCCTAATTTTTTTTTGAAAGCCCTGATAGTGGCTTCTAGCACTCAACCAGTTAAAATTGCGATAGAAATACTTGCCTCCAAATGCCGTTATTTCTATCGTATATTTTACAGTAATGACTGTTACTGCCCAACGTTTTACCATATTACAACAAATAGAGGAAACCTCGTATTCAGTTGAGCAAACACTTTTTAGAGCATTCACCTCTTTAATTCCTACTGTTGCAAAATAGCGTCGCCCATGACGGGGATAGACTGGAAATTGTGAAATTTTAAAAACTGTCGATACGTTTTTTTTTTGTTCTGTCCGTTGTGTTAACAGTGTGCGCATTCTGGGATAAAATATGAACATTTTTCGACGTTAATTTAAAAAAAAATGACTTCACATATCATTATAACACATTTCATCTCATTTGGCGGCTGTAAACAGTCAAACTGTTATATAAGCATTTCAGTTTTCCTGTTGTATTTCGAGTGTAATAACTTTGGTGTGATAATCTTATCTCGGGGAGTTATCTCATATACTTAAAGGCTTTCGAATGACTTGCCATACAAATCGGAAGTCTTGTTCGATAAAACTGACAAAAATGTGTTACTTTCTGTTTAGAAAGGCGAACAGAATGGGAGGCAATTGTCATGAAAGACACTTCAAACCTGAGGAAAAGAAATTTGCCAGATATGACAAATTTCACTCTCTAATGTTTTTTTCTTTCTTCAGTTTCTTAAAGTTTTTCATATTGCGACTTCAAACGTGGGAAAGTTCAAATAACAAGATATTTTTCACATTAGTGATTATCTACTTGAGAGCTACATTATTTTTGGTGGTCTGAATTTGTTATTCAAAACTTGTTTTATTACAAATTATTGGAGAGTGCCAACAGGCACTCTCCAATAATTTATAATAAGACAAATTTATATGAACAAAATAGTTGCGTTTGATTGAACACAAAACATGAACAAGGAAAATGTTGGCTTTTGCTGTGGTACACTCATTTTGTTGAAAGCCCTGATAGTGACTTCTAGCACCCAACCAGTTAATTGTTACTAAACCACCTTATAAATACTATCGATTCCTCTCTTTTGCTGCACAACTTCTGTTCTTTTGGATGATATTAACTCTTAGAAGCCGGAGAATCAGAATGAATTTATTGAACAAGAAATACCGCGAAAAACTTACAGTAAAGCAGATGCTTCTAGTCAAGTGTCGTCTGCCTATTCAGGCAGACGACACTTGACTAGAAGCACCTGCTCAGTGTGTAATTCTTCCCCAGCCCAAAGATAGCCGACCCATCGCAGCCAGATTATCTGCCGTATTACATCACAGGCAAGAAAACTCGACTCCTGGCTTATAAGAGTTAATCGAGAGCCCAATTTTGGAATGGCAAATATATGACTACTGCAGTTACGGGGAGAAGAAAGAAAACATAAAACGGCATTTATGGCTTCGATTCTGTCAGTGCTAATGATACCAGCACATACATGTGACTATGTCATGCGGAACGTTTCCCTCGGGGAGTGTTTAATTCCGCAATGTTCCAACAGACTAACTACAAAGCACTAGAGCCGAAACGGTTAACCGATTAATCGATTAATCAATGATCAACATCTTGATCGATCCAAAAAGTAATTGATCGATTAGCCGTTACTTTTGAACTACTGTATTATATGGGTTAACAAAAGAACAAACTTGCTCCAAAACAGGCAAACATTGTCACACTGACACACATCAGTTATATGAGACAGAGTAAAGCATGCAAGTTACTTGCTGACATACTTGTTTGTTTGATCATCATACTGTATCAGTAGCTGGAAGTGGTCATTGTGGGTAGCAGACGATACTCGTTCCAATGAGTTATGTTTTGAGACAAAAATTGAAAACATAATACATTTGAATGGAGAGTTTTGTATATAGGCCTAGTCGGTTTTGTTTGTTACGTTGGGTAAAGGGTTCATGCTGTAAATCATCAACAGTATGGCAGTTATTTAGATATCTATTTGGACAAGTGATTAATCGGTTAACCAAGGTTAATCCACGTGATTAATCTATCAAGAAAACCCCTTAATCGTTTCAGTTCTAAATCAAGAAAACCCCTTAATAGTTTCAGCTCTACAAAGCACTGAATAGTATTTATTTTCAGTTATGGATGATAAGGGTGTGAATCAAGCTGAGTTCTCAACAAACGATTAATAGATGCTAAATTTGAAGGGAAGGGGAGTTATTAGGAAAAAATGATCTGGACCAGTACACACGATCTATTTCCACGAACATATTTAGAAAAAATCAAAACAAACAAAACCATCATATTGAAAATTGCAATGTCTTAGAAACAAATACCTATGTTCCTTCTTTCCTGTCTTATTTCTTTACCTTTTTTTAAAAAATGGAAGATCACTATCATCAGATATTTTAGGTTTGTTAAAATATGGAAAGCAGGTTTTCTAGAAGTAGTTAAATGGAATATATCACACCATTATAATTTAGAGCGGTCTTAAACAAATTAATTGGGCAATGAATAATTCGTATTTGAAACTTACTTCAAATGTGTGGACATCAGACCATCTTCTACAATATACCACGATAGCAGCGCTTCTCAAACAATGTGACACCTCGTATGTAATGTACAGACAAAATATACAACGAAACAAATCGATCCAGGCGATATTATAGTGCATGATATATAAATAGCGCAGATAACTTCCAGATACCGCCGCATTTTTTTCTTTATTCTAACCCTCCGCACACTGATGTCAAAACATCAACATTTCAGCTTGTTCGCACTGACCCGAAACTGCCTGTGCCACATTTTTAGCCATTCTGGGTATTTTAGTGCCCAACAAAGCGTTTTGGTGCCAAAGAGATTGTTTCTTTGCGGGCTAACCCAAATAAAGTAATCAGGTTCGACATAACTCGAACGTACTGACGAAATCCCCAGTCAGTGAAAAGTGTGGTCACCTAAGTTATTTATACCATGATTACCTATTCTACAAAATATAAAGCGCCAATGACATAAATTTTAGCTTTACACACAAACCGTGATGAACACGCCAGCAATGGGATTTCAATAGTTAAAATTTACACCTACAGTGGAACTACATCCAAGTTGACCTTTGGTGACCTCGCCTTGAATGCAAACTTGTCTAAATTTATTACTCGTCGCCTCGGCAAAGTTTGGAGTAAAAAGAGCATCTAAAGTAGCGGGCTACTTGGTGCATTTAAGGTGACGGACTGCAAACAAATTTGTTCAGATCGTGAAGAGTGAAATGGAACCGGTAATTATTTATTACGTTTTTAAATAAGTTTACCTCATAAGATAATAAAAATTAACAAACTTATGTTTATCTCATGTTAATAAAGCATTCATAACTCGAAATAGTATGTTATTATGTTATTAAAATGAAAAAGGCCCCGTAATTTTCGTTTTCTATTTCGTTTCGACGATAAATTTGCCAGCGGAAGTACCACCCACGGGTCTCATGTCAACAAAAACAGATTCGCACGTGTTAATATTGATTTATTTAACATTTAAACTCTTATTAATCTGATGATCATCGTGTAACTAAATGAACACAAAGTAGTCTGGTGTACCAAATGTTCAACACTCGTTGTGAAATGGAGTTAACCGTGCGCCAAAGGCTCGCGGTTAACACCACTTCACCACTCATGGTGAACATTCGCTATACCAAGCTACTAGGAGTATATTCTATATATCTATGCTACTGACCCAATTAATGATCAGACTGAAGGGTGTTGTTGCACTTAGATAACATATTGATCGACTAGATTCAGTGATCTCTACAGCCCTCACGTCTCCCTCTTTATGCACGACTGGACGAACAAACAAACTCCCATGTCATTCGATGATACCTGTCAAGTATATAGAAATCCTACAGGGATGAATACAAGGCAAACCGGTAAAGAACACAAACCAAGAACACAGTTCTGTGCTGTGTTGCACTTACACTCCTTCCCAAGAACCTGGGATAGTATAGACCCACAAATCCAGCAATTAAATAGACCCAAATTTTAAAAGTCCTTAATTCATAAAGCCTTGAATAATAGTTCGCCTCCTTACTCCAAATGTGACAACCCAACGTGCCCCGACGTTGTCATCCGCCAGCCGTAATCTTCTGGCATCTCATCCTCCTCTTCCCACCACTTAATTCTCAAATACATTCTAACCCCCTTGAATCAAAAATGAAAGATCAAACAACCCCGTTTTGGGAAAAGCACTTCGATGCACTGATGCCAAAGAAACTTGATATCTTTCTTTTTTACCAGAATGACAGGAAAACAGCCTTATAGGCTCTGCCTTTCCCATGCTGTATATTAGCTTATGTTCCTGTTTGTTGTAATATTATTTTGTAACCAATGTACTAGTATACTGCGAAATAAAGATCTATTCTATTCTATCCACTGGGCTTAGTGGGTCACGACTCTTTACAAAAGCCAACATTTAGTATTTATTTATTGGTGTTTAAGGTCACATATTTCTGCGCAACAGCTAATCATGACCACGACAGTTTTATGGGTGGAGGAAGTCGGAGTATCCGAAGAGAACCACCGAGCAACGTCGAGCACCTGTCAGCTCCTCAACATACTAACTCCACACAAGCAGGGTTAGCATTGGTTGAAGACAGGTGCACCATCGACGTGCAGTACGCCTTAGTTCACAACGCCACCGTGCCCCCATGTGGGCAATGGGGGTGGAGTGTCTTGCCTAAGGACACAACGCGGTTGTCGCAGACGGGATTCGAACCGAGGGCCTCTCGGCTTGCAGCCTGCACCTCTGCCTGCTGAGCCACCGCGTCCTAAAAAGACAACATTTAATAAGTTAAATACGACAAATTAAGGTATGAAGTATTTGTCTAAATGGAAAAGGTTACGGGTAAAGTTGATAACCTATAATATTTTATTGAAGTAAAAATAATTGAACAAACTTTGAACGTTAATTGTCAGTGAGTACAACTCACTGACAATTAACGTTCAAAGTTTGTTCAATTATTTCTAACACCATATTGACAAAATCACTCGGTTTCACTGTGCAATGGCTTTCCTCCACTAGTGAAAGGAACTTTTAGCCAATCAAGAATTTTTGGAGCCAAATCAAAATGTTTAGAGCAGCCGGCTCAATTCGCACCCGCCGACGTGAACATAACCCATAATACAACTAGGAATTTAACCAATTCGGTCTTCTTTGAGTGACTTCAATGAGTTCTCTCAAACAAGACTGAATTGGTTGAATTTTTTATACTTCAGTAATAATTCGAACAATTGTATATTCGACGGGGTGTCCTTTAGCCCGGGTGTCCGTTCGACCGACTGCCCGTTCGGCGGGGTGTCCATTCGCCCGGGTGTCGTTTCGACCGGGTTTCGCTTCGGCTGAATGTGCATTCGACCAGGTGTCTTTCGACGAGGTCTCGTGCTCTCCTACACTGATATACAAATGTATAAAACCTTTCTGTGGGTTGTACCTGCACTCGATGACGTAAACGTTACCCGTAATATTAAATTACGTAATTCAAAATACTATACTGCTTTTATACCTCGCAGCTGTAATCGGCTCACGCAGTGAGCCCTGAGCGTGGGAGCTTGTTTCGCACTTGTGTTCGATATATGAGTCGTGTGTAACGATTTGGACTTTCACACAAGAAGCGCGTGTCATCAACTCACTACCTAACAGAATGTGGTGGATACTCAATTTAAATTCACAACAGCTCTGCTGGTGGCAAGTAAAATATTCACTTTAAATGTGACTGAGTTCCAATCAATTCCTCCTGGACATCCCTTCCCCTCAATTCCTCCAATTAACAGTCATCCTGTTTATTTGATCTCCTTTCGCCAACAACGCATTGCAAGTTGAAATTGTTCGAATCTATTGCAAGGTGAAACTACAAATTATAATTATCAAATATACATACATGAACTCCCTCGTCATGACTATCAGAGTTTGTAAACTGTAACTCGGAGACGGCTTACAAAAGCAGTAATGCTTGCTGCCGAATCCCCATGTGTCTAGTCTGTATGACATTATTGTTCGTGTTATTCATTGCACCATTGTTTTTGTATCCATCCAAAAAGATTCTGCACTTGGGGATGCGACGTGCATCCCATAAGTGGATGAACGTCGGTGTTTGATTTCTCGTATGCGTACTGCCCGTAGTGGACCGATGGCTGCTCGGCTGGTCTTCCTTCCTACTTCATGTGTTTCCTCCGTTTCTTCGTTTGGAGGTGGAGGTGGAGGAGGCGATTCCTTGATTATTGGCAATGGAGGTTGCGGTTTCATCCATTTTTGTACTAGTTCGTATGCAAAAGCGACTTTGGCACGTAGTTCTGCTAGCTCTTTGTCCAAGAACTCTTTTGTTGTTGGTGCTGGCTCTTCTTCTTCAGTGCCCACGATCTGGTTTTCCAGTTCGTGGGCAAGCTTGCTTATTTCTTCGTCCTCTTCCACCTTAGCGTGGCGGTCCAAGCTTGAGATGGAACTGGAGGTGGAGGCATTTTGTGACTGGGTGAGGTCTGGTGCTACTTTTTCCGTCTGGATGGGGGAGTGGCCTTCCATTTCCTCTTCGTTGTCTTTACGGCTTTCTTAGGACTTTGTTCTCCAGGCCTCTAGGCGCTTGGTGGCTCGGCGCTTGGTGGATGTACTTTTCTTCTTCGTCTTGCATTTGGCATTTGCAGGGTCATCTGGGTGTGGACCAGAGCCCGATTGGGCTAAGGTACTACCACTCCCCAGAGGGGCCGATGGTCTGGCTGCTGGCTTCTTTTGTCTTCTAATTGGAGCCATTCCAGGTGGTATTGGAAAGTTCAATATCATCTGGCAGGTATCACCAGAAACATGGATGGTCCAGTTTCTGGTGTTACCCACATTCAGACATGTTAGCATGTCAGATAGCTTCTGTGGTAGTTTCATTTTGCTGTGGTTAATTGTGCTAACGGAGAATCCAGTTGAGCGTCCGAACAGATCGACAGTCGATAATCTAAAGATAATGTGAATGTATCCATACTTCTTTTCACAAATAAATACTGTTTAAACTAAACTAATAATAGAAGTAAACAAAGAGGTTTCTAGAGGTGATAATGAAGTATCAATCTTATTGTAAGCAAACAATGTTGTCCTGTAAAGTAACAATGAAAGTGCTCTGTAAGCATTTCTTGAGTTTGTTAATAGTAGGTGTAAGTTTTCATGCTAGCCTGAAACTGCCTGATGCCATTCCGGATATTTTAGTGCCAAACAAAGCGTTCTGGTACCAAAGGGGTTGCTTCTTCCTGGTCTAGTGAAAATAAGTGGTCCAAACTTTGAAAAGTGAACTGGCAATTATTTCGAGAGAGAAAGGACAATTGGTCATGCCAAATCGTCCCCTGAGTTCCAATGTGTTCTATGTGCCTATTGGCGTGTATACTGGCGTGCCTGTTGGCACATAGAACACATTGGAACTCGGGGACTAAATATCCGACAGAGCTCGATAGTACTGATGAAATCCTTGATAATCGAAAAGGGTTAGAATTGTTGAAGACAAATGCGCCATCGACGTGCAGAACGCTATAGTACAGAGCGCCTACGTGCCCCCACGCATAGCGTCGCCTGTCACTAGCAACGGTACGAAGGATTTATCTAACAAAATGCTGCCTTTGTGTAAAGTTGATAACTTACAATGTTTTATTGAAGAAAAAGCAATGTCCCATCACCAGTCACCGACAATTAACGTTCAAAGTTTGCCCAACACTATTTCTCACACCTTATTCGCAAAATCACTGGTTCCAAAATTTTAGCATAGGAACATCTTTTGGTGGTAAAGCAAAAGTTTTAGTACAGTTGGCTAAATTGAAACCCCCGACAGCATGAATACTGATATGTTCCTTAATGGGAAAAAACTAAACTAATGGAATTTAGGCACTCGAGAGTAAAAAGAAGAAACTTTCTTTTTAAATTAGGGGATAGTAATTTAGAAATTGTCAGTAAGGCTTAAAAAAAAGTTAAAAATCTGTTTCTCAGGCCCTCCCACATGGTCATTTTGGCTGCCGAATGCTCTCTTTTTATAACCAATGCAAACTTTAAAAATAAAAAATAAATGGTTTACTTCTGATATTTTACCTAAGTTAATAAAATTGATAAACTTGTCCCTTGAGTGTAAAAAGGATTTGCAATGTTTTAGCTTTAAACGCTTTAAATTAAAGACGGACATTTACTGTAAACTAACGGACACCAAGCAATATTTACATTTTAAATCATGTCACCCACGGCATCCAAAAACCAACATTTCATTTAATTAGGCAAGACGAATTTGCACCATTATTAAAAACCCGGGCTTATGCAAGACAAGTCTAACGGAGACGAGTAACGCATTAACAAAAAGAGGTTAACCCCAGAAATTAATAATATACGCTATAAAAAAGAAACAGTCTGTCGATATAGAAACACGAAGAACTCCTAAATTTAGGGCAACAAATCCAAATACACTAACTTTTGTCACCACTCACAACCCTAACAACATCAACATGTACCCGGTTATACAGCATAATCTTAATTTTCTAAAGCAAGATGAAAAATTAAATGGCATTCTGGAGAAAAAAATATAATTAAAAGTAAACGACAACCTGCTAATTTAAAAAGAATTTGTCAAAGGCAAAGTTTGGAGTAAAAAGATCATCTAAAGTAGCGGGCTACTTGGTGCATTTTAAGGTGACGGGCTGCAAACAAATTTGTTCAAATCATTCAGTTATCGTTCTTTCGTGTAATACATAGAGATTATTACCATTATGTGGATGTACAAAATATGTATCCGAGTCGAGCTGCGTGTTCTAAGGGCAGATCACGACGAATCGAAGACGAGTCGTGATCTACCCTTAGAACCAGAAGCGAGACTCGGATACATATTTTGTACATCCACATAATGGTAATAATCATTTTATCTTACAATATATTGGGGATAAGTCAAGAGTGTAGACGAACCCCAGGTACAAACATCTGTATCAGGGGGGTCGGATACACGACAGTTGCGGAGTTAATACAGACAAAATACATGTTGATTGTAAGATAAATGGAAGTATCTTGACATTTCTAAAATTCCGGTTCCTTTTAATTTTCGAAGGGTATAGTAAAATAGGGATTCTACCGGGAGTTAGGATTTTCTAGAATACTTTTCAGAATTTGTCTAACAGTCTTTTTTTACCTTTTGATTTCTACTTTTACCACGATTTCTTTTCTTTTCAGGTTGTATTACACACCCGTTCAGTCAGAATTTGGCTGACGAGAACTTTTATCGCCACATTTCATTTCTTTCGTCGTCTTCGTGTATTTTTTCTTGTTGTGTCTGTAAATCTTCTCAAATTTTAGCCGGATAGAGAGTTCTTTTCAACAATTAATCAGATTATTAAGTTACAGCTTTCTTATAATTTTTATTAAATTTCCTCTTACACAAACATATGGATAAGTCTTCAACACGGTGAAAGTAGGCGTGCCAGGAAAGTGATAAACCCAAATTGGACACGGCATATCAACATTCTGGAGTTGAACATCTCTCTTCTTATCCCCATCGCTGCCGCGCGTTTTGGTAACACTCTGTGTTGAACCATATGGGGTAGTAAAATTGGGTTAAATAGTAGCCCGCTGAGTATTTTGAAAATATTTTTTATCAATTATAGTCATGGCTGCTGTAAAGCAGCCATGACTAGATTTGATAAAAAAATATTTGTGAAAATTTTAACAAGAAATCGATGGTCAAAAGTTGATTCAATTTACAGGAGAAATTTGGTTAAATGTTCTCAAATTTTACATATTTTTGTGGTAACAGATTTCTTATCTACGACAGGAATATCTCCCAGCAGCCTGTCAGGAGTTGAGGTAAGAAAAATTGAAAACTCCAGGAAAGTATAGTTCTTTGTGATTTGAAAATTGTTAGGACATATTTGAACAGTATGAATCAAACTCATTTAGAAACACCGAGTTGAAGGATTAAACAATGTTGAAACTTATTGGCATGATGAATCCCTCCCTTCACCCACCCACTCACACTTTCACAATCTCTTTAGAATAGACGTTTGTTCAAAGTGACTTACCACTTCCATTCAGCTCCCATTTGAGAAACTCTTTTCTGAGTCATATTTACGTTTCACAAACGTTATGAAGGGTAACTTTAACTTTAAGAACATCAAAAATATTGCGTTTTTTTTTTTGTTTCATAATTTTTATTCAGATCTAAGGTTTTTATTTACCAATCAAAAGCATTCTTTCCATGAATTAATTCTACAAAGTGCTGTTATACACATGACTCAAAAATAGCAAACTTTGTTATTCTTTTATAGTGATATGAAGTTTCTTTTGAGCTGCACTATGTAGCAAGAAGCTGTCGTCTGTGTTTTGGTGGAGGATCAAGGTCCTACATGCATATCAATCATAAGATGTACAAATATATGACTATGTCTGTGCATAACTGTCGTTATATATAAAATCCGGTGTCGCAACATCTCTAATTGTTTGAATGGTTGAGTCTCGGTCATGTATTGATGTCTGCAATGATCGTCTGATTCAGTGTGGAGGGAGACCCTTTTTAACATGAACCAAAACAAGCACCGACTGAGCCATTCTGTACATCAACTAATGAATTATAAGCATTTACTTTTCACTTTACTGCTTAGTCGAAATGAAGTAACGTGAAATTACCGGGAGTGCTTTAGCCCTTTATACAACATAATGACTAAAACCAACCAGCACCGTATGCAAAAACCACTCAGCGGTTTCATTATTTTTTCAAATCCCCATTTCCCAAAACACAGCCTTCGACCCCTCAATAGGACGAGATCGTCGCGTTCGCCCCACCGAGGGGACAGAGGCCGTGGTCTGGAAGGAACTGTTTTCAAAATTCTCATTTTGAGCGAACAATATCATATTTTTAAAACGTTATGTTAGAAAAAGGGTTAAGGCTACTCAACTCAAGCAACGCACAGCGCCTCTTCAGACGGTATAACGTTGCTACAAGTAACATATAAACATGTCGCGGTGTTACAAACGTCATCTATATAGTCGTGACAAAACAATATATGAAAGAGTTAAAAGGGCTTAACCAGTTTGTAGAGACCTGTTTGTATCCCATCTTTAGTTTATTTCCTTTGCACGTTTATTCGAGTATGAATTCGTATATAAAATTGGTGGACAATTTTGAAATGCAATCCTTGTAAATATGTATCCTACGCGATTGTAAATGGGATTTTATATATAAAATTCCAGTCACTGAGTGTAGATTTATATCTAAAACTTCATTCCATTTATACTGCGTATGAATAGGAGGTGTTGTGTTCAGTTCTAAAAATTTAAAATAAAAGGCTCGGGAGACTTTATTAGTAGATTTTAACGTTTCAACGTTTCTATCCTGAATAATGGGCAACTTTTTTATTGGATCTGGTCGCAGTTTTCCAAGATTTGGGTAATGCATTTATAATACCCTGAAAAACGGTAAATGGGGTGTTGATGTTATACTTGTTGGAGAAGTCAGAGACGGTTAGGACGCCGTTGTTGTCAGATACTAGGCCATTTACGAAGTTAATGCCTTTATTAAACCCCAATTTTTATTGACAAAAATGTTGTCCGTTAATTTTTATTTTATTATTTAAAAAGATAGTTTCACATAGTATGTCTGCTGGGGGTGTCTTGCTTTTATTGTCCAGAAGAGACCAGGCCAAAAGAACATCCTTCCAGAAAGTGTTCACAAGCTTTCCAACCACTTTTAAACCGTCTTTATATAAGCGACAAAGCTTCAAGTTCCGCATATTTCCAATTCGTCAATTACAAGAGATTTCACGCAGTCAAGGAGGTAGAGTCCAATAATTTCTTAATTCAAATCACTTTTAAAGCACGACTAAAAGTTTCAACATGGGGAAATTTAATTCCGCCGTTTTCAAAAAGGCCAATAATTGTTGTACGTTTAATATTTTCGACTTTTCCGGACCACAAAAAATTCTAAACAATTGTTTGAATTCTGTAAAATAACTCTTTTGGTTGGTCTGGTAAAACCATAAGACAATGTGTCAGAATTGGTAAAGCCAAGGTTTCTTATAATGGTATTTTCTCCGATTAATGTTAAGTTACGAAATGACCAATCACTTAATAATGTTTCAATTTTCTGCATTTTGTTAGTGTAATTGTTTAGTATATAATTGTCACCAAATAGATTGAATTCAATCTCCAGAATTTATATGACCTGGAATGATTCCAAACGACTTGTTCGCTTGTTGGGAGTGTTTCACCACAACCCCGCTTGGAACGTATCCATATAACTTCCGTTTTATCAAAATTAAACCTGAAGTCAGAGATTAGTGAGAATTGTTTTACCATATTCAGGGCATTGTCTCAAGAGTATCCATCATCTCTTAAATACAGGATGGAGTCGTCAGCGTATTAATTTATTAAGTATTCTTATTTTTTTATCTTTATTGCATTTATATTGGGATTAAATTTTAAAGACGCGCTAAGAAATTCGACACTAAGAATAAAAAGATACGGCGACAAAGGATCACCTTGCCATACGCCTTGTTCTTTATTGAATCTTTCCGGACAATCGCCATTATTAAGTACTGAACTTGAAATATTGCTGTAGGAGGTTTGAAACTACCTTATCACAGAGAGTACAAAATTTAAAAAATTCATCGTCTTTTGGATAAAAGTCCATTTCAGAGAATCGAAAGCCTTTTCGAAATCTATATGAACCAGGATACCTGAAATGTCTTGTTTCTCACATTTAGCAATTAAATCGAAAGTTAATCTAGTACACTCCTCAATATAGCGACCTTCATAAAACCGAGTGGGTGTCTGAAATTAAACTGGGATGAACTGTTTTTATTCGGTTAGCAATTGCTGCTGATCCTATTTTTGTATCTACGTTAAATAGGGATATAGGGCGCCAGTTTTTTATGTATCGTTTAGGTTTGTTTTGTTTTGGTATACAAGTAACAATTCCGAGTTACTTGTATACCAAAACAAAACAAACCTAAACGATACATAAAAGTTGTTAAGATTCATAGCCATAATTTAACGAGTTAATTAGATAACTGCCAATGTCATTCCAAAAAAAATGATAGAACCCGGCTGTGAAGTCGTCAGAACCGGGTGTTTTATTGTTTCGCATTGCTCTAAAAGCGTTTAAGCTTTCCGAACGTGTTGATGGCCCTTCGAGAGATTCTTTTCATCGCTTAAGAAGTTAAGAAGTTAAGAAAGGGGTTACTTTTATCATAAAAGTATCAACTGTATGAAGAGGTTGATCATTAGGTAGTTTTGTTGAATATAAATTTTCGTAAAAGGATTTTTGCTCGGTTAGAATCTCGCGTATATCAGTAATTTCCTATCCCTCATTCTTTACTAACATGGGGATAGTTTTTTCCGTATAATGTATTTTTTCTAAGCTGCAGAAATACTTGGTTGGTTTTTCGCCCCTCTATTTTACATTTTGATTTTGTTCTCATTATCATTACATGAAGCTTTTTTCCCCCAATGGTTTTAAGTTCGTTTTCAAGTGATCTCATTGGGGCCCTGCGATTACTTTGTAAAGTCGGCATTATACATAAGTCGTAACGGGATTCATCACCCGAAGATAAGGCTTTGCTCTCAAGGTGAAACGCTCAATGGATGGTAGATAACTTTAACGGAAGTATACGGACTCGAGTGTTCGGAGTGCACTTAATCTGTTATTGGTGTTTTGACAGCATGAACAACCCAATATGCAGTGCCTAATTTGGAAAACGTGTTAAAACTTGTCAAAATTGTTACGCGGAGATTCTAACAGACAAGAAAGGCCGGTAGCTTGTACCAAAATGTATATACATGGAATAGTTAGTCGATTGAAGGTTGCATTTACGCTATGAAAGAACGTTAAATCCCTCTCTGTTGAAAAGAAATCGGGCCGTTGGTTTTATAAGAATCGACTCGAAAAATGACTCGACTCGGGAGTTTGAAACTGGAATCAAATCGAGAATCCACTCGAACTAAAATATCCGACTCGCAGGGCCCTAGATCTCATTTCTTCTGACACTGACTTATCCCCCTATCGAGTTTAGTATTCAGAATATTTAGATGATCTTCTATTTCTTGTTGCCTTTTGTCCGCCTTACGTTTTACAGAAGAGGCGTATGCTATACTTTTCCCTTTTATAATAACCTTTAGAGTTCCCAAAAGAAGCTTATTATTAATAGAGTAACTTTCTCTATCATTTGCATATTGATCTATTATTTTAGCTATCACTTGTTTAATAAAAGTTACATAGTCTGGATCACCGAGTAGGCTGTTATTAAACTTCCAGATACCTTTTCCCGGTGACTGGTGAACAAAAGATAGTTTTATGCTTACTGGATTATGGTCAGAGCGATATCGAGTGTCAATTTCAGCATTATGAAAAAGAGTTGTAAGTCTGATGATAACAGGAAGCAGTCTAATCTTGCCATTTTATTTTCAGGTCCTCTCTAAGTACAACGTCTTTCCTCTGTTTTTTTTCTAAACGCCAGACATCAAATAAGTCAAATTTGTCCATTGAGTTCAATATTTTTTTATTTGCCTTTTGGATGTTTTTTTTTTTTTTTTGCTTACTTTTGATTGTATCTTTTTCGTAATCTTGTGGAACGTTCCAATCCACGCCTATTATTGCTGAATGCTTTCGATTTTAGAGAATAATGCATCGTTGAATATGTGGTATTATTATGTTACCCATTTGGGATGAGTTATGGATAAAGTTAAAAAATTATGGAACAAAGTTGCCTACATGGGGGCACGTTGACACCGTGTACCAAGGCGTACTGCACGTCGATGGTGCACATGTCTTCAACCGCTGTAACCCTGCTTGAGCGAAACTTAAACAGAGTTAGAATGTTGAAGAGCTGACAGTTGCTCTTCGATGCTCGGTGGTTCTCTCCGGGTACTCCGGCTTCCTCCACCCGTAAAACTGTCACGGTCACGATTAGCCTTTGTACAAAAGTATGTGACATTAAACACCAATAAATAAATAATAATAATGAATATATAGATGTCAGATTCTGGTTTTATCAACACAGACACAGTGAGATACTTAGTTTGTGGTTATGCTGCATCTTCTTTTCATTCATACTCGAGTACATGAAGAGTAGAGTATTACTAAATCACTCGTGGGGTGATGTCTCTACTCAGACAAAAATTCCTTGTCTGGGAAAAAGCATTAGAATGACGAGCAAAGTTTCAGCCAAGGGACTCAGGAGTCATTCATATTTCAAATTTCAAACTTACTTTTTTGTACAGAACAGTTCATTGAAAGACCTATAAATCTGAAAAATTTGTTACCAACACAAACATTGTTTTTCTGTATAAAGTAATCCTTAGAAAATTTGTGAGATCTGAAACTTGAAGTTTTATCGGTAACAAAAAAGTTAACAAAAAGCAGTAACAAAGATGAACACAATTTACTTCCAGGATTCGATTTTTCTAAAAAAAAAACTCCCACCCTTTATTGGTATGTAACGAAAGCACAAAATCTTGCTCCTTTCCACAGGACTCACCCCAGAAACGATGCATTATGCGATCTGGTCAACATAGGCTGATCATGTACTTGTTGCCAGTATCTACATAAATAAAGAGAAATAATGGAACATGCTGATGTGGATGCTGCTTTCATTTCCTAGAACGTGGGTTACATTGAAGATAACACGTGCGGTGGTATTCATTATCTGGATTTTGGTGCATTCGTACTCAGTAAGGACTTACGATGCGTGGCATCAACATTTGGATCCGTACTCAGAGCGGAACTGTACCAGCGAAAGGGTTAGCATGCAACCATCAAACATTCTCGTCGGTACATTACCATTGATCTCGTTCTTCTAATACACGTCGACAATGGTACTGGAGAATCAATTCAGAATTGACAAAATCTCCGTTTACGTTTTCAGAGATTTAGAAGACCTAATATTTTAAACACGCTGGGAAACACAAACGAAGGGAGTTTCTTGTGTTTGTCCTTAGAATGTATTTCCACGCAGCCTTTAACTTCGCAGCCTTTATCCATGGAATGCATTGGGCGGCACGGTAATAGTTTTAAATATTTCATCAGTAATTCCAACAGACTTTTTTTCAAGACATTGTTTCCTCTCTAGATTTTGTGATCAGCCCTCTTGTTACGCGAAGATGTTGACGATATTTCGCAATATACCAAACAAAACAAATAAAAAAGATAAATAATACACAAATTCTTTATAAGTCATTGCTCAAAGTCTGAAGTTTGTTAACACGTTGTAAATAAAAAGAATGGAAAAATATCTCTGAAGAAGTGACACAAGCTCACACACCTCATCATCACGACCAACAGCATAGTGTGAGATTTCACTTCTCCGGTAATAAACAAAATAGAAAACGCCTGCTTCTCGATTACGAATGGAATACACACAGTATTGAAAATACACAACTAAATTCCTCCAATCTTTGAAGGTTAAATTGCAATTCCGTCTTTCCAATACTCCCGTTATTCCATGACACGTCACCGTGGGTCAAATAGGCCTGACTTACTGTTAAGCATTCGTCATCACATGTAAGTTGAGTCATGATCCTTCACCAGTTGGAAAATAATTTTTAAAAAACCACCCAATTCTATCCACTGATGCAAGAAACTAATTCGAGTTGTTTTTTTTTTTTAATTCCATGAACGGCACGTTGGGATCCGTATCTATTCCTACTTTACAGCCAAACTTAGCATAATATCTCTTCACTGGATTGCAACAAGGTGTCATCTGCAATGCGTTAGTCTTGTTGTACTCAATGGACGATAAAGTCATAATTTCTTCAAAGGATTCAAACACGAATCCAAATGTCTGTCCTCAGATGCATGGCAATCGGACAGCAGGCTTTTAAAAAATCATTTTAACCCTTTACCTAATATATGAGCCAAAAACAACAAGAAAATTAACCAGAAAAGCCTTCCACAACTTAAAATATCTCCGAAGTTTCTCAATAAAACCATACAAATATGGATGTCATTAGAACCAGCTCGCCGAGCTGGTTCTAGTGGTATCCATATTTGTATGGTTTTATTGAAAAATTGTGAAATTTGTTTTTGAAAAATGTGATTTTTTTTTAAATACTGTGTTAGGTAAAGGGTTAATATTCACTGGGAGTATTGTAAATCCCAGACATTATGTATATATGTGCGTGGGTAAGGGATGGACTAGCTAGTCTATAAATTTCGTAACACCCGCCACCACACACATTACTCCTGTGCCAATCGATGTTGTTATTCAGTCCCCTCCCAATAACACACACGTTCCATCTGTCTCCCAATCCACAGATTTTTAATACAACGCACGTT
Source organism: Pictodentalium vernedei (assembly GCA_031216915.1). Taxonomy (NCBI): domain Eukaryota; kingdom Metazoa; phylum Mollusca; class Scaphopoda; order Dentaliida; family Dentaliidae; genus Pictodentalium; species Pictodentalium vernedei. The sequence goes on along the minus strand of CM062290.1, from coordinate 91,347,411 downwards.
GAAAGGTACGACGAATACTTTGTAATTACTTCACAAGTGATATTCAGTCGGCATAGCCAATGATATTTTTAATACCTCCCCTAAACGCAGAATTCCGTTTATTTCCTACGACTTTAACTTTTCACTTCTCTACAAATCAACTCCTCCCCACCCCAATCTCCATCTCTCGGTGTTGAGAACAATAAACTTCTCCCTAAGGTAGAAACAATATAGGAAGCCCTGAAAGATTGTACCTCCTCTCTATATTCGATCTACCTAACTATGGCAATATCTGTCAAAATATATGATACTAAGGAACAGACAAAACTGAATTCGCCAAAGAACTGAAACCCCTTTGGAAAAGAAGAAGAAATTTGACTTCTCACTATACATCTTACCTACACCATCATATCTCTCATACCATCGCGCACTCCTCAGTATGAGTACATTCCACATTATTCATCACCACCACCAAGTTCTCTCGAGATAGAAAAGAATCGAGCCTGACACGTAGAGTGAATTGGAGATCAGCGCCGTACCACCACAAATTTTGGAGATATGGAGATTCCCTCAGACCCCGACTCGACCTACGATATCCGTAAAGAATCCGGCGGAGATCTCTACACGGAAAATAAACGAGTCGAAATAGAGGGCGATAATTTGATCGTGGACGGAGATCGCGCGTTTGAAGTCACTCGAGGACTATGGAATCTGCTGGTGTTTACGAGACCGGGCCCCGATAATTACAATAAAGTTCTCAGCACTTGCGGTGAGATCCTGATCCATACAAATGTCATAGAAAGGAATAATGATCCTAACTCCAAGAGAGCGAAATCAAGTAAATGTTATAAATGCAAATAAGCGGTGATACATGAATGGGACGAAAATAAAGCATTTCTCAGATCAGTCCTCGAAAACGGAATGGCTGTCGATGGTGGTACAACGATCATTCCTTTCGATCGCAACGCGCTAATCAAGAGATTGGAGCTCTTGGTGGCTAGTAGAGAAGCCGGTAATATGGGAGTCGGAAATGAGATAGAGAGTATATGCAACGAATTGTTGAGACAAAACGTAGCAAATAAAAACCGATAAAACGCATCTGTCATGTGTACTTGTTTTAAAAAGTAGCAAGAAGACAAAAATAAAGAAATAAAATAAAAAATAAATAATTGTAAAAAATTTAACCCTTTACCAAACGCAGACGATATCAAAATTTATTATTTTAAATATCATTTTTTTAAATTTTTCAAAAAATTTCAACAAAACCATATCATGTGACCCCCCGTTGGAACGAGCTCGTCGAGCTCGTTCCAACGAGGGGTCACATGATATGGTTTTGTTGAAATCTTTTGAAAAATAATATTTTTTCAACTGCTGAATTTGCATATTACGCTGATTCGTTGGGTAAAGGGTTAATGACAAAGAATAGATGATTTAATAGATCTTGCGTCTACAGCCGATCTGGAATGATGTATTCTATGATGCAATTCTTTTCGCATTTCTTCACCCCCGAAATCGCGAAACAGATTGTCTCGACGGTTGTGATGGTGGGGCGAAAGACTGGAGGGACGTCGGTAAGAAAACCGCGACAGATGCAGCAAGACAACTTTCGAAGCAGGCAAGAGAACTGCCGATTATATTCAAAAGTTGATTACGCCGTCAAAACGAGCGAAACTGACTCCGAGATCGGAAGAGATTTATCTAAGATGAAGGGTTCAGATGGTGGTGATGTCGTGAAAATACGAGAACTCGCGAAGAAATTAAATGAGTCAGGATTGAAAGTAATTTGGAAAAAAACTAAGACCTAAAAACGTAAAAAGTAAGTTCAAAAAGGTAAAAAAGGTAAAAAAAGGTAAAAAAAACTAAGTTGAAAGGAAAAAAAAAATAAACTAAAAGCATAAAAAAAATAAAATAATTTAGTTAAAAAAGGATAAAAAAATAAAAATAAATTAAAAAAGAATGAAATCAAAGATTTATCGTCGAACAAAATTAAAACCAAGCGATCGAATCATTCGCTGTTTCTGAGAAGCATAAGAGGATTGATCATGGGAACATCGAATTGCAGAAAGACAAATCTGTTGTCAAATCTATTGTTACGACCCGAATGGCTGGATCACGATAGATTATTCATATTGGCCAAGAGTCTCTTTTAACACTAATACAAGTTATTTCGTGAAGCTCTGGACGAGAAAATACGAGAAATTACCTGGTAATGAGAGTTTTCGATCGTGGGGGCGAGATGGACAGATGCGAGGTTTCACCCACTATTCTCTTGTAAGAGCTGTTAAGAGATCCCGGAAATAATAAAAATCGGACTTCGAATGTCATTTTTACGAAAATGTGGACGACATGTCGTCCACATTTTCGTAAAAATGACATTCGAAGAGAAATGAAACTGGAGAACATAAATCTGAACACCTTCGACGATCTGTTGTTTGCGAAACAAAAGATGGAAATCTTATTACATTCGAGGGCGTCAAAGCAAAACAGATTGTTTCTATCTGTCTCATTTCAGACTACTCAGACAGACCATAAGAAAGAACGCCGATTTCTTGTGCCTGTTTCGTCAAGATATCAAGAATTTGAATCACAAGTACGACGGACACGGGGTCAACAAGACGAACAAAGAATTCAGGAGATATAGTAAGGCGGTGTGGGATCGAGGGCCAAACATTTTTGTGGCCATCGGTCTGATGAGTCGCAAACACGACGAAAATATAGGAATGGAAAACAAAACATTTTTTTGCTCGTGATTATATATATAAATAAATTCAGTCAATAACTTTGTAATAAAAATGTAATCTGTTCTAATTACATCAACAAATGCTAACGTAAACGATCCACGGTTAAATCTCGCAATAAAATAAGGCTGCTTGTAGACAATTACGAATTAACACTGTAAACAATTGCAGTTATTCAGTAAATGTCAATTCTCGAATATCGGACTCGGGGCGGGTTGTAAATGTGAACTAACATACCACTTGAGTTATTTACATGTTTGTTGAGGGTGGGTGTTGCCGTTAGCTCAGTTGGTATGGTGGCAGAGAATTTATGGCTATGAGATTGGGTGTAGTAGCCTCGCGATCGATTCCCGTCAGGGCCATCTTTCAAAAAACTTTACAGTTTCTAGTTCAGTTGCGCGGTTTCGGGACAATGCCAGGTGGAATTCCAACTTGATATTGACGATATAAAATTAAATTCATGCAGTTGCATCTTTGCAGATTTTCCATTAATTGAGATTTCTGAGTTTAAAAGCTGGGACCATAGACCTATATTTATATAGTAGAATGGTAAAATTAACACATTTGGATACACATAAATATTTCATATGTCTTTTGAACAAGATGTCGGCTTGCGGCTTCATCTGGTTCAGTACAGACAATTCACAACAAACAAATTAATTTTACGTTAGTACAAACACAGAACGTCGTGACGTAAGCTGGGAAAGTTCAATCTCTATCCAAATTAATTATTCTCTCCACGGAGAGAATATTTTAGAAGGTTAAGATTAAAGGAATTTTATTATGGATAAGCCGAAGTTAAACAGTCTATAAATGTCGATAAGGATGAGAATATGAGGAAGTATACTCCACCTGCATGAACGTAATACAAAGCTTGACTTATATATCGACACGTTTCGCAAAAGAGTTGAAAGTAAAATCCTCTCCCAAACCTACAAAATGAGATATAATTTGAAACCGACCGAGAAAAGTGCAATTTTCAGTTTGCGAAAGAATTCCAAAATGTCATAAAACCTGCAGACAATGGGGTGCCACTGTGATTCAGAACAAAAATGACTACGTCGGAGAAACATATAGGCAGTTATCTGACAGTGACCATTACACTCACCAATCCGACCAGCAAGAACTTTATTGTCTTATAAATTGTGAAATTTCGGAAGGCGATATGGAACTCATCCGTTCATTAACGAATCGGAATCCAAGACCGGGAACACTTTACACACTACCGAAGATACATAAGGAGTGTGTATCGGGTCGTCCTATTGTAACAGACACCGGTACTATTTAAGAAAAGCCTTCTAAACACGTGGATTCAATTCTCAAGCATGTAGTTCGAAAATGTGATAGTTTTTTCCAGGACACTACCGATTTTCTCAATAAAATGTCGCTGGACGGACAAATTAATGAGAAAATTTCACCACTACTCGTTAAAACAGTCCCAAGCACAAACACTGTCATCGTATTATACACTAAATCGGTATGATTAATACCTCTCTTAAACTCCAAACCAATGGTAGCAAGAAAAATGTAATTTTGAGGGTAAAATGTTTTAAAAATTATTGTTATATATCAATGTCATATATAAATAATAAATATAAAATAATTACTACTGCAATGTCAACGCAGATAACCAGGAGATCTGATAAATGGTTTTAAATAGTAGATAGAGAGTAATCGATTGACTGGAGTGGTTACATGAAATAATTCATGAGAGGTGAGGGACGTTATACAAACACAAGTGCGCGAATGCGCACGAGTGTTTTACAATATGGTCCCTCGTCTCGGATGAATTATTTCAGGCAACCAGTCCAGTCAAGCGATTACTCCGTTTATTACTTTTCATTATTAACGATAATTATATTATTTAACCCTTTACCTAACATAACGTTCGAAACCGGCCAGCGCTATTCTCAAAAATCGCCATTTTTTTGTCTCTAAAACATAGGTTATGACCCCTCATTGTAACGAGCTCGTCGAGCTCGTTCCAATGAAGGGTCATGACCTATGTTTTTGAGACAAAAGATGAAAATAATAGTATCCAAAATGAAAATAATAGTATCCAAGAATTTTGTTTGCAAGTGTCGTCTGCTTTTCATGTCAAGTAAAGGGTTAAAAAAAACAAAAAGCAGTGAAGTCCTCATTACTCCCACGGCAAAGCGTCTTTGTTTGCGCGCACGGATACATGACTCAATTGTTGATTGCATAATCCACTTGTTAAGTTATCGTTTTTAATCAAACCGGGAAATCCCAGTAAATCACACTTTGGAAAGTAATAAATATAAAATAATAACTGTTGCAATGTCAACGCAGATAACCTGGAGATCTGATAAATGGTGCTGCCGCTATGCGAAATCAGGTTTCCAGATTATCTGCATTGACATTGCAGCAGTTATTATTTTCCTCGCATTTCCCACACACCTTTGAACCAATGAGTTTTGGGTTTTTTTGCAACTAAACCTTGACGTCTCGCAACCTTTGGCACAGTTACATCTTACCATCTCTACCAAGATCTTTGGTGCAGGTGAAAGATCAGGGCTGAGTGGCACAAACTTTCTATCTAGAACTTTCCATCCCCACTGACAAGTATCTGCACTTCTCCGTGACCAAATTTGCACTTAATGGTGTGTTTGTAAACTATAATAATACTTCACAGTAAACTGTGCACGGTAGGTTTTCTGGTTTAACGAAATATCAAGGCGATGACACTGTATCAACCAGTAGTCTATGTCGACAAGTAGGCCTATGGAGATTTTCAGATTCTTTTCCTCCGAACTTCCAACACCATAGCTTCACATCCCAAACATTCAGCTTCTCCCAATGGCAATGACGAATTGAGAAATTTCCATGGTGTTACAAGGGAATTGTAGTTCATTATGTTTCCGTGGATTGCGCATGCGCTATACGTGACAATCACATAAAGTTTTGCAAACTCTGCGACTTCAAGATTTGAACAACGTAACACTTCTTCCAAATAATCATACTAAATTGGTAAGTGAAATAAAGAAAACGTTTTTGCCAATCACAACTGACCTTCCACCTGCACCAATAAAGACCTTGCTGAAGATGATAAGATGAAACTATGCCACGCAAAGGTGTGGTTGCCAAAAAAAAGACTCGCCTGTTCAAATAATAATAATTCTTCAGCCCTCATCTAATCTGTCGCGGTCCTCTAACGGGCTATTTCTCCCCTCCTAATCTCCCAGCATTCAGTCAAAAATGGTTTCATAATTCCACGCATCGGCGCTTTCTCGATCTCCCTAACTATGAAATTGACCATTTCCCTCATGTCATTCCTCATCCACTCATCCTTCAGGTTTTCATCCCAGTTTTCCATTAGTATTCTACGGAGTATTGTTCTATTAGGCAAATATTTGGGGTGTCACAGGGTCTCTGTTACTCCTAAATTACACATTAGGCACACTCTTTCCTCTCCTTTCCCTTTTTCCTCCTCACCTCCAGTGACTTCGATTTCACTTTAAACAACAAAGACCCCCTCCCCCCACCCATAAGATCCATCTAGGTACTCCTCAAAGACAGTGGCATCCTTTTAGCACAAACCATCTGAAGAGCCCTTGGTCCTAATTCCAGCTCTCCAGTTTCGATAGCAATCACTCAGCAATCTTCCCCCGATAAGGCCACTGCCCTAATTCAGGCCACCAATTCAGGCCACCTTCTAAAAAACCTTCAGTCTCTATGGAGTAATTCTCCTTTAAGTCCCTAGTCTGGCTTATCCATCCGATCTGAATGTTATGGTTCCATAGATGGTTAAACGTCGTTTTACACTATCTGCTGTTTGTTGGGGGGGGGGGGGGTGTGCAGATAATTTAGGTAGCATAATCTTCCCATATCTATTCTATCTTTAACCGGCATCTACCCAAGTTCCCCTCTGACCGCTTCCAGCACAGCTGCCCTACTTGGTCCGGTTATCCGTCCATAAGTTATACTTGGTAATCCCATCCTCTCCCAAACGGTTTTTGCAACGAACATACTTTCAAGTAGTTTTAACTTATTGAATATCCTTTTCCCCTTTGTCTTAAGTTTATTTGTGTGGTTTCTGCATATGTTTCTAAGTATAACGCATATATTCACTCCCAAATATTCATATTCTCCCGTTTCCCCCACTGTTATATCCTTGCTTTCCTCTTCGCCAATAGAGATTATTATGCCTCACGTTTGTAACATCAGCCATGACTGGTTAATTTGACACCTCCTAAAAGTCATGGTACTGGAGTTTTGGGGTAAACCACGGGTACTATCGGAACGTTCTTCCCTGGAGACAAGAGAACAAAGAAAATGTAAGCTCCACTTCCATTGACCAGCGTTGATTACGCACGCTCTGATTCGAATTTCTCAACACCAAACGCTGGCGCCGTGTCCGTTTAACTTTTTTCGTCACCGATACCAACAAATATGTCATCTTCAGTGGGTGTGTTTTCAATTTTAACTATAAACAGTGAATTCAAAAGAATCAGAAATATTAAAAACTCACGTGTTGTTCACCACTTCAGTGAATCCTGAATGTGAGTTATGACTTCAATCCATTATATTTCCATAAGTTTAGTACTCCTCGACCTCACTGAGCCTCCGCCTCAAGTTCAAAATAAATTGTTTCACTCCTAATTCTAACAACTGTCGTCGTACAAGAAGCATGAATTTATATTCCATCAATTTATACCACTTATCACACAAGCATTAATAATGAATTATAACATGAACAGCATGATGCAGTTGTAAACACTGGCATTTGGTGATATGGAAACTCCCAAAGCGACGGCACTTGTGACAAGTCATTTTCGAAGAGACGTCATTCGTTCGAAATGACGTCATGTTTTTGGATTCGACTACATTGTTATTACAAGAATGATGGCATGTTGCAGTTAACGCTTAACAATGAAAGTTATTTTTTGTTCGGCATAATAAAATAATTAGAACGTTTCTTTTCATGTTCTATCGGTCGATAGTACCTGAGTTTGTGTGATTTCTGAAATAAAACCTTCAGCAGCTTCACTGCTTCAGGTTTTATTTAAAAAATCACACAAACTCAGGATCTATCGACCGATAGAACATGAAAAGAAACGTTCTAATATTATAATGTGTGTGTGTGAAATGCCGGGAAAATAATAACTGCTGCATTGTCAATGCAGATTATCCAGAACTCTGATTTCGTATAGCGGCAGAACGATTTATCAGATCTCCAGATTGTCTGCATTGACAGTGCAGCAGTTATTTAAGTTTACAGTCTGTGTAAACTTATTGTTATTGCAAAGTTTCATGTTTCTTTTTATTATTATTCTGCTCAGTAAAATTTTGGATGCGAATGATCTCAGAAACTATATACAGCATCATGATGAAATTTGCACAGGGGTATATGCTCAAAGTCCTCCTCTATGACCTCGGCTATGTCATTTTCGACGAATTTCGTTGGTAACCATGGGGACGACAAAAATAGGGGAATTGGAATAAATTAATAATATCTTAACCCAGTTGTACTTTTTTCTGAAAGGTGTGGGAGGCGTTAGAAAAAATGAAGGGCCTCTTTAACATAAAAACTTATCTAATTGACGTGTTCCCAGCATCCAGGTCAAGACGAGGCTCAAAGTTCAAATTTGTATAAAACCTACTTTCTAAGCACATTTTCCTTAATAATTCTGCAGGCAATAGGTCAATAGGCCTGAAATTAACATATGTTATGAAACAACAGAGTCTGCATATTTTTGGGGAAAAGGGTTTTTCTACAGGTATCATCATGCATTTCAGAACGAGGCTAATTTTCCAAAAGGCCAGTTAAGGCATTTGGGGCAATATGTCAATAACTATTCAAGCTAGCCAACTGAAATTTTGGAGTAGATGGTATGTACCATAGCTAAAAGGTTTTCGATAAATTTTCGTCGACCGCTGTGTAACCATGGCAACAACAACCGAAAATGGACCTTAAACACCTTATTTCAAATCCCTTGTATCTCGGAATCGCAGTAGAGATTTTTTAAATAAAGGTCAGCAATTGCTAGCTCATTTTATACCCTAACAGAAAATGTAAAAATCCAAAAACATATTATCCCTAGATTTTGCTGTACATAGGGAGGGGGGGGGGGGTGAAGGAAGGTACCCTCAAATTTGTATGCAAAATGGCGAAAACGACAAAGGCTACTTTTACATACGGCAACGGTCGGAATAACATGTGGTGTGGACGATACACAAAAAAACTCATACTTCGGACCCAGGTAGGCAATTTCGCACCAAAAAAGGGTCTTATGTGCGAGCATTGCTTGAAAAATTTTGTTGATAACCATAAAAATAGGGGATTTAGGTAATACAGCCATAACGTCTTAACCCATTTGTACTTTTTTCTGAAAAGTATCGGAGGTGTTAGAAAAATGAAGGGTTTCTATAACAACGAAAATAAAAAAACAAATTGGTGTATTCTCAGCATCCAGGTCAAAATGAGGCTCAAAGTTCAGATTTGTAAAAAAACTACTTTCTAAGCACAACATTTTCCATAATAATGCTGCAGTCAATACGTCTTTTGGGCTGAAATTAACAAAAGTTGTGAAGCAACAGAGTCTGCGTATTTTGAGAGAGAAAAAGCGGGTATTTCAGAACGAGGCTAATTTTCCATAAAGTGGCTAGTTAAAGCACATGGCGCAATATGTCAATAACTATTAAAGATAGCTAGCTGTAATTTTGGAAGTACATAGTGCGCAAAAGGCTTACGATGCATCTTCGTTGAAGTTTTCGTCGATCTTCTGTTGCCATGACAACAACAACCGAAAATGGACCATAAAACACCTTATTTCAAATCCCTTGTATCTCCGAATCCCAGTTGCGATTTTTAAAATTAAGGTCAGCAATTGGTAGCTCATTTTATACTCTAACAGAAAATGCAAAAATCTGAAAACAAATTATCCCTGAATTTTTCTGTAGATGGGGGTGAAGGAAGGTAGCCTCAAAGTTGTTTGCAAACTGGAGAAAATGACAAAAGGCTACTTTTACAAATGGCAACGGTAGATAGGTGGTATGTACGATATACAAGCATAAAACCATACTTCGGACCCAAGTAGGAAATTTGGCACCAAAAATGGGACTTTATGTGCAAGCATTGCTTGAAAGATTTGGTAGGTTACCATGAAAACGCATAATAATAGGGGGGGGGGGTAGAGAATACAGCCATAACGTTTCAACGCAGTTGTACTTTTTTCTGAAAAGTGTGGGAGGTGTTAGAAAAAGGTAGGGTCTCTATAACAACGAAAAGCAACAAACTGACATATACCAGTATCTAGGTCAAAACGAGTCTCAAAGTTCTGATTTGTAAAAAAAGCCAACTATCTAAGCGCATTTTCCTTAATAATTCTGCAGTCAATATGTCAATAGGGCTGAAATTAACAAAAGCTGTCAAACCACAGAATCTGTGTATTTTTAGGGGAAAAGGGTTTTTTCCGCCGGTATTATCATACATTTCAGAACGAGGCCAATTTCCCAAAAGGTCGCAAGTTTAAGGAATTTGGCGCAAGAAGTATTCAAGCTAGCGAAGTAAAATATCTCAATAACTTTCAAGCTAGCCAAGTAAAATATCGCAATAACTATTCAAGCTAGCCAAGTAAAATATAGTCAATAACTGTTCAAGCTAGCCAAGTAAAATATTGCCAATAACTATTCAAGCTAGCCAAGTAAAATATCGTCAATAACTATTCAAGCTAGCCAAGTAAAATATCTCAATAACTATTCAAGCTAGCCAAGTAAAATATTTCAATAACTATTCAAGCTAGCCAAGTAAAATATTGCCAATAACTATTCAAACTAGCCAAGTAAAATATTGTCAATAACTATTCAAGCTAGCCAAGTAAAATATCTCAATAACTATTCAAGCTAGCCAAGTAAAATATTTCAATAACTATTCAATCTAGCCAAGTACCACAATAACTATTCAAACTAGACAAGTAAAATTTCGCAAGTGCATTGTATGTATGTACAGTGGGCGAAAAGTTGCCGATGAATTTTCGGTGAACCGCCCAAATTTGTTGATGTTACCATGACAACAACGACCGAAAATGGACAAAAAAACTTATTTCAAATCTCTTGTACCTTGGAATTCCATTTGCTCTTTTTTAAATAAAGGTCAGCAATTGGCAGCTCATTTCTGTGACCTTGATCTTTGTCACTCGACTACGGTGTAGCTGTGCAACAGACCTTGGTCTTTACAATGTTTGTGAATTATAGAATTATGGCTCCTAACAGACAAATACATTCTGTGAGAGAATTAAGTTTTCCAATCCCTGTAACCTTGACGTTCGTTACTTGAGAATGGTGTTGCTGTGCAACAGACCTTTCATTGGTCTTTATCCTTGTGTAAAGGTTCATGGAAATGCACCAAAGTATTATAGAATTATAGCCCCGGACGGACAAATAAAGTCGCACAGGTAGTCTAAGGGACCGACGGACGAACAACCCTAATTTAAGATGCCTTCCTATCGGAGGCATAAAAACAAAAACAACAATCAAAGAGTATGCTTAAGCGCCTTTAAAGCGTTGTCACGAGAAACATGTTTGAAAGCGTTGAAGACATGCAAGTCGATGAGTCCATTGACGACACTTTCTCGACAAAACTACACCTGAATTCTTCTCAGAGTACATTGACGTGTATGAAACCATCGAAAAAGAAATAGGGGGGGGGGGGGGGGGATTTCGTCCATCTTCTAAATCACCACCCAAACTGGTTTTTATTTTTATTTTATGTCAGTTCTGCAGGGAAGTCGTTTCTCAAACCTTTTGATTCCATTCATAATAGTGGTATTAGAATCAGCATGGGTGCATTTAAAACGTCAACTATAGTTTCAATGCTTGTTGAGGCAGGGGAGCCTTATCTTGAAAAGAGCAGAATTAACCCTTTACCTAACGAATCTCCCGCATCCGCCCGCGTAATATGCAAATTGAGCAGTTGAAAAAATTAAATTTTTCAAAATATTTCAACAAAACCATAGCATGTGACCCCTCATTGGAACGAGCTCATTGCGCTCATTCCAATGAGGGGGTCACATGATATGGTTTTGTTGAAATTTTTTTAAAAAATTACAAAAATTATATTTAAAATAATAAATTTTGATATCGTCTGCGTTGGGTCAAGGATTCAAATATGTTTCTAATCTATTGGCTCACCCATCAAACCCTGCCTGTGTCTCAGATCCTCAAAATGGTGACTTTTTAAACCGGCACCAGAAGCATACTCCTCCATTGGGAATTAGAATTAAACTCTTATGGAGTTTGCCAAACTTCTTTTATAAAAGAGAACGCTAGCCACTGAATTGACATCTCAGAAAACCTACTGTTATTTTGAATCTTGATTCAACCAAAAAGCCTGAAACAAATTCTTTGGAATTAAAACAATCTAAAGATGGTGACAAAGTATCATCAGCTCAAAGTTACTGGAAGTTGTGGATACAACCACATTTTTCACTGATAACAATGAAAGCACCACATCAGTCCTGACCCCGTGTTACACATCAGTAGTCTATATAATAAATAGACAAGTAATGAAAGCCTATTTTGCCCTGACCGATACCCCCTTCCCAGTTCATTTGTGAATTCGTTCATTGAACAAAGATTCATCAACACAGTTTTCTTGCACAGCTATCCACAAGGTATTTAACTTCATGTTTATCATACATTAATAATCAAATCATCATACTACGGCTTCTTTATTTGATAAAAAAGCTCTCCGTTCGACTTTTTTGCCCGCGACTCGACGCCATTAGAACAACAATGATGGCGTGACATTTCGTTGCTAGGCTGAACAAAAGTTAACCCGGAAAGCGAAACTACGCACTGCGTTGTTCTTGTGCTGCAGACGACTGAACAGAAGAATAATGGATGTGGGCTATAATGTAAGAGTTTTCCCTGCAAAACAATTGTTGCACCCCTGTCCTCGAGTTATATTTATTGGCAAGGCACAACCAACTTGTCCGAACTTTAATAAAAAAAAAAACTGGTGGTTAATTTAAGACAGCGCTACCTTGTTGTCAGAAGTTGAAAATGCAGGAAGCTTTGAAAGGAATACGTATTGGCGGGCGGAAAGGGTATTAGATGTAGGCTATGGGCCTATAAGACAGACAGGGAGGGGTCAGAGTGATCTGTATAAAAAGGAAATTCTATTGCATCTCTTTTTTACAATGCCAGCTAGGAATCGTGGCATTGACAACATTTAAATTTAATGCTGAACAACCTTAATCATAATAGTGTATTAGGCCCACTAGCCTAGCTACATGCTGTTTGAAACTTGGAGCGGTGGGGGGGGGGGGGGGTGGGGGGGGGTGAATGGGTTGGGAGCGGCGAGGCTTGTTGTAGGCACATATTATTCACTTGGCCGATTAAGATATCTCGGGGTCTCGACAAACAATCTTTCCCGGAGACATTTTTCTTGAAAAAAAGAAAAACCTTTCTAGAAAACCCACAGTGAGCATTTGTGCGTGCGTTTGGGAGTCGGTGGGAAGTCAAGGCAGTGATGCTTTTGGGGGAACGCTGTTCCCCTTGACCCCTTCTACTTGCTGCCGCAAACGTTCTTCCTCCTCATTTGCCAAACTTGAATTGGCTACATCAAAAATTACCTGTTACTTGCATGATGAGTGAAACGTAAAATTAGAAGCTGGTGAATGGGAGGGGGGGGGGGGGCGTTTGGGCGCAGACGTTCAGATGCGGCGCTTGGTGGATGAAGATCAACAGCCCTCTGCCTTATTAACGGCCCTCGACTCTCGGGCCGGTAATAAACCGTAAGGCCCTCCAAACTCATGGTATTGTTATATTATTGGAATATATCTTCAGAATCTGTAGTTTATGTTAACTTGGCTGCTCGCAGTTACTGGCTTTCTTGCCTCTAGATTCATGGATAAGCCTATTGTGACTTTTTTCCAATTAAAACAAAAATTATACACATCTGGCCAAACCATTGTCGGCCCGGGGATTTTCAGACCCCTGCCCGCGGGAACACCGGGAAGTAAAGCAGTGCCTATTTACTGCGGTAAACAGGCTCTGTTTTACTGGTAAAATAGGACTCAGTCACCAATTCTTGGGAGGTGTAAACCCTCTCTAAAATGGGCGATTTCCAGACCCCTGTCCGCGGGAACACCGGGAAGTAAAGCAGTGCCTATTCACTGCGGTAAACAGGCTCTGTTTTACTGGTAAAATAGGACTCAGTCACCAATTCTTGGGAGGTGTAAACCCTCTCTAAAATGGGCAACATGGCTTATTAACGCTCACCCCTGGTGTTGAGTTGATATTCATGTTGTGGGCATGATTAGCCATTGTTAAAAAAATATGTGACCTTAAACACCAATAAATAAATAAATTGTCTACACCGCCCTCCCCCCGGTGGGGGTCATACGCCTACATCGGGGGAATGTTGGGCGCCACCCCTAGATTGCGGCGCATTTCCAAAGTCAAATAACCCGAAAGAACGAAATAAGCAACACTAATGAGGTGTATAAATGGGGGTAGGCCTAGACTTAATTTATTTATTTAATTTTTTCCTTTGAACTAACCGTAATATTAGCTGCACATTTTCCGCACACGCAGATACTGCTGCCAACATGTCCAACTTCTAAGTACTTCCTTTTTCTTATCATAAATAACATAAAACATACGACTGCAGTCTAAAAATTCACCGACTATCACTGTAAAGCAGATGACAAGAACTTGATCCGTTTCAGTATTCCGCAATCATTTTTAGACGGTATTTTTAGACATTAGAAACGTTACGTCATCATTGTTGTTCTAATGGCGTCGAGTCGCGGGCAAAAAAGTCGAACGGGGAGTTTTTTTTATCAAATAAAGAAGACCTAGTATGATGCTTTGATTATTAATGTATGATAAACATGAAGTTAAATTCCTTGTGGATAGCTGTACAAGAAAACTGTGTTGATGAAGCTTTGTTCAATGAACGAATTCACAAATGAACTGGGAAGGGGGTATCGGTCAGGGCAAAAAAGCTTTCATTACTTGTCTATTATTATATATTATAGACTACTGATGTGTAACACGGGGTCAAGACTGACGTGGTGCTTTCATTGTTATCGGTGAAAAAAGTGGCTGTATCCACAACTTTCAGTAACTGTGATCAGCTCATGTTACTTTAATTGGACTCTTCAAGTCTAAAATCATCGGGTCGGATAAAAAGTATTCACCTTTCTTGTATCAGAACTCTTTGCTGTTCAGGCCACACTTGTCTTTAGCATTTCCTTTGTAATTATTTCATATTTGTATTCATTTTTTTACTTCATAACAGACATTTATGATGTTTACGATTTTCTAGCTATAGCCTTAGTAGCTGATAAATATTGCATTTCTATTTCTTGTGTTCCCACCGGAAAAGGGAAAAAAGTCAAAATTCCGAAAAGGTGATCATCAACCATGTTTGTCACATACAGAATGTTCTTCGATTTAAAAATATCAGATCAGCCATCTTTGAGAAGTGGCTTCTGGCAGATTAGCAGATGTACGCTCGAGAAAGAGAAGCAGGGTCAGTCGAGTATCGGCAGTTACATAATTCACGTTTGTGGTACTGGAGCGGTAGAAAGGGGGGAGTAATTAATCAAAAAATGAACAAATAATTTTAAACTCTGGGAGGTATTTTCGAAGGGATTAGCAGATAGTCGCACAGCTGAACAAAATAATGGACGGACGGGTGGAGGGACGGGCAGACTAACGGACGTTGGCAGTTGCAGTATTCTCCTTCGTGGTCTACGGACCGGCGAGGAATGATTAATCAATACCTGGATGAATATTAAAAAATAAATCATTTAAATACTCAAGAATTCTTTGTGCCAGTACAATGAAAAAGGCAAGTAAAAGAGGCGCAGTAATTTAAACGGGCAGTTAGGGTAACAGTAACAGCATCGATCCAACATTTTTTTAACAAAAAATACATTGTAGCGAAGAAATGTACCAACATGAGTTTCTTTTGAATGTTTGTTGAAGAATTGAAGTCGTTTATTAACTCTGCGCTCTAAATTTATCGGAAAGTCTCCTGATTTCTTTTTCAATGGTGTGAGAAGTCTTATAAGAATTATGCCATTTGGTCGAAACTGTTAAGGTCTGAAAGATAATATTTACAATTTATACTGTCTTCCTTCCAGAACATGTTTGGCCACATCCTCTTTAGTAGCTTTACTCTATCTCAAGTTGAAGAATACTCTCCTTTTGGAACTAAGTGAGAAGTTGAATACTCTCATGCCTGACCAATATAATATCGTTTTTTTGTTTTTTTTGCTGGTTACCTGGATATTTTGGTATATCTGATAACACCAGGGCAGGCAGCATAACATGTTTTAAACAAGCCTGTCACTGATTTTATAATTCATTTCAGTGATTTGATCCACATATCAATAAGTATATCAAACCTGTGTGTCAGTTGTAAAGGGGTGCGGCGACAAATAACAGCAAAACAGGCTAATTTTTTTGTGGCAGTCAGAGAGCGATGGATCAACAAATAAGCTTCATCGAACCAGATATTTTTTGATCACTACTCGTCTAGTAATGTTTTTAGAAAAGATCATGTTATTCTGACGCGATGTCATATTGGTCATACAAGACTTGCACATTCATTTTTGTTAGAGGGCAATACGCGAGCGGAATGCGTTCGTTTGAGGAAGGGTTTGACAGTGGAGCACTTTCTTTCAAATTGCAGCGAATTTAATCATGTCAGAGGGCAATATTTCACTGTAGGATAGTTAAGAGATCTATTTTATCAAACGATCCAACGCTGTTAATATTGTGTAATTTCTGAAAGTAATCAACCTTTTAAATACATTGTGAACAGTTTTAAGGCTGTGTCGAAAGTAATTAAAATTTCACACAATTGTTTTTTCAATTTTTAATTTATCGTAAAAGAACTATGATAAGCTCTTTGTATTTTAATCACAACCATCCCACTTTTCTTCTGAAAAATTAACTTCCATTGCCGCGATACGGGAATGGACGGTAATGCGTCGCTAACCAACAAGTGAATCAATAAATAACGGAGATGAATAAAAAATGACCCCAAAATCGTTTTCTGCTATGATGCCGGGGGAAACGTGTTAGTTTACTTTTCTGCTGAGGAACCATGACATCACGTGTAGAATGTTCTTTGACAAGGAAACTTTGTTGGAAAGACTGCAAAAATGAGAAGTAGAATATCAAATCCGTGTTCCATCCCAATAATAACACTCGTCCAGCCGTCCCCAAATGGATCTACAAATAGCAAGTCAAATACAAGGTAATTCGAAGAGAAAGCAGACGGTGTGTTTTCTACAAAGGTTACTAGGCAAGTAGAGATCAAAATAATTTTGATCTCTACTTGCCAAGTAACCTTTGTAGAAAAGACGGCATGTCATAATCCGTTATTTAAGACTTACACATTTTGTTAGAGGGTAATATGCGACCAGAATGTGTTCCCTGCCAGCAGGTATTGTGAGTGGAGCACATTCTTGAACATTGCTCTGATTTTAATCATGTCAAAGAGCAGTATTTCACAGTTGGATCTCTAAGAGATTTATTTTATCATCCGATCCCGCACAAAAGTCTCTCATTTTTAAAGTAATCAATCTTTTTAATAAATTTTAAAACTGTTTTTACTCTTTTAAACCATACTCTTCAAGTCTCAAATCAATAGGTTGCGTTATAAAGAATTCACTTTTCTTGTATCATCACTCATTACTTTTCACACCACTCTTGTCTTTGACATTTTTATGCTATTCATCTTCTATTTGTATTCAATCCTTTTATTTCATAATTTTACATTTTCTCGCCACGACATAGCCTTAACTGCTGATGTAGCGTTAATCGCCAATAAATAAATAAATATTAATTTATGTTTAATTCTCTTATATAATTCAATTATTTTTTAGCTGTGTTCAGCAACTCTATCTGTTGCAATGTCGGTCAGTCAGGACGTAAGGACGGACAACATGTAAAAATGCTGCTGCAGCCTATTGCCAGAGTGTCGCCTTTTGAGAACAGCTCAAGGTTTACGGGAGTATTGTAAAGACGACTTCGAGTTTAGTTAAAAAGAGCGTCGTCCATTATCAATTTCCAGCGTCTTCCAAACAAAACGCTTCCTTTAAAAAGAGCGCTGTTAATTTAAACTTTTCCGTCTTTTCTAAATAAACGCAGTCTTCGGAAGTAAATTGTACCGCGAATTTCAATTCGTCTGCTTTCTCTTCGAATTACCTTGTATTTGACTTGCTCTGCAAAATTCTTTCTAGATATATTAGTGTTTTTAACATTAAAGTCTGAAACGGAAATACAATAGTACATTCAGTCACGTTTTATTGGATGTTCTAAATTTTATCCTCAAATACGTGTATTTGATTTCAGGCAAATAACCATTTTTCGTGCAAACATTTCTACGACACATAAGTCCAAAACGATACGTAACAACTGCGCCGTTAGAACAGTTGTAAACATCAGATTTCTTCCAGAAACATTCATCGTTCAAGCAACCGTTTTTACCGGACGTATTATAAAGACGTTTTGGCATTGTGAGCGAGAAAAAAACTTGAAAAAATATTTGGAGAAACCATGGAAAGGTTATCCAAACGGTAAACATACTCTTATTATGCTAGTAAATTTGTTTATCCAATCAAATGAAGTTACTAAGATACATAGACTCCGCAATATTAAGTTCCGGAAAGCACCCAATATTAATTTAATATTAGGTGCCCGTCAGCCATTTTGTTTTATCATTATATCCACACGCCTCAACTTTTAATTTACACGTACGTACATGCTGCAACGCAGTCGTACAGAAGATCCACCATATAAAATAGCCCCGTCGTATAAACATTGCATTCAATTGAATGAAACTGTTATAATAAAATGCCAAACCAGCCCAAAACATTGGCGGTTATAGAACAAGTCACGAATGATTTATTAGAATGCGGAAGCAAAATTACTCCCCTTGTTGCGTATGTAAACATCGTCTGCTTTGTTTACATTTTTCGAGAAGTGCGCATCATTTAACTATTTGTTGAGTTAACTTCCCCAATGACATTTTAGCATGCCGGTGAATGTTATAATTATTTTATTCATTCTTTTTACTTCATACTTAGCATTTTACTTTCTGACGTTTTCTCGCCACGATATAGCCTTAGCTGCCGATGTGACGTAAAATACTAACAAATAAATAAATCTCCCTCCAAATTATTTCGGGGGATATAACCGTGGAACTGTCTGTGCGTCTGTAGACATAGTTTATTTCCGGTTTGTAACTAAAATTCCCTTGACTGACTGACATAAAATTTGTCATGTGGGTAACAGCGGGTTAGGTATGCTATCGTATCTGTTCAAGTTTGTGACTCGCGAAATCAAATTGATCCATTTTCTGGAAAGTCAGCGTTTGCATCTTAACAATATGGTATTGTATCCACAACTTCCATCATTTCTATAAAATTGTGTTTCAAGATCTGTTACGTATGGTCGCACCTCTAGCGATTTGGACCTGTCCTGCAATTTTTCCAAATACGCATTTAATGATAATGCGTATTCAAGTACTTTTAAACTGGAAAGAAATTGCAAAACCACAAAGTAAATAGAGAGTAATCGCGGACTGGTTACGTGAAATAATTCATCAGAGGTGAGGGACCTTGTACAAACACGAGTGCGCGAATGCGCACGAGTGTTTACAATGTAGTCCCTCGCCTCGAATGAATTATTTCACGTAACCCGTCCAGACAAGCGATTACTTTGCTTATTACTTTTCATTATTAACGATAATTATATTATTTAACCCTTTACCTAACGTAATGGCCAGAACCGGCAAGCCCTATTCTCAAAAATCGCCAATTAATTTTCATTATTTTTTTCATTTTTTGTCTCTAAAACATAGGTTTTGACCCCTCATTGGAACGAGCAGTGTCGTCTGCTTTTCATGGTAGGTAAAGGGTTAAAAAACAGAAACAACGAAGTCTCCATTACACTCACGGAAACGGGTCTTCGTTTGCGCGCACGGATACATGACACAATTGTTGATTACATAATTCACTTGTGAAGTTATCGTTTATAATCAAACCCGGAAATCCCAGTAAATCACACTTTGAAAAGTAATAAATTGGAATATACACCTTGCGACAGTGCACAAAAGCAAAAAGCAAGTTAAAATATGTTAACCAAGATGAGTCGAAGCAGAAAGTCAAGTAGCATGAGGTTATACAACACATGGTGATTGGAGGGGGAAAGTTGAAAATGCAAGGAAAAGAAACATGCGGCCTTACCAAAAAAAATTCCTTTATAAGAACGGTGAGACTACTTATCGAGAACAATCGAGAACCAAAAAAAAAGATAATATTTAAAGATGAAAATAAATGTTTATTGCAAGCAAATAGGTGCCCTGTTTATATAAAAATTAGTAACAAACCAATTTTAAAGCAGACATGTCTATGGTGAAGGAGTTTATTTATAAAATAAATATAAATAAATAAAATTCTACGCTGAACCGAGAAGAGACTACTTACTGAGAACAAAAAATAATATTTAAAGATGCAAATGAAAGTTTACTGTTAGCGTTTTGAGCATATATGTACTCTATATTAAATAAAAAATAGTATATAATAACATAACAATTTCAAACCAGCCAACTCTATAGTGAATTGGGTTATTTATTTTTTAATCCTCGCATTCCGAGCCGAACCGCAGAAGAGTGAGTCAACTTACCGAGAACAAAATCAAATAATATTTAAAGATGAAAATAAAAGTTTAATGTTAACGTATAGAACATGTATGTGCTCTATATTATGTAAACATTAGTAACCAAACAATTTTAAACCAGCCATGCCTGTGATGATGGGGTTTGTCAGCTCGGTCTGGACATTACACGGTGCCTCGATAGTGATTGGTCGACCAATCAAGTCGGTGTATCCTACGGAAAACGGGCTTGTGGATGTGTGCATCTGAATATGGAATACGGTGTTCCATCCCCCGGGTTGGTTCCAGACGACTCCACCCTACCTCAGTTCTATGGGCAGGCAACAGCCATATACCAATATTTTAGACAAACAACAATGTCTGTTTCCGATGATGGGAAAGATTCCAGTTATGAGACAACCTACGACAGGGACAGCTGGCACCATTTACTAAAGACTATATAGTGTCCACTTACAAAATCATGAGTATAGGTGACGCAGGTCAGTTTCCGATGACGGGTAAGATTCCAATTATGGAACAACCTAAGACAGGGACAGCTGGCGCCATTAACTGAACACTATACAGTGTCCATTTACAAAAAGAAATGAGTACCTGCAAAGGTCACAAAAGAACAGACAATTTTAAACCAGCCAAGTCTGTGACTTGCAGATAAATGATGATGGGAATTGCGTTTCTTTATTATGTGAAAAAAACAAAACAAATATAAACTAGTCAAAGTCCATGGTCATGGAAATTATTTATTAATCTCGTTTTCACACCGAGAAGAGACTATTTACCGAGAACAACAAAAGTGATTTATTTGAAATTATATGCTGTCAGTGTTAATTGACAGTCTATAATCTTGTTCTCGATAAGCAGTGTCTTCTCGATTCGGCTGCGAATATGACATTGATAACAATCCACATCACCATTGACTTAGCTGGTCTAAATTTGACTTTTGTTATTTGTACACAATATAGAGTACCTATATGCTAACAATTAATATTTATTTTAAACTCCTGTTTCAGAACCAAGTTGGTCAAATTTTCGCACATTATATAGAACAGGATGGAAAAGGCGGGGGTTTATGATAAACGCCTGTGTCGACACTACTTATCTCCCTGACTGTACTGCTGATTGTGAGCAAAATTGTTCTTTGCAGTATTACCACATATGTGACAGGAAAATTCTCCTTGCAAGTGAACCTGTCTAGGCCATCATTAACAACTAGGAACCTGCACCATCTGAATGTACTGGACTGGAATGGCAGCTCATATCGATGCATCTCCCCTTTGTTAAAATGGTGGCATTACCGAATGGGACAGCATGGTGTTATCGGTTCTGTAGTTTCGGTACCATCAGATATTGCCCGAACAATGGATACATTGTTGCATCGCCAGGATCCTAATAAGTTCATCCAAGTGACACTTGAAAGGAAATTGTCATTTCAACATCACTTTGTTAGTGTCGATAAGGTTAAAACAGCATTAGAGCTGCCGAAAGAACACAATAGACATTATGAGAGTGACAATCACCACAGAAACATTTTAACTGTCACATTTCAAAACACGAAGGAAATAGTCAATTAAAAATTAAACTGGATAGCCAGCGGGAAAACTCATATCGCTATGAAGGAACAGAACTTAAGGGCATCTAATATGACACCTACTACAACCATTTGGTATTGTGCAGGAGCGGTTCGATCATACAATTGAGAGAGCATGTTGTGTTGCTTCTGCAGAAGGTAATCGATTCTGCCAGTCAAAATTCTTCAAGACAAATGCAACGAAACTATGTATTTTCTTGTACAGTTTCCTGGTGGCAAGTGAACAATCAGTCATGTGATAGAAAAACAGACTAACTTAACATCAATATTTTCTCTCCAGAGTGATGGATGCTGACATCCGTTTCTCAAGTGATATCTCTCCTACTTTCATATGCCCAGCACACGAATGGATTACATCACGTGTTATCGCAAGTGTCTATTGTGCTGAGAAAGGGAATTCGGCGCCATAATGTTGGTGAAACTGTTATAGCGGAAAATCTAACTGATCCAAATTTCCTAAGAACTATCTTGAAAGAGTATAAGGCCTTCAAGTACCTGAAGCCGATCAGAGGTACTCAACCCTATTGGCAATCGATATTGAAGAATTTGTTTGCCATGCTTCAGCATCTTGGCAAGTCCACCTGGGTTTGCGCATTTTCATTTGTCGAATTCCGCTGGCTGAAAATGACCAATACTATTTTAACCCTCTGCACACTGATGTCGAAATATCAAGATTTCTACCTGCACATTTTTCCCATAATGCAACTAGGAATATAACCAATTCAGTCTTGTCTGACAGAGCTCTTTGACGTTATATTACTAGTTGCATTATGTGCAAAAATCGATGCCTGAAATTTTAGTATTTTGACATCAGTGTGCAGAGGGTTAAGGCAGCAAAGAGTCCCCTGTAAGAATGGCCATAATGTTTCACCATAGATTCCGTCCGAACCATTTTGAAGAAAATTATCTTTGGCTGAAAAAATATATTGAGCATATGTATTAATGTATCTGGTTTTATGTAAACTCACTGTATATGCTTGTTATTGCATGGAGCAGAAAAGGGAACTTCAGTAGGGTGCTATAACGTGTGTTCCATACCTTTTGTCAACCAATATCTGACAACAAAACGATAGATGTTTAAATCAACATTTTCATTTTTTAAAGATTAGTTGCCGAATTATCTCCTCTAAAGGACACACCCACACAAATATATGTGTATATTCGAATTTAACAAACAAATATGTGGCAATGTTATTTATTGTATTTATTCTGTCTTTTAAATTCATCTTTTGTCGCAACGATATAGCCTTAGCTGCTGCTGTAGCGTCAAGCAACAATAAATAAATAAATCTAAATTTATCAGCACACGTTTTGACAATAAAGAAATGGATTCCAGCTACGCAAAGCTTCGCGGACATTCGAAATGGGCAGGTGTCATAAACTGAATTTCACTTCTCACAGAAAACAACTAAAAGTTAAATGTAAAAGGACCATGCGCTTTTTTGAATGTTGTTGGTAGCACTGATTGGGGTGATGATCAAAAAACATTACTCCATCTCTATAGATCACTTTTCAGATCAAAATTAGACAACGGTTGTACTCAAACCACTTGATGGAATTCATCATAGTGGTATTAGAATCAACTTGGGTGTTTTTCGCACTTCACCTACAGAATCAATTGCTCGTTGAAGCAGAGGAGCCTTCTCTTGAAAAGCGCAGAATTAAGCTGTCACGCCAATATGTTTCTAAACTGTTGACTAATCCATCAAACCCCTCTTATTATTGTGTCTCCAAACCACAAATTGTTCATTTTTTAACACGCCAGAAACATATTCCTCCTTTGGGAATTAGAATTAGGCCCCATGTGGAGTCCGCCACTTGAATCTGATTCGATAAAAGAAAACCTTCAATCATATAATCCTTCTTGGCATCTCAGAAAACCAATTTTTATTTTGGACGGTGCTTCTTCCAAAATGTCAAAGAAAAATTCTTTGGAGTGTTAAACAAAGTATGCTGAATTAAAGTCCGAGCACAGAGGATATACAACTATCTATACGAATATATCTAAAGATGGTAATAAAGGGTCATCAGCTGTTGTTACTGGAATACCAAATAAATAGAGAGTAATCGCTTGACTGGACTGGTTACGTGAAATAATTCGTGAGAAGTGAGGGACGTTGTACAAATACGAGTGCGCGAATGGGATATTTTTGATGTCATTGTCCATAAGGAAGATTTTGTTTGTGTGAAAAATCATTTCTAGCATGCTCAACGTCGGCTTCAGTTTCAATTATTTTTCTAGTTTGTGCCATATGGCACAATGCTTTTATATATAAAATAAGTAAATAATCACAAGCCCAAGTGATTAAACCTTAGATGATGTTGGCAGTGCTTTTGGGTACAGGTTTCTAGAGTTTTTTAAGAAAAGAACAATATGATCTTTTTTATCTCTAGTTTTTCCTGAGCGGACAGGGTCATTGGGCATAGGTTTTTTTCTTTGAAGTTTGTGTATTTGAAAAGTATTGATCTTTGTAAAATTTAGTTAATCATCAAAGTGATTGTAAGGATGTAATAACCATTTATTTTGAAATCATTAAAATTAGAGGTCGTTCACCGGGCAAGAGAGCACATTTGCTGCTGTGTTTTTTGATTAGTTTCGAATGGCATTTCTCGAGGTAAACACCTCCAGTGGTTTGATTGTCTCCCGTGATATGCTTTTGCTTGAGATTGACTCTCTTCTTGACATTCTTTAAAGTCACTTCGTGTCACATTGGATTCCTAACAATTGGGTAATTCTTTTACCTGCACCTGGTGTTGAGCACTGTCTTTTTAACCCTCTGCACTCTGGTGTCAAAATATTAAAACACCAACATGCAATCATTTCCCATAATGCAACTAGGAAATTAACCAATTCAATCTTGTTTGACAGAGCTCCCAGAGCTCTGTCAAACAAGATCGAACTGGTTAAATTCCTAGTTGCATCATGGGAAAAGTTAGCAGGCTGAAATTGAGAGATTTCGACATCAATGTGCAGAGGGGGTTAATGGATCACTGGTAAATTATCTAGCAAATTTACCACACTGGCGTCACCGTTAAAATGAAGGAAGCGAGAAAAGGGTATTCTTTCTTTCTATTTTTATTTTCTCACTCGGAATTTCGTGAGGTGATTTCACGGGAGTTTATCGTGAAGTCTTTTGTTTGAATGAATGATCACTGTGTAAAGATTATTTATTTATTTATTTATTTATTTATTTATTTATTTATTTATTTATTTATTTATTTATTTATTTATTATGGCGTAACGACACATTAACAGCCAAGGTCATATCGTGTCGGTGACAGTTTTACGGGTGGGGGAGCCGGAGTACGCGGAGAGAACCACCGAGCAACGAGGAGCAGCAGCCAGCTCCCCAACATCGCAAATCCGCATTGCAGCACAGGCAGGGTTAGATTGGTTGAAGACATGCGCACCATCGACGTGCAGTACGCCTTAGTATACGGCGGCATCGTGCTCCCATGTGGACAATCGTTGTGAAGAGCCTTGCCCAAGGACACAACGCGGGAGTCCGAATCGATCGCTCAGACGGTCACTCATCAAAGGTCGAACCGGACTTGACGTTGCTTAACTTAGGTGATCTGACGAGAACCGGTTACCACAACGCCACCGCGCCCCACTATGCAAAGATGAACAGAGAGGTCATTGCTTCTTGTTCATATTTTTGCCATCATTTCAACAAACGGTGTTGTGATAACAACATATATTTTATCATGGTATTCCTTAATGTTCAAACTGGCACTGTCGAGCAGTTACAAGAACTGGAATACATTGATCAGCATCAATCCCAGACACTGGTGAACCTCGGAAGAACTAGTGGCTGTTTGGAAGCCCGTGATTTGATGGCCCTGACTGGTATGAGTTTGCGACATTGATGGATTTAAAGAAGAAACTTACTCTGAGATCGGACTACATTGAAAATGACGACGCATCTTCAATCAAAAAAGTACCACCCAAATCAAGCTACACTGATCTGAGTGAAGATAAATCGAAATCATCCTATTGGGAGTGTGGCCAGGCCAAAATCACAAAAGCACCGGAGCAACCAAATCTTCGCATCACGTCGTATTAGAAGAAAGGTTTTCAACTAAAGCTTGATAATTTGTAGAAAATGTTGCAGACTGTGATTGATTGATTAATGTATCTGGTTTTATGTAAACTCACTGTATATGCTTGTTATTGCGTGGAGCAGAAAAAGGAACTTCAGTAGGGTGCAACAACGTGTGTTCCATACCTTTTTTCAACCAGTATCTGACAACAAAAAGATAGATAAGATAGATGATTAAATCAACATTTTCATTCTTTAAAGATTAGTTGCCGAATTATCTCCTCTAAAGGACACACCCACACAAATATATGTGTATATTCGAATTTAACAAACAAATATGTGGCAATGTTATTTATTGTATTTATTCTGTCTTTTAAATTCATCTTTTGTCGCAACGATATATCCTTAGCTGCTGATGTAGCGTCAAGCAACAATAAATAAATAAATCTAAATTTATCAGCACACGTTTTGACTATAAAGAAATGGATTCCAGCTACGCAAAGCTTCGCGGACATTCGAAATGGGCAGGTGTCATAAACTGAATTTCACTTCTCACAGAAAACAACTAAAAGTTAAATGTAAAAGGACCATGCACTTTTTGAATGTTGTTGGTAGCAGTGATTGGGGTGATGATCAAAAAACATTACTCCATCTCTATAGATCACTTCTCAGATCAAAATTAGACAACGGTTGTACTCAAACCACTTGATGGAATTCATCATAGTGGTATTAGAATCAACTTGGGTGTTTTTCGCACTTCACTTACAAAATCAATTGCTCGTTGAAGCAGAGGAGCCTTCTCTTGAAAAGCGCAGAATTAAGCTGTTACGCCAATATGTTTCTAAACTGTTGATTAATCCATCAAACCCCGCTTATTATTGTATCTCCAAACCACAAATTGTTCATTTTTAGCTCAACTTTGTCGAAGCCAAATTTGAGCTTTTGTCATGGGCCGTCGTCCGTCTGTCCGTACGTCAACAATTGGATACGGCTCGGGCTAGAGGCCGTATTTATGAACCGATCTTTACGAAACTTCTTGGGTACCTTTGTTATGACTGTGGGACGAGAACGAGTGTTTTGGGGTGCGGTCCGAAATTCAAGATGGCTGTCAGCCGCCATTTTGTACCGACGATGCAGAAATCTGTTTTTTGTACAGAACTTCCATATGAAAGCTCTGATTTGAATAATTGTTTGTATGAATGTTTAGTACCATGAGATACATTACATATCGTACGGGTTTTTTTCTCGTGCTTAAATTATGCAAATTAGACTAACTTTGATTTATTTAGTGTTACTTTCAGCACTGTCAGTGCAAATGCCAATACGGCTCGGGCTAGAGGCCGTATTTATGAACCGATCTTTACGAAACGTCTTGGGTACCTTTGTTATGACCGTGGGACGAGAACGAGTGTTTTGGGTCCGATCCGAAATTCAAGTTGGCCTCTGGCGGCCATTTTGTACAAACTTAGGTGCAATCAGGTTTTTGCGCAGAACTTCCATATGAAAGCACTGATTTGAATAATTTTGTGTATGAATGTTTAGTACCATGGGAGATATCACATATAATACGGTTTTTTTCTCGTACGTAAATTATGCAAATTAGACTAACTTTGATGTATTTAGTGTTACTTTCAGCACTGTAAGTGCAAATGCCAATACGGCTCGGGCTAGAGGCCGTATTTATAAACCGATCGTTACGAAACTTCTTGGATACCTTTGGTATCACCGTTGGACGAGAACGTGTGTTTTTGGGTGCGGTCCGAAATTCAAAATGGCCGATGGCAGCCATTTTGTACAAAATTAGGTGCAATCAGATATTTGCAATGAACTTCCATATGAAAGCGCTGATTTGAATAATTTTTTGTGTGAATGTTTAGTACCATGGGATACATCACATATAATACGGGTTTTTTCTCGTGCAGAAATTATGCAAATTAGATGAACTTTGATTTTTTCAGTGCTACTTGCACACCGTAAGTACACATGTCAATACGGCTCGGACTAGAGGCTGTATTTATCAACCGATCTTCACGAAACTTCTTGGGCACCTCTGTTATCACCTAGGGACGAGAACGAGTGTTTCTGAGTGCGGTCCAAAATTCAAGATTGCTGCCAGTGGCCATTTTGTACCGAAATTAGGTCTAATCAGTTTTTTGTACACAACTTCTATACGGCTCAGACTAGAGGCGGTATTTATGAACCGATCTTTACGAAACTTCCTGGGTACCTTTGTTATCACCGTGGGATGAGAACGAGTGTTTTGGGGTCTGCTCCGAAATTCAAGATGGCCACCAGCAGCCATTTTGTACGAAAATTTGTGCAATCAGTCTTTTGTACAGAACTTCTGTATGAAAGTTCTGATTTGAATAAATTTTTGTATGAATGTTTAGTAACATGGAATACATCACATATAGTACGGGTTTTTTTCTCGTGCAGAAAATATGCAAATTAGATGAGTTTTGATTTATTTAGTGCTACTAAAACACTGTAAGTGCACATGTCAATACGGCTCGGGCTAGAGACTGTATTTATCAGCCGGTCTTCACGAAACTTCTTGGGTACCTTTGTTATCACCTTGGGACGAGAAGGAGTGTTTCTGGGTGCGGTCCAAAATTCAAGATGGCTGTCAGTGGCCATTTTGTACCGAAATTAGGTCCAATCAGTTTTTTGCTACAACTTCTATACAGCTCGTATTTATGAACTGATCTTCACGAAACTTCTTGGGTACCTTAGTTTTCACCTTGGGACAGGAATGAGTAACCCCTCATTGGAACGAACTCGTCGAATTCGTTCCAATGAGGGTCATAACCTACATTTTTGAGACAAAAAATCAAAATAATAATCATTCAAGATTTTTTTGGCAAGTGTCGTCTGCTTTTCGTGTTAGGTAAAGGGTTAAAAAAGACAATGAAGCCCCCATTACACCCACGGCAAAGCGTCTTCGTTTGCGCGCACGGATACATGACCCAATTGTTGATTGCATAATTCACTTGTGAAGTTATCGTTTATAATCAAATACGGAAATCCCAGTAAATTGTATTTTTTTATCTTATTTTTTATTTATTTATTGATACTTTTTTTACTTTTACTTATTATGATTATTTTTTTTTTCATTATTAATTGCAATCGTCCGGAATATAAAAATTGTCGAATCCATTCCTATAGTGTCCGTAGTATTTACTACTCGTCCAGACCCACAAAATAAGAGTCATAACCTATGTTTTAGAGACAAAAAAATGAAAAAATAATGAAAATTAATTGGTGATTTTTGAGAATAGTGCTGGCCGGTTTTGGCCGTTAGGTAAAGGGTTAAATAATATAATTATCGTTAATAATGAAAAGTAATAAACAGAGTAATGGCTTGACTGGACTGTTTCCGTGAAATAATACATTCGAGGCGAGGGACTATATTGTAAAACACTCGTGCGCATTCGCGAACTCGTGTTTGTACAACGTCCCTCACTTCTCATGAATTATTTCACGCAACCAGTCCAGCCAAGCGATTACTCTCTATTTAATTCTCGAAATCGATGAACCGTCTCGTCTCTCAACTTGAGATCTTTGATCTTTAAAAATGACATGCATTTTTTGTTGTATATTCTTTTTTTCATATTTGGTTTTTTATTTTATTTTTTTTTTTAAATAATTTTTCTTTTCAATATAATAAAAAGAAAAGAAAAAAAAAATAAATAAATAAACCCATTCCACTGCGTTTTAATCGTTAACAATGAGTAATGAGAGCATCCTTAAAGGTTGTTATCCAACTTTCAACCTTCTACCAGGGGGCGCGGTGGCATCGCGGTAACCGGTTCTCGTCAGATCACTGAAGTTAAGTGTTGCTCGGTGGTTCTTTCGGGTACTCCGGCTTCCTCCACCCGTAAAACTGTCACCGACATGATATGACCCTGGCTATTAATGTGTTGTTAAACCCTAAAAAAAAAAAAACCTTCTACCATAACCGTCTCGGGTGTATACGGGTCGGATCCTAATTCACCAGGCGGAGCTCACCATATCCATCGTAAAACAACATCGTAAACAAACCATGAGAAACCACATGCACAGCTTCCGAACGATTAATATATCTTCAAATAATCGTTCAGTCGAGTAGAGTCACACCAGCTCTTGTACATTTGCAAAACGCAAGCTGTCAAAAATGATTATCATTCAATGGAAAAAAATAGCTCAAAGTATGGGGGAAGAATAGAATGAAATAAAACCCTCTACGTTTTAATCGTTAACACTAAATTAAAAAATTAAAAAACAGCTTTCGAACGAATACTGTCGTTCTGGAGAAACTAATTTTAAAGGGGAAATATCCTTTTAACATGGAATCCTCATGCCCCCCCACCCCCACCCCCTTCCTTAAACTAGTAACATTGCGAATCTAAAAAAACAACTTGAAAAAATATTAATTTTTCTTCTATTTTCAACATCAGGAAAAACCCTTTAAAACTGGTTATTCACACACAGTTCCGTATTTACATAAATAGCGACAATGATAAACAGTTTAATAATAAAGTACCAAAGTACAATGTACAGTACGTGTAGAGTATATTCTCACCAAATCACTCGCAGAGTATTCCACTCATACCTACCACTAACCATTATAGAAGTCGTGCTTCAAAAGTAACGTTTGGTGAAAATTCAAACTTTAAAACTTTCTGATGTGAAATGCTGGACAGTTTGAGGTTTGAGATTTGCTGCCTGAAGGCAGCAGATTTTGAATTTTAAATTGCCCGCCACGTTTCATTTTTCCTAAAAGGTACCGATCGTGAGGGAGTTAACTTTCGATTTTCGCGGGGGGGGGGGGGGGCTAACAAACTGGTGCTATCCTACTTATTTCTCATACCGAGCTTATCTAATATATAAATGTGAATGTCTGTATCTATCTATCTCTTCCTGTCTATCTCTCTATCTATATCTCTCTCTTTATTTGTTCTGGGTGAACTTTTCCGTTTCTCGATCGTTCGATCTCAAATGTTGGACACGGGGGTAATTCGTCTCTCTGCGAGTAACATGGGATGGGTACCGTGCTCGTGTGGGGTGACCTTAACCTTGATCTTTTATTTCGAAAACGGCTGAGCCGATCGGGCTAAAATTTCATATGTGTGGGTACATTGATCCATCGATCATTTTGACTTTATCGGGGTGCCCGTGCGGGGTGACCTTGACATTGAAATTGGTGACCCTGACCTTCTATTTCGAAAACGGCTGAGCCGATCATATCTGAGGGTATATTAATATAACCATCTTCTCACGTGCAACGCCGGGTAACACCCGCTAGTACATAGTATAATAGAAAAAATTAAATACGCAAAATATTTCAACAAAACCATATCGTGTGTCCCCTTATTGGAACGAGCTCATTGAGCTCGTTCCAATGAGGGGTCACATGACATAGTTCTGTTGAAATTTTTTGAAAAATTTAAAAAAATGATATTTAAAATAATAAATTTTGATATCATCTGCGTTGAGTAAAGGGTTAAACACATTTCAATTAAATGAGTCAGGGATGATCTAAGGGGTTTTTGGTTAATACTTGTATCAGTATCACAGGTACTGATCACTGAATTGTGTCCCCTCAGCCTCAAAGCAATGTTTATTTTTGTAGTTATTACATAATAGTTTTTTTCCAAATTCCATTTTAATGATAAACTGAAATAAAAAATGAAAAAGCATTAAAACAAAATTTATTCAAAAAATTTTTGATGACACGATGTGCGCTGGTGAATTGTTGCAAGTTGATGCAAGTTGAGGATGCGGTTGCCGAGAGCGTAACGCGTTGCGCTCGGAGCCCAATGTTTGCGAGTTCGAATCCCAGTCGGGGAAACGTAACCTAATGCAATACCGGCGTGGATTCAAAACCACACTGCTCCTCCATAGTGCCATGTTCGGAGATGATGCTATTCTCGTCCTATCGGATTAGGACGTAAATGGCTGTCCTGTGTGCAGTAATTACTGTGCACGTTAAAGAACCTACTGTGGCAAAAGAGCCGCAGCTCGGCAAAATTCCTCCGATTGCCCCCTTGTATATAGTGAATATAGTGTACTTCATTACCTGTATAAAGAACTCCCGCAATGAATCAGTCAGGGTCCTCCGAAAAATCAACGGAGGAGTGATTGTACAATCGCATTGAATCGTGCAACTACCGGAATAAAACGGATGTAAGACGCGAACTGCAGCTTCAGTCCAAACGAAACACCTGGGATGATTTTGATGCTGTGGGGTTCTCACGGGGTGCTCCAAAACATTAACGGGGGAATTTCCAAATAACATGACATAACATAACGTTGATCTCTCACAAATAGAATCTTGGTAAAAGAACTAACGCTTTGACTTTAGCCCACCAAAACTGAATCTATGATAATATTACATAAAAATGACCAGTCCCAGCAGCCAACATTAATATTGGCCGCCTCGGACATCAAAGGAGTAAATCAACACAAATTGGGAATGACAACAAAACCATGAAAAAGAATTGGACTTCTTAGGAAACACAGATTTGATTTTGGTCGAAAAGCCCGTGAAAAAAAATTATCTTCCATTCATCACCCGGTTCTTCAATATTCCGATATAGTGTGGGAAAATTGTACCAATGATAAAAATGATGATAATATTGAGCAAATTCAAGTAGAAGCAGTGAAGGTCGTGGCAGGGGCGACGAGAAGTGCCAGCAGAGCTTTATTGTACGCAGCGACAGACTGGAAGGTGCGAGAAACATAAATTGAAACAATTCTTTAAAATTAAAATGTACCACCGCCTCGCGCGCCCATACCTGTCAAATCTTTCCCAGAGCCAGACATTCTCTGTGTCGCATGCGTACAGCCTGCAATTCTGATTTGAGAGACTCTCTCTCTGTCGAACGCAGTCTCATTTAATGTCATTTATACCATTTTGGAATGATTTACAATGGAAATTCGTGAAAATAACTCCATGTCCAACATCATAAGATACCTCGATCAAAACGCACTGCGTATCCCGGGATTCATTTATCATTCCAAATACTCCATTGTAGACTGCGCCTATCCTACAGTAATTAAATGATCATCTTTTTGAAAAACTACTTTCTTTACCATCTCTTTGTCGACGTGGAGCACGTGAAACAACTGAACACTATATGCTCATCTGTCCTTTTTTATTCAGATAAACGCTTGGTGCCTTGAGACACAGTGATATTCTTCTGAATGGAAAGAGATATTCGAACATGCACAAGAATTTATCCTGACAACCAAGCGGTTATAACTCGTCAGCGGTCATATATAGAAAGTACACATCTCGATTTACATATAGTTACTGCCCGAATGAGCCATACAGTGATAATGACTGCTTGTCGAGGTGGTGGCATGTCGTACAGTCGACTTGTAGCAACCGCACTTTCTACAGCTTACACTTTCCTTCTTACTTTTTTTGCATTTCCGTGTTTTCTAGTATTTATCTTTCCATGTTCACTCATACCACCTAGACTTACATGTACTTGAAATATTGTATAATTTTCCCGCTATAATCCATATTGTTCACGGTCACGTTGTTTTTTCGGAGACAGCTCACATAAGCTATAAGCTTCCACGCTTGCTGCTGAATCCATTTTCTTTAGTTATATCTTGTAGTTACTACATGTATGTGAAATACTGATGTATCAATTAACAAAGAAATAAAAATACAGTTAAGCTAAAAACTTTGACGATTCCCCTCAGGAAACCGTCACAAAAGACGCCGAAACCAAATTTCGCTGGGGGCGTCGCGCGCTGTTCTTGGTCAGCGGTGACGAGCGGCCAGCAAAGCGCTCTTTGATATAAATTTATTTATTTATTGGTGTTTAAGGTCACATATTTCTGCACAATGTCTAATCATGATCACGACAGTTTTACGGGTGGGGGAAGCGGGAGTACCCGGAGAGAACCGCCGAGCAACTCTCAGCTCCCTAACATGCAGGATTAGCATTTGTTGAAGACATGTGCACCATCGACGTGCAGTACGCCTTAATACACAACGTCACCATACCCCCACGCGGGCAATGGGGGTGAAGTGTCTCGCCCAAGGACACAATGCGATTGCGTATTCGAACCGAGGACCTCTCGGCATGCAGCATGCCTGCACCTCTACCTACTGAATCGCCGCGCCCCTCTCTTTAATATAAAGAAGAAACTCCCAATATCTTCGCATAAGGGTCTGATAAAACAGACCATCTGGTTAATAAAAAAGACCGTCCATAACTCTATTACATTACATGCAGGATTTGGACCATGAGTTGCTAAATGTGATCCTTGCACGTGATTCCGGTAACAGCACTCTTTGCATAAGCCGTCAACAGGCCGTCGAAAGTGGGGATTTGTGGAGTTGACTCAGTCGTGACATTTTTTGTATGGATTGGAGAGTCAGATATCGATTCGCCTTTGCTGATAATCACGTACGTGTTTGCAAGACTATAGATTTAAAACCTTAAATTATTGTACACCCAAGGCCGGCCACACAATGCACGAATACAGGCAGTGGTACTCGATTCGAACGGGAGGCGCCTTGGCCAATTTGGAGTACGTGTTAATAACGTTTGGTTTATCCACAAATTAATTTCCAAAAAGCTTTTGAGTTCTTAACAACTGTCCCGACAGACTAAAATTCCAATTACATCATCAAGGCATGCCTTCTGAGAAGGCATGCCTTGATTATGTAGTTTGAATACAATTTCAGTCGGGACTTAAGCCATCGCATTAGGGACAAACCAGGTTTACACCCCCATTCTGTTTGGGAGGCTCACGAATAATTAAATACCACAACCCAATGGAGCTCAATTTGTAGATTAAATGATTACTGATCTTCCAAAACCATTTGTTGTGCATTAAATTATTTGATCGCGCACTGCCTGTGTTTTCTTATAATAAAAAAGGCGTGTATGCCGTTGACGCGGATAATCGACGCGGAAAAAAACAATCAGAAATAACTTCACATGTGTCTCCTGAAAATGTTTCATCCTGAGTCTCCCTCTTCGACGTGAGAAACGATATTGTTTCCGCGCCCAGTTCGACCGTGGCCCTTTTATTTTTTTCCCCGCGCCGCTACATTTTCTTTTCACGCCCCTGTCCATCACTATTTCTACAATTGTAAATATCAAAAACGTCACCTCTTCTATTCCCCACTCCTAAGCAATTAGTCTGTTTGTTGTAAAAGGACCCTAGAATTCGTTTTGTTGTCACTTGACATTGTAATTTTTCAAAATCCAAACGTATCGAAAATACTGGAATATTTTTAAATTTCCCAGTCACATCAACGGATCATTTGTTCATTCAAAAATATTAGGTAGATAAATATGTAGGGATGCTTGACGGTAATTTGTATTCTTCTTCATCGAACAAAACAGTCAACTCTGTTTAAAACAAAATCAATAAGAATTTTATTGTTTTTCTTAAACTTAAAACACGGTCCTCTATTGCAAGAATCTTCTACGTTTTAACGAAATAAATCATTACAATGCATTATTCATAAGAAAAGTCAAATGTTGAAAGGTGTTAAGTCGATTTTTTTTCATTTAATTCTTAAATGTTCTCTCCTGAGCCAATACAGCACTCAATCTTTTCCGAGGTATACATCCATTTAATGTGTTTTAATGATTTGCTTTGAAAAAATAGCTTGACAAAATATTTCATTTCAGAGTTCTTTTCTTTCTTCTTTTCTTGATTCCATTGTATTGGAACCCATTGTCGTGCTTCTTGTTATTGAACGAAACACCACCAAGTAAAAAAAACAGCCCGAAACTGAACGAAGAATTTGTGCAAACTCCGCATAAACCTGGCCCTTAAGTTATTTTGTTGTTGGAAATTTGCATAACTGCTGACAAGTTATCACACAAACACTAGGATGTGCCATACAGATGTCTCTTTATTTTGTAACTGACTATTTAGTATATACTTTAAAATTTATTTAGTGTAGAATTGATCCCAGCCTTTAAGAGAATTAATTAGAATAATGCCGAATCCTAAAATATATCTAAAGTCGCCACCAAAACCGTGTTTTGTTTTCATTTTGATTTTCAAAGAAAAGTACTGAATCTCATTGGAACGAGCCGTGAAAGTTCGTTCCATTGAGAAGTCATGTAAAGAGCCAAACGAATCCTGGACATCGAGGCGATTGTGGT
This sequence comes from Pictodentalium vernedei, assembly GCA_031216915.1. Classification (NCBI taxonomy): domain Eukaryota; kingdom Metazoa; phylum Mollusca; class Scaphopoda; order Dentaliida; family Dentaliidae; genus Pictodentalium; species Pictodentalium vernedei. The sequence goes on along the minus strand of CM062290.1, from coordinate 91,311,269 downwards.
GTCTAATCAAATCTGGCATATGATTTCGAATTGAATCGAATTTAGAAAAGAATATTACAATTTTAACCCTTTTCCTAACATGAAATGCAGACGACACTAAGAAACAAAATTCTTGAATAACTAATTGTTTTCATTTTTTGTGCCAAAAACATAGGTTATGACCCCTCATTTGGAACGAGCTCCGCGAGCTCGTTCCAAAGAGGGGTCATAACCTATGTTTTTGAGATAAAAAATGAAAATTAATAGGCGATTTTTGTGAATAGTGATGGCCGGTAGAGGGTTAAAAGAGTCAAAAATGTAGATTGTTGACGCTAGCCGGACCTTTGTTCGTGCCAAGTGGAATTGTTTTCGGTGCCAAGTGATTTTTTTTTTGGTGTCAAATGAAACATTTTAGAGCCAAATGAAATGTGATTGTACATGAGGACAAATTAACCACATATCGCCCTTTGAGGTGTAAAAAGGTGTCATCTGCAATGCTAAAGCATTGCAGATGGCGCCTTGTTTCACGCAAAATACCACATTTTAATTTAGTATTACCTGGCTCGTTTAAGTATTTTAGTTTAAAAAATATTTATTTCCAAAGTTTGGGGAAAATTACAGGAATCGAGTACAATAATGATACAGAGAGCAGCGAAGATAAAGCATTGATGGAAATGGATTCAGCAACAAGGTTTACGCTTATACGAGACTGTGTTCAGATAGATATAATCTAAATTATAGAAATTAGTATAACACAAACTAATTTTGCCGACTATCCTGACGTGTGGCTGGTATATTTTCATTAGAGTTCATAAGAGACAGAAGTTCAAACAATAAATTTACAAATTCCGACAACAAATATATGTGCGTATACATTCACAAACAACTGTGACATATTGCGTTTATCAGAAATATAGAACCTCCCTCAAACAAAGACCCTGACCGCCCAGGAAAAAAACAGAGAAAAAAATCCACGTTGTGGGCAACAATGCTCTAGAAACCTGTGTCCAAAAGCTGAGATAATTTGATCTCTGTCAACGCCATCTCGAGAGAATTCACTTGGACTTGTGAACAATAAACTGATGAGAAAAAATATCTCGAAAATAAACCCCATAATCAAATCAATCTAAGATGAAAAATTTTATAACGGGCTTCAAATAAACGAATAATCTCAAAGGATTGATATGTCACAAAAAACCTACAACACACCAAAACAAAACAAAAATTGACGTGTGAGACCAGCTAAGCACAGGTTAGAAATGACTCAACACTAAACTGCAACTCAGTCTCAAACAACCGTTATGTCCCAATATTCCAATCAGCCATTGGTTAAGCCATACCCGTACCCCTATACCGATTAATCTAGCTTCAGACAAAACTTTTCCGCTATTCTACGAAACGCGGAAAAGTACATTTCTGTAAACATAAACTAAATATTGATTTATTTATTGATGTTTAAGGTCGCATATTTTTGCAGAGTGGAAAATCATGACCGCAACATGAGTATCAACTCAAGACCAGGGGTGAGCGTTAATAAGCCATGTTGCCCATTTTAGTGAGGGTTTGCACCTCCCAAGCATTGGTGACTGGGTCCTATTTTACCAGTAAAACAGAGCCTGTTAACCGCAGTGAACAGGCACTGCCTCATTTCCCGGGGTTCCCGCGGGGAAAACATAAACTAAAACAGGCGGCTGTGGTACATGTACACAAAAGGTTGGCCGAGTGCATGTGCGTGGGGCTTTACATGTGTTTGCGTATCGTCAGTGATTGACAGTTGCCTTGGATGTGCAGTTAGTCATTGTCTGGCTGAATGAAATACCGCACGCACCTGCAGCCAAACCACGGATTGTTGGGAATATTTTTATATTGTTGTACTTTGGTTTTAAATACCTATGTATGGAAGTAAATAAGTTTGTAGACATGTTTAGTGTCTATGCCGTTTTAATGGTTGTTATAGTGTTATTAGGTGGAACGCCTGCATGTGAATGGGCAGCGTATGCCAAGTGAGGAGGCCAGTTATGAACGGAAAGTCTACCCACACGGCTGATATGGGAGTGATTTCTAGAACTGGGCTTCATAGAGCGCGCATGGCCAGGGTGGTTACTTGATATGAAGTTGAGTGGACACCGACGGGCTTTAATTCATCAAAGTACCACTCTAGACGAAATTAATGTCTTAAGATTAAACAAACAGCACAGTCTCTATCAGTGATCTTCATGAGCCTTACATTTGGTGGTTAACATTTCAAATATGCATGCATATAATCATAATAATAATAATAAATTGTTCTTATATAGCGCCTCATCCCGCGAGGCTCGAAGCGCTTTACAACATAAAAATACGCACATGTGAATAAGTACACATGTATACATGTGTACATATACACACATATGTACATACATTAGTTACCATAATACAAGACTCATTTCTGAAAGTCTGCAGTGATGTCTTCAATTTAATTAAGTTTGTGTTGGAGGTGAAGCCTGAAGAGATGGGATTTCAGTGCACTCTTGAATGTATTAAGAGTAGGCATTTTCCGGAGTTCAGGTGGTAGTGAGTTCCAGACTTTAGGGCCGGCGTAATGAAACGCGCAACGGCCAATGCTTATATAGTTTATATTCGGTAAACATAACAACTTTTGTGATCCAGATCTACGTTCACGCCCGGGAGTGTGCTCAAATAGCAGGTCGGAGAGGTACGGTGGAAAGGACGTCTCATCGTGTCGGTAACAAAGAACAGCTAATTTGTAGTCGACACGGACGCGAAGTGGCAACCAATGTAGGTCTTTAAGGATTGGGGATACGTGTGACCTTTTGGGCTTGCGCGTGACTATGCGTGCGGCTGAATTCATGATACGTTGAAGACGATTAAGCTGGTCGTTCGACAGCCCCACAAGAAGTGAATTACAATAATCAATCCTAGAGAGGATTGTCGAAGAAGCTACCTTCTTAGCTGCTTCGGATGGCAGATAGGGCCTCAGCTGTCTATGCCTCCTGAGTTCGAAAGACAGGGAATGGCACATCTTGTTCAAGTGAGCCTCCATGGACAATTTGGTATCCAAGTACACACCAAGATTGGTGTCTACAGCTATGAAGCTTTAAAATATACTGCGCGCATACGCATGCACACCCACATGCATATTCACGTAAAACACAGAAATTATAGCACACAAGGTTGACGAAACTTTCAGCACCCCGCGTAATGCCACACGGTTACATTAAAAGGCGTTCAGCGCCTGATGTGAGAGGCAGAGTTAATTTTTAATTAAACATTTCAGTCAGCATGACAAAACTTTGAACAGTTTCGAAGATGTTTCTGTTGATATAAAGGGTGAAAAGTGTCCTGCCGTTCAGAACTGTGTCGACGTCAAAAATACCTAATTGACCTATTGTAAAAGTTCTCATGTCGTTGTGGTGCTGGCAACGGAACAAAAATTGTCCAGTTGTTTACCACTCGCCACAACTACAATATAATGAACAAGATAAATGATTTCTGTACAGGTGATCATTACGATTACTGTATACTAGGCGAAGTCTGTAACGTGGAATCTGGGCTAAACGGGACTTAGGACCGACATAGAAACTGGGTATCTTGCAATTATCTTTAATGTCCAGCTGCTCCCCGTTCGCCACAACTGCAATAGAAAGAACCTAATAAATGATTTCTGTGCAGAGGATCGTTACGATTACTGCATCCTTGGCGAATGTAGAATCCGACTAAGCGGGACATATAGCTGACATACAAACTGGGTATCTTGCTGTTGTCTTTGTTAACCCTTTATCCAACGTAACGACCAAAACCGGTCAGCGCTATTCACAAAAAATCGTCAATTAATTTTCATTATTTTTTTTCGTTTTTTGTCTCAAAAACATAGGTTATGCCCCCTCTTTGGAACGAGCTCATCGAGCTCGTTCCAAAGAGGGGTCATAACCTATGTTTTTCAGACAAAAAATGAAAAAAATTAGTTATTCAAGAATTTTGATTGCAAGTGTCGTCTTCTTTTCATCTTAGGTAAAGGATTAAGATAATGTTTGAAGCTGGATGGGATTAGGGTTTTCTCTCACATGAATTGGTGTCTCATTCCTAAGGTCAGTTGTGGAAAAATATAAAGGATTGTTGGTGACTGTGTGTTCGGCATCTGACGTCACTCAAGTCAGAGCTGTTTCGAAGGTTATAGTTTTGTGACTGCTGGGGAAACCATTAATGAAAAATGATGCGTTAGAATATGCTACATTTTTTAAGTACTTGTGTTTTTGTCCTTTTGAAACCAATTTTCCAAGCCGGTCTCAATATGCAATATACAGAGCCTGCTTGTTCGCACTTTTAGTACTTCCGATTACAACCTGCGCTGCTCTTATTCAATTTGAATTTGTTCAAGTTCACGGGCCTCTTCTGCACTCCAGTTACCACACACTACATCCGTATATTCCGTATAATACTGGGTGATCGAAAGAAAAATTAACGCATTCCAGGACTTTATGGTCAAGTCTGTACTTTAGTTACCCCATCATGCAAATTCGTTTCCATCTATGTGTGGTTATTTCACTCAGATGGGCTAACCAACTGCCAGGCTCATTATGGTCAGCCCGAGATGTTTGTGCTTTTGTGCGTTCTTTATATTTTGGGAAAACATTGTCAGATGGGGTGGGTCTGCTATGGTCTCTTATGCTTATTTACCATTGATTCCATTTTATGGGGATTATAATAATAATAATAATAATAATAATAATAATAATAATAATAATAATAATAATAATATACACATTTATATAGCGCCAAAATTATAGTTCAGAAGATATAGAACCATATTCTAAGGCGCTGTACATGTTATTGAGCTCGTGCAAATATACAAACCGAATATATACAGTATCTTACAGTACAGAACATCACTTATAGGCTTTTTGAAACAGAGATCTTTCTTGAAAAGGTTGACATTTGACAGTCTTTTTTGGTGTTCTGGTAAATTATTCCACAAGTGAGGGCCAGCAAATGAGAATGACCTATCTCCAAATGTCTTACACCTATGTTTTGGAACATGTAGCAGCATTTTACCATCGGACCTCAGGTTGTATTGACACACATTCTTGGTATTAAGGAGTTCTTCTAAGTTGGCTGGTGACATGTTGTTTTGTGTCTTAAAAACTAATAATAAAGTTTTGAAATTTATTCTGTACTTGACTGGCAGCCAGTGCATATCCCTCAGAACAGGAATGATGTGTTGAGATCGTGATATCCTGCATACCACTCGGGCTGATGCATCTGCAGGCGAGAGTACTGATATTGTGGAACGTTGAACAGTAAGGCATTGCAATAATCCAAATGTGAAGTTACAAAGGCATGAACTAGGGTTTTTGTTGAGTCTTTGGTGAGGAAGTGTCTTGACATCTGAAAGCCTTATTGCACATATTTGTAACATGTCTGTCCATAGACATGGTAGAGTCGAAGAAGGCACCAAGATTACGTACACGGTTACTTGCCAAGGGAGAGACCGGTCCTACTATAAGGTCAGTATTAATGATTTGTGCTGCTATTTGCGAGTTCTCAACAACAAGAAAAAGAGTGGTATCATCAGCGGACGAGTCTTATATTACTTTTAATATTGTCAACTGCATCGTTGATGTAGATTAAAAACAAGAGAACTGCCTAAACATTCCCCCGTGATGACGATGCTGAGTTAATACAAACCCATAGCTGTCTGCCTCCTCAGTAACACTGAAACCAGCAAAGCAAGGGACCAGTGATACCTACACGGTCAAGCTTAAACTGCAAACAGACTTTACTGAATGCTTTACTTGCATCAAAGAAAATTTCTTTCCCATCGTCAAGTGCAGAACTAAATATATGATAAATTTAAGTTAATTCGTCTCCTGAGTTCAAACGGTCGAATCGTATGATAAATATGCATATTTGATGGGAGGCCTCAATATAGACCTAAGTTTTGATAGTCATAATAAAAAGAACTATTTATCGAATTAATATTCACTGGAGGCTTCGCACCCGGCATCACACGACTAATTAGTGTTACCGATGATTGACCATACCTTCTGTAATAAAACCAAAGACTAAATACAGATTATCATGATAATGTGCATGTCCTGTGATTTGTATCAGATTCGAGGTAGTATCCAGAAGGGGATCTCAACGAGCCGGCTTTGCTTTGTTGTATTTATCACTAGACAGAGAATATCTTATGAAGGAGAAGAAAAATTATTAAAATAAAATAGGAAGAAAGTTGATTATTTAACATTTGATAAATATCACAATGTCCTGATGGAATATTATAGAGAAAGAACACGAAAAAATGTTCCAAAGACAATGAAAAAATGTTTTAAAAAGACTTCTCCTGAATGTGTTTGCATAAATTAGTGTGATGGTACTTATCATCGCAACAGACTTTTATTAGATAACCCTTTACCCAACGTAATGGCCAAAACCGACAAGTGCTCTCCTCAAACATCGCCAATTAATGTTCATTATTTTTTTCATTATTTGTCTCAAAAACGTAGGTTATGACCTCTTGTTGGAACGAGCTCAACGAGCTCGTTCCAACGAGGAGTCATAACCTATGCAGTGATTATCATATTTATAACCAAACTGCAAACGATCAAAGTCATATAAAATGTTATCAGTCAGAAAAAAGTACCCAATTAAAATAAAGAGAGCATGAGCTGTGTTTGAATGGTGCAAGATCATTTAAGAATTGTTTCACTCAGTGGGGAGGAAAATGTGAATCAAATGTGTGGAAAGACGGGGAGAAAATGAAAAAGCAATTCGATTCAACCGTCGACAGCGGAAATACAAAACAGAAAAAATAGCAACTATCATAAAAACGGTGATGGCTGAACTCCAAAACAAAATAACGATATACAAGTCTTAGCTAAACTCATATGTAAACAATTGTTGCCCACTCCTGGAGAATGGGAGCAAGCGGTCAAGGGATTTTTTCAAAATGTTCGACCTTCAGGGTATAAAATAGTTTCATCCTAAATATTATCAAAATGAAAATGGTTAGCTTATTTTCAATCTCACATGAAAATGTGACCCAAAAGTTCTTCTGTGTCTTACATCTTCGATGACATGAAAGAAAAAGTAATACAATCTTTGGTGCAGTATCAAAACGAATGTTGCAATTGGAAAATGGGAGAAGTATTGAATCAAGAAATTCATATCGACAAGTTCGATCGTCTTCGTCGATAAAAATGACTTACCACAAAGGAAGGAAAGAAGCTGTAGTAAATGTGGAAAATAAAGAAGGCAGTCACAATGCTTCAAATGGGCTGTCATATCTGCCTTGTATCCCGTAGAAAAGAACACAAATATAGCATCAAAGTTGTGGAAACTTCTGAGAATTTTGATTGGTAGGAAATGAATTTTCTGACTCGCCTTCGTGACATCGACCATTTTGAAGATCAAAATCCCACAATCGCCGTCAACGTTTTTTGGGATATGACGATTCGAAAAAAACGACTTGCTCTGAGGATAAGTTCTAAAAAAACAAAAAAAACAAAAATCGCTATAAAAAAACATTAATTTATTATTAATTTCGGAAAACGATAATCAACATTAGTGTTGGATCAAGAACATGAGTCGATTATTGGCGACACAGACAAGCGAACACAAGAAAAATAATTTTGTTCTGTTTTAACTGTCCGAATTACTTCCATAGCAAACAAAACCGCTGGAACGGCATGAGGAGTATTTCAAATCAAATCAATGCGTTGCCGTTGGCATGGCCAAACCTCACACTTACATTAAATTCATACATCACAACAGAAGACTGACAGTGCATTCTGTGGAGTATTCCGATTTAGAATGTTTCACAATGAAGATGAGATCGTGTCAGCCTGACGATCGTCAGAGTTAACTCTTCACCCAACGCAGACGATTTCAAAATTTATTATTTTAAATATCATTTTTTAATTTTTTTTCAAAACATTTCAACAAAACCATATCATGTGACCTCTCTTTGGAACGAGCTTGACGAGCTCGTTCCAAAGAGGGGTCACATGATATGGTTTTGTTGAAATTTTTCGAAAAATAATATTTTTTCATCTGCTGAATTTGCATATTACGCGGGCTGATGCGGGCGATTCGTAAGCCAATAAATATAAGAAGCAAATACCGTCTGGATATTGTTTCAACATAAAATGCTCTTTCGACGATCATCATTCTTTGGGTCCATGCAGCTACACAAAACAGTTGGATGATGACGATGTGACACAAAAATTCGTGGCAGATTTGGAATCTCGAATCAAAAAATTATACGCGCAATTCAAAACTCATGAGAAGATTATCTTCACACATGAGCAAATAAGAGAATATAAGAGAGCCATCGAATCGAATGTCACATCTATAGACTACCATTCACCTAAACGTCAGCACCCGGATACAAAAAAGTGAGAGATCACGATCATTTCATGGGTAAATTTCGAGGTGCCACGCTCAGTAATTGCAATTTAAAATATCAAGATGCTAAGTTATTTTCAGTGACATTTCACAATCTGTCGGGTTACGACAATCTTCAGCACCTGAATAATCGCGGTAGTATAAGTGAAGGAAATATAAACTGCATTACAAAGAGTGAGGAACAATACATTTTATTTGTGGAATGGATAGTCGTAGACAAAAAGGAGAAAAAATTGATGGAGAAATGTCAACAGTCCATAGCAAGAGAATAATAAGTTTTATAGATAGTTTTAAATTCATGTCAACAAGTCTCGAGAAACGAGTCAGCAATGTAGGGAAAGAGACATTTGTGACAGCAACCGAACACTTTTGAGACGAGCTCCAATTGGAGTGTGTATTGAGGAAAGGAGTCTTTCCCTATGATTACATGCACGTTTTTCATAGATTCGACGAGTCGAAGCTACCTTTTGACGAGTCGAAGCTACCTTCAAAGATCGTTTTTATTTGAAATTATACGATGCTAATATTTCCTACGTCGATTATGAACACGCTAAAAATGTGGAAAAAATTCGACATGAAATCCATGAAAGATTTTCACGACTTGTATCGGAAAATCGGCGTCCTTCCCTTGACAGACGTTTTTGACAATTTTCGAGTCATCTGTTGGAGACATTATGATCGAGATCTGACTTGATATTAGATGGGCTGGGATGCACTGTTAAAGGCGACTGAAATCCATTTGGACTTATTATCCAACGTGGACAAGTTGTTAAAATTTGTACAGGGTGTAAGAGTTGGAGTGTTGACGATATCGCACAGTTACGCGAAAGCACATACTTGTTACATGGAAGAAGTATTCATTGCACGAGAGACAAGTGAATACATATCATTATAAGTTATTGTGATTAGTTGATGGTGACATGGGCTGGGGTTTGCGGCTCGGAACATACGCTCCGAGCCGCAAACAATAACGTATATGTTCCAATAAGACACTACTCATAGCCCCAGACCTACATCGTGAAACACGAGAGGCTTATATACGAAACTTGTGATCACTAAAAGTTGCCTTGTTCAAGGCAACTTTTAACGCTCACTGGTTAAATAAATAAACCTCTCGTGTACCCCACGACGGCACTGGATAAGTATTCAATAAAGCAGATAAGCTCACTCCATCTCAGTTCAAATAGTAAACGGATTTGTAATTTAAACAACACTTCACCTGGCACATCGTTTGCTGCACGTGTGAAAAATCCAGAAAAATGAAGCGGCTTGCTAATAACTCCGTTGATGAAGCAATTACGAAACGGGCGACGTCATTTCAAATTTTTCGCGTCGTGGCGTCAGACGGTAACATTTGCTACTGGAGCCGTAAACATAAAAGAAACTACGCCAGCTCTCATCCAATCAAAGGGCGGGGATTTTACTTTTATTAGAACATATCTAGATGCTAATAATTTATATGGTTTGGGCCATGAGTCATCCGTTACCGACGTGAAATTTCAAATGTGTTGAGAATCGCGAGGACATGGAAAATTGAGACATTGTCTCTGTCTTCTGAAGGTGGATCTAGAATTACTAGAGTATCCCAAAACATTACAAGATCCACAAAACAATTACCCTTAGCTCCTGAACAATTGAAAATGAATAAAGTCGATAAACTCGTTCCAAATTTAAATGACAAATTGTAATCTACTGTGAAACTGAAACTTTGCATAGATTACGACATGAAATCAGTCAAAATACATCGCATCATCCGATTTGATAAAGAACCTTGGATGGAGATATCTGAAATTCGATAAACCGACTTATTTGGGAACGTACATCTCCGACATCAGTAAACTGTTGATGTATCGATTTCATTACAAATACATCAAGAAGAAATACTATTCAAAAGACAAAATGTTGTTGACCGACTCAGATGGTCTGGCTTGTGAGAAAGAGACCAAAGATTATCCCTAGATGTCAATTTAAATGCGTGATTCAACAAGAGCAGTTATCCAAGTAATCCCAAAATTTAACAATCCATCGGGTATGAATAAAAAGGCGGGGGTATTCAAAGACGAGAGGGGATAAAGACAGATCACGGAATTCCTGGGTTTTAAGTCGTGACTGTATGCTAACCACTTAGATGGGAAGGCGATTAAGAAATGTAAAGGTGTCAAAAGAATTGGAGCGAATAATGACATCACTTTCGAAGAGTATAAAAAATGTCTGTTCAAAAAACGAGAAGTGTACAAACCGATGAACATGATTTAAAGCGACAAGCAGATCTCAACGTGAAAATAATCAATAAAATCGCTTTATCAGCTGAGGATGATAAGAGAATCGTGTAATCGGGTGGAATAAACACGTTAGCTCACTGTCATTATTCCACAACGTCAATGCTTTCTCAAATTCAAGAGGGATTAGACGAATATACGACATTGCAAACTGAATTGAATTGAATTGAAATATTTATTGCAGTATAATTTTTTTTACAATAAAAGCAGTAAACACGTATGGTTAGATACTACGGGAAACAGCAGAGACCTGTGGACTATCTTCCTGCCATTCCCCATAACAAATATAAACAATTTTCAGGATAGCAGAGTGGAAAGCCTTTCACGGAACCATTCAATAAGAAAATAGGCAAATATATACAGAACGACTGGACGTGATAATATGGGTAATTACAATCATAATAAGTATAAGATCAAACTAACTGATGAAAACATAGAGATAATTTAGGAGATAATTAATAGCAAAGAGAAACAAATATATTCTGAAAAAAAATAAAAAAACAAAATGCAACAAAAAATAACATTTACAGTTGGTTTTGATGATACGAAAAAAATTAAATATTTCCAATGACGAAACAAAGTTTTTTTGAAAAAGGAAATTCACACAACATATAACGATTTCTCAGGTATCGGCGCACAATGAGTAGCATGGTTGAAGATTGCAAGAAATTATTATTTCGACAGCTTTTGAATCACACCACCTGAAGAATTGATGGATTATTTAATATCGTCGATTTATTACAATACTGAACGTGTGCCACCTCGCCAGCAAGTGTTTTGTGGACATTTGTATCTCTACGTTCTCAAGAGAGGGTCTATGAAACATCATTTTCAAGACATCCTCAGCGATTTACATTGAGAGAGAAATGTTTTTATATAAATAATAGAAAATAAAAAAATAAAAAATAAAATAAATTAGATTTAAAAAATGACAGTCGATCATTTTGGAAGAACAGATGGCATTGTGAAAGAAAGAAAGATTGCCGTTGAGGGCGATGGCGGAATGTCCGTTACATACTTGAATGACCATTTCGTGAGGCGATACGAACTCTGAAAAGGACCATAAAACATGAATAACCACGACCTTTATAATGTTCCAGAACAGACAGATCTCAGCGATGCCTGCCGCGTCTAAAAGTATGCAGATCAAACAGTTGCAGATGTCGAGAAGTGTGTGAGAGATAATCACCTGAATAAAACTATGACAGACAATCTAAACTTGAAATCTAAACGATTGGTGAATGGAGCGGATCCTGTGGATTCTAGTGATGCAATCACGAAAAATTTTGCCGATGAATTACACAGACGTTTAACTCAATACCCGAGAGAACACCACATTCCAAAAAAACATTAATTCTGAAGTGGATGCGAATTCTCACAAGATATCGAATCTAGAAGAAACAGAGCATCCCAGAGATGCTGTCTCTAATCAATAAGTGGATGTCGAGCAACGAAAGATCGTCGATGCTTTGGATGGTGAGAAAAATGAAATGAAGACCGATTTGAATTCCGGATTTAATAATATCGTCAATGTCAATCTGCAACAAATCAGGGATGACGATAGAGAATTGACCGCAGTCAACAAAGGTTACGTGGTTTCTGATCTCATCATTAACCTATCTCAAAGAGAATGTGAACTATCTAAATCTCAACAAACGATCGGGAGGAACAATGGAGTGTGACATGGACATGAGCTGTAACATACGATTCGAGTGCAGTCAGCATAAAATACGTGGACGACACTAAAGTCAAAAAAGTGGCGATGTGATGAATGGCAATGTGGACATGGGAGGTAATCGAATCACGAATCTACCCGACACCGAGTTGATGACGGACACCTGGACAATGATTTGGGTGATGAAAAAAATATGTGAGACAGTTGATAACCGCGTGGACTGGGAAAAATGATGCATTAGATTCTGCCAAATCGGAATGGTCCTTCAGAAATAGACAAAATGGACTGCTACGCAGTCAAGTAGGACATCCGATGCTGACAGGAGGATGCATTGTTTGACTGAGTCTGACTTTTAATGACTTGAAGAATAGAGCTGTTGTCAGGGTGGTAGTGAATGGCATAGAAAACGATAGGTATAAAGTCGAGGAGATGGTGAATCAATATTGCAATACAAGCAAATTCGGAACACCTTTGGGGGTCGAAGAGAGAGATAGAATTAATTTCATGACGAAGGTTACTAACCCCAAAGTTACTTATTCCATAATATCTCGTCAACACTCTGTTAGGTATGACAACAGCAAATGTTTCGGTTTGACAAGGTATGTTCCTGTCGAACTGCATCTTGATCATGATGTCTAGAACGGTGTTCTTGAGTTTCTCGCCAAGTTTGTTGACGTCGAACACGAACAGAGGACAGATCGTCTTGTATTCCATGGGCGTTATGTTTGGATTGCTTATCAATTAGTCCACGTGAGGCATTTCGATCTGAAGTCTGCGGCTTTGTCACACATCCTAGAAAAGTCGTTCTCCTCAAATGAGGTCTTGTAATCTATGGCCGGATATTTCGTGGAATTGAGAAACACCTGCAGGTGGAGATACCAATACTAATTCAAGGTCTGATGACAGATGACCTTGGAAAGTCGCCTGGATGATGCTAGCAATAACGGAACAGATACAGTCTATTGCTGCTTTAACCAGATATGTAGGAATAGAGTCCAGCCCATCAGTTTTACTGGGACTTGACAACATGGGCTTCTTCACCTCGGGTACACTCACTTTTTCAAATATTTGTGATGGATGTCTCGAGAAATAAGGGTATACGGTACGAATATGTAATAACGTGTGCAAGATACACCCCATGTTTAAAAGTGGTTGATAGTAGCAAATTTGTTTGAATTTGTGAGAAACGAAAGCAGACATCCTGTCAGAACGGGCGGATATACAAACATCCATACACAAATATGTGTACATAAGCATTCTAATACATGGTCCTAACTGGTGGCATGCAATGTATATTCTAACCCCTGTATTAGCATATAGAGATTTTCACGTCCAGATAGAAGTGTATATGAGCTGGACATTTATACACCACACTCAAATACATACACATAACCATACCAATACATGATCCTAACTGGTGACACGGAGAGTTCATACTTAGCACTCTCTAGGATGTTCGAATTGTTTGAGTGTTCGTGGATGAGTGTGTGTGGGGGGGAGGGGTTATGGTGTAGACACAGATTTACATTGAAAGGTAATACCTATATTGACCATGGTCGGTCTGTTTATTATATGCACAAAACGGCCCAACTTATCTGCGAATCGCTTGCCGTTCGTGCATAACAGACTATGTCGCTCATAACATAGTATTAGGCCAAGAAATGAACTTTAGCGAAACTGAAACATCACCACAATAAAGTTGCTAAATTTGCTATGTGTTTCTTCCTTATTCGACCAAATAAGAGAAAATCTAACAATGCCGCCAAGCAGAGAGAAAACACAATGCAATCATGTACATTAGTTGTTTTCTGGGACCCAACCCATGTCTTGCCTATCTCTACTTATCTACTAAACAGCATCAATTTGAAACACGTTTATTTAATCAACTCTGTTTTCTTCTATTATTTCCATTTCCTCACCCAAGAAGATGTTATTTACCTATTAATGCCTTCCGTTGAGGGCACTATGCTCTCATAGTGTTGCTGAGGGATGCAATAGTGCCCGAGCGATAGCGAGGGCACTAGTTGGTTCCCGAAGCAACACTATGAGAGCATAGTGCCCGAAACGGAAGGCATTAATGGGTTTAGTACATCACACCCAGACCATCTCCACAACATATTAAAGAAGGAACGGAGAGATAACTAACACTTTACTATCCAAAATAAAACAATGAAATTAATAACATGAAAATGTCAGGAAAACATTAAACTATCAACTGGATTCGAACTCAACGGGTAAAGTAGAATAATGTAAATAAACACATGAAACCGATCAACCAATCATGTGGCACATAACTGGTTAACACGAGGTATCATACAACAGAATCAACGTCTCACATATGGTGGTATTAACAGAGCTTGTGAGGCACTATAGAAATTCCATTATTCATGGCACTAAATTTTTATTAACGTTCACCCCATTGAACGTGTTATGGGTACTTCCTCTGATGTACGAGCACATTTTAATTATTGTAAATATTTACAACACAATTGCTGAAATTGAATTTTGGGGCACAATACTGCATTTTGTTGCATATTTCTTTGGATTGCTTTCGAATGTCAATTGATGTTGAGTTTTTTCAACACTCGATTTCCTCCAACGCTCTTATCAGATCGTCGTCATCAATATCGGTATCTAATAATTCGGGTGCTGATACTCTGGAATTTGCTGACTGGAAAGAGAGTTGCGTTGTTGTTTTCTCAACAGCATTCCTCGCTGCAGGCATTTCTGAATGTTCAGCATCTGCATTATCGACCATGGAACTCAAGCTCTCTGACATACCTCGTTTGACATCAGCTCTTGTGTCCGAAACGTAACTTGACAATGATTTTTCATTTCTGTGTCCCGATAAAGAAATAATATCGCGATCTTTGAATCCACAATCATTAAGAATTGTTATGGTTGTAGCACGCACACAGTGGTTGGTATATGTATCAGAAAGACCAACTTGTTTGGACATTTTTACCACGAACTCTCCTATGGAATTTTTTCCCATTGCCCTTCGCTCAAACCAACATTCGTCATTCTCGTGGTATGAATTTTTGGGAATTTGAAAGTACGCATCACACTCATGGTTTCGTTTCATAAGATATCGTTGAAAACTATTAACAGGGCACATTTTTGTGCCAGTTTCATACATTCTGGGTCCATCACCTTCATCCTCATTCGTTACACCTGTGTGATTTTTTGTTCGCTCAGAAGTAGTTTTCAGGATGTATTTTCTTCCAGTGTCATCAGTTTTAACTACAAAATCACAAGCTTTAATTTCTCGAATGTTTTCTCTCCCTCTCCGACAAAAGTAAAATAAAAGCTCAAACATTACTTTATTCAAAAGACCTATTGGAATGTCCGGATTAAACACAATTGGGTGCTGATATAATTTCCTTAGATCGCCTGAAATAGAATGAACCACTAAGCATCAAAGCAGAATAAACGTTTACACGGTCAATCACAATCGTTTATTGTGATCGAAGATAAATAATATTCAGTGCCCTCTCTAACACTCTTATTCAAAACTATTTAATTGATAGGTCTACAATTTATTTATTTATTCATGTTTATGATAACTTTCAACATACATTGCTCCCCGTAATTTATCTATTTATTTATTCATGTTTATGATAACTTTCAGCAAACATTGCCGCCCGTTATTTATTTACTTTCTCTCACAACTGTTCTTATGTGTCTCTTGTCGATTTGAGTAATAAACATCACTCGTCTATTTCATGTAATTAACAAGACTGTGTATTTATACGAGAACAAATAATTACAACACCACTGTCTATTGCAGACACTGACTTGTTCACTTTCTAGTTTTGTTGTGTTTTATTTTATTATGTATTTTTTATAGTTACCTGGCGGAATGGGTTTTTTGTGTCGGACTGTTCCTTTTCCGTCTTCTCTTGTTTTCTTCAACATGCTGTCGAATACACGATTAGCACCTTTGAAAGCTGGGTCTGTTATTATATCAAAGTGTCTCTCATGTGGGGGTTCTTGCAAATATCTTCTTATTCCTTGACGAATGGCACAAATACTGCTTTTGGAATACAAATCACCATCGCGATTTCTAACGTTTGTATAAAAGTCTTTCAATAGTTCCGTTAATCTTCCAACATCTTACGTTTCAAATGCACCATTCCTTTTTCTGTCAGAACAGAACTGCCGGAGAATATTGACAGCAGATTGGGTTAAACTAACAGTCTTCCGGCTCTGATGTTGTTCAAGAAAAGAATTAACATTTTCGTTTGCGAATCTCGAAACGCTCATTTTATTTCTATTCGTCTCCACATTTGCCGTCTGCTCAGAAGAAAAGGGGAATCCCCTCGGGATTCTGTTTGCAATGCGTGCGCACTATTGCATGACTCCGGGCACTATGCTTGACTCCGGGCACTATGCTTTCATAGTCCCTATCAATACAGCCAATGAGAATACGGGGATTTGTCACGTGATGTACTAATACCTAATATTTTGTCTTGGAGGTCGATGTTGTTCAATATAGTTGGACGAGCAGACGACACATAGAATTATTGCCGATCTTCACAACCGATGCATTTCTCATTGTTTCGTCTGCCTGTCCACGTCCAATATTTTTCTCGCCAAACAGTTCATGCATAACGGGTTGAAAGCGTGAAACACTGGGTTGAGAGTGGGGCTGTACGATATTCAAAACTGAATACCGGTATCGGTATTCCAAAAAATACCGCGGTATACCGATATATCGAAAACTGTTCAGACATATGAACACAAGCACCACAATCGAGACTCGAGGCATCACAGTCGGAACGAATTAGCATGCTTTGATGATGCGGTTCGAAAAATCGTTACCCAACGCAGACGATATCAAAATTTATTATTTTCAAAATTAATTTATCCGATTTTCCCCAAAGATTTCAACGAAACTATATCATGTGACCCTCTCATTGCAACGAGCTCAATGAGATCGTTCCAATGAGGGGGCACATGATATAGTTTTGTTGAAATTTTTGAAAATTATTTTTTCAACTGTTGAATTTGTATATTACGAGGGCACAAGCAGACGATTCCTTTGATACAGGGATAATATTATTCATTGGGGCTACAGTTAAAAACTCAAGACATCTTGAAAATTAAATTGTGGGTAATTAAATAATGACGATAAACCGATATTTTTGTAATTACACCGGTATTTGAATACCGGTATTTTTCGGTTTATCGATATACCGTGCAGCCTAAGTTGAGAGGAGATATTTGTAATGGGCTCTCACCATTTATTGTCGCCGGGAGTGTTTCTTTCTAGTGTGTTATTCATGTTTTGGGGAGTTTTGGGTTTTTGTTGGGTTTTTTTTTTTTTTTGCTGAGAGACAAATCTCCTAAACCTTTTTGTAACCTTTTTAACCTTTTCCGTACAATTGGACTCTAAAAACATAGGCTCCTGTAAATTATATTTTATACCAAGTATAGTGAAAGACCCATTATGGTTCCATTTAATGGTTTTTTCTGTGTTTAGTTCTAATCCACAGCCTACCCGAGACCTGTGTGTTATTCGTGTTGTTGGAGCACTAGTGGTTAAAATAGAAAAGTCAATAAAATAAGCATCACTTAGAGATAGATTATTGATGAAAACTGGAGACTCTTTAGAAAAAGAAGTTGAGCGGACAAGCTATTGAGAACTTGAATTCAAATGCGTTGTCGCTAGATTATTATTGTTTGACTCTCGTACCCTACTCGAGGAGAGTTCTGTATTTATACCACTCTTAAACGTGAATGAGGCTGATCTTTTTAAAGAAAAACATTACCTTCGTCCGAGACCGTTTTGTGTTGAAGGATTTAATTTACGTCATAATGCCACTCAGATGCGTAACGGCCAATCGGATGCCTTCTTACACGATGTTCTTACACGTAGGCCAGATTCCACGCGTAGTATACTACAATATTTCTCAGTATCGGTATTGTCGATACAATACAGACATTGGTAACATCGAATACGCACAGGAATCATGGTATAATGACAAGGCTATACGTGTCCAACGCAATGTAAAATAAAACTTGTTTAGTAAGTAGGACAGTTCAACTCGCCGATGTACGGTGATTCTTTCAGGTGGGGTTCCGCGAAGCTTCGAGATTCGATTCGATTTCGAATCTCAAGCTGCTATTCGGTTCGAATCGAAATCGGCTGCCTGGTTCGTTTCCTTTCGAAACTTTCCACGTGAATATAGCTTGCTATTGATCATCTTCGCCGTCTCGCAAAACATCTAGTTCAGATGGAAATTCTACATGAAGAATATTGAAAAAGACTGATTGTAGTTTCCGCTATATTAACATAAAAAGCATTTGTACCCATGCCACCATTCATGCTAATTCCAGTTTCACTAGTCATTGCCACTTCTAAAAGCAAATTTAATGTCCCCAAAGCAATATCGACGATGAGCTCATGGTTGCTTGCGGCAAGACTCGTTCAGAATTCTCGCACCCGTTTCTGTTTTTGAACAAAACTCTTTACAGGGTAATATTTCAACTACATCATCAAGGCATGCCTTCGGCGAAGGCATGCCTTGATGACGTAGTTGGAATATTTTTTCAGTCTGGACTTCAAGACGCCTGTCTTCGATTCGAGGTTCGATTCGATTTCTAATATTAGACTCGATTCGATTCGAAATTCCATTCTAATTTCTGTCTTACTTATCACTACCACCGTTGAAAACAGTTTATAGTTCCGTAACAATGTCGATGATGACATGTTGCTAGCGGCTAACTCAGTACAGTGCCCAGTGAGAGAAATTCTCGCACCGGCTCATATTTTTAAACTATAATCCTTACTGGGTAATATACCAACTGCACATCTGCAACTCAATTAAGTTTCCTCTGAAATGATTCGTGACAGTGAGGTTGCTGTTACTGATTATTATGTTTTAATGATTGCCATGTCTTGCAGTACATTTCATCTAGTGAAACATGATGTTTCTGGTTGATAACGTACCCCATCGTAACACATCCCCTCGTCCACGTGAAGCATGGTTCCCACGAATGTCACAAAACACTATCATCCACGTGCAATATCTGAGTATAAAACAAGAAAAATGTGTCACTTTTTTATCGATAAATGTTGTCATAGCAAGGAGACTGTCAAAGGCACTATAATGGCAAATGGTTTGCTTGCATGTAACAAGCATGCCATTGAAAGCCATTGGTGGGCAACTTGCTATAGTCATTTTGTCATCAGCAGACTTGTCCGAAAACATCAACAACAGTGTTGTTAAGGCCCGACCAGGGCCTGAACAAAAAGACCTCTTCTCGGGAATATCGGAGTCTGTCACGCCTCGTTAGGCGTGAATCCTTTCCTCCAAGTGAGTGTTTGAACGCCTTTGGCCTCCCAACAGGCGTTTGTGCAACAGAACTGTCCGAAATCGTCTCAAAGCATTGGGTATGAAGTCCAGAAGGGTTATCAAGCATCCAGCTCTATCCTATCATCATCAAATACGACATTTGGGGTGGTGTATGGCACGGCAACACTGGAATCTCCGGACGTGGAGGAGAGTCCAATGGTCAGACGAGAGTAAGTTCCTGCTTCACGTCACAGATGGTTGCATGAGAGTGTGGAGGCACTGCTTACGTGCCCAGGTACATCAGACCTACTGTTCCTTATGGTGGAGGATCACTAATGATCTGGGGATGTCTCTCTCGTGGTTGTAAACCTGATTTGGTGATTGCACGTGGGAATCTCAATGGTCATCAATACATCCGGGACATCCTCAGTCCGGTTGTCGTGCCTCATTTTGACAACCACCCGTCGGCTATTCACCCTGTATGCATGGACGACAATGCAAGACCGCATCTTTTCCATGCTGTGAGAGCATTCCTTCAGAATAACGCTATTACAACACTACTTTGCCCTGCAATGAGCCCCAATTTGATCCCTTAGAACACATCTGGGACTTTTTGGGGCGTCGCGTGCAAGCAACGGATCCACCTGTACAGCATTTGGCCGATTTGGAAGCTTCACTGCATAAGGAATGGCGGCAGTTGTCCCTGGATCGTATCAGAAGGCTCATTGGTAGCATTAGGAGGAGGGGTCAGGTTGTCATTCGGGTATGTAGTGGATACACTCGCTACTGACGTCAGACACTGCTATTGTGTTCAGGAGATCACAAGTTACATTTTTTGTCAGTAATAGCAGGCATTGTTCATCACGGACCGTTCCAGCACCATACTTGCCGAGAGGAGAGAACATTTTTCCACCAAAAACATTAGTGACAGATATGTGTAATTTCCCCTTATACACGAGAAATCAATACAAGGGTAAACAATGTACACTTGTAGCTAGAACTACATCGATTTCCAAACAAACAACACATATAAAATTATGGGGACTTCCAAAGTTGACAGCATTCAGCTTTGGATTTTTTTTTACATCAGAGTCATATTAACGTATTAAAATAGCAATAAAGTAAGAAAACAAAGATATTTTACTTTGGTTAATAGGGGTTGGTACGTATAAAATTTGTCAAGAACAATATTAGAAATTCACGTTATTCGACGGTGTTTATTTACTCAAATGAAGCGTGCCTAGAAACGGTTGTTAACCTGGACGGACTCGATTTTCGTTCTCCAGTGCCGTAATCGTTCTGAGACCAACCATCTAATACGGAATCGGAAAATCACTCAGTGTGATCCGGCGATCTTATTCGATGGGTGAAACACACGGCGTCTCATTGATAGGTATGTTACAATTCCGAAAGTACTCTCGGCAACACACAGTTCCATTCGTGTGCGAAAATCGAATCATGTGATCTGGTGTTCTGTTTACCATTCGTACGCTACGTATTAAAAACATTTACTTTCCGTACACCAGGTATCGAAACATGTGTTTCTCTTTTGAAGTTTTGAACTGTTGTTTCAATAAATTATATCAATGAACGTTTTAGAATATCTACGTCATTTAGGGACTATTTCTGGGGCGAATTCTCTTCAAAACGATGCACTATTTCCGGACTTCTTGGAAGCACTACTTGTTTCTTTATCCGGTTTGGTATCTTTTGTCGGCTTTTGTATAAAGTGATAAATTGAATCAACAACACTTTCCCAATTTATAATGAAATCTTCGGATCTCGTTCAGCATATAACGTCAAACCTAATTTATCGAACTCGTTTCGTAAATTTCATTACAAACTAAGGACTCGTTATATCGTCTATATATGGAAGTCAAACGCCGTGCAGCTATAATCGATGATGTATTTGAAAGACCACGGAGAGACCGTTGCATTTATTGGCCATCGGAAAAAAAATCAATGAAGAGGCTGCTTGTATTCACTTCAGATTGGCCAAATAAAATGAATATAAATTACATATATGTTTATCGCTTATCTTTTATCCTCACAGTTCCTCAATTGAACATGACAGCAAAGCGCATATGAAAAAAATTAAATGTGGAGTATGTGGAAAACGTAATGGTATAAAGGGTACTGATGGTTAATGATATATGCGCTAACAATCTGTCGAACACACAATGTACCAAAGACAATCGTTTCCGCGGATTTTCACATCACCCTATTTGTGTTTTTGTTTCTTGATTTATTTGTCTGAAACTTTCTTGTTCTCGGGATGTTACGCAGAACTAAGACACACGATTTACAGCACCCCTGTACAGTTTACCTTACAAACCAACGAAACTCAAGAAATAAATCTACCAGCACGCTCTAAAACGGAATGTGCTGTAAGATGTTTTGACAGCAGCATTTGTGCAACATTTCGTTTCGACAAAGTATCCCGAAACTGTTGGATTAGAAATGACGTGATTGCGGCTGGTGGTGTCATATACGGCAAGAAAACACGTAAGTTATCATATAATCTCTCTCTCTCTCTCTCTCTCTCTCTCTCTCTCTCTCTCTCTCTCTCTCTCTCTCTCTCTCTCTCCCTGTTCATTTCCTTCCCCTTCTCCATATTCTATCCTCTGCTATTCCCCTTTCTCTCTACTCTCTATCTCACTCCCTCTCTTCCTCTCCTTCTCTCCCTACCCCTCTCCCTTTCCATCCTCTCTCTCTCTCTGCACCTCCCTCCCCTCTCCCTATCTCCCCATCTTCCTTTCTCACCTCTCTCTCCCCCTCCCTCGCTCTCCCTCTCTTCCTCTTTCTTTCGCTCTCTCTCTCTCTCTCCCTCTCTCTCTATCCGCATTTTTTCTTTTCTCTCTCTCTCTCTCTCTCTCTCTCTCTCTCTCTCTCTCTCTCTCTTCCTCTCTCTCTCTTCCTCTCTCTCCCTCCTTGATAATGATATGGCCAAACCAATCTTTTGATGGTCTGGATTCAAACTATGTACAGTTGAGTGCATTTCAGTTGGAGGTTAAGGTCACACGAGTGTTTTATGACTTGATCAGACCTGTTTGGGAGCTGAAATTTTGCAGGTGACAAATTGGACAATTTTTGTGTAGATTTGCATTGAGAAAGCCTTTTGAAAAAAAGGAATAAGAAAACCATATGTTTCTTTCTTTGTCAGTATGTTCATTTTCTGTTGTAAATTCATCAATGGAGGAAAAAGGAATTCCTATAACACAGTATTATTGCTAGCGATGTACGGAAATTTTAAATGTATCCACAAAATAAGAGAATTTTTTACTCTTTGGGTCCATTTTTGAGCAATCAGCTGTGTTATTGGGCTGAGACCATCTGAATGATATAGTAAGATTTTGATTGTGTGCAGGAAAGGTCACACCGAGAGCTTCCAGAAACTGTATTCATTGTGAGGATTTTGAATAGGGGAGGTAATTGAATGCGAAATATCCTCGGCCGTGTTGATGAGAAGTTGTTCATTTCTTGAAAAGCCGACGTATTCGCCTGAATAACTGTAACAAAACCTTAGCAAAAGCGAATTTTCGGTGAGCTGGATTAACAGCATCGATTAAAGATCTGACGAAATCATGGCACTGTTGTCGGGAAAGCAATTTACGTTCAAATCGCTTGACATTTACAGTTGCGCAATTGTTCGGGACAAAATTCAGACAAGGGAAACTGTAGTTTTCGTGTTCGAAGCTCGTCCAAAAAGCGTGTAAAACACCTCCTAATAATTTAAATATGATTTCCATGAAATTTACTCATTCTTGTATTTTTACAATTATGACAAACGACTGATATGTTTTTAGTTTCGGGGCCATTTTCAGGCGTGTTTTACAGAACAGCATTCTTTTGCTGGGAGTTGAGCGGTGTCGCGAAAAATAAAAATCGTGTACTTGCAAGTAAAACGCTGTTCAGTTATTTCACTCTGTGAAGGTGGACTAATTCTACCTTTCAAAATTTGAAAAAATTCGTAGGATGTCATGTATGTTGTGATTGTGACAATCTGTTTCTAAAATAATCAGGGGTTTTCGTATGTCAGTCTTCTTATTTGTAAAGAGTATACTCATCGACGTGATGCAGTAACAACAGAAACGCTGCACTTGGCGTTGTTTGGTTCTTTGTTTCATTTTTTGGGGTGGAGGGGGGATCTTTCCCTCTTCTTAGCCATTTAAGTAAGGGGCGGAAAAAGTGTGTGACACAACGTGTGGGGAGGGGGCGTGGGAGAGGGGGAGTCCCCACGTGTTTTCTTCAGATCATGCAAATTTTTTTTCTTATCCATTTTTATAGCGTATTTTTGTTCCAAAAGAGCTTCACCATGCATTGCATCTATTTGCATACCAATCATAATTTATGCAGCCAGCTTCTACATTCAAACTCATGTAATACATAGACATTGCAGAAAAATGAAGATATCCCTGGATATTCCCTGTGTATGCTGTTCTGAGGTTACAGTTGTTACTCTCATGCGTACGTAACTGTCTAGAGCTAACTTGAGAGTTGTGGCCGCAACCCAAGTTGTGAATTTCACCACAGTGTCCAGCATAGGAAATATTTGATAAAGACAGTTATATGCCTTCAGTCTTTTGTAATTATAAGAAAATAAATAAAACTTTGATTGTGTATTGATTGGCATGAAAATGAAAGAAAAGCAAACAATAAAATCACCTGCGGTATGTCGTAGCATCAACCTGATTCAACATCATAACAGAAATATAATTATTCATAAATTTGTAATTTCTATTGGAATTACCTTATCAGATTTGGTGTCAGCTTTAACTGGTAGAGTGCTAAAAACATTTCCTAACCACACAGGACAGAGTTTTTTCATCAAATATTGCTCTGTCACATTTCAATGGATAGTGCCTCCAAGCAAATGTACCCGAGCAATGTATCTTAGCTTTCAGCACTCTACCAGTTGTTTGAGTTATATATGGTGGCAGGTATTGAACATCCATCGATGGTATTGAGCATGTACACCACATTACATAGAGAGTAATCGCTTGACTGGGCTGGTTACGTAAAATAATTAATGAGAGGTGAGGGACATTGTACAAACACGAGTGAATTATTTTACGTAATCAGTCCATTCAAGCGATTGCTCTGTTTATTACTTTTCATTATTAATGATAACTATAGTATTTAACCCTTTACCTAATGTAACGGCCAGAGCTATTCTCAAAAAATGCCAATTACTTTTCATTATTCTTTTTATTTTTTGTCTCTAAAACATAGGTTATGACCCCTCGTTGGAACCAGCACGTAGAGCTCGTTCCATTGAGGGGTCATAACCTATGTTTTTGAGACAAAAAATGAAAATAATAGCTATTCAAGATTTTTTTTTTACACGTGCCGTCTGCTTTTCATATTAGGTAAAGGATTAAAAAAGAAAATGAAGTCCCCATTACTTCCATGGCAAAGCGTCTTCGTTTGCGCCCACGGATACATGATACAATTGTTGATTGCATAATTCACTTGTGAAGTTATCGTTTATAATCAAACTCGGAAATCCCAGTAAATCAATCTTTGGAAAGTAATAAATATTATTATATTGACTTACAAAACCATTTAGATTCCGTTTACTTGCATGGGACGGGGGAGGAGGTGGTTGTCAAAAATTTGTCGGAAAAAAATTGCAGTTAAGGGTGGGTGGGTCCGAAAAATGGTAATACCAAAAAATGAGTCGTTGTGTCAGTAGTTTTTTTTCGCACCCCTCCCCACCCTCACCCCCCCCCCCCCCCCCTCTGCTTTGAGACCGAAATATGGGTTTTCCATTCTTGGGTCATAATAAGTCATAATTCCACAAAGTAAATGTCAGATGGGTACTCAATCAGTAGTTTCAATATGCAAGTCTGTACATTGAAAAAAATAAGTGGTCGAGGCCCCCCCCCCCCCCCCCCCCCCCCGCCACCAAACAAAAAAACAAAAACAAAGATGGTCTTTTTCGGGAAAGAGGTCCCACTAGGGTTATAGAAATCTTCAAGTGTGATCAAAGACCCCCATAATTCCAGAGACACCCAACGATCATGGTCTCTGACAATTTGGCTGGCACCACATCCCCACTGAGGTCCCTTGGACTAAGCTTCATAATGTAGCCCTGACAATTGGTCCTCTTTTTAACTCTGTGAAAACATAATTCATGGGAGTTTAGTACCTACATGTATGCATCTAGTGTGTTGAGGAAGTATACTTCGTGCTATGGTTTGGTTTACTGGTAGAAAATCGTGGAAATGGTTAGTTTACTACCTATTTATCACTTTAGGATGGGACAGAAAATCCACTGCTAAATGGTTTTGGATTAAACCCCGTTATGCCGCTCTGACGATTACAAATATTATCAGTGGTGGGATCGTCATACAATAAGAGGAGACTACTGTAGATATAGTTATATAAACTTCATGATGATATTCGAATGGCTGGTATTGTTCAGCAGCGGCTTCACTTCGATAAATGGAGGTTGTGGCGGGAGAATAAAACAGATCTTTAGATTGGCTGAATTTAGAGACACTAAGATTGTATGAGTTTGGGGAAACTGATCTCACCGAAGCGATCATGGTCGCTCCACTGGGTCCAATGCCTTCATGTGCAGCAATTGTCATGGCACTAAAAGTACTTTAATTACACCAAGAGTCTTTGAAATTCTCTTGGTGTGTGTCAGAAAATCATTTGGGCAGAGTCTGAGCTCACGTGGACCGAATTCACATTTTTGGGTCTGGTTTACAAGCTGGACAATTCTCACTTTAACACTTTACCCTAGACAGAAGATATCAAAATTTATTATTTTAAATATCATTTTTTAAATTTTTCAAAAAATTTCAACAAAACCATATCATGCGAACCTCGTTGGAACGAGTCCGACGAGCTCGTTCCAACGAGGGGTCACATTATATGGTTTTGTTGAAATTTTTTGAAAAATATTATTTTTTCAACTGCTGAATTTGCATATTACGCGGGCGGATGCGGCCGATTCGTTGGGTAAATGGTTAACCCTTTACCTAACATAAGGACCAAAACCGACCAGCGCTATTCACAAAAATTGCCATTCAATTTTCATTATTTTTCCATTTTTTGCCTCAAAAAATAATAGCTTATGACCCCTCATTGGAACGAGCTGGATGAGGTCGTTCCAATGATGCGTCTAAAGCTATGTCGGGGATGCAAAAAATGAAAAACATTAGTTGTTCAATAATTTTGTAAGTGTTGTCTGCTGTTCATGTTAGGTAAAGGGTTAAAACGAAATTACAGATCCCAGGTAATTAGTTTTCAATGAAATATTTACTGGACGGTTTTGAAATTGTAAAGCGAATTTTCAGAAGTCATTTAG
Organism: Pictodentalium vernedei; assembly: GCA_031216915.1. Lineage (NCBI taxonomy): Eukaryota > Metazoa > Mollusca > Scaphopoda > Dentaliida > Dentaliidae > Pictodentalium > Pictodentalium vernedei. The sequence goes on along the minus strand of CM062290.1, from coordinate 91,284,308 downwards.
CGAAGCATGGCCAACGCCTGTTTGCGGCCACTGGATCCAATGCCTTCATATGCAGCAATTGGGATGACACTAAAAGTACTTGAATTGCACCAAGGGTTTTGGAAATTCCCTCGGTGTGGGTCCCAAATCATCTGTGCAGAATCGGAACTCTCGTGGACAGAGTTCACTTTTTTGAGCCAGGTCTACAAGCTGGACCTTCCTCACTTCAAAACGAAATTACAGATCCGAGGTCATTAAATTTCAATGAGATATTTACTAGATGGTTTCAAAATCGTAACGCAAATTTCCAGAAGTTATTCAGCGAAGCACGATTAACGTCATTTTGCGGCTAGCGCCATTTTGCGGTCAACGCCGTTTCGGCGGCCAAGTCTAAACTTTGAAGTGGCGCGAAAACCTCATATTGGCGATAAATCTGAAAACAAAAAATGCTATCTCCGAATATTGTAAACTTCATAACATACTGAAATTTTAAAACAAAGACGTATTTTAATTTTGGACCCTATCACGCTTTATGATGACGTCGCCTCTAAGTTTGACCATAGAGAGTGGAATTTCCTAGGACAACATCAGATTTTTAGATATGTTTTCTGTTACAAATTATATTCAAAATTTTTAAAGGAGCAAAATGAAGCTGAAACTAAAAGGTCAAGAAAACAACGTGAAACTGGCATCGCTGGCACCAGGGAAGACATTTATTCCAAAAATGGGTGTGCACTATTTCAGGTGCCTAGAAAACGTTGTTTGAAGTGCCATAGCTGTGAAATTTATAAAGCACCTTTTTGGCAGTCCATAATTTTTTTTATCTGACAACCAACATGCCGAATTAAAATATCTGCGAATGTGCCATTCTAAGAGAGAGTACACTTCAGTGGGAAAGAGATAGAGAGATACAGATATACGTGATGGGGGGGGGGACTAAGAAAATGTGAAAGAAAATTAGTACACGAAAGTATACGCAAGTGCATATGTGTGTGTGTGTGTGTGTGCAAGTGTATGTGTGCGCGCAAGGGTGTGCGTGTGCGCAAGTGGGTGTGTGTTTGAGGTTAAAAAATCGCACTGGCACAGACATTTCCTACTGAAACGTTTCTTTCTTTTAATATGCCGCCGAAAAATTGTTTTCATTAACTGAACCCTGATGGGTTTCAAACATGACAAAAAATTACATAAATTTGATTTAAACTAAATGTTGAGCTCAGGAACTGGTTAAACTGACTGGCAATAATTGATGTTATTCATTGATGGGCTCTAATTTAGTCCTTACAAGGATGTTACGCAAGCTTTTGTTTTTCTTATAGGCGATGGCAGGTCGAAGATTCAAAGGTTCATTTAATTTAGCATTGGTAAAATTGAATTCATCTTTTAACATTTTTGCTATTTCTATATTCATTCTGTTGTACGTTAAAGTGAAAGGAATGATGGACCTCCTTTCGCATTCGCCCTCTGATATGCTCATACCAAATGGCCAGAGGGTTTGAAGCGTATTGATCCAAAAAGCTTCACTTTTTTCTAAATTCATCCGTTTCTTCTAATGTGTCTTTAATTGGTGGTTGTTCAATAGGATAGATTTCGAAATCGTCCAAAGAATGGCCAGGAAGGTTAAAATGTTATGCTACTGGGGCATCAGCATTATGTTTTACATCCTGTTTGTGTCTAGTAGCACGTTCTCGGAAAGGATTTTGACTTTGACCAACATACTGTTTCCGACAGCGCTTACATGTGATAAGGTAAATAATGTTTGGTGAATCACAATGGAGGGGGTTACGGATCTGATAATGATTTTTCGTTTGTTCGGAGGAAAATTCCTCTTTCTGGTCAGGCATAAAAGTATGCAATCTATATCGAGGCTTTTTGCAATAAAATACCGCGCCACTAACATTCTGCAACGGTCTGTTGTGTTCAATCTTCAATGGTTCGAAATCAGTAGTTTCGGCTGGACTTTCGAGCTGTTTCAGAGTTTGAGATTTTAAGGTACGCAAAAAGCGCAGTGAGTATCCTCTCGATCTGTGGGCGTCAAATAGAGTAGAACAAGCCTCATTGAAATTTACCTTATCACTTGAATTGCGGTGGAAACGAATGAGTTGTGATTTGATGATACCTTTAAATGTATGTTGAGGATGAAATGATTTTGTGTGCAACAATTGATGTGAATCAGTTGGTTTAAAATATACTTTATAATCTAAATGACCGGACGCCTGAAATTGCTTGCCTTTAGACACGTCACATCGAGAAAATCAACAGAATTTTCAGTGATAGTAGCTTTCAATTTAATATTTGGATCGTGATTGTTCAAAATTTCTAAAAATTCATCAAAATCTTCTTTTGAATGTTCCCAAATAATAAAAATGTCATCTAAATACCTGAGATATACGAGAGGATGCTTTGCACATTTGCTTAAGGCATTTTCCTCCCATTCCGCTACATAAATGCTTGCAAAATTAGGACTGAATCTGTTGCCCATAGGACAACCCATTATTTGTAGAAAATATTCTCCATTGAATTGAAAGTCATTACCTTTTAAGCTCAGCTCTTAAAGATTCAAAATTTGTTCATCCGGGTGTTTCGCATCCGGATATTTTTCAAATGCATTTTTAACTGATTTAACACCTTTATCAATATCAATGTTCGTATACATACTGTCGATATCCAAAGTAGCCAGAATTGCATTTTTCGATATTTTCAATTTCGAAATTTTTGACAGGAAATCCTGTGTATTTTTTAGATAGCTCGGATGTCTATTTGCTATAGGTTTCAGATGATAATCAATTAATTCCGAGATCGCATAAGATTCCGAATTACAATCTGATACAATTGGCCTCCCGGGTGGAGTTAAGTCATCCGTCCATGAAGAACGGTCCTTGTGGATCTTTGGTAGGATATAAAATTGTCTTGTTTGAGCACTGAGCTTAGCTGTTAAATATTTCAATTGTTTTTTGCTAATGTGACCTTCGTCGAGGAGAAATTTTAAGATCTTATTGAATTTTTCGATATTACTAGGCCACATAAGTGAATCTATTTTCTCATAATGTTTGGTATTGCTGAGTTGTCTCATGGCTTCCTTTATATAATTATCCCGGGATAGAACAACTACCGACCCACCTTTGTCGGCTGGTTTAATTACTAATTTCTTACCTTTTCGAAGTTTCGTGAGGGCTCTCCGTTCACCAGCTGTTAAATAGTCTTTATCGGAGAGTATGTTCATGCTGAACACCTTTTGGATGATTCGTTTGCTAGCCTCAATAATTTCGGGATCTCCTTCACTATTTGGAGGTGACAAACCAGATGATTCTGTAAAAGGAAGTTTCCGACCGCTGGAGTTTCTAAAGCGGTCTGCTAATTTCATTTGCCTAAGAAAATTATAGTTGTATGATGGTAAGTTTGTTTGGTTATCAGTTTTAGGCTTTGGTGCTGGTACAAAAGTTAAACCGCGATCTAAAAGAGATTTCTCTTGGGTTGTTAGGTCATTGGTGCCAGACAGGTTAACCACATTAGTTCCTAATCGCACATCTGTTAGGTGGCTGTTACCTTTGCCTTTACTTAGTTTAAATTTAGGTGGTTCAACCAGTGGTCGTACATAATATTGGCGGTTCTCGTGGTCCAATGGATTAAATCCTGAGCAACATCAAACTTCGCGTCATCAATTTTTGGTATAACGTTAACGTCCTTCACTTTCCGAACGGTTTCGTTGATGATGCTCAGGGTTTTCCTCTCAGCCTGAGGGAGTTTTTGCGAAAAGTTTAGTTCAGCGAAATAAATTTTTGCTGATCTAAACTTGACCCTGATATCGCTAAGCATATTCCGCAACTGCTTAACTTCGAGATCAGAATTATCATTTCGAGAATTCACGCCAATATTTAATAATATTTTTTGGGGACTGGACTGGCCCCTGTGCCCTTTAAACATAGAGCGCAGATGATTGAATTTGGCGCCGGATTAACACTGCACCTGGATGTCCGGATGGGGATTTCGATCAATGCATCCTAAATTTGAACTTCCAATCATAAGGATGTTTTTACAAACATGGGGGAGGCGCCAATTCCTTTTGTCAAAATTAACTCCGCTTTTATGCCGAAACTGGGAGAATTTAGAATCAAATGAGCGGCCCGAGTTGCGGCTCGGTGATTTGACTTTCTCTGAGTACGATATACCTGGTTGAACCACACTAGAGGCAGGAGAAGGGAGAGAAGAAACAGAAGCAGGAGAGGAAACAGAAGCAGGAGAGGAAACAGAAGCAGGAGAAGAAACAGAAGGAGGAGGAGGAGTTCTAGTGAGAGCACTAGGAGAACCAAAGAAGAAAGGCTGGGGAAGAGTAGGAGGTAGAGGAACAAGACGAGGCGAGACAGCGTTACTCAATTTGCGAGCATCTTCAGTCACAATATGGACCGGAGATGTTTGCAAATTGAGGCGCTTACTCTGACAGAAAGAAGAAGTAGAAGGAAAAGAAGAGAGAGAAGTGTTTTGCCTTGATCTTTTCTTATTTTGCTTTTCGCGTTGGGGTAGAGGGACAACACGGGCCGGAGTTTGCTTGCTCCCTCCCGTATTGTTCCTTACTCCAGACGCTGGGCGAAGTTCCGAAATGTAAGACTCATAGACCGAAATCGTCTTATCTGTCAACTTAGTTTTAAAGTGTGTGCATGTGTTTTGGTTTTTCGGGTTTGTGTTTTTTGTTTTGGGTTTTTTTTTTTTTGTTTTGTTTGTTTTTTTTTTGTTTGTTTGTTTTTTTTATGAACTACTGTAAAAATGACCTACCTCTGATGAAAATGTGTCTCATAAGCCTTCATAGGCTGGATTTCATATAAATATTTTGTGTATGTGTATTGAAATGTGACACTTAAATAAAATACTCTACTACTACTTCTACTACTACTGTATTCTGCCTGTTTTAACTCCGCAACTGTCGTGTATCCGACCACCTGATACAGATGTTTATATCAAGGGTCCTATACATGCACGTTCCTTTCGCATGAGTTCCATTTTTTCTTTTTGTTCATCCGTACGAATAAATAGTTCGTTATATATTCTTCTACATTCTTGACTTATCCCCAATATATTGTAAGATAAAATGATTATTACCATTATGTGGATGTAAAAAATATGTATCCGAGTCTCCATCCAGGTTCTAAGAGTAGATCATCTTCGACTCGTCGTGATCTGCCCTTAGAACCCGGAGCTCGACTCGGATACATATTTTGTACATCCACATAATGGTAATAATCTCTATTAATAAACAATCCATTAAACTTGAAACCCTTGTATTTAACGGAATCGCCGCTATGACATAAATCTATTTGTATTCAACTAGTGATGTTCAAGCCGGAACTTTTTTTCCCAGCACCGTTTATACTAGTTCATTTTCCGTCAAGTCATTAGTTACGCTTCGAAAAGTTTCCAAATTTCGTTATACAATTATCGATCGTTTGTCGCGTAGTGTGAAGATGAAAACGTCCAAAGCAAAATAAAGTCGGTTCACAAAAAATAGTTTACAAAAAATGAGATGATATTAAAAAACAATTATTTCCAACCACAACATTAATCGTGTCCCGTATCGTCTGCGCATCCCGTTATATCTGAATAGGTAAACAACTTTATTTCGATAAATCTTCGGATGGATGGATGGATGGAATGGAATGGAAATGGAATGGATGGATGGATGGATGGATGTTTTCGATAGGTAGATACGCACTAGCACAGAGTGAATGAATTAATTCACTTTTCTTGACTAAACCTCTTTACGAGATTTGCTTTTGTTTTATAGGCCAGATATTGATTGGGAAGATACAGGGCTAAAAAGTGAGGAATAAAGAAATATATAAAAACCTACCCTTTGACCAGAAACTGAGCGTCCAACAGAGCGATCCCTCGGACAAGTGGCCTGGCAGGTGGCTTCGAGGGAACCACATACGGGGTCGCGTGTCGGAAGTGAAGAGCGCTGCAAAACGTGCATTCTCCCCCACCCTAACCATAAAAAAGAGGTAATAAGGCTAAAGAATAAAAAATAAAAAGTCAAATGTGCAATTGTGAAATAGATAAAAAAAAAAAAAATAAAAATAGAAGAGAAAATACAAAAAAGACAACAAAAAAAAACAATAATAATAAAACTAAAACATAGTAAACACCTAAATAAATAACTAGGAAATAAATAAATAAAGTTCCGCTCAGTTCCCAAGAAGCAGGCACAAAACAGCCATCGAAAGCCCGGCACGCAAAGGTCCCCGTGCAAATCACATCAACAAGGCATTCTTTGCCCCGATAACGCGGTCTACATCGAAACTCGCGACGCACCACACCCCCAATGCATATGCCCCTCCCTCTCAGACATTCAATCATCGCAGAACCCCCCCCCCCCCCAAAAAAAAAATAAATAAAAATAAAAATTAAAAATAAAAAAATAAAAAATAAATAAATAAATAAAACCAAAGTGAGTGCCAAAATTTGGCTCAAGCTTACAAATGTTTATCTGATGCTGCTGAATAACTTAATCCATAAATTTGCAAAAAAGGAACGAAAGTCCATCTTTATGCAAATTGATGGAATTCATATTCACCCCTCCGAAAATGATAAGTTTTTAAACTGAAAAATCACATCCACTGACTATATCAAAAATAAAAAGCCGCAGTAATAATAATAATAATAATAATAATAAAAATAAGTAAAATAAAATTAAACAAACAAAATATAATAAAATAAATAAATAAATAAATAAATAAATAAATAAATAAGGAGCGATTAAAAAAAGTGGACAGACTAAACGAGTGAGTAAAGACCTTGTTGTGTACATGGCGCCTACTCCCCCCCCCCCCCCCCCTCCCCCCAAACGTACGATCATTGAAGCAAAGGAATGACGGGAGAACTGAAATGAGAATGTGTTACCTGTAATTATCTTATGTCAGTTTGTACCCAATGGTTTTAATTTTTTAATGTTGAACTGACTAGAATATCTTTGAAACTGCGGTTTTCAGAATATTCAATTAGAGGGCTTTAGGTTTTTGAACTCTTCCTTGAACATGCGACCGATTTGAACCGATAGATGATTATATTGAAACACAAAGGGAAGAAACTGTTTTGCACCTTGATAGCCTGGGAGTTCATTAATTCCGAGCAGTGCCAAAGTCTGAAGCTCTTTTATCCAGAATCCCTCGCGTGTTTTGCGAAACTTATTTGTGGATTCCTTATTTTCCTGGGCTGGTATTTTCTCGATGGGAAATATTCTAAAGTGTTGCCTAAGGTTGTGCCCTGGCGTGTTGAAGTGTTCTGAGACTGGTGTTCCCTTCTCATGGATAATGTCAGATACATGCTGAGTAGCCCTTGTTCTTAAAGGGCAGCTGGCTTCTCACACATACTGAGAATTGCTCAGGGCACAAGTGATAAGAAGATAAATAATATTTTTTGAATTACAGTCCAAAATTGTCGCATAGTTTGTATTTATTTTTGGTCCGATGGCTAAGAAATGGTCAGATTCTTTGAAAAAGTAACTTTGTCTAAACCGCGTCTTGTCGCAGGGGATAGCCTTCCCTTCGCCCATGATCGGGCGGTTATGCTGTATCTTGGTCGGTTGGTGCTCAGTATATGTTTCCTAGTTAGTACTTTCTATCTGTTTAACAGTTTCCGATTTAATGGAACGCAAGAATCTTTCACTGTATCCTCGCTCCCTGAGAGCCCGAAATAAAATTGAGCAAGCCGAATTAAAATTATTCTTGCTACTCGAGTTTCTATGGAATCGAATAATCTGCGATTTTATTATACCCCTGAATGTATGTTTTGGATGGAAAGAATCCTTGTGGAGTAATTGGTGGGAATCAGTTGGTTTAAAATATGTCCTGCGATCCAAAGTTCCCGAGGCGTGAAATGTTTCACCTTTATAGACGGTGACTTCAAGAAAATCAACTGATTGCTCGGAAATGGTTGCTTTCAGCTTGATATTCAGATCGCGACCATTTAAAAAGTCTAAACTAGATCGAGTTATTTGTGTGCAAAGCACACAATGGTGTATCCCAGCATTTCCTTAGCAACACTTAGCATAGTCTTAACGTTTCGAATTAATACCCATGGAGCCTTTCGATGAAAACTGACTTTCTAACGATAAAAGTGGTTCCACTGGAACCACCTGGGGCAAAATTAAAATTCCAAAACCTTCATGCAGATCGAGAAATGTCACCTGAACACATTAGCATAGTTTAAACGTTTCGAATTAAATACCCTTAGAGCCTTTCGATGAAAACTGATTTTCTAACGATAAAAGTGGCTCCACTGGATCCACCGGGGGCCGAATAAAAATTCCGAAACCTTCATGCACATCTAGAGTTGCTACCTGAACACATTAGCATAGTTTAAGTGTTTCGAATTAAATAATTCCCTAGGAGCCTTTCGATGAAAACTAATTTTCTAACGATAAAAGTGGTTCCACTGGAACCACCGGGGGCAAAATCAAAATTCCGAAACTTTTATGCACATCTAAAGATGTTACCTGAGCACATTAGCATAGTTTAAGCGTTTCGAATTAAATACCCTAGGAGCCTTTCGATGAAAACTGATTTTCTAATGATAAAAGTGGTTCCACTGGAACCACCGGGGGCAAAATCAAAATTCCGAAACCTCCATGCACATCTAGAGATGTTACCTGAACACATTAGCATAGTCTTAACGTTTCGAATTGAATACCCTAGGAGCCTTTCGATGAAAACTGATTTTCTCACGATAAAAGTGGTTACACTGGAACCACCTGGGGCCGAATCAAAATTCCGAAACCTTCATGCACATCTCGAGTTGCTACCTGAACACATTAGCATAGTTTAAACGTTTCGAATTAAATACCCTAGGAGCCTTTCGATGAAAACTGATTTTCTAACGATAAAAGTGGTTCCACTGGAACCACCTGGGGCAAAATCAAAATTCCGAAACCTTCATGCACATCTAGAGTTGCTACCTGAACACATTAGCATAGTTTAAATGTTTCGAATTGAATACCCTAGGAGCCTTTCGATGAAAACTGATTTTCTAATGATAAAAGTGGTTCCACTGGAACCACCGGGGGCAAAATCAAAATTTCGAAACCTTCATGCACATCTAGAGATGTTACCTGAACACATTAGCATAGTTTAAACGTTTCGAATTAAATACCCTAGGCGGCTTTTGATGAAAACTGATTTTCTAACGATAAAAGTGGTTCCACTGGAACCACCGGGGGCCGAATCAAAATTCCGAAACCTTCATGCACATCTAGAGTTGTTACCTGAACACACTAGTATAGTTTAAGCATTTCGAATTAAATACCCAAGGAGCCTTTCGATGAAAACTGATTTTCTAACGATAAAAGTGGTTCCACTGGAACCACCGGGGGCAAAATCAAAATTCCGAAACCTTCATGCACATCTAGAGATGTTACCGGAACACATTAGCATAGTTTAAATGTTTCGAATTGAATACCCTAGGAGCCTTTCAGGGTGTGACGTACGGACGGACAGACAATACTTCAGGAATTAAAATTGGTGCTATGATAATAGTACTGAACATCATTATCGGGTTTCTATTATTTGATCAGTATAGATTGACACTGGGATAAAAGTGATTTCATCCAAATGGAATTAGGTACTGCTTTTTGATTGGCGGTACGTTGTAACTTCTAGTGCACAGTACCTTTTAATTTATACCCCGTAGCTAACTGTGGTGTAAAAACAAGAATACACAGTTTATTTATATTATTATAAATATTGTTTTACTAGCTCATTTATATGTTCGAAAAAATAAAAATATGGTTAACTGAATATCTTGAAGTAAATTATTACACATTTTTTTAAGTGAAAATATTTATTTATTTTGGGGGTTTAAGGTCACATATTTCTGCACAATGGCTAATCATGACCACGACAGTTTTACGGGTGGGCAATGCAACTGTCAGTTCTCCAACATGCTAACTCCACACAAGCAGGGTTAGCATTGGTTGAAGACAGGTGCACCATCTACGTGCAGTACCCCTTAGTACACAACCTGTAATGAAAATAAAAATACATATGCATCATGTAAAGATTATATATTTTATGGTGCTATTTTTTGGAAGGGGTATGATGCGTTTTGTTTTGGTGTCTGCTTATTAAAAATAGCTTAAATTAATTTTAAGAAATGCTTTGCAAGTCATTCTGAAACTGAAAGTTTAGAAAAGAGAACGTAATACCAGTAAATAGAGCTATGTGCAACAAAAAGTGTGCCAATTTACTAAGAACATATTTATTGGAAAAAGAGGAAATGTTGATTTTGAAAGCTACATTAGCTGTAGGGTTAACAGAACGAAAAGATTGGAAATAAATCTGTTATTCTTGTGTCTTCCGAGGTGAATGGGAATTTACACTGCACCCTAGGATGTATGAGTCTCCAGACTGGTGTAAATTCCCATACACCACGTAAGACACAGGGATAACTAAAAAAGCTTGCTTAACACACATGACTGTAATGGTTGCCGGGAACATCAATCACCTTATATATAGAATAAATAGGCAATAGGGCCGGTAATCAGATTTAAACCACGAGTTGGATAAGGGTTTTAACCACTCGGCTTTCCGAGTGGTTTAAACCCTTATTCCTCGTGTGGTTTAAATCTGATTACCGGCCCCAGTACCAATTAGTTTTATTTATACCATGCTGTTAATAAACAGTCGACGTTGCCACTTGAAACGGAGAGAAACGGCACTTTCTATCGCAAACACACAGGCTTGTTTTGTTTATATCTGCGTCGGTGGGCAGAACTACTGGCTGTCCGTGAATGCTTGATTGACAACAACCCTCATCGTCAAAGTTGATTGAAGTTACCTTGCTTCTGTCAGTCAAATGATTATTAATAATTCTTAAATTTTATTTTAAATGTATAATTGTAGGTTTTCTAAACTTAATAAGTCATTGCACGCAGTAGCCAGTACCGCAGAATGTCGTATGTTTGAATGAAACACCGCGAAATGTGAATGTATCGAAGCTGGAAAATTGCGTCATGCCAAGTTGGACGAACTTCCGACAAAAGGCGTAAAAAATTTTTTTTAGAAGTTTTACACCGTTAGTGGGGTTAAAAGCTAACAGTTAACATACAGACTTTTCACAGGTAGTAACATAGGCGAACATGGCAAAAGAGAATCATATTTTGAGTCAATAGTGAAAATATGAAGAAAGAAAGTGAAAACGATAATCACGCTACTGTCTTCATTATTGCCTTGAGTCGGAGGCGCGGTAGCGTTGCGGTAACCGGTTCTCGTCAGATCACCGAAGTTAAGCAACGTTAATTCACAAATGGGTGTTATCTGGAGGGTTCAAAAGAACACATCTTTGCACTTCACCAAAGTATGCACGGGTCACGTCTGACAACAATTGTTTTGAAGTTAAATGATCATCATACAAAATGGCTACATTCTATTAATGTGCTCACCACCTGCTTACGATCCGCCTCGTTGGGGGCTCGTCTGGGATGCCTCCCCAGGCTTTTACAACTCACTCCTCACAGTCCGTAATTTATTAAACGTTTTCTTTCCACAACACACAACGTGTATGAAAAAGACACTGAAATACTGTGTCATTTGCCAGAAACCACCTGTCATATCGTAGGAGACTCCGTTCCAAAGTCTCATTTTTGTTCTTTGTATACATCTTTTCTTGTCTGTCTGATCAATGTGTCAAGATCTCAAATTATTTGGAGAAATTCATTTTCTGATCAGTTAGTGTATGAATATATAATACAGTCCTGGAAATGAGACGGGTGCGAGTGCAATTGCTCCCGTCAGCACCCGTGATTTCTATTTTACAGGAGCTAAAAAATGCACTCGTTGAAAAATATTGAGAGCACTAATATACTGCGAGGACATGTAAATGTGTGTTGTTTTGAGAAAGCAGCACACTGTGACCAGTGACAAGTTACTGTCATAATTCAGCAGTTCCTTATACATTTAACCCTGTGGATACTAGTGGTATCTGCCATGCAGTTCAATGACAGCTATTAGAAGAGTCAATATTCATTATTTGGGGTAGACCAATCAGTATTTTCAACGTGCAGCCTCGGGCCTGCACGTTGAAAATAGTGATTTGTCTACCCTACACATTTACTGAACAGCCATCCTATTTATTGACGTTTTTACGTATCATGTTCCTGGCTGGAAAAGCAGCCGCTCGGGTTCGAAGTGTTAAGGTTTTTGATGTTTAGTGACAGTATTCCCTCGAAAATTCATATACTAACATATTACGGGTGCAAATTACTCTCGTCTCTGATTTAAAACTGCACCCGTAAATTTTGTTCATTTCCAGCACTGGTAATATTTCATTGGATGTGTATCTGATGTGGTTATTCGCTTCGTCGAATTTCTGTTTGTAAATAAACGTACATAATAAATAATTAATGTAATGTTAACGTCTGGAATCCATCACAGTGCTCTCTGACTTACATTATTACCCAGTATCATAGGCGTACACACCTTTTGTTCATGCGACGACATTCTCAGCCAAACACAACGGAGCATACTACCGGTGCTTCACATACAGGCACGCAAGGCAAGCGCCTCGACAGATCTGATTCTTAAATTATGACGGCGGAATCTTGTATATTAGATTCAGTGGAAACAGGTTGCCAACACTAAGCTAGTAAGTTGTGTTCACAATAATACTTGATTGGTTTCCAGGTGTGATTTAGATGAGAGTCTGGGTATGAACTCAGATGTGACTATCAATCCTTATCTGGAAGCCAAAACAGATTTTTAGTCCAACCTTCAAATGTTAATTCAAGTTTCTTTTTCTTTGGATTCTGACAATTCAGATTTAATATGTTAAGAAACCACTGGGTGTCATTACTGGAATCAAAAACTGTTTTTGAGGCATTCCATTCTGCTTTCATAATATGCTGTAGTACTGAGACTGCTCTTTTGAGAGTGCAGAATAATTTACTGTTGGCTATGGGCAAACAGATGCTATCATATCTCGTGCTCATGGGTCTCCGTGCTGCCTTCCACACAATTAATCGCCCTAGCCTCACCAGGCGTCTGGAAAATAGAATTGACATCAAATGCACTCCTTCAATGGTTCTTCTCATATTTACAATGTCATACTATGTGTGTTGTAATTGACGGCGATCGCTCTGACAAAAGCCCTTTTTATGCGGCGTCCTTTAAAGGTCTATGCTAGAACCTATTTTACATACCATTATGTCCTGCCTCTGAGTGGCATATAAGAAATCATGGGCTAAAATACCATTGATGTGCTGATAATCCATAGTTATATATACGTTTTATGAATATAGTACTGTCCGTTCAATGCAACGGCTTGAACAGTGCATTCTAGAAATCAGATCTTGGATGACTGCTTACCTCCTTATATTAAACCACTAGCAGGGTTACCCGGCGTTGCTTGGGAAAATGCAGGGGTCATGTGAAAAGTACCGAGAAAAAAATTTAAAAAAATGGGGGCCGCGTATTTTTTTATCCAGCCCGCCCTACGGGCGGCACACTCGACCCCGCCCCTCCTGCCTTCGTCACTTTTTAACCCAAAAGTCTGATAAACATATTCCCACTGTGGTGCCACAGGGCTCTGTATTAGGGCCCTTGCTTTTTAATATATATAAATGATATTGTTAATAATATTACATCTAATATCCGTCTCTACGCTGATGATACCTCGCTATACCTAACAGTTGATAACCCGGCACTTGCATCTATTGTTTTGAATCAGGACTTGAACAAAATAAGCTTATGGTCAAAACATGGCAAGTTCTGTTCAGTCCCGAGAAAACAGTATCAATGGGTATTAGTCGCAGACGCACCCCACAGGTATATCCCACTTTATTTCTTTTAGATACCCCAATAACAGAAACAGATATGCATAAACACTTGGGATTAATTTTTCACAAATCAGGCACCTGGGACACTCACGTCAATAGCATTTTGTCTAGAGTTAAGCCAATGATAAATTGCTTTCGCAGTTTAAAGTACCGCATTTCTAGGTCTGTGTTAGTGACTCTATACAAATCCTTCATATTACCATTATTTGATTACGCTGATGTTATCTGGGATAACTGTTCAGCAGGTAAACTGGACCAACTTGAGGCCCTGCAACTAGATGCTCTACGCACTATTTGCGGGGCTACAAGAGGTACTAGTCATTGTCTTTTATACGAAGAAACTGGTTTCATAACGTTGAGAGAGCGCAGAGGTCGTCACAAATTAACAACACTTTATAAAATGAAAACGGGCATTGCCCCAAGATACTTATCGTTATTACTGCCAGAGCAGGTCTCCGGTCTTACCACATATCCATTAAGGTCGTCCGAGTCGCTTAGAGAAATACGTTGCCGCACTGTAAGTTATTATCGTTCTTTCCTTTCGACTGTACGAGCATGGAACGCTCTTGATCCCTCGATCCGTAACAGTTTAACTCTGCCTTGGTTCAAGAAAAAATTAGCGAATGGGGATATTTGCGTTCCATCATACTATCGATCTGGCAGCCGAGAAAATCAAATTTTATTGTGTAAACTACGGCTGGGTTGTAGTGACTTGAGGGCTCGTAAATTCGAAAGATTTATCATAGATAACCCCAGTTGTGATTGCGGATGCATTTATGAGTCCCCAGAGCACTACTTCCTACAATGTCCACAATATACCAACCATAGGAACGTATTAATTCACAGTGTACGTAATATGTCCGTATGTATGTCCGATCTGTTGTTCGGTAATGAGCACTTGTCTCGGGAGGATAATGACACCATTGTGCATAATGTACACATGTACATTACCAACACTAAACGTTTTGTCCAACCATGATTCCAATTACACACTCAGACACACGCGCGCGCGCGCGTGCATGCACGCGCATATGTATATGTATGTGTGTGTATGGGTGTGCATATATATATATATATATATATATATATATATATAAAAATATATGCATATATGTATGTATGTAATATGTATGTATATGTATGCGTGTGTGTTGATGTGCGTGTGTGTGGGGGGGGGCGGGGGGGGGGGTTCTGTGTATAGACAGTAGGGCGCAATTATTCCACCTAAAAGAAAAGATAGGTAACAATTACTACAAAACTTCTAGGCTTCGTGTATCTTGTTTAAGGGTTACTACTATCTCCTGTTATATTTTCATTACAATATATTGTTGTTAATATTACAAAATGACTGTTGAGATATCTCCATCTTGCACTTGCACCATGTTTTTTTCTCTTTTAAAATGCTGTAATGATAATTACTGTAGGGTGAGGCTGCTTATAGGCTTAGCCTGTTAGCTGAACCAATTTCACTTTAAAGAAATAAAATACTGATTGAAAAAAAACTTTTTAATCCCCCCCCCCCCCCCCCACCATTAGATTCCTGGTAAAAAGTTACCCCTAGTAGACCCCTTTGAGGACCTATATCGGTGAAATCCGTCAATTTTGCACCTCCTCACCCCGCCACTTTTTTAAACACCACCATTAGATTCCTGATAAAAAGTTTCCCCAGGTAGACCCCTTTGAAGACCTATATTGGTGAAAAAAAATTTGGTCATAACTTTCGGTGCCCCTTCCTGCCCCACCCCGCACACTTTTTTAAACCTGACGAGGACCTCCGCCATAAAAAGTATCCATAGAAGACCCAATTTGGGCACTCTGGATGTGCTCATATTCATTTCTATAACGGAGAGAGAGAGAGAGAGAGAGAGAGAGAGAGAGAGAGAGAGAGAGAGAGAGAGAAGAGAGAGAGAAAAACCCATCTGTTTCGGAACCCCACAGTTATTGAGTAAATTATCACATAAATTTATTTAAAAATTCAAGATGCAAGTTCCCCCCCACACCCCCACTCCCACCCCCCCCTGCTTGTCAGTTAGTAGTCTTGGCTTTTCCTCTTTTTTTAATTATATTTAAAAGCAGTTTTATAATAAAACTTTGTACAAAATATTTACCATATATATAATAAATATATGATCCGCACTGACAATTGATCATCTCTCCCTCATCACAGATTCACACACTGGCACATGTTCCCAACCCCCTGAAAGTTGGGCTGACGTATAAACCCAACAATCAGCAGAACCCTCCCAATATAAAAACTGCAACGTGATAATAATAAAATACTGGAAAGATGAAAAATAAGAAGATTCATAGAAATTCTTCGAACCATAAATGAAGAATCACGTATGGAACCTCAATACTCAGAAATTTAAAACATTGGTGCATTATATCGCAGCATTTCAGTAACACCTCCCTCATAAAAAAGTACCACGGCAAACCATGGCAAACCCCAAAATACCCCGGCAATACCATGGTATACCATGGTATTACCAGGGCACCCCGGGGCCCACCACGGCACTCCCCCATAAGGGCTGTCTAATGACTGGGTGTAGACTGAACCCAACCCCCAAAATTTCCGTACCCCATTTCAGCTACACCGTTTAAAGACTGTTGTGGCTGACAGAAACCAATCCCTAGTAGATCCCACTGAATTTCAGCAACACCCGTCTAAAGAATGAGAGTAAACTGAATCACACCAAAGCCAATTAAGTTTTCACTAAAAGCATATCAAACCAAAAATTACATAATTATTCAAACAAAAAACTGTATATTTTCAAGTGTTATTTCTAAATGTAACAATCATATATTATAATATTATAAAAGACTAGTATAAAGTATATTTAAGCACTTAACAGGGTATAGCTTTTGAATTTCGAAAAAAAAAACCAAATTATTTTCTGTGACTCTAGAATAGGTGCCAAAATATACTTGAGTGTTTGACTAATGTCATTTTGTTAATTTGAGAGTAAAAAGTTGTTACCTCCCTTTGAATATGAACTCGATCACGAACATCATGGTGAAAGCTTCTCAGAAACAAATTAAAAATGAATAAATATAGAGTATACTCAAAATTGTGTGAAATAAAAAAGTTAGAATGTTAATTACCTTAAAGAAGCAAGTTCGCAACTGTCGACCGGTCTTGATTATTACACTGACGGTTCAAAAGTTCAGAACATCAAAGCTTTGAATGCACCTAAAAGACAATTGATTCTCACGGATTCTTGAAGTTTAACGTGGACGTTCTTCACGTTTCACCTTTAGAAACAATAGTTTTTTCACCAACATTTTTTAAATTATTAAACGTCTAAAACGGGGTAAAATTTACCGATTCTTCGACAACGAAAAATACTAATCGATTTCGGCGTGACCGATCGACAATCGATTAATCGTGACAGCCCTATTTTGGATTGTCTTTTTTTTTTTTCTTTTTTTTAGGGGGGGGGGGGGGTTATGCTTAAAGAACAGAAGATCTTTGGTACAATTATTTGTCAGATGACCATGGACACGATACTAATATCATTGTTCGTAATAATGTTGATGTAAACAGGTTTTCTACACCGAGACCGTGAGTTATTTGTATGCTTTGCATTAAATGCTGAACATAAATCCTGCACACACAAGATCAAATTATTTAAACTTGTTTGAAGCTTCTCTGGGGCCAGTGGCACTGATGGTGTGTGTGTGTTTTTCTGAACTGATGTTCATACTTGTCTACTAAACCCTCTCCAAATGGCACTTGCTACAATAAATTGTGACGCGAATGAACAGGGGCCAGTACTATACAACCTTTACAATTGTATTCTGCAGAATTGTATTTTCTAGATATGGCTTAAAATGCGTTAAAATGAACCATTAACATTTTCAAAGATCTGGCAATTTATAGAGAGTAATCGCTTGACTGGACTGGTTACGTGAAATAATTCATGAGAGGTGAGGGACGTTGTACAAACACGAATGCGCGAATGCGCACGAGTGTTTTACAATATAGCCCCTCGCCACGAATGAATTATTTCACGTAACCAGTCCAGTCAAGCAATTACTCTGTTTATTACTTTTCATTATTAACGATAATTATATTATTTAACCCTTTACCTAACGTAACGGCCAAAACCGGTCAGCGCTATTCTTAAAAATCGCCAATTAAATTTCAATATTGTTTCATATTTTGACCATAAAACATAGGTTATGACCCCTCATTGGAACGAGCTCGTTGCGCTCGTTCCAATGAGGGGTCATAACCTATGTTTTTGAGACAAAAAATGAAAATAATAGTTATTCAAGAATTTTGTTTCAAGTGTCGTCTGCTTTTCCTGTTAAGTAAAGGGTTAAAAAAAAACAAAAAACAATGAAGTCCCCATTACACCCACAACAAAGCGTCTTCGTTTGCGTGCACGGATACATGACCCAATTGTTGATTACATAATTCACTTGTGAAGTTATCGCTTATAATCAAACCGGAAATCCCAGTAAATCATACTTTGGAAAGTGATAAACATTTTTCGTGGCAATGGATATTTTGAGAATTTTCACATTTTTCGTGGCAATACAAATTGAATATTTACAATATATTTTAATTACTAGTGGATTGATGGACCCGTGCTATGGGCGGCTTTTCAATAGATGGCACTTGATGGACTGGTATGTAGCGACGGGGGTGGGGCTGCCCCTCCTCCGATAACCATCATAATTTTCAATAATTGAAAATTCGAAGGTATAAATTTTAATAGTTTGAAATTCAAAGAAATCAACTACTTTCAAGTTTTCAGACTTTTCCAACCAGTGGATTTGAATTTTCAACCCGTGATCACAGCATGAACGTAGCTAGATGAAACTGATTTTTCAAATTCCTCTTTTGCCGACTCGGGGTGGTCAGCTGGAAGGAGTAGGCACTGGCTGAATAGCTGTCAGTCTAAAGGTATCACAGAACTAAATATTTTCCCATAGGCGACCATTATAACACTTATGTGGAAAAAATATGATCGCATCACTTAAAATTAAATATTTAAATACCTACATAAAGTACAGACCTTCACACAACTTTCTCTGGCCAGAAAACGGGATGTCATGCAACAAATAAGAGAAAAAATTCACCAAGAAGTGAAGTACCGTCCTTGAACTCAGTTTTTTTCTGGGAATTCCCAACAAAAATACATAAATAGTTAACTGAATTTTTTAGACCTAGAAAATACTTAGAAAATCTCTTTTTTCTTGTGGAATATTCAGTACTGATGTAAAAATCTAATAAAATGCTTTAACAGTTTTCTCAACCAATAAGTGTTTTTCTAGGAGTCTTAGTTTAGACTATGATGCAATATCCGAGTGCAATATTTCAAGGCAGATCACTCTAAACTAAATATTTAGTTCCGCGATACCTATTGCCTTTGTGTAGCCTGGTCAGTGTAAGGGAAAACTCATGTACATACCTGGAGAAATTCTGTTTTCTTGTGGATAAAATGGGTAGATTTAACTCTGAGGGACGACTCGGCATCAATTTCATGAGTTCAAAAATTGAAAATAAATCTTGCATTTTCATATTCGTTTGTGGAGCCTCGCCCCCACCCCACCCCACACCAACGACTACCTTCGCCAAATGTATACACCTTGGTACCAAGTCATTCAATTGTTGATTAATCACAGTTATTGTTTTTGCTCACCAGCTGATGTGATTGCAGTTGACAATAAAGCAAACTTTTCAACTCCCTCTGACTCATTTACCGCTTATCGTTCCAAGGGAAGCAACTCTACACATTTTCAATGGCCACGCATGTCTGCATTCAGAAATGCACACGGTGCGACGCAATTACGGATATTTCGGGAATAACGCAAAATATTGCCACAAACATGCCCATTCAGAGGCGGCGGTCGCTCCAAAAAGGTGAGGGTCACACCTTTCTGTGTACTGCAATGGTGTAGGATGGAAAATAGTTTTTCTTCGAGGGAGGGGGGTCAATGGTGGTGGGGCGGTGTATTCATGCAAAATATATAAATTTATATACACTACCCTTCACCCTTGGAACCACTCTATTTAAGACACTAACCTCAGCGTATTTATTTTATTTTGCTTTTACTTCCCCCTTAAAACCCTGGTGGTATCTTCCATATCAATTCAATGGCAGCAATTGGAAGAGGCCATATTCATTATTTGTGGGCAGACCAATTAATATTCTCAACGTGCGTTGAAAATATTGATTGGTCTTCCCACACATTCACTTACCAGCTGTCATACTTAAAAAATTTATAAAGTATCATGTTCGTGGGTCTGAGAAGCGGTCTCACGGGTTCAAAGGGCTAATCATAACTTTGAAACAGTCCCCTGATATGTTACTCTCCTTTCAGCCCTTTCTATTTTTATTCAAACCATCATGAAAATCAATGCGGTCTAATATGTATAGTTGATGTGACCATAGGAGTTGTGTATGTTATGTCGGAAAATGCCGTTCGGGTACCTGTAATTGTTAAAAAAAAGTGTGGTGGGGGCACATGCCCCCTGTGCCCCCGGGTCCGCTGCTACTGTGCCCATTTGATTATATCTGATAGAAAAACACACACCTTCCGAGTTTAAGTTCAATCATACAAGTTCTGTGATTGTAAAGTTGATATTGTGTTTTTACTTTTTATGCTAAGTGAACACCATGACGTTTGATTAAGTGAAAGCTGTTACGCGGTGACAACAGTCACAGAGCAATAGCTTTCACGTTAAACGTCACGGATTGGAAGGGGTTGGCGCGTTGATTGACTTAACGCCATCTTTGGGTGGAGGGATGGAATGGCGACATTTTTCGCTTAGGTTCCAGTAATCGACTTTTACATAGATCATTGGATAGTACACTTATACCCTTTACAGTTGATACAGTCGTATTAGTTTTCATGGGGACGCGGTGGCTGTCGGACTTCTATGCTGGAGGTTCCGAGTTCGATCCCCGTCCGGGACGCCCGGCACTTTATTTCGGTTGTCTACATGGGGGCACGATGACACCGTGTACTAAGGCGTATGGTGCACACGTCTTCAACCGCTGTAACCCTGCTTGAGCGGAGCTTCAACAGAGTTAAAATGTTGAGGAACTGACAGATGCTCGTCGATGATCGGTGGTTCTCTCTGGGTACTCCGGCTTTCTTCACCCGTAAAGCTGTCACGGTCATGATTAGCCACTGTGCATAAGTATGTGACCTTAAACACCAATAAATAAATAAATAAATAAAAAATAAATAAATAAATAAATTAGTTTCCATGCTAAGTAAACACGATCACGTTTGAAGAACTGAAAGCTGTTACGTGGTGGCAACAGTCATAGCGCAATTTATTTATTTATTTATTTATTTATTTATTTATTTATTATTTATTTATTTATTGGGGTTTAACGACACTTTTGATAGCCATGGTCACCTTGAGTCTGATAGTTCTGCGGTTGGAGGAAGCCGGAGTACCCAGATAGAACCACCGAGCAACAGCGAGCAACCGTCAGACACCTCAACGTCCTAACTCCGCGCAAGCGGGGTTAGCACTGGATGAAGACAAGTGCACCATCGACGTGCAGAACGCCTTAGTATACAATGCCACCGTGAGCTCCACATGGGCAATGGGGGTGAAGTGACTTGCCCAATGACACAACGCGGTTGAAGCAGCTGGGATTCGAAACGGGGACCGCTCGGCTTGCAGCCTGCACCTCTATCCACTCAGCCACCGCGCTCCCTGCACATTGAATTGTGACTGAAGAGTGCAAGGCCTGTACAGTAAGATAAAGGGTTATCTCCAGGCCCAAAGCTAGTGGGGATGCTGGAGGCGATTCCCCCTCCCCTCCCACGATTATGTCTGTTGAAAAGCCCTGAAAGGTTTGTTCTCCGTGGAAAAAAAAACTGTTGGGAGCACGAATACCCAAATTTTCTCTAGGCCGAAAGCTAGTGGGGTGTAAGCGGTATTTCCGATCGCCCTTCTCATCACCATGTTTGTCGGAAATTATTGTTGTCGGACAGAAAAATTATTGGTTGCATGAGTGTTAAAAATTTTCTCTGGAAGCTTATCATAAGAGCTATATACTGTTAGTGAAATTCACGAAGATCTCTATTCAAATTGTATAACACTGGTCGAAATCTCTATATACTATCAGACACGGGATATGGCTTTATCGATTGAAGTGTTTTAAAACACAAAGAGACATGTACACAAAAATGAGATACATTAAAATCTCATAAATAAACAAAGTCAATTTTAACCCTTTGAAAAATGGTGGCATCTTCCATGGCAGTTCAATGGCAACAATTGGAAGAGTCTACATTCATTATTTGGAGGTAGAAAAATTAATATTTTCAACGTGTAGCCATGGGGCTAGAGGGGGTGCTAAAGGCGATTTTCACTCTCACGATTATCTCTGTCGAAATGTTTGAGCGGTTTGTTCTCTGTCGAAAAAAAACTGTTTGGTGCGTGAATACCAAAACCAAAATCTTCTCTGGAAGATGGTAATTTGAAGGACAGTTGACCATTTGACGAAACCTCATTTGTATTTTGCGAAAATTAAAATTTTATACCAAAATTTATTTTTTATTACACTTACCAAAGTCATACAAGTGTCTCTTGTATGAAAGCACTTATTGTTTAGAATATCACAATCGAGAAGTCATGTGCTCGAAAAAATGCATGTATTATTTTCATTTCAAAGATTAATTTCGTTACACGAAAGTAATTTTTTAAAATAATAATAATAAATGAACGTTTACTACTGTTTCGTTTGTCATTATTTTAAAGACGTATACCGTGTTTGGTTTCACGTTCGGACCGACGGTCAACGATCCGAGAACATTGTGGAAAAATCCTTACTCTCGCCAGGCAACCATGTAGGAAAATTCGAGATCCGGGCCGCTCGGGTGTGGTTATTTCAACAGGTTTTTTCTCCCACTACTAAGGTGCTGAGACATATAAAAAGTCGTGTGAGACAGCTGGGAGAGATATGTCTCGTTTCACCCCACCCATGTAACACCTATCTCACCCCACCCACGTCACCAACCTATATTGGCTTCTTAGCATATTTAATGAGCGCAGGACTATTCAATCTTCGCACGTTCTTCTGTAAACAAACAACATGTTGTCACATTTCGGAAATCATTAGCAGTCGAACGTTTGTCGAAGAAAACAGAAACAAAACACAGACCGCAAAACCTAAGGACACTTGACTTTTTTACATGAATTTTTGGATGAACGCCATTTTGAGTGGATCGATTTGCACGAAATTCCTGTCGAAAAGTCATGCGAATACATTGCAGAATTCATAATATGACGTCATCGGAATGTGTCAATGTTCATTTCGCTACAAATCTTTAACCCCTGTCTTGTGGGCATTTGGATTTAATTTTGTGGTATATGCCTGTGGTATTTACAGAACTTTTCTGAACTCTTTCGATAAGCAAATTAGTTTTTTTTTCAGAAATGGACAACAAAATTGTTCGATAGAGCTGCACGTGCTCCTGAATTACTTTTGATGACGTCGGGCTGTTTTGGTGGAGGGGGAAATTATCTCTGATGGGGGCGGGTGTGAGATTGGGAATTCTTCCACCATTACATACATAAAATCGTGTGAGACAGCTGGGAAAGATATGCCTGTCTCACTCCACCCACGTGACAGCTATCTCACCGCCACCCACGTGACCAACCTATATTGGCTTCTTAGCATATTTAATGAGCGCAGGACTATTCAATCATCGCACGTTCTTCTGCAAACAAACAACATGGTGTCACGTTTCGGAAATATTAGCAGACGAACGTTTGTCGAAGAAAATAGAAATAAAAACGCAGACCGCAAAACCTTAGGACACTTGACTTTTTTTATATGAATTTTTGGATGAACGCCATTGTGAGTGGAGCGATTTGCACGAAAATTCCTGTCGAAAAGTTATGCGAATACATTGCAGAATTCATAATACGACGTCATCGGAATGTGGCAATGTTCATTTTGCAACAAATCTTTAACCCCTGTCTTGCCGGCGTTTGGATTTAATTTTGTGGTATATACCTGTGGTATATACATAACATTTGTGCACTCTTTCCGATAAGCAAATTAGTTTTTTTCAGAAATGGACAATAAAATTGTTCGATATAGCTGCAGGAGCCCCAGAATTACTTCTGATGACGTCAGGCTGTTTTGGTGGGGGGGGGGGGGGGGGTATCCCTCATGGGGCGGGTGTGAGATGGGGAAATCCTCGGGACAAGATATTGGGTCCAGGCACTCGGCAAGCCTCGTGGCTGGCCCAAGTGTCTTGCCCTCGGGTGAGATTTATCCATCTCACATCCTCACCCACCAGGGATAATAATAATCTCAAACCTGTTACCTATTTACCTATCAAACGAGCGAAGTTCACCACGATTACCATTCAATTTCTTTTGTCAAATATTGCCCCCAAAACATAACTCATCAGCCATCCAATGATGATAACCTTTTCATTATTCAAAAATATGATATGATAGGTTCGCGTCAAGTTGTGTTAGGTAAAGAGTTAATTTTTGTAAAGCAGGAGATTATTCTTCATATGCCCGGAAATAGTATGTCAGGAGTTGTGCGTGACCGATTTGCCGGACATCGCTTGGCCTTGAAAGTGACATCATAGACACCTGACCCATGGATGCCATGTTGGGTTGTCATGGTAGCCTGTGTGAACTGCCATGTTGTGACTTCAGGGGAGAATTGTAAGGTAAGGTATGTTTCTTGAACGTATACAGAAACAAGAGCAACACAAAGCGTGCCATATGCCACAGGGCGGTGTCATAAAAGAGAGGGTAAGTCTCTCGGGGTTATAACTAAAATCAAAAGGAAGCTTCCTCTATACACCAATATTATATCTCACGTGACTTCCTTGCATTCTGATTGGCTGAAAGATGATACCCTATTTCGTGTAGTTTGCATCCACAGAACTGACCAGGCACTACCCCCAGGCACTACACCCAGGCACTACACGTTTTCTATTTTTAGCACACTACTATATCAGTTTTCTTTTCATACTGGGCGAATAAAACTGATCAGGCTAAATTTAAAAATCGATTCACAGAAGCACAACATCCACAAAACGACCCGGAAAGAAATCTTTGTAGAAAAATGTATCGTTTTTCCATTGCTGAAGTCACATTTTTCGAGGCGTTCATTTTTTTCCTTGAAAAGATGATCCATATCTCGTTTCGAAGAGAATGATCCAAACCTGAGTCCAACTTTCATGAGAACGCGTCCGGATATAAAAAATTGTTTGTTTCGCTGCTCATATTATTTCGCCATTTAATTGTTTTGGGCAGTAAATGAATAAATAATGGAATTCAATTGAATCTTCGGAGTTTGTATCCCGTGCCGACCCATTCGGTAATGTATATGTGTGACAAACGTATGGAAATTATCGAACTGCGTTGTCAAATTTCGAAAATTTTAGTTTTCATTCGCGAGTTGCGCGATTCTAGAATACACAGTTCCGTTTGGGGGAAATGTTTTGTTTACCCTTGCCGACCGATTCAAAATCTGTATTCTGCTCATATCAATAATCCAAGTTAGCCGTGTTTTGGAAGAAGAAAATGTTTTTTAAAAACTACATGGTATTTTTTTTTTCTATATAACGCTGGTTGGTAGGGCTGCTACCTTGGAAATAGATTAACAAATCGGACAGATGTTTTTCTTGATGGGTGTTCGATATAATATAAGGATCAGTGCATGTCTTGTCGTTGACTACACCCATATAGTTCCCAGTGAGGTGGTGTAGCTCCCTCCGCTTCGCGGCGGGAACTACACCACCTCACTGGGCACTATTTAATAAATATAGCATGGTCTTGAGTTGACTATGCCAAAATAGTGGTCCTCGAGGAGAGGATAGTCCCGACGCGTAGCGGAGGGACTATTTTCTCCTAGGGGGCCACTATTTTGGCATAGTCAACGAAAAGTCATGCAATATTTATTATATTAGATGTGTGTGTGTGTGTGTGTGGGGGGGGGGGGGGGGGGTTCTTCATCGGTCATATATGCAAGATAATATTCTTATTCACAGCCAAAGAGAAAAGAAAATGGTTCAGGGTTTAAACAGGTAAACTAAGTTAATTCTGCCACTCATAGTTCTGGGATAGAGAGGTAGAGAACCAAAACTCCAAGAAACACAATACCATTATTCCATTAACCCCCTCCCCGCCCCCAACACTACTACAAACATCACTTTCGATACACATATTTTTATTTCTCCAAACTAAATGTAATAATGTATATAGGACGAGATGTCTTGTAAAGTATTTACGCTTCAATGGGATTTTCTAAGCGAATTCGAATGTTACTATTTATAACCGTGCACTATTACCGTGCACTATTCTTTTTTCAAAAATGATAGTAGGTCTGTGCGATTACGCTGACGAACTATCGGAAAATAGGGTGTTTCTGTTCAACCAATCAGAACGCGGGAAAGTCACGTGACATCTAATATATTGGCGTAGTCAACTCCAAGCCATGCACTATTCCTTAAATAATGCATAAGCAAAAAATGAAATTGATTCGAGTCAGTATTCATTACTTATTGGGTGGAAACCAAATTGAAGATAGCCGCCATAATGAATTGGCCACTGGCGGCCATCTTGGTTCAGCTGACTGGTCTAAAATCGAAAGGAAGCGTCCTCTAGACATCAACAATGCATAATTAAAAAATAAAATGATTCGAGTCAGCAGTCATTAATTATTGGAGGGAAAGCAAATAAATAAAATAATGATTTGATCAAATAAGCGGTTCTTTAGTTATTTGGCGGAAGCCAAATGTTAACTGACGGATGAAGGACCCCGGACGACGGACGACGGACGGACATGGTAAAAACATAATGCTCTCAAGATAATCTCTCGGTACATAAAAGGCATTTCCTCCAAGATCTGTGGAGATCAAAGCCGCACCTCATAATTTGGAAGCTTTTTACTAATTCAAGTCATCTTATATTGCCAATTAATCAGTAATGGGCTTCCTGTAACAAGAAGCTACTTTGTGTTTAAAGTACGTTTCTATTCGCTCTTTAGAGTTTGGCATATGAATGTAATACTTTGGACCGTGGAGCTGAAGCAGTTGTTTTGATGATAATAGGGTCGACAATGGATTGCGTTTTCTCAAGTCCTTTGTTGGGTAATAATTATTCGAGACAGAGAATGAATCTGAGCATCAAGGTGAGAAGGTGTGTTGGAGAATACCATGAATAATTCACAAGTAAATAAATATATGTTGCGTGGAATAACACGAGCCATCACGTAAACAACTCTCCATGCGAAACTCCAAACTCAGTAAAAATAAAGACCAATCGCAATGACTGAATGTGACAGCGAGAAAGATATGAAACGTAACGTCAATCTCAATTTGGTTTGCACGCTTCTAATAATTATGAATGAAGTGACGTCAGGTATTTAAAGTGAAGCGATTATAGCGCACCACAAAAATAATTCCCTAATTGTTTTAGCAATCCAGTAACCGATCATTTGGATGGCCTTATGACTTGAATTGAACATGGTTTGAAATATCATTGTCCAACAGTAAAGCACATTTATGGCTCAGTTTGATTATCATTTTTATCACCATCAGGGGCGGCGGAACGATTTTCAAAGTGGGGGATGGATCGGGCAAAGGATGGTCGTCGGTATGAAAATTTCAAATTCCAGGGTCCTGAAACCCCCCATTTCCATGCTTCTGAGTGGATATTTTGAAATTTTTCAGGAGATGTATTTGAAAGATTTCACAGTTTGAGAGCCGTTAAAAAATCGTCGGTAAAGCATACAGGTGAGGTCTATTTATCAGCTTTGGTCGTAACGACCAAAGCTGATAAATAGACCTCACCTGTATGCTTTATCAGACGTTTACAGCAATTATACTGTCTGTGGATTATCTTATCTGGGGGTGGATTTGGTACTTTTATTTCTGTAAGATTACGATCTACTTCAGTTAACCGAGTTATTAACAGACTGTATACATTTTAGCGTTTGCTGCCACTTACTGCAAAAAATGATGCGAAATCCATCGAAACTGAACCAGTACGAGAGAAACATAGCTGGCGAAAATATATGGGAGGCTCTGGATCCGCCCCTTGTTTCACCAGTCATTGGTTGTGTTAAAATATATGCATACAAAAAAACAAGGCTCGGCAAAAAAGTGGAGGGGCTGAAGACACCCCCTCAGACCCCCCCCCCCCCCACCCCCGGTTCCGCCACCCCTGACCATATACAATTTAATTTCCTTTTTGTTGAAGGAATTTCCTCACTTGTCGTTTAAAGAATTGAAGAGTCCCATTGTTTTGATGAGTTGAGTGTGGCTTTTTCTTTTTGTCAACAACTATTTTGGAGAAGACACTGTTATGGGTTTTGTTGACTGAATGGTAGATAAAAAGTGTTATGAGCACATTGTTCTTGTATACAATCCTTTGGGTACCCCCGATGAATATTAATATTATGAATAGTTATTAGCCAAATCAGAAATTATAACTCATTTTGTTCTATTTTTATTGCATAAAAACTGAGGCCAAAATACATTTTGGATGAAAAAAATACTTAGTGGTATGTGGATATATATTACACACTTGGAACCATCTACGCTTGAATGTCCAATTTCAGACACACGAAAACAGTGATTTGTTTATGTACACTTGTTTTACCAAAATTTATTGGAGAGTGCCTTTTGGTACTCACCGATGAATTTTGGTATTATGATTAGTTATTAGCCAAATCAGAAATCATACCTCACTTTGTCCTATTTTTACCGCATATGTACTGAGGTCTAAATACATTTTGGAGGAAAAAATACTTAGTGGCATGTGGATATATATTACACACTTTGACCCGTCAACGCTTGAATGAACAATTTCAGACACACAGAGATTTGTTTATGTACACTTGTTTTATTAAAATTGGTTGGAGAGTGCCTCTGGGTACCCACCGCCACCTACCCCACCCCCCCCCCCCCGATGAATTTTAATTATGAATAGTTATTAGCCAAATCAGAAATCATATTTCACTCTGTTCTATCTTCATTGCATATTTACTGAGGTCAATATGCATTTTGGAGGAAAAAATAATGTGTGGTTTGTGGATATACATTACACACTTGGACCCGTCTACGCTTGAATGTCCAATTCAGAAAAACGAAAACAGAGATTTGTTTATGTACACTGTTTTATTAAAATTTATTGGAAAGTGCCTTAGGGTTCCCCCCGATGAATTTTAATATTATGAATAGTTATTAGCCAAAAACCAACATAAAATAATTCACACCGAAACAGTTACTAAATTTTGTTTATCAGTTTCAGTTTGCATCTCATGCATTGATTTTTCACTCTTTTCATTTTTGCGTTTCCATATCAGTCCTTCCAAGCTACTACGACAACTTATATGTTTTTAATTTTCAAAGTTTTTTTCAAACAGTTTCAAACGGTTTTTGTAATAACAAAACGAATAGCTTCAATTGAATGCAACAACCAAATATAGATAGCAAAACCTGTACACGCTAAAATGAGCAACATGTTGGATTAACGATCGGCCACTCCTGACTTCATCTCCATGTTGTGCCATGATTAGCCAAGGTAATATATATGTAATGTTAACCACACCAAGAAGCTAACAAGCTGATAATGTCATGTTTAGCCCTCCTCGCTGAAACCTTCATTCGATGTCCACTTTCTCTCGAAGACTGATTAATAATTCTTTCGTTCGATTCCGCAGTGACATAATCCCCGTAGATACCTATTTAGATACATTGGTGATTTTTTCTCATCAATATAAACAATTTACTTCTTATGTGTTGTTGTGCCGTAAATTCTACTTTGTATCTTTATCACTAAAATTACCACTGTCTTCAGTTTACCAAACACAGTCTTATAGTGAGCCCAGTTATGGCGAATTTTAACCCTACTTTGGATGAGATACAGAATAATGATCATTTCAATTTTGTTTCTATGTATAACGAAAAAACGAACGTCACGGACGACTACAGCCCTGACGTGTCCCCATTCTCTATTCATAATCATTCATGTAATTATTATTCAACCTCAAACTTTAAAAGAGATTTCTACGACAAAAAGATAAAAACTAGTTTACTAAACCTAAACTGTCGAAGTCTGAATGCGAACTTTGACTCGCTCACCAACTTCTTGTGTGACATTCAGAACGACGAAAATTTATTTGAAGTGATTGGCTTGACAGAAATATTTAATATCCATGAAAATTTGAATTATAAAATCGAAGGATATCACCCGATTGTTTACAGGGTCCGACCTAGCGACGATGATGGCAGAGGAGGTCTTGGTATCTTCGTTTCAGAAAAACTCTCGTTTAAGGTTAGACCTGACCTAGAGATTTTTATTCCACACGTCATCGAAACAATCTTCATTGAGGTGAATCCGGGATGTCAAACCTCTTACGTCGTCGGGTGCATATATCGACCGAATTCACCTCCTCTGGCGAACATTGACACATTTCATTCCTCAGTAACAGATATTCTAACAAAAATTTGCTCTGAACATAGTAAAGCTTTTCTACTGGGAGACTTCAATGTGGATCTACTTAGTTTCAACAGACACCAAAAAACAAATACATTCGTAGACAATATGTTCAGTCATGGATTCATGCCGGTCATAACAAAGCCAACGAGAGTAACAGAACACTCAGCGACCTTGATTGATCATATTTATTCCAACAATGTCACCGATAAATATCATGCTGGTATTATTATTACAGATATCTCAGACCATTTTGCGACATTTTATGTACAAGAAGGCATCCACGTTACCAGTAGTACATCATCCATTTATAGAAGGTCTTTCAAAAGAGAAAATGTGGAATTATTTAAAAACATTCTCCAAAACAGCTCCTTTGACTCGGTATACAACGGTACATGTGTTGAAACTGCATACGAATCTTTTATAAATATATACCTCAATGCATTTGAAAACGCATTCCCCCTAAAACAATTAAGGGTACATAAGAAACATGTGAAACGTAAGCCCTGGATGACGACCGGCCTTCTGCAATCATCGATCAATAAAAATAAACTTTTTCACCTAAAAATGAAAAAACCAACAGAATTTAACATAAACAAATATAAAAAATTTTGTACAATTTTTAATCAAGTAAAAAGACAAAGCAAAGCCTTATATTATAATGATATAATAGAAACAAATAAACACGACATGAAAAAAACATGGAACATATTACGCACTATAATATCCAAATCTAAATCAACTGCCAGCTTCCCATCGAGAATATCTGTTAATAATGAAGAAATAACTGACCCCAGTGAAATCGCCTCAAATTTTAATGACTACTTTGTGGGGATTGGTCAGACAATAAACGAGAATGTTCCATATACAACTAAGAATTTCCGTGAATACTTAAATGGCAATTTTAGCGAGACCTTCTTTATTGTCCCAACAAATGAACAAGAAATTATATTGACAGTAAATCAATTAAAAGGAAAAATGAGCTCAGACTACAATAACTTATCAACAAGAGTTATGAAAGAGGCAATATTGCAAGTGGCAAAACCCCTGACACACATTTTTAACCTCTCCTTTACAGAAGGAAAATTTCCCGACAAACTCAAAATAGCTAAAGTGATACCGATACATAAAGGTGGCAACCCTCAGATGCTAGGAAATTATAGACCCATAAGCTTACTTCCAGTTTTCTCAAAAGTACTAGAAAAAAATAATGTATCGTAGAGTCATCAGTTTTTTAAACAATTTCGAAATACTATATAAACACCAATATGGCTTCCGCAAAAGTCATTCCACAATTCATCCCATCTTACATCTTCTTCAGTATGTCGCGGATAGCAATGATAAACCCACAAAGGACTCAACCTTAGCAGTATTCATAGATCTGTCGAAAGCCTTTGATACGATAAGTCATGACATATTGCTTAGCAAACTAGAATTCTACGGAATAAGAGGCAAGGCGAACGATTGGTTCAAAAGCTACTTATCAAATAGGTTACAATTTGTCGATGTTAACTCGCACCAGTCCTCAACGCAAACAGTTAACTGTGGTGTCCCACAGGGCTCCGTTCTCGGACCCCTCTTGTTCTTGATCTATGTCAATGATATGAGCAACTCAACAAGGCTAAATCTACTTTCATTTGCTGATGATACAACCCCTTTTACATCTGGGCATGATCTGGAGAGATTGGAAACTGAATTAAACGCAGAACTTACAAATATTTTTATCTGGTGTTGCTGTAATAAACTTCAAGTAAACGCTAATAAGTGCAAATATATTATGCTGCACCCACCAAATAACCCAAACAAAGCAAATATGCTACGTATCTTTCTGAATAACACAAAGCTTTCACCGGTCGATAACTCCCAGTCTGAAAAGTTGGCTAAATTCCTGGGAGTTTATCTTGATGAAAATCTCAGTTTTAAACACCAGGTATCTACTATTTGTTCTAAAATATCGAAAATAATATATTGTTTGAACAAAGTAAAAAACATACTACCACATAAAGCAATGAAGTCGTTATATTATGCACTTATACATAGTCAGGTATTATACGCAATCCAAGTATGGGGCCACGCATCTTCTTCTTGTAAAATATACACTCTGCAGAAACGAGCCATTAGAGTAATCAATCGCAAAAGACTTAACAGTCATACAGATCCTTTATTCAAAATGAACAATATTTTGAAATTTAACGACCTTTACAAATTAAACGTTTCATTATTTATGTATGACTGGAAATATATGAACCTACCACAATCGTTTGAAACGTTTTTTAATGTTAGATCCACTGGAACTCTTACGAGACAAGCAGGATAAATACAGATTGATAAACCAAGAACGCAGTTTTCTGCAATCTGCCGAGACATAGCTTTCCAAAAATATGGAATGCAATTGAGTCTGGTATTCGAGGTCTCCCCACCAGAAGCCTATTTAAAAAACAATTAGCTATGAAATACACACATAACTACTCTTCGAATATATCATGCGCATATCGCATGTGTCCCGACTGCCACCCTAATATCTAAATATTACTATTTTTTTAATATTAGTATTGCGAAACGTATTGGATAATGCCTTATGATGGGTATTCATCTTCTCTTACGAGAATGTGCACTCCACTGACATTTCCCCTACACTGACTCACACTAATTTACTAAATAATTCTTAATCGGTCGTCATTTCAAGCAACAAATTTATAAATTTATAAAGCCTTACCTTTATCTTTCTGAACTGCCCTTTGCAAAATCTGGACCGGTAAGGAATTGCTTAACACTCATTCATACTTCGAGAAGGCATCTTTCTAGGATCCAACTCACCAGGCAAATATCTCTCTTCCTTTGTTTGTCTCCCACACCCCAAGGCAGGTATATACTTGTCAACTGTTATCTCATCCTAAACGGCCACTAATGTCTCATATGAGATCATTTTATGTGACTGCCGGTGACCCTCGCTATAACTCTCTACACCCTATACTGAAGGCGGTGGTGATTATGTTTTAACGATGTCTACTGCATGACTATTGAATTTGTACGACCATACCAAGGAGACAACAGGAAGACAGCTAAATTTGCTATGTTGTCTCCTAACAATATATCATGTTGTGTTTAATTTTGTATAGCTGTGTCTTATGTTTTGTTATTCAGTGATATATTGTTGAATAAAGTATATCTATCTATCTATCTATCTATCCTTAATCGGAGGTTTAGCTACGAGTCGCGCTTGCGAGACGAGTAGCTATACCTCCTAAAAACGAGAATCTCCTCACAATAAAAGATTCTGTATAAACACAATGTGTACAAAACACAAGTTTTTCACATAACCATATGGCCCAGCGAAGTTTCGCGATTCGATTCGATTTCGAACCTTAAGTTGGTATTGGGTTCGATGCGAAATCGATTACCCGATTCGTTTTCCTTTGTATCTTGTCAATGAGATTTCGCTGGATGTCAGTCATCTTATAGTCGTCTCACAAGGCGTATAACTGAGATATAAATTGTACATAAATAATGTTGAAAATAAAGACTGAATGCCATTTCCGTAATATACTGTGATCAAAAGCATCTGTACCCATGCCACCATCTATCCATGCTAATTCACGTTTCTCTAATTACTACCACTGGTGAAAGCAAATTTAAAGTTCCCAAACAATATCGACTATGAGCTCACGGTTGCTAGCGGCTAGCCCCGTGAAGTGCCCAGTGCAGAATTCTCGCACCCGTTTCTGTTTTTGAACAAAACTCCTTACTGGGTAAAATTCTAAAAACATCATCAAGGCATGTCTGGTGGTAATTGTTTGGATGGTAAACATTACGGACATGTGCAAAGAAGCAAGCCAGAGGAGGGTGACACTGGCTTTCCATTTTCCAAAAGTTTTCCGGGGGAGACATTCTGACCCAGCCAACAAGAGCGAGATACGCCCTCTACGAACGCCCGATGATGCTTTGCACCACGAACCAAAATTTAAATTCTCCCACCCTACCCCAAAAACCCAGAATTCTAGATCCGCCACTGTGTAATACTGTATTTGAAAAGATTACGATGGTGTGAACGCATGTCGTCATTAAAATCACCAGTAGGTGGTCTTTCGAGATTTCGATTTCACGTATGACAACTATTCTTGCTTTAACTTTCATATTTGCCAAGCTTTTCTGTCCTGGTTTTAATTTATTCCGAACAAATCTCTCTTTTGGGAATGTACTTAACATGTGATAATTTGGATCATATAGAGCTATTTCCGTTTCACTTTTCAGACGTGTTGCTATGTATATTTGCCCAAATTCAGCTATTTGGAATTAATTACACTTTCGCCATCAAGTCCGTAATAATCGAACAGTTTATCGGGTGGGAGAAGAAGGTGTACCAGGAAAGATACATCACGCAGCACCAAGTATCTGTCATATTTTTCTGTTACTAACCAAATGAAAGCGGAGTGTGTCGTCGACATGTACCGTTTAAGGCTATTCTACCAACAACGTGCTAGACGCCTCAACACAGGAAGCAAACCGACGAATTTTACTAAAATTGATAAATACCAGCAAATAAGTTCTGATGTCACTTTCCACACGTAACCTGTCTGCAGAAAACAACAAAAATGTTGAGGCAGTGTGTTATATTGCTAATATTGACCTGAGTTCGCTATGAGCTGCATCGTAACACTAACAGTAATGGCGTTACAAGACAACAATGGGTGGAATAAGTTTTCTTCTGTTCTGTGAAATGAAAGAACGAAGTTATTTCCCCTTCAGTATACTAACTGATACAACCCTGGGAAATGAGGGTGAATTTATTGAACAGCGAATCGTGCCAAAGGCGTTTGGGCTGGCAGATGTTTCTGGTAAAGTGCCGTCTGCCGATTCAGACAGACGACACTTGACAGGAGACAGCTGCTCACATTATACCAATCTTCCTGTTCACTAATATTGAACCGTCAGTGTAACAGCTATTTGGTATCACGGATGAAAAGGTGGGACGATGACAGATTGTTAGCATGATTGGTTGCTGCGGAATCAATATTCTCTTCCGTATACCTCCATAAATAACCAAGGTACACATGTGTGGTACAAACAAAGTCGATGTGATGCTACGAGTGAACACTCCTTGAGAATAGTTCAGCATTCTAATCTTTTCACAAAACGCGATGCCTTGTGATGGGTATTTAGCGTGGTCAGTCCGATTACATATTTTGTTTTCCTGTTTGATTCTTCACTTTTGTATCCGTTTCCCGTATATTTCTGCAGAACTTAGAGAGGATATTTATCGAACTCCAGTTACATCAACCATATATGGTACTGAGATTCAAAAGTCACTCCCTGCACGCTCTAAGATAGAATGTGCAACAAAATGTTCCGAAAACGACCGATGTGCAACCTTTGTTTTCGATAAAGCGAAAGACAGTTGCTTGATGAAGAACACCGTCATAGATGGCGTTGCTGGGGCTGTATACGGAAAACACAAATGTGAGTTGCAAATCTTTTTTAGTGAAGCACATGAACGATATTGCATCTGATAATTTTTTTCTGATAATTCTGATAATTTATTCATATTATACATAAAT
Source organism: Pictodentalium vernedei (assembly GCA_031216915.1). Lineage (NCBI taxonomy): Eukaryota > Metazoa > Mollusca > Scaphopoda > Dentaliida > Dentaliidae > Pictodentalium > Pictodentalium vernedei. Next base: position 91,248,505 of record CM062290.1, on the reverse strand, counting down.
AATGGTTGCAAATACATATATTTCATATGTTTAGTAAATAGTATACTGTAGGGGTGACATAGCCAGATTGGCTGTCTACCTGTCACCCCCTGAAAGGAAGTGTAGTTGCAAACAGAATGTGACCAAATGGTTAGGGAAAAAGTATGTGGCGCTAAGTTGGAACTGGGGATCGAGTTTCTTCATTGCTGAGATTTATTTTCAGGATGTTATCCGGCACAAAAGCCAGTGGGAGATCGGTGGTTAGGAATTGATACATTGGTACAAAACTATCCGCTCTTGGTGGTCACTCCATTACTCAATGCCAGGTCAAGCGCTCGATGTCGTTCGGAGAGTGATAAAGGGATAAATCTATGTGAACTGAGCGCCAATGTCGGCCAGCGCAATCGGAAGGCGTCATATTTGGGGTGCTCTACAAATGCCCCTGCTTACCGAGCGTCAGCACTGATGCACCTCCTCTTTCTGTGAACTTAGTCCATAGAGAATGATGAAATGCATCACCGCCAGCCTCAGCAAAGGTTCTTCGATATTACCGACAACAGATTCCTATTGGGGTGTTGAACGTATTTATGGTGTACTTGTTGGGGTGAGCAGCAAGTTTGACCAGGACGAGGGTTCCAGATAAAAGCAGAGAGTGCGCCTTTTGCGTTATGTAAACACATGTTAGAGTTATTGTTTACTACAAGTTTACTAAGTTTCCTTTTACAGTTATCATGCTTGTTTTATACTATGATTACCTATTCTACTATATTTGAAAAGCATATGATATAAATTTTAGCTTTACACACCAACTGTGATGAACACGCCATCAATGGGATTTCAAAAGTTACAATTTACACCTACAGTAGAACTACATCCCCGCTGACCTCTAGTGACGTCGACCTGAATGCAACTTATCTAAATTTATCGCACGTCGCCTCGCGAAGAGTGAAATGGTAGTGACAATTACTTATTACGTTTCTAAATGGGTTTACCTCATAAGATGCCAAAAATTAACAAACATGCATTGTCTCATGTTAATAAAGCATTCATAACTCGAAATAGTATATTATTATGTTATTAAAACGAAAAAGGCTCAGTTTTTTTTTATTTCGTTTCGGCGATAAAATTGACAGCGGAAGTACCGTCTACCGATGCTCGTGTAAACAAAAACAGATTCCTCGTATGTACGTCTGTTCTCAGTAAAATCGAGAAAACATAATAGCGACTCTTAATAATCTGGCGATCATGGTATAAATAAAATATATCCAAAGTAGTTTGGTGTACCAAATGTTCACAACTCGTGGTGAAGTGGTGTTAATCGCGCACCGAAGGCTCGCGGTTAACACCACTTCACCACTCGTGGTGAACATTTGGTACACCAAGCTACTATTGGTATATTCTATATATTAATCCATACGCGCGCGAGAACTCGGTAGTTCAATGGTTAGGGCTTTCGACTTCTAACCGAAAAGTGCACGGTTCGATCTTGACCGGCGGAAACTGTGTTGTATCCTCGGGCACGGTCCTTAATTCCGATTACCCACGCAGGTAAAATTGCGCTGTGTACTGAGGGGTGTGGGGAGTTAGAACATTGGGAAGTTTGACAGTTGTTCGCCGCTGCTTTGATTCCCGCCGGTACTCAGGCTTCTTCCACAGTTAAAATTGTCAGACACGAGGCTACCTTGGCTGTCGAAAGTGCCGTTAAGACCAAATAATAAATAAATTTAAATAAATAAATAAATAAATAAATAAATAAATAAATAAATAAATAAATAAATAAATAAATAAAAATAAATAAATAAATAAATAAATAAATATTAGATCCTAGTCCAAAGTAGACTACACATGAAAAGAAAACAAAAAAGCATGACGAAAATGTATTATCAAGCGTCAGTTTTTCTTTTTATTTGTTAATTGTTAGAAACATAGTAAAGCCGAAAAGAAAAGGTAATTCTAATCTGTTTTTGTATCATTATTTAAAATTTTTGTTTCACTATATTTCTAATTTAATTATTTATTATATGCTAGCCTGTGAATTATCTAAAAGATATCGAGAAATATTCCTCAGTCGCTTCCTGTATAACGCCTCGCTACGTCGCATTACGTCGTCTTGAAGGAACGATCAGCTGACCTTTGTTATTGTTTTGAAACGTACGCATTTCTCGTCGTATTGGACTGAATATTGTGCAATAAAATGTCTCGTAGCATATAATAAAAAAGAAAATCTACTCTATTTTAGTCAGGGTCGGGAATTATCTTATGAGTGTGGACATGAAAGTTTTATTTTTCACGAGCGCTTGCGCGAGTGAAAAATAATATTTTCAGGTCCGCACGATTAATTTTTTTAGTAGCTTCCTAAATGAAGTTACGCTTCGGCGCATGACGTCGCCTTGAACGTCGCCTTGATGGAACGATCAGCAGCTTTCTGTTATTGTCTCGAAACTGTTTGCAGTCGAATTGGGCTGAATATTGCGCAGGAAAATGTCACGTAGCATATAACAAAAAGAAACTCTACGTTGTTTTAGTGAATATCGGGAATTATCTCATTCGCGTGGACCTGAAAAGTTTTATTTTTCACGAGCGCTTGCTTTCGGGTCCACGCGAATGAGATAATTCCCGATATTCACTAAAACAGCGTAGATATCCTCTATTCGAGTCAGGGTTAGCCATTATACGGAAATAAATAAATATTCTTTAAACCTTTCCACCCATAGGCATAATTTATTTTGCTTAAATAAAGCGTTTGCCGTCCGCGCGCAGGCAATAATGCAAAAGGAAAATACAGAAAGGACAGAAATAATGTAATTCTACAACCCTCTAGGACTGTAGTATTTAATTATTACTCTCCACAAATAGAAAATAGAATCGTCCTTTTCCCTGAAGGTAATTGTACCTACGACGATGTCATTCAGGGCGCCAGGATCGAAAGAGTTAAAATGCACGCGCCAATAAGAAATGTGATAGAGCTGGAAGGTTTTAGTTTATAAGATTAGGTTTCGGTTCGATTCGGTTTCAGGAAAAAAGCTCGGTTTCGGTTCCATTTTTTGGATAAATTTTGCTTTATTCACCTAGTAGCAGCTGCTAGTAGGGTGATAATTATTCCCCGTAGGTTCAACACTGAAAGAATTTATTGCTATAGTAGAGACGGACTTGTTGACCTCTGACCTCATTCGTGTTTTCATGACCTGTTTTACGTTTGTGGAAGACATAATGAACTGGCATTGTTCAAACGTTGACAGCCGCTGAAATGTTTAGTTTTAGAATATATGACGCATTTCAATTATATCTAACAATAAAATGAACAACAATTAACAAAGAGAACACAAAGTAAATCAATCGAAACCAAGCGTTGAAAAGCATACAAGTTCGATTGTGATGAGTGATGTTTCATTTTCCAAATTAGGAAAGTGTAAATCAAATGCACGTGTCGTCTGCTTTGTTTATAAAACTCAAGTCGAATCGACGATAAAAAAAACAACAATAAACAACGAAAATAAGGCCTCTACCACATTTGTCTAGCATAATTAATAGTTCGATTGTTGATTTCTTTAAATCTTTTTGAAAGTATTGCACAATGCCTGTAGAAAACACCACACACTGCTCATATAATAAAGTATTTTTGCAACTTTAGCTCAAGTTTGTAGAGGAATTATTTTTAGACAGAAATGTATCACTTTATTTTTGGCAGTTTTGCTTGGTCGATCGAATTGGACCAATGTGCTCCTCAGTTCTCGCAGTGTTTTGCTGCGAGTAACAGCACGATTCCGCCGCGACTGCCCTGTAAATTATTTATGGGATAAACAAAATAAACGTATAATGCTTTCAAGTAAAAAAAAAATATATTCTACTCGTAGGATTAAGAATGAAACAGACTCGCCAGAGGCTCGTCGGTTTCATTCTGAATGCTACTCGTAGAATAATTTTTTTACTTGAAAACACTAGATGTTCATTCTATATATAACAAATACCGCTTCAGGTTCCTTTACATGAAAAAAACGTAATAGTTTGTTCAACACCACTCAGAACAAAAGCTCTGCCTGTAAGTATCACCATTGGGTTTCCCTGTGATCACACTATTACGAGACTGAAATTGATTTTGAGAGAAGGGAAAGTGGATCGTTTTCTAGATCTGATTAGTTTTTTTAAAACAAAAAAAAACATTTTTGTTTGTCTTCATCAAATGAAGAAATATTTTTTTTAAAAAGTCGCACAAAAAAAGAATTATATTGTAAATTAATTTAACTAAATGAATTAAAATAGTGAGAAAGAGAAAGTTTTTTACATTTATAAGAAAGAAAAAAATTCATTTGTAAAATTCAAAGATCCTAAGAATAGAGAGGAGACGATTCTACGATTTCTAGAGTCGAAAAGAAATATTCAAGAGATTGATATGATGAGACGAATGAGGGTTATTGAACGGAAACGCAAGAGGACATAGTTATTCAAACCCGTCATCGAAATTCAAGAATAGGCAAATAGACGAAGAAAAATATCGTCAAAAAATTGAAACCCATCAGGGAAAGCGAGAGTCCTCATCAGTCTCCTTACAGACCTTATGAGACACTATTTTATACCACGATTACCTTTTCTACTATATATGAAAAGCCTATGACATAAATTTTAGCTTTATACACCAACCGTGGTTAACACGCCAGCAATGGGATTTCAATGGTTAAAATTTGCACGTACAGTGGAACTATATCCAAGATGACCTTTGGTGACGTCGACCTCAATGTGAACTTGTCTAGATTTATCGCACGTCGCCTCGCGAAGAGTGAAATGAAAGTGACAATTATTTATTATGTTTTTAAATGAGTTTACCCCATAAAACACCCAAAATTAACAAACATGCATTGTCTCGTGTTAATATAGCATCCGTAACTCGAAATAGTATGTTACTATGTTATTAAAATGAAAAAGGCCTCGTGATGTTCGCGTTTCATTTTCTATTTCGTTTCGGTGATAAAATTGACAGCGGAAGTACCGCCCATCGATGCTCACGTGAACAAAAACAAATTCGCACGTATGTACGGCTGCTGCTCAGTAAAATCGAGAAAAAATAATAGCAACTCTTAATAATCTGATGATCATGGTATAAATAAAATATACCCATAGTAGCTTGGTGTACCAAATGATCACCGCTCGTGGTAAAGTGGTGTTAACCGCGTGCCGAAGGCTCGCGGTCAACACCACTTCACCACTCGTGGTGAACATTTGGTACACCAAGTTACTTTAGGTATATTTTATATGTATCCCACATACCCACGCCCTCCTCAGTATGATTACACTCCACATTACTCGTCACCGTTACCAAGTTCTCTCGAGACAGAAGGGATCGAGACTGACATGGAGGGTTAATCGGCGGTTGGCGCCACACTGACCCTAGATACGTCAGATTTTGGAGATTCGTGTAACCAATACATCTATATATACACCGAGAACTTAAATAAACACCCCCTAAAATGTGTCATGACAGTGAAGTTGATATTACTGATTATTATGTTTTAATGGTTGCTATATCTTGCAGTACATTTCATCCAGGGAAATATGGTGTTTCTGGTTGATAGCGTACCCCAAACAAATCCTCTCGTCCACGTGAAGCATGCTTCCCACGAATGTCACAAAAACATTATCATCCACATGCAATATTTGACACTTCTTTTATCAATAAATGCTGACATGGAAAGGAGGAGACTGTCCGGGGCACTAAGATGGATAATCGTTGGCATGCATGCAACTGACATGTCATTCAAAGCTATTGGAAGGCTACTTGGCTATAGTCATTCTATCATCAGCAGACTTGTCCGAAAACATCAACAAACCAACGATGTTAAGAATCGACCAAAGCCCGGACAACCCCAAAAGACCTCTCCTCGGAAAGATCGGAGTCTGGCACGCCTCTTCTGGCGTGAACCCTTTGCTTCAAGTGGGGTTTTGAAACGCCTTTGGCTCCCCAACAGGCGTTTGTGCATCAGAACTGCTTGAAACTCTCTCAAAGCACTGGGTATGAGATCCAGAAGGGTTATCAAGCGTCCCGCTCTGTCCGATCAGCATCAAAGATGACGTTTGGAGTGGTGTATGGCACAACAACATTGGAATCTCAGGACGTGGAGGAGAGTCCATTGGACAGATGAGAGTAGGTTTCTGCTACGCGAAATGTTTCTGACTGTCTCAAAATTACCAGATTACCAGAGAACGCGAATCTCGTGAGTCTGTGTCGTCAGGAGTTCACAGATTTAATAACATCTATGCCATTCACTCAAGAGGAAAGAAGAAATCAAGAGATGTTGTAAGGCGATATGGGATCGATGACCTTATAATTTCGATCTGATGAGTCTCAAATACTCACAGAAATTAACACTTACGCTGCCGAAAGTGACTATTGTCGCCTTTTTATGATGATTATCTGTACTTCTGGTATGTGCAAATCAAACCTACCATCTGATTAATTGTTGGAAAGGGCTCAGAGAGCCCTTTCCAACAATTAATAAGGTGACACAGTTTCAAGTATGACATACATTTTATTAAACTTTCTCGCATACAGGCGCACAAAGAGGTCCTCCATATATGCCTAAAGATGGCTGGCAGTAAAAGGGTTTATTAAACGAAGAGATTTGGCAACTTTTATATTCCGATATAATTAAAATAGAAAACAAAACACTTTTTTGATTACGATAATATATATGTTAACTGGATGGTTTTGAAATGGCAAATTTCCAGAGGTCATTTAAGGAAGCACAGTCAACACCACGCCGCTTGGCCTATAAACGCCACCTGGCGGGCAATTCTGGTGTGTATTATATTTTCCAACTTTCGAATGGCAAATGTTCAAAATGAAGTTGAAAAGAGAATTCAAACATAAAACGTAAGATTGGTACCCCCGACATTGTTTACGTCATATCTGTGATATGTGACGTCAGATTTTAAAAATAATTTCAACTTTGAATTTGGGACTACGAGTACTAAAAGGCCCTAAGATTTTATTATTTCAACTCCCTACGGCGAAATGTAAATTATGACGATTTTCCACCCTCGATAGACATTTACCTATAGCGCCAACACTTTTCAAGCAATGGTGATAAAAGGTGGCAATGTTAGCCTTTAATTATTTTTCTAGCACTCTGCAACATAAATTTAGTGCTGTCTTCTGTCGTTTACAATGGGGTTGTGAGCAAAGGGGAGTAGTGTACCGGCGACATTGTTTACGTCATATTTCAAGTGTCTGACGTCGAATTTTCAAAAACAAATTTTAACTTTGTGTTTGAGACCATGAATGCTAAAAGGTCACATGATGGAACTTTTAAAAGTTGAATTAAATTTTCAAGTTTTTTGCACCTCAGTCACATTTTACGTCATGGCGTTCAGTTTATTGCAATGAGATCCCCAAAATGGGACCCGAACGGTGCGAAACATACTACTGTCGTGTGCAGCGAAATAGTGTAGAGGAGGTCCGAGAAGTGGTCTCAAAATTAAGGAACTGAAAAGCGAGAGGGATGGATAAAATTCCCGACCACGGGGTAACAGTTGGGGCCCTGAAGATGCACAGAGCTATTTTTCGTCGATGATATGTACCAGTATTATAAAGTGAAGAGGGGCTAGAGAAAATGTTGATACTTCGTCGCCTGGGTGCTAGAATGTTCTATGTCCCATAGGGGACATAGAACACTCTAGCACTCAGTCGATGACTTGCTAGGAGATAGGAACAAATGGAGATAGGAACTAAATGAAAACAAAAGCAAAATTATACGCGTGTGTGGTAAGGTGGACGTAAGAAGTCCGGAGTTCTGTATTTCGAGAGATGTCAGCAAACATTTGTTTCAATGTGAGGGACACAGGTGACTTCGAGTATTTTGGGGTACATATAAACACCATATGAAGCGACATCTATGGACACCAAACGTATAAACTGGCTGTGAATTGGAAGCGAATTATTAATCAAAAGAAACGTCAGGGGAGAAACGGCTTCTATAAGGTTTTCTTGGGGAAAACCATCTGGAAACTAGTGGGTATATCTAGTAAAACACATGCTATGGAAGTGATACCTCTAGACCTGACGATTATAAATAGCTTGAAAACTCTGAGGAATGATGCAGGCTGATGTATAACAGGGTCGAGTAATGCCACAGCACTAGAAGAAATCATGGGCGAGTTTGGGCGATGTCAAGGTGTTAGCTAAAAGTTGCGATTTTCCTGTTTAAACGTGTAGATATTTTCGATAATCTTTTTGAATGGGTTAAACATAATGCGTAAAGATAGGTATGTGACGGACCCCGAAAACAGATTTGTCAAATTAATGTTAATTCAAGAGCTCTTAAATGAAGTATGGCATTAAATGTCCATTATGTCGCATTTGTCGAACGCCACATCGGCTATCTGATAACAGATCAATAGTAGGAGAGACAATATTCTCCCATGTAACCATTAGCTACGTAATTATGGCCAGTTAAGAGCTAACTGTTGGAGACCAGTGCATCACATATGTTCTGGACACACACCCATATTACGCAGCTAGCCTGTCTCCGAAATGCCAAAAGATACCAAAGTGCTTGTCATTCAAAGGAACGTAAAAGCGAGTGTTAAATTAAGATAGATCTTAGCGGCCAAGTTCAAGAGAAGCGATTAACTAAAAATAAATGTTCTGGCTATCTAAATAAAAATCGGGGGATTTCTCAAAAAATTCATTCCAGCCAATTCCAGTAAGAGAGTGTGTAAAGCTGTGGGTCGATGCGAGTAGATGGGGAGGTCCCATGCTATAGATTAGAGGAGGTGCCGCATCGGTGCGAAAGTATAGGCACGTTGTTATGTAAGGGAGCCACAGAGCTCATATTTAGAATAGGAGCGGTCGCGGGCCAAGTCGGTGACCATATGTGAGAATAGGATTAGAAACACGAAGTACGAGCCCAGGGAGCTATATGCATTTAGGTAAACGGCATTACCTGTTTTGGAAGGCAAGCCATACGTAGACAGAGTAGGTTTGCCTGTATGAACATTATCCTGAGATAGACGTAGGGGAGAGATTAATCCCATTGGTGGCGACTGCTTGTGTGAAAAGCGTCAAGTAAAGTGACAATAAGCTAGTGGCCGTGCGACGACAGTAGTGAAGTGACATTCCGTCACCTGTTAGAGCAGAGGCGCCCCATAAAGTGAAAATACGCCAGTGGCCGTGCGACGGCAGTGAAAGGGTGAAGTGAAGAGGCGACCAGGGAAACAATACCAGCGAAGCGGAGAAAAAAACAGCGACAACAGAGAATGCGGGCCCGCAAGTGGCTCAAAAACTGTGGATGGGGGTGATTGATGTTTTGTATTCTTATTCTTATGGATTCCATGTAAGTCACAAATTATCATATTTATTTTTCTTATATATGTATTAAAATTGTTGTTTTCAGTGAACCCCTGCTGATTTATGTTTTTCGAGGAAAAGTTATTAACCCCTTCAGGATAAGAACCACCCCAACAAAAGTGAAACGGGCGGGTTCGTTACGGCGAGACAGACGTTCACGCACGGGTTCAGACAACACTCCTTGAGTTTTGGCTGAATACGCGGCGGGAATCTATTTCCCCCAGCAGCGACAAAGCCCCGGTTTCCGACAGACGATGAGGATCAAGGCAGTACTGAATGAAACTCTGTTATCTAAACTATCTAGTAAATCTCCACATCATCAGATGGTATGAACTAATGTTCCAGAATATCTGTAATTCAAATACAAAGACCTAGTATATTGAGCAAGTGAGGGAGTTGATGTAGAACTACTCAGGGGAGATTTCTGACATAGATGTTGTGAGAACCTTGGGTAACAAAACCATGGAGGTCATGGAGGATTGTAAAAGAAATTACCGAGAGGGGAGTCAAAACAAAGAGGACATTCGGCCGCGTGCGTGATGGAGAGAAGGCAGGTTTTTAAGAATACCTTGATGGCACTTTTGAAGGGTTACTGCTATTTAAGATGAGGTTGCGACCAGTGAAGCTTGGGGAAAAGTTTGGAAAGAAAGGGAGAGGGAGTGTCAAACGTGTAATTTAGGAGTGGTAGAGACTTGGGAACACTTTCTATTAGAATGTCCATCTGAATAAGATTCAGTGTGAGTATGGGGGATATGTGGGTATTGGGTGACACAAAGGAGAGGGTTAGTACGCTTATCGGAGACATTTGGAAGCATGGGGTACAGGATGTCATCAAAAGTTCGTTTTCGGTGTTGAGAAGAGAAGAGGGGAGAGCCGTGGATAGTGAAGCATTTGGGTGTACAGGGTTGATCAAGGCCTTCTCTCGTGAGAACTGCGACAAATCAGCGGCTGGACAAAGTGCTATTATTATTATTATATCATTATTATAGCGGGCGTATTTAAATTATTTGTGATATTTCCATCATAAACGTTTCTCGAGAAGTGTGAATGTATAATACCACGTATGTTCGTTGCATTCTCTTTATTTGTACTGTGTATGGCAACAGTGTACGCAGAAGGTTCTTTCGTTACAGTTCGAATATTGGTGCCGTTGTTATTCTCAACAGAGGAGACGCAATATTCAGTTGAATTACTCATGGCATTTGGAATGTGTTTATGTTGTTGACTATTTATGTGCGAACAGGTGTTGACAAGTTCTATATTCTTAAGATCAAATATTTGCATAATGTGATTTGCTGGAAAATTTGCATACTTCAGTCTCTGGGTTAACTGTTGTTTTTCACAGCGAGTTGAAGTTTCTTATTCGTCATAATACCTGCACCATCAACATCACGCTTCATTGAACCGGTATGTTTGTTTATGCCTATTCTATTTCTCTTGAACCATGTTTTAGGTGTTATTCTTCGTATATAGCAATATAAAACAGTTTACCATATCCACATAGTTTTCTGCATATAATTTATAAGCTGTAACAATACATATTTCACCATCACCCACGTTGGTCCACAGTTTATGCTTCACCATACGCCTTGGAGTTGTTCCACTACGTTTTTCTTTTTTTTTTTTTTTTGCTTGCATCCCATTATATTCTAAATCTTAACTGGTTAGGGCTACATTATTGGTGGTCCTAATTTGTTCATCCAAATTTGTTTCATTATAAATTATTGAAGAATGCCTTTAGGCACTCTTCTATAATCTGTGATGAAAAAAATTATCTAAACAAAATAGTATTTACGTTTGACAGAATATGAAACACGAGCAAGGAAAATGTTGGTTTTTGCTCTAGAACCCTATTTTTAAAAAAAAGCCCAAGTAGTGGCTTCTAGCACTGAACCGATCTAGCACTCCGGATGTACGGCACAGTTTCACATCTCCCCAACACATATGATAGTGTTCAGATAAGCCTCTTAACCAAACTGTACTATAAAATAAAACCATAATCTGTTCCAAAAGGTTCAGATGAAGAGACCAAAGTACCATATGGAGAAGCACCAAGGGGTCAGGATTCAACACAAGGAACAACAAAAATTACATTCTCTGCCGCTAGAATTACCTAAAGGCTGATTCGACGTCTAACGTCCTTTCTCTGCCTTCATTGCGAAATTTGCATTCAACCGAGTGTGTAGTATTTTCTGAAGCTAGCAAAGCTGCTGACGGCCTTTGGCCGAAAGCTTTTAATAGAGCAATTTCTCCATTTAAAACCATGTTTAAACTCTCTGAATTTTCCCTTACTGCTACAAAATGCCATTTTCTTCATCCGAAAAAGACCGGGATATTTGGAGTGTTTCCTTACTCTTCGGGTTTGAGAGACACTTGTTTACTTTTTACGACTTATAAACTTGTATACTTTTACACCTGAAATAAGTTGAGCAAACCCTGAACTGTTTATTAAACTTTCTTTATCAATAATTCAACTGAGTTGACGAACAAAACTTGACATGAAGGCATGGATAGAATCTGGCTGGCAGCTTGAACCGTCCGATTTCTGAATACGCATGAAAAATTTCAACAGAAGTTTACAAAGTCCATCTTGAGGTATTTATTAAACAGGAAGGCTTCCGTTCACATAAGGCGGCCGCATAAATGTAGTTAGTAGTTTCAAGTCATACACCGTTTTTTAAGTATTTTTGCTACTCTGGTGATAAATATAGAATAAACGTATAGTGTTTTCAAGCAAAAAAAAATTATTTTACGAGTAGGATTAAGAATGAAACCGACGAGCCTCTGGCGAGTCGGTTTCATTCTTAATTCCACGAGTAGAATAAATTTTTTACTCGAAAACACTATACGTTTATTTTGTTTATCCCATAAATCTTTTACAGGGCAGTCGCGATGAAATCGTGCTGTTACTCGCTGCAAAACACAGCGAGAAGTGAGGTGCACATGGGTCCAATTCGAAGATAAGCAAAATTGCCCAAAATAAAAAAGGCGCAGTGATAGATCTCTGTCTAAAAATAATTCCCCTACAAACCCGAGCTAAACATACAAAAATACTTTTTTACATAAAACAATGTGTAGTGTTTTCTACTGGTATTGTGTAATAGTTTCAAACAGGTTTAAAGAAAACAATAATTGAACTGTTAATTTTACTTCACGAATGCGGTAGAGGTTAGCCTCGGAGGTCAACAAGTCCGTCTCTACTGTAGGAATAAATTCTTTCAGTGTTAAACCTATGGGGAAAATTTATCATCCTACAAGGTGAAAGCAAATATTTATCCAAGGCATTTATTGTTCGAATAAACAGACATTTATGGGATAACGGTACCGATTTTAGTAACTTCGATATCAAACACGAAGTCAATTCCGTTTATCTTTAGAGGTTTCAACTTGATTAGTTTCATATCGGTCGAGATATCAGCCCGAAGTAACTTCATATCAGGCTGACATTGGTGTAAAATTACTTGTTAAACAAAACATTTATTAAACAAATAATAACAAACTGTTCTCAGATGCGTTCCAGTTGTCTGACAGAGTTATCGTTCCTCATTCTTTTCACAAAGTGCGAAGTTTCCTTCTCTCCCAAATCAGCTACCTGAACGTCTTGGTTTCCTCACTGGTGAAACCGCGACGTTCGGATGGATGAACTACCTGTTGTCTCACTTCGACGGATCTCCAGTTACGAGTTTGAGTCTCACCGTGTGCTGCATTTCCTGAACAATTCCCTTCTTTGTTCTCTCCATCTACCTAATCCTGATTCATTGCCATCATTAATTCCGCACCATTCAAAAACCCTGCTTCAATCTCTTCTCTTATTCATAGTAATGCCAATTTTCCTGATTGCGCTTGATGAATAACAGCTGTGCCGATTTCGATGTAAACGAATTAGCTGCGTTTAGTAACTCATAAAAGAGAAACTCTTGCATGGTCCATAACGGCCGAGATTGGTGACACGTCTGTATGAAATAGTTTGACAGAGGCGGAGGAACGATTTTCAAAGTGGGGGCTGTATCGGGCGATGGATGGTAGTCGGTATGAAAATTTTAAATTCCAAGGTCCCAAAACCCCCCATTTACCTGCATCTGAGAGGATATTTTGAGATTTTTCTGGAGATGTATTTGAAAGATTTCACGCTTTGAGAGCCTTTAAAAAAACGTCGGTAAAGCATACAGGTGAGGTCTATTTATCAGCTTTGGTCGTAATGACCAAAGCTGATAAATAGACCTCACCTGTATGTTTTACCTGACATTTACAGCGATTATACTGTCTGTGGATTATCTTGTCTGGGGTGGATTTGGTACTTTTATGCCTGTAAGACTACGCTCTACTTCAGTTAACCAATTTATTAACAGACTGTATACATTGTAGCGTTTGCTGCCACTGCAAAAAAATGATCCGAAATCCATCGAAACTGAACCAGTACGAGAGAAATATAGCTGGTGAAAATATGGGGGAGGCTCTGGATCCGCCCCTTGTTTCATTGGTTGTGTTAAAATATATGCATACAAAAAACAACATGGACCAGCAAAACAAAGCAGAGGGGCTGAAGCCCCCCCCCCCCCCCCCACACCTTCCCCGGTTTGAAGTCATATTTGCCGAGTTTGATAATGGTTAATTCTGAGAAAGCATGTCATATTTAATAAATAATTATCACTAAATATTCATTTTCTGTTTTCGGGTATCTTCCATAACGTCGCCAAATCTTTACGGTCCATTTTGGCGGGATCGCCTTTGGAAAATATTAAAGCTATTTTGTCTGCATTTGTTTCCAATGTGTAAACGCTTAACGTGCGTAACGAGTATTGAGGGATTTTATAGAACGTTGGCATGATAAGTGGATACTGGATATGGGAACTTTTTTCGTTATGTCACTATTGATATATAATGTTTATTAAAGCATGTTATTTGTGATAAATATAGATTTGAGATTGATTGAGTGGAATTGTAACACACTCTCGATTTGATAACCATTATGGAGAAAAGCATATAACGGTTAATGCGAGTGACTGAGAGTTTCCGAAGATGCTACTTCACCCAGTGACAAAGTGGGTCGCTTCTGTTTTAGTTGTTTGTGGCGGGAGAGGTGGGATTCGTGCGCATCGATAATTTCTGTCAAATGTTCGTCATCTGGGATGTAATTTCAGGGAGTTCTTCTCTCCAAGTGACTATGAATGGAATCTAACTGAAGATCAGCAATTTATGTTTTCATAAATGGTCGATCGTGAGAATAAAAGGTTCTTTCTATCAAGAGATTAGACGCAGTGGGATCTTAGCGGGCAAACACTGCCACGCGAAATGTTTTGTACAGTTTTGTTTGATTTTTTTCACATGATGGCTAAATGGACGATCGTGAGAAGAAAAGACTCTTTCTATCAAGAGAGTTGACGCAGTGGGATCTGAGCGGGCAAACACTGCCACGCGAAATGTTTCGTACAGTTTTGTTTGATTTGTTTCGCATGTAGGCTTGCTAGTCAGAATCAAAGATGTGTTTTTATAAACATCCATTTTATCCTTTACCAAACACGAAAGACAGGCTACACTTACCAACAAAATTCTTAAATATCTTTTTTTTCATTTTTTGTGTCAACAACATAGCTTATGACCCCTCGTTGATACGAGGGGTCATAAACTATGTTTTTTGCGCCAAAAAGAAAGAAAATTGAAGAATGATTTTTGTGAATAGCGCTGGTCGGTTCTGGCCGTTATGTTTGAAAAGGGGTAAAACATAAGTGTACTATGTTTAATAAGAATACGCAATCACATAATACGTGTTTCAGTGCCATGAGTGGAAAACTACACTGATTGCCTCTCCCACCTCCAAAAAAATGTTATCTACAGCAATGCTTTTTGTCGTATGGAATTCTATATACGGGTTTGGGGTGGGATCCTACACGTATCTGCCACTGAGTTTACTATCACTGCTCAGGTGAGAACACGGTGTTTACCAAGATGATGTTCCACATGGTTTCAGATAAATTGTTCTAAACTCTGACTAGACTCGATGGTTCCACCAAAATTTATCGGATTTCTTGTACTCCTGACAGACAATGGCCTTGTCATTTCAAAATCGCGTGCACATAAGAAAACAAATAGCAAACGAGAATTTCAACGTTTTTCACCAAATCTATGGAACAGTGATTTCCCGTGCTAAAGTGTTGATATTAATACATTTAAAACTTTTTTCAGATCCTACTTTCCAAGAAGTTCCAGGATACACCATGTATGAAGAAAGTGGACTGAAACTGTACTTGAGAATTGTAACAACATCATCACTCGACCAGAGTATGGCTTCATCCGATTGTGTAAGCGAACGTGGTCATTTGTTGCTGATCCAGAATCAGACGATGTTCAGTATGGTACAAAGTATTCTCCTGGCTCTCCCTAAAGGTAAGAAAACAATTGTTCTGTTTTCATCTCATTGGCCTGACTATCATTCGACCTATTGGCACGACATTGACATCTCAAGACACCAGAGACATCCAAACCTCGAAGATACAGATCGTGTAACAATCGACAAGCAGGAAAAACAATGAATAATAAATTCCGTATATGGATCAGTAACAACAGGCATGGATGTCACCTGTCACAGTTACTGCACATATCCGGGACAAACACATGCGTTACTTATTGTGGAGATCCAGAATGTTTTGTGGGTAGCAATCTATTTTGAATAGAAGGACGGGCATTTATTTATTTATTTATTTATTTATTTATTTATTTATTTATTTATTTATTTAATTAATTAATTATTTATTTATTTGGGGTTAACGACACATTAACAGCCAAGGTCATATCCTGTTGGTGACAGTTTCACGGACGGAGGAAGCCGGACCACCCGGAGAGAACCACCGAGCAACGACGAGCAATTGCAAGCTCCCCAACATGCAGCACAGGCAGGGTTAGATTGGTCGACGTGCAGTGCGCCTCAGTACACGGCGTCATCGTGGCCCCATGTGGACAATCAGGGTTAAGTGCCTTGCCCAAGGACACAACGCGGGAGTCCGAATCGATCGCTCAGACAGGTCACCCACCCAAGGACTAACCAGGCTCGACGTTGCTTAACTTCGGTGATCGGACCAGAACCTGTTACCGCAATTCCACCGCGCCCTCACAGAAGGACGACACGATTAAAAACAAACAGTCAATGAGGATCAGATCTAAATTCATCCTACAGAAGTGAATTCGTCCATTTGAAGTAGACAATATTATATAGGACAGGATATCATAATAATAACCCTTTGGCCAGCGGTTGGTTTGTCGCTGTTCTCATACAAGACTTCGATTACCCCCGTGCTCCCAAATGCCGTTCTCTCCACGCCTCTTCTCTTTTCCCAACACCCACAAACTAATTATAATCTTATTCCATACTTCTTTCTCTCCAAATGCATTTATCAGCAAGTCCACCCCGCAAAAACCGATAAGTCTATTTCGAAATTGCCATCTTGGGAATTTAATCTATTCAAGGTCACGAGTCGCGGGGTGTAAACAAAACGATTTCCACGTTCATCGCGTTGAGTTCTGCTGTGTCAGCCAAGTCAACTAGTTTTGTAAAATATCAAGTTTAAATTCGTAGAACCGTTGTCATCATTCAAGTTGACTGAAGGGGCAACCACAGACGACTTTAAACGGCATGATATCTCAGGTTAAATGACTTTTTTCACGGAGGCGAGGACTTGTTTTGAGTGGCAATAAGGAAACACTCGTTGCACGGAGTTTCGCGGCTTGAGAAATCCCCGAAAGTTGGCGAAACAGTGCCCACGGTCACAGAGCCTAGACCAAACATGGACTGAAAGAAGACCGTATTTTAATTTGTTGGTTTGGTACGTCTTTTCAAGGATGTACCAAACCAAAAAAGTAAAATACGGTCTTTCGAGCCATGTCTGGACTACCACTGCAATGACACAACGTGCACCCAAACACCGTTTAACCCTTTACCCAACGCAGACGATACCATACTTTATTATTTTAAATATAATTTTTATAATTTTTTCAAAAAATTTCAACAAAACCATATCATGTGACCCCCTCTTTGGAACGAGCTCGACGAGCTCGTTCCACAGAGGGGTCACATGCTAGGGTTTTGTTGAAATTTTTCGAAAAATAATTTTTTTTCAGCTGCTGAATTTGCATATTACGCGGGCGGATGCGGGCGATTCGTTGGGTAAAGGGTTAAGTATATAGGAACTCAATTCAAAATAATGAAAGTTCTCATTCAATATTCTCCTTGCCTTAAAGAAATGGTAACTTTGGCTAAATGTGTATTGAATTCGCACTTATGAACGTAGTGGGGTCCGAAGCACTTCACCCGCTCTCTTCTCCCTTGCTTACACGTGTTTTCTTGAGATGTTTACACCTTGCGACCTGTGACCTTGCAGAGATTAAAAGTCATGGTGGCAGTTTCGAAACAGGCTTATTAACCCTTTACCCAACGCAGACGATATCAAAATTTATTATTTTAAATATCATTTTTTCAAATTTTTAAAAAAATTCAACAAAACCATATCATGCGACGAGATCGTTCCAACGAGGGGTCACATGATATGGTTTTGTTGAAATGTTTTGAAAAATAATATTTTTTCAACTGACGAATTTGCATATTACACGGGAGGATGCGCCGATTCGTTGGGTAAAGGGTTAAACAAAGAGAAAAGCATACTAAATGGTCACCATAGCAGCCGGCGAGCTTCCTTGCCAACAGTTTAATTACTGGGGTGAACCTGATGTAGGTGAAGCAACAAAATATTCTACATTGCAAACTATTCACGTGGTATCTACAGCAACCAACTTTCTTCTTTCGTAACGCATTAACTAATTGGTATGTGCAATTATCATTCTACATTTCGTACTACAACTAAACGTCAGTCAGAAATTAAACTAATAGTGTAGCAACAATGCCACTACTTGGTAAGCTTTTACACCCCCACCCCCACCCCCACACATACACATTAAAATTAAAAGATCTACGGTCGTGGTTTATCAGTGGCGTGTGAAATTTCGGTTGGATGAGGTATACTGGAGTATATTTTAAAATGGTGTTTTTTCTTAAGTCACAACTTCTTATTCTTTATTTTGTATTCTTTTTAGCTCACCTGATTGAAAGTCTGGATTAGCAACAGTGATCACTCACCGTCCGTCGTCCGTTAACATGGTGTTTGCACCTGCCCCTCCTAAATCGCTGAACCAATTTTAGGTAAATTTGGGGTGAGTTTTTTTTTTTCAAATGAACTTGCCCAGCCCAATAGGGAAGGGATGGGGAAAAATGCTCCCAATTTTGATATTTGTTATGTAGCTTCCTTTTGAGATGTTGAATTCAGTTTCTTCAAACGCAGTTCGTGGAGCAATGTTTGCCTTTGTAATGGGACGGGCAAAATTTCTATTTTCTGAACCGATAGTCCGATTTGAACCAAATTTGGTATGTGGTATTATTGAGTCATAGTACTTGACTCATTTAAATTTCCCCGTGTCCCCGTGGGAACCCCAGGAGCTAAAATACAAATATTTTCAAATGCCTATATTTCCTAAACCACACGGAACATAGAGATGTTATTTGGTATAAAGCGTGCATGCGTGCGTGGGGTGGGGCCCCACTAAAGGATGCGTGGTGATGTCCTCCTCTGTATCAGACTTTGGGGTCAGATGGACGCTCTTGCCTCTCATCTGGAGAGTTCAGTTGAGAGGGCACGAGACGCCTAGAGCTGATAAAGTTTTCTGTATCTTAACTGGATTTTCCAAATTAGCCATGGTGATTATTCAGATGGTCTTCACACTCAGAAGGCAGAGGTGCTTATCCGAAAAAAGAAAAAAAGGCTTACCGCGGGTTTTATAGGATTTTCCCCACCTTGCATCACCCGAAGCTAACTTCTTATCACCTTTCAATTCAGGAAGTTACATCAAGCTCCTTGTTTTGTTTTGAATTAAAATTATTACTTATTTTTATCATTCCAGTTGTCTGTTGATATGAATGCATGGACATCCTTTATGTAGAATGGAGGCAACGAACTTATATTCGTCTCTTATGTGACTGGACATGACTATGAGATTTGTCTCAAATGTCAGAATTGGATAGATAGATTATTTTTTCACTGTTATTTGGTCTAATGGTAATAAACTCCATCTGTCCTTTAGAGCTGATTATGACATTGATAATTGTATTTGTTTATTTATAATAGATCTTAAATTACGTTGCTGTTAATTTCTTTGTCAGTCTAGAGATCGTAAGTTATGCCCTGTGATAATTGTTTAAAATTTCTAAAAATTCATCAAAATCGTCTTGTTATTTATTTATTGGCGTTTAAGGTCACATACTTATGTACAATGGCTAATCGTGGCCATGACAGTTTTACGGGTGGAGGAAGCCGGAGAGAACCAGAGAACCACCAACCATCGACGAACAACTGCCAGCTCCTCAACATTCTAACTCTGTTCAAGCTCCGCTCAAGCAGTGTTACATCGGTTGAATACATGTGCACCATCGACGTGCAGTACGCCTTGATACACGGCATCATCCTGCCCCGTGTAGGCAACCGGGGAAAAGTTCCTTGCCCAAGGACACAACGCGGGTCGACACGGACGGGGATCGAACTCGGGACCTCCAGCATAGAGATCCAAAGTCTACCACTGAGCCACCGCAGCCCTAAAATACTCTTGTGAATGTTCCCAAATGATAAAAATGGCATCTAAATATATCTGAGATATACAAGGTGATGCTTTGCACATTTGCTTAAGGCATTCTAAGGCTCAAGGCCCATAGGACAACCCATTACTTGTAAATAATGTTGTTCGTTGAATCGAAAGTTGTTACCTTTTGATTTCGTTTGTTCACATTTTACAGCGTGTGGCTATACAAGGAAACATTTGCACTAGAGTTATGATATTTACCTATGTTTTCAGACAATTACTGGATGGATGGTAAGAATACTGGCAGCGGAGACTTCCTATCCTGGAAAGGGGATACAATGCTGTATATTAATTGGAACTCTGGGCCTAATGAACCTGCACCGGCATGTCTGGTACTGAGAGATACACATAGCTATAGAATTGGAGATCAAAACTGTGGAGTACTGCATCACTATGTTTGTCAGATTGATGTGCAGTAAATAACAGCAAAAGAAGCAGAAACATCACTTTAACCCTTCACCGAACGTAACGTCCAAAACCGGCCAGCGCTATTATCAAAAATCGCCAAATAATTTTCATTATTTTTTCATTTTTGTCTCAAAAACATAGGTTTTGACCCCTCTTTGGAACGAACTCGACGAAACGAAAACCAAGAGAGCGATTCATTCTTTTTTTCAGAGACACATAAAAAGGATTAATCGTGGGAAAATCGAATTGCGGTAAGTCTAATCTGTTGACGAATCTGTTGTTGTGATCTGAGTAGTTGGATTATGATGGAGAGTGATCGCTTCACTGGACTAATTGCATGAAATAATTCATGAGAGGTGAAGGACGTTGTACAAACACGAGTGCGTGAATGCATAATGCATGGAGATTTCAAAATGAGAGGAAAGTCGTTTGTTTTTACTTCTCGTAATGCTCGGAATCGCGTCTGATGTTTAGCAGTTTTTAAGACCTCAACTAATACGACGAGAAGGGGCTACTTGCAAATATTATTCTCGAATAACTAAATATTTTATATCACACGAAACGTCGTTAATTTCGACGCACCAACCCATGTCTTATTTCCTGATTATCAACTAGTGTCTAATTGGTGCGTGGTCCCATAGCAGCAGCAACATTGTATTCTTGACATGACGTTCACATGACGTCAATTACGACAACAGGTTCAAGTAGCGCATTCATGGCGTCATGGTATGAAGCGTCTGAGCCAACAAACTGATAATCGGTTGTTTTGGGAGAATTTAGAGACAATGAATTAAATAAAAAGTGTAAAAAACATTCGAAAACTCATGTGATATACAGAATCTTCAACTCGTGATGTTTGAATATAAGATTTAAAGGCTCGTTTTGAATCAAATTCATCAAACTCGTTTCAAAAAATCTTATATCCAAACATCTCTCGTTTGAGATCCTCTATTTAATAAATCTGTGAATTGTATTGTTGGTGAATAAGGCTCAATAGATATGGCCGTTTGTAGATTTAATGTGGGTATTCGGGAACAATGAAATCCCTGATCCCGAATAGGTAACCCGAAAATTAATCATGATGTCGCACTTTTTCATCACAGTATCGAAGTATTGAAGAAAAAAACGAGAAAATCTTCAAATTCACCCGCCTATTTAAATTAGAGACCACTCAATAAAGTGCACTAAAATGCCGAGACGTCACTTATTTTCATGGGTTTCGCACTTTGTAAACAACTGATTGATTGATTGATTGAAAGAACGGAAGAAAAAGAAAAGGAGAAAAAGAGTTGATAATAATAATAATAATAATAATAATACTCTGGTGGTGAATATGGGTGGCAATGACGCTGCGGACAACCTTATAAGGAAGGAAGAAACCAGGGCAGGCTATTGAAATACAGTAACATGTCACAACAGAAGGCCGAGATCTAAGATCAGGACCAGAGGCATGGGATGTTTTATTGGCAATAAATGATATCGCTAATCTCCCATTCGATTTGTATCGGAAATGAATTGGTCACTTTCATGTCGTTAAAACTCTTGTTTTTCTACTTGGGTGATTTTTCTTGTGCAAACCCTATGGGGATTTTATAAAAATCGACTGCCGTGAAAAAGTGTCGCACAGGTAGCGATATTTTCCCATTTCGTCCACACCAAACAAAATGAAATATGTGAAGGAAAACATTTGTGTCACAGAAATATTTTGGAGGTGGCTCAGAAAAAAGACAAAATGATGGAAGTGAAGAACAATATTCGTAGGTAATAAAAAACGATGTCCAAAAAATATATTTAGATAAAATTAAATACAAAGGGTTTTTTAAAAAAATTAAAAAATCAAATTATTTAATAAAAATTTCAACTATAAAAAAGGAAAATGCATGTTTCAATATCTCATCGAAAATTGCTAGTTCTTTGTATTTTTGGAATACGAGAACTCATCAAGAAATTACATGGCCCAGGATTAAAAGTAATTTAGAAAAAAACAAAATGCTAAAAACGTAAGAAGTAACTTCAAAAAGGCAAAACAAATAAGTTTAAAAGGTAAAGACACTAAACTACAAGCATAAAAAAAACTAAAAAAAACCCCAAAAAATCTTAGTTGAAAAAGTCATAAAAAACAGAAATACCAAAACTAAATAAACAAATGAAAACAAGATGACAATCAAAGATTTATCATGGAAAGAAATAAGGACCAAGAAATCGAATCATTCGTTGTTTCTGAGAGTATAAGAGGACTGATCATGGGAACATCGAACTGCGGAAAGACAAACTGTTGTTGATTCTTTTGTTGCGACCAGTGTGGTTGGGTCGCCATAATTTATTCGTATTGGGCAAGGGTCTCTTTCAACCCAAATACAAATTATTGTGAGAAGCTCTGAACGGGAAATTACCGAACGATCTGATAGTGAGGGCTTTCTTTCGATCATCAAAACGAGATGGACAAATAAGAGGCTTCACCCATAACTCTTTTACAAGAACCAGCGAGAGAGCCCGGAAATAAAAAAAGGTTTTTATACAAACGCGGACGACGTATCCGATCTAGCAGAATTTGAATCGGAGAACGAAAACCTGATGACCTTGGACGATCTGTTGTTAGAGAAACAGAACAGATTCGAATCTTATTACATTCAATGTCGTCACAGCAACGTGGATTGTTTCTGTCTGTCTCAAAATTATTTCAGATTTTCCAAACGGACCATAAGAGAGAATGCGGATTTCCTGTGCATGGTTCGTTAAAATCTCAAGAATTTGAATCAAAACTACCACGATCACGGGGTCAACGACACGAACAAAGAATTTAGGATATATAATAAGGCGGTGTGGGACCGTGGACCTAATAATTTTGTGGACATCGATCTGACGTGTCGTAAATACCACGGAAAATATACGAATGCATTCGACGACTTTTATATTCCGATATAATTAAAAATATAGAAAACAAAACATTTTTTGCTCATGATAATAGATATGTATATAAATATAAGAATTTTAAAAAATAAATAATTAATTTTTCACAAAATGTTATGACCGAATAAACTTTATTTTGCAGCATACACAAGTACAATATAAGTTAACCCTTTACCTAACGAATCACCCGCATCCGCCCGCGTAATATGCAAATTCAGCTGTTGAAAAAATTATTTTTTTCAAAATATTTCAACAAAACGATATCATGTGACCGCTCGTTGGAACGAGCTCAGTGAGCTCGTTCCAATGGGGGTCACAAGATATGGTGGTGTTGACATTTTTTGAAAAATTTTTAAAAAAATGATATTTAAAATAATAAATTTTGATATCGTCTGCGTTGGGTAAAGGGTTAACAAGTAAAAAAGGTGGTGTATACTGAATGGAAATGGCATAGCCGGAGAGGCTGTCTTCCTGCCATCCCCAAACACCTGATTTCATGACATCAAAGCCCTTTCCTTTAGTGTTTCCCTCAATCCTCATGCACTGACCTGTGATAGTCACAACAGTTTATCGCGATAAAATTGAAATGAGAAATAATGGGTTTGGAAGAAGAGGTCCTTTTATTAGAAAAAAACAATTTGGACAAGACGGATTGGCACACGTAATGATGGAAGAATAGGAATTTAGAGTTGTATTAATTATTGCATTTTTAAATAGGGGGCCTACTGTGTTGCTTTGTTTCTGGATTTAAATCGTTCCAAATTTTCGGAAAAGAATGAAAAGGGAGATCTCCAGAGAAACGTGTTCTTGGTTTGAGTATTCGTACACTCCCAGACTGTCTGGTTTCCATTGCGGAGGAGTTTATGTAAATTTCCAAAGTGCTGTCAAAAGACACGGGCAGTTTCTTATGGTACCAGTCATACATAGACAAAAGAACATGTAACTTATATAGATTATCGAATTTCAGTATGCCACAACTTTTAAATGATGGATCTGTATGCGAATTGTATGTCCTGTTTGTTATAACGCGGATAGCCATTTTTGTAGATTTATAATTCTAGTTGTTGAAGGTTCGTGACCCCAAACAAGTACACCGTACAGCAAATGGCTATAAATGAGCGAGTAACATAATGTCTTTAAAGCCTTAAAGGGAAGAAACTTTTTCGCCCTATTCAAGGCGAAAATTGCCCTAGCCATCTTTCGACAAACCACTGAGGTGTGTTCTTTAAATTTTTGATTTTCATCCATATGGACAAGAAATTTAACTGATTGTTCTTCATGTTGGTTACAAATTAACGGAATATCTGTATTATTTAGAGTGCTTGTTATAGGAATCGTTTTGTGGATGCAACACGATGCATTTTGTTTTATTGGCATTCAGACAAAGACCATTTGTGTAACACCATTCACTTATCTTATCTAGTTCAGAGATGGTCTCGTCTATCATGTTGTCAAGATTGTTCCCAGGTGCAAAACCTGTGGTGTCGTCTGCTAGAGAGAGGACATTTAGCAAGGTTAAATGACTGATGTCGTTGATGTATAATAAGAAGAGGATGGGGCCTATAACTGAGCCTTGGGATATACCAATTGTGGCCTCCAATGTGCCCGATGTCCTATTCATGAAAGAAAAAGATTGACATCTGCCTGTTAGATAATCTTTGAACTAGGAATTTGCCAATCCTCTTATACCATAGCTCTCCAGTTTTTTTCAAGTAGGACTGAGTGATTAACAGTATCGAAAGCTTTTGAAAAGTCAAGGAACACTTAGAGTGAACAATCCTTGTAGATTTATCATTTGCTTCTACGACATTATTGATGAGATGAAGGATAGGGTGAACGGTGGAGTGTCTTTTTCGGAATCCAAACTGGTAATTAAAAATGATATTTTGTTTCTCCGAGAAAGTATTTAATTTTGCATACATTACTTCTTCTAGTATGTTAGAGAATGTTGGAAGAATGCTAATGGGCGGTAGTTAGTGAATAGCTGAGGGTCTCCAAATTTAAAGATGGGTATAATTTGGGCTATTTTTATTTTGTCGTGCACTCTTCTTGTGTCAAAAGCATTATTGGTTTGGATCTCATCGAGTGTTATTGTATTAGCCATATTTGCATGAAGAGGTGGAGTCAAAAACTAATGGTACGGGATTAGTGCGATGAAAACAAGAGGTTTCAGTATTTGTGCACCGACTTTGCATTATGGGAAGGTGAAGAGACGGTATTAATTTTGATGTCAAGAGAAGATATAATATATATACACAACATAAAATGAATAATTGTTGACTTCGATTGCTTTGTATGCTCCCATAGGAACATTAGATTTATCTATCGTTGATCGGCCAGAGGATAGGTATTTCTTTTGAGAAAATCGTTTTACACCCATCAAGAAACACAACAGTGTCGTCAAGCCTGATGGGTGATTGGGATGTACATGTAAAAACTACATTTTGGGTACGCTATACCGCAAAAAAATATAGGTTCTCTTTAGAACCAAAACTGGTTCTAATCTTGTCCCTGAGATGGAACCAGTTCTGTTTAAACAGTCTTTATTTCAAAACAAATAAATTTATAAAGATTAACATTAAATATCAACAGAATTAAACATAAATTGAGGGGGTTTCAGCCGTAAGTTTAGAGCTTATACGAGGTTGTCTCAAATCATTATTAAGCAAAGGAGATATGAAGAGTTGGAATATCGAACCAGTTTTGGTTCTATACAGAACCAAAACTGGTTCGATGTGCCATCTGTTCATATCTCCTTTGTTTCAAAATGTTTGGCGACTGCGTTGAATAAGCTGAAGTTTACTGCTGAATCTACTTCAGTTCATGTAATATTCTGTCAAAATTGAATGCTAATGTTGGTAAATTTATTTGATTTGAAATAAATGCTGTTTAAACAGAACTGGTTCCATCTCCGAGACAAGATTAGAACCAGTTTTGGTTCTTAAGAGAACCTATATTTTTTTGCAGTGTACAGGCATACATATCATCCAGGTATGGTCAATATCAAGGCCTTCTGTGGGTGCGAAAAGAGAAGTAGTCAGAATTAAAGTAAAAAATACTACCCTGTTGTATGTTTATAATTATGTAGTAATTCCCGACCACAGCAGCAGAACCTTGATAATGACCATAGACCGAGATTGTTAGGTGTGGGAGTAGGCACCACAGGAAATATAGAACATTCTAGCATTCAGGCGACGATGTGTATCTAACTGAAGTTGTACAAACTGAAACTATACACAGGGACACCATGTAAACGACAACAATTACAGTTGGTAGGAGAAAAATAAAGAATCTGATCCCTTATTATTGTGATAGGTCTACAAATAGATCAGTGAGAAACATCCACATATTTTGTGGATTCATTTATGACAGAACGTTGGTAGTATTGAGCGTAGAATCTTGAATAAAAACATTTTGAATTTTTATGTCAACTCGGTACGCGTGATTCATAAGCTGAGCACTTGGAAAAAAAGATGTTCCAAGACATCTCAGCAAAGCCACCTCACCCGACCCCCATCGAAACGTGCTCACAGTGCTCGCTTAAATGAGGGGGTCACACGACAAGGCGGTCGAGAACCCCTGACAGAATTACCAAATAAGTTAGATCAACAAGTCATGCCACAAATTTTAATCTGGGGGTAGTCGTATGGGTTTTAAGCTGGGGAGTGAAGTAATTGTATCGGAGGGCTACAGTTAGAGATGACTTAAAGCAGTGTTAGTCTATCCATATATATACCAAAGCATATTTATTATCCTGTGGGTTGACATCAATGGAGTAAACATTTTTATATTAACCACACTCACATCAGCACGCCAACACTGTATATTATACAAATACAATTTCAACCTTCGAAGGAGAGTAGACTGAAGGTTGAATTCTCTACAATTGGATCTGAAACATCATATAATTAAGATTTCGACATTGGGAGGGAAATGGGTTGTAGACTGTATCATCTATAATTGGATAAGCAACTTCAGATCAGTTGACACCCCGAGATTATCCAATTTTAACCTGTGGAGTGGGCAACAGGTTGTATCATAAAAACATACTTATTCATTTGATAAGTTATTTATTGGGGTTTAACGACACTTTCGATACTCAGAGACGCCCAATGTCTGACAGCGCCAAGGATGGAGGAGATCGGTATACCAGGAGAAAAGCGCCGAGCAAAGACGCGCAACTGCCAGTCTTTCAAAAGGTAATAACTCCGTATAGGCAGGACCAACATCAGTTGAAGACCAGTGCACATGCGGTCTGATCAAGCCCCAGTACTCAGCGTCACCGTGCCCCCACGGAAAAACATAAATGATGCGCATCGAATTAAAATTCAGTACTTGAAGATAGATCGGAAAATTTTAGTCAAAGAAAATTTAATTTATTTATCACAACATCGAACACATTCACATGTAAACTGTGTACAGTTATGGCCTAGGGAGTGGAGGAATTGGGGTAGGGTGAGGTGTTTTGTATCAGGAACTGAGGGCATAAAGTTGGAGTTGGTTAATGTATTGTATATCATTCTTGTTGACATAGCAAGGTTCATAATCATCATCAGAATTGATCGACATCAAAACCAATAATGTATTCATATGTACAGGCACACATATCGAGGCATATACACCTATATGCATAAAACATACATTACAGTCAGAGGGTCGGAAAGTGACAGTGGGAATTGCTATGTTGTAATCAGAAGGGGACAATTACAAGAAACGTTGTTAGAAAAGATACGCAGCCACGTAAAATTATTTTTTCTTCAAATCGTAGCAAGCAGTGACAAAACTCGTTTCACTACAAAGTTCAATCCACGACTCGAATTGAAAAAGAAAGAAGATATGCGAGATGGCACTGTGGAATTTCAAAACAGTCTATTTTTCCCAACATCACGGAGACGAATAAGCCATTCAGTCATCAACCGAATGGATTAGACAGAGATTCGTATTCAGAAGGGACATTACGACATAGCTGATCTCAACAATTTCAGAGAGCTGAGAATGAAGATAAACGGTCACAGAGTCCCGTTAAAAATAACCGCCAATACTTTATAAATGAAACTAGACATGGGAGCTAGTTATCGAGCGGATGTTAAGGCGAGTGGTACTTTCGTAATGTTATTGGGATTCGATTCAGACGTATATCAAGGTCAGGAGACCCTCGAAAATGTGGTCCAAATTCTCACCGTCGATGGCTTTTTAGTGAACGTGGACCCCATCGCCGGAAGTTTCGTCGACGGGTTCGCATAGCCCACGATCGATTCTTTATCCGGACCTTTTGCCAGGCTAAAACATTGTACAGCAACCTCAAAATTTAGTCTATTTACCTATGACATTAGACACGATACATAGTATCGAACTTAAGTTGAACAAAACGGATAAATTGTTTTGTCCCTGTATCAGTATGCATCGCGACTTCTGATTGGTCAATGTGACCGAAACAAATAGCCATGGTATCGGCTATCTTCAAACATGCGGGTGATAAGAGCGCGCGCCGTTGTTCCCCGTTTGTCACTCGAGAAACATCCAGGTGATAAAAATAACCTTTGACCCCGACTGGGTCACATCGATTGCAGAAACTCCTATTAGAATTGTTAATTAAATTTTAACGGGGTAAATCCCGGCCATAAAGTATTTTTTCAATAAGGGGGGGTCAGAATTTCAGTGAAGGTTTTGGAGCCAAATTGAGGTAAAATCCACGGCGGGCAAAAATACGGGCACAGTCAGTGTAAGACTTGGTGTCAACAACAAATTAACATTACCAGGGCATTAAATCCCGGCGCACTTCAATTTATTTTGCGGTTTCCGATGGTCAGCGTAGAAATGTATGCTATTAATTCCACCTACCTCTTACAAAATTCAATGACTGGGGCTCAATTCAAAATCTTCAAGATTAAACCCAAGTGGAGTCTGAAATTGTGAGACATCGTTCCCGAAATTCGAAATGTCACCTTCCATGTTCCATGTCCAGCGTCGTTTTAAGTGAATATTTAAGCTATTCTCCCAAAGACATGAATAAAACACACAACACAACACATATAACATGCTGAAGCTTGTTCCAAAGAAATACAATACACTCTGGAAGGCTGAATTTACACGGTTTTAAAACTTTTTCAACGAATTCAAAAACTTCTCCATGTATGACCTGGTTTATAAACAACGATTCAGAAAAAGACTCGTCTATTTATAGTTTTGCTGTGACGTTTGTTTCGATGTTTGGTGCAAAACCTGAGGCTCATTGTGGGGTTTAAACTTCGGCGCCTGAGTCTTAATGTAGGATCATATTTTACACCTCGGCATTATTTCTGTGTTAGGAGGCGGGACAAAATCGTTATCTCGGGCAACATCCAGGGTACATGGAGATTTAATACCTGGATGTCTCCTTTTCAACCAATCGGCTTGCGCCTCGTGGTTGAAAACCGACATCCAGGTATTAAATCTCCATGTACCCTGGATGTTTCCCGAGATAACTTATATTGTCCCTTTATCCCGATAAATTCGGTCTTTTAATTGGCCAAAATGCCTTGGGCAAATAGCCATGGCAAAGGCTGCACCCAACACCCAAGGTATATGAAAGCGTGCAACATAAAGAGTATAAGCGCACGCGAAATATCGGGTGTATATTGTTTAAACGAAAGCTTTCCGCTTTTGCTCACCCCGAAATAAAAATTGAACCAAAAAACCCGAAAATACTCACAAATATCATCGGATTTCCGACAATTCAATCATAAAAAAATAAGAGCAAATAATTCATCCCCTGAGTACCAATGTGTTCTATGG
Organism: Pictodentalium vernedei; assembly: GCA_031216915.1. Taxonomy (NCBI): domain Eukaryota; kingdom Metazoa; phylum Mollusca; class Scaphopoda; order Dentaliida; family Dentaliidae; genus Pictodentalium; species Pictodentalium vernedei. Next base: position 91,218,420 of record CM062290.1, on the reverse strand, counting down.
GCTAGCAGGCACATAGAACACATTGGAATTCAGGGGACGATATGTCAACAAAATACTGTTTACTCGTTTCCTTAATGACCCAAGGGATGTAACAAGGGATGTAACTCTATCTGTTGTCTTCTGTGATTATAAAAAGAAAATAATTATCACGAATTTGGTCCAAGTGATTGTGGAGCTGAGAAATGCGTCCACAAATTTATTTCCACTTTGTTTGTATTGTGTTTCAAACGGGACAAAATCGTTATCTCTGCCAAAACGTATGGTATATGGCGATTTAATATCTGGATGTCTCATTTAAACACTTCGCCTGCAGCTCGGTGTTTGAAAACCCGATCCGCAGGCGAGGTGTTTAAATGAGACATCCAGGTATTAAATCTCCATATACCATACATGTTGGCGGAGATAACTAATAGTAACAACCTCTCGAAAAGTGAATCGCAGGTTAATTCATTTGGTTGATAGGAGAATATATGAACTGATTATTCGTCTCTGTGGTGTTGGGAGAAACATTAGAAAGTCGAGACAAAGTGCGGGAAAATAACATTATGTCACGAAGATCTGGCGATGGCGAACGATTGGAATTTGAAATGAAATTTATTTGCATTATACGTTTACATGGGATATAATGAACAATTTGCAGAAATTTCCCGAAGTATAGATACAATGCATGGAAACAGCATTGCCATGTGAGTTGTCTTCCTGCCACTCCCATATTAAAAATGTAACTAGAGAATTGTAATTTGTTGGACAAATTACGGGCTTTCCCAACTTTCCAATGTGGAAATGCAGACTACATATAGCAAAGCAAAGTGTTGAAATTAACCATTTCCAAAATGATAGACAAAAAGCATCCAAAGTTGGCTAATTTGCATTTTCTCTCGGTTCTCTTATTCACGCCCTCATTTTGCTTGGGTGTTAAATCTTGAGATTAAAAAGTAAACAGTAACTTTCTTCTACAATCATTGTTGCATCTATCCATACCAAAATAATTGCTACAGCAACCTTGCAATTAGAGGAAATGAGTACAGATGTTTGCAAAATTCACTGAAAACCAATTTTTTCGGACAGTACTATTCTTTACATGGCCAACGCTTATGTTGTGTTCAGCCCCAAAGCATAACTTACAGCACAGGATTTGTTCATTAGGCATCTCTACCTATAGCAAAACAAAGTGTTTAGAATTAACACTTTCCAAAATGACAGGAAGATGCAACCACAGTTAGCTAATTTTGGCATTTTCGGATGGTACTGTTACCCTCATTTGCTTGAGGGTTAAACCTTAGATTAAAAACTAAACAGTAACATTCTTCTTTAAGTATTGTTGCATCTATGCATACAAAGATAATTGTTACAACAACCACGCAATTATGAGAAATTTGCCCTTGAAGTTAGTAAATCTTGAAGATAAAATGATATATTCATATCATTTGTGGTCACTAGGGGTTAATTTTGAAATATTTGTGTGGTGATTTTAGTGTATAATATTATGTTCTTAATCTGAACATCAATCACAGACTGAGTGTCTGAAAAGAGAAATGGACTAATCTTGAATCTTGCTATTTGAATGAACATGTTCAAGTTGAGGGTACTCCAATTCAAGGCCTGACAACTGGGTGAGGGTTAAAATTTGGAATAAAACATATAACAGCAAAATTGTTCTTGGATAACAGTTAGATAATTGCCAAAAATGTAAAGTGGACAGAAATCGCGTATGGGTTAATGGCGAAAGGGCGGTAATTTGGCTTATTTGACATTAAAATTGAACAGACAGTAGTGTCGCTCATACGCCCACTGCGCCCAGACCAGTGAAGGCAGATACACGAAATCTTCAGAAGTTGTTTTATTAACCCTGCTCGAAAGGACAGTATCTTTGTCGAGTGGCGTGACCGCGTGGGAACAACGTGGATCGCGTGGAAACCGCGGCGACGATTCGTCTCTACTTTATTCCCGATGCAATACCGTTTCCATTCACTATTTACCTATCACCGGTCGAGTTTGGTATTATTTCTGTCTATTTGATGAACTGTTCAGCTTTATATATTCGCACATTTATATGGGCTAGAAAGTTTTGAGTTAAACTGCTTATTTTAGACCGACCCGGCAGAAACTGACAACTCGATCCGGTGGAGAAAAAGCCGTCATCTGGCTAATTTGACATTTAAATTGAACAGATACACTGTCGGATATACTCTAATTATGTCCCGACCATGCAAAGCAGCAACTTGAAATTCTCAGAATGTTTTATACAAATTTCAAGCCCAGAGAGGCATAATACGAAAATGGGATTCACGACGACAGGCCTGAATTAATGACGGCAAAATTAGGCTTCAATATGAACCAGTATACACGTCTAGCTATTAGCAAGTCATAACATAGAGGGTAATTGGTTGATTGGACTGGTTACGTGAAATAATTCATGAGAGGTGAGGGACGTTGTACAAACACGAGTGTTTTACAATATAGTCCCTCGCCTCGAATGAATTATTTCACGTAACCAGTCCAGTCAAGCGATTACTCTGTTTATTACTTTTCATTGTTAACGATAATTATATTATTTAATCCTTTACCTAATGTAACGGCCAAAAATGGCCAGCGCTATTCTCAAAACTCGCCAATTAATTTTCGTTATTTTTTTTCATTTTTTGTCTCTAAAACATAGTTTATGACCTATGTTTTGAGACAAAAAATAAAAATAATAGTTATTCAAGAATTTTTTTGAAAATGTCGTCTGCTTTTCATGTTAAGTAAAGGGTTAAAAAAAAATAAAAAAGAATGAAGTCCCCATTACACCCACGGCAAAGTGTCTTCGTTTGTGTGCACGGATACATGACACAATTGTTGATTGCATAATTCACTTGTGAAGTTATCGTTTATAATCAAACCCGGAAATCCCAGTAAATCATACTTTGGAAAGTAAGAAAGATTTATATTAGCCTCAACCACGACATATCGATTGTTCTCGCATGAAAGAAGAAAGCACAGAAGGAGTTTTCTTTACATCAAAATCTTAATCTGACTCTCGATCCGCCATCTTGTCCTATGACGGTCGAGACAAAATCGCAAAATCGACTGAAACTCAAATCAATTGAATGGCGAAAGTGAGTGGCAATAACACGGTTGACCATCAGATATAATTTAAAACATGAGAGGCGATTTTAGGACTGTTGGTGGGACAAGCTACCAACGTCTGACCCATTCTAAAGAAGCCCGTATCATCGGCTTAGGGTATCGGTGCTCTTTCGTAACTATCTAGTTTGGGAGCGCAAGAAATAATAGGAAATGGTCTGTGTTTGAAGAAAGGATTGGGATAGCAAGTTGCTAGAGTGATTCTTTTATCCACAATAGCAACCGTTCCAAAAATGGTCGCCACAGAAAGCGTAGCCATGGCAGCTGGGTTTTTTTCAGTGCGATAGGAAAGCTAAATTGAAAAAAAAAATATTACAGAAATCTGACAGACACAAAAAGATTAAATCGTTAGCCAATGACAACGCGTCGAGAAACAGGCAGATTTCCGATAACGAATATCTAGGGAACATGACAACCGTTACTTATTCCCGGTTCCTTATTCGACATTCGCCACCAACCGATTTTCGCCAAATAAACTGCATGGTGGGGTGGCACAAACAGATTCATGAAGATTGCCACCAAAATTAGGCTCCTCACCCTCCCAAAATTGGGCACCCTAGAAGCCCAAAAGTGCTGAGTTGCTCAAAATCGTATTTATCAACCGATTCTCGCCAAATAAACTGCATTGTGGGGTGGCACAAATAGATTCATGAAGATTGCCACCAAAATCAGGCTCCTCACCCTCCCAAAATTGGGCACACTAGGAGCCCAAAAGTGCTGAGTTGCTCAAAATCGCATTTATCGACCGATTTTCGCCAAATAAACTGCATTGTGGGGTGGCACAAATAGATTCATAAAGATTGCCACCCAAATTAGGTACCTCACCCTCCCAAAATTGGGCACCCAAGGAGCCCAAAAGTGCTGAGTTGCTCAAAATCGCATTTATCAAATAAACTGTATTGTGGGGTGGCACAAATAGATTTCTGAAGATTGTCACCAAAATTAGGCTCCTCACCTCCCAAAATTGGGCACCCTAGGAGCCCAAAAGTGCTGAGTTGCTCTAAATCGCATTTATCAACCGATTTTTGCCAAATAAACTGCATTGTGGGGTGGCACACATAGATTCATGAAGATTGCCATCAAAATTAAGCTCCTCAACCTCCCAAAATTGGGCACCCTAGGAGCCCAAAAGTGCTGAGTTGCTCAAAATCGCATTTATCAACCGATTTTCGCCAAATAAACTGCATTGTGGGGTGGCACAAATAGATTCATAAAGATTGCCACCAAAATTAGGTACCTCACCCTCCCAAAATTTGGCACCCTAGGAGCCCAAAAGTGCTGAGTTGCTCAAAATCGCATTTATCAACCGATTTTCGCCAAATAAACTGCATTGTGGGGTGGCACAAATAGATTCATGAAGATTGCCACCAAAATTAGACACCCCACCCTCCCAAAATTGGGCACCCTAGGAGCCCAAAAGTGCTGAGTTGCTCAAAATCGCATTTATGAACCGATTTTCGCCAAATAAACTGCATTGTGGGGTGGCAAAAATAGATTCATGAAGATCGTCACCAAAATTAGGTACCTCACCCACCCAAAATTGGGCACCCTAGGAGCCCAAAAGTGCTGAGTTGCTCAAAATTCCATTTATCAACCGATTTTCGCCAAATAAACTGCATTGTGGGGTGGCACAAATAGATTCATGAAGATTACCACCAAAATTAGGTACCTCACCCTCCCAAAATTGGCACCCTAGGAGCCCAAAAGTGCTGAGTTGCTCAAAATTCCATTTATCAACCGATTTTCGCCAAATAAACTGCATTGTGGGGTGGCACAAATACATTCATGAAAATTGCCACCAAAATTAGGCTCCTCACCCTCCCAAAATTGGGCACCCTAGGAGCCCAAAAGTGCTGAGTTGCTCTAAATCGTATTCATCAACCGAGTTTCGCCAAACAAACTGCATTCTGGGGTGGCACAAATAGATTCATGAAGATTGCCACCAAAATTAGGTACCTCACCCTCTCAAAATTGGGCACCCTAGGAGCCCAAAAGTGCTGAGTTGCTCAAAATCGCATTTTTCAACCAATTTTCGCCAAATAAACTGCATTGTGGGGTGGCACAAATACATTCATGAAGATTGCCACCAAAATTAGACTCCTCACCCTCCCAAAATTGGGCACCCAAGGAGCCCAAATGTGCTGAGTTGCTCAAAGTCGCATTTATCAACCGATTTTCGCCAAATAAACTGCATTGTGGGGTGGCACACATAGATTCATGAAGATTGCCACCAAAATTAGACTCCTCACCCTCCCTCCCAAAATTGGGCACACTAGGAGCCCAAAAGTGCTGAGTTGCTAAAAATCGCATTTATCAACCGATTTTCGCCTAATGAACTGCATTGTGGGGTGGCACAAATAGATTCATGAAGATTGCCACCCAAATTAGGTACCTCACCCTCCCAAAATTGGGCATCCTAGGAGCCCAAAAGTGCTAAGTTGCTCAAAATAGCATTTATCAACCGATTTTTGCCAAATAAACTGCATTGTGGGGTGGCACAAATAGATTCATGAAGATTGCCACCAAAATTGGGTACCTCACCTTCCCAAAATTGGGCACCGAAGGAGCCCAAAAGTGCTGAGTTGCTCAAAATCACATTTATCAAATAAACTGTATTGTGGGGTGGCACAAATAGATTTCTGAAGATTGTCACCAAAATTAGGCTCCTCACCTCCCAAAATTGGGCACCCTAGGAGCCCAAAAGTGCTGAGTTGCTCTAAATCGCATTTATCAACCGATTTTCGCCAAATAAACTGCATTGTGGGGTGGCACAAATAGATTCATGAAGATTGCCATCAAAATTAAGCTCCTCAACCTCCCAAAATTGGGCACCCTAGGAGCCCAAAAGTGCTGAGTTGCTCAAAATCGCATTTATCAACCGATTTTCACCAAATAAACTGCATTGTGGGGTGGCACAAATAGATTCATAAAGATTGCCACCAAAATTAGGTACCTCACCCTCCCAAAATTGGGCACCCTAGGAGCCCAAAAGAGCTGAGTTGCTCAAAATCGCATTTATCAACCGATTTTCGCCAAATAAACTGCATTGTGGGTGGCACAAATAGATTCATGAAGACTGCCACCAAAATTAGGTGCCTCACCCTCCCAAAATTGAGCACCCTAGGAGCCCAAAAGTGCTAAGTTGCTCAAAATCGCATTTATCAACCGATTTTCGCCAAATAAACTGCATTGTGGGGTGGCACAAATAGATTCATGAAGATTGCCACCAGAATTAGACACCCCACCCTCCCAAAATTGGGCACCCTAGGAGCCCAAATGTGCTGAGTTGCTCAAAATCGCATTTATCAACCGATTTTCGCCAAATAAACTGCATTGTGCGGTGGCAAAAATAGATTCATGAAGATCGTCACCAAAATTAGGTACCTCACCCACCCAAAATTGGGCACCCTAGGAGCCCAAAAGTGCTGAGTTGCTCAAAATTCCATTTATCAACCAATTTTCGCCAAATAAACTGCATTGTGGGGTGGCACAAATAGATTCATGAAGATTACCACCAAAATTAGGTACCTCACCCTCCCAAAATTGGCACCCTAGGAGCCCAAAAGTGCAGAGTTGCTCAAAATCGCATTTATCAACCGATTTTCGCCAAATAAACTGCATTGTGGGGTGGCACAAATAGATTCATGAAGATTGCCACCAAAATTTGGTACCTCACCCTCCCAAAATTGGGCACCCTAGGAGCCCAAAAGTGCTGAGTTGCTCAAAATTCCATTTATCAACCGATTTTCGCCAAATAAACTGCATTGTGGGGTGGCACAAATACATTCATGAGAATTACCACCAAAATTAGGCTCCTCACCCTCCCAAAATTGGGCACCCTAGGAGCCCAAAAGTGCTGAGTTGCTCTAAATCGTATTCATCAACCGAGTTTCGCCAAACAAACTGCATTCTGGAGTGGCACAATTAGATTCATGAAGATTGCCACCAAAATTAGGTACCTCACCCTCTCAAAATTGGGCATCCTAGGAGCCCAAAAGTGCTGAGTTGCTCAAAATCGCATTTTTCAACCGATTTTCGCCAAATAAACTGCATTGTGGGGTGGCACAGATACATTCATGAAGATTGCCAACAGAATTAGACTCCTCACCCTCCCAAAATTGGGCACCCTAGGAGCCCAAATGTGCTGAGTTGCTCAAAATCGCATTTATCAACCGATTTTCGCCAAATAAACTGCATTGTGGGGTGGCACAAATAGATTCATGAAGATTGCCACCAAAATTAGACTCCTCACCCTCCCTCCCAAAATTGGGCACACTAGGAGCCCAAAAGTGCTGAGTTGCTAAAAATCGCATTTATCAACCGATTTTCGCCTAATGAACTGCATTGTGGGGTGGCACAAATAGATTCATGAAGATTGCCACCCAAATTAGGTACCTCACCCTCCCAAAATTGGGCATCCTAGGAGCCCAAAAGTGCTGAGTTGCTCAAAATAGCATTTATCAACCGATTTTTGCCAAATAAACTGCATTGTGGGGTGGCACAAATAGATTCATGAAGATTGCCACCAAAATTGGGTACCTCACCTTCCCAAAATTGGGCAACCAAGGAGCCCAAAAGTGCTGAGTTGCTCAAAATCGCATTTATCAACCGATTTTCGCCAAATAAACTGCATTGTGGGGTGGCACAAATAGTTTCATGAAGATTGCCACCAAAATTAGGTACCTCACCCTCCCAAAATTGGGCACCCTAGGAGCCCAAAAGTGCTGAGTTGCTCAAAATCGCATTTATCAACTGATTTTCGCCAAATAAACTGCATTGTGGGGTGGCACAAACAGATTCATGAAGATTGCCACCAAAATTAGGTACCTCACCCTCTCAAAATTGGGCACTCTAGGAGCCCAAAAGTGCTGAGTTGCTCAAAATCGCATTTATCAACCGATTTTCGCCAAATAAACTGCATTGTGGGGGTGGCACAAATAGATTCATGAAGATTGCCACAACAATTAGGTACCTCACCCTTCCAAAATTGGTCACCCTAGGAGCCCAAATGTGCTTAGTTGCTCAAAATCGTATTTATCAACCGATTTTCGCCAAATAAACTGCATTGTGGGGTGGCACAAGTAGATTCATAAAGATTGCCACCAAAATTAGACTCCTCACCCTCCCAAAATTGGGCACCCTAGGAGCCCAAATGTGCTGAGTTGCTCAAAATCGCATTTATCAACCGATTTTCGCCAAATAAACTGCATTGTGGGGTGGCACAAATAGATTCATGAAGATTGCCACCAAAATTAGACTCCTCACCCTCCCTCCCAAAATTGGGCACACTAGGAGCCCAAAAGTGCTGAGTTGCTCAAAATCGCATTTATCAACCGATTTTCGCCTAATGAACTGCATTGTGGGGTAGCACAAATAGATTCATGAAGATTGCCACCCAAATTAGGTACCTCACCCTCCCAAAATTGGGCACCCTAGGAGCCCAAAAGTGCTGAGTTGCTCAAAATCGTATTTATCAACCGATTTTTGCAAAATAAACAGCATTGTGGGATGGCACAAATAGATTCATGAAGATTGCCACCAAAATTAGGTACCTCACCCTACCAAAATTGGGCACCCTAGGAGCCCAAAAGTGCTGAGTTGCTCAAAATCGCATTTATTAACCGATTTTCGCCAAATAAACTGCATTGTGGGGTGGCACAAATAGATTCATGAAGATTGCCTCCAAAATTAGGTACCTCACCCTCCCAAAATTGGGCACCCTAGGAGCCCAAAAGTGCTGAGTTGCTCAAAATTCCATTTATCAACCGATTTTCGCCAAATAAACTGCATTGTGGGGTGGCACAAATACATTCATGAGAATTACCACCAAAATTAGGCTCCTCACCCTCCCAAAATTGGGCACCCTAGGAGCCCAAAAGTGCTGAGTTGCTCTAAATCGTATTCATCAACCGAGTTTCGCCAAACAAACTGCATTCTGGGGTGGCACCAATAGATTCATGAAGATTGCCACCAAAATTAAGTACCTCACCCTCTCAAAATTGGGCACCCTAGGAGCCCAAAAGTGCTGAGTTGCTCAAAATCGCATTTTTCAACCGATTTTCGCCAAATAAACTACATTGTGGGGTGGCACAGATACATTCATGAAGATTGCCACCAAAATTAGACTCCTCACCCTCCCAAAATTGGGCACCCTAGGAGCCCAAATGTGCTGAGTTGCTCAAAATCGCATTTATCAACCGATTTTCGCCAAATAAACTGCATTGTGGGGTGGCACAAATAGATTCATGAAGATTGCCACCAAAATTAGACTCCTCACCCTCCCTCCCAAAATTGGGCACACTAGGGGCCCAAAAGTGCTGAGTTGCTCAAAATCGCATTTATCAACCGATTTTCGCCTAATGAACTGCATTGTGGGGTGGCACAAATAGATTCATGAAGATTGCCACCAAAATTGGGTACCTCACCTTCCCAAAATTGGGCACCCAAGGAGCCCAAAAGTGCTGAGTTGCTCAAAATCGCATTTATCAACCGATTTTCGCCAAATAAACTGCATTGTGGGGTGGCACAAATAGTTTCATGAAGATTGCCACCAAAATTAGGTACCTCACCCTCCCAAAATTGGGCACCCTAGGAGCCCAAAAGTGCTGAGTTGCTCAAAATCGCATTTATCAACTGATTTTCGCCAAATAAACTGCATTGTGGGGTGGCACAAACAGATTCATGAAGATTACCACCAAAATTAGGTACCTCACCCTCTCAAAATTGGGCACTCTAGGAGCCCAAAAGTGCTGAGTTGCTCAAAATCGCATTTATCAACCGATTTTCGCCAAATAAACTGCATTGTGGGGGTGGCACAAATAGGTTCATGAAGATTGCCACCACAATTAGGTACCTCACCCTTCCAAAATTGGTCACCCTAGGAGCCCAAATGTGCTTAGTTGCTCTAAAATCGTATTTATCAACCGATTTTCGCCAAATAAACTGCATGTGGGGTGGCACAAATAGATTCATGAAGATTGCCACCAAAATTAGACTCCTCACCCTCCCAAAATTGGGCACCCTAGGAGCCCCAAATGTGCTGAGTTGCTCAAAATCGCATTTATCAACCGATTTTCGCCAAATAAACTGCATTGTGGGGTGGCACAAATAGATTCATGAAGATTGCCACCAAAATTAGACTCCTCACCCTCCCTCCCAAAATTGGGCACACTAGGAGCCCAAAAGTGCTGAGTTGCTCAAAATCGCATTTATCAACCGATTTTCGCCTAATGAACTGCATTGTGGGGTAGCACAAATAGATTCATGAAGATTGCCACCCAAATTAGGTACCTCACCCTCCCAAAATTGGGCACCCTAGGAGCCCAAATGTGCTGAGTTGCTCAAAATCGTATTTATCAACCGATGTTTGCAAAATAAACAGCATTGTGGGATGGCACAAATAGATTCATGAAGATTGCCACCAAAATTAGGTACCTCACCCTACCAAAATTGGGCACCCTAGGAGCCCAAAAGTGCTGAGTTGCTCAAAATCGCATTTATCAACCGATTTTCGCCAAATAAACTGCATTGTGGGGTGGCACAAATAGATTCATGAAATTGCCCCCAAAATTAGGTACCTCACCCTCCCAAAATTGGGCACCCTAGGAGCCCGAAAGTGCTGAGTTGCTCAAAATCGCATTTATCAACCGATTTTCGCCAAATGAACTCCATTGTGGGGTGGCACAAATAGATTCATGAAGATTGCCACCAAAATTAGACTCCTCACCCTCCCAAAATTGGGCACCCTAGGAGCCCAAAAGTGCTGAGTTGCTCAAAATCGTATGTATCAACCGAATTTCGCCAAATAAACTGCATTGTGGGGTGGCACAAATAGATTCATGAAGATTGCCACGAAAATTAGGTACCTGACTCTCCCAAAATTGGACCCCCTAGGATCCCAAATGTGCTGAGTTGCTCCAGATCGCATTTATCAACTGATTTTCGCCAAATAAACTGCTTTGTGGGGTGGCACAAATAGATTCATGAAGATTGCTACCAAAATTGGGCACCGAGCTCAGCCCAAAATTGGCACTAGGGGTGCCAATGGTTCTGAGTTGCTCAAATTCACATTTATTAACTAACGTTCCCCATTTCAACGCTCCTTTTAAAGCTGTGACTATTCCAGTGTCATTTGTAGACAGTTTATCCCAGAATAAATTTCGCATTCACTTTGAGTGGTTTATGTCATCCTCGATGCATGAGCCAGAGAGAACTGTGGGTTCGGAATAGAGAACAGTTTCTAGGTTGTCTAGAGTTGCTCACATCATTAAAAACAGTTTTATTCCCATCGGTGGAAGAAGCAGGGAATCGCTAGAGGAAGAGAAATATTCTCGAGATTTCAAAAATTAACACTGGAATCTTGTGATCTCTATTTGAACTATTTTCTGAATGTGTGTATGGCGTTCGAACGGAATCACAAGTCCTTGAATTAAGCATGAGGCTTAAATAATTAGGCATGATGCTAAATAATATAGCATGATGCTAAAATAATTTAGCATGTTGTCTGAATAATACAGCATGATGCTTAGTAAATTAAGCATCATGCTTAATTATTTAGGAATCACGCTTAATTATTTATCCAACATTCATGAAATCATACCAAACAATATATCATTCAAAAAGAGTTGAAAAATAATACAGCATGATGCTTAAATAATTAAGGATCATGCTGAATTGAAATGCATGATCCTCTCGTAATTCAGCATGATGCTTAATTATTTCGGCATCATGCTAAATTAATTCAGCAACCAATCAGTGGCGCCGATACACACACGCTGGTTGTCTAGTCGGATAGGAACAATGGAGCACGGTCCAGAAACAAGAAAATGTTGATGCAAACATCAAGCTGCAGAGTTAGAATCTTGCACAAGAAATCTTTTGTATACATATCATGAAATCGGTCATTGGATTCTCTTTTCATGATACATAATAAATTAAAAATTAAACACCGAGAATTTGAGCAGTGCCTGTTTACGTTTGTAAACGAGTTATGTTTCATTGTTGAATTATGACTCGTTAATTATAGTCTGGATTGTGTGCTCTAAAGTGAGCATGAAAGGTAAGAATGGTTTGAAAATTTTGACATTGCACTTGTGTGGTGACCATGATATAGCTACAGACTGAAAGCAGCTTTAAAAACCAATGAATAATTGTAAATCTGAAAATGTACAGGTATCAGAAAGCACGCAGTCCCCCGAGTCCCCAGTATCAATGACTGACTTTTCCATAGCCTATCACTCACTATTTTAACCAGTTGAGAGTTTTGGTCTCCCGAAAAGGTGAAGGACTATCTTACACAACCGTAGTACAGCACGTATGAATCGGGTCCGGTTACTCGAAACTTTGACAGAGCAACTACAGTTTTGTAGGCCTGCTCGGTTGTTTGTGGAATTCAATTTCGAAGTTCGACCACAGATTCGTGGTCTCGACACGCTACCTCTCCAGATCTCATCAACATTTAATGCAAATGGTCTAAGATTTTTAGAGCGTTATTTTTCCACCTCATACTTGTGTTGAGGATGAGAATGTTCCGAAAGTATTCTTGTATAATTTGTAATTTCACTTTAAATCGAAAATAACGCGACACACAGCAGAAGTTTGACTTGTAGGTCCGCCTGGGCCTGATGTTCCAAATCATTGACGCAAGTCAAAGCTATGATCGTAATATATCCTCCTTTCATTCATAAAAAAGTTGTATGCTCTGTTTATGCCCTTTGTGATTGATATACAATTAGAGAAAAGTTTAACCCTCCCCGCGTCAGTTATCCAAAGTACTCCAATATGTTCGCTTTGACAGGAGTTCCAGTTGAAAGTAAACATGAGATCCTGCTAGATCCTGAGAAAGATATGGCCTGTGGGAAGTTCGCATTTAAAAAGATTCGTTCACACTATTTGGTTTACATCTTCCATAAAAGTAACCGTAGGTGAACAGATACACCTTCACACACACCCCTCCCCCCCCCCCCCCCCCCCACATCGCCGATCAAATGTAATTATTTTTCCATTTCAGTCCTAAAGAAATATGGGCTGTCACTCCTTACTGTAACAAGCTATAGTTCCAAATAACAAATACGGCACATAAGCTATATGTTTTCGGTGTCGAGAAATATGATCTGATGATCCGAAGACCCCCCCCCCCCCCCTAAAGTTCTCAGTGATTAGTAAAAATGTTTGGTGCTGATCAAGAAGTAATCAATCGAGACTTTCGGAAAAAAATAAATATACTACTCAAAGTTTGCTAAGCACCAAGTATATCCAACTACCTGTTTTACGTTTTAGTTGAAATATTGTAATGAAAAGTTATATATTTTTTATTTAATTATATCTTTAATGACTTAAGTACAGAAATTAAGATTTTAGTTGTGTTTGACATTATTTTTTAGCTTTTGAATACGATAACCATGGAAAATAAATATTATTGGAAAGAGGAAATTTTTCAATTTGCCAAAAAGTTGACGGAGCGAACTGGTATGGGTTCAATATCGAGTATGAGATCCATTACTATTAATTACAGCTTGACAACACCTTCTCATGCTCCCAATCAGGTTCCTGGTTGTCCTTTATGGAATGGTGTTCCATTTTTGGGCCAGTATGGCACCCAGCTCCTGGATACTTTTTGGATGGACTGGACGGGATGAAATTGCAAGCTGCAACTCATTCCAGACATGTTCGATTGGATTGAGGTCAGGGGATCTTGTTGGCCAGTCCATACGCTCAATCACCTCCCTCTGTTGGTACTCCCCGACAGCATGTGCAACATGAGGACGAGCGTTATCGTCCATCAGAATGAATCTATCACCCACTGCACCTGCATACAATCTGACGTGGACATCCAGGATCTCATCAATATACCGCTGTGCAGTCAATGTGTTGCGAAATTAAGTAAAAAGTCTATCGATCTGTGATCGTAAATTCTGACCCCAAGCGTTGTGTTTACTGGCAGTTCTGTGAGATTCCACCAGCCCGTGGCGTTTTGTGATTCCTTACCAGACGATATCAGACACAGGCTCCAGATTTTAGGTTCAGTTCAGTAGGTAAGTTCACGAACTTGTCGTGTACATCAGAACGAAGACTAGATTCAAATTATCTACTATTTTAATAAATCAATCATTTATTCTATTAACAAATTCGCGACTGACCTGTCGCTGTCTCTGGCATAAAAATGTAAATTGTATCAAACAACAAAGTTCATTCCTTCAATAGCAGTGGCGGCATCCAGGGTTCTCCTTGTAGACCGTTTAGTGTTCGTCGGGAGCCCATAGACAACTTTAACTTTTCTAAGCAGTCAGAAATTGGTGCTTATCATAGTGTACACCAAATTTGTGATGCAATACCTGGGGTACGTGACGACCGTCAGCAAATTCTCCCTGAGTTTTGGAGAATTTAGGGAAAGTCCCTTGACGTGGCGGTCGCCATTTTGTGGACTCTATTACTGCAATGCAAACTGACGGTTACTCTGCGTGCAGTCCATGGAATATCTGCTATAAAATAGTATCCTGCCGTGCGTCAGTTAACCGACAGAATGATCTGGTGACTTGTGCAATTTTGCAACTCAGCATCCCAGATATCCGGGGAGCCTCACCAGGTACATGTTATGATTTGTTGGACAGTTCGAACACCAACATCCCAGGAATACTGCTGAATGTTATTGTTCCATCCATCAACAAATCCTACAATTTTACTTGCTTGTTGACAATATTGGCCTGCAAAGGCATGCCTAATATTGTCAACAGAACATCTGGCGTGCACCCACAAAGAACGCCTGTACTCTGGTCGCCAGTTTAATACAATTCCATGTATTTTATTGTCAAGTTCAATTTATGTTATTACTGTTAATAAAATTTGAATCCATGTTACCAAATAAATCCTCATAACACTTTCATGGACTCGAGTTCTTTATCCGAGCTTGCGAGCTTGATTAACCCCTGTGAGCTCACTTCACAACAAATGTACCACGTTCAAGGATACAGAGGTCTGTACGTCCATCCCTGCTGACGTCGCCCCTGACCATCATTGGCCCTCCATCATAGGGGTCATGCTCAGCAATGTTGGCTGCAAGGAATCGCTCTCCTGGTCTTCTCCATACCCTAGAACGCCTATCTGTGTAAAAAGGATAGGTCGCCAGTCTTCTCTGGCCCATCCAACTTGGTCCATGGTCCTTTCATATGGTGCCTGACGGTGGTTCTGGGACAGCGGAATGCGAATTTCATGGTCTTCGCGATCGGAGATCACATTCGTGCAACCTTTCCCGGATAGTCTGCGTCAAAACATTTACCCCGGATGCATTCTGAAGGTCACTGCGAAGCTGGGTTGCTGTGGCAAAGCGGTTCCTACAGGCCAGAATGATCAAAAACCGGTCTTCAGCTGCAGATGTTGCCCTGTCTCTGCCACCACCATGCTGTCTTACTGGTGTGCCATACTGCTGAAATCTTGCCCAGGCTCCGATCACCGTATGGTGCACACCAAGGGCTTCACCAACCTGACGATGGGTAGCCCCTTGCTCCACCATCCCTACAGCCCGCCACATTTCTGCTTCAGACAAATGTCTTCTTACATTTGCATTTGCCATATTCTGTCATTAAATCACAAGGGTTTGTGTTGAAATGAAGATTGTATGCACTACACATGTCATTTACATGTAGACAGTACACGAAAACATCATGAAAATTAAGGGGTACCTGCTTTCCTTGACTATCACGAAAAAGTTTGCCTGACAAAGAGAGGTTATGAAAACACTGGGGACCATCTCAATACATTCCTCAACCATATCCACCAAAAATATCGCAAATATGTCACAAGCAAATTTCACAATAGACACCCACCCCCACTCTCCCATTAAAATCCAAAATAAACTTATAAACTTAGTAGGAACAGCTGTCTTTAGGGGGGTTTCATAATGTTCTTTAACTGGTACCACCAATTTATACCTATGTGGGCTGCTGTGGGCCTCAGTCTACAAATGACAAGCTGTTCATTATCAGGCTTGGCCAGAGCAGGTGTACATATACGGGAACAAATTTTCATTTGAATTGTTCTGTCAGTATTCTCAGGTGTTTGCTACTTTCCTCTTCTATCCATACAAATTCTATTAATAAATAAATAACTTGGGTTGAATTTAGTGAATCAGAGAGAATTTTCCCAAAATATTGTCTGCACATTTTCTACATTTCGAACAAGACACCCACCCACTACTAACGTGTGACATTTTCCCAGATTAAGCCCAATATTCTCACATTTGAAGTCTCCTGATGTCGTATTTATGTTAAGAGTGTGATGTACAACATCATCTTTCAGGTTTGAAACACAAATGATGGTATATATTAGCTGATATATTGATATATTTTTAAAAAATTTAAAAAATTGCACAAGTTGGAAATGCATATTTTTGGCGCACTCAAGAAACCCACCCACCCCCACGTCACGTCTTGCAAATTTTTGGTGCCCCCCCCCCCCCCCCCCCCCCCGATGATGTGTCAAATATTTGGTGCTTAGCAAACTTTGAGTAGTATAGAAATATATAAAGAGCCTTCTCCACCAGTGATGTAGTACTGCTGTTCAAACCTGGCCATACCAAAAATAAGCTATTTATCTGTGGAGCAGTCAAAAGCCATGCAATATTGTGGTTTATGCATCAGCTCACTATTGGAGGAGGGCGTCCATTTGTGTGATTCAATATTCTGCACTTATTGTGGTAAAATGATAAAGGAAAGCGTACTCAAATAACAGAGATCAGTGAAAATGTGTTTCAACTATTTATTCCACAATAACGTTTGAAAGAATACGTCAGGAAGCGTGTGCGTTTTCACGCTGGCAAAGTTTTTTTTTACAAATTTCAGACATGTATGTGCATGGGAAGTCGGATATAAATTTTGATCCAAAATTTCGCTCCTATGCATATCGACCCATTCTAATAAATTGAGTCAAACGTGATCTTATATGCGTGGGCAAATTATATTTTGCTTGAGGTTGTCAAGTAGCCTGGTGCAAAACACAGAAACAGTACATGGATAGCGGACCAATTTGGAAACACCCATCAAGTGTAAATTTCACCCAGATAATAGCGCATGTTTAGTGAAACTGCGCAAAAAACATTAAAAAATTAGCAAGGCAGCTCCCATATGTAATCAGAAGCTGCATGATTAGTGTTTTTTCCAGCAATTAAACCAGTGGCAATGATCTCGCAATGAAAGAGACACCACACTAGCGTATTATTGACATAATCAAACAAATACCAATCATTGTATGAACCTGATGTTTTCAGAAGCCGATTATTGTGGATGTGTTAATTTGAAATTGTCGTTCCAGCAGAATAAATTGACAATGTCAATAGCCTAACACCTCACCCATTTGACATAGAAAATTAGGTTTTTTTTAAACTACCATTCTCTCTCTGTCTGTCTGTCTGTCTGTCTGTCTGTCTGTCTGTCTGTCTGTCTGTCTGTCTGTCTGTCTGTCTGTCTGTCTGTCTGTCTGTCTGCCTGCCACTCTATCTTCTCACACACACACACACACACACACACACACACACACACACACACACACACACACACACACACACACACACACACACACACATACACACACACACGGATTATTTTCTACCTTTGCTGAAGACTACAACCAATCCAGGTATCTTCTCTAATAGGTAATATCTAGATTTCATTTTAATTTATTTCATTTCTTCATTTTAATTTCATTTTAAATTCATATACCTATTCTTCAAATGGCTCAAAAGGACAGAAGCATCAGGGAAAGAGAGTTGCCCAGTCTGGAAGAGGCCAGGAACAATCGTTCCAGGCCTATTCTAGATTGGTCAAGGCCCTTTTCCAGGTGATTCAGTGTATGCACCATATTGGGCTCCTAGAGCAGCATTTGGCCAACCGGGAATTCCCGAAACAGTTGGAGAAGAAAGTAGATGAGTTAGGTGGCTTTCTAAAGCCGGCTCTTCCCACCCCACACATTTTTTCTGTTTTTCGACAGATTAGTGTGGGATGGGCCAACCAAACGTTAAATGCTTTAGTTGAGCATTACAAGATAAATTTAAACCAGTTGAAGTCTAAGATAACTTTGGCTATGCGACCACCTCCTGTACTCGAAAAATAGACTTCAGCAGCGCTTCGGCGCGTGCCTTGATCTGGGCTAAAAAAAACTTAAATAATAAAATAATAAATAAGTTGACAGATAAGACGATTTCGGCCTATGAGTCTTACATTTCGGAACTTCGCCCAGCGTCTGGAGTAAGGAACAATACGGGAGGGAGCAAGCAAACTCCGGCACGTGTTGTCCCTCTACCCCAAGGCGAAAAGCAAAATAAGAAAAGATCAAGGCAAAGCACTTCTCCCTCTTCTTTTCCTTCTACTTCTTCTTTCTCTCAGAGTAAGCGCCTCAATTTGCAAACATCTCCGGTCCATATTGTGACTGAAGATGCTCGCAAATTGAGTAACGCTGTCTCGCCTCGTCTTGCTCCTCTACCTCCTACTCCTCCTCAGCCTTTCTTCTCTGGTTCTCCTAGTGCTCTCACTAGAACTCCTCCTTCTCCTTCTGTTTCTTCTCCTGCTTCTGTTTCCTCTCCTGCTTCTGTTTCTTCTCCCCCTCCTCCTGCCTCTAGTGTGGTTCAACCAGGTATATCGTACTCAGAGAAAGTCAAATCACCGAGCCGCAACTCGGGCCGCTCATTTGATTCTAAATTCTCCCAGTTTCGGCATAAAAGCGGAGTTAATTTTGACAAAAGGAATTGGCGCCTCCCCGATGTTTGTAAAAACATCCTTATGATTGGAAGTTCAAATTTAGGACGCATTGATCGAAATCCCCATCCGGACATCCAGGTGGAGTGTTACCCCGGCGCCAAATTCAATCATCTGCGCTCTATGTTTAAAGGGCACAGGGGCCAGTCCAGTCCCCAAAAAATATTATTAAATATTGGCGTGAATTCTCGAAACGATAATTCTGATCTCGTAGTTAAGCAGTTGCGGAATATGCTTAGCGATATCAGGGTCAAGTTTAGATCAGCAAAAATTTATTTCGCTGAACTAAACTTTTCGCAAAAACTCCCTCAGGCTGAGAGGAGAATCCTGAGCATCATCAACGAAACCATTCGGAAAGTGAAGGACGTTAACACTATACCAAAAATTGATGACGCGAAGTTTGATGTTGCTCAGGATTTAATCCATTGGACCACGAGAACCGCCAATATTATGTACGATCACTGGTTGAACCACCTAAATTTAAACTAAGTAAAGGCAAAGGTAACAGCCGTCTAACAGATGTGGGATTAGGAACTAATGTGGTTAACCTGTCTGGAACCAATGACCTAACAACCCAAGAGACATCTCTTTTAGATCGCGGTTTAACTTTTGTACCAGCACCAAAGCCAAAAACTGATAACCAAACAAATTTACCATCATACAACTGTAATTTTCTTAGGCAAATGAAATTAGCAGACCGCTTTAGAAACTCCAGCGGTCGGAAACTTCCTTTTACAGAATCATCTGGTTGGTCACCTCCAGATAGTGAAGTAGATCCCGAAATTATTGAGGCTAGCAAACGAATAATCAAAAAGGTGTTCAGCATGAACATACTCTCCGATAAAGACAATTTAACAGTTGGTGAACGGAGAGCCCTCACGAAACTTCGAAAAAATAAGAAATTAGTAATTAAACCAGCCGACAAAGGTGGGTCGGTAGTTGTTCTATCTCGGGATAATTATATAAAGGAAGCCATGAGACAACTCAGCAATACTAAACATTATAAGAAAATAGATTCACTTATTTGGCCTAGTAATATCGAAAAATTCAATAAGATCTTAAAATTTCTCCTCGACGAAGGTCACATTACCAAAAAACAATTGAAATATTTAACAGCTAAGCTCAGTGCTCAAACAAGACAATTTTATATCCTACCAAAGATCCACAAGGACCGTTCTTCATGGACGGATGACTTAACTCCACCCGGGAGGCCAATTGTATCAGATTGTAATTCGGAATCTTATGCGATCTCGGAATTAATTGATTATCATCTGAAACCTATAGCAAATAGACATCCGAGCTATCTAAAAAATACACAGGATTTCCTGTCAAAAATTTCGAAATTGAAAATATCGAAAAATGCAATTCTGGCTACTTTGGATATCGACAGTATGTATACGAACATTGATATTGATAAAGGTGTTAAATCAGTTAAAAATGCATTTGAAAAATATCCGGATGCGAAACGCCCGGATGAACAAATTTTGGATCTTTTAGAGCTGAGCTTAAAAGGTAATGACTTTCAATTCAATGGAGAATATTTTCTACAAATAATGGGTTGTCCTATGGGCAAAAGATTCAGTCCTAATTTTGCAAGCATTTATGTAGCGGAATGGGAGGAAAATGCCTTAAGCAAATGTGCAAAGCATCCTCTCGTATATCTCAGGTATTTAGATGACATTTTTATTATTTGGGAACATTCAAAAGAAGATTTTGATGAATTTTTAGAAATTTTTAACAATCACGATCCAAATATTAAATTGAAAGCTACTATCAGTGAAAATTCTGTTGATTTTCTCGATGTGACCGTGTATAAAGGCAAGCAATTTCAGGCGTCCGGTCATTTAGATTATAAAGTGTATTTTAAACCAACTGATTCACATCAATTGTTGCACACAAAATCATTTCATCCTCAACATACATTTAAAGGTATCATCAAATCACAACTCATTCGTTTCCACCGCAATTCAAGTGATAAGGTAAATTTCAATGAGGCTTGTTCTACTCTATTTGGCGCCCTCAGATCGAGAGGGTACTCGCTGCGCCTCTTGCGTAGCCTGAAATCCCAAACCCTGAAAAAGCTCGAAAGTCCAGCTGAAACTACCGATTTCGAACCACTGAAGATTGAACACAACAGACCGTTGCAGAATGGTAGTGGCGCGGTATTTAATTGCAAAAAGCCTCGTTGTAGACTGCATACTTTTATGCCTGATCAGAAAGAGGAATTTTCCTCCGAACAAACGAAAAATCATTATCAGATCCGTAACCCCCCCCCCCCCCCCCATTGTGATTCACCAAACATTATTTACCTTATCACTTGTAAGCGATGTCGGAAACAGTATGTTGGTCAAAGTCAAAATCCTTTTCGAGAACGTGCTACTAGACACAAACAGGATATAAAACATAATGCTGATGCCCCAGTAGCACAACATTTTAACCTTCCTGGCCATTCTTTGGACGATTTCGAAATCCATCCTATTGAACAACCACCAATTAAAGACACATTAGAAGAAACGGATGAATTTAGAAAAAAACGTGAAGCTTTTTGGATCAATACGCTTCAAACCCTCTGGCCATTTGGTATGAACATATCAGAGGGCGAATGCGAAAGGAGGTCCATCATTCCTTTCACTTTAACGTACAACAGAATGAATATCGAAATAGCAAAAATGTTAAAAGATGAATTCAATTTTACCAATGCTAAATTAAATGAACCTTTGAATCTTCGACCTATCATCGCCTATAAGAAAAACAAAAGCTTGCGTAACATCCTTGTAAGGACTAAATTAGAGCCCATCAATGAATAACATCAATTTTTGCCAGTCAGTTTAACCAGTTCCTAAGCTCATCACTTAGTTTAAATCAATTTTATGTAATTTTTTGTCATGTTTGAAACCCATCAGGGTTCAGTAAATGAAAACAATTTTTCGGCGGCATATTAAAAGAAAAAAACGTTTCAGTAGGAAATGTCTGTGCCAGTGCGATTTTTTAACCTCAAACACACACACACACACACAGAGTTTTGTTTTCCCTACATACCGAGGTACCCCATTGTTTGTCCTTTGTGTGGACTAACGGTTTCAACCTCGTTTTGCCGGTACAGTTCTGGGAAAACAACCGAGGTAAAGGGTTTCTTTTGTCTTTTGTACCTCGGTAAGGCGAAACACGCAAACTCTTTTGTCTAGTTACCTCGTCAAGTTAGTAAGACAAACCCACACACACACACACACACACACACACACAGACACACATCTTTGTCTACCCCACATACCGAGGTACCCCATCGTTTGTCCTTTGTGTGGACTAACGGTTTCTACCTCGTTTTGCCGGTACAGTTCTGGAATAACAGACCAGGTAAAGGGTTTCTTTTGTCTTTTGTTCCTCTGTAAGGCGAAACACGCAAACTCTTTTGTCTAGTTACCTCGTCAAGTTGGTAAGACAAACCCACACACACACACACTCTCCCTCTCCCGCTTTTTCTCTCTCTCTCTCTCTCTCTCTCTCTCTCGCTCTCTCTCTCTCTCTCTCGGCACTGAAACTCGTAACTTATTAAGGCAGGAAGACGAAGGGGCAGTGAGTTGGGGCATCCATGCGTCGCATGGGTGGGAAGGGGGCTGCGAGTCACAAGATGGTTTGGGAATTTTAAAAAAAAAATTGGGAGTGAGGAAGGTTAACCCCCTCATGAAATTTCTACTTCACCGGCTGTGGGGTGCATTTCACACCCAACATATACTTACATTTATAAGTAAAAGTTAAGTTACCGCTGGCATTTTTTTAAATACCGCTAGCGCTTCTACTACTCCCTTAAACTTGAAAATAATTGCTCCCTTCCGCAGTGGTTTAGTGGTAATCTACTTCTCCTGTAATTATATGAACTCCAACAGGTGAATTTCAGTAACACGCATCGGCACGAACCAGTGACATGAATGTTCTTCGCGTTAGCTCAACGATTGTCTGGGCCGAACGTAATAAGGGCGATTTGGGGGGGGGGGGGGGGGCGCCATATAGGTTGTAGTGTGTACCAAAAGGTAAGATATATAAAGGCGAATGCTACTCTTAAATCAAAAACGAAAAAAATAAATCCACCACCACTACCCTAATCTGTGGTAACACCCGAAGACAGCCGATGTAATACGAAGACAGCTGATGCCACATGATTCACTATGGATCGGTCAATATCCAATATCGCAAAATAATAACAATAAGGATGAGGTTGAGGTCACTGAGGTTAGTGTCTTAAATAGGGTGTGAATAAGGGTGAGGGGTAGCGTATATAAATTTATATATTTTGCACGAATAAGCCGCCCCGCAACTATTGACCCCCCCCCCCCCCCCGCCCCGAAGAAAAATTATTTTCCAGCCTACACCCTAATGGTACCTATAAAGGTGTGACCCCCGCTTTTTGGTCTGACTCCCAACTTTTTTGGAGCTTCCGCCGCCTCTGTAGCAGGCCTATTTTACAGAGTTCAAAACAATATGTACTAACACACGAGCACATCTCGATACGATAATCATACAGTTTCTTATATGCAAGGTACCCTAGCTTGCACTAGGTCAAGCCATTGTATAGACTGATACAGGCTTGAATAAATGGAGTGATCTGATTGAGTCTAGATTTGGTCAAAGGCAGATATCAAGACAGATTCGGGGGGGGGGGGGGGGGGGGAGGGTGGCCACTAAGCTTGTAGTAGTGCCACAAGTCAATAGCAATTGTACGAGGTAGTAATGGCAAAAGACTGCAAGGGTGATAGAAGACTGTAGTATTGGGTAAATACAATAGTATTGGATCACACGACAGAAGTAGGAGATGTGGTTTTCGACCCCTATCAGGTAGACCCCAACTGGTGGACCCCGGAAGTGACATCATACCGCAATATATTATGGGTATCACGTGGCTGTTATGGTAGCCCAGGTGAGCAGCCATGTTGTTACGTCATTGTCATGGTGACGGGTGATGTGAGTGCGCATGCGCAGCTCGTGTTGTTAGGGTGATATTTGTTTCCGTCGTCCATTTTGTTCGCAGGAGGCCGCCATCATTGTTTCTATGGTGGCATATGGTTGCTATGTTACCCAAATGCATCTTATAGGGTAGGGGTATGTTCGGATGGTATGTTCGCTTGTTCAAGAGTAATTTGCCGATTCGGAGAATTACCCAAATGAGCCCTAGAATGCCCGTAAATCACCGAAAAGTTCCCTTTTTAACCGAAAAGCACCGGCCTGGGGTAACACGTAGTGCTATAGACCCTTGAAAGGTCGTGTTCCATTCAACTGGACTTCCTTAAATAATTACCTAAATAAACCCGACAATCCCTCCAAAGCACCGAAATCCACCGCAAACTACCGAAACCGACTTGGTAAAGCCTCATTTTGGACAGGGATGTTTTATGAAAACCCGGAATTTTGTTATTCCGGGTCACAATCCCCGTTTCTCTGACCTGCTTCCATGGAGTACTATTCCGTTCTTCTGGAGTATGACTCGCTTTCGTCCGTCTGTTTGTTACTACTTCTGATGAAGGAACCAATCAGATTACTTCTCCAGGATTAAACAACCAATCAAATTGCTCTATTAACCTTAGCTCCCGTCCATCATCTTCTTTGTTCCAACGATTGTGATCTACGTACACAATGTGCGAATAGCACATGCAGCACATGCAAAATGTGTCAATATGTGGCTGTGTGCAAGTGCACAATGTGCGCACAAGACATGCAGCACATGCGCACATACGGGTATTTGTGGACTAGTGGGGACCAGTGTTTGGGGACTAGCGAGGACCAGGCTTTGGGGACTAGTGGGGACCAGGCTTTGGGGACTAAAGCATGGGTACCAAGGTTTGAGGACCAGTGTCAGAAATATTGTCTAACCACCGTCTTAACCCAGTACCAAAGTTTCTGCTACCAACAGTGTTACCGTTGTAACCAAGGTCTTGACTTATTCCGCCACTCTGCTAAACCCATCACTACTACTATGAAATGTGAGTGTACACAATGTGCAAATAGCACATGTAGCACACCAGCACATGCAAAATGTACCAATATGAGCCTGTATTCAAGTGCACAGTGTGCTCTCAAAACATGCAGCACATACGCACATACGAGTATTCGAGGACCAGCAACGGCCAGTGTTTGGGGACTAGCGAGGACCAAGCTTTGGGGACTGGTGAGGACCAGGCTTTTGGGACCAAGGCATGGGTACCAAGGTTTGAGGACCAGTGTCAGAAATAATGTCTAACCATCGTCACTTAACTCAGTACTAAAGTTTCTCCTACCAATAGTGCTACCGTTTGCAACCAAGGTCTTGGCATATTCCACCACTCTGCTGAATCCATCACTACTACTATGAGATGTGCTTGTACACAATGTGCAAATAGCATATGTAGCGGCGCATCAGCACATGCAAAATGTTCCAATATGTGCCTGTGTGCAAGTGCGCAATGTGCTCACAAAATATGCAGCACATGCGCACATACGGGTATTTGAGGACTAGTGAGGACCAGTGTTTAGGGACTAGTGAGGACTAGGCTTTAGGGACTAGTGAGGACCATTGTGAGGACTAGTGACTACTATGAGATGTGATTGTACACAATGTGCAAATAGCACATGTAGCACATGCAAAATGTGCCTGTGTGTGCAAGTGCACGATGTGCACACAAGACACGCAGCACATGCGCACATACTTGTAATTGGGGACCAGTGGGGACCAGTGTTTGGGGACTTGTGAGGACCAGGCTTTCGGGACTAGTGTGGGCCAGTGTTTGGGGACTAGTGAGGAGTGCACAATGTGCGCACAAAACATGCAGCACATGCGCACATACTGGTATTTGAGAACCAGTGTTTGAGGACTAGTGAGGACCAGGCTTTGGAGACTAGTGAGGACCAGTGTGAGGACTAGTGACTACTATGAGATGTGATTGTACACACTGTGCAAATAACACACGTAGCACATGCAAAATTTGCCAATATGTGCCTGTGTGCGAGTGCACAATGTGCGCACAAAACATGCAGCACATACGCACATATGGGTATTTGAGGACCAGTGTTTGAGGACTAGTGAGGACCAGTGGCTTGGGACTATTTCTGACCCTGGCCCTCAAATCTTTGTCCCCAAGCCTTGGTTCCCACGCCTTGGTCCCCACAAGTCACCAAAGCATGGTCCTCACTTGCCCTGAAACACTCGTCATCAAATACCCGTATGTGCGCATGTGCTGCATGTTTTGTGCGCACATTGTGCACTCCTCACTAGTCCCCAAACACTGGCCCACACTAGTCCCGAAAGCCTGGTCCTCACAAGTCCCCAAACACTGGTCCCCACTGGTCCCCAAATACCCGTATGTGCGCATGTGCTGCGTGTCTTGTGTGCTACATGTGCTATTTGCGCTTTGTGTACGATCACATCTCATAGTAGTCACTAATCCTCACACTGGTCCCCACTAGTCCCCAAAGTCTGGTCCTCACTTGTCCCCCAAAGGATGGCCTTTGCTGGTCCTCAAATACTTGTATGTGCGTATGTGCTAGATGTTTTGAGAGCACATTGTGCACTTGCACACAGGCACATATTGGTACACTTTGCATGTGCTGATGTGGTACATGTGCTATTTGCACATTGTGTACAATCACATCTCATAGTAGTAGTGGTGGATTTAGCAAAGTGGCGGACTAAGTCAAGACCTTGGTTGCAAACGGTAACGCCGTTGGTAGCAGAAACTTTAGTACTGAGTTAAGACGGTGGTTAGACAAAATATCTGACACTGGTCCTCAAACCTTGGTCCCCACTAGTTCCCAAAGCCTGGTCCCCACTAGTCCCAAAGCCTGGTCCTCACTAGTCCCCAAACACTGGCCCCATTGGTCCACAAATACCCGTATATGCGCATGTGCTGTATGTCTTGTGCGCACATTGTGCACTTGCACACAACCAGATATTGGCACATTTCGCATGTGCTGATGTGCTGCATGTGCTATTCGCATATTGTGTACGTAGATCATAATCGTTGGAACGAAGAAGATGATGGACGTGATCTGATTGGTTATTTTATCAGAAGTAGTAACAAAACAGACGGAAGAAAGCAAATCATACTCCATAAGAACGGAAAAGCACTCTATGGAAGCAGGTCGGAGAAACGAGGATTTTGACCCGGAATAACAAAATTCGAGCCTACTTAAAATATCCCTGTCCAAAATGAAGCTTTACTAAGTCGGTTTCGGTAGTTTGCGGTGGATTTTGGTGCTTTGGAGGGATTGTCAGGTTTATTTGGGTAATTATTAAGGAAGTCGTTTCAAAAACAATACTCCATGCATACAAAATGGTCGACGGAAACAAGTATCACCCCCACAAACATGCGCACTCACATCACCCACCACCATGACAATGATGTCAAACCATGGCTGCTCACCGGGGCTACCATGACAACCACGTGATACCCATAATACATTGCGGTATGACGTCACTTCCAGGATCCACCAGCCGGGGTCCACCTGATAGGGGTCGAAAATAACATCTCCTACTACTCACGACAGATGGTGGTGACCATGGACAACTGGTGGCCTTGGAGCTTGGAAAGGTGTGGGTGGTCTTGAAAGACGGATCAAACAGGTACGAGAAACCATAACTATCATCAGATAGATATCCTGCAAAAGGTACCCTATAAAGGGTATCGTCAACAGGTATCTTCAAAAAGTATCTTCAAAAGTTATCCTCAAATATTACAATACTATGTGTCCTCAAATACCGAGATGAGTCGTACAGCAGTAAGCAGAGTCACTCGTTCGAGCAATTGCTCTATATTTCATTGGCTCGATGAGATTTGAGTCGCTCGAGCGATCTGATGTAACTATCACGTCTTTCCTATTTTTCAGTAGGCGCGGCAGAAAACTATAGTGTCCGGTAAATAAAGTCGATCATAGGACAGATCACGGTGACTTTTGGTAAGTCAACAGTAATGATCTTAGAGATGTAAAGGTCCAGAATCCAAGCTTTACCCATAACCCCAACAATACCCCTGGGCCTAGCATTAGTAAACTACTTGTACCAACTGTGGTCCAGCGCTAGAACACCGAAGATAGATATTTGTACTAAGGGCTAACAATAGGCATATGGGGTACAAAGAGTTTCTCCTATACTGCTCTACCAGACAACCAAGCATAACACTGCGTGGCTTTGCATTACGTAGGATCCGTACTTATTTAGGACAGTATAACGAGTAGGTCGATCAATAGTACTATGGACTACCACTGAACCCGCGGGAATACAGACCTTACATCATACTCATATACTACTACTTTATACAACCATGCATTAAGACCACCCCACCCCCCCCCCACCCTCCCCACAATACTGCTTGACCTTGCATTAGGTACTACCCCTACCAGTTATAGGATAATATAAAGCCTTAGATAGATAGCGGTATTAAGGACTAATAGTAGACCAACAGTGATATAGACCGCGCATCCTATACCACCACACAAGACAACCACCCTGCATTACCCCACCTCACGTCACAATACCGCTTGGCCTTGCAAAACGTACTACCTATACACTCTGTGGACCAGGAGACCACCCTAGATAAATAATGGAACGAAAGGCTAAAATTGGACCAGTAGCGATGCAAACCGCACAACCTGTACTTCCACACTAGACAACCATGCATTACCCCCACCACAATACTGCCTAGGCTCGCATTATGTACTATCAGCTACAGAAATATACGAAGCATTAGGTCGATAAGTTGTACCAAGGATTAACAGGGGTATATAGCATCCAGACTACACTACAGTTCTAAACAACCAAGGACAACCTCGCCATACCACACTGGACGACCATTCATTATCTTCACCAACACCACGATACCACCTGGACTAGCATAACGTACTGCCTATACAGGTCGAAGCATTTGATCAATTAGTAGTACCAAGGGCTAAAAGGGGATCTGCATGGGGCATATACGGCTACTGCCATATCAGGCCAGTTCGAGAAACCTGACACCCCTGACTCGAAGTAAAAAGCGGCCAACGTTTCTATGAAGTCGCGAGCGCATCGTGGCGTCGCGACGTCAATAGCAACATCAACCGTTTCACGGGGAAAACTTTCAAGAAAACTCGCCTTCCCCCATCGATATCCCATTACATAGTCATACTATATACCCACAGACCTGCGTGTATATGCATCACTATGCATACCTTAGCCTACTATATATGCAGGACGTACACCAATTGCAGGATAAAGACGGATAGGGCACAGGAAAGAGTTGCTCCGCCAAAAGCTGCGGTTCCTATGGTGATTTAACTCTAGCTGTTCCGACAAAGCTCCGGGTGGCCGAGCATGACTCACACGTGCTATACTGCTGGTTGTGTAAAGTGGACCTTCATCCTTGCGGGTAACAAAACTCATAAGTGGCTAAGATAGCGAGTGAGGGGGCTATACAAAAAAAAATCGGTCTTTGACGATGGTTTCTGATGCCTGTGGATTTTCAGATTTACATTTATTTATTGGTCTATAAAGGTGCTTTCAGTCTCTGTGACTATGCCATGGTCACCACACAGGTGCAATGTCAAGTTTATCAAACAATTCTTACCTTTCATTCTCACTTTAGAGCACACACTCCCCAGACTTTAATTAACGAGTCATATTTCAACAGTAAAACGGAACTTGTTTACAAACGTAAACAAGAACTGCTCAAATTCTCGATGTTTAATTTCTAATTTATTTTGTATCATTAAAAGAGAGTCCAGTGAAACGATTCGTAACATATAATTGTTTTTTGGTCATGCTCCATTATTCCGATCCGACCAGTCACCCGGCGCTTATGTATCGGCGGCACTGATTGGTTAGCGGAATGTGTTGATTGACAGGATTTCAGCATGATGCTGAATTAATTTAGCATGATGCTGAATTATTTTAGCAAGATGTTGAATTAATTTTACACCATGCTTAATTATTTGAGAATGATTTGAATTAATTAAGCAAAATGCTAAATTATTTTGCACGATTTCACGAATGCCACATAAATAATACACAATGATGCTGGATTAATTAAGCATGATCCTGAATTACAATAGGTTCATGCATTTTAATTCGGCATGATGCTTAACTATTTGAGCATGATGCTATCTTATTTTTCTCTATTTTATGAATACTGCAGAAATAATATAGCATGATGCTGAATTAATTTCGCATGATGCTGAATTACGGGAGGATCGGGCATATTAAGTTAGCATGATGCTTAATTATTTAAGCATCATGCTATTTTATTTTGCGCGATTTAACGAATGCTGCATAAATAGTATAGCATGATGCTGAATTAATTTAGCATGATGCTGAATTACGGGAGGATCATGCACTTTAATTGAGCATGATGCCAAATTATTTAAGCATCATGCTATATTATTTTGCGCAATTTAACGAATGCTGCATAAACAATATTGCATGATCCTGAATTATTTTTGCATGATGCTGAATTGCGGGAGGATCATGCACTTTAATTGAGCATGATGACCAATTATTTAAGCATGATGCTGTACTATTTGGTATGATTTCACGAATGCTACATAAATAACATAGCATGATGCTGAAATCAAGTCCGCGTACTGGAGGGTCATACATTTTATTTTAGCATGGTACTCTAATAAATAAGCATGATGCTATATTGTTTGGTATGATTTCATGAATACTGCCTAAATAATTAAGCATAATGCCTGAATAATTAAGAACGATGCTTAAATAATTAACCATCATGCTATATTATTTAGGCATCATGCTACATTCTTTGAGCAACGTGCTATATTATCTAACAGTATGCCTAATTCATGGATTTATGAGCCTGTCCGTACGTCATACCTGTGTTACAAGAATCACTCCATCAACTAGCATTGATATTGTTTGTGTATTTACGGTATATAAAACATCACAATTGTAATATATTTCTAATCACAGTCACACATGAATATGTACCGCAGGGAAATAACATAGCCAGAATGGCTGTCTACCTGTTATCTCCCGTTTCAAAAATATTTCATCGCTGCAACCGACTGGAAATGTTCATTTAGAGATTTTAGTGTTTTTCTTTCACGTTAAGTAACAATGGTGGGGGAAGGTGGGGTTGGTGGTGAGAAGGTTGATGTGTTTGGTGGATATCGGTACTTTCGTGCGTCTGCAGACTTGGCAGTAAGCCAAACTCATTTGTGGACGAGATAACCAGACAAGATAATGAAAGTAATCTAAGGTGCTCACAAGACCTAAATTTGTTATCTATGAGTATCATATCACGGGTATCGCTATACACATTATTACTTTACATTTGGGATCATTTCTTGTATCCCCTGGCATTTCACATTAGTAGAATAATGATGAGGTCAAGTATAGCTGGTTAATTATATATCTAAGCTGCCCACATTTGGCGAACTTTATCCCGTACATTGTTTGTCAAGTCAATTCATAGAGTAGAGTAGTGGACAAAGCAGGTGGCTACTGAGGTGATGTTCTAGTCAACCCACTGATAGACATTAGGTCAACAAGACAATCACCTCAGTAGGTTCCAATCTGACAATATGGGCTATATGGATTGTTACATTGGACATTAACTGGAAATGAAGATGAAAGATATTAATTTTTTTTTCAAAACTTAATCCAGTTAATGTTACGTAGTTCAGATTCCAGCTCGTTCCATATTTTGGGGAAGTTTAAGGTGGGTAACTTATGCAGTTTATTTGGCGCGAAGATCGGTTGATAAATGCAACTTGGAGCAACTCAGCACTTTTGGGCTTCTAGAGTGCCCAATTTTTGGAGGGTCAGGTACTTAATTTTGGTAGCAATCCTCATGAATTTATTTGTGCCACCCCACAAAGCAGTTTATTTGGCAAAAATCAGTTGCTAAATGCCATTTGGAGCAACACAGCATTTTTGGGCTCCTAAGGTGTCCAATTTTTGGAGGGTCAGATACCTAATATTGGTGGTAATCTTCATGAATCTATTTGTGCCACCCCACAATTACAGTTTATTTGGCGAAAATCGGTTGATAAATACGATTTGGAGCAACTCAGCATTTTTGGGCTCCTAGGGTGCCCAATTTTGGGAGGGTGAGGTACCTAATTTTGGAGGCAATCTTCATGAATCTATTTGTGCCACTCCCACAATGCAGTTTATTTGGCGAAAATCGGTTGATAAATACGATTTGGAACAACTCAGCACTTTTGGGCTCCTGGGGTGCCCAATTTTGGGAGGGCGAGGAACCTAATTTTGGTGGTAATCTTCATGAATCTATTTGTGCCACCCCACAATGCAGTTTATTTGGCGAAAATCGGTTGATAAATACGATTTAGAGCAACTCATCACTTTTGGGCTCCTAGGGTGCCCAATTTTGGGAAGGTGAGGAGCCTAATTTTGGTGGCAATCTTCATCAATCTATTTGTGCCACCCCACAATGCAGTTTATTTGGCGAAAATCGGTTGATAAATACGATTTTGAGCAACTCAGCATTTTTGGGCTCCTAGGGTTCCCAATTTTGGGAGGTTGAGAGCCTAATTTTGGTGGCAATCTTCGTGAATCTATTTGTGCCACCCCACAATGCAGTTTATTCGGCGAAAATCGGTTGATAAATACGATTTTGAGCAACTCAGCACTTTTGGGCTCCTAGGGTGCCCAATTTTGGGAAGGTGAGGAACCTAATTTTGGTGGCAATCTTCATGAATTTATTTGTGCCAACCCACAATGCAGTTTATTTGGCGAAAATCGATTGACAAATACGATTTTGAGCAACTCAGCACTTTTGGGCTCCTAGGGTGCCCAATTTTGGGAGGGTGAGGTACCTAATTTTGGTGGCAATCTTCATGAATCTATTTGTGCCACCCCACAATGCAGTTTATTTGGCGAAAATCGCTTGATAAATGCGATTTTGAGCAACTCAGGACTTTTGGGTTCCTAGGGTGCCCAATTTTTGGTGGGTGAGGAGTCTAATTTTGGTGGCAATCTTCATGAATCTATTTGTGCCACCCCCACAATGCAGTTTATTTGGGGAAAATCGGTTGATAAATGCGATTTTGAGCA
The DNA here is from genome assembly GCA_031216915.1 of Pictodentalium vernedei. Taxonomy (NCBI): domain Eukaryota; kingdom Metazoa; phylum Mollusca; class Scaphopoda; order Dentaliida; family Dentaliidae; genus Pictodentalium; species Pictodentalium vernedei. Next base: position 91,185,519 of record CM062290.1, on the reverse strand, counting down.
ACTCTGCACTTTTCGGCTCCTAGGGTGCCCAATTTTGGGAGGGTGAGATACCTAATTTTGGTGGCAATCTTCATGAATCTATTTGTGCCACCCCACAATGCAGTTTATTTGGCGAAAATCGGTTGATAAATGCGATTTTGAGCAACTCAGCACTTTTTAGCTCCTAGGGTGCCCAATTTTGAGAGGGTGAGGTACCTAATTTTGGTGGCAATCTTCATGAATCTATTTGTGCCACCCCACAATGTAGTTTATTTGGCGAAAATCGGTTGATAAAGGCGATTTTGAGCAACTCAGCATTTTTGGGCTCCTAGGGTGCCCAATTTTGGGAGGGTGAGGAGTCTAATTTTGGTGGCAATCTTCATGAATCTATTTGTGCCACCCCACAATGCAGTTTATTTGGCGAAAATCGGTTGAAAAATGCGATTTTGAGCAACTCAGCACTTTTGGGCTCCTAGGGTGCCCAATTTTGAGAGAGTGAGGTACCTAATTTTGGTGGCAATCTTCGTGAATCTATTTGTGCCACCCCACAATGCAGTTTATTTGGCGAAAATCGGTTGATAAATGCGATTTTGAGCAACTCAGCACTTTTTGGGCTCCTAGGGTGCCCAATTTTGAGATGTTGAGGAGCCTAATTTTGGTGCCAATCTTCATGAATCTATTTGTGCCACCCCACCATGCAGTTTATTTGGCGAAAATCGGTTGGTGGCGAATGTAGAATAAGGAACCGGGAATAAGTAACGGTTGTCACGTTCGTGAATATCTACACTTTCTCAACGAAAAGGACACACTCGACGCTCAGAAAAAAAGTCATAAGCGTCAAGACGCGTCAGATTCTCAAAGAGGGGGTGAAAAATGACTTGATAGAAAACGGTTGCTAATTACAGGGACCTGGTAAATCTAGCACTACCTAAAATCGATTTGAACATCCTACATAAAATCATACGAATAATTTATGATTATTACCAATTTATAGGGCGTTCCCGAGTACATTAACACTTTTTAACAGGGCATTACAAGCACGTAACGTTCAACTTACAAAGTCGCGTAATGTGTCGGGCCGTTAATGAATTGAACATCTCATTAACAGCCCGACACGTCAAGTGACTTTTGTTCCTCGCTGTCGTATACTCGAAAATGAAAATAGTTTCCAGAAATGGTTTCAACTAGAAACATTAGTTACGCTTCGACAAGTTTCCAAATTTCGTTATACAATTATCGACCGTGTGTCGCATAGTGTGAAAATGAAAACGTCCAGAGCAAAATAAAGTCGATTCACAAAAACTTAGTTAACCAAAAAGGAGATAATATTTAAAAAAAACAATCATTTCCAACCAGAACATTAACCCAGTCCCGTGACCGTCTCCATTTGTGGGTCCCGTTATATCTAAATTGGTCAACTTTATTTCGTTAAATATCCGCACATCTTGACATGCTTCGAACTTCTTTTAAAAATATTTTTCCCAGCCGTTTTGCAAATCTGCACAAATTTGTCCTTATATTTTAACTAACAGTAATAGCCACCAAATGGTTAGGCGTGAATTGTCACCAGCCGAAGAGAAAGAGTGATATGAATTCCAACAAACACTGGTTCCGAAAAGGTTATTTTGATTTTTTATCGATCCATTTTATCAGTACAGCTTCAGTCAAAACAAACAGACTCTTCACCTTTGGGTTTAAACATCGGGATTAAAATTTGTTTATTTAAATGAATTTTAATGCATGGGATGTGTAATGAACACAGAACGCGATGTGTGTTTGAATCGGTGTGTGTTTTACAGAACTCGTTGGAATGGCGTAATCATATTTCGCTCGATCCTACGGCTCTCGTGAACTATGACTTCGCAATTCCAACTCGTTATATAAAACACCCACCGGGCGCGGTGGCGTTGCGGTAACCGGTTCTCGTCAGATCACCGAAGTTAAGTAACGTCGAGCCCGGCTAATCCTCTGATGGGTGACCGTCTGAGCGATCGATTCGGACCTCCGCGTTGTGTCCTTGGACAAGGCACTTAACCCCGATTGTCCACATGGGGGCACGATGACGCCGTGTACTAAGGCGTACTGCACGATGATGCGCATGTCTTCAAGCAATCTAACCCTGCATGTGCTGCAGTGCGGAGTTACGATGTTGGGGAGCTGGCAGCTGCTCGTCGTTGCCCAGTGGTTCTCTCCGTGTACTCCGGCTTCCTCCACCCGTATAACTGTCACGGTCATGATTAGCCATTGTGCATAAGTATGCGACCTTAAACACCAATAAATAAATAATAATAAAACACCCACCGATTCAAACATACATCGTATTCTGTTTATATGTCCCATATGGGACATAGAACATTCTAGCACTCAGGCGACGATATGAAATTTAGACGGGTGTATAAATCTGTGCTCCTACCATCTCCGTACACACCCTCCCCCTCGCTGACCACACACCAACACCATACATCTTCTCCCTCAATATCGGTCTACTAGACATTTAACTTTAATCGTGTATCAAACATAGAGGCCAGAAAAGGTCAAATAATTAGCCACAATAAGACTAAGTCCGTGAAAACAAACGTTACAATTTGACAAAATAACAATACAAGAATGAGTCTCAGTGATCTCATTCCAATGACATTCATAGTTTTATTGTTATATTAAAAATATAATGACAATAGTTTTCAAAATTTTACTTTATTTTTAAACTAATCTATTGGGTGAAGTGTTAAAGAACATTATTTCCAAATGAAACAAAATACTGCGTTTTGATTGGCTGAGAGGTACGGTGTAACTTGCATTCCACGGTGTTTTTTTTTTTTACACCGTGGTTAACCAAAATAAGCACCTTTATAACACGCGCGCGCATGAATATGACGTTGTTACCGGACATACGCGTCGCAACAAGGATTAATCATTATTGAATGTCACGTCTCCCACTACTTGTTGATTTCTTTATTTTTTCACACATTATAACAAAAGCTGGCGATGTTGCAGCAAAAGTGGTGAGCACGACTTTTGTCATAAAAACGGGTGGGTGTTGTAACAAAAGTGGTAAGCTCATTTTGTAACAAAAATAGTTGATTTTGTAACAAAAGTGGAGAGCTGTAACAAAAGTAGTTAAGTGTTGCAACAAAAGTGGTGAGTTGTAACAAAAGTGGTTATTGTAATAAAAGTGGTTGCAACAGTCGTGCCAATATTTTCCAAGTTTCATTTGGTGATTGTTGTGTGAGAAAGTCATGCTACTGGAGGTTTTGACAAAAACGCAGGTACCCTGGTAACGTTCTTCGCTGGAAATGTGAACACAATAAAACGTAAGCCCCGCTACCATTGATCAGCGTTCCTGAAGCACGTGTAAAGTGGAATTTCGTAACAAAATCACTCATGATTCATTCAGTTCAGAGACCAATCAAATCAACACACGCTGAGTTTTACCCCCAAAATAGGTCCCAAGACGTTTCATGTCATTTCATACCTGAGGTGTCAACAGGTTCATTAAGAAATTCATCGCTGAGAACTTGCGTGATATTCTTCGTGTCTTTATCCGGGTATCTGCGGGCTGCTGATTTGAAGAACAGTGGGTACTGAGCCATTGACTGTTTTGGGGACCAATCTAGAAATTGAAGAAAACAAAGGGGACTTTTGATAAAGATGGGGGAATAAAAACGAAGGGTGTGGGGGGGGGGGATACAACATATGTTGACATTTTCTTTTATACCTCACTAATTTTTTTTCACTTGCTGTGGTACTTAGAGAGTCAAATCGTCCCTTGAGTGGAACAGAGCTCCATATACAACGCTAAATCATTGTAGGTGGCGCTTTGTTTCACTAAAGTGGCGAACTATTCTTGTAATGTCTATCCATCGATTGGACTCGACCGAGTGGTTTACAGCAATCCCTGCATAGACGCATGTATTGACCCGGTCGCGGAACAGCATTATATTTCGAGGCTAAAGTTAAAAGCACTCAGGAAGTTACACGGATTAGCGAAGGGTATTTGAATTTCTACATGCTAACCCTAAATAGTTCAAATGTTTTTTTAGAACAAAAGTGACTACTAATAGAGTTATTGGTTTTATTTTTCAAACTAGAACTAGTAATGGTATATGTTTTCTTTATACACAGAGCGCTGGGAACTTCCGATGTTCCTTTATTTCGTCATTTTACTGACGGATACCATAAGCTTAACTGAAACGAAAAACATCTATAACTTCTCTTAGAAACAAAAAAAAAAACAACGGGGACAGGTAAAGCGTATGTGATGGTTCTACTCATTATATATATTAAGACAACTGTATGGCAATGTTGTCTTTACTCTTGTGATGTCAACTCCATTAAGCTTGATCCGGGACCAATCGTGAAGTCGGGGTATGATCGACCAGATTTTTGTTTAGCCGGGCTGGGTCGAAAGTAATCCGACTAAAACGTGTATTGTCTGCCCAGAAACGTTGGAGGAACCTATTGAAAAGAGATGATACGAAGTGAAGTTTTAAGTTCATCCAATGCGTAATTAACACTTACGCAGCCAAACGCGACTATTGTCACCTATTTTATAATGATTATCTGTACGTTCTGGTATGCACAGATCAAACCCATCATCCGATCAACTGTTGGAAAGGACTCAACGAGCCCTTTCCAACAATTAATCAGATGATGGAGTTTCAAGTATGTCATAAATTTTATTAAACGTCCTCGCATTCAAGCCTACATAGAGGTCCTCCATATATGGATCAGGTGGTTGTGGCAGTAAAAGGTTCAGTCAATCGGAGGGCAGTTAATTTGTAAGAAACAACCTAGCCCAATTTTTGTTAATTCCATGGGTAAACGCAAATCGAGAAGCAGCCTCAATTTTCTCTTCAAAATTCGGAATTTTCTGCTTTTATTGAATAGACAAAGAAAGAGTACATTCAGAGTGGTAGCCTTTTCATTACAGAGTGAATTTTGTTTTATCAGTGCTGTTGGTGAAATAAAGTATCTTCTGGTCTAATATTCCAAATGGGTACAGTTTAACTGAGCAGCGTAAACTCGTTACTTACAAGTTTTCTCAATCTTACTTACACGGTACATTTCCCATTTTTAAATGAATAAATTTGTTCAAAAGGCGCTCCTTCTTTGAATTCAAATTTGATATGTGTCATTAATAGATAATAAAGTTGTCACAACAGGAAGAGTTCTTTTAGGTCGACCTTCTGGCTACCACGTCAGTTTAATCTTCATTTGCGGACATTATGCTTCGCCTTCGATTCTATTGCACAAAATGCAGGTCTAAAACATTCATTGGGTAACCAAATTTAGAAAATTGTTTGCGCAGCAACCTTCCAATATTACGTTACTGAAGTCTGTAAGGCATCAAATAGACAGTTTCCCACCCCACCATCACCTTTTCAATCGGATTTCATCAAAGACAATCGGACCATACCGAGATCTTACAGATCATACCCGGTCAACACGTTTTATCGTAGATATATCTGCCTTAGATTAGAGATGACAATCGTTAAAGCGGCGGGCTTATATCCTCATTGCTCGTAATCCTTTACCGAACGATATGGTGTAAACTGACCAACGCTATTTACAAAAACCTACATTCAAATTTGATTATTTTATAATGCCTCTCTCTAGAAGAAAACTTAATACCCCCCCCCCCCCCATCACCACCACCACCCCCACCCTGCGCCCTTCTTTTGTAACGAGCTCAATAAAGCCGTTCCATGAGGGGCACATAAGTTAGGTTTTTGAGACAAAATATATATATAATACTATAAAATCTAAACCGAATCAAGAACAAGATCAGGCCAGGATTTGATCGATACAGATCAAGTGTGTCATTGACCCTTTGCCCAGCGTAACGGCAAAAACCAGGCAGCGCTGTTCTCGAATATACCATTGCAATTTTTTTTTTTGGGGGGGGGGGGGTTCTGAAACATAGATTGTGAGCCCTCATTTGAGCGAGCGTGTGGCGCTCGTTTGGGTGAGGGGTCGCAGCTTGCGTTTTTGGTGGCAAAGGATGAAAATTTGTAGCTATACAAAATATGTTTCTACGAGTGTCGTCTGCTCCAATCGTTGGGAATAGGGTTAACGAAATAAAGAAAGTGAAACCGAAACAAAAGCTGTTATGGTCAGTGCTTGCTCACTGTGATAACAGAAACCTTTTTTTCCTTAGATTTTGATTTTTCGCTCCCGAAACATAGGTTGCGAGCCCTCATTTGAACGAGAGTGAGGCGCTCGTTTGGGTGAGGGTCGCAGCCTGCGTTTTGGTAGCGAAAAATAAAACGTTTATGTTATACAAAATATGTTTTCACGTGTGTCGTCTGCTCCAAGCGTTGGGAATAGGGTTAACGAAACAAAGGATGTGCAACCGAACCAAAAGCTGTTAAGAGGGTCGAGCAAGGCCAACCGAGCTTCATCCCAATATCGAATAACCAAGCTTCATTCCAACATTGAACACGCGACCCCGTGAATTAATCAGTGCTTATTCACTGTGGTAAACAAGACCTGATTTGCCCAGTGAATTGAAGCAGTAATCCACTAACCAATTCCCTGAGGTGTACTGTGTGTCAAAGTTCTAATGAAGCTCCATTCCGATGTCGACCATGTGATTCCGAAAAGTTAATCAGTGCTTGTTTACTGTGGTAAACAAGGCCTGGTCTGCACATTGAATAGAACCAGTAAAGTGCTTGAGATGTAAAGTTTGTTAAAATGAAGCTCCATCCCAATATCGAACAAGAGATTCCGGACAGTGATTCAGTCTTGTTCACTGTGGTAAGCGGGACCTGACATTCCAATTGCAAAGAATAGGTAACCCAGTATCCAATTGCTTGAGATGTAATAATTGTTCTAATTAAATTGCATCTCGATATTGAACATGGGATTCTGGGAAGTGATTCAGTGATTGCTTGCCGTGGTATACAAGACCTGACTTGCTCGTTGACTGGAACCAGTAATTATGTCTCACTCTGTTTCAATGAAGCTCCATCCCAATATCGATTTGCTTGTTGACTAGAACCAGTGCCCAATTACTTGAGATGAAATGTTTGTTTCAATAAAGCTCCATCCCAATATCAAACATGTAATTCCTGGTAGTGACTCAGTGCTTGCTTACTGTAGTGAACAAGACCTGATTTGCCCATTGAATAGAACCAGTAAAGCGGTAACCAGTTGCTTGAGATGCAATGTTTGTTATAATGAAGCTCCATCCCAATCTCGAACACATGATCCCAGAAAGTGATTCAGTGCTTGTTAACTATGGCAAATAGAACCAGTAAACCGGTAACAAATTACAGCAGATGTAACGTTTGTTATAACGAAGCTCCATTCCGAGTCTGTGCTTGTTAACTGTGGTAACGAGACCTGACTTGCCTGCTGAGTAGAACCATGAAACCAGTAACCAATTTCTTGAGATGCAATGTTTGTTATAATGAAGCTCCATCTCAATATTATGGTGACTCCGGGAAGTGATTCCTGATTTCCCCTGATGAATAGAATCATTAACCCAGTAACCAATTGCCTGAGATGAAATGTTTGTTGTAGTGGCTCAGTGCTTGTTCACTGAGGTAAATAAGACCTGATTTATCACTTGTACTGGACCTGTAATTCCAGTAACCAATTGACTCCGGGAAGTGATTCAGTGCTTGTCCACTGTGGGACACAAGACCTGATTTGCCCGATGAATAGAACCATTAACTCAGTAATCAATTTCCTGAGTTGCAATGCCTGCTGTAGTGATTCAGTGTTTGCTCGCTGAGGTAAGCATGACCTGATTTGTGACTTCAACAGGGCCAGTATTCCAACAACCAACTTGCTGCGGAAACTGATTCAGTGCTTGTGCAATGTGGTAAACAAGATCTGATTTTCCTGATGAATAGAACCATTAAAACAGTAACTAATTGCCTGGGATGAAATGTTTGTTGTAGTGATTCAGAGCTTGTTCACTGAGGTTAACAAGACCTGATTGTTCAATTGAAGGGGACCAGTATTCTAGTAAGCAACCGACTCTGGGAAGTGATTCATTGCTTTCAACTGTGGTAAACATGACCTAATTTCGCCGATGAATAGAACCGTTAGCCCAGTAACCCGGGCCCTCCCTGTCCTGTCGGTCGCTTCTCAAGGTGCGGCCTCCACGCGACTTGTCATGGGTACTCACTAGTAATCGATTTTTCAGGTTTTAATTTGTCAGTCTATTTGAATATTTGACACGTCGCTTCCTGTGCGTTGCCCTTGCAGACGCTCTTCATGTTCACCTGGTGATAAATTAGGAATATTACACCTTGGACAAACCTTCATAGTTATGTACCAGTGGTTTAGGAGCCCAAACGAAGATCATCTGGTAGGGGAATCACGCACATAGGCTCTACAACTACAAGTAACTGAATTCTGAAAAATAACACTTTTTTCATCTGTGCCATCTTTTCGATCTTTCGAGGCACAGTTAATCACTGGCGACTCGTTATTTGGTAGAAAACATGTTCCATAGGTGAGCCTCCGACTATGTGTCTAAAGCGAAAAACACATTCGCCAAAACTCCAGACAAGCTAGTATCGGGGCTCTTTCGCACCCCCTCTCACCCGCCATCTCTATGACCCGGACTCTCTTAAATATTGGAATGTTTCTAGGAGCACCAATCGAGTAGTGCAACAGATACATAATTAATCAACTATTGTGTTTGACTAATATCCACATAATATATTGTAACGTAATGATTACTGGTAACGCGGCACTCTACTCTACCGTCAAAGCTTGCTCTGTATGCCTTTTGACAGTTAGATCGAAATTGAAACGAGCTGAACACTAGTGTGCTGATGATAATATAATTGTTAATAAGTCAAAGTCGGAGCACACATATCAATTGCTGTCGGTTGGAGGTTGGGGGATGCTAGTCGTCTGTTCCTTTTGAAAAGGGGGCTTGAATCCCACTGGCTCCAACCAACACCTTGTGGCGATGTTGTGTGTTGGCGATGACTTTCAATGAGAATCAGTTAAACACATCGAAAAAACATTTCCCTGAAATTATAAATCATCACAATCTTAGACAGCTTGTAAATGACCTGACGTGCTTTACAGAATCGTCGTCCTCTATGATTGACTTAATTGCTGTTAGTTCTACCGTTGGTGTAAAAGCATGTAAGGTCCTTGAACCTGTTATCCCCGACATGATATCATTGTCCGATTACACTTGTTATAGACCGCGTTAAACAACCCCGTTCAAGCTTTAAACGCAATGTCTGGTTATATGCTCAAGCGGACTTTAATAGTCTAAATGAGGTGCTCTCCCGTATCGATTGGGAATCATCATTCCGAAATAGCCCAGTGGTCAATATTGCCTCGGTATTTGCAGAACTTTTGTTAAATAAAGCCGCCAGACATATTTCAACAAAACTCGTCACCATGCGTTCAGACCAACCCAAGTGGATGCATAATAGTATCAGGCTTTTAATAAGACAACGACAACGACTATATCGTATTGCCAAAAGAACAGATTCTCCTTTCGCCTGGCAAAAATACAAAAAGAAACGTAACGAGGTTGTATCAGCTGTGAGGTCTGCAAAAGCGAAATACCTCGCGAAGGTGCAACCCGAGTTGAAAAATAACAACACCACGCCTTCCCAATGGTGGAAAACACTTAAAACATTTATGGGAAACACCAGATTATTGGCATACCTCCATTAGTCTATTCTGACAACGTATATTCTTCAGATGTTGACAAAGCCGAAGTGTTCAACGAATACTTCAGCTCCATATCATCTGTTGACGACACTCGAGCTCAGCTTCCTACATCCCCACCCGAGCCGCAAGTTATGATAGACAAAATCACTCTTCAAGTTAGCGACGTTCTTGAGGCATTGTCGTCCATAAAGATATCCAAGGCGTCTGGCCCTGACCTCATCAGTCCAAGGCTTCTTAAAGAATGTAAGTCTTCATTGTGTGAACCACTAACTACCATGTTTAACATACTTCTAGAAAATGCCCACTTTCCTAGTCCGTGGAAACAAGCCAACGTTCTCCCCGTTTTGAAAAAACAACATTCTAACATAGTTACAAATTATCGCCCAATATCGCTCCTCAGTTGTGTTGGAAAACTCTTTGAAAAGTGTGTCTTTAAACGTCTCTGGGATTTTATGTTAGAAAATAACGTTCTAACTCAATACCAATCAGGCTTTACTGCTGGGGATTCAACAGCATTGCAGCTCACCGACATGTATGACGAGTTTTGTAAAGCTCTTGATGAAGGAAAAGAGGTGAGGGTAGTATTCTGCGATGAGCCCTTTGTGCCAAACTTTATCGAAGGCCTTTTTTCAGTAAGGCCTTCGATAAAGTTTGGCACAAAGGGCTCATTTACAAGCTAAAGAAAATAGGTATCAAAGATGACCTCTTACTCTTCTTAGAATCGTATCTGTCCGATAGATTCCAACGAGTAATACTCGGCTCCGAGGCCTCATCGTGGAAATCCGTAACCGCCAGGGGTCGATTCTAGGACCTCTTTTATTTTTAGAATATATTAACGATATCACAGAAAATTTACTAAGCTGCATTCGTCTGTTTGCTGATGATACCTCTTTGTATCTAATAGTAGAAAATGCTGAACTCTCAGCCAGGATCCTAAACAGTGAGCTTACGACTATCGAACATTGGGCAAATACTTGGCTAGTTGAGTGCATTCCCCAAAAGACAGAAAGTATGCTCATATCCCGAAAAACCAATACTACTCACCACCCACCCCTAATGTACAGAAACTCTCAAATATCTGAAGTAAAAATCCACAAACATTTGGGTGTTTATCTTAACGACAAATGTACGTGGGACAACCACATTAAACATATTTGTACCAAACCATGGTCTTGAGCGCTGTGTCCTTGAAAAAATTTATTTTGCGTTTATCAGGCCTTTACTTGAACATGCAGATGTTGTCTGGGATAATTGCACCGGTTCAGAAGCCGAAGACTTAGCAAAAATACAAATAGCTGCTGCCAGGGTCGTTACTGGGGCAACGATTAGTGCAAGTAAGTCTCTCGTGTACTCGGAGACTAAATGGGATACCCTACAGGAGCGAAGAAGAAAACACAAACTTATTATGTTCTTTAAAATGTTTCACCGTATGGCCCAACCGTATATTGCCAACAAAATTCCCCCATCCCTTTCGGCGTCTAACCCAGCACAGAATTTGCGTTCAAGTCACAACCATCGGGTTCCATTTTGTAGGACCTCGCTTTACCAATCCTCGTTTGTCCCCAATGTTACGGACCAGTGGAATAATATTCCATTATCAATACGCGAAAATCCTTCCTTAACCCATTTTAAGAATTTTCTCAATCAGGGCAATCTAAGACCACCACGATTCTTTCTTACAGCAAAATCTCGTAAAGCTCAAATTTATCATTGTAGATTACGACTCCAGTGTAGTAACCTAAACTTCCATTTATATAACAATCACCTAGTCCATACACCACTTTGTCAATGTGGAGATCTCGAGACCCCTGAACATTATCTTCTCGTGTGTGACGCGTTTACAAATCAACGTAGAAACACAATTGGCAGATTAGGAACCAATGTTGATATAACAACCCTCCTTTGTGGCTCGGAACATTTGAGCGAAAAGGAGAATTGTGAAATATTTGAAGTAGTACATAACTTTATCCTTCTGTCTGCAAGATTCAACTAGTGTAATCTTCAGAGCTCAGGGTCGACCACTCATGACTAGATCAATAGTCCTCGATAGGCCTCTCACCGTGAAGACTGTAGACTGGGGTGAAGATCAGGCGGTAGCATCAACCAACAAACACAAACTCCACTCAAGAATTCGCAGGTTCCCTATGACGTCACCAAGCTGGAATCCCCCAATCTCCTTTCTCCATCTTTCCTTTGTACTGCAGATTTTATACATAGTATATGTATTTTATTCATTTTCAGTTTTTTTGTTTTTTGTTTTTTTGTTTTTTTTTTATTTGGGTTTAACGACATATTAACAGCCAGGGTCATATCATGTCGGTGACAGTTTTACGGGTGGAGGAAGCCGGAGAACCCGGAGAGAACCACCGAGCAACGACGAGCAGCTGCCAGCTTCCCAACATCGTAACCCTGAACTCTGCACCGCGGCACAGGCAGGGTTAGATTGGTTGAAGACATGCGCACCTTCGACGTGCAGTACGCCTTAGTACACAGCGTCATCGTGCCCCATGTAGGCAATCGGGGTTAAGTGCCTTGCCCAATGACCCAACACGGGAGAGCGAATCAGTCGCTGAAAGGTAAAAGGTTAAAAAACTCAAGACTTCTCAGGAAAGTATTTGTGGATAAATAAAATGAACACATAGTAGTTTTGCACAACGTCTTATTAAATTAACACCTGTCACACAACAAATTGGTCATGGTGGGCCCCAAACTGGTCGAATCGGGTACCACAACCGTCCATTTGTTTGAACATCAGCAACCTTAAGGTTACAAGACCGATTTTCTGATCAAAAGCATAATTTCGTCCCATTTTTTGTCTTATCATAAGAGGTCTATACATGGGATATTGCTGATGAAATAATAAAGTATCCTCTACATCAATAACGAGTTGATGTTGGACAGGTGAGAGAAAGCGCGTCCGTTCTCGCGATTTATATTACATATCGTACACTCTTTACGAATCTTTAGTACCCTCTGAAAACGCTGATTGTAGTCTCAAGAATGCATTCCCTGATCCTCTTCTCCATCAATGAAACTAACTCCCGGCCAACGGCGCCGGCTCTCGAGAAGGGGGTGCATCTGTCCTGTGGCTATGAGAGGGGAGCAGCTCGTGACTGTTTTTACCAGAAATTCATTTCTGGAAAACACTTTATTTTCCGATAAAGGTGAGAAAACTGGTAAACTCTCGAGTATTCGTTTCTGACGTATCTTACACGTGCAAATGGTGGAGGGGGTGGGTATCAGGAATGATTGGTTGATAATCATCAAAAAAGAAATTATGCAATAATCGGCGGGGTGATTTCTGGAGCTTTATATCGTTCATTGAGTGGAGCAAGAAGCCATCTGCAATGCTTTATATATATTTATACCATGATTACCTATTCTACTATATATATAAAGCATATGACACAAATTTTAGCTTTACACACCAACCGTGGTGAACACGTCAGCAATGGGATTTCAATAGTTAAAAATTACATCTACAGTGGAACTACATCCAATTTGACCTTTGTTGACCTTGACCTGAATGCAAACTTGAAATGAAAGCGGCAATTATTTATTACGTTTTTAAATGAGTTTACCTCAGAAGACACCAAACATTAACAAATATGCATTGTCTCATGTTAATAAAGCATCCACAACTCGAAATAGTATGCTATTAAAATGAAAAAGACCCGGTGATGTTCGCGTTTCTTTTTCTATTTCGTTTCGGCGATAAAATTGACATCGGAAGTACAGGTGTTGTTTTAAACAAAAACAGATTCACACGTATGTACGTCTGCTGTTCTGTAAAATCGAGAAAAAATAATAGCGACTCTTACTAATCTGACGATCATGTTCTAAAAAAAATATACCCAAAGTAGCTTGGTGTACCAAATACACCAAGCCACTGTGGGTATATTCTGGATGATCTCATGGATGATCTCATGTGACGTCATAGTCACGTGACCCAGTGGCGCCATGTTGTTTTGTCATGGTAACCCGCGTGAGCGGCCATGTTGTGACCATAGTGATACGTGGAGTTAGTGCGCATGCGCAGCGCGTGTTGTTAGGGTGACACGTGTTTCCGTCGTCCATTTTGTATACTGAAGGCCACCATCTTGGTTTCTATGGTAGCACGTGGTTGCTATGTTACCCAATTTTTCTGCAATAAGACGGGGTATGTTCGGAGGGTGTGTTCGATTGAATCGGAGTAAATCTAATTACCGCAAACAACCCGACGATCTCTCCAAATCACCAAAGTCCACCCAAAATCACTGAAATTGACTTTATTTGATACGGATTTCCCATTTTATCCTTAGCACGTAGTGCTATAGTACCGAGTGGTCCCCTGGGGTGTGTTCCTTTGTAGAAGAGTATTTTTCTGGTTCGGAGTTTCCCAGAATCTTCGTTTAATTACCCAAATAAACCCGTCAAGTTGTACTACTTCGAATTCTTTCAGAATCCCTTTTTTGGATCTCATGACGTTTTTTCCCAATAAGAGTAGAAAGTAGTGCTATAGATTTTTAAAAGGTCGTGTTCGATTGAAGTGGAGTAATGTTCCCATAATCCCTTTTTTGGATCCCATGACGTTTTATTTCGCCAATAAGAATAGCACGTAGTGCTATAAGACCAATTTACCCAGAATCCTCTGCTTCTACTTGGAACTATATTTTTATAAATTCCTATGCTCTATTTTTAGTAACATCCTTAAATGACCCCCTAACTAATTGTTAGAGTCTATATTCAGCAATTTCTTTAAATGCCCCCCCCCCCCCCAACTACATGATTTTAAATAATAAAATTAATGAGGATCAAGATGTTTTTACACTGACCAATCAGAGCGAAGTTAATCCACCAATCAGATTTCTGTTTTCCCATTGTGATTCTTTCCCATTGACTTCTATACTAATTTTCTAAATTTTCCAACTTTAACCTATCTATAATCCTATAGGAAACAAACACAAACGCCCATCGAGAATGAAAATATCGATGAAAAAACGTTGTGAAGTCGTGACGTTTTCAAAAACGTCCGTCACGTAGAAATACATTCCGGAGAAGAGTAACGTCGCGTCATTCTGTTTCGATCCTTCGAACTGAACACATCGCTAGAGAGTTTTCTATAGCAATTTTGCCTTTGCAAAAAATTTATGAAGATGGAGTCTGATGCTGCTACTGCCATTACCAGAACTGATGTTTACGCCTGTGAACTGCAAGAACGAATCGAGATCGCCATCGCAGAAATACCCATGGAGAGAAGAAGACCCACGATTGTACCAACTGCAACAAGAGTTATGCTTCCAAGCAAAAGCTGAAGAAATGTTTGGAGACCTACACATGTATGGAATGCGGCCAGGAGTTTAACCAACTACTCCATTTTAATCGACACAAGAGCGTTGCCCACCGACTAGTTCCTGTACCATCTAAAAGGAAGACCTAAGTGACTAGCACTTGTTCTCTAATCCTGATTTGCATTTATTAATGGCAAATAAAAATATGTTTAATCTAAAAGGAAGACCGATGAACCGAAGAGAGGACCAACGAAACAACCACGGACCAGGACGACCACCCATTATAATGTTGACCCAATTGAGTTTGACAAGAATATGATGTCTGAAGAAGAGACCGATGAGATGTTGACCATATATGAAGATAACTGGAGTTCTATTAGAACTCGCCTCATGATGAACAGAAGAGCCCAGGACCAGTATAATTACCGGATCAACGATGTGAACCTGAAAATGATGAATTGATGACTACCATATTTCTGCCACAACAGCTAAGATTTAAAATTAATCTGAGTTTTGGTTTTATCCTGCGACACAATGAAACGAATGAACTGAAGTATTACCATCCATCACAAAACAATGCCCGGGTACTTGATGTTCCACAACTAGTATGCTGCCAAGAAGACTTTGAAGAATTCCTTGATAATGTCATGGAAGAAGATATCCTGGAATGGGCCAAATTAAAACGACCCAACACCAAATGGCTTGTGGAGAGAGTTACGAACGTCACATTTTATGTGAATAAGCTGAAAGACCACCCAATTGGAATGGTAGAAGATCTTCCTGATTATATTCTCCAGAACAAAGCAGTAAATGCTTTGGTGAAAGATGAAGCTCGCCAATTATTTTATTATGATGACAACCTGTGTATTTTCTGATGTTTAGCTTTGTGGAGTGGTTCCACAGCACACAAATTAAATAATACAACAGATGCCATGTACAGCAAGTATACAAAGAAGCCAAAGAATGAATTCCGTGGAGTAACGTTAGCCGAATTACCTGACTTGGAGAAATGTTTTGAAGTTAATATCCAAGTATATGAACTTATCAAGAATGATGATGATCAAATTGTTGCCAAATTAGTACAGAGATCTCATAGAAAGTATGAAGATACCATGTATGTGAACGTCTACAAGAACCATTTTAGCTACATCATCGATATAGACCAATACTGCAAATCCTTTGAATGTCGCAAATGCGGCAAATTATGGAAGAATGGATTTCTACTCAATCGTCACGAGAAAACATGTACAGATGAAGTAAATTACCAGTATGCTGGCAGTGTATACCATCCATCCCAGTCCGCATTTGATCTGTTAGAAAATGAAGGTATAGAAGTACCCGAAGAGAAGAAGTTTTATCTATACCGTGCAACGTTTGATTTTGAAAGTTACTTTGTCAAATCCAGTCTCCCTCCTGACAGTGATAAATTGATATGGGAAGCAGAACACCGACCATTGGGTGTGAGCATATGTAGTAATGTTCCAAGAATACCAAAAACCGAAATGTGTTATTACAAATGGAAATTCTCAAGAACTTGTTGAAGCAATGATGACATACCTCACAGCTATTTCATCTCGTTGCCATCAACTGATGCTGACCTATCATGCTTGGACCTTATTTAAACTCAGACAGAAAATTGATGAAACGCTGGAAGCGGAAGCCAGAGCTACTGGAGAAGATACATCCAAGATGCACCCTTTACAAAAATTGGAGAAGAAATTTCAAGACTACCTTCAAGAGATGCCCGTCATCGGATTCAACTCTGGAAAATATGATATGAATGTAGTCAAGCGTGAACTGATGACATACTTGAAGAGACAGAATCCACTCAAGTTTGCAGTGAAGAAATCAAATAACTACATGTGCGTCTCGACAGAATCTTTCAAGTTTGTTGATATTTGCAACTACCTCGCTCCAGGATTCAGTTTTTGAAAGCATTTGGCTGTTCCGTGACGAAGGGATTTTTACCATATGAATGGATCGACAGCTTGGACAAATTGGATCAAGACAACCTACCAGACCATGAGGCCTTCTACAGTTCT
The DNA here is from genome assembly GCA_031216915.1 of Pictodentalium vernedei. Taxonomy (NCBI): domain Eukaryota; kingdom Metazoa; phylum Mollusca; class Scaphopoda; order Dentaliida; family Dentaliidae; genus Pictodentalium; species Pictodentalium vernedei. The sequence goes on along the minus strand of CM062290.1, from coordinate 91,168,571 downwards.
CTCAAGAAAGAAAATATATCCAGTGAAGAATGCCAGTACTGCCAGCGTATATGGAACGACCTGGAGATGACAACTTTCCGTGATTTTCTGATCTGGTATAATAACCGAGATGTAAAACCATTCCTTGAAGCAGTTGACAAGCAGTTTGCTTTCTACCAAGAACGCCACATCGACATGTTTAAAGATGGTATCAGTGTTCCTGACCTCACGTTGAAATACCTGTTCCAGACCATGAATGATGACACTTACTTCACAGTATTTAACCAGGAAAACAAAGACTTGCATCACATAGTGAAAGATAATATCGTTGGTGGACCTTCAATTATCTTTAACCGATACCACGAGAAAGATGTTACCCGAATCAGAAAAACAAAATATGGCAAAGAAGCAAAACCATGTGGAAGTATTATAGGCTTTGATGCGAATGCATTATATCTTTGGTGCCTAATGCAGGAGATGCCAACGGGTTGGAGTATTAGATGTCGTGAAGAAAACCAGTTTAAACCAGAACATCCAATGAAGTATGGTAAAATGGATGAACAATGGTTAGAGTTTTATCGATGAGAGATGACATCCACATCAGACATCAGTTTAACGGAGCTGAAAAAATGATTGGTCGAAGACAGTTGCCTGTTGATGGTTGGTGCAAGGAGACACAGACTGTATACCAATTCCATGGCTGCTTCTGGCACGGACATACCTGCATGAAAGAAAAGAATGGCCTTCCTATCATCCATAATGAAGTCAGAGATAAACCCATGAAAGAACTGCTACAAGACACCCGTACCAATGCAAAGCACATCACCGATTTGGGCTATAAACTTGTTGAAATCTGGGAGTGTGAGTGGAGAGAGAGATAAAGAAGACCGATGCCACACTCAAAGCCTTCCTGAAAGAGAACTTTTCAGACAAAATAGATGGTGCAATGACAGATGAAGAAGTATTGAAGAAAGTGAAGTTCGGTGAACTGTTTGATTTGGTCGAATGTGATATACATGTACCAGATCACCTGAAAGATTACTTTGAAGAGATGACACCTATCTTCAAGAATACAGATATTTCCATAGATAATATTGGTGAACACATGAAGTCCTTTGCTGAGAAGAATGGAATCATGAAGAAACCCCGTAGAAGTTTGATCGGAAGCTATGGAGCAGAAAAAATGTTGTTTGCAACACCTTTACTGCAGTGGTACCCCCAGCATGGTATTGAAGTTGATCACGTCTATCAAGTTATCCAAAATAAACCAAGAAGATGTTTTGAAAAATTTGGAGATGAAGTATCTGAAGCAAGGAGACAAGGAGATGTTGACCCTGACAAGTCGATCGTTGCCGACACCATGAAGCTGTTGGGAAATTCTGGATATGGCAAAACCGTCACCAACAAAGAGAAGCATCGACGTGTCGTGTGTGCTATTGCGACGACGAAGAAGTTACCAAAGCTGTAAATGATAGGGTGAGCTTGTTCAGGGAAAGTGTTCAGGAAAGCTTAAATTGGACTTTAATGACCTATCCCCAAGATATTTTAAGATCTTTAGATTATTATCATTATGTGGGTGTACAATATGCTACATGTATCCGAGTCTTGCTCCGCTTTCTAAGGGTAGATCACGGTTTGTCCCCGACTCGCTGTGATGCGTCCTCGGAATCCAAAGCGAGAGTTTGATGCATGTTTGTCAATCCAAATAATGGCTATAATCTTTATTTATCACTAAAATACTCATCAGACGTGGATACAATTTTACACACGATTAAAATAGGCGCTTGCCATCCTCTTAAACCTAAATTTCGCTGTTTTCCTCAGCGACATTCTTCCTCAGATAGACAGCTAATTGATTTCACACCTTTGTCGCATCTTGTCGACAGCTTCAAGCAGGCTACTACTTAACGAACACAAGAATTTCGCGCCGTCGTACATTTTATAAACCTTATTAATCATCAAACTACTCATCAGAAGTGAATAAAATTTTACAAACGAATAATATATACCCACATATACCTGCATATGCACCCTCAATCATTTTTAACATGTATTTCCTATTATTTTCTCTTCTGTTCGTTTATGTTCGTTTGTGTTCGTTAAATAGTAGGACCCCCGGCTGCACGTGATTGCTTGAATGACAGCTAGACACATCTTCAAAGTTGATTGCTTTTTCTGTCAAATTTTTATTAACAATCTTAACTTTTATTTTAAATATTTAATTGTAGATATTTTAAATTTAAGTTATTGCACGTAGAAGATAGTACCGCAAAACGTACGAAGGGTGAATGTATCGAAGTTGGCAAATTACGTCATGGCACGTCATGGATGAACATCCTATTGTGGGTGTAAATTTCTTTTAACCCCAGTAGACGCTTTACAGCGGTGGTGGGGTTAAAAGCTAAAATTTGGAATACAGGCTTTGTACCGGTTGTAACATAGACGAGCATGGTATAAAACAGTCTTAATATTAATGTAGTTTACTTTCGTTGGTGAAGTACAAGTGTCTTTTTATTGTTTGTTGTTTGTTTCGCCGAGTTTGAAGACACTTTAACCTACAAGGCCCTCATACTAAAATTTAAGCCATGGAATGCCTCGGCTAAACCAAAACAAAGATTAAAAATAAGAAAATATGAGACGTCCCAACATTTTAAATTGTCACGAGCGGGATTTGAACTATGGTCCTTTTACGGACGGACGGACGGACGGACGGACGGACGGACGGACGGACGCATGCCCTTAAATTTGGTTCAAATGTATTTTTCTTTTTTTGGTGCAAACTCAGCCCCCTACTACTTAAGGACAAAGTGATTAAAACTTAAGGAAACAATATCTGGTACTTAGACAATGGAAATCTTTTGTGCTACACTTCCACCGCTTAAGATACTGAATGTACGAACGCACGCACACACACACACACACACACACACACACACACACACACACACACACACACACACACACACACACACACACACACACACACAGTCTTGTTTTCACTACATACCGAGGTACCCCATTGTCTGTCTTTTGTGTGGACTAACGGTTTCAACCTCGTTTTGCCGGTACAGTTCTGGGAAAACAACCGAGGTAAAGGGTTTCTTTTGTCTTTTGTACCTCGGTAAGGCGAAACACGCAAACTCTTTTGTCTAGTTACCTCGTCAAGTTGGTAAGACAAACGCACACACACACACACACACACACACACACACACACACACACACACACACACACACACACACACACACACACACACACACACACACACACACACACACACACATACACACACACGCGCACGCATGGTTAGACCGACGGACGGACGCACGCACGCACGCGCGCGCGGTCGGGAGGGAGGGCGGATTTTTTTTTGCGGGCGGACGAGCGGGTGTGCGGGCGGGCGGGCGTGTGTGCGGGCTGGCGGATGGGCTATCTTCGAGCGGGCGGGCATCTGGGCGGGCGGGCTTTTCGGGCGAGCGGGCGGGCGGGTGGGCGGTCCTCGGGCGGGCGGGCCTCTGGCGGGCTTTCGGGACGCCGAGTGGGTCGCCTAGCGGGTCGCCTAGCGGGTCGCCTAGCGGGTCGCCGGGTGGGCGGTTTTTCGGACAGGCGGGCAAGCAACAGGTAGAGAACTACAGTAGTGTAAAAGACATAAATGACGTGTAGGCCCAATTGTTTGGATGCTTTGTGAAAATGTAAACTAATTGCTTCTCAAAATCGCATACGCCCTATGTCCATAAAGATTTACTTAACTAGTTGCTAACTTACCTGCAGTAAGACATTGTGTTTCGAGGAAAAGACCGCACAGCCAATTACCCCACCCAGTTACGTAATACCTAAATATGATAAAACCGTATTCGGGAAGAATGTCTAGGCGGACCACTAGTAGGGAATGTGGAGCTGACGTGTTAACTCTGATGGACCCCGCGGTGGACCCCAGAAGTGATGTCATAGTGACGCAGTGACGCCGTGCAAGGCTGTCACATTGGCCTGCTTAAACGACCATGTTGTGACTTTATCGCTAGGGTGAGACGACGTGTCAGTGCGCAAGCGAAGCGCATGTTGTTAGGGTGACACGTGTTTCTGCGTCAATTTTATTTTCTGGACGCCAACGTTTTGGTTTTTATGGTGGCACGTTGTTGCTTTGGGGCTGAATGTTTTCTAGGAGGGTGTGAGTGTGTTATAAATGTATTTCGATTGAACTGGAGATTATCTAGTTACCCAAATGGACCCGTTAATTACCGAAAATACCCCCAAAACAACCAAAACGGACCTGAAAGGCCGTCAAATTTGATGGCACTTGTTTACTACGAGCCGCGAAGGCTTCCAACAGAACGAGGGTGTGTTCAGAGGTGTGTTTTGTTGACCTGGAGTATATCGCATTACCCAAAATCGCCCCGTCAACTACCTGAAATCGTTAAAATCAACCGAAACAGACGCGAGAAGGCCGTTATTTTTTATGGTACTTGTTTACTGAGCGATCTAAAGTCATCTATTAGGGCCGGATGGTCTCCATGAGATGCATTAGAATGAACTGCAGTATATCTAATTACCACAAACAGCCCGACTTCAGTATTATGTAACAGAACCACCTGACATTTCCTCATCGTTCTCCTCTTTTTTAAAGACACATGTCCCCTCACATTAATGAATTTGTGATGGGTAAAAAAGTTAACGTTTTATTTTGTTCTTTTTTCACCAATTAATATCATTGTCGCGATACAAACATGTTGCCTTATACAGTCCTACTAATAATAAATTCCTAAAAGCCAACACGAGACTGTCAATCGTACAATTCTGCTCCATTTAACTCTTTGAACCCGAGCAGCCGTTTTCCGACAGGAACATGATACGTCATAACGTCATAATATAGGATTGTTGTTACGTAAATGTGTGGGGTAGACCAATCAATAGGCTGCACGTTGAAAATATTGATTGGTCGACCCCAAATAATGAATATGGATTCTTCCAATTGCTGCATTGAACTGACATGGAAGATACCACTAGAGTTCAAAGGGCTAAAAGAAAAAAAAACACAAAAGGTGTAATCATTGGAGACGCCAGAGTTTTGTTTATATGGAGGCAGGAGGGGAAATATGCTCCATTAGGGAGTGCTCGTTTATATTTTAATTTAACCCTTTCCCCAACACAAATCGATGACGATACTTTTTAAAAATCTCGCAAATATTTTTTTTTATTTTCTCAAGTTTCCGTAAAAAGGCATGGGGCTTCAGGCCCATCTGTGGGACGACCTCTACTAGCTTGTTCAACCGAGAAAGTTATAAGCTATGTTTTCAAGGCAAAACTGAAAAATAATAAAATCTTAAAAGGCGATTTATGTAAATAGCACTAACCATTTCTATTTCGTTAGGTACATAGTATTTAGTGCGTGATGGGGGCAATTGGGGTGGGGGGAAAACTTATTTTTTTCCTGGGAGCAAATTCTTCCATGCCATCTACAGCCGCTACTGGGTGTAATAAAAACAGACTATATCTTCCGAGAACCATAATCTATGTACAGATCAATACCATTCTTATAATACGGAAGTTTGTTAGTAACGCAGTTCCTGTTAAGTCGCCAATTAATTCGACAATAAACTTCCTGAAAGTGAAAACTACAGTACGTTCTGTGCTTAAATAGGGTATTTATAACTAAATATAATTAAATATGAGTACTGGCGTGTTTGGGTAATTAATTTATGGCAAAAATGGGATTTGCATGAAAGTACATTGTTTCTTTGAGGAGAAACCTACAATGCATTTCTTTTATCTCAACGCAGTATGCGTGGGCTTCACTTTTCACGTTGGACTGACTCGAGCAATTGTCTGTTCGACTTATGAGGTAGTTAATTAATTTAGGAAATAATATAGACAAGGACGCGTCACTAGCTGGAGAATTGAAGGGATAGATAAAATGGGAAGGGTTGTCTGATAATGTAAGGGTTATGGTGTTTCTGCCCACCCTGGGGACAACGAAATCTGAACCGAACTGTCTTGTGTTTTCCACGGGATACCATTTATTTACCACGGGGAGGCATTCTGGTGATAAAAGATTATGTATGGGCGGGATGGGGTGTACCCTGGAAGACAAGGGACGAAAGTATTGGAAAATAAAATAATGCGGGGTGGGGAGAACGCGGGGTAGTATCGCGACCTAGAATGGATGTGAATGGGAAGGGGGAACATAAATGAAATATGTAAATGAACTCAGGTGCACCACAGCGGTCTTAATAACACTATCTGAACAAACTTGAATCTGACCCTAGAAGGATGTTTTATACTAAATATCAAAAGATTCTGACTTGCGGGTTTGAAGAAGAATTTTTTAAAGTATAGCTTTTTCTCGAAATTTCGGCTCCCGCAGGAAGCCCAAATATAAAGACGGGGACTTGATTTGAATTAATTTGAAATCCAACCTCATAAGGATACATATCAAATATAAATTTAATTCGCACTGGTTGATCTAAAGAAGAGGATTTTTAAAGACGTTTCCTCATTTTGCACTAATTTAAAATTCGGGTGACCATTGGGAGTTCAAATATGAACCCGTGAACTTGATTTGAGCAAAATTAAATCTGACCGCACTAAGGTTACCGCCAACGAAATATCAAAACATTCTGACTGGTGGTTCTGAAGAAGAAAACTTTTACAGAGTATTCCTCGTATTGCACTGAGTTAAAAGATCTACAGGGGGTCAAACATAACCAAAGAGACTTAATTTGAACAAAACTGAAACTGACTCCCCTGGGGATGTTGTATACCTATTATGAAAAGATTCTGACTGGTCGATCTGAAGAAGTTTATTTTAGAAACTTCCCTCATCAGGGACTAAGTTGAAACCCGGGCTCCCATAGGAAGCCCAAATATAAATCCGAGGGGAAACACAGAAGAAACCCGAATCTCAGCCCACCATGGATACTGTATATCAAATATCAAAGAATTCTGTCTGGTGCATCAAAAGAAGAGGGTATTTATAGAATATTCCTCATATTACATTAAATTTAAATTCGGAGTCACACAGGAAGCCCAAATATGACTCCAGGGCTTGATTTGAACAAACTTGAATCTGATCCCATCTAAAGTATCGCAGATGGCATCTTGTGCCATTCGATTCACTCTATTATTGCGGTGTGTTTTCTTTCTTGTGCAACCTTATCAGGATTTTTGTGAACATTTCGACTTTTATTTACTCTCTCCTCTGAACGTTTGATGGAAATAGAATACACAATTGATGGTGAGTTTTAATTTATCATATATCAATATTTCTTACCTAGAATAATTCTATCACAATTATAGATGACACATGACTCATTACATTAAAATAAAATATGTGTAGACCCTTAAAATTGTTAATCAAATCAAATTTTCAGCCCTGTTTAGTCATGTAATTATCTCGTTAAAATAGACCAGGGGCCGATACTATAAAACTTCACAATTGTTTTTTCTAGAATTGTATTTTCTAGTTATTGCCATATCTTTTAAAATGCTAATGATTTATGTTAGTCAGTTTTATTAATAGGTAGAAAATACAATTAGTGCAAGTAAGTTTTTGCTCTAGAAAATACAATTGTAAAAGTTATTGATCTGCTGGCCGTAAGAATCTCATTAATACCATATCTTCTTGAGGTTCAATTTTACAACTACTCATTATTTGCTAACGTCAACTGTGTGTTTTTTATGTAGAGAAAAACGTTTACCCTATTTCTTCGCAAATGTTTGTAAACGCATTTCGGCAGATGGTTTAGAACGAAGGCTTATGTTGATTGGTATTGCTTCGTTTTCCAATTTCAAGGACAGTGACAAAATTAATTTTGAACTGCATCTTCACGTAACAGAACTTCATTACTACACTATATTTTTTATGCGCGAGTAAAGCATTTGGCAAGGCATGCTGGTCTTATTTACAAGCTCGAGCGAGTCGGAGTCTCTGGTGACCTACTTTTCTCTAAAGATCTTATCCCACGGACATATATCAACCAGTAGCCTCTGAAGCCTTCTCCTGTGAACCTATCAATTCTGGTGTTCCCCAAGGTTCTATACTCGACCCCTGTTGTTTCTCTTGTATATCAGTTCTATTGGCCTCTTCGCGGACGATACCTCCTTATATCTAATAGTGGGGAATCCTAACCAGGCTTCGATCCTGATGAACCATGATTTGTCAACAATTGAACATTGGGTTCAAACATGGTTTATTGAGTTCAGCCCGCACAAAACCGAGAGTATGCTAATCTCACAAAAATGTAATCCCACAGTGCATCCACCATTACGTTTCGGCGATACTCAGCTTTCAGAGGTTAGTAATCACAAGCATTTAGGAATAATACTAAATAGTTCCTGTACATGTAATGACCATATTGATCACATTTGTTCAAAAATCTGGTCGCGTGTCGATTTGTTAAGGAAACATAAATTTACCTTCGTAAGTTTTAAGAAAAAAAACCACTTTGCTTTTATTAGACTCCTCATAGAGTATGCAGATACCGTATCGAAATCTATGGCCGCAGATTTGGAGAAAATACAGACAGCTGCGGCAAGAATCATAACCTGTGCGACCATTAGTGCAAGTAAGTCTTTGCCCTATTCCGAGACCCGCTGGGACCCTCTTCTAGAAAGACGTCGCAAACACAAGCTAGTACAGTTCTTCAAAATGTACCACCATGTAACTCCTCCATATATATGTCTAACAAAGTACCGCCTCTTATCTCCTCAAATAGCAACGTCACAACCTTCGATTGTGTCACAACCATCAAGTTCTGTTCTGTCGTATCAAGTTGTACCGGTGCTCATTCATTCCCAACGTCACCAATCAATGGAATAGCCACCCTTGTCTATCCGAGAGAATTCTTCTCTAAGTAATTTTAAAAATTTGCTCAACAATGGAAACTTTCGTCCGCCGCTATTTATAGGAGCAACAAATCTCGTGTAGCCCAGATACGCCATTGTTGCTTGCGATTGTGTTGCTGTAACCTGAATGTTCACCTATATGAAAACCATTTATTACTTTCTCCCTTGTGCCAATGTGGACTGGTTGAAAGACCTGAGCATTTCCTCTTACACTGTCCAGTCTATGCAAATTTCCGCAATAATACAATCAATGCTCTGCCATTTACTCCAGATCTTTCAACGTTACTGTGTGGCTCAGAATTGTTGAACAATGTCGAGAATCTTCTTATTTTTGATGTTGTACAAACTTTCATTTGGAAAGTGGACGCTTTGGGTGATGTTAGGTTCTCGGAACCTACTCTGTTTCAATCCATTAGAATCAACACACTCTTAAATATGTTCTTATACCTTAGCAAACTGGTAATGTTCTTCTTTCTGCATCATGAACACGCTAGTTACTGACTTACTGTCAAGTACAACGTCATGATGGATTTGCATTCTGTCTTTGAGTTGAGTTATTATTACCCCCCCCCCCCCCCCCCCCCCCCTTCGATTCCCTTCGTCTTACTGTTCAACTTTCATTCCTCCATCGATTCTCTCTCGGGACGTAGGACAATCGCCAATATTTATCTGCCGTGGCCTACAAAGATTTGACACGAACACTCATAGAGTAGCCTAGTAATCTTGCAAGAAATTCGTTGTGTGCATTTCTTCCTCCCATGCTTTCCTCGTTCGGTGCTTGCTTCAGAATCCCGGTTATGGGATAAGGAGAGTCCATACAGAAAAAAGTGATTTCCACCCCACCTTCGTCTTACTTCATTACTTCTCGGCCATCTTGGAGGTACGCAACCTAGCATCGTGTAACTACCTGTATCCTTATTGGGCATGGATTGCATCTTACGTCCTACATCGCCTTGCCTTCTCTTTTTCTTTCCAATAGTTTAAATAATTTCCACTAATATATTAAATTGATCAAATCCTCCACTTAATTAACTTGTGTGACTATTATTGAGGGAGACGACTCACAAAAGCTCCATGCTTACTGTCGAATCCCTAACATACAATTTGTTCTCTTTGTTATTTAATGTACAATTATCTTAGATTTCGATGAGTTTCATCTTTCTTTTCGAACATGATGTGTACATATAACATGATTCTCTTTTTCTTAGAAATAAAATATTGTTTAAACCTTTTACCTAACATGAAAAGCAGACGACACTTGAAAAAAAAATCTTGAATAACTATTTTTTTTCATTTTTTGTCTCCAAAACATAGGTTATGACCCCTCATTGGAACGAGCTCGACGAGCCCGTTCCAAAGAGGGGTCATAACCTATGTTTTTGAGACAAAAACTGAAAAAATAATGAAAATTAATTGGCGATTTTTGTGAATAACCCCCGTGAGAACCCCGGGAAGTGAAGCAGTGCTTGCTTACTGTGGTAAACAAGCTCTGTTTCACTGGTAAAATAGGACCCAGTCACTAATGCTTGGGGTGTGAGTCCTCTAAAATAGGCAACATGGGGTATAAACGATTGACTAACCTTCACTTTATCTCCATGTTGTGGTCATGATTAGCCATTGTGCAGAAGTATGTGACCTTAAACAACAATAAATAAATAAATAAATTTGTGAATAGCGCTGGCCGGTTTTAGCCATTACGTTGGGTAAAGGGTTAAACTCAGGTGTTAATTTTTTGTGAATTCTCATGTATGTGTTTGATGTAAAAAAAAATATCCGTGATCTTTATACATGGTCAGTTATAAGTCTTTTACCAGTTGCTCCTATTTATTTATTTATTTATTTATTTTTATTTATTATTTATTTATTTATTTTATTTATTTATTTATTTATTATTTATTTATGTATTTAATTTATTTATTTATTTATTTAATGTATTTATTTATTGATTGAATTAATTTATTTATTTATTTATTATTTATTTATTTATTTATTTATTATTTATATATTTCATTTATTTATTTATTTATGTATTTATTTATTTATCTATTTTATTTATTATTTATTTATCTATTTAATTTATTTATTTAATGTATTTATTTATTTATTTATTTTATTTATTTATTTATTTATGTATTTATTTATTTATTTATTTATTTATTTATTTATGTATTTATTTATTTTGTTATGTATTTATTTATTTATGTATTTAATTTATTTATTTTTTTAATGTATTTATTTATTTATTTATTTATTTATCTATTTTATTTATTTATTTATTTATGTATTTATTTATCTATTTTATTTATTTATTTATTTATTTTTATTTATTTATTTATTCCACCCACCCCAAACATTGGTGATTGGGTTCTACTTTACACCAGTGTTTGTATAGTAAACAAGTACTGCTCCACTTCCTCGGGTTCCCATGGCGGTCCAGTTACTCCTCTGAACGATGACTGAGGTAAACTAAGTGAAAAAAATGAAATGAATTATTATTATTATAATAATGTATTGTGTTTAAGGTCACATATTTTTGAACGATGGCTAATCATGACCACAACATGAGCATCAACTCAAGACACAGGGGGTGAGCGTTAATAAGCCATGTTGCCCTTTTAGAGATGGTTTGCACCTCCCAAGCATTGATGACTGGGTCCTATTTTACCAGTAAAACAGGGCCTGTTTACCACAGTGAACAGGCACTGCTTCACTTCCCGGGGTTCCCGCGGGGAAAGGAAATGAATGAATTTCTAGTACTTTATTTCTAGTGCATATATGACTGGCAATTAATTACAAGAGAAGCAACTAGACAGATACTGCATTGACAAGACATGATCTGACAAACTGTCTCCCTGTCATCCCAGTGAAAAGAGCAGAAATAGATATCTCGACAGCAGTGCTACTTGGAAATAAGGAGTTTCACATCACGATAACTGATTGGGTTGAAACACACAATGTACAAGAGCGATGAGCGATGTGACAAAACATTATTACCATCATAAGATACTACATCAAAAAGGGGAATATTCGTGGTATCACTCTGCATCCCTGACTCCTGACGTCATGAAATTTTACTTTCGCTAAAGTTATCTCCCCTGAAACCATTTGCAGTGCGAAGATGGTCCAATTAAGGAGCAAGTGTAATGTTGAGAAAATCGTTCTATGACATCAGCAGTACATGAAGCCATGTGTCCTTTCGTTACTTTTAATAAACGAAAACAACAGACACCTGTCTGTTTTTTTTCGTTTATTAAAGGTAACAAAAGGATACTTGGCTTTTGATGGCTAGCTAATTAGAAGCAACTAGTTCACAGATAATCCGCTATTGAGAATATCAATATCACACCTCTCAACACAAATGTCCACTTTGGCTATTTGTTTGGCGAATGTGTTTTCACAGTGATAGGCAGCTTTCTATACCATGATTACCTGTTGTACTATATATAAAAAAACCTATAACAAAAATGTTAGCTTTACACACTATCTGTGGTGAACACGTCAGCAATGGGATTTCAATAGTGAAAATTTCCACCAACAGTGGATCTACATCCAAGTTGGCCTTTGGCGACCTCGACCTGAATGCAAACCTATCTAAATTTATCGCGAAGAGTGAAATGTAAGCGGCAATTATTTAATATGCTTTTCAATAAGTTTACCTCATAAGATACCAAAAATTAACAAACATGCGTTGTCTCATGTTAATAGAGCATCCATAACTCGAAATAGTTTGTTATTATGTGATGAAAATAAAAAAGGCCCCGTGATTTGCGAGTTTCCTTTTCCATTTCGTTTGAGCGATAAAACTGACAGCGGAAGTATCGCGGACCGGGGCTCAAGTAAACAAAAACAGATTCGCATGTGTGTACGTCTGCTGCTCAGTAAAATCAAAAAGAAATAATAGCGACTCTAAATAATCTGGTCATGGTATAAATAAAATATACCCAAGGTAGCTTGGAGTACCAAATGTTCACCACTCATGGTGAAGTTGTGTTAACCGCTCGCCAAAGGCTCGCGATTAACATCACTTCACCAATCGTGGTGATCATTTGGTACACCAAGCTACTATGGGTATATTCTATATGTATTCTTCCGAGGGAAAAAAATTAACAAATCTCACACCCTGTACCTTGATATTAATGGAAATGACAGTGTCTGTATTACATGCCATGATGTATACACTGTTAAAGTAATGAACAGACAAAAATTTACTGAACATCAAAAGATGGTGAAAATGTTTTTTTCTTATCTACTTAAGGGGGTTCTAACACAGAATAATACCCAATCATACTCATTCGGGGAAAATTCTAAAAAAGGCCATTTCCTGTATTTTTATACCACTGTAAGGAATATTATTTATTTATTTATTTATTTATTTATTTATTTATTTATTTATTTATTTATTTATTTATTTATTTATTTATTTATTTATTGGTGTTTAAGGTCACATATTTCTGCACAATAGCTAATCATGACCATGGCAGTTTTATGGGTGGAGGAAGTCGGAGTACCCGGAGAGAACCACCGAGAAACGACGAGCAATTGTCAGCGCCCCAACATACCAACTCCACACATGCAAGGTTAGCATTGGTTGAAGACAGGTGCCCCATCGAAGTGCAGTACGCCTTAATATACAATGCCACCGTGCCCCCAACGTGGGCAATGGGGGTGAAGTGTCTTGCCCAAGAGCACAAGGCGGTTGTCCAGGTGAGATTCGAACCGAGGACCTCTCGGCTTGCAGGTTGCAACTCTACCTACTGAGTCACACCTGTATAGGAAAATGCCTTAAGTTTGTGACATGATGCGCACATCGATGATACCAATTCGGTAACATTTAGAAGTTCAGTCCTTATATGAAATTCCCAAATGCTTTGAGTTAACTTTACTGAATGTGTTTCGGAAATTAAGAGGAGCTAATCTTCCCGTCAATCTCTTTCCGCTGACGAAACTTGTGAGCCATGACTTTTAGACATGCAAAGACATCACTCCCGCCTATTGTGAATGAGAGCATGAATTTTATCCTGACCAATTGGATCCTATTCCCGAACAAGAATGTGAAACCAAAATTTCTAACCACCCCTCTAGTGCACATGCCGACGCACAAATCATTTTGATATTGCTCGTGCAATACATGTGGTTGGTGAATTTGTAATTATCAAAACATTAACCCTGGCGAACTTATTGGCAGCTGTGGTGGTCAAATGCGCACGTGGACCAACTTCAAAATGAACATTTTCTTGTGAAACCATTGAGTTTCACGTCATAAAACAACCGGCCAAGTATACTTTAGAAATGGTTGGGAAAACTGGGGTGGTTCAAAAAGTTTTGGGGCACTTTTTTTTATCTTCTCCAAACCTGAAGCTTCAATTCAATGTGATATCAGAAACCTGAGTTGCACAAAAAGTTGTGAAATTAGGATACACCAACAAATTTCTAAGAATTTTTACTCACTTGTCCCCGGTTGTGATGAGATACGATTTGCTGAATGTTAACTATCCTTAACAATTGTAAAAAAAAACTAGAAATAATACAAGGTTTTTTGTGTATTTACAATTCAAACACAAATAAGGAACTTCCCGGTTCAAGAGTTGACACCGAAAGCAAAATGATCTTACGGTTCGACTCCACAGATTTCCAGGCATTTCCCAGAATGGCATGTCCTACAGTCTCTTCAAGAGGGAATATTCTTTAACTTAGTTATCTAACCCCATAATAAGTATTACATTTTTCAAATCCACGGAATACATATTACAAGTTACCTCCGCCAACATGTATGGTATATGGAGATGTAATACCTGGATGTCGGTTTTTAAACACCGAACCGCAGGCGAGATGTTTAAATGAGACATCCGGGTATTAAATCTCCATATACCATACATGTTGGCGAGATAACGTTGTTGTCCCGTTTGAAGCACAATACAAACATAGTGGAAATAAATTTGTGGACATATTTCTCAGCTCCACAATCACATGGACCAAATTCGTGATAATTATTTTATTTTTATAATCGCAGAAGACAACAGACAGAGTTACATTCCTTTGGTCGTTAAGGAAACGATTAAACAGTATTTTGTTGACATATCATCCCCTGAGTTCCAATGTGTTCTGTGTGCCTACTGGCACATAGAACACTTTGGTACTCGGGGACGAATTATTTGCTCTAATTTTATTTTTATGATTGAATTGTCGGACATCTGATGATATTTGTGACTATTTTCGGTTTTTTGGTTCGATTTTTATTTCGAGGCGAGCAAAAGCTTTCGTTTAAACCATAAACCATATACCCCCAATGTTTCGCGTGCGCTTTTACCCTGGATGTTGCACGCTCTCATATAACTTGGATGTTGGGTGCATCCTTTGCCATGGCTATTTTCCCAAGGCATTCTGACCAATCAAAAGACAGAATTTATCGGGATATAGGGACAGAACACTATCTACCTAAGTAGAAATAAACAATCTGAATGTTGATGAAATAATTTGCTGTAAAATGCAAGGCTTCAATCTGAAAAACTGCATGAAAAAATGTCGAAACCAGTTATTTTCAGCCACCCAGTAGCCTCAAAAGCAGAATTTTCCCACAACCCCTACTTACCTACCCACGAAAAATATCATTCCGTTTCTAAAATATGAAAAAAATTCCACGTTTCCGTCTCATTTTTTAGTTATATGTCTGGAAACAACGCCGTAATAAAATGACATTTTAAAAAATAGAGAGAGATTTATTTATATTTATTTATTGGTGTTTAAGGTCACATACTTATGCACAATGGCTAATCATGACAGTGACAGTTTTACGGGTGGAGGAAGCCGGAGTACTCGGAGAGAACCACCGAGCAACGACGAGCAGCTGCCAGCTCCCCAACGTCGTAACTCCGCACTGCAGCACAGGCAGGGTTAGATTGGTTGAAGACAAGCGCACCATCGACGTGCAGTACGCCTTAGTACACGGCGTCGTCGTGCCCCCTTGTGGACAATCGGGGTTAAGTGCCTCGCCCAAGGACACAACGCGGGAGTCCGAATCGATCGCTTAGACGGTCACCCATCCGAGCACTAACCGGGCTCGACGTTGCTTAGAGAGAGAGATAGATACAGACATTCGCATTTATATATTAAGATAAAATATATACTGAACAGTTTATTAGCTCCCTTGATGTTCCGTGCTGAGAAGTGTATCACTGCATATCAATTGATGACTTTATCGGGGAGGAATTCAGTTTATCGGATGCCAAAATGTAGTATAAATGGCTGGAGTTAAGTGTCAGTAAAAGGGTAAGTAATGTCTGTGACAAAAACTTCAAATTCTGTTGTCCAACAAATAACCTTCTGAAGTATTATATCTGATGCTAAAAATACATCTCTTGATGTTCCGTGCTGAGAAGTGTATTACTGCATATCAATATATCCCACCTTTTCCTTTTTGTAGACGCTCCTAGAGCGCAACAGTCCCGGCCAAATAGGACAAATAGCCGGCCTGTCTCCGAACCAGTGACGTTCGGGTTGCTGGAACCCTGTCAAGGACCGTTATTCTCTGTGGCTGACGTCAGCTTCCACTACCAACTGAGCTTGAGCAAACTATACTTGTCGAGGAAGGCCCCAGTCAACCTACAAGTAAGCGGCAAGCTTACTTGCCTGAATATCACAAACATATCAGAAACCTTCCTCTGTACTCCCTTCCGCCTTTGCATTGATCGAGCATGATGTTGGTGGTGTTGACTTGCACTGTTAACCCTTTCAACACTAATGGCAGTTCATTTGCAGCAATTGGAAAAGTCCATCTTAATTATTTGGGGTAGACCAATTAATATTTTCAACGTGCAGCGTTGAAAATATTAATTAGTCTACTTCACACATTCCCTTTGCATCCATCCTACTTAACGTGATTGGGAGCGCGGTGGCTCAGTAGGTAGAGATGCAGGCTGCAAGACGAGAGGTCCTCGGTTCGAATCCCACTTGCGGTAACCGCGCTGTGTCCTTGGGCAACACACTTCATGCCAATTGCCCAGGTGGGGCACGGTGGCGTTCTGTACTAAGGCGTACTCTTGTGTTCCTAATAAACATACATGTATGTTTATTAGTTTGGGGGAATTTTTCCGACCTGTATGCACCTTATTTGGGCCTGTATGTTTATTAAAATTGAACTTCAACAGGGAGGAGATCTACAAATTAGTACTGGTAAAAATTCACTAGACTGTGTGATAGTCTTTTGTTTAGCACAGTGTATTCATTGTTGTAATCATGATGACTAAATGACTACTCGTTTTCTCTACTAAAACTAGGCCCCCGGGCATGTCAGTGCTTAGGAAGAATAGGGAAGTTGGAGGGAATGGGTAGTGCTGGTATGCAAGACGTAGCAAGCAGACACCAACAGGCCAGTTGGTATGACAGAGCTTAGAAAGAATAGGAAAGTGGAAGGGAAATGGGTATTGGTATGCTTGGAGAAACAAGCAAACATCCGGCAGGGCCTTGGGCATGCCAAGACTTAGAGATAGGAAGGGGAGGAAGTAAGGGTAAGGTGAGTAAATTGTGAAGTGGAAGTTGGGCCCCGGTTTGGGTATTTACGGACCAAGTTGCATAGAGGTACACTTGTGGAATCTCTTTCTTCATGATACCCTTTTCATTATATGAAACACCGAGTGCAATGAGGCACAACTTGCCATTCCACATATCCTTATGGTCATAAGGGCCACGAGAAAACTCTTAGTGAGCCACAATTTGTCATTCCTCATATTTGGGAACGGTGTTCCATGGAATCTTCTTTATTCTTCTCGTGTCGCACACCAACATCAAAATATCTGGCGATGCTTGTCTCCTTAGGTAATATTTTGTAACTGGCCCTTTTTGGGGCCTTAGTAGGGCCCCTAAATGGGGTCGGATTGGGGCGGTTGAGGTGTCAATCTTCTTTATTCCTCGGGGGACACCCATCAACACCAAAATATCCCGTGACTTTAACCTGCTTTGGTGATATTTTGTAACTGGCCCTTTTCGGGGCCTTAGTAGGGCCCCTAAATGTGGTCCGATTGGGGTGGTTGAGGTGTCAATCTTCTTTATTCCTTGGGGACACCAATCAACACCAAAATATCCCGTGATTTTAACCTGCTTTGGTGATATTTTGTAACTGGCCCTTTGTGGGGCCATAGTAAGGCCCCTAAATGTGGTCCGATTGGGGCGGTTAAGGTGTAAGTCTTCTTTATTCCCCGGGGGCCACCATCAACACCCAAATATCCCGTGGTTTTTTACCTGCTTTAGTGATATTTTGTAACAGGCCCTTTTTTGAGGCCTCAGTAGGGCCACTAAATGTGGTCCGATTGGCGCGGTTGAGGTGTCAATCTTCTTTATTCCTCGGGGGGCCACCCATCAACACCACAATATCCCGTGGTTTTTTACCTACATTGGTGATATTTTGTAACTGGCCCTTTTTGGTGCCTTAGTAGGGCCCTTAAATGGGGTCGGATTGGAGCGGTTGAGGTGTCAATCTTCTTTATTCCTCGGGGGCCACCCATCAACACCAAAATATCCCGTGATTTTAACCTGCTTTGGTGATATTTTGCCATAGTAGGGCCCCTAAATGTGATCCGATTGGGGTGGTTGAGATGTCATCTTCTTTATTCCTCGGGGGCCACCCATCAACACCAAAATATCCCGTGGTTTTTACCTACTTTGGTGATATTTTGTAACTGGCCCTTTTTGGGGCCTTAGTAGGGCCCCTAAATGTGATCAGATTGGGGCGGTTGAGGTGTCAATCTTCTTTATCCCTTTATTCCCCGGGGGCCACCCATCAACACCCTAATATCCCGTGGTTTTTACCTACTTTAGTGATATTTTGTAACAGGCCCTTTTTGGGGCCTCAGTAGGGCCACTAAATGTGGTCCGATTGGCGCGGTTGAGGTGTCAATCTTCTTTATTCCTCGGGGGTGGGGCGGCACCCATCAACACCACAATATTCCGTGTTTTTTACCTACATTGGTGATATTTTGTAACTGGCCCTTTTTGGTGCCTTAGTAGGGCCCTTAAATGGGGTCGGATTGGAGCGGTTGAGGTGTCAATCTTCTTTGTTCCTCGGGGTCCACCCATTAACACCAAAATATCCCGTGATTTTAACCTGCTTTGGTGATATTTTGTAACTGGCCCTTTTTGGGGACTTAGAAGGGCCCTAAATGTGGTCCGATTGTGGCGGTTGAGGTGTCAATCTTCTTTATTCCTTGGGGGCCACTCATCAACACCAAAATATCCCGAGATTTTAACCTGCTTTGGTGATATTTTGTAACTGCCCCCTTTTTGGGGCCTTAGTAGGGCCCTTAAATGCGGTCCGATTGGGGCGGTTGAGGTGTCAATCTTCTTTATTCCTCGGGGGCACCCATCAACACCAAAATGTCCCGTGATATTTACCTTCTTTGGCGATATTTTGTAACTGGCACTTTTGGGAGCCTTATTAGGGACCCTAATTGGGGTCCGATTGGGGCGGTTGAGGTGTCAATCTTCTTTATTCCTCGGGGGCCACCCATCAACACCAAAATATCGCTTGATTTTTTTTTTCGAATTTTGAATGTCGGATAAGGAAACGGGAATAAGTAACTACTAAATCCACAGTACTGGGTATATTCCCTCTAAAATTTTAGAAAGAAAGCATCATGCCCCCACCATCATAGTAATAATACTAATAATAAACGAAAGTAAAAGCACAACATAATTCTGCATTTCAGGATGGATGAATTTCTTTTAGTGTGGCTCAGTGGGTAGAGGTGCAGGCTGCAAGCCAAGAGGTTCTCGGTTCGTATCCCACCTGCGGCAACCGCGTTGTGTCCTTGGGCAAGACACTTCACCCCCATTGCCTACGTGGGGGCACGGTGGCGTTGTGTACTGAGGCGTACTGCACGTCGATGGTCCACGTGTCTTCAACCAATGCTAACCCTGCTTGTGTGGAGTTAGTATGTTGGGGAGCTGACAGTTGCTCGCCGTTGCTCGGTGGTTCTCTCCGGGTACTCCGGCTTCCTCCACCCATAAAACTGTCGTGGTCATGATTAGTTGTGCATAAATATGTGACCTTAAACACCAATAAATAAATAATAAATAAATATAATTTCTTCTAAACCACGCTGATGAGGGCGTGTCACATTCAAAAATTGTTACATGTTATTCTTTCAAACATTTGAAGAGACATCCACTCACAAACCATCATCTGACAAGTGCCCTACATTCAAATTTTGAAATATTTTCCCATTCTCTTCCAAACCATAGTTTGAGACTTTCTCAATGAAACAAGCTCATAGAGCTTATTCCAATCAGATGTCACAAGCTAGAATACAGGGATGTGACTGTTACAAAACCATAATGGGTTAGTTTTTCACCCGATGAGCGTTAACAATTTCTAAGGATGAAGCCTAAGAATTACTAACAAACATTAAACTCCCCCCCCCCCCCCCCCCCCCCCCCCCCCCCGATTACAGAAATGTTCCAAAATTAGAGCTTTTTTCAGATAGTTTGGTTTGTTCTTATACTTTTAGTCATATTTCAAACGTGTTTAAACTCAAAAATGTTTGGAGAATTTGGGAATTTATACTACATACGACCAGTTTACAAATTGTGGGTTTGCTGTTTTTCTATGCAAGTCTTGGCTGCCTATACTGGTAGCCAAGACTTGCCTAGAAACAACAGCTTGGGTACTTGTAATATAACTTCAATTTTACCCAGGGACTGCGAGTTGGGGCACATGTTCTGAGGCAATAAAAATGACCAGGGTTGGAATTGGGCCCCCTAAGGGTTAATAAGTCGTCAGAGACACCAGTCAAACACGAAAAGCCAAACAGGGGCACTTCAGAAGTCAGTATTACATATATTTTCTACAATGCGGCCAAACAATCACTGACTTGGAATCTTCCTGGGTACCCTGGGAAATGAAGCAGTGCTTATTTACTGTGGTAAACAAGCTCTGTTTTACTGGTAAAATAGTACCCGGTAACCAATGCCTGGATCGACAGTCCTCTGCAATGGGCCACATGGGTGTACACGATTGTTGGACTTAACTTTAGATACATGTTGTGGTCACGATTGGTGAGTGTGTAGAAATATGTGATCTAAAACACTAATAAATAAATAAATAAATAAATAAATAAATAAATAAATAAATAAATAAATAAATAAATAAATAAATAAATAAATAAATATTGACTTAGAAAATCTACAGTGTCCCATAATAAGAGTTGGTCGGAAAGCCTGCCACCGAGTTGCATCCAGTGGTCCCCGAGCTGAAACTTTATTGTTGATTCTTTTGACATTTCCACAAATCGTAAAAAGAAATAAAAAATATCCAAATCTTTGGTATCGATTTCCACACTCTGCCCCGCAGTATACGGTCAGGGAAGAGGCTGTACATTTTAACATAGAAAATAGTTTTTGCTGTCGAGAGTAAATTCTGTACGGCATTGGGTTAAAAAGGATGCAAAAAATGTAATCTCCAATCCAATGTTCAAGAGCAAGACTTAGATGGTGTCAAGCCATACATCTCAGAATACTTCTAAAATGCATCATAACCACACTACACACAAAAAAGAATGAGTTGTTGTACAAAAAGGCATAACTAAACAGGGTTATCCTATCACTACTACCCTCGTCACTCACTTCCCTGTCGCGCAGTGAGTGTTGGGGGCAGCGACTAAAAGGTCCTATTTGGTATTAATATTCAGCAAACAGAATGGTTTGTTAGTAAATATGGAACAAATATATGACGACCATGGTTGGAATGGTGGTCGGACAGCTGAAAGTACACGGGTCAACAGCGAAGGTAAATTGTCCATTGTGAAGGTAGTTACTGTCAGTACCTTGTCGATGTGCTTTGGAAACTGAAACTAAAGGCTGGAGGTGGAAGCACCCAACTCCCTAGGTTAAATATGGCGACCAGATACAAAGGGTGACCGTATAACTGAGACTGAATGTAGCGATGGGCATTGTATGACAACCAACGGTCTCCTTCTAATCATCCTCAACCCAGGTACATTTCGGTTGTTGGTATCCTGTTTATCATGTTGCAAATGATTGTCATTTCGTTTCGGTAAGATATCCGATATGCTTGGTTGTGTCGGTGCCTGATAAATACTAAGCTGGAGCAGCGTGTCGATGTTTGAATGAAGCCGTGGACCTTGCAATCGGTGGTGTCATTGTTGTGAGCTGCTGTGTTTCCTGGGAGGGGGTGGGGGGTAAAGTGTATGTGTGCCGGAAGAGGTAGCGGGGACCGGGGGGGGGGGGGGTGTCGGTGAATGGTGACTCTTATGATGTCCCGCTTCTGGGTCACGTGTTTGTTTAAGGAGACTCTGCCAGCCATATTTTCCAGTATTGTTTCAATTTCCCACGGTGCAGCTGCATTGGTTTTTCCACTCATGTGTATGGTATAATATGACTGTTCTTAATTGGTGTCTCATTTTTGTTAGAGGGTTACTCATTCCATTTTGAGGTTAAGGATATTGCTGCATGGGAGGCCAGTGGTGACAGATGGTCGGTCATGGTATGCTCAGCTGTCGGAGATAATCTGTATTTCTTATCCATCCCGCAAAGTGCTCTTTTTGTCGGGTTCTGCATGGCTTCTCGTTGGTCTAATAATGTATTCAATGCAGTCATTATGATATTTGGCCCCTGATTGACGACGGTGGTCGCGTTTTGGCTTCTCTGGTGAAATGTATAGCTGTGTGAAAGTCCGCAAAGTCTCATCGTGTTGTTCTCGAAAGCGAGTTGCGTCATTTTCAGGAATTTCGCCGCATAGTACATGTCCGGCAATGCCGCAAACGGTGAAAAATCTCTCTCAGAACCGATTCGAAAAAAATAGCCTGACTGTGTCGTTAACTGATAACGTCGCCGTTGATATGTGTTCATGCCAGTTCTGTTTCATAGAGAGCGATTGTTTGGGCCGTTGCCCATAAACTGTTATCTTCATCGAATTTTGTTGTTGTTGTTGTTGTTGTTGTTGTTGTTGTGTTGTTGTTGTTGTTGTTGTTGTTGTTTTTGGTTTTTTGTTTTGTTTTTTTTTGTTTTGTATTTTTTTTTTTTTTTTTTTTTTTTTTTTTGGGGGGGGGGGGGGGGGGGCTCATGTCCCTGTCGATTATCAAATATTCTAGTGGCGTTCCCGAAAACCTCAGATTATATTATCTATGTGGAAGAGCAGGCAAATGGCGCTTGAAAAAACGAAATACCAAGGTTGTTTTGTTTTGTTTTGTTTTGCTTTTTTTGTTTTTTGTTTGTTTTTTTTTTTTTGGGGGGGGGGGAGGGGGGGGGGGGGGGGTTCTTGTTGTTTTGTTTTGTTTTTTCTAATTATATTTTATTATTTTTTTGGGGTGGAGGGGGCGCATTCCCCCTCTACATGCATTATCAAATATCCTAGTGGTATGCAACCAAAATTCTCAAATTCTATGATCTGTGGGGAGGTCCCTGTATTTTTTAATTATCATGTACTCCAGTGATCCCTGTATTTTTGAATTATCATAATATCTCCACGGTAAGAACCCCAAAGCCTATGATCTATGATCTCTGGGTGGAAGAAGAACTGATGTAATTACAGATATACACAGCATTTTGGCATTACTTTCTGTCTAGCTTCAGAATGTCCCCCAGATAGCATCATACTGGGGGAATATTTTTCCAAGAAAAATCTCGGGGTGGGTGTGGGGGAGGGGGCTCACCTTGCTGATTTTACTTATCAAAAAGGCACATGTATTCAATAATAATAATAATAACAACACTTTGACCAGCCCGCTGATTTTGTCGCGGTTCTCGGACGAGAAGGCCTTGGTTACCCCTGTACTCCCAACTGCCTCCCTATTCCCACGCTTCTCCTCTCATCCCAACACTCAGAGACGAACTGCTTGCATGACCATCCCTTACCCCCATGTCTTCCCAAATCTCTCCGATTAGCATATTAACCCTCTCCTTTGAGTCTCCCCCCTAACCACATGTCCTTCAATTCCCCCCATCCCACTTCCCCCATTATACTCCCAGTGAATCTTATTCTGTTAGACCTGGTTCTTTGGGCATTCTAAAGAACGTGTTCCAGAGTCTCCACCATGCCAAATTACACATCTGGCACTCGTTTTTTACTGTTTTCTCCCCCCAATTTTCCCCCCTCAGTTCCAGGGACCCGCAACCTCAGCTTGAACAACAGTGACCCCCAAA